>CM028133.1:309514285-310752142 GCA_016271365.2 Neoceratodus forsteri
AGAACCCAAAATTTTGAACTTAAATAACTTTGGAACAGATTAATATCTTTTCACCAAACCAGCAAAAGATACATCTGTGGTACATCCCCTTTTTACCCTGAAAATTTCAGACCAAAATTCCAAACCAGCTGGGCACCATGGCTGTCACCACAAAAAAAAAAAGCAACAAAAAGCAAACAAAAACAAAATCTGAAAAATCTCTTTTTGCAATATCCGTATCTCAGAATCTACACATCTGACTGGAATGAAACTTGGCACATACAGAGATCTTCCCTATGAGACTGTGCATGCAAATCCATTGAATGGTTGTGATGTGCCTACTCAACCCTAAATATAGTGGCACTACCGCACCACTGTAATATATATATAATTCTTGCAAATTACTTCCTTGATGCACCAGTTAGGGTAACTTAATGCCACAAAAGTAATGGAATATGGTGTTGGGTTGTTAACCCTAATTCCCCACCACCACCCCCAGGCAACAAAAGGAAAAAACATTAGAGTTTTGGGTCTCTGGAGTCTTAGTGAATCAGTTGTGGGATCTTGCTTGAGGTTGTATGCCATAATGCTCACCCATCCCCCAGACAGTAGCCTCCAGTCCAAAGCACAAGGTACAGGTCCAAGTCAGTGCCTCCTTCCTATACACTCTTCTAAGGTGGAGAAGTATATCTCACCACATGTTACCAAAACAATCTGTAGCTTTCTTGGCCCTGCGTGAAGAAAGGAGATCATGTGTGATGTTGTTTGCTCAGGGATAGGAGTGGGCATTAGGGTAAAGAACCCAAAGAAAGACCCCGCTGCTGATTCACCAATATGCCAGAGACCTAAAACACTAAAGTTTTTTTCCTTTTGCTGCTTGGGGGGTAGGGGGGATTAGGGTTGGAAACCCTAATGCCACATTTCCCTACTTTTGTGGTGTTAAGCTACCATAACTTGTGTAGTAACAAAGTTTTTTCAAAGAATTTCCTTTCTTTTTGAGATAGTGGAATCATATCCTCATTCATGCAGGTCCCTTTGGGACCAGATTCCTTGTGCCAAGGGAAGACTCTGTTCACCCATAGAAGTGCAGTATGGATGTGACGAATTCATGGTGGGCCACAAATACATATACACAGGGCAAAGAATGCATCTATCATTCAATGCACAGGACCGTCTGCCACCCAGGGGTGCAGAGGTCCAGAGCTCTATGCCAAGAGGACAGTTACCTTCATTATATGGTACCCAGCCCCATGTGAACAACCCTGCAATTGTCATTCTCTGTTTGAGGGGGAGTGTTGCATAACAGCACCATCCCCCCACCCTCACTCCCATCCAGCTGGGTCACAGAGCTCACCCGTGAACTGCGCTCACCAGCACAGGATCACAGAGCACACCCGCTGTGGTCAAGAATGGCACTACATGCAAAGTTTGTTAATAATTATATATTTTTTTTTCAATATTGACCCCAAATTTTCATGATACTTATTTTATGATTCACCTTATAAGACATGTAACATTTATAGTATACTGGCTGAAATGTAATTTTGCACCAGAAGTGTGAAACCACATCTCATCCAGGATTTAAAAAATTACACGAGGCGGTGTGGAAAAATGGCTATGTTGAAAGTTTGGAGTCAAAATAGTGAAAATTAGTGAAGTTATTAGTGAACGTCAAAATACTGCAATGTTCAGTCATAACCTGGGCATTTTACTGTATTTGTACACCAAATTGTCAGCATAGCCTTCTATTAACCCACTTCATGAGTGAAATTTTTCAAATCCCACTGAAACATCATTCTGTGGCATTGAAATGTAATTTCGTGCCATAGGTGTAAAAATACATTTTGGCCAGGATTTGAAAAATGTCAACTGTCATGTTCATAAGGTGGTGTAAAAAAAGGACTATGTTGCAAATTTGAGGTCAAAGTATTTCAAATTACCAAAGTTATGCACGAGCATAGTAACATTTGAACGTATGTGCATAACTTTGCAATTTTTACATATTTTGACCCCAAATTTTCAACATAGTCTTCTTATGACCCCACCTCATGAACAAGAGAAGTGAATGTGTTCAAATCCCACCCAAAAGATGATTTCACCAAGCAACCAGAAAATCTCCTTTTGGGCTTGATTTGTGTAATTCCACCACCATTGGTCATGAGGTGGGGTCCCAAAAAGGCCATGTTGAAGATCTGGGGTTGAATATGCAAAAATGACAAAGTTATGCATTAAAGTTCAAAACCCCATTGAAATACATTGAACCATGCTTACCTTAGTTTTGGCAGTCGGTGGTTCCAGCAGCAAAAAGTGTCTTTGATAGGAGAGTGGATCTTTGCCTTGTAATCTGTTCAGGTGAGTGAGGGTGTGTGGTGGTGTACTGGGGGTGTGGGGTGATGGGTACTGAGTGGGAGGTGGGGTGGGGTCAGATCGGCGAGGGACTGTTTTCTTTTTTGCAGTTAAAAAAACATTGAGAAACAGTTTTCTTTATTTTAGACCAGGATGGTGATCGGAGGTGAGGGGTTCCATAAGACACCAGGGAAAGAAAAATGTATTATGGGGATGGCAATTGGGAGGTGCGGTGTGCCACTAGACACCAAGGAAAGAGAAATATAGTATGAAGATGATGATCAGAGAGTTGGGGGGTGCCACTAGACACCAAGGAAAGGTAATACATAAAGGGATGGCAATCGGACGGTGGGGGCATCACTACACCAGGAATACATAAAGGGATGATGACTGGAATGTGGGAGGTGCCACTAGACATCAGGGAAGCATTATACAATTAAGGGGACAGTGATTGGAGGGTGGGAGCAACACTAGACACAACAAAAACATTATATAAATATGGGGTCAGTGATGGGAAGGTGGGGGTGCCACTAAACACCATGGAAACATAACATAAATAATGGGAGGGTACTTGTAGTGTGGGGGTGCCACTTGACATCAGGACAACACTACATACATAAAGGGACAGCAATGGGGGGCACCACTAGACACCAGGGAAATGGCGTCTCACTGGTGTCTGAGCAGCCTGCAGCATGAGCACCAGCTGTGGCTGCAGAACTCAAAAAAGTCCAACTGTTCTCATACAGAGAATGTGGGTGAATGGCTCCTCTCGCTAAGCTGGGCACCCTGGCTTTTGGGTACCCAGAAAATGTTTTTCTGTCAACTTTTAAAAAAAAATAACACCAGAATCTTTTTTAAAAAGGCATTATTTTTATGTACTCTAAATGTTTGTAAGTTTAAACAGTGAAAAGAAAATGGTGGCCATACAAAAAAGGATTTTTTCCTCAAGAAAAAGGATTGGCCTAAATTGTTTTTTCATTCCATGCAGCTATCCAAAAGACTGTACTGATCTTATTGATAACTGAAATTTTAAAATGCAATAACTTTGGAATGGATTAATATTTTTTCACCAAACCCATGAAAGGCACATCTGTGGGCCAAGCCCTTTCTTCCCTGAAAATTTCCGACCAAAATTCCAAACCATCTGGGTGCAAGAAGATCACAAAAAACAGCATAAAACAGCATTTTTAACATTTTTTTCACTATCGCATCTCGGAATCCGCACATCTGACCAAAATGCAATTTGGCATGTCAAGGTATCTACTTCCAGAGACTGTGCATACACAATTTCGTGCAAATCCATTGAATGGTTCCAAGGATATTAAAAGTACAAAATCTGAGGTTTAACACAGAGCCCCCTGCTCAACCCTAACTACCACGCCACTATAATATATATTCTTTGCATAAACATTGTTAATGCAACATTTAGGGTTATGGCTAAAGCAACAAAAGTAGAGAAATGTGACTTTAAGGTTTCCAACCATAAAACCCCACCCTCACCACTAAAACAATTCAGTGGTGGAGTCTTCCTTTGGGGTTGTCAACCTTAAAGTTCACCCCATTGCAGTAGCAAGAAAGGTCAGATGTGATGGACACAGGTGTGTATGTTTCAGGAGTGCATAAAATGGGGTGAGCTTTAGGTCTGACAACCGCAAGGAAGACTCAACCCCTGATTTGTTTTGGGGTGGGGGTGGGGTTTTAGGGCTGGAAACCCTAAAGTCACATTACCATACTTTTGTCGCTTTAGCTATAACCCTAAATATTGCATTAACAGAGTTTTTTGCAAATAATTTTTTTTTTACTTTTTGAGATAGTAAAATTGTACCTTTATTTGTCTGTGCCCCCATCCACTCATAGTTTTTCGGATAGTGTAATCATATCCTTATTTGCCTTGTTGGCGCTTCCAACTCTCCATAGATGTACATATGTGTGAGTTGCTGTGGGGCCTGCACTTCCATTTGTAGCACAATAGCAACCAAACTGTCAGCGTAGCCTTGTTATTACCCCACCTAATGAACCCAGTGCTGAAACTTTTCAAATCCCCTCTGAAATGTCATTCCGCACCACTGTAACATCATTCTGCACCAGAGGTGGGAAAACACATATTGGCAAAGATTTGAAAAATGACAGCTGTCGTGTTCCTGGGTTGGTGTAAAGAAATGGCTATGTTAAAAATTTGGGGAGCAAATATTGTAAATTGGGAAAGTTATGAGCGAGAGTAGCTTAATTTCAATGGGTATGTGAAACTTTGCCATTTTAACATATTTTGACCCCAAATTTTGAACATGTCCCTTTTAATGACCCCACCTCATGAACAAGGGCAGTGAACATTTTCAAATTCCACCCAAAAGATGACTTTGCCAAGTGACTATGAAATCACCTTTCAGGCCAGATTTGCAAAATTCCATTGACATTGGTCATGAGGTAGAGACTCAGAAATGCCATATTGAAAATTTGGTCTCAAAAAATGCAAAAATAAGGCTGGCCCAATGGGGTGGAGGGCTCAGGCAGTGATGTCTTACCTCTGCCATGCCAGCAACCCATGTTCGCAGTGGGAGCGGGCTACCATGGGTCGGCCGGCAAGGGAGAGGATTGAGCATCTGGAGGATAGCTCTCCTCTCCTGGGGAGGGAGGACTGGCACTCCCACAGAACGACCACCCCCAGGTGGAGGCTTGTGGGTGGTACAAGTCTGTTTGGCATCTGAAAGGGGAAGGTGCTGCAGGACTTCCACTGATGTGCACGCGCTTTCATGCACACATGTCTGGCTGTGTGCACCCCAGCAATGGGGAAAAAAGGGAAAAAACAAAGGAAAAAACCCCAGCAGCAGGATGATGTCTAACCCTCTACAGGCTTCACACCCGGTGACCAGGCTGAAGGTAAGTCCGGTGATACCGGGTGATAGGGCTGGGGAGGGGTCGGACAGAAAGGGTAAATCAGAGAAGTAGGAGATAAAAAAACAAGATGGAAAAAAAATATGCAAAAATGGCAAAGTTATACACCAAAGTTGTAAACTCCATTGAAATACACACTGAACCACATTTACATTACTTTCTCATATAGCAGTCACCGGTTCCAGAAGCAAGACATGTCTTCGATCAGAGAATGGATCTTCACCCTGGGAACCTGTTCAGGTGATTGAGTGAGTGTATGTGGGGAGCGTGGGGAGTGCAGTGTGGGGGGTACTCAATGGAAGGTCAGTGTGGAGGGCAGATCAGTGAAGGACTGTTTTCTTTTTTACAGGTTTAAAAAAAAAAACATTGCATACTGGAAACAAGTGCAAATTCAGTAATGGATTGCAAAAAGTTAATCCCTTAGACCTCCACTAGCACCAAGGTATATAAATATTTCCTTTTATCATGTGGGTAAAGAATTATAAACTATTGTGCTAGAAATGAAGAGGGATAAAATAACAGCCAACAATGAATAAAACTGGCTCAGTAAATATTAACTAACTTAGCAGGCTACTGGTCTTCAAGAGTTAATATATCCATAAAGCAAACTGTAACCATCTGTAAAATAAGTCTTGAGCTGTTTATAAGTTCAAACATGTGGCACAGTTTGAAAAGTAAAATGCCTTTGCAACACAGGGCAGCACCGCATGATCAGGGCCCCTACTTTTCTGCGGCACAGAGGGACCAAGTTCTGCGGCAAGACTACCATTTGCCGCAGAACTTCTGCGGCGGTGGTTTGTAATTTCTTCGGAAGTTCTGCGGCACTAACAAACTACCACATCACAGTGACAGCTTGTCATCCTGACTTCACTTTCATGGCAGTTTTTATAGCAATCAGGATGGTGGAAAGCACAGCAACACTAGTTCAAAAAATAACAGACTTATAAAAATAATTTTATGCCTAAAAAGCAAAACAAATGTCTCTCCCTTAAGGTCCTAGCCTGTTGCATAAATGACATATGCAGAGGGGATCTTGTGTGATAAATAAGGTATTTCTATATGCATGCTATCTATTCCACTAATGAGGTTTTCACTATCACTTATATATTTGTATGTGCTTTCTACACCACTCATGAAGTTCCCACTGTGTATCACTTATATATTTATATGCAATCTGTAACATACATACAAATGTGTGTGTGTGTGTGTGTTTGTAGTAAGACAGAGATACTGTATATATGTGTGTGTGTTTGTGTGTGTGTGTGTGTGTATATATATATATATATAAAATTGTGGGGGCATGTGTGATTTTGTATTTTACATATATATATATATATATTTAATTTCCATGAACTTGCATCTTCATTCATACAGGTTCCATTAGAAATGGAATAGAGGAGTTATTGCAAAACTCATTTTTTATGTCAACCTGCTTTCCCTGACACACTGCATAACACCATCAGGCCATGACATGTATGTGAACCGATTGTGAGATAGAGCTCTCCAGACCAGCACAATGTGTCCACCATGTGACAGAACACTGCACCATACCTTCCCAGGCTCCGAGCAATGATGTGTTCCACCAATCCTCGTGCTGCCCAGCCAGCTCCCAGAGCTAATCTCTGAACCTGAGTTGCCAGCACGGAAACACAGCATGCTACCCTCTGGCCCAACAGCTGTCCCTGCACACAACATTTCTCCATAACTTTTAGGTGATTCTATCAACCAATGACAATATGTAATCAATAACCCTGGCAAAAATGCTTACAGTGAAATTATTTATTTAACAGGTCTATTCTTTCAACAGGTCTACACATTATTATATTCCACTTTTCTGGGCATAATTACTTTATTTTTCTTAAAAATGGCAGTTACATTTATTTTACAATTTATTCATTTCAGATGGCATCTCTATACCTTAAAGGCATAAATAGGTTTGTACAAAGTGAGGTATGGACTTAACAGGTCTGTGCTATTGACAAGGTTTTGTTCAAGTTGGCCCTAGTGCAATAATGTAAGACTGAAAACTATATTAGGCTGTTGTGCAGGTTGAGCAAATATCACCATGCCTGATGTGCAGTGCCACCATCTCTGGCAGCGGGAGTTGTGGTAGATAAGTGACTGTTCATTTCTGTTGCAGATTGCAGCCATTTTATTAACTAATGTATGATGTTATAGCAATGATAACATCACATTCTGAACATATGGGGGTTTAGGATATAAAAAGAGGGTAAGGGAACCAGATTCTATGGAAAAACAGAAATATTAATAAAAAATCAACAAGAAGAGTGAATTCTGCGGCACCGCAGAAGTTCTGCGGTAGACTGCAAGTTCTGCGCAAAATTCTGCGGCCGCAGAATTCTAGGGGCCTTGCTCAAGATAAACACTAGTAGAGAAGCTGTTGCATGCATGATCTTCAGTAGGAAGCTCCATCGAGTGGTGAAAAAAAATTCTATGCCCATTTTCCATAACTGCCAACACAAACAGGCAGTTTACAAGGAATCACATTAGTACAGCTTCGAGTTCCATTAAGGGCTGTCATAGGAATGCCATGAAAAGGCACAAATAGCTAGAGTCAATGAGAGATGGCATGAAACAAAACTCCCTGTAGACTGAAGGTATAGTGGATGTTCTGGTTTTATGAGAGAGAGCCCCACTAGTCAGTAGTCCAGTATGCTGATAATTACTGGACACGTGGGTCGGAGATAGATGGGGTATCTATGGGCTAGAGTCTGGAACCTGATAGTGGGAGGCGATGAGGTAGAAAATACTGCTGCCTGTAAGCAACAGAGAGCACACCAGTATTATGCATTTAAGGGTTCAAACAAAGAGCATGTAAAGAGCTTGATAATGTTGCTTGCTTCGACAGGTAGCACAAGAATATTAACATAAACGGTTTCTAGGGTGGGGGAAGAGGACTCGATTATTGTCGGTCATCCACCTCCCAGAAATAATGTAGGATTTATGGCTATAGCCCCATTATCCCCATGGTGGAATGGAGTGCTGCCTTGGAGCTTTACTGCAGAAATTAATATACACAACTCAAGTGTGACGCCAAATAAAAGTGGCTCACATCAGGGGTAATGATATCCCTAGTTGCGATGTCCCTGCCCCCCCCCAAGAAAACCTTCACCTACCTCCATACACAAAGAACAGAAACTACTTTCAAAAGGGAGATAAACTTCAGTCCTTAGCAATAAACCAATTGAATTCTGTAAGCAGCTGAATTATTGTGGATTTAATCTGCTCTGTTTGGGTTCATCGATTCTCCACCTTTGAGGTAGTACGCCATTCAGGCAGTTGTATATTAGCTGAGGAAATGCCAGTGGTCTTAAGTGGAATTTCAATGCCATTTCTCTGCAGAGAAAAAAAACATTTCGGGGTCAGTTTATCAACAGTTAACTACAGAATCAATCTAATGGAGTCCCAATGAGCAAGATACATATCTTGGTCTCTATGCAAGATGTCATTTTTGTGGGTTTTGATTTTTTTAAATAAAAAAGGGGAAAACAAGATGGTGGCAAATGAAAAAGGAATTTTCCTGGTTGGCCAGGTGGTGCTGAGGGTTGAGGAGCTGGATACCACACCTTCCGCCACGCCGGCGACCCAGGTTCAGGAATGAGCCTGGGTCAATGCGGGTCAGTAGGGGAGGGAGAGGATTGAGCATCTGATGGACAGCTCTCCTCTCCTGGGGGGTGGGCTGGGGTTTGTCCAGTGTACCAGCGGCTCCCAGTGGAGATTGGGGGCACTGCAGTGTGCAGACAGCACATAGTAGCATGGCTGACGTCGGCAGGGTTGCCATGCGCATGATGTCGGGTGTGCCCATGCAAGGGAGGGGAGGAAGCAGGGAGAAAATGGAAAAAAACAGTTCCAGGGATAGGTGATGGCACCAATCCCCCATGCCCATGACTGGATCCGACTCTGCCGACCTTCGCAGATCCTCCACCCAGGGTCCACGTCTGCAGTTGGAGTCCATGTGTGAGAGCACCCAAGGTAGGATGGGTGGCCCCACCCTGGAGGGGTTAAGCTGGGGGTGCCAGCTGAGAGGTGGGG
This sequence comes from Neoceratodus forsteri, assembly GCA_016271365.2. Lineage (NCBI taxonomy): Eukaryota > Metazoa > Chordata > Ceratodontiformes > Ceratodontidae > Neoceratodus > Neoceratodus forsteri. Next base: position 309,523,556 of record CM028133.1, read on the forward strand.
TGGGAAAAGGAAGGTACGGTTGGAGGGGACTTCAGGCAGTGCAGGAGTAAAGTTGGATGCCTGAGAGAGGCTCCTGGGACTGTGACTGGAGGAAAAGAAAGCTGGAAAAAAAAGGAATTTTCCCTCACAAAAACAGGCTTGATCCTTTTTCATTTGGACCAAATTATTTTTTCATTCCAGATCTCTATCCAAAAGACTGTACTAAGCATGCTCAGAACCCGAAACTGTAAAATAATTAATATTTTTTCATTAAACCACTGAAAGGCACTACTCTGGGCTGAGCACTTTCTACCCTGAAAATTACAGACCAAAATTTGAATCCTTCTGTGTGCAAGGCAATGACAAAAAAAACTCCAGTAAAATACAAAAATTTTTTAAGTTTTTTTCTCTCCAGATCTTGGAATCTGCACATCTGACCAGAATGCAACTTGCTAGGCCAAGAGATCTGCCCCTCATGACTGTGCATTTAAAATTTTGTGCACATCTGTTGAATGGTTGCAAAGTTATTAAAGTACAAAATTTGACATTTGACACAAAGCCCCTGCTTACGCCAAAATATATGAGCACTACCATGCCCCTATAATATACATAAGTGTATATATATTCTTTGCAAAAACTGTTAATGCAACATTTTATTTATTTATTTATTTATTTATTAAGTTTTGGATTACAATACCTTTGAGCAGAAAACAGAAGGGTAACAAAACAAACAAAGGTAAAACATTACAATGGTTGCTATGTAGAAGCAGTTTAAAGAAAGTACCAGTACATTGTAGTAAGTAAATCAACACATCTTAGGATAAATAACTGGTTAACGCAAGAGAGGAGGCAGCCTAGAAGGCCTTGTCAAAGCAGCAGAGTTAGAAAAATGCGCAGGAAGGTATAGATTGAGGAAACAAAGCAGCGGAAGCAAGTAGGGGGGTGAGAGGGGAGGTGGCTACAGAGGGGAGGGGGAGGTGGAAAGGGTGACTTGCAAGGAGAGCACAGGTGGGAACAGGCTTGTGTGAATGGGAAAAGTTAAGTGTATTAGAGTGTGAGGTAACATAAGCAGCAACAGTTAGGTGAAGCAGTCACAGTTACTGTTAGCCAAGAGATGCTGCCTAGGCATTATTTTGAAAGTGCCCAGATTTGGAACTGATAAGATTTCCCTGTTCAGGGCATTATACCACAGTGGTGCACAATAAGAAAAAGACCTTTGCCATTGGGAGGTCCAGCATCTAGGGACAAGGAAAATTTGAGTTACTGTGCTTCGGGTGCGCTGAGAGCTGGAATAGGGGCTAAAAAGCTGTTCAACACAAGGGGGTGTGACCCCGATAAGTACTTTTTTTGTTACCAAGCAGATCTGGTATTGAATTCTATCATGCAGTGGGAGCCAGCCAGACTGAGTATATAGATCACAGGTGTGCATAAGGCAGGCTGCACCAGTGAGGAGTCTGCAGACTTTATTGAGCACCACTGATATCCTACGGAGGGCCATGGTGGAGGCTGAGCCATAGATGATAAGCCCATAGTTAATAGCTGAGATGATGGAGCTGTGAATTGCTAGTCTTAGGGCATTAGGCGTCAGGCTGCATTTATGTCTATGTAGTAGCCCAGTCCTGATATTTACAGCTCTGGTGATGTTGTCAATGTGCTGAACATAGGATAGGGAACTGTCTACGGTGACCCCAAGGTATTTAAACTGTTGGATCTGTTCGAGCTGGACTCCACTGCAATTCCTGATGGTGAAAGGATGGAACTTGTGCTTATTGCAAGTACTTCTGAATAGCAAGACTTTGTTTTTTTTGTAGTTTATAACCAGTTTATGATTACTGAACCACTCTTCCAGTTTCTCAAAAACTGAGTTGAAGGTGGTGTTCCAGGAGCTTAGGGTCATGATGACTAGAGAAAATGACGGCATAGTCCACATAGAGGAGTATCTGTTGATGACAGGAATGGGGGAGGTTGTTTAAAAAGAGGCTAAATAGAAGGGGTCCCAAGATCGAACCCTGCGGCACTCCAGAGCAGACCGGTAGTCGTTCAGAAATGACATTGGCGATCTTCGCTTGTTGGGACCGATCTTCCAAATAACTTTTAAACCAGAGCGTTGTATCCTTGGATAGCCCAATGGAGGACAGTTGTTTGAGTAGTAGAGTGTGGGTAACAGTATCAAAGTATTTAGGATTTAGCTTACAATGACAAAAGTGGGGAAATGTGGTTTCTATTTTCCAACCCTAAAAACCCACCAACACCCCTAAAGCAATTCAGGATGCAGTCTTCCGTGGGGTTGTCAGCCCTAATGCTCACCCCATTCTATACAGTACTGAAACGTACACACCTGTGTCCATCACAACTGAACTTTCTTGCTTCCACAATGGGGTGAGCTTTAGGGTTGACAACCCCACGGAAGACTGCACCCAGATTTGCTTGAGGGGTGAGGTTGGGGTTTTAGGGTATGAAACCCTAAAACCACATTTCCCTACTTTTGTCACTGTAGGCTAAGCCCTAAATGTTGCATTAATGCATGTTTTTTCCAAGGAAGTTCCTGACTTTTTTGAGACAGTATTGTCATATCCTCATTTGCCTATGGGACCTATGCTTCCATCCCTCCATAAATGCATACATGTATGTTACTGTGGACCCACAGGGCTCAGAGAGGGCCCTGCACTTGCATTTGTACCAAAACAGCACCCAAATTGCTGGCATAGTGTTTATTTTACCCTGTGTCATGAACCCGGGACTGAAAAATTTCAAATCCCCACTGAAATGTTATTCCACGCCATCACAATGTCATCTCGCACCACAGGGATGAAAACACAGTTTGGCCAGGACTTGAAAAATGACAGCTGTCACATTCATGATACTGTGTAAAAAATTAGTATGTTGAAAGGTTTCAAGCAGTAATACCAGTTTTAGTCTTTTTGCATATTACAAAGAAGCAACAAGACATTGATATGGCAAACAAATGTCCATAAATGAAGTGTTGTTTTGCAAAAGTGGTGTGATGAGAAAGGAATCACAGATGTACTGTGACACAACATGTGAAAACTCAGCTGCATGAACTTTACCAAGAGTATAGGCAGGCATGCTCACACACTGTATGCATCTGTGAACAGTTTTTTTAAGACTTGCTCCAAACCATTGCTTTTCTCTAGCCACTACATTCTGATTTGATTTGAAGGAGAGTATGCTGCTACTGTTGCTTTTAAACTGGCCAGAGGTCGTGGCTGTGACAGTTTAAATGCTGATGCTTAGGAGATGGAAAAATCAGTTTTGAGATGAGACATGTTTTTGTTTTAATTTTGCAATCAGTTTAGAAATATGAAAACACTATTAACAATAATCTACATTTTGAAATCTGGGATCCAGTTTCTACCCTATGTGTGAAATTACCAAATGACACATTGCCACACAGAATTGATTGGGTGGAGTGTGTATCAAACTGAAATTTCTGGCTACATTCCATAGGATCAGAAGAACAAGGAAAACATATCACTGTCTGTCAGACAGACAGACACACACACACACACACACACAAGCAGACTTACATTCTTTGGCTCTCTGGCTCTCTTCTCCCTCCTTTGAACACAAGCTACAAGTGAGTGGAAGCTGTTCCCCTGTAGCCTAGTTGAGTTTATGGCCACCAACACTGGGTGCACTGCATATGCACCTCTTGCAGTAAAACATGCCCATATTATATGCTATAGGGGTGACACTATATAGTAACTTGGTGCCAGGCAATTGTGGAGCACTTCACAGAGCCTGCAGATACTAGTCATAGGCATTTACCTAACACACACAGCCAGCACAAGAATGAATATTGCGCTCTTCAAAAATGTGTTTTAATATTAACATAGATTTTCTGCAGTTTGTGTATATATATGTATACATAGTGACTGTTCAGAAACATTTCTGCACAGCCTCTCCTGGCAGCCCTTCCATGCAGCTCTAACAGTTCTTTGCCTTTTCTGCAAGCAGTAAGACACAACAGGGTTGGCTTTAGACTGAGTAAAATGCCTGCCCATGGGCCCTATAGCAGCTGGAAGGATGATTATCAAATTAAAGCCCAGTCTGGGGTGTCTTATTGTGCATATAAAATGGATTTTGGGTTGCAGCTGAATGAAAATAATACCAAAAAAATAAAACGTTAAAAAGTGAAAACTAGCATGTGTATTTTATAAATAGTTCATCCAGTAGAAGATTATAAGGACACATCTGTGTGTTACTCCCAAGGATGTTTTACTGCTTTAAACACCTTAAAACAATCTGCAGTCATCTCACAAATTTACACCCAAACAGCTGGCTTACCTTTTATGTGGTCTCTTCAGACCGAAGAGTGACATTAATTTTGAAGACCTGAGCCAAAACTCACAAAATGCCTGCCAGTGCTAATTTATGAGTCACAGGTATTCTACAAGTATCCTTCAGTGATCAGCCCTGTTCTGAACATTGCTACACAACAAGATGCCACTGGGGACTGCAAAAATCTGATGAGACTAGGGTACTCTTTAGCTTAGCCCAGCTCAGCTCAGCTCAACTTAGCAGCCTACAAGGATACGCTGGCCACTGTGGATGATGCTCCTGAGCCTTCAATGGAAATTTGAGAAACACACATGATCAACAACTGCAGGGACCCATATGAAGACATCAGCACTCCTGTAACAGCATCTGACTCCAGGAGCACAGTCAGGGACACACACAAGACAGCTGAGGGTAAGGCAAGGCTAGAGAGTGCAGGGGGATCAAACCTGACACTCCTTGGCTGTGGAGCCCCTCTCCCTCCCCATAATAGCAATATTAAATCCAATTGGAATAATGTGGTGGTAGAGAACTTGACAGGTGAGGCAACTAGTACTGGTGCAATGATCCATACTTTGTGAAGTGTTTTGCACCCCTCCATCCTTCCTGGAAACCTGAGAGAAACCTCTTTAATCCTCAGCTCTTGTCCTCCTTGGATCTGAAACGTTGTAGCCCTCTCTGGGAACAGACTTGGGTATACTACTGTGCAGACTTGAGGTAGATGGTCTGCAGTTCACATAACAAGCACAACTTAATTTGCCAAGGGGAACTGGAATGGAGATGGGTCGATCCCAGTCCTTTCACAGAAGAAAGGGTTCTGCAAGAACTCCTAAAACTGAAGGTGGACAAAGCAATGGGTCCTGATGGAATTCACCCCAGAATTCTAAAAGAATTAAGGGAGGAACTAGTGAAACCACTGGTTACTCTTTTTAATAAATCATGGGAGGATGGTGTGGTACCCGAGGACTGGAGGAAGGCGGATGTGATTCCCCTTCACAAAAGTGGGAGCAAGACAGAGGCAGGAAACTACCGACCTGTCAGTCTGACCTCTGTGGTAGGGAAAGTGATGGAGTCACTTCTGAAAGAAAGAATAGTTGAGTACCTAGAGGCCAGTGGAGCACAGGACCCAAGGCAGCATGGGTTCACAGAGGGAAGGTCATGTCAGACGAATCTAATAGATTTCTTTGACAGGTGACCAAAGTAGTAGGACCAGGGAGGGGCTGTGGACATGGCCTACCTAGACTTTTAGCAAGGCATTTGACACAGTCCCACAAAGATTAATAGTCAAATTAACCAGCCTAGGAGTGGGACCCAGGGTGGTAGCCTGGGTAAAACATTGGCTGGACAACAGGACACAGAAGGTAATTGTAAATGGAGTCCACTCTGAAGAAAGGGGATACTAGTGGGGTACCGCAGGGTTCAGTATTGGGTCCAGTCCTTTTTAATGTCTTCCTCAGTGACATTGCAGAGGGACTGGAAGGAAAAGTATGCCTTTTTGCAGATGACACAAAGATCTGCAACAGGGTTGATACACAAGGAGGCGTGGAAAGGATGAAAAGGGACTTGGCAAGGTTGGAGGAATGGTCAGAAGTATGGCAGCTAGGATTCAATGCAAAGAAGTGCAAAATAATGCACCTGGGAAACAAGAACCCAGGGGAAGAATACACAATGGGTGAGGAGGTAGTAACAACAACAAAAAAGGAAAAGGACCTGGGGGTAATCATATCAGATGACCTTAAGGTTAGCAAGCAATGTGAGAAGGCAGTAGGGAGGGCTGGGGTATACTGGGATGTATAGGGAGAGGCATCATCAGCAGAAAACAGGAAGTTGTTATCCCTCTGTACAGACAGTTGGTGAGACCCCATCTGGAGTACTGTGTCCAGTTCTGGAGACCCCATCTCCGCAAGGACATAGACAGGATAGAGGCAGTCCAGAGGAAGGCAACTAAAATGGTGCAGGGTCTGCAAGAGAAGCCGTGTGAGGACAGACTAAAGGAGCTTAATATGTATACCCTTGAGGAAAGAAGGGAGAGGGGGAACATGATAGAAACTTTTAAGTACCTCAGTGGAATCAACAAAGTCCAAGAGGGTAGCATCTTTCAGAAAAAGAGACGTGCAAGAACAAGGGGACACAATTTAAAGATAGAAGGAGGGCGGTTCAGGGGCAATGTGAGGAAGTATTATTTCACAGAGAGGGTAGTGGATGCATGGAACAGCCTTCCTGAGGAGGTTGTGGGGTCTAAAACTGTGGGAGAATTCAAGAATGCATGGGACAGACATAAGGCAATTCTTGTGGGGGGTAGGAAGAAATAGGCTGTTGGTTAACTAGGATCTGCGGCCTATCCTGTAGGTAGGGAAATAGGCAGACTAAATGGGCCTAGTGGTCCTTATCTGCCGTCAAAGTCTATGTTTCTATGTTTCTATGTATACTCTGTCCTGGTGATGTGCTCGAACTGCTCACCAACACTGTCCAACTCGGGCGCTGTTATGCAATGCCAGATCCATTAGAAACAAGACTGCTCTTATTGCAGATCTTGTGGAATCGGTGGATCTGGCTTGCATTACCGAGACCTGGCTTGATGGAAATGCTGCCCCAATTTTAGAGGCAGCTGTCCCTGCTGGGTACTCAGTTATTCATCGCCCGAGATTGGATTGGGGGGTTGATTGGTTTGATGGGTTCCTGAAGGAATTGCAGAGGTTGGGGCATAGGTTAGAGCGTCGCTGGCGGAGGTCTGCCTTGGATGCTGACCATCTTATTTTGTTAGGGCATTATAGACTCTATCAATTGGAGATTTCCTGTAAGAAGGCAGAATTCCTGTCCAGAGAAATCTCTGTTGCATGGAATTGACCAGCTCAGCTCTTCCAAACTGTGGACAGGCTGTGCAACCCAGCCTGTCTGCAGCTCCGTAGAGCCTTTTCACAAGTAGAGTGTGATGAGATTGCTCGATTTTTTTGCAAATAAGGTGGCCGACATCAGGCAAGAGTTGCGTCAGACTCACTCTATGGGGATGCCGTTGGTCAGTACATAGTCGCAGAGCCTGGAGTTTCCTAGAGTACCTTTGCTCTGCTGGAGTTTGTTGATATTATGAGGATTGTCCAGGGGATGCGCCCCACATGCTGTAGTTTAGATCCGGGCCCTACTTCCCTAATTTTGGGTTGTAGTGATATTATCAGCCCAGTCTTAGCTCAGATTGTCCGGTGCTCTTTGGATTCTTGTGAGTTTCCTAGCTCTCTGAAGGTGGCGGTGGTGACACCCCTTCTGAAGACGGCTTCTTTGGACCTGGAGAATCTAGCAAACTACAGACCTATCTCTAATTTTCCTTCTGTGGGAAAGGTTATTGAGAAAGTGGTGGCAGCTCAACTGGAGAACCATTTAACCATCCATAATTTATACAAACCTCTCCAATTGGGCTTCCGTAAGAGGCATAGTACTGAGACTGCTCTGGTTTGGGTGCTCAATGATCTCCTGATGGCGAGAGATTGGAGGAACCATTCCATCTTAGTTCTCCTTGATTTATCATCAGCTTTTGACAATGTAGATCATGGGATTCTGCTTGAATGCCTGAGGTTCATCTGTGGACTGTTGGGGACAGTACTCAGATGGTTTTCATCTTTCTTTGATGGTAGAACTCAAAGAGTTGTCTCGGGAATATTTTCTTCTGAGTCTTTCTCTCTATCTTGTGGGGTTCCCCAGGGTTTAGTGCTGCCTTCCATGTTATGATCAATTATTGATGAATTTATTGTCACCTCTTGTGAGAGCCCCTAGTGCCTAGGCAGAGTGCCTTCAAGGGGGTGTAATGCAGAAACCATCACAACATTCTTTTAAATACAATTCAAGTGTGACATCACACTAATCTTTAACTAATCTAAATAAATCAAAGTGAATACATAAATAACCAATGAGGGAAATAGAATAATTCAAATGAAAGTGGGGGGGGAGGAGGGGTGAGTTAAAGAAAAAGAACCAAAATAAAATGGGAAAATTAAGGGGGGGGCGGAGATGGAAGAAGGGAAAAGAAAAATCAGTGGTTGTGATTATAAAAAGGAGGAAGAGAAAGGGCAAAACAGATTATTCTTTATTCCCTATTGCAGTCAGGATTACAATAAATATATTCAGTTGTAGATACAAGTTGCACTTAATCATAATGTACCAATAGAAATGTTATCTTTGTATTTTTTCAAGGGGTTCTCCTATGACACTAGGGATACACCAAATTTATAAATAAAGATCATATTTTCTACTGGAACTAATGGTCATGCTAAAAAAATCTCTTTCTAAACTTATCTCAAACTTCTAAGTATTTAAGAGCTTGTATTTCACTTTAGAATGCATTATTGAGATGAGATTTTGTGCTTTATCTAAAATAGTATGTAAAATCACTTATACTTTTAAATTGTTCTTTCAGGAGAATATCTTACAGTTGTAGGGGGAGAGATAGATACAGAGGAACTGTGGTAGACCCATCTGTGCTGGAAAGATTGCAGGAGTGCCAACTGTACCGGAAGGAAGATTTTTTTCACATATATTGCAACCTGTAGAAGTTATAAAAAATACAATAATGGTCATTATCGAATAGGGATTTGCATTATATAGACTTAAGAACCAAACCTGCAAAAAAGCATCAGCTCCACACACACAACTTTTAGATCTACCACCTAAATGATCTATGTTCTTAGAAAAGGTTTAAGGTCCCATCTTTCATTAAGTCCAAAGGGAACAACTGTATTGGCCTTAAACATCCAAGCACTTTCTTTTTGCAGTAATTTATTTGGCCTATCCCCTCCTCTAGAATTTCCTTTCACATGTTCCAATCCCATAAATGTAAAATGTGACATGTTATTGTTATGTATGGTAGTGAAATGTCTTTCTATAGGCGTGTCCATTCTCTGATTAATAATGGACCTTACATGTTCCTGAATATGTTCTTTCAGGGGTCTAATAGTCTTACCTATATAGTGTAGGTCACAAGTACACCATAACATGTATACCACACAAGATGTTTTACAAGTGATGAATTCTCTGATCTCAATTTCAACATTATTTGGTAAAACCAAGCCATTGTCCATATGCATATATTTACATATGTTGCAATTACCACATCTATGGTTTCCCATTAGTTTTTGTGATAACCATGTCATTTTTTGAGGATTAGTCTGATAAAATTGGCTATTGACTAACTTATCATGAAGATCTGCTGTGTGTCTGAATGTTATTCTTGGTTTGTCAGGGAGAATGCTACTTAATTCAGGATCGCTTTTTAGTATATCCCAGTTATTCCATACAATATTTCCTACTGCTCCTGTAATTGCATTAAATTCAAGTGAGCATGCTACTGGACTTATCTTATTTTGATTTTCTTTTGCTCTTTTTGTTAAAAGAATCTTTCTGTTTCTTGCCCCTTATTCTGGTTAGTGCTCTGTTTAGCACTATCTCTTTATAACCTTTCTCCCTGAACCTTTGTAGCAATTCTTCAGCGTGTAACTCAAAGTCACTATCAGATGTACAGTTTCTCCTAATCCTGACTAGTTGCCCATATGGTATAGAATTCTTTAATTTTGCTGAATGTGAACTATCATTTCTCAGTAATGAATTGGTGCAACTCTCTTTCCTATACCCTTTAGTGTGGTTGCATCCAGTATCTTTGTCACCCTCTAATATAATGTCTAAAGAATTCACAACACTCTCATTTATAGTAGCTGTGAATTTCAGATTTAGATCATTCTGATTGAGCCATTGAATGAATTATTTTGCACTTTCTATATCACCATTCCATATACAAAGGCAATCATCAATGTATCTCCTCCATTGTACGATATTTTCTGTGTAAGGATTGATGCTAGGGTCATAGAGTGTCTCTAATTCCCATAGCCCTAGAAAGAGATTGGCATACCAGGGGGGCATTGATGCCCCCGTTGCAGTGCCAAATATCTGTAAATAGAATTCATTATTAAATTCAAAATAGCTGTGATACAGAATGAATTCTAATGTGTCTACCAAAAATTATACTGGTGCACCAGTGTGTTTCTGATCTTTCAACAGGAAATACTGTGCTGCTCTAATACCATCATTATGCCTTATTGAAGTATATAAGGCCTCTACATCTATACTGATCCATAGATATTTCTCATTCCATGCAATATTACACATCTTATTTATGGTATCACCAGTATCTCTCAAATAAGATGGTAATTCTAACATGCTGTATTGTAAATATAGGTCCACAAATTGACTTAAATGTTCTGTAATAGAACCAATGCTAGAAACAATATGTGTTCCTGGTGGATTGGTCTTACTTTTATGAATTTTAGGAAGACAGTATACCATTGCAATGACAGGAAATTCACAAAACAGATATTTGAATTCTTGATCATTAATATCCCCCTATGAACTGCTTCATCCAGTAATTCACATAACTGTTACCTAAACAATAATGTTGGATTGCAAGAAAGGTTTTTATAGTTATTGACATCAAACAGCAAGGTTTCTACCATCTCTTTATATCCTCCTCTGTCCATTACCACATTATTTCCATCTTTATCTGCTTTTTAATTACTAATGTTGAATTAATGGTCAATTCCTTAAGAGCCTGTCTTTCCATGCTGGTTAGATTTAAAACAGATGATTTTTTATTATTTTTGTTCAACAATTCTCTCACCTAAAACAATACTGTGTTTTCAAAGGCAGCCACATTCGTATTCATGACAAATGGACAGAAATCTGAGTTATTTTTGAACAAAAGATTCTGCATTCTCTTGAAGTCTTCCAGTATAGAGAGTCCTTCCATTTGTGGTTTGCCTACACTTTCTAGAATATCCATCTCACTACGTAGGCATGGTTCTGCAATTTCACCGATTAATTCATGAGACAGTTGGGCCTCAATTGCTCTAGAGTCTCCATCTGCGTCTATTTCAGCCAGTAAATAATCCAATGTTTCATCCAATATTCCTTCAGTATTTTCCCTAGTCTCCAAAAAGCCTATATTTTCACTGATGTTTAAATTCTCTTCCCTTGAGAAAAATATTGTCAACTTGATTTTTCTGAATAATTTAAATAAATCAATGAAAATGGTGAAGTTATCTATCGGTGGAGTTGGGACAAAGCTCAAACCGTTCTTGAGTAAACTAAGGTGATTATTATTTAAGGTGAAGGAACTGAGATTGATTATCTGTTTTTCTGAATCTTCTGATTCCTCAGTACATGCTTTCTGCTTGTTGCAGTTTCTATGTTTACCACCTCTAATGCCTCTCCTAGTTCTTCTCTTCCTGGGTTGTCTTGTCCTCTTTTCCCTAAAAAAGTGGTGGACACTGGATTAATAGTTACAAATGTCTGTCCTTTGTTCTCAGTATTCTCAGTTGGCTCTTTTTCATTTTGACTTTTGCTACTACTTCTTCCCTTGCTCCGATATTTTCTATTCCTTGAACAACCTCTACTCAATGATCTCTCTTTGGTGCTTTTTTTAAGGGTGTATGCATGACCTGCTTGGTAATCATTGTCATATCTATTATGTTTAGATCATTTTCTTTCAATAATTTCTTTCTCATGCTTTAGAATCTTATTCTGTAATGTTTTATCTAAGCTCATAAACAAGCTATGTCCTTTAAAGCATCCAACTTCTTCCTTTGCTGCTTGTATTTCTTCAACTAAGCACTGATAGTTTTCATTATCCTCCTCAATAATTAATTCAACATACACTAAAGAAGCTGTCTCTCTTATTTTCAACCATTGCTCCTTTCGTTTAAATTGGTATAAACCACAAGAAGGGATTTTCTGTACTTGTGAACCTCGTGGTGCTTGTTTCTTTTCTTTATAAGTTTCCAAAGATGGTATATTGTAACTTAGATTTATTTCTTTAATGAGTAATCACTCTAATTTAAGAAATGAGGTTTTAATATTACCTTTGGTAATGTCAGCTAGTTCACAATCCTCTGCTGTATTCTCTCTCTCCACAACAGCTCGCAATTCCTGTCTCCGTGACTGCAAAGAACTAATATTTGCCAAACAAAAACTTTCATCTTCAATGTCTGTCACCACTTCCTGGTAGCTACATCCTGGTACTTTTGACATCACTGCGAATTCCAAAAGGAGCAAACAAGCCAACTCGTTCCAGTAATTCAAAATTAGTGACAAAAGTCAAAAGAAAAACCAAAAGGATGATATTTATCAAGATTGGCGGTAAAACCTTTCAGTATGACTCTCGGTGTAACTCACGGCTCCCACAACAAATCACGGTGTATTTTGTCCATCTTCTGAGGATATCCTCCACAGACCAAAAGTCTGGCGGTTCACAGATAATTGATGTGACAATCAATAGAATTCCAAAAGCAAAATTACTGTGCTCACACACTCAGAGGAGTTCGCCACTGGTATACATGTTATGGTGTACTTGTGACCTACACTATATAGGTAAGGCTATTAGACTCCTGAAAGAACGTATTCAGGAACTTGTAAGGTCCATTATTAATCAGAGAATGGACACGCCTATAGGAAGACCTTTCACTACCATACATAACAATAATGTGTCACATTTTAAATGTATGGGATTGGAATATGTGAAAGGAAATTCTAGAGGAGGGGATAGGCCAAATATATTACTGCAAAAAGAAAGTGCTTGGATTTTTAAGGCCAATACAGTTGTTCCCTTTGGACTTAATGAAAGATGGGACCTTAAACCTTTTCTAAGAACATAGATCATTTAGGTGGTAGATCTAAAAGTTGTGTGTGTGGAGCTGATGCTTTTTAGCAGGTTTAGTTCTTAAGTCTATATAATGCTAATCCCTATTTGATAATGACCATTATTGTATTTTTTATAACTTCTACAGGTGGCAATATATGTGAAAAAATCTTCCTTCCAGTACAGTTGGTGCTCCTGCAATCTTTCCGGCACAGATGGGTCTACCACAGTTCCTCTATATCTATCTCTCCCTCTACAACTGTAAGATATTCTTCTGAAAGAACAATTTAAAGGTATAATTGATTTTATATACTATTTTGGATGAAGCACAAAATCTCATCTCAATAATGCATTCTAAAGTGAAATACAAGCTCTTAAATACTTAGAAGTTTGAGATAAGTTTAGAAAGAGATTTTTTTAGCATGGTCATTAGTTCCAGTAGAAAATACAATCTTTATTTATAAATTTGGTGTATCCCTAGTGTCCTAGGAGAACCTCTTAAAAAATACAAAGATAAAATTTCTATTCATATATTATGATTAAGTGCAACTTGTATCTACAACTGTATATATTTATTGTAATCCTGACTGCAATAGGCAATAAGGAATAATCTGTTTTGCCCTTTCTCTTCCTCCTTTTTATAACCACAACCCCTGATTTTTCTGTTCCCTTCTACCATCTTTCCCTTCCCCCCTTAATTTTCCCATTTTATTTTGGTTCTTTTTCTTTAACTGCCCCCTCTCCTCCCCCCACTTTCATTTGAATTATTCTATTTCCCTCATTGGTTATTTATGTATTCACTTTGATTGCTTTAGATTGGTTAATGATTAGTGTGATGCCACACTTGAATTGTATTTAAAAGAATGTTGTGATGGTTTCTGTATTATGCCCCCTTGAAGTACTCTGCCGAGGTGCTAGGGGCTCCCACAAGAGGTGACAATAAATTCAACAATAGTTGATCATTGCTGGTTGCATCTCTGTTTGTTCTTTGGAAGTGCACTACTGTTTTGGAGTGCTTTCAAGAGTATTAGGTGGTTCACCTTAGTGGTGAACTCCTCTGAGTGTGTGAGCGCAGTAATTTTGCTATTTTGGAATTCTGTTGATTGTCACATCAATTATCTGCAAACCGCCAGACTTTTGGTTTGTGGAGGATATCCTCAGAAGATGGACAAAGTACACCACGATTTGTTGTGGGAGCCGTGAGTTATACCGAGAGTTGTACTAAAAGGTTTTATCACCAGTCTTGATAAATATCATCCTTTTAGTTTTTTCTTTTGACTTTTGTCACAAATTTTGAATTACTGGAATGAGTTGGCTTGTTTGCTCCTTTTGGAATTCGCAGTGATGTCAAAAGTACCAGGATGTAGCTACCAGGAAGTGGAGATGGACATCAAAGATGAACATTTTTGTTTGGCAAACATTAGTTCTTTGCAGTCATGGAGACAGGAATTGTGAGCTGTTGTGGAGAGAAAGAATACAGCAGAGGATCGTGAATTAGCTGACATTACCAAAGGTAATATTAAAGCCTCATTTCTTAAATTAGAGTGATTACTCATTAAAGAAATAAATCTAAGTTACAACATATCCTCTTTGGAAACTTATAAAGAAAAGAAACAAGCACCGCGAGGTTTACAAGTACAGAAAATCCCTTCTTGCGGTTTAGACCAATTTAAACAAAAGGAACAATGGTTGAAAATATGAGAGACAGCTTCTTTAGCGTATGTTGAATTAATCATTGAGGAGGATAATGAAAACTATCAGTGCTTAGTTGAAGAAATACAAGCAGCAAAGAAAAAAGTTGGATGCTTTAAAGGACATAGCTTGTGTATGAGCTTAGATAAAACATTACAGAATAAGATTCTAAAGCATGAGAAAGAAATTATTGAAAGAAAACTATCTAAACATAATAGAGATGACAATGATTACCAAGCAGGTCATGCATACGCCCTTAAAAAAAGCACCAAAGAGAGATCATTGAGTAGAGGTCGTTCAAGGAATCGAAAATATCAGAGCAAGGGAAGAAGTAGTAGCAAAAGTCAAAATAAAAAAGAGCCAACTGAGAATACTGAGAACAAAGGACAGAGATCTGTAACTATTAATCCAGTGTCCACCACTTTTTAAGGGAAGAGAGGACAAGATGACCCAGGAAGAGAAGAACTAGGAGAGGCATTAGAGGTGGTAAACATAGAAACTGCAACAAGCAGAAAGCATGTACTGAGGAATCAGAAGATTAAAAAAAAAACTGATAATCAATCTCAGTTCCTTCACCTTAAATAATAATCACCTTAGTTTACTCAAGAACGGTTTGAACTTTGTCCCGACTCCACCCATAGATAACTTTACCATTTTCATCGATTTATTTAAGTTGTTCAGAAAAATCAAGTCGACAATATTTTTCTCAAGGGAAGAGAATTTAATCATCAGTGAAAATATGGGTTTTTTGGAGACTAGGGAAACTACTGAAGGAATATTGGATGAAACACTGGATTATTTACTGGCTGAAATGGATGCAGATGGGGACTCTAGAGCAACGAGGCCCAACTGTCTCATGAATTAATCGGTGAAATTTCAGAACCATGCCTAAGTAGTGAGATGGATATTCTAGAAAGTGCAGGCAAACCACAAATGGAAGAACTCTCTATACTGGAAGACTTCAAAAGAATGCAGAATCTTTTGTTCAAAAATAACTCAGATTTCTGTCCATTTGTCATGAATAATAATGTGGCTGCCTTTGAAAAAACAGTATTGTTTAAGGTGAGAGAATTGTTGAACAAAAATGATAAAAAATCATCTGTTTTAAATCTAACCAGCATAGAAAGACAGGCTCTTAAGGAATTGACCATTAATTCAACATTAGTGATTAAAAAAGTGGATAAAGGTGGAAATAATGTGGTAATGGACAGAGAAGGATGTAAAGAGATGGTAGAAACCTTGCTGTTTGATGTCAATAACTACAAAAACCTTTCTTGCAATCCAACATTATTGTTTAGAAAACAGTTATGTGAATTACTGAATGAAGCAGTTCATAGGTGGATATTAATGATCAAGAATTCAAATATCTGTTTTGTGAATTCCCTGTTGTTCCAACGCTATACTGTCTTCCTAAAATTCATAAAAGTAAGACCAATCCACCAGGGAGACCTATTGTTTCTAGCATTGGTTCTATTACAGAACATTTAAGTCAATTTGTGGACCTATATTTACAATACAGCATGGTAGAATTACCATCTTATTTGAGAGATACTGGTGATACCATAAATAAGACGTGTAATATTGCATGGAATGAAAAATATCTATGGATCAGTATAGGTGTAGAGACCTTATATACTTCAGTAAGGCATAATGATGGTATTAGAGCAGCACAGTATTTCCTGTTGAAAGATCAGAAACACACTGGTGCACCAGTACAGTGTTTGGTAGACACATTAGAATTCATTCTGTATCACAGCTATTTTGAATTTAATAATGAATTCTATTTACAGACATGTGGCACCGCAATGGGGGCATCAATGCCCCCCTCATATGCCAATCTCTTTCTAGGGTTATGGGAATTAGAGACACTCTATGACCCTAGCATCAATCCTTACACAGAAAATATCGTACAATGGAGGAGATACATTGATGATTGCCTTTGTATATGGAATGGTGATATAGAAAGTGCAAAATAATTCATTCAATGGCTCAATCAGAATGATCTAAATCTGAAATTCACAGCTACTATAAATGAGAGTGTTGTGAATTTTTTAGACATTACATTAGAAGGCGACAAAGATTCTGGATGCATCCACACTAAAGGGTATAGGAAAGAGAGTTGCACCAATTCATTACTGAGAAATGATAATTCACATTCAGCAAAATTAAAGAATTCTATACCATATGGGCAACTAGTCAGGATTAGGAGAAACTGTATGTCTGATAGTGACTTTGAGTTACAAGCTGAAGAATTGCTACAAAGGTTCAGGGAGAAAGGTTATAAAGAGATAGTGCTAAACAGAGCACTAACCAGAATAAGGGGCAAGAAACAGAAAGATTTTTTTAACAAAAAGAACAAAAGAAAATCAAAATAAGATAAGTCCAGCAATGTGCTCACTTGAATTTAATGCAATTACAGGAGCAGTAGGAAATATTGTATGGAATAGCTGGGATATACTAAAAAGCAATCCAGAATTAAGTAGCATTCTCCCTGACAAAACAAGAATAACATTCAGACACACAGCAGATCTTCATGATAAGTTGGTCAATACCCAATTTTATCAGACTAATCCTCAAAAAATGACATGGTTACCACAAAAACTAATGGGAAACCATAGATGTGGTAATTGCAACATATGTAAATATATGCATATGGGCAATGGCTTGGTTTTACCAAATAATGTTGAAATTGAGGTCAGAGAATTCATCACTTGTAAAACATCTTGTGTGGTATACATGTTATGGTGTACTTGTGACCTACACTTTATAGGTAACACTATTAGACCCCTGAAAGAACATATTCAGGAACATGTAAGGTCCATTATTAATCAGAGAGTGGGCACACCTATAGGAAGACCTTTCACTACCATACATAACAATAACGTGTCACATTTTAAATTTATGGGATTGGAACATGTGAAAGGAAATTCTAGAGGAGGAAGAGATAGGCCAAATAAATTACTGCAAAAAGAAAGTGCTTGGATTTTTAAGGCCAATACAGTTGTTCCCTTTGGACTTAATGAAAGATGGGACCTTAAACCTTTTCTAAGAACATAGATCATTTAGGTCTTAGATCTAAAAGTTGTGTGTGTGGAGCTAATGCTTTTTTGCAGATTTAGTTCTTAAGACTATATAATGCTAATCCCTATTTGATAATGGCCATTATTGTATTTTCTATAACTTCTACAGGTTGCAATATATGTGAAAAAATCTTCCTTCCGGTACAATTGGCGCTCCTGCAATCTTTCCGGCACAGATGGGTCTACCACAGTTCCTCTGTATCTATCTCTCCCTCTACAACTGTAAGATATTCTTCTGAAAGAACAATTTAAAAGTATAAGTGATTTTATATACTGTTTTGGATAAATCACAAAATCTCATCTCAATAATGCATTCTAAAGTGAAATACAAGCTCTTAAATACTTAGAAGTTTGAGATAAGTTTAGAAAGAGATTTTTTTTAGCATGATCATTAGTTCCAGTAGAAAATATGATCTTTATTTATAAATCTGGTGTATCCCTAGTGTCCTAGGAGAACCCCTTGAAAAAATACAAAGATAACATTTCTATTGGTATATTATGATTAAGTGCAACTTGTAACTACAACTGTATATATTTATTATAATCATGACTGCAATAGGGAATAAGGAATAATCTGTTTTGCCCTTTCTCTTCCTCCTTTTTATAACCACAACCCCTGATTTTTCTTTTCCCTTCTTCCATCTTCCCCCCCCCTTATTTTCCTGTTTTACTTTGGTTCTTTTCTTTTTACTCACCCTTCCCCCTTTCATTTGAATTATTCTATTTCCCTCATTGGTTATTTATGTATTCACTTTGATTTATTTAGATTGGTTAAAGGTTAGTGTGATGTCACGCTTGAATTGTATTTAAAAGAATGTTGTAATGGTTTCTGTATTAGAAGGCACTCTGCCGAGGTGCTAGGGGCTCCCACAAGAGAAGACAATAAATTCAACAATAGTTGATCATTGCTGGTTTCATCTCTGTTTGTTCTTTGGAAGTGCGCTACTGTTTTGGGGTGAATTCAAGGGTATTAGGTGGTTCATCTTAGTGGCAAACTCCTCTGAGTGTGTGAGCTCAGTAATTTTGCTATTTTGGAATTCTGTCTTCCATGTTATTTGCAGTGTACATGCTGTCCTTTGGAAACATTGTTAGATGGTATGGGCTGAGGTTTCACTGCTATGCTGATGATACCCAGCTCTACCTGTCTTTTGCCCCCGACCAGGCTAATGCTATCTCAGTACTGAACAGCTGCCTCATGGAAATCCAAGATTGGATGAGTTCCAGTGGTTTAAAGTTGAACGCAGGAAAGACTGAAGGTCTGGTGGCACGGGTCGCTTGATGGAGGGGTTGAGGGCTGATCTCCCTTCTGTCTTGGTCCTGGGGGGGGCTCAGATCCTTACCTCTGAACGGGTACAGGACCTAGGAGTGGTGCTTGACAATGGGCTGACCCTTCATCATCAGGTGGCGGCAGTTGTCATGCTGGCCTTTTACCATCTTAGGAACATTGCTAGGGTCAAGCACCTCATCCCATCTAGTGATCTGCCTATCTTGGTCCATGCCTTTGTGACTTTGCACCTTGACTACTGTAACTCCCATTACTTAGAGCTTCTTGAGGTTGATATCCACTGCTTGCAGCTAATGCAGAATGCTGCAGCACGTTTGTTGACTGGGGTATCTAGGAGATCCCATTTTACCCCTGTGCTGTGCGATCTGCACTGGCTGCCTGTTCAGTGGCGGATCACCTTTAAGGTAGGTTTGTTAACCTACAAAGCCCTACACAGACAGGGTCCTGACTACTTGAAAGAGCTCCTCATTCCTTACACCCCTCTGTGACAGCTCTGCTCGGCTGACGAAGGGTTGCTGGAGATTCTGAGGGTTTACTTAAAGTCATCGGGGGCTCGTGCCTTTGGGTTTGTTGCCCCTTCCCTCTGGAATTCTCTGCCCCATCAGTTCTGGGAGTGCAGGACAGTGGGGTGCTTTAAGCAGGCATTAAAGACCTTTTTATGGGGTAAATCTTACTCTGAGTCTTTTTTAATTTTACTAGTATTTATTGCATTTACTGGTTTTATTTGTTTGTTCAGTGTCTTGATATGTGAAAGGTACAATATAAAATAAAATTTATTATTATTATTAACTGTCCGTTCTCTGATGGTTTTGCAGTGCACAAGGTGGATGGGCTCTGTCCTGCACATTTCAAATGTCTGGGTGCTGAAATCAGACCCTTACATATCTTGCAGGCTTCATGATAGTACAGGCTGCCATTCAGGGTTGCTTGCTGGGACTTTCATTACCGATTGTGACATGTCAGAGTGAAACCAGATTCTCTTTTTATATGCATATACAGGGAAACAAAACAAACATAAACAAAACTGTGAGATCTTTTGTTGAAGAACAAAAAACAGACAGAGACAGTTAGCTGCAACATGCACTCCGTTCCATCTGACAGCTCATATGGTCTAATGCTAGACATTATTACATATTAATCTGTCAGGTGATAATAACAGTCAGGTCTCTTTTATGGTCCTGTGGTAACTTTGACCAGAGAATTCTTTGCTACACAGACAATTCAGAGCAACACTCTTGATACTTGTATACCTCTGTCTGGATGACTGGAGTATAACTGCCAGCTGGGCAATGAAAATTAACACACAATGAAAGAACAAAATACAGTCCAATCCTATTTATCTCACCTCCCATAAACCAAACCTTCCTATCGAACAAACTGGCTGCTTGTCCCCCCAGTGTTCCCATTGAAATTCATGGTGATACTCTCACCTTGTAATTTGCTGTTGTTAAAGTTGTTGATCATTCCCATTGGGATTGCAGGTAGCTGTGATCAGCCATTAACAAGGTTGATCGCAGCTATCTACAATCGTAATATGAAGATCAACAACTTTAACAATGGCTAATTACACCAGTTTGTAGAGTAGTTTTAGGAGCTTCCAGTCCCCAAAGCTGCATTCTCTTCAGTGCTAGAGTTACCTTTGCTTTTGTACATTGCAGTCCCCTCCCCCATTGAAAGCAATGGACAGCCTCAATGAACATTACAGTGGAGCCATGGCTGTGGCTTGTTTTCTGCTCTTGCCTCAGTCCAGCAAAATGTTCTTTGTATCTACTAATGATGACGCCGACAACACTGACTGAAGGAACATCATGGCATGCAGGTACCAAACACACTAAGCCATACTGAGCCCTGCTTATGGTGACACCGGGGGAACTAAGACACCAACTGTAGGAACATCATGGCATGCAGATACCGAACACACTAAACCATATTGATCCCTGTTTAAGATGACATGGAGGGCTAGGTTCAGGGCTTGGAACTGGAACTGTGAGGCTTAGGCAGATCTATTCTCTTCACTGTGGGTGATCACCTCTGTTGTATTGGACATTTTGAGGTGTTGTGAATGCCAGTGGCTCGACTGTTGCCAAGTGCGGGTGTTTTTGTTTGTGCATGTATCCAAGACAAATAGGTTAGGATTCAAAGAACTGATTTTTAAAACTTTTCTTTCTATTTAAACTACAGAATTCTGATTCTGTAGTGGAGCACTGATACTTTGTAGCATATGAGAAGTAGTACAGTACTCTATATAGGCTTTCTCAATTAGTGAAACTCCCATTTATCCAAACTGATAGGTGTCCTTCAGGCAGCTCAGATAAACTGGGTTGGACTGTATTCATTCATTTTAAAGCATTTCATTTAACAACAGTTCAGAATTGTTTAGTAGTTTGTTTTTTTTTACATTTAATAAACTTTCTTGAAAAAGTTTATGGTACATACGCATTAGGATGCAGAAACATGAAACATTGTAAGAACAAGTATACACTCAAGTGCTAGGCCCTCTCACCCCTATCCCCCCATCCCACCTACCCCCACAGAATTGTTTAGTAGTTTATTGTCAGATACAAAGTAGTTAAAAAATAGCTTGTTTTATCTAGATATACTTTTTTTACTGCTGTGCACTAAATCTTGACTCCTGCAGGCACAACAGTAAAAGAAGGACCTGGTGGTTCTACTCTGAGTAGTGGCAGTCCATCTAACTTTGTTAAGACCAGGAAAAAGGAAAACATTACGGGGATGGCAATTGGACAGGGAGCACTAGACAACAGGGAAAGACAAGAACATTACAGGGTTGGCAATTGGAGTGTGGGGGATTCTACTAGACACCAGGGGAAAAAGAGTGACTCATGGCTTGTTAAACTTGCCGTGTTATCAGGATCCTTTTTTTGTGTGCCTGCATTCTTTTTTGATTTGGCCATCTGAAAAAAGTGGAAGTGAGACACGAAAAAGGAAGTAAAAAAAAGACTCACACATTTTGGGATAAAGTTTACAAGTATATGCAGAATTCACCTAATTAGGTCCTGATAAGCAAGATACAAGTGTTGGTCTCTGTGCAGCATGTCATTTTTGTGGGTTTTGAAATTATTTTTTGGGGGAAAAATGGAAAACAAGATGGCAGCATACAAAAAGGGATTTTTTTCCTCACAAAAAAGGATTCATCATATGGAAAAGGATCCTTTTTTGTATGATCCCATTTTTTTTTCATTTCCAACATCATGCTCAGAACCAAAATTATAAAAAATAATAACGTTGGAATGAATTCATCATCAAAAATGTTTTATTGTTTAGCAATAGCAGTTACAATATTATATGACAGGTACATCATTACTACATCATAATTACATCATAAAACACAAGATTATATAAAAATAAATACATACATGGGCACTCCTATTGCACATCATGAAAATACCATATTCAATACCTATTGCACTGCTAAGCTCAAGCTCTCCATCAGTATTAGTTATTCAGTAAACATATACAAAAATGTGTATGACTATGTCAAACTCAAACTGTTCTTGCTATTTTTTCTTGACTTTAGAAATAGCATTAAAATACCCTGCAAGCAACTGAACTGTAGATACATCTGCTGTGTGGATAAGTATATTTGTGAGAAGGCCTTTATTGATTTGATATTGATTCTGAACAAACATTTTAAGCCAATATAATCTCTCCTTATTGTAATAAGTACATTTCCAGAGGACATGTTTGAGATCCTCTCTACCACCTTCAGTACAATCACAATTTTCAGACCAATTGCTATTTTTATTAAACCTTTTCCTTAGAACATTACTATCAAATTGTTCAAATTTATATCTTAGGAAAGCTGTCCTTAAATATTTGTCCATAAGTATGTCTAAATAAGGCTTAAAGCCAAAGTAGAAATTATTTTGACTGAACCACTGTGAGTAACTTGACTCTGAGATAGAAGATAAGTCTTGTGATGTCCAATAATTATCATTTTTTTTCCTATATATTTTTATACTGAAGACTCAGGGTAATTCCTTTATCAACACATTTTTTCAAGTTTAGAAGAGAATGTTGTTTTAACAAATTCATAAGTAATGTAAACCAATATCCACTTCTATATCCAAGATCAAACCATTTTTCTCTTTCAGTAAGGCACTGTTTAGTCAGCATCTGTTCTGACAGATGTGCTATTTTTAACCAATAGTTTACTTTCCTTATTCCAAATTTTGCCCTTATATCAGGTATTCCCAATTCTGTGCATAAACAGGCTGCAGGGCATGAATGACCTAAGCTTAATGTAGATTGTAAAAGTTTATAGATTGGGGATAACAGATGGGAAATTTTATTATCCTTCACTGCCCATACTTCTGCACTGTACAATAACTGAGTCTCTATTTTTGCATGCACAACTTTAACTAAAGGCCTCAGTGAGCATCCTCCATATGTAAGCAATAACACATGACGAGGTGTGGGTTACATGCTGATAAGAGCACGCCTAGGGGTGTGCTAAGGCACGAGGCGCTATGCCAGTGCCTTGCCCCTAGGCGGTTTTATCAGCACTGAACTCCACCCTCGGAGTGTTATTGCGCTTATAAAATGGGCAACAGTAAAGTGAATAAACATTTTTAGTTTTTAAAGTTTTTTTTATTGATATTTTAAAAAATAATAGGAGAACATATTTTAGGGAAGAAAATAGTCCCTTTTTGTTATTGTGTTATTGCCATTAGGATAGTTACATTTGCATTACTATACTGAGATTGAAGGTTTTAAGATGGATTTTATATATTTTAATAGTTTCATTTGGGTTTAATTAAGGGAATTAAGGGAACAAACAGGAATGATTTTGGTTTTAATTTAGGAGTGAAACCTTCTAGCTGACATGGAACTGAAAGTAAGCGCTAGGAAACGACTGATCTGTTAACTGTATTGGTGTTTAAAATGCGAGCTAGTAAATTGTGGAGAGAACGCTCAAAAAAGTAAAGCACAGATCAATGAACCCGAGTCATCGAAGAAGAAAGCTTTCTACAACAAAATGATGTACCTTGTTCCCTGTCCAACATTGCTGCGATCACCGGTATTTAATTGTGTGGAATCTGCTACTTGAGGTGCTGGTGCTTCATGTTACGTCATGCTGCGTTTTACTTCAGGAGGGTGATGAACTCTACATGGTGCATCGCGGACTTTCGGAGGTTAAATGCCGACGTTTTAGCCGTTTTATTGTAATGCTGTGATAAGGTTGTTGGTGTGAAGGTTTCTTGTGGGGTTGGATTCTCGTCGGAGCAGAAGTTGTTATGTTTCCAGTAATGGGAGGAATATTGGAGCTGGAGCAAGGTACAGTTTTCGTTTAGGAATTCTTTTTTTTTGTACATGATTTGGGTTTATTGCTGTGTGGTTGTGGACTATTTATTCGTTCCCTTTTAAAGAGTCATGGAGTTGCGGTCGTTGGTTTTTGGTGCCGTTTCAGTTCACGCTGTGAGGCGAGAAGATGTCAGGCTGTGGCATCAGTGAGCTCTGCCAGTCAGCGTTCTTGTTTTCAGTTGGCAAAGCTCACTGATTTTTTCGGTCATGAGGCATGTTGCTGGGTGGTAGTGCCGGTTGGCGACAATATCATCTGATAAGGACACGGCTCAGATGATGTTGTAGCCAATCAGTGCTTTAGGATTTAGAAGCCCATTTTATAATTATAATTAAACCTAGCTAGTCCACCTATAGATCTCTTCAACTTCTCTTGAAGTGATGAAAGATGGATATTCCAATTATTATTTACATTAAAATCCACACCAAATAAGTGTAATGCTGTACCACTTTCTACCTTCTGATTTTGAAGAGTCCAGTATCCAGATGTATTATTATCCCCAAACTTAATAACTTTTGTTTTTTTCAAGTTAATGTTTAGTTTTAGATCTGCAGATTGGGAGGAGAGATAATCCATCTTACTCTGTAGACCCTGTTTGGAAAGAGACAATAACACAAGATCATCTGCATATGCTAATAAGGGGCAGAGATCAACTCCAATTCTGGGAGAGTCAGAGATAACCTCATCAAATCCTCTTAACATTTTGTCAATATACACAGAAAACAGAAGTGGTGCCATAACACATCCCTGTCTTACTCCTTTATTTAATTTAAAGGTAGCAGATAGACACCCCTTATTTCCCAATCTTACACTAGCCCAGGTCTCATGATAGACAGAGGCTATCACATGGACTAGATTTGTATCAATTCCTCTTTCAATCAATAGAGACCACAATAGGCCCTGTGATAAAGAGTCAAACGCTGATGAATAGTCTACAAATACTGCATATATTTTCTGTTATCGTAATGTTATGTATTTTTCAAGAAGATGGTGAAGAATAAATACATTATCCATAGTGGAATAATTTGATCTAAATCCTGCTTGTTATTTAACAATTCCCCCAGTTTCTCTACCTGTACCTTTAATTTATCAAGAATAATTTTAGAAAAAAGTTTTAAACTTATGTCCAGTAGACTAATTGGATGATACATGGATGGATCGGACATACTACCTTTTTTATGCACCGGAATAATATTTGTTCCTTTCCATGTTGCAGGAAAGTTATTATTTTCAATACATAGATTAAAAAACCTAGTTAGAAGTCTACACCAAAATTTTGGGTGGCTTCACTAAACCTCTGCTGGAATACCATCCTGACCTGCAGCTTTATGTTTTTTGAGACTTGCAATTGCCAAATAAACTTCAATATTGGTTATATGTATTTTATACTGTTCACATTTCCAAATGAGTGGAATTTCAATATTTTCTAGTGGATCAAAAAAGATCTGAGAAATGTTTAATCCATGTTTTTTCCTCTATGTAAGTATCAATACTGTCTTTAAAGACATTTGTCCCTTTGGCCACGAGAAGCCAAAATAACTTTGAATTTTTAGATCTAACAGCTTTCAGCATTAAAACCCATCTTTTTTATAATAGAGCTGTTTTTTTTTGTCTCATGACCTTCTTGTAATTACAATGTTTCATATTTAATTCTTTCAATAATGCCTTAGTTATATATTTCCTGTGTTTTTTATATATTTTCCTTAATTCAGCTTTGAATTTCTGGCATTCAGAATCAAACCATCCTATCTGAGTAGACTTATTACTACGTTTCACACTGTACTCTAGCTGGTGTCATATAACTAAATATAAGTTGCCCATCGTATGAGACAATTGCATAAATGATAATTCCTGCAGCCTTAACATATTTTCTGACAAATTAAAGGAGTCCAAAATTGGGATAATATCAGTCTCTGCCTCATTATACCATCTTATAGTTTTAGAAGATCTGATATCTGAGAATTGTACTGGAGTATCAGAGTGTACAACAATTGTTTTCTAACCAGAATATTCCAAAATTAAGGGAAAATGATCACTTTTGGAGTGAACTACCACATGAAAACCACTCCAAGTTTCAATAGTTCCAGACCAAAAAGCTATGTCAATCACAGATGAGCCTCTTGTAGAGGTATATGTAAATTCTCTAATATTATCCCCTTGGATTCTGTCATTCAGTGGATACAAGTCAACACTACTCAATACATCTATTATTTTATTCCCTGATGTGTTCATTTTAACATCCCTAGAGCACCTCGGAATTAGAGACAAGGGGTCCAGTGTATGTTGAAAAACTGATCTGTCAGTCAAACCATCCCAAAGCCCTACACGGGTGTTAAAATCCCCCACAAGCAATATATCAAGATCTGAAAATCTGAACTGCACTTCATTAATTAAATCCTCCAAATCTTCCCAAATAGAGGGTGAATAAAAATTAGAGTTATTTGGAGGTACATACCCATTAATAAGACAGAAAGACTTTTTTTAAACACCCACTTTAAGTGATATCAAATTATTTTGTATTTTCCAGCAGTAAACAGAATCAAAAATTCCAACTTTGATAAAAATCATCAAACCTTCAGATTGCCTACCAACATTACATTTTCTCTTCCTAGAAACCTGAAAACATTCATAACCACTCAGGTTAATCAGGTCTGTCTCATTGTGCCATGTTTCTTGTAAGCTTATAATAGCAAATTTAGTAATGACTTTTCTCCAATCCTCATCCATAATTCTCAAATTCCATCCTGTAATATTCCATGAGATCAGAGACATATTTATAGATTGATATTCACAGGAAGCATCCTGCAGTTCACAATTAGCCATAAATCTATTATTTAGAGAAAGGTTCAAGTTCTGAAACTCCAAATTTATGGAAGGGACAGTTACTTCAAAAAAAACACTACTATTTTTTTTTTTATTTATTTAGTTTTTGTTGACCGAGTAAGTGCACTAGACAAATCCTGCCTATTTTCAGGAACAACCTGGAGGAGGGGGATACAGATGAATGCCAACTGACCTTGAACCAGATTAAGCTGTTGGTGGTATTCTTAGTGAATGAGGAAAATTTGGCCAGGACACCGGGAAAATTCCCTTACTAGTTGCTAGGGGGAGATGCTCTTCTAGGATAGGATGGCAGTCTGCCTCAGGATGGCTGATGAGGAGGCTGTGGATATTGAACAGCCGGTGGTTTTATCCCCAACCTTGGCTGTGATGTTACATGGGGATTCTGAGCTAATTTTGGATGTTTCTAAGAAGATTTCTGCAGTCCCGATTGAGGTACCTCATGGTGTTGAGGTAACGGAGATGGTGAATTTTTCAGCCCCACAATTGTAGCCCCAGGTTACTACTGTGTCTTCTGACAAAACTTGCCTTCCCAAGACTGTTTCCCTGCCTGACAGAGCCATCTGTCTACCTGACAGTACTGACAGGCTTCATGTGAGTCAGCAAGCTGCTGACAGAAGTGAGGGTATTGTGTCTGTTTCTGACATATCAGAGAGGCTACCCACTGTAATGTAGAACTTGTTTGTTGTTTTGAGGCAAGACACTCCCTTTACGGGAAAGGACTGGGCTAAGGAGTAAGCTCTTCTGAAGGCTGGCTGGATCCAGGGAGCGGATGGGCGATGGCTCCCTGACTTGAATTGGGAGGATTTTTCAGGTACTTCTGTTATTTCTCCTCCTTTGGAGGCAGGTTCTGCTGGTGTTTCTGTGCCTTTTGATACTACCACACCATCAGGCTATGGGGGGTTGCCTGTGGACACTGAACTACCAGTTGGGGTCCCCGGACCTTCTGGCCTGGGTTCCATGGATATTTCACTCAGGATTTCTCCCCCTCCCCAAGTGGAGGAAAATGACAGCGTGGGCCATTTTTTTCAGACTTTTCAAAAACAATAGAGTGGAGCAAGCTCCTCATCGCAATGCTGTCTGCTTGTGTTATAGAGGTGGTTTGCAGAAGCATCTGGACAGGACTTATGTGGCCAGGACTTTATTAATTGATTCTATGCATTTTTGTGCTGTTGATATCATTGCTCAGATAAATATTAGGGCTGAAGATTATTTTGATGTAAGCTTTAAAACCTTTATGGGGTTAGATGCTTTTTGGAGGAAGTATGAATCTCTTAAAATGACTGCTTTGTGGACATCTTTCTGGGCAATTCCTTTAACTAAACCCCTCTTTAAAACTGTCAATATTATGTTCAGAAATGAGGGTGTTAATTCGGGGGATATTCTTTTCTAGTTGGGAAAAAAGTGTGATGTGTTGGGCACTCCTGAGGCCATCATGGATTCTGAGGGGATTTGGACTGGGAATTGGAGGTTCAAAGTTAAGTTACAGATGGTTGTAAATGAAGTTCACCATATACCAAACAGCTTTTTTGGGGGGTAAAGATAGGTGTGTGTGTTTTTACCTGGGACAGCTTAAGGTCTGTTATAAGTGTGGTAGTGGCAGTCACCTTAGTAGTACCTGTGATAGGGTACGCTATGCCTTATGTGCTGACTATGATCACAACAGCGCTGTTTGCATAAATATTTTCCACTGTAATCTGTGTGAAGTACAGGATCATGCATATCATCAATGCCCCTGGGTGGGCCAGAATAGAACTGGAGGCCCAGATAAAGATACCCTTATTAATCAGGTCCAAGATAGATGTAGGCCACAGGGGCCGTCTTCCTCAGCTTAGGAAGATCCTCAAGCTAGGCCAGCTAGCCAGTCTGATGCTTCTGTCCCTGGTCCAACTCACACTGCTCAGGGCCCTTTTCAAGATACTGGCATTCCTTTTTCTCATACCCCTGAGGATCTTGTCCCTTTCCAGTCTTCTGCTGTAGTACCTGATCTACAAAAACCTATGCCTCCCCCAGGAACTGATTTTCAGTTCCCTAAGAGGGTGACTAGGTCTGTTAGTAAATGTAAGGCTCAATCTGTACAGATCCCGCTTCAGAATGCCTATCAGTTACTCCAGAATGGCGATGTGGGATCTGAATCTGATGTTTCTTCCTGGTCTGAGTTGGTCTTGGAAATGGAGTGTGATGATGACACCCCTCTGCCTGGTAGGGGAGTTAAAAGGAAATTGGGTAAAAAAAGGAAAAAAGGACAAAGAATCATTTTCTCTCTGTTTTTCTATGGCTTCATTACGAATAGCATCCCTTAATGTTTGGAGTATTCAGAACATTAAGAAAAGAGCTGCAGTTTTATCCTTCTGTAAGGATTTGAAAACTGATATTCTCTTTTTGCAGGAAACTAGGCTTCATTCTCTGCAAGATACTTTTCACACTAAGAGAACGTGGCCCTGGGGGGTTTCTTACTGGACATTTGGGGAGAATGGTGCGGATGGTCTGGGGATTTTGTTTTATACATCTAATGTTAAAGTACAGCAAATTTTAGATATTATCCCTGGATGAGCCTTTTTGGTAGATTGTTGCTGGTATGGTTTTACTTTGCGTCTGATCAACATTTATGCTCCACAAAGTAAGGCAGCTAGGGTGGATTTGTTTAACATTATTAAGCCTTTTCTTTTTACTGAGAGACATGTGCTTTGGGGAGGGGATATGAATTGTGGCTTAGACCTAAAAATCAAAGATAGTTTTCAGAGAAAAGCCTATTGTGATTCTCATGCCCTTAGAGATACTTTATTGCTTGCAGGCCTCGAAGATGCTTATAGATTTTTGCATCAGGATAAAGGGGCCACATACCTCTCCGAACCAAGGACCGCATTTGAAAGCAGAAGATAGGGTGAGAGGGTCCATTTAAACCCCTGCGCTCCCCTCCCAGTGGACTACATTTGAGAGACAGCCACAGAATAGTTCTGGCCAGGAGCACCGAAGATATGGCTGAGAGGGTTCATTTTCCTGATATGAGCACCCCATTCACTCTCCTGACTGGTGAAGGCAGGGTATTTCCTCTATCCTAGATCTGCTCAGTCCACACTCAGCCTCCTTAGACTCCTCTGCATTGTCCTAGTAACCACTCTCACTAAGCTTCGCTCCTGCCAGTTCCTGCTGTTTCTTTTACACCCGGTATGATCACAGATGACGGCTGGCTTAGCTGCTGGAAAACTGCCTGTAATCCACTTAAAGATCCCAGAAGCCAACTCACTCAACACTGACTTGATGATCCAGTTCACTGTGCAGGGCAGTAAGGAAACCTGTCAAATGCAGTATGTTGTTCCAGCAAACCAGCAAACCTGCCCCGCTATTATTGCAGTGCCACTATTATGAGTGACGCTAAGAAGACAATGAGCTATTATAGCTCGCACTGTTAAATACTCGCTGAATTTGCAATTGCGATTTTTCAGTCACAATTTTCACATGGAACCATTCAAGGGAGGAATATTAAACAAAAGCTGCTGTTGTTACGGGCCCTGACCGAATTTGGTGAACAAAATAAATTATCCAGGTTTCTTTTGGCTCTGGACCAGTGGAAGGCCTTTGATACAGTTTCTCATGATTTTTTGTTTACTGCCTTAAAGTATTATGGATTACCTGGTCAAATGCTGGCATGGATTACATCTTTGTATAAGGGTGCCTCCTTTCCCCCCCATAGTTAATGGCTTGGTGGGGTCAAGTATTGATTTAAAATGGGGGGTTCATCAGGGATGCTCTTTGAGCCCTTTACTCTTTACCTTTGTGTTGGACCCCTTGATTAGATGGATTTTAAGTGATGACGTGGTTCATGGTATTTCTCCAGCTGTGGATATTCTCCCTCAAAAAATGTCTGCTTAAGCGGATGATATTTGTCTTATAGTACAAGATTCAGTTTCAGGAATTAAGGCCTTGCATATATTTAAGGAATTTTCCAGATTTTCAAGGGGTTGTCCTAATTATGATAAATGTTTTGGTTTACAACTGGGTTTAGGGGCTTCGGTACAAATGCTTGGCTCTGTGGCTATAGTGCATTCTTATATTAAGGTTTTAGGGGTTTGTTTTAGGACTTGTGATGTTGCCTCTTTGAATTGGGAGGAGAAATTAGTATTAGGGGAAAGAAAGGTTCAGATTTGGAAATCTTGGACTCTTTCAAAACAAAAAAGGGTTTCTATTATTAAAAAATGTCTTCTTCCTATCTTTTTATATATTAGTTATGTTTTTCCCTTTCCTTTGAAACTCGAAACTTGACTACTAAGTTGTTTTATTCAAATGCTTTGGGGTAACAGATTAAATCTCATTAAGAGAGATTTTACTTATTTGTCAATTAGAACTGGGGTGCGTGGCATGATAAACCCGGTGGTATTTTATTATTCCTTTTTGTTCAGTTCTATCTTGCATAATGGTCTGGGTGATGTTGAGGATTTATGGGTTGATTGGACGGATGAGCTGTTTAGCTCTTTTTTTCAATATTGGGGAGATCAGGGAATTAAGGGAATTAAGGGCCTTAACCTTCCTGATTTTGCAGTTCCTGGTTTTAGAAAAGTAAAGTTATGGCAATTACAAAAAGCGGAGGCTTTTTTAATGAATAGGAAGCAGATCTATCGTAGGATCATGGAAATGAATTTTTTGGTTCAGGTAGATTTCCTGAAGTGCTGTCCATCTAGATTACAGTTTGCACTTAAACTTTTAAGAGACCCTAGCATTCCTGTTCATATGTGGGATGTGTCTTGGCTTTGTTGGTATGGTAGATTGGGGGTCCATAGAAACTGGAAATATAAGGCAGTGGAGGAAAGAGAATGTTTAAGACCAGGGTGTGCTGGTTTATTGGAATCCTTAGAAATTTTTTTTTATTAACTGTCCATATATTACGCTTTTTTGGCTTGATTTATGGAATAAATGGAATTGGGGGCCTATTACTTATGAATCTTTCATTTTAGGAGATTATTCGGGTTTTTTAAGGAGGTATCACGCTAGTACTTTGAATGTGATCTTTGCCTGTATAAAATTTCATCTTTGGCAAGCCCGGTGTCATTTTTATTTACAACATGTTGTTCTATTAAATTCTGTTATTATTTTACAAATTGAGAAAGCAATACAAAAAATTTAAACTTCTGAATTTCTAAAGATGGATAGGAGGACATTTTCTATATTTTGGAACCACGTGGATTATATATTTTGAATGTTTTCCTTTTTTTGATTTGTTTTTCTGGACATCTTTTTTTTGTTGTTACATTGTTACTTTTTTGAGTGCCTTTGTGTTTTCTTGTGATGTTATTTCTTTGCAATAAAAAATTCCCCTACTCTTTTTGATAAGTGCCATAGGATCTTTAACATCCACCTGAACTACCACCAAACCAGGCAGATGGGACTGATGTCTCATCCGAAAGACGGCACCTCAGAAGTGCAGCACCCCACTCATGCTGCACTACAGTGTCAGTACTGGGGTATTAACCCAAGTGCCAGATGTGGGAACTGAACCCACAGCCCTCTGATCTCCCAGCATCAGAAGTGAGTGTGCTACCTACTGAGCCACTGACACTGCTATCACATATGTAAAGGCCTAGACCTTCCAAGATATTACATTTCCACAGAATATCATCCGTCAATTTCCTCGAAGATGGATAAATATTCATTTGTGTGCTACCATTCTTCCTGAACACTTCAATATCATCCTCGAAACTGAAGGGAATCTTTAAAACATTCATTAATAAATCTTTAACCATATTCATCAATTTGGAGCCGGTTTCTTACGAACATACGAACATATGAAATTTGCCAGCAGATAAAGGCCTAGAGGTCTATCAAGTCTGCTCGAATGTGCAGCTAGCGCCCCTTATTCTGCAGCTGCCCCTCCCTCCCTTCCAACCTTCCCCTTCATTAACCCTCCCCCTTGTCCTGTCCCATCCTCATTTGAAGCAGTCCACTGTTCTACTGCATACCACTTCAGCAGGTAATGCATTCCACCCAGCCACCACCCTCTCTGTAAAAAAGTGTCTCCTCATCTCCTTCCTGAACCTTCCTCGCTCCAGTCTCATATCATGGCCCCTGGTGGCCCTCCCTTCCCTTACTTTGAACAGCCCCTCTGTACCCATCTTGTTTATTCCTTTCATGTATTTAAAGGTTTCAATCATGTCACCCCTGTCTCTCCTCTCCTCCAGTGAGTACATGTTCAACTCCTTCAACCTCCTCTCGTATGATAAGTCCCCAGCCCTTGATCATCTTTGTGGGCTCTGCCCCCTCCAGTAACTTAATGTCCCTCTTCAGAACGGACGCACAGTACTGCACGCAGAGTACCCAGGTGTGGTCTAACTAATGACCTATACAGTGGCAGAATCACCTCCTCCTCCTCGAGGATATACCCTTGCAATACAACCCAGCATTTGTTGGCCCTTGCAGCTGCCTTCCTACATTGTGCCGAGTTGTTCATTGACCCTGTAATGAGCACACCCAGATCCTTCTCCTCCTCTGTCTGGGCTAGCTGCACTCCCCCTAGCTGGTAACTCCTCCTTGGGTTCTTCATCCAAAAGCCCCTGGCATTAAAGCCAGTTGCCAGGTGTCTGACCAGGTTTAAAGCTTTGCCAGATCATCCTGAAACCCCTGCCATCCCCCTAGGTCATCCATCACGCGCCTACCTTGGTATCATCAGCAAACAGACTGATCTTGCTCTTGATGTCCCATGATATGTCTGCAATGAATATCCCAAACAACACTGGCCCCAACACTGAGCCCTGTGGAACAGCGCCTTCACTGACCTTGGGTGTGAGAGCTCCCGACCCACCACCACCCTCTGTTGCCTTCCCTGCAGCCAGTTTCCTACCCATCTCACCAGCTTTGCACCCGCCCTGTACCTACTAACTTCCTTCCCAGCCTTCCATGTGGCACTGAATTGAATGCCTTACTGAAGTCCAGATACAGGACATCCACTGCATGGCCCCTGTCCAGTTGCCTAGTTACCCAGTCATAGAACTTGACCAGGTTGGTTTGGCAGGATCTGCCACGTATGAAGCCATGCTGTCTGCTGTCCCGTAGTCCTTTGGCCTCTAGGAGGGCCACCAGCCTCTCCTTCAGGATAGTCTCCATTAGCTTACCCACAATGGATGTGAGGCTCAATGGTCTGTAGTTTCCCGGTTCATCCTTGGGGCCACTCTTGTGGAGGGGCACCACATGAGCCATCCTCCAGTCCTGAGGTACACACCCTGAATGTAGTGAGGCATTAAATAGGTCTGCCAAAGGTCCTGCAAGGACCTCTGCCTGCACCTTCAGTACCCTGGGGTGGATGCCATCTGGGCCTGGTGCCTTGTCCACCCTCAGTGCCTTCAAACCCTCTCGAACTCTGCTCTCCATGATTTCCCCATCTTTCACCACTTCCCCCCCTGCTTCTGCCATTTCTCCCACCTTGGGTGTCACCCCCTCTTCTCTTTAGTAAATACTGAGCAGAAGTACTCATTTAGTACTTCTACCTTATCGCACTCTGCTTCCACCCAACCCCCCTCCTTCCTAATCCTTACTATGTGGTCCTTACAGCTCCTTTTCTCCCTGATGTACTTAAAGAAGTTCTTCTCCCCCTCTTAATGCCTTGTGCCAGCATGAGTTCCATAGATGCTTTGGCTCCCCTTACTGCCCTTGTCACCTCCTTCGATTCTGTCAAGTACTCCTCCCTGTCCTCCCCCCTCCCTGTTTTCTTGTACTTCCTAAAGGCAGCTCTTTCCCTCATTACCTTTTCTTGTACCATAATATCTAAACCAAACATGCATAAGCATGCTTGAACTGAAGACTGATCTTGGTCTGCTGGACATTTTGCTGAAACATCAGTTTTCTGATTAAATTGACCTCTATTAGGAAAGATAACTAATATACCTCTGTTTTGCAAGACCTTACTATTTGCCCATATATAATTAGCCAATCTAGGAGAGTGAAATTCAATTTCAATCAAACAAGTTTTATGTAATGGGATCTTAATTGTTTCATCCACATCCTCCAACCATATGTCTAGCTCAAGCTCAGCTTTCAGAAATTTGATTACACCATCCCTAGAGAATGAGTCAAGATTGCCCCAATTAGAGGGCCCTAAGAACCTAATAAAGGGTTTACTACTGTCAATCTGATCAGATCCAACTTTGTACTCATTAGTAAGGATGCTATTTCTATTTATGGTTGCACAATCAGAGATCACCTGAGTACTGACCTTATTAATCTCTATGCTATAATCTATATTTGGGTTGTCCCAAACTGATGGGACATTCTTTATGCCATTTTTATTCATCTCTTGGTTTAACAATTTTATCTCCTGTTCTGGTGTTTTTAACTGTACATCCATATTGAAATGATGTGACTTACTAACATCAGGAGATAAGCTATTTCTAGTTATACTAACATCAGGAGATAAGCTATTTCTAGTTATTCTATCCTCAGAATCAATAAGAAGTGGAGCTACCACTATCTCTTCCATAAGGACTTCCTAGTTAGTCAATTTACATACTTTTTGTATGTCACAATCCACAATATTAGATTTCCTCTTTTTTATTGTTTTTTTTTTTTCTATTTCTGTATGCTTTTCTTGACTTCCTTTTATCCCCTTTATTCACTGGACTATCTGGAAAATTAATAGAATTAAATTCTGGTCTAATTAGCCTGCCTTCACCTTCCTCTGATGTTATCACACTTCTCTCAATAGTATCCTGCTGTTGGATTACCAAGGATAATAGTTAATCAATCTTGGCTCTATTAACAGCAACATCAGCTCACAACTGTTCCATAATATCCTTAATTAGCAACAGTTGATCTAAAATCATCTGGTCTGCTTGATGTGGATCTCTTAATGATTCAATAGTTTCCTCAGAGAGATGGGTGGGGGAATATATTGGATTATTCCTTGCCTCTAAGGGAGCAAATCCCTGTGGACGTGTTACAACTCGGGCCTCAGGTAAATTCCTGTACCCATACCCATGGCTCTCACATTGTTTTAAGCCTTCAATCATGGCCTGTAAGTTATCCATGATAATACCCAAGGTATTAACCTTAGTGTAAGACTCCATGGATGTAATAATAGAGTCCTCAGAACATAATACTGGAGTAGAATCCAAATTATCCAATACTTTCTTTTGTCCACTACCCTCCCTATCCAAATGAGCATTGCCACTTACTGCATTCTCAAGAAATAAATCCTCTTCTTTCTTCTTATTATACAGAGAACTTTATAGAGTAGGTGTAGAGGTTCTACTTCTATTAGATGTAAGCAACATATTGTCTGTTATTTTTGTCTGTTTTTTAGGTAAGATTGATTTTTTACACAAGGGATCAGATCTTAAAGGTGATAAATCTGGATTCTGTAATCATTGTAAATGAGTGTTAACCCTATTGGAGTATTAAGTAACACCAAAATGCACCAAAACACACAATTATCAGGGCTCTAAGCTCAAGATTCAAAACTCGATTAAGCTCAGAAAGTAAGCCAGTTTTCTTTAGTGTTCACTTAATATTCACTAGGGCAAAATCATTAGCAGTTGCCAAGAAAGATACAGCTAATAACAAGAAGACTGGTGAATAAACAGGTAGATAAGTGATTGAATAACAAGCAATAACTGTTTAACTAATAAACCATCAGGTCCAACAAAGTTCATCACCCAGCAATTGGTAGTTCCAGTGTCCCTTGTAATAGTTCTTTGGTTTATAAATTTCTCATGATATCACATAAATATATAATAGTATCCAGTTTACAGATGATCAACAGAGAATAAGCTCAGCAAATCGATGGTATCTTCATAACAGATGATCAACAGAGAATAAACTCAGCAAATAGATGGTATCTTTGTAGATAAATCAGTCCTATTCTCTTGATATGGCCCTTTTTTTGCTTTTTACCTGTGTTTTTTCTCAATAAATGCAAAATGTACAAAAGTTCAAAGAAGGCAATACAGGCAGTGTAGAAAATGCAGGATAAGAATTGCAGGAATAAATTCAGGATGCCCACTGAATAAAAAACATAAAACCTAATTAAAATCACGGTGGACCACAATGGGCCCAATAACAAGTTAACTGCTTTATACAATCCTTAAAATATAAACACAGTTAAATCACAGTTAAAAGAGAGATTCAACTATATTAGGTCCCTAAAGCCTAGTAATGTTTAGCTTTAACTCCCCGTAGGAACCCACTTCTTATAAAATCACTAAAGATTAATTAAAAAATAAACAAGTAAATGCATCAACTAAACATACCATATATCCCATATGTATGATCACAGAGCACAGAGCACATCACAGCAATACTACAAGTTTTGTGTGCGTACGACAGCATGTTGTAGCATATGAATCCAAACTGCAAATGACAAGGATCTTAAAAGGTCTGGATCCATTCACATATCTGGACTGTGTAGTACGGTACAGTCTGCATGCCCATTGGCCCATGCTGTGGACCAATGGGCATACAGCCCTACTGTACACAGTCGGTGGGCAGTAGGGCTGGCTTGTGGGTGGAGCTGCCACCACCGCTGACTGGGGAGCAGGGTGGGGCCCAGTGGCTGGTGGGAGGGGGTACCGCTGA
This sequence comes from Neoceratodus forsteri, assembly GCA_016271365.2. Classification (NCBI taxonomy): domain Eukaryota; kingdom Metazoa; phylum Chordata; order Ceratodontiformes; family Ceratodontidae; genus Neoceratodus; species Neoceratodus forsteri. The sequence goes on from CM028133.1 coordinate 309,561,283, forward strand.
CCACCAGGGATGGATTGGTATAAATAATTTTAAACCTACTCCCACGATCATGCTGGACATGGTCCACTGGACCACCAGGGATACTGGACCTTTTATTTTAATACCTCTGCCCGTGATCGGGCTGGGAGCAGTCCACTGGACCACCAGGGATATTGGACCTTTAATTTTAATGCATATGCCTGTGATCAGGCTGGGAGCGGTCCACTAGATCACCAGGGATATAGGACTGTTATTTTAATACCTATGCCTGCGATCGGGCATGGGGGGTGCTACCATGAAGGATGGTGCCACCGGAGCTTGGGTGGCCACCCACAGCTGGTAGCTGCCGTGTTGCACCCTGCAATATGGCAGCTCACCTGTGGATGACCAGCTGTTGCTCCTTTTTTTCTAGCTCAGCTGTGTGCAGCACAAGTAGGGGTTGCACCTGCATGGCCTCAGTGCATCCCGGGCTGAATATCGGGATGTGCGGAGCATGCATGGGCACTCCCCCCCCCCTTGTGCCACACACGTTACTGATGTGCTCCGGCGCATTGGGATCTGTGCCAAGCACTTTCCCCTTTTGACTACCTCACAGGGGCGCAAGCCTTCTGAATATCCCACCCATAGTGTGCAGTCAGATTTCATTCTGAGGAACCAACTTCCTGTTGCAAAACAAATTCTGTTGCACAATCAAATTTCATGCTGAGAAACCAATTTTCTGCTGCAAAACAAAAAAATCATTGTGTGCAGTCAGATTTCATTCTGAGAAATCAATTTTCTGCTGCAAAATGAAAAATCATGGTGTGCAATCAAATGTCATTCGAGTCACCAATTATCTGCTGCAAAACAAAAAATTATTCTATGTGTTATTATTCTAATAAATTATTAAATTATTAATAATTATTCTAATAAATCTATTCTATGGAGGGGAAAAGGGGTTCTTCCGGTACATTGGGGAGTGGAGAAAAACTAAGGGCCATCTCAGCAGATTGAGATCAGAAGGAGGGTGGGTGGAAGAGGCGAGGGACCAGGCAGAGGTATTTAATGAGTACTTTGCCTCTGTGTTCACTAGGGAGGAAGATGGGATATCTACAAAGCAAGGCACAATGGGGATAGAAGCGGCAGTGAGTGGGATCAGGGGAGCAACAGAAATGGAGCAAGAGGGAGGGAGAGGTACCCCAGGGGAGTTACATCTGGATAAGGATAAAAAGGCCAGTAAGGTGGAGGGGATGGATGATGCTATCTCTGCCAAAAGGGTGTGGTTAGCCCTCAAGGTCCTAAAGAAAGACAAATCTCCTGGGCCGGGTGGCATTCATCCGAGAGTACTATGGGAATTGGCGGACATACTGGCTGCACCCCTGGTGGAGCTCTTCAACAGGTCACTTGAGACAGGGAGGGTACCTAGGGATTGGTGAGAGGCACATGTGGTGCCAATCCATAAAGGAGGGTCAAGGGAAGTACCAGGTAACTATAGACCCATCAGTTTGACCTCAGTGGTGGGAAAATTAATGAAGAGTATACTAAAGGAATGATTGGGGGTGTACTTGGAGGAGGTGGGAGGTTGGATAGTCAGCAACATGGGTTTGTGCCAGGTAGATCATGTCAAACCAATCTTGTGGAGTTCTACGAATGGATAACATCAGAACTGGACAGGGGAAAGCCTGTGGATGTATTATTCTTGGACTTCAGCAAGGCATTTGACTCTGTCCCCCACAATGGTCTGGTGGAGAAACTGATGGAGTTAGGAGTAGGCCCTTTGATGGTCAGATGGATTGAAAACTGGCTAGCTGGATGTACCCAGAGAGTAGTGGTCTTGGGGAGCTCTCGAACCCAGAGAGGTTGGTAGTGGGGTACCGCAGGGCTCGGTCCTGGGTCAGATCCTGTTTAATGCATACATATCAGACATCAGGGAGGGTATAGGGTGTGAAATGAGTCTCTTCATGGATGACTCCAAGATGGGAGCAGTAGTTGAGGGAGAAGAAGGGAGGTTGGCCCTGCAAGGGGACCTGGACACCCTGGAAAGCTGGGCTCACACATGGAAATTAAATTTCAATATCACCAAGTGCAAGGTGTTGCAACTTGGTTGTGGAAACCCTAAACACAGGTACACCCTGGGAGGGGAGGCACTGGAGGCCTCAATAGGGGAAAAAGACCTAGGGGTCATGGCGGATGCATGTATGAATAACTCTGAGCAGTGCAGGAGAGTGGCTAGCAAGGCAAACAGGATGTTGGGATGCATCGTAAGGGGGATCACCTCTAGGAGCAAGGAAGTGATTCTGCAGCTGTACAATGGACTGGTTAGACCACACCTTGAGTACTGTGTACAGTACTGGAGACCACACTTGAAGAGGGACATACAGCTCCAGGAGAGGGTACAGAGGAGGGCAACTAAGATGATACGAGGGCTAGGGGATTTGATGTATGAGGACAGACTTGAGGAGCTCTGCCTGTTTTCATTGGAAGAGAGGAGAGGGGGACATGATTGAGGTCTTCAAGTACCTCAAGGGAATAAATAGGGTAAACATGGAGGGGATCTTTAGACTAAAGCAGGGAGGTATCACCAGAGGGCATGGTTTGAAGTTGGAAGGTGGAAGGGTGAGAGGGGAAAAGAGGAGGAGGTTTTTCACTGAGAGGGTGGTGGACCCTTGGAATGCACTGCCTGGTGAGCTGGTTCAGAGATCCACAGTGGAGGGCTTCAAGAGAGGGTGGGACAGACACAGAAAGTTGATGTATCAGATGATGGCCTGTCCCAGGGGGGTGGGGATGGATGATAGGGGTTTCTGGAACACAAGGGAGGGGAGGGTCTCGGCACCCAACTAAGGATCTGAGGTTCGAGCAGACTCGATAGACCATAAGGCCTAATCTGCTGGCAAATAGTATGTTAGTATGTTAATTAAATTTCATACTGAGAAACCAGTTTTCTGCTGCAAAGTGAAAAATTAAGTTGCTCAATCAGATTTTGTGTTGCACAATCAAATTTTATGCCACAAAACATAAAGTTATGCTTGCCAATCAAAATGTGTTTCCAACAAACTTTTTTTGAATCACAATTAAATAAGTTTCACAAGAAAAATTTTGTTTCTCACCACCTTAATGGTGCAACACAAAAAGTGCATCACGATTCAAAAAACAGGAAAGATGTTAACATGGCTAGGAGTAATACGTAAAATATATTTATGATTGCTTGAAACAAGCCTCAGAATCTGAACCAGCATGTTCTATTGAGGTGAATTTTTTTATTATGGCTGCTGTAATAAAAGTTTGAATTAATAGTTTGTTAATGAGGTGAGAAATAAGATGATGGCTGTCAACAAACAAACAAAATGATGATGTTGTAAGCACACCTTATGAAATCAGAAAGCCATGCAATACCAGATTTTTGGTGTCATATCAGAATGTTATCCCAAAAACCCTACTGAGCATAATCAGAACAGAAAAAAACAATTATTTAAATCCTTATAACTCTAGAACTGTTTAATATTTTTTCACAAAACCTTCCAAAGGCACTACCTTGCCACAGCATGCATCTACCCTGAAAGTTTCAGGAAAAAAATCCTTTCCATGTAGGCTGTAGGTGAAAGCAAAAAATTCCCATGTTAAAGTACAGGATCAATATCAGATATCTACAGAAAAATGACACATGCACATCTCAGAAACCAAATAAGCTACCATCACAAAACTTTTCACAGATCAAGACCTTTTCTACTAGATAACATATGCAAAATTTCAGCTAACATTGTCAAACATTGCCAAAGCTAATAAGATGCAAAGTTAGGGGTTTAACATTGAACACCCTATTCAACCCTAACTATCACAGCACTACCGCAGTTCCCCCATGTCGGTGCGACAATTACTGTGCTGATGTTGATTATAGCAACAGCAACATGCCGCCCTGCATTACCGTTCCTGAAATTCTGACTCCCAGGATGTGGAGCATCAAAGCATCGTCCCAGGAAACAGTCAGGTTTTGCGGGGACATTGCCACCCGCACCCCCAAAAATATATACATCTTCCTCTGGGGCAGGCATACCATGAAGGACACAGAAATTGTGTGGCTTCCCAACACAGCATGAGTGTGGGGCAATCTAAAATCAAGATCGCCCCTCTCACTCTTGCCCGTTTTGCTCTGACACATTATCACGCTGTTGTAATGCTGTTGCCACGCTAATGGTATACCGACTACCGCACCCCTATAATAAGTTAGTCATTGTAAAAAACTTTATTAATGCATCAATTAGGGTAACTTAACCCCACAAAAGTAAGGAAATGTGGCATTAGGGCTTCCAACTCAGGCAGCAAAAGGAAAAAAATTAAGGTTTTGGGTCTCTTGAGTCTTGGAAAATCACTGGTGAGGTCTTCCTTGGCAGTTGTCAGCTCTAATGCCCACCCCATTCCATGAGCAAACAATGTCACACATGACCTCCTTTCTTCACCCAGGACCCACAGGCACCTGCATGAAGAAAGCTACAACAAATTGTGTTGGCAACCTGTGGTGAGACATACTTCTCTACCTTTGAAGATTGTATATTTATGAGGCAGTGGCCTGGAGCTGTGCCTTGTGCTTTGGATTGGAGGCTGGGGGCTGGGGGTGAGTGGTGAGCATTAGGGATGACAACCCCAAGGGAAGACCCCATCAGTGATTCTCCCAGACTCGGGAGACCCAAAATCCTAATGTTTTTCCCTTTTGCTGCTTGGGGGGGTAGGTGTGGGGCATTAGTGTTGGAAACCCTAGTGCCACATTTCACTGCTTTTGTGGTATTACATTACCCTAACTGGTGCATTAACAAAGTTTTTTGCAATGAATGTCCTTACTTTTTGAGAGAGTATAATCAAATCCTCTTTGCCTGTGGGAGTGCAGGGCCCTTTGGGTCCTACCCTCCCATCCCTCCATAGAAGTGTACATGTATGTTGCTGTAGAAGAGCAGGGTCCTTTGGGCCATGCACTTGCATTTTTAGCAAAACAGCAACCGTATTGTCAGCATAGCCTTCTTATTACCTCACTTCATGAACCCAGTAATGAAAATGTTTAAATCCCTGCCAAAACATTCCACACAACAGGTGCAAAAACACATTTTAGCCAGGATTTGAAAGATGACGGCTGTGACATTAATGAGGTGCTGTAAAAATGGGTATGTTGAAAATTTGGGGTAACAATATTTAAAATGACCAAAGTTACAAGCAAGCATAGTACAATTTCAACATATGTGCATAACTTTGCAATTTCAACATATTTTGACTCAAATTTTCAACATAGTCTTCTTATTACCCCACTTCATGAACAAGGGCAGTGAAAAGTATTAATTCCCACCCAAAAGGTGATTTTGTCATGCAACCATGAAATCACCTTTCAGGACAGATTTGCTTAATTCCACCACCATTGTTCATAAGGTGGGGCTCAAAAATGGCCATGTTTAATATTTGGACTCAAAATATGCAACAATAGCAAAGTTATGCCACAGAGTTGAAAACCCCATTGAAATACATTGAACTGAACTTACCTTAGTTTCTCATATAGCAGTTAGTGGTTCCAGCACCAAGATGTGTCTTGGATCAACTTCACTCTGAGGCCTATTCAGGTGAGTGAGGGTGTGTGGGGTGTATTGAGGTGTGGGGTGGTGAGTGCTGAGTAGGAAGTGGGGGTGGGGGTCAGATCGGTGAAGGACCATTTTCTTTTCTGCAGGTTTATATTAAAAAAAACATTGAGGGATGGTTTTCTCTCTTTCAGACCAGGACAGTGATTGGTGGTGGGGGGGTGCCACTAGACACCAGGGAAAGACAAATACAATATGCGGACAAAAACATGAGGGGGATGGTGATCAGGGGGTCAGAGGTGCCATTAGACACCAGGGAAAGACTAAATCATTACAAGGATGGGAATGATAGGGTGGGTGGGGGTGCCACTAGACACCAGGGAAATACAAAATTATGGGGACAGTGATCAGAGGGTGCGGGGTGCCACTAGACACCAGGGAAAGACAACATTACAGGGATGGTGATTGGAGGGTGGGGGTGCCACTAGACACCAGGGAAAGACAACTTATGGGGACGGCAGTCAGAGGGTAGAGGGTGCCACTAGACATCAATACAACATTTCATACATAAAGGGATGGCAATGGGGGGCCACTAGATACCAGGGAAACAGCTGCTCATGGCTCTCACTGCAGCCCACAGCACAAGTTCCAGCTGCGGCTACAGAAGTTAAGAAAGTCCCATTGTTCTTATGCAGAGAACGTGGGTGAAGGGCTCCTCTTGCTAAGCTGGGCACCCTGTATTTTGAGTGCTCAGACACTGTATTTCTGACCTCATTTAAAAAAAACTGAGAATCTAGCTAAACTGGGCCCATTTAGCTAGGTTCTGGTATTTGTTTTTTTGAAATGGCAGCATTTTATGTATTTTCCATGCTTTGTTAATTTGAGACAGAAAGCTACAAGATGGCAGTCTCACAGCACAAAAAAATATTTTGTACTGTGCCAAGCAAGTGGTGAGAAACCAAAAAAGGGGTCCTGCAATATCAACTTTTTCATTTTGCCCAGAATGTTAACTCAAAAACCCTATTGCACATGTTCAGAATATGAAAAACAAAATGTTAAAGCCTTATATCACTGTAACATTTCAATATTTTTTCACCAAATCTTTCAAAGGCACTACCTTAGGACATCCTATGTGTGTCCTGCAAGTCTGGGGAAAAAATTCCTTTCCATGTAGGATGCAGATGAAAGCAAAAAAAAAAAACATGTTAAGTATAGGAAAAAATTGGACATTTTCAGAACATTACATCTGAGGATCTTAGAAACCATACAAGCTGCTTTTACAAAACTTTCCACAGATCATGACCTTGCCTATCAGACAACACATACAATATTTCAGCTGATTTAGTCAAATGGTGCCAAAGCAATTAATGTGCTAAGTTAGGGGTTTAAAATGGAACCGGCTACTCAATCCCAACTATAGGGGCACAACTGCACCCCTGTAATAGTGGTGTGGTAGCACCACTGTTGTTAGTGCTGAGTAGCTGTTTAATGTTAAACCCCTAAATTTGCACTTCAATAGCTTTACCTCCGTTCAATGGATTTTCACAACATTTTGCACATGCAGGCTGAGGACAAAGTCTCTTGACATGCCAAGTTTTGTTCCAATTGGATGTGTAGATTCTGAGACCCACATAGTGTGTTTTTAGGAAAAAAAAATATTTTTTTTTTGCTTTTTTCTTGTCATCCCCTAACACCCACAGAGTTTGGAATTTTAGTCTGAAATTTTCAGGGTAGAAAGGGCTTTCCCCAGTGTGGTTCCTTTCATTGGTTTGGTGAAAAAATATTAATCCATTCCCAAGTTATAAGGATGTGAAATTTCAGTTCTGATCATGCTTAGTAGGGTCTTTTGGATGGATGTTGGATACCCAGCTGAGCATGCTCAGAACTGAAATTTCAAATCCTTATAACTTGGGAATGGATTAATATTTTTTTCACCATACCAATGAAAGGCACCATTCTGGGACAAGCCCTTTCTACCCTGAAAATTTCAGGCCAAAATTCCAAACTGTCAAGGATGTATGTATATCATGGTGGCACAGTAGCACCACCGTAGTTAGGGTTGAGTAGACTGTTTAATGTTAAACCCCTAACTTTCACTTTAATAGCTTCACCCAATTCAACAGATTTACACAACATTTTGCAAGTGCTGTCTTGGGGGCATAGTCTCTTGATGTACCAAGTTTCATTCTGGTTGAATGTGCAGATTCCAAGATGAGTATAGTGCGTTTTTAGCAAAAACCCATTTTTTTTTTGCTGTTTTTTTTGTCATCACCTAGCACCCAGATAGTTTGGAATTTTGGTCTGAAATTTTCAGGGTAGAAAGGGCTTGCCCCTGAGTGGTGGCTTTCTTTGGCTTGGCAAAAAAAAATATTAATCCATTCCCAAGTTACAAAGATTTGACGTTTCAGTTCTGAGCTTGCTCAGTAGGGCCTTTTGGATAGATGTGTGATACCTTACTGAACATGTACAGAATCGAAATTGAAAACCCATATAATTTGGGAGTGGAGTAATATTTTTTTCACCAAACCAATGAAAGGCATCATTTTGAGGCAAGCCCTTTCTAACCCGGAAATTTCAGACCAAAATTCAAAACTGTCTGGTCTGTACATATATATATATACATATGTACCGAAGTTTCAAAATTTCCTATAGGATAACACTGTGGCAGCTACGGCACCTTTCGGCACCTATATCTCACAAAAAGGTTTGAGATATGGATGTTTTGCTTTAGGTGTACTAAGAATGCATGCAGGTTGCTAGGTTGCATGATTACAACTGCAGTGGAATTTTTTTCCAAAGTTCCCATGGTTACTGAGATTTTGCCACATTTGCAGCACAAGGGGTACTTGGTATGTCTCTAGGCCTGCACTATGTCTCTATATTTATGGACTTGCTCAGTAGGGTCTTTTGGACAGATGTTTGATACCTTACTGTGCGTGCTCAAAACTGAAATTTCAAATCCTTATAACTTGGGAATAGATTAATATTGTTTTTTACCAAACCAAAGAAAGGTGCCATTCTGAGGCAAGCCCTTTCTACCCTGAAAATTTCAGACCAAATTTCCAAACTGTCTTGGCTGTAGGCGATAACAAAAAGACAGCAGAACAAAAAAAAACAATGTTTTCCTAAAAATGCATTAAAATGATCTACAAAGAACCTGAAACTAGCTAAATGGGACCCATTTAGTTAGAGTCTGCTGTTTGTGGTTTTTGAAAACTTGCCAGATACATATTTTCTGGGCACCCCAAAATCCACATTGTCCCGATTAGTGAGAGGAGACTTCATCCATATTGTCTCTATGAGAAGAGTGGGACTTTCTTGAGTTCTGTAGCCACAGCTGGAAGTCATGTAGTGGGCTGCGGAGAGAGCAGTGAGCCGCCAATCCCCTGTTCGGACTGTCTGTGTCTGTATGTCTGTCTGTCTGTCTGTCTGTCTGTCTATCTATCTATCTATCTATCTATCTATCTATCTATCTATCTATCCATCTATCTATCTATTAAGCAGACTGGAGTTCCTACCCCTGCTACTGTTTCTCTGCACCCCATCCCCTACATGTCACCCACCTACCCTCTTCCCCAAAGAGTAGCCCAACACTGGAAAACCCAATCCCCTGTATCAGAATCTCAGTTGTAATAAAGAAAACCATTCCTGAATGTTTTTTTTTCTTTTTAAACCTATAAAAAAGAAAACTGTCCCTTGCCAATCTGACCCTACCACCCTGACCTCCCACTCACTTCTCATCACCCTACATCCTACACACCCGAAATCACCTGAAACTCTCCCACGGCATAGATACCCTCATCAGTTAAATGCACACCTTGCTGATGGAATTGGTGACTGCGATATGAGAAAAGTTTTTGAAATATGATGCATAACTTTGTTATTTTTGCATATTTTCACCCCAAAATTTTCAGTATGGCATTTTTGGGACCACACATCATGACTAGTGGTGGAGGAATTAAGCAAATCAGGCCCAAAAGATGATTTTGCATTTGCTTGGTGAAATCACTTTTCAAGACAAATGTGAACATTTTCACTGGCATTGTTCATGAGGTGGGGGTCATAAGAAGGCTATGCTGAACATTTTGGGTCAAAATATGTTACAATGAAAATGTTAAGAGGGTACATTGAAATTTTTCTATGCTTGCTCATAACTTCAGTAATTTTAAATATTGTGATCCTAAATTTTCAAGATAGCCGTTGATTCACACCACCTCATGAAAATGACAGCTTTTTTTTTTCTTCAAATCATAGTCAAAATATGTTTTTAAACCTGTGGAATGGAATGATGTTTTAGTTCATCAAGCATATTGGTTGCTTGTGCTGTTGGTACAGGGGAAGAGGTGTTGGCCTATAATAGGCTGTCACCTTAGCCTTTTACTTGTTAGCTCCAGTTCGTGTGTGTTCATCCCTTGTGTTTATGTCTTGTCTTGCCATGATTCAATAGTGAGCTAAGATCAATGAAGGCTATGGGGCAGAGGTTAAAAGGCACTGGAAGAGGTCCAGGGCTCAGGAGGACAAACTAGCTTTGTTTGCTCACTACGGTGAGTATCACAGGGCAATGTGTCATAAGAAGGCATAATTCCTGTCCAGAGAGACTGTGGCTGGGAAAAATCAACCAGCTAATCATTTATTGGCTGTAGACAGGCTTTTACATCTGGTCTGTCTGAATTCCATAAAAAATGTATCTTTGTTACAATGTGAGGATTTTGCATGTTTTTTCTAGGATAAGGTGTCCTCCATTTGAGCTGGGATCTCCTTCTTGGGGCAGTCTTTGTCCGGCAGTGGGGATACTGGATGTTGCATTGGCTGCCAGTGGTCATAGAGTGAGTTCCATATAGTTACAATGGAGGAGGTCATCGAAGTGATCTTGGAGCTGTGACCTACCTGCTGTGAACTGGACTAAGGTCCAACGTGGTTCCTAAAAGGTGGCATGAAACAACTGGATCCAGTATTCACTAGAATTTTTGGAGGTTCCATGTCAGAGAGGCTCTTCCCAAATGAATTAAAAAGTGTGATTATGAGACCTCTTTGGAAAAAAATTACTTTGGACCCAGATGTCCTTGAGAATTACACACCTGTTTCTAACCTACTGTTTTTAGGTAAGGTTATCAAGAAGGTGGTTGTGTTTCAACTTGAGGCTCTCCTTGAGATCTTTGATATCTATGAGCCCCTTCAGTTGGGGTTTAAGCCCAGATTCAGTACTGAAACTGCTCTGGTCTAGGATCAAAATGACCTTCTCATGGTGAGAGATAGAGGAGAGAGAGAGAGAGAGATCAATTCTCATACTCCAGGATCTCTCCTCTGCATTTGACACTGTTGACCATGGGCTGCTTTTGGACAGTCTCAGTGAATATGTGGGAGTCACCAGCACAGTCTTGCACAGGTTTGAGTTCTTCCTTCAGGGCAGGTTTCAAAGAAAGGTGATGGGTAATTTATCATTGCACTGGAGAGATTTGCTCTGTGGGGTCCCCAGGGATTGGTCTTCTAGCCCATGTTGTTTTCAGTGTATGTTACTCTTGGTCAGGATAATTAGGCAGTATGGAATTGGGTTTCACTGCTATGCAGATGATACTCAACTCTACCTGTCTTTTGCACCTCAGGCCCATGCAGCAGTAGATGTGCTGAACAAATGTTTGGCTGAAATCCAGGGCTGGATGTCCTTAATCTTTCTGGGGCATAATCCTGACAAAACTGAAGTACTGGTAATGGGGCTGGGTCAGAAATTGGGACTGACAGCATCTAAGGAGTTACCAGACCTTTGCCTTGTTGCCTCTTGTCTTGATGCTGTCCATCAGGTGAAGAATCTAGGCTTCATTCTGCTTGAACAGCTGAAACTGGAGGCTCAGATGTTAGCAGTTGTCTGGAGTGGTTTTTATTACTTTAGGAATGTTAGCTAGATTCATTCCCTTGTTCCCCCTGAGGATCTGCCTTCACTAGTACATGCTTTTGTTACATTATGCCACGACAACTGCAATGTCCTCTACCTCAGGGTCAGCAGAAATGCACTACAGTGCCTACAGCTGGTGCAGAATGCAGCTGCAATATTCTTAACAGGTCTTTCTAGATCTAGTCATATCACCCCTGCACTGTGGGAGTTGCACCAGCTGCTGGTAAAGTGGCACATCTCTTATAAGATCGGGTTATTAATCTATAAGGCCCTGCATGGCATGAGTCCTGGCTACCTGCGTGATTTCCTTCATCCATACTGCTCTGCTTGACCCCTCCATTCTTCTGATAAGGGCCTCCTGATAATCCTCAAACAAAGCTAAAAACATCTGGGGACGGAGCCTTTGGGTAGCAGGTCCAGTACTCTGGAATTCATTACTGAGGGATCTGAGAGAGGCGCCATCGGTTAAAATATTTATAAAGAACCTTAAAACCTACCTCTTTGCCCAGGCTTTTGGCACTACTATGGACTTTTGATTTTAGTCAATTATTTTTAACCTACAAATATCTGTGAATCTTGTTTCATATCCATATCTAGTTTTGTTTTATATTTTAATTGATGTTAGTTAGCTGGCTGTTTGTGGTACAGATTTTTTTTCTGTTTATGTAGTAAGCGAATGGTGATGCATGTCATTTTTGTAATGGCACCCTGGGCCTCCAGGGAAGGGCGCCATAAACAAATAAAACTACTACTACTACTAGTACTACTACTACTACTACTATTAACACTGAGCGTATAAACCCCTCCTTCATGTGACTTTGCAACAACTCACTGCAGTAAGTCTTGCTACTGCCAGACAACCAGCAAGCTTTCACATGACATTGGGAGGAGTGCTAGGCATAAATCTCTGCCCCTGATTAGGAGGGGTGTCCCTCATTTTAGCCCTCAAAATTGCTCTGACCTTTGTCAATCCCTCATAGAAAGAGTGCTGTCCACATAGGGAATATGCTGTAAATTCAGACTTTAAAGGAAAAAAATACATAACATTCTAAGATTCCAAATCAAAAATAATTTTTGTACAAGTAAACACAATGGTATTCACAGTGTCCTGAGTTTGTATCTCCATGTTTTAGGATGAGTCCCTCATTATGAGTGTCAGTGTCCCTCCTTGTCTCTTATTTTGAGTGTCCATGTTCCTCATTTCAGTAACAAAAGGTTGAGAGGTATGGTGCTGGGCATCCTGTTACACCAGTCAGTCACTTAAATGTGATGTGCCAATCAGCCCTATTTGTACTTTGTTATCAGTCTAATCAGATGTATAAAGAGTGTCATTCAGGGTCTTTCTTCCTACTCACGAGGGCTTCCCTCTGCCCTCCCCCACACAAGTCAGGACCCCGCAGATTGGAACAAAAGATTTCCCGGACGACCCCCGAGGAGCAGAGGTCACGAGGGCTTCCCTCTGCCCTCTCCCACACGAGCCAGGACCCTGCGGATCAGAACAAAAGATCTCCCGGACAACCCCGAAGGAGTGGAGGTTGCGAGGGCTTCCCTCTGCCCTCCCCCACACAAGCCAGGACCCCGCGGATCGGAACAAAAGTAAAAATCTTTTGAAATGAACGAAAAACAAAACTCCTTTCTGCAGGCTAACAGTAGTACAAAACTTTAAACGAACCCCTAAGGACTCTCAAACGGTCCTTTAAGAAGCTAAAGGCCAAAACCTTCTACCTGCACCACTGAGCGGCTGCTGCTGTTATTCTCGTTGGCGCAGGTATGGAGATAGTGCATTCAATGAACTTTTTCTCTACCAGCACTGCACCTGGCACCAGAACAGTGGTTACCTTAAGAGCCCCCAGTTACTTGTGCTTCCTGTGCCCTATACTGGTCACTTTTTAACTTGTTTTTCTCCCCACACCATATTAAGGGCTAGGAACTGTTTGTATTTCTGGGCATCTCTTTATGTATACTGCAATACGTTGTGCACTGTCCTTAAAGCAGCGTCTGATTACATTGCTCAAGCTGATTTTAAATTGCAACTCGCTTTAGTTATAGCCTGTAGTGACTGCATCCAGTGCACTGTCTTGATGAGCAGCGCCTGTTCACATTGTTAAGTGGATTTTACCCTTGCCTTATTTTACTTTTCTCCACTTTAAAGCATACTGATTGAATTGGTCTGTTACCCAGTGCCTGTGATTGCCCTCTCGAGAGCTCCCAATCATAGCTCTGGTCTCCAGGTTCTTTTGTTCTGTCCCCCCTCCCCTTCTCCCCTCTTCCTGCCCTTATTACTCACCAGTTCTCCTCTGTCCTTCCACAGATCTCCTGGACGACCCCTGAGGAGCGGAGGTCGCGAAAGCTTCCCTCTGCCCTCCCCCACACAAGCCAGGACCCCGTGGATTGGAACAAAGGGTAAAAATCTCCATTTGGCGCCATTTTGAAACCAATGAAAAACAAAACTCCTTTCTGCAGGCTAACAGTAGTACAAAACTTTAAAAGGACCCATAAGGACTCTTAAATGGTCGTTTAAGAAACTAAAGGACAAAACCTCCTACCTGCACCACTGAGTGGCTGCTGCTGTTATTCTCGTCGGTCTAACCCCGCTGCCCCCACCACCACCCTTGGTCAGCCCTCCCTTTTATTGGCAGCTGGTGATCATGTGGGACTGGGAATAACCTATCAGCCCACTTCTCCATTAGCAGGCTATTCCATTCTGCCACTAGGGTTTTTCACTATTTCCTGCAGCAGTCTCTCCACAACACCAGTTGTTTTCATAGCTGCACTCTCCCGCTGTCCTGTAGGGGTTTCCTCCACCTTCCTGCTGTTCCTGCAGGTGATTCCTCCACCCCCCAGACTTCTACTCTTATTACTCTCAACCTGCGGTCTTTTGCTACCCAGCCTTAGACCCCACACTTGTCTCACTCTCGCTCACCTCCATCCAAATCCCTCCTTCTATACCTTACCTGTCACTCCTTACTGTCCCTGAGAAGTGAGCTGCATTAGGGCAGCATACCCTCTGAAGCATGGCCCCCCTCTCAGGCTGGCCTTTCAGCCCACAGCCTTGCTCCCACAGTGCATCCAGCCTCTACTGCCCTCCCCCCTCCTGGGGGCAGCTAAGGGGTTAAAAATAGCCCACCTGAACATCCACAGCCTCCTCCTGAATCTTGCAGAACTAACTGCTTGGGCAGCCTACTACAAACCTGACGTCCTGTGCATCACTGAAACGTGGCTTAAACCCTGCACCCCTGACTCAGCTTGCTCCCTCCTGGGCTACGGCATGGTCAGACTCGACAGGGCTGGCAATAAAAGAGGTGGGGGAGTTCTTATATACTATAAGGTGCACCTAAACATTTTCATTGTGTCGCACTTAACCCAGGGACCCTCACACTGTGAGTTTCTCCACTCACTCCTCCTCCTTGGTAACACCAAGAAGGTGCACATAGTGTGTGCATATAACCCTCCCAAGGGGGGTCTGCAGGGACTCTTGTCACTCCTGGAGCTACTCCAGGAGAAGGTGGGCTCCTGCGAGCTTCTACTACTTGGTGACCTTAACCTTAACTGGTTGGGACCCAACGCCAAGTTGTGTGAACCTCTACTCTCTGGCCTCTCCCTCAGTCAGGTCATCGTGGAACCCACCAGGCTCTCCAATCATGGGGACAAGGGGACACTCATTGACTGGATCCTGTGCAACCGGCTCAACAAAATTGTTAAGTCGGGACTCCTTCCAGACTCCATCTCGGACCACTCTCCAGTTTACTGCATATGGGGCTCAAACCCACCCAAGGTCCCCAGCAGAGTGTAATTATGAGGGACTACTCGAAATTCACAACCCCCAACTACCTCAAAGACCTGCAGGGGGTGTCTTGGAACCACGTCACGGTTACACATGACCCCGTCACAGCCCTTGACCTCTTCCTCATGGCATTTGCCCCGCTTCAGAACAGGCACGCTCCCCTATCCAAGAGGTGAGTCAGAGGCTTGGTCACCAAATGGCTTCATAGCGAGCTCCTATCTCTCATGAAGTGGCAGGATAAAGCCTGGACAAAATATAGGGTGTCACATAACCTAACAGACCTCCAGGAGTACCGTCAGCTTAGAAACTCCTGCAAGAGGGCTATACGTACTGCTAAAAGCCAATACTGCAGTTCAGCGCTGATTGCCACTGCACGAGACCCCAGACGTTTCTGTGTGAGCATAAAAAATCTAGTCGGTGGCTCTACCAAAACTCAAGTTACCGACATGACAATTGGTGAAGCCAACTGCAATAACTCCCTTACCATTGTCTCCTCTTTTAACCGTCTCTTCACAGACCTGCCAGCCACCACCCCTCCACTGCCAACTGCCCCAGCCCTCGGTTGATACTCCCAGCCTCCCCGCCCGCCCTTCTACCTCAAGAAGATCACTGTGAGGGAGACCCAGGCTCTCCTTGTCGGTCTTTCCCACCACGCGGGGGTGGGTCAGGATGGCCTTGAACCCAGGCTTCTCAGCCTAGGGGCTCCATACATAGCCAGACCACTCGCCCACATTTTCAATGCCTCGACCATAACAGGGTCATCCCCGACATATGGAAAATTGCCAGGGTTGTCCCCGTCTTGAAAAATGGTGACCCTAAGGACATTAACAATTATCGTCCTATCCCCATACTCTCAGTTGCCTGCAAACTGCTGGAAAAAGCAGTAGTGTCGCAGCTTGTCCACTACATCCAGGAATATAATGTCCTTTCCCCATGTCAGCATGGCTTTCATAAAAGCCACAGCACCTCGACGGTGCTTGCTGAAGTCACAACCAGAATCAGGACCGCAACAGATCAGGGTAAGTTGACGGAGGCCATATTTGTGGACCTATCCAAAGCCTTCGACTGTGTAGATCATCTCCTCCTCCTTGGCACACTCCAGACCATTGGCTTCTCCCGCCATTCTATTGACTGGTTCTCCAGCTACCTTGGGGGCAGGAAGCAACTCACCTGCTTCAACTGTACCCTCTCGCCCCTCCTACCCATCTATAGTGGGGTACCACAAGGATCTGTCCTTGGGCTGATCCTGTTCTCCCTGTTTGTCAATGATTTACCCTCCGTTGCTACTGAAGAGCACCTCACCATGTATGCGGATGACCTTGTCTTATTAACCAGGGCCCACGATGTTACCAACATCAATGCCCAACTCAACTCTGACTTCTCTCGCATCAGAGTATGGCTGGATGGGTTCAAACTTGTAGTCAACCTTAAGAAAGCCCAGACCATGCTATTTGGCACCACGGTAAAAATCTCCTCCTGCACAACGCCTCTTAAAATTCATGGTACCTGCGACTCCCTCCTGCCAACAATTGACTCTGCAAAGTACCTTGGAGTCACCCTCGACCCTCAACTGGACCTCTCCGGGCACATCAGGAGCATATGCAATGCCACTAATGGCAAACTTGGCCTTGCTTATAGGGCTAAGGACTGCCTCACCCCAGCCGCCCGGCTGGCCTTAGCTAGGGGGATACTACTGCCCACCCTCTCCTATGGTCTCGTCGCCATTGCTTCTGCCCCCTCCTCTTGCCTAGCCAAGTGGGATACCACGTACAACAACATATGCTGCTTTGCACTCACGGCCCCCCATCTCACTCACCGATGTGAGCTCTACTCTCTCAACTGGAATGGCTCCCCCCAGAAAAACACTAGATCTACACTATGGGCAACTTCATTGACAACATAATTCGAACGGCCGCCCCTGCCTCACTCACCCTCCCCCTGAAACATGCCTCCCCCATCTACCACCTTAGGCCCTGTGTGTCCCAGACCCACCTGGTCCCCAAGACCCGCACCCTCACTGGTGATAGGGCATTTACCTCTTAAGCACCCAAGCTGTGGAACTCCCTTCCCCCACAAGTTTGTGCCTCCCCCTCCACCTTTAAAACCTCCCTTTGGAGCTTCCTGAAACCTGCTGCAACCTGCCTGTGTGCCGCCTAATGCACAGCCCCACAACCTATCTGCTTTGGTACCCTAACCAGGCTCTGTCCCCCTTGCCACCTCAGTGCTGCGCTCTACTAGTTAAGTAGATGATTCTTTGTGTCTTTCAACCTGGGGGTGATCTCATACCACCCTGTAGCCCCTGGGCCTGTATGTTTAGTAATCTGTGATTGTTGTTATGCTATTCCGTTGCTTGTTCTTCTGCCTTAATAAGCCCTTTTGTTCATCCCACTATTGGAGCTCGTTCTGCTCCCTATTGTAATGTTAATTTTGTAACTGATACTCTGTCTCACTATTGAAGTATGTCTGTTCCTGATTGTAATGTTGTCAATGTATCTCTCGTATGTAATTACCCTGTGATTCTCCTGGGTCGCACCTGCAAAATGTTACTTTGTAACTGATACTCTGTATCACTATTGGAGTATGTCTGCTCCTGATTGTAATGTTGTCAATGTATCTCTCTTATGTAATTGCCCTGTGATTCTCCCGGGTCGCACCTGAAAATAGGCACTTGCTGTCTAGTGTGCTTACCCGGTTACCAAAAGCAAATAAATAAATAAATAAATAAATATGGTTTGGGGTTGACAGGCTCTACAAAAACTAATGCTATATCTCCCTACTATTTTTGTTTACATTCAGGACAGGCAACTGGTAAATAGTGCATTAACTTAAAGTGTGCAGCAGGCGTTGTGCTCTCTGTGACTCCCCAATGCCTTAACAGTGAGATCAGTAGTGCGGACTGTGCGGCCACATGCATGAGGGATGGAAGGACTGACTAGAGTGGGACTCCCTGAACACTAAAGTTGTCAGAGATAAATGTTTCAATCTGAGACAATCTGTCCACAAGAGAAATATATAATCCCACAGGAAAATAAAGATGTGGAGATAACTAATGTTCCCCATCTTCAGTGCTCCAAGGCTGATTTACCATTTTATTTCCTGTAACTCCAGGGCACATTTTCTATAGAGTATATTTATTTATTCACTAGGAGGGTGCATAGGTCTCAGAGACCATTTTCAGGTAGCAGCCTAGCCATAAAGATGACAACAAAACAGTAGCGGAAAAAACATACGGGACATAATGTATATATGGTCAGCTTACATAAATCAAAAGCTAATGACAGCAAAGATATAACAGACAAATAATAAATATTAAAAAAAAATAATAAAAATAACAGTAGATGAACATGCACCGATAACATTGTTACAAATATTTGGATCAGAAGAAGCACTTGCAGACTAAGTCAGCCAGAAGCCTGAATTAAAGACCACAAATATGGAGAAATGTGGTGTTAGACTTTCCAACCCTAACGCTCTGCCCCCACCTTCAAGCAGCAAAAGGAAAAAACATTAGGGTTTTGGGTCTCCAGAGTCTTAGCGAATCAGTGGTGGGGTCTTTCTTGGGGGTTGTCAACCCTAATGCTCACCCCTCCCCCCAGCCCCTAGCCTGTAAGCCGAAGTACAAGAAATAGCTCCAAGAGAATGCCTCATGATTATAGACTCTTCAAAGGTAAAGAAGTATGTCTTGCCACAGGTCGCCAACACAATTTGTTGTACCTTTCTTCACGCAGGGCCCTGTGGACCCTGAGTGAAGAAACAAGATCATGTGTGACATTGTTTGCTCACAGAATCGGGTGAGCATTAGGGTTGACAACCCCCAAGGAAGAACCCACCACCGATTTGTGAAGACTCCGGAGACTCAAAGCCCTAATGTTTTTTTCCTTTTGCTGCTTGGGGGTTGGGGTAGAGCATTAGGGATGGAAAACTCAGCTCCACATTTCCCTACTTTTGTAGCATTATGTTACCCAAACTGATGCATTTAAAAAGGTTTTTTGAAAAGAATACCCCCCCTCACACAACCCCCCATCCACTCTCCCCTTTCTTAACAAGGTTCTTTTGCTGCTATCTACCTTTCTGTCTCCACTCCTGGTTACATCACCTATTAGTAACAACACCAAATACTAAGTTTACCTTACCAATATACAGCCTTCTGGTTAACATTTAGAACTGTGGCCTTTTGCCATACAAGACTGGACTGAAATGGCTTGTTAATAGTGTAAGTAGTGTAAATAATGTGCATAGCTCTGTTTTGCTGGCATTGACAAAGCACTGTCATGTGGCAATGACTTGCAATCATTGTAAACTCTGTACATAGTTCCATGCTTCTCCTGTTTATAGTGTGTAACGTTTCCAGTTTCCCCTGCTATGCTATTATGACTGTACAATTTCTTTTGATGTGGAACCTTTGCAAATGAGCTTGTAGCTCAAAGGTGTACTCTGAAATAATAATAAATAAATAAAAATAAATAAAAGAATATAAAGAGATGGCTAGATGATAGATGTATACCTATATACAGCTAGGTATGTAGAGAGATAGATATATAGATATATGTTTAGCTATATAGAGATATATATATACATAGAGAGAGAGAGAGAGAGAGAGAGAGAGAGAGACAGAGTGAGAAA
The DNA here is from genome assembly GCA_016271365.2 of Neoceratodus forsteri. Taxonomy (NCBI): domain Eukaryota; kingdom Metazoa; phylum Chordata; order Ceratodontiformes; family Ceratodontidae; genus Neoceratodus; species Neoceratodus forsteri. The sequence goes on from CM028133.1 coordinate 309,581,090, forward strand.
GAGAGACAAAGATGTGTATACATATATGTATATACATATATATATATATACATATTATACTGGCACGGTGGCACCAGGATATTAAGAGTTGAGTGCAAACTTCTGTATTAATGCTAAATGTTTTAACTTTAATACCTTTGACACAGTTGAACAGATTTGCACAAAATTGTTCATGAATAATCTCTAGGCCTCAAGATGTGGCAAATTGTGTGTGAATCTGTTGAGTGGTTGTAAAGTTATTAAAGTGCAAAAATCCCTACGTTTACAGTTTTTTGCCATTTCTTTGTCCATCTGTATCTCAGAAACAGCTTTAGGCTGTGGTCTGAAATTTTCAGGGTAGAAATCTTTTGCCTCACAGATGTGCCTTTTGAAGGTTCGGTGTGAAAATATTAATCCATTCAAAAGTTATTAATTAACATTGTAATTTCCCATTATTTCCTATTGGAAAAATAGATTTAAAAGTGAAAGTACTTTGCACACTATCATCCAGTTTTGTATATTTTGCACCTTAATAACTTTGCAACCCTTTAATGTATTTGCATGAAATTAGGCATGCATAAGCTCTGGAATTCGATCTCTTGAATTGGTAAATTTCATGTAAATCTGTTATGTTTTTCTGAGACACTGTGTCTTAAATATCCTTAAACTTATATGTTTTATTCCTATTTTCCCAGTCAGTCTTCCAGTTTTGCATATTTGCACATTAATAACTTTAGAACTCTTCAACAGATGTGCATGCAATTGTGCATGCATAATCTCAGGGGGTATGTCTGTTCATGTGATAAATTTCATTTGAGCCTCTTTTGTAATTTGTGAGATATTGTGTCTCAAACATCATTAAACTTACATGTTTTTTTTTTCCATTTTTACTAAGTCTTCTAATTTTGCATAATTTGTACTTTAATAACCCTGGAGCCCTAAAACATATGTGCATACAATTTTGCATATATAATTTCATGGGGTTGGTCTGTTGATGTGTTTAATTCCATTTGAATCGCTTTTGTGGTTTTGAAGATACTGTGTCTCAAATATATATATTTATGTTTTTCCCATTTTCGCACAGTCTTCCAGTTTTGTATACTTTGCACTTTAATAACTTTGCAACTGTTCAACAGATGTGCATGAAAGCTTGCTTGCTTAATTATGTGGCATAGGACTGTTTATGTTGCCAATCTCATTTGAATTATTTGTATAGTTTCTGAGATATTGGGCCAGATATTCAAAGCTTTGCCCCTGGGATAAGTTAACACTGCCTGGCGGGCAAACTTAGCCTTGAGCACAAAGTAAGCTATATTCAAAAGGAATAGCCTGGGGCAAACAGCTTCTGAATATAGCATGGAAATGAGGCCATGCTAACTGGGCTGGGAGTGCAGGGCAAATGTAGCCGTGGAATAAGATTGCACTGAATATAGCTACCAGGAAGTGCAAACCACAACATCAACTCAGTGCACAGCGACGTGAGGGCAGGTAGAGATGAACTATGTGGTCAATGTGCATGCCAGCAGATGTGTGGACCCAGTACAGCACCAGGCAGCAGCAGATGTGAAAGAACAGTGATCAAAACTGTATAAATATCCCCAAAACGTTAGCGCCGTGCTAACACATTAGAGCGACTTTAGCGTGGAGCTAAGCTGTTAGCCTGGTGCTAACGTGTTTGCCTGTTGCTAAGATTTGCCATATTCAAAAGTGACATGCAAATGAGCCTATTTAGGTAGTCTCTGGGCAAACAGCCAGATTAGCATGTCATCATTCCCTGATTTGCATGCAGTTTTCCCAGCATTACTGTAGGGTCCCACAGTTCCACTTCTAGGTCAGTCTGGAAGTATAGGGGCTAGCCAGGTCTGGCTGCAGCTCCACCTGTAGGTCAGTCTGACAGTGCATGATGGTTGCTGCAGGCTACATGTGTGCAGTACAGCATAGCATTGTGTGCCACAGGGGGGAACACAGCATAGGCACAGGCGGTGGTGGTGCTGTATGCAACTGTCACACTGTAGGCCATGCTACACTGCACAGCAGACGCTACAGTAGCAAGGGGGGCTGGTAGTGTGAGGGACACAGCAATGCCTATGGTATGTAGGGCAGTGATGATCACTGCACTGTACAGAGTGACAGGCCCAGCATGCAGGTGATTACTGACGGTGGACAATACTGTTTCACCATTGTGTGCTCCACAGATGCTGCACCTGTGGCATGGGATGCTCACAGTGACATTTCCATGGCTGGCTGTGTGTGCTGTGGCTTCTGTACAGTTGTGCGGTATGTGGCTGGGGGGCATGTATGCTCTGACAGGCACTCAGGTGGTGAGGTATTCCCACTACTAACCCATGTGTACTGCATGGTGTGTCCCAGCCATGTGGCCACACCTGAGCTGTGGTGAGGTCTGGCCACTTGTACATCCCCCCCCCAATGGCCGCCATGCCCACAGTGATGCATGTGTGTGCTGGCATCTGCTACTCACCACAGACATATGGTCTGCAGGTGTGTGCTGTATGGCCACACTACCTAGATATCCCCTGTGGGTCAGATCCCCCCTTACTGTCTGTGCTTGGCTAGGACTGGTGGCAGCTGTTGGCATCATGGTGGTGCCAGCAGTGAGCAGCATGTGTCCTCCATGTCAGGCATTTTCTAAGTGTCATGCTCTTATGTTAGGGTCACACAAGCTGCACTAATCCCACGCAAACATCGCGCTATACACCAATGATGTGCAAAGCTGTTTGCCCAGGGTTAAGACCAGCTTTTCTTGGGTGGTAATTTGTTCCGCACTAAGGGTCATGCTATGTCGTGCTAAACACCTTAGCGTGGCACTAGTCACTGAATATCTCATAGCACCTGTATTCATGTTCACTTTGCCCCTTGCATATAATTATGGTTTGCTCAGCGCTAATGCACTCTGCCCACGCTATGTGGCCTTTTGAATATGGCGGTCCCACACTAATCGCACGCTAAACCCGCGCAAACTGTTTGCGGACCGCGCAAAGCTTTGAATATCTGGCCCATTGTGTCTTAAACATCCTTACATTTACATGTTTTTTTATCCATTTTTGCAGTGTTCCAGTTTTGCATAATTTGTACCTTAATAACTTTGTAACCCTTCAGCAGATGTGTATGAAATGTTACATGCATAATCTCATGGGGCAGTTCTGTTGATGTGGCTAACTTAATTTGAACTGCTTACTTACAACATTGTTTGCCTAAAGAACTAGGGTATTGCCTTAGTTTGCAACACTACTTTTCCAGATCTGTCTGTTTCTTTGTCACTTCATAACTAAAAACGGTTTGGGATTTTGGGCTGAAATTTTCAGGGTACAAGGGACATGACCCAAAGATGTGCCTTTTTCTGGCTTGGTTAAAAATGTGACTGCTCAGCAGAGTTATAACACTTTGAAGTTTCGGAATTTCCTTTAGGGTAACATTGTGATGGCTGAGGTACTTTTCAGATGCTATATCTCAAAAACCCTTTGAGATACAGCTTTAGTGCTATGGCTAGTTTGTTTCAAACTGTTGGTGAATTGTAACTAATGGGGCACATGCAACCTATACTGTGGCATGCATTATCAACATGGCAGCTGTACTGCTTTGCAGGACACAGTGGTACCACAACACACTATGCACTGATAGACAATTACAGTAGTCATGGATGGGAGCACAGAGCCTGGAGAGCCCTGTGCCCCCACCGCTCACTATAGACTGATGGGAGCACAGGGTCCTGGTCCTGAGGGTCCTACGCTCCCACATGGAAATTAGGGACAAGTACAATAGGTATGTACTATATGAGAGCACAGGCAAGGTCCCCTGTTCTCTGCAGCAAACTGATGTAACTTCTGTGGAGGGACTCTGAATTTCTGCAGCACTGTTAGGTCAAGTTCTGCAGCAAGGTTTAAAGTTCTGCAGCACATTTATATATACATAATACAGAGCCAGCTTTACAGTTTTGGGGGACCCCAGCAAAGATGGCCTGTGAGGAGGATCCCTGACTTCCACCACATCAATGTAAGTTACATAATTTCTCTTAAACCTTCAGTTTTATTGTTTTGCTTTACAGAAGCCATTCAGGCATTCCATATTTATCTAAATGAATTTAGGGCTTAGTGCTATGTCATGTAATATTAATAGCCACTGGCAGGCACCCCCTCAATGTACTGGCAACAAAGCAAATAGCTGAATAGTTGTTCTCAGAGGGACAGCTTGATGTAGCCTAGCCATGGAGCACCCAAGGTGCCCCTCCTCTGTGAACACCTATCAGGGCCCCAAACACAGTCATAGCTGAGGGTGGCAGGCAATTGGTGCATACAGAGATTCCCCCTACTGCCACCCTGAAAACTGCCATATATTAAAAATATAAAATATTAAACAGCAGTATCACATGATTATTTCTATCTTTTTCTGTGTTTCACTCTTTCCTTGTTTAGTTGTCACATGTTGACTTAATAATATTTAGTTTGATTGTCATCTTTCTTACATTGGCTTCATTTTTGAATTTACTTTCATGTGCACCTCACTCCCCTAGCCTGAAAGTCCTGGCATCTGCAAAGCCCTCTAACCATGGGCTGTCCTTTAGCAGGTAATCTCAGGATCGCACCTAATTGTGGGTTACCCTCATGGAACCTCAATACAGTACTACTGGCCTAGTAGAGTGGCTCAGCTAGCTTCTTGTATTTTCCCTTTTTCACGACTGTGGGCGGAGCCTACAGGAGTATCGCATGTATGAAAGGAGTGATGTCATGTTTTCTGTCCGTGGAACTGAATGAAGGTGTACATAGTCTCCTCCACCTTATCCTCCTCCAAGAAATGTTTTCTGCCTTCAAATAAATATGCTTTCATGTTAGTCAATGGTTGCAGGATACTATTTTCTTTCTTAAATGGGTGGTACAAGAACTGGAACCTGAGTAGTGGGAGGCAGCATTGTTTTTTGGGGGAAAGTAAGGTCCACTCCACCTCCACCCAAGAAGCTCCAAAAGGTCCATCCCACCTCTTTTATTTATTTATGTGGGAGGGGCATGAGGTGGATCTATCATCCTGAAAGAACACTCACATGTTTGGGATGTGGACCAAGGAACAGAACAAATCTGGAGTCCCTGCATTTTGTTAAGGACTAGAACAGAAGATACTTAAAATGCCTTCAAACTGACTTACAAACCCTTAGAACAAATGATCATTAGAGTCACCTGGTGTCTCAAAAGGAAAGACTAATATTCTATCTATCTATATATATAGTTTGTCTTTTTAGTAGTTTCAGAATCTTGAAAGCATTGCTGTTACTAATGCATTTAGAAATAAATTTTTTTAATTGTCTTTACAGATTTATTTATTTAGTTTTTGTTGACCAGATAAGTGCACTAGACAAGTCCTGCCTATTTTCAAGCACGACCTGGGGAAGGGGGATACAGATGAATGCCAACTGACCTTGAACCAGACTAAGCTGTTGGTGGTATTTTTCGTAAATGGAGGAAATTTGGCCATTGCACCGGGGAAATTCCCCTGCTCTTTTCGAGAAGCGCCATGGGATCTTTAACATCCACCTGAACCACCACCAGAACAGGCAGATGGGACCTCGGTTTAATGTCTCATCCGAAAGACGGCACCTCAGGAATGCAGCACCCCCCTCATGCTGCACTACAGTGTCAGTATTGGGATATTGTTCATGTAAGATTGATTTTGGTCCATATTATTTCACTTAATGTAGTTTCATTGTATTTAGTTGCACTATAGCTTTTGAATCTACTATGTATATATAGTGCAACACCTCCACCTCTGGTGTTAGTATGATTTTTCTAGTATTTTGTGTATCCCCTCATTTCAGTTCCCCAGTCCTCATTTCTAAACCAAGTCTCCATCACTGCACATATGTCGATTTTTTTTTGCATGAATATAATCTTCTAGCTCATCGATTTTATTTAAGAGACTTCTTGCATTCAAGAGTAGTATATTAAATTCAGTATTATTAAATTGAGAGTTTTTACAAACTTTTATGATATTTTTAGTTAGATAGTTTTTAGGCTGGTGGGGTCTAATAGTATTTAGAGTTTCCCAAATTCTTTGGACACTCCCCCTCATGGCTTAGTTTAAAATTTTTTCTATGTGGACCTGCATATGTTTTCCCAATAAGTTGTTCCCTCTTTTGCTAGGTGTAGACCGTCATATGCAAATAGTTCTTCCCTCCTAGTAAACTCCTCCCAGTGTGTGATACATCCAAGTTCCTGTTTTAGACACCAATTTCTAAGCCAGTTATTGATGGTCTTTATTTTATTTTGCAGGTGTTCTGAGGCTTTGGGTATTGGGAGAATTTCTGAAAAGGTTATACCGCAATTTAGTTCAGTTAATTTATTTGTCATTGATACATAATCTTGTTTGATTTTGTGTATTGAGTCTCTAAATATATTGTTGGCTCCTGCATGGATTATAACATTTGAGTTATGGGATTTGGGTATGATGTCCTCTAACATTCTGGTAATGTCTCCTATTTTTGCACCTCTAAAAGAAGACACTGTTCTATTTTCTTTGTCAGGATTGCAAATTTGACGGTCTAGGAACTTCACTCAAGGAGTCACCCAATATAAAAAGTTGGGTGGGTGGAGAACATGTGGCTTCGATTGTTTGAGTTTGATTTATATTAATTTCAGGATTTGTTATTTGTTCTTGAGTTTGAATTTCCATATTACTATTGGGAGAAATTTCTAAAGTCCTATTATGTAGACAAGTCTCTATGTCATTATCTAAATTTAACATTGAGTATTGATTTGATAATGGTAGTTCGAAGGCTTTTGCCCTTCTACCCTTTTTTGCAGCTCTTGTATTATTTACAGTTACCCAGTTGTCATCTAAGACAGGATTTTCACTTTCTCTAGTTCTTTTTCTATTGGTTACTGGGAGGACAGTTAATAGCCTAGTGTTTGTATTTTGAGAATGTAGGTCTACCCTAACTGAGGTTGTATTTGTCCAAAAGTTTATTAAATCATCTGTTGTAGTTTCTGCCAGGTTTACACTATTTTCTATTGGCGCTTTGATTATTTGATCATTATTTTGTTGAAATCTATTCACCATACTTTTTTGACTTGATTCCAGTTTTTGAAGTCTTTCCTCGAATGCAAGTATTTCTAGCTGAAGTTCTTCATTAATTATACATTTTATACATTTATTGCTTGATTTTGGATCCAGAAATTCTGTGGTAAATGAATACATGGAACATAAAGGACATTTAATACCAATTTCCCCGCTCTCAGATTTAATGAAGTCTGCCATAGTAGATCGCTTAAAGTTATTTTTAGACTGGTACAACTAACTGTTTACTCAGTTTTTTGTCTGGATTGTTCAACAGTCCACTCTCCCACGCCGAACACGCCAAACACGCTCTGACGCATGTGTCTTTGAGCGCGTCTTAGCGCGCGTTTAGCACGTTGCTTCTGCTCTACTCGCCCTGCTCGTTATGTTGTATATATATGGGGTATAATGACCCGGAAGTGGTTCGTGAGGATCACGAATGTTTTGAGCGAAAAAGCTCACAATTTAAAGTGCAAACTGAGTAGTAAACAGTTTCTTTGTCCCCCAGAAGGTGTTTAGCCAGACAGAATGAAATAAAAAATAGTGAAAATGAGTCTGTAGTTCTCGGTGGGAGTTTGAGAACTACAGTCTCCTCTTCCTGCTTCCTGTGCAGGGCTCCAAGAATCACACAGTTAAAACAAGAATTAAACAGTAGGCTTTTGCATTTAGTAAAACAAATGACTGAGTAATACACAGAAAATGGTTTATATCAGGAAATTTTGCAGTAGAGCATCTAATTTTGCAGCCGCCCTTGTAAGCTCTCTTTTAAGTGGGAGTTTGAGAACTACAGTCTCCTCTTCCTGCTTCCTGTGCAGGGCTCCGAGAATCACACAGTTGAAACAAGAATTAAACAGTAGACTTTTGCATTTTTAGTAAAACAAATGACTGAGTAATACACAGAAAATGGTTTATATCAGGAAATTTTGCAGCAGAGCATCTAATTTTGCAGCCACCCTTGTAAGCTATTAACCCAAGTGCCAGATAAATCATGCAAGTTCATGTGAGGGCACATTTTGTGATGAAGTGTATTTTTCTTTTTAAAGGAGTAGTCCACCCAGAATGTGCAAAAAACATGTTATGTAGAGTGTTTTGATATGTATGTTAAATCCTAGTGTGCCCTTCCCTTTGTCTGCTATTAGGAATGTTTCCTAAATTAGCTTGATAGCTGTATGGTAGTTTTATGACCCCTGGGGATCTCCATAACAAATAAACAAATAGTTTTATTGACTTTCTTTCTCCTACTATACCCCCTGTCTCATGTGACAGTGATGTAGCCATGCCCTTAGATTTAGCATGCGTACTTCTTTAAAATTAGTTTAGCAACAGCAGAGCCTTGTAACTGTTCTTATCCAGGGAGCACTAATGTCAACAGTTAGTTTAGCAGATACCTGAGAGCAAGCAAACTGGGGTTTCTGTAAGACAACAGCTACTAAATAGCTCTAATTCACTATTTTTGTTTTCTCTGTGAATCAGGTCTGGCTAGCAGGAGTGTTTTAACATCAAAAACACAAATAATGAATTAGAGCTATTTAGCAGCTGTTTTCTTACAGAAACCCCTGTTAGATAGCTTTATATATGTATTACTACCAGTTATGAGTTCTCACTTCAATCCAGTGTTTTGTTTCTGCCTAGGCTGTTAGAGGAGTTTTTCTAATTTTCCCTGGGTGTTTTATGATGTCTAGGGGCTGTCATTCAAGTTTGTTTTATTGCATCTTCTCCAAGTTAGTCTTCACAGCATACACTTTGGTTTGATGTCTAATAGCCCCTACAGCAGGCCAGTGTCTTGTTACAGTATCTTGCTTAGCCACAGCAGAGAAAAAACACTGCAGCCAGGATTCACAGTGCTATACAATATACTATAGAAAGTTACATGTTTAAACACACACACACACACACCAAAGCAGAACACAGCTGGATAAGGTACCAGTATTTAGGAAACTTGTCATCACTAAGCCATATGCAGTGTGGTATGGGTAAAACCCAGATCACCAGACCAGGACCAGTGCTGTAAAATCTGCACTGGGCACAGCTTGGGCAAATATTGCTGATCCAGTGGATCAAATAAATACATGCAAATAAATACATAAATACTCAGCTTTGCCTCATGCTTCAACCCACCCCAGGTGTGAAGTTATTACATGATAAACACACCCTGTCATGCCTTATTGCTTAAATATGCCCTTTCTCAATGTACTATGCTTTGATTCAGTTAGTGTATGCAACAGCCTTCATGTGAACACTCTGGACTTCTCTTTGACTCCTGATGTCTATTTGCTTTAGCTATTATATATTGTTTGAACTGCTTTGGTCTTCTTGATGTGGTGCCTGTGTGCCTAAACTATGTAATATGTTTTTCTACTTCTACCCATGTATCTCCAGTGAATGATTGTTATAACTGTCTGCTCACTGAGCCATTGTTTTTGGACTTGTTAACTGTGCTGTCTTTGCATTAGTTTCGATGAGGTGCCTTTGTAAATGAGTCTCTGACTCAAAGGCCTGTAAATCTGATATTTTTAAATAAATTAATAAATGTTTATGTTTAAGCCCATGAAACACCATTATCTAGTTAATGCATTCACAATCATAGTGGCTCTGCCAGATCTTGTTTCTTCTGCCTCTATAGTCTCGTTGTCTATGTTTCTAAGTCAGACAAAATTCCCCTTCCTCTGGAGGAAAAAATGGAAGCAGGGCTCCCACCTCCACTCCAAACCAAAAGGCTGCAATGCTCTCTGCTCTCTTCTTCCCTCTCCAAAACCTAATAAAAGAAAAGCTTTCTCCTCCCCCACCTACCTAATGGCAGTAATGCTATCTCCTCCCCCAATTTACATAAAGGCAGCAATAATCTCTCCTCTCTTCCCCAGACGTAATCACAGGAATGCTCTTTTTCCTCCCTCCCCCATCCCCATGATGTTAGTAATGCTCTCTGCAACATCCCCCCACCATAGACCTAATGGCAGCAAGATAGTTTCTCCTCTCCCTAACATGATCCTGCCCCCCCAAAAGCCTTGCCTGATCCCAGTTTTTAAAATCCAGTGTAGCCCACATCTGCCCATCTCAGCCCCACTATCCACCCAGGAAGGAAAAGGATGGTATTTGTAGTGCTTTCCAAACAATTTTATCACAAAATGTTAACACACTGGGGGCTGGCTGTCAGACTATGGAAGTAGAAGAGATAGGGTTGCTGTTAAACAGAGCCAAAATTTGATTTATTCAAATTAGGGGTGGGCTACACTGGATTTATTCTTTGGTAACCCTACCTGGTTACCAAAGAATATAAAAATATGACTATTGTATTGAATGATCAAGCTATTTGTGCTTTAAAGAGCAAGTTTTGACCATTAAACAAAGTCTTGTTAGTTAAATGGTGGCCTTCATTTCACAAATTTTGCACTACAAAATACAAAAACAACTTTAAAAAATTTCCCCCATTGTAATCTATGGTGTGCACCCCTGTGCCATTCTGGTACTGACTTCACGAAATGTGCAAATGTGGGTGCGTGGCTCCGGGAAGAGAAAAGCTACTGTTTTACGAGTGATTTTTTTTTACAAAATATACCATGAAACAAATTCCACTTTTTGGATGAAACTCTAAACCAGAGGGGATTTTTAATGGTTGAAATCTGCTCTTTTTTAAAAAAAACTTAGAAGCTGCACTGATGTTCTGAGTAAATCTACGTGTCCCTCAGTGGCATTTTTAATTGTGATGCCGTGAGCTTGAAATGTGTCTTGCCTACCACTGCATATTGTCCTGGAGCAAGATATAAATGCTAAAAAATGTAAAAATGTTTCATCTGCAATGTCATTATGACTTTCTCTGTTTTTCCAATTTGTTTTTCTCTTCCCTTATTTAGTGTCCACATTTTACATAAATAATCTTTAGGGTAAACAGGGAGGAGAGGAGACACTGTGGGTCACCCTGGAGACTGAAAATTGCACCACAATCTGCACAGGGATTGAATATAGACCCCCATCTCAGGGGGAGGAAATGGACAAGGAAATAATAGAAGGCATCCTTGGAATGGCAGAGAAAGGGGAGATATTGTTGATGGGGGACCTGAATATGCCAGATGTTAACTGGAGCACCTTTGCTGCAGCCACATCCAAGAGTAGGGTTATTCTTGATACCTTACAGGGGGCATGCCTCAGTCAACTAGTGTTGGAACCCACTTGGGAGGGTGCAATATTGGACTTGGTACCCTCAAACAGGGATGGAGAGAGAATCTCAGATCTAGAAGTGGGTATCATCTGGGAACAAGAGACCATCAAACAGTGTGGTTCAAGATAAGCACAGTCACAGAGTCAAGCCATACAAAAGTGAGGGTACTGAACTTTAGAAGAGCTGACTTTGTCATAATGGGAGAGTGCCTCAGAAAAGCACTAGCAAATAAGAAAGAAGGAGGAGTGGAGAAACAATGGGGAAACATCAAAACTGCCATCACAAGGCAACAAGCCTCTGTGTGAAGCACATAAACAAATCAAAATGAAAGAAAAAACTACTGTGGTTCTCAAAAGAGGTGGTGGGGAAGGTTAGGGAGAAAAATACAGAATTCAGGAAGTATAAGGAAACACAGAAGGAGCAGGACAGAGAACCATACCAGTTAGAGCAGAAGGAAGTGGGGAAGGCAGTCGGAATAGCAAAGGCCCAAACTGAGGAAAAGATAACCAACTTGGTTAAGAAGGGGGATAAAACCTTTTATAGGTACATTAGGGAGCAAAGAAATACCAAGGGAGGGATAGTGAGGATTAATAAGGGGGAGGGTGGGTGGACAGAGAGGGACAGTGAAAAAGCAGGGATACTGAATGAATACATCTGCTCAGAATTCATAAAAGGAGAGGAGGTGAGGTACTTAGTCCAATCAATAGAAGCACTCTGGATGGGGGGGTCGATACCAGTCCTTTCACAGAAGAAAGGATTCTGGAACAACTTCTAAAACAGAAGGTAGACAAAGCAATGGGGTCTGATGGGATTCACCCCAGAATTCTAAAAGAACTAAGGGGAGAGCTAGTGACACCACTGATTTCCCTTTTTAACAAATAATGGGAGGATGGTGTAGTATCTAAGGACTGGAGGAAGGCAGATGTGATTCCCCTTCACAAAATTGGGAGCAAAGCAGAGGCGGGAAACTACAGACCTGTTAGGTTGACTTCATTGGTAGGGAAAATGATGGAATCACTTCTGAAAGAAAGAATTGGTGAGTACCTAGAGGCCACCGGGGTACAGAACCCAAGGCAGCATGGATTCACAGTAGGAAGGTCATGTCAGATTAATCTAATAGATTTCTTTGACTGGGTGGCCAAAGTAGTAGACCAGGGAGGGGCTGTGGACATGGCCTACCTAGATCTTAGCAAGGCATTTGACATAGTCTCACACAAAAGATTAATAAACAAATTAGCCAGCCTGGGAGAGGGCCCCAGGGTGGTAGCCTGGGTAAAACATTGTCTGGACAACAGGACACAGAGATTAATAGTAAATGGAGCCACTCTGAAGAAAGGGGGGGGTTACTAGTGGGGCACCACAGGGTTCAGTATTGGGTCCGATCCTTTTTAATGTCTTTATAAATGACATTGCAAAAGGACTGGAAGGAAAAGTATGCCACTTTGCAAACGACACAAAGATCTGCAACAGGTTTGATACACAAGGGGGTGGAAAGGATGAGAAGGGACTTAGCAAGGTTGGAAGAATGGTCAAAAGTATGGCAACTTAGATTCAATGCAAAGAAATGCAAAGTAATGCACCTGGGAAACAAAAACCCTGGGGAAGAGTGCACAATGGGTGAGGAGGTAGTAACAACAACAAAAATGGAAAGGGGCCTGGGGTAGTCATATCAGATGACCTAAACGTAAGCTGGGGGATTGCTGGGGGGGGATACTGGGATGTATAGGGAGAAGCATCACCAGTAGAAAACAGGAAGTTGTTATCCCTCTGTACAGACAGTTGGTGAGACCCTATCTGGAGTACTGTGTGCAGTTCTGGAGACCCCATCTCCGCAAGGACATAGACAGGATGGAGGCAGTCCAGAGGAGGGTAACTAAAATGGTGCAGGGTCTGCAACAGAAGCCATACACAAAGGGAGAGACTAAAGGAGCTTAATATGTATACCTTGAGGAAAGGAGGGAGAGGTGGGACATGATAGAAACTTTTAAGTACCTCAAGGGAATCAACAAAGTCCAAGAGGGTAGCATCTTTCAGAAAAAGAGATGTGCAAGAACAAGGGGACACAATTTGAAGACGGGGGGGGGATGGCTCAGGGCAATATGAGGAAGTATTTTTTCACAGAGATGGTGGTAGTTGCATGGAATGGCCTTCCTGAGGAGGTTGTGGGGTCAAAAATGGTGGGGGAATTCAAGAATGCATGGGACAGAGATAAGGCAATTTTTGTGGGGGGTAGGAATAAGTAGGCTGTTGGTTAACTAGGATCAGCAGTTTATTCAATAGGTAGGGAAATGGGCAGACTAGGTGGCCTAAGTGGTCCTTATTTGCCATCAAAGTCTATGTTTCTATGTTTATTTGTCACTTTTCTTACCTTGATTTCATCTTTTTAATTTCTTCAGTCTATTCAGAATTTTCTCATTCTTTTCCTGCCCCAATAGTTTTTGTATTTACTTAGCAGTCCCGCTGCTTGCATTTGTTATAATTTACATTTTTCTTCCCTAGGCACTAAAGTTGACCCATCAGGTTGACAACCTCACAGCCCCATCCACAGCAACCTCTTGTGATCAAAACCCCATGAGGAAAGTAAATTGCCCCCCTCCGACAGCACTTTACCCTCTCATGGTTTTAGAACAGGAAAACCTACCACTACCCATCTCAACCACACCACTTTCCTAGCAAGCCTTGAGAATGCCATTAAATAGTCTTTTAGATTTAAATGTATGTCATTATCCAGCCGAAGACTGTGTAGTGATCCTCTGCCTCTTCCTGCCTCAAAAGTATTGTAAAGTCTCCTCTTAGATATTACTCTGCCCCCTCATCAAACAAGAAATATCAATCCTGCATATCTAAGCCCCAAAAGTCATTCCACCCACAGCCTTATTAAAGGGACACTGTCAACCCCCTTAGGTCTCAAATTGTCCCTAGTTTGAAAAACACATTTTATGATTGCCAAAATTCTGTAAAGATTGTTGATGTAGCAGGTAGTTTGATTCTGACTCTTATTTTCTTTAAAAAAGTAAAAAACAGACTGTCCAGCATACTGGTGTTATCACACCAAAACATGTTTGTTTACATTCCTTGATCAACTCCAAATGCATCTTTCCTGGACTTGGGAACACCCACAAAACAGTCTAGCTCCTCATGATGCATTGGGAGATTAGGAGGCTACTGTCTTATGAGTGACTGCACTGTTTGTGTGTGTTTCTAATGCTCAGGACATATGCAGTAAGAACAGAACCAGGATTGTAAACAAAAACAAGGTTGTTTATAAATATACATTGCCACGCATTTCAGTTCTACTAAATTAGGAGACAGACAAAACAAACAGCAACATCAGTGAATTTTAGAGAGGGTAAGCAATCATAAAATGTGGGGTTTCAACTAGAAATAATATGATGAAAAACAGGTTGACAGTGTCCCTTTAAGTCACTCTGTGTTTTATATTGGCACCCTTTTTTGGTCCAACAGTGTAGGCCAATCCTTTGCCTCTTCCTATTACTGTGGGGCACAAATGCTTGATTCATGCCCCAGTATGGCTTTGTGTGGGCCCTACAAAGCACTACTGGGATAAGAAAAAAACATTCTGGCCAGTTGGCAGTGATAGAAAAAGTCAATGGATCATCATGCAGTCTTGGACCAAAAATGTGGTGCCAATATAAAAAAAATAGGGTGACTCAAGGGGTGGGCTCTCACTTTTAGGTGGGATGGTTTGAGGGATTGAGATGGCTGTGGTAAATGTTAGTTCTTATAAAGCTACAAGCAGGCAGAGGAATTGCTTGAAAGGAGTGGTGTCAGTCTCTGTCTAACTTACTGGGGCAATTTATGTGCAATTTCTGCAACCAGCCCCAAATTCTGCAGCAGGTCACAATTTCTGCGACAATCGCCGCATGCCACAGAACTGCAGAAAATAGGGGGTCTTGAGCACAGGGCCCTACCACTCACTAACGACTGATAGCAGCGCAGGGCCCAGAGGTCCCTGCACTCACACATGGAAATGAGGGACAATTACAAGAGGTGTGGATGGCAGCACAGGGTCCAGGGGGCCCTGCCTGCCCATAATCAAATAAGGCTATGAATATTCTTTCTTAAAAAGTAAGGAAATTCATTGCAAAAAAGCTTAATTAATGCACCATTAGGGTTGAAGAATAAAAAGTAGGGAAATATGACCTTAGGACGCCCACGCCTAAGACCCCAGCCCACTGTGCATGTATGAACAGGCATGAGAAGGGTGTTTTGGGGTTGTGAACCCTAATGCTCACCCCATTCTCCCTAGCTGTACCCATCTTACCTTACTTATTCATGGAATGAGGTGAACATTAGGGTTCACAACCCCAAAACACAGCCCTCATGCCTGCTTCTGCATGTACAGTGAGGGTGGGGTCTTAGGCATGGAAGCCCTAGTTAATATTTCCTACTTTTGATCATTCAACACTAATGGTGCATTAACAACATTTTTGCAATATGTATGTGTGTATGTATATGTGTAGTAATATATATATATATATATATATATGTGTATATATATATATATACACACATATATATATATATATATATATATGGGATACAAGATGGCATGAGTGGGATATAAAATATTCTCACTCCTGCAGAGTGAGATATCTATGCCTCACGATGCAGGAGTGAGAATATTTTACATATCCCACTCATTCCCATCATGTGTTCAACTTATACAATATGGTATTTGTTGGCTATTTGTGTGTACAAGGTCTGAAAATATGTGTTATTTTATTTCTAAGTGTTGCTGCGCTGCGATGAGGCTGTATTGGTAATGGGGAGTGCCGTTTTTTATGAATGAGTCTGTTGTCTGTTGTTGGATTGGCTATCATTGCATAGTAGTGGTTTTTCATTGGTATCTGCGTGTGATTTTGTGTAGAAATGTATCGTATTGGTTGCTATTTGTTTTGTACCATTGGTCGGTAGCAGTGATTGATAGCGGGAGTTGTGTTTTGATTGGTTTGTGAGTGAGAGTGGGCATGTCTTTCTTTTGAAGAAGACTTCTGTGTTTGAGGCACCTTGGTTTGCCATAAAGAGATTGTAAATAAGTTTATTTATTTAATTTTACACCTTATGTATGTGTTGTGTTACTTTATTTTCTTAAATGGGGTGCTTGTGTGAGTTTCTTTTCAGTTTGTGAACAGACTTGTTCACGGCTTCGGAGTTTAGAGTTTTGCCACGACTGCTGCATTTCAGGTATTTGTTATTATTTTGCATTGCTATCAGAGAAAATTTGCTTTGCTTTCTTGTGAGGAGGGCTGTTGTTTATATGGTTTGCACGTTTGATAGACCTGTCCTGCATTCACAGTTGTATTTCTGTAACTGAGCACCGCGCAATGCTTTTTTACTGTTAATGTGTGTAATTAGAAACAGCAGTGAAGTCAGTAGCATGGGAAACTCGAGCTGCTTTAACATTTTAACTATTATAACAGGTGAATGTGATTTGCTTCAGTTGCTAGGATACTGTAATGCCTACACATCTTTTCCTGATGACATAGCTACTGTGAGAATATCACTTGCTGACAAAGGAAGTGTGTGTGTAAATGTAAATATCTACCACAGTTCCTACGTCACCAAGATTTATCTCACTCTAGTGAGAATACATGTTTTTATCTGCAACGTTTATCAGCCACTCCTGTTGTATAAATAGATATATATATATAGTGGTACAGTTGTGCCACTGTAGTCAGGGTTGCACTGCCACTTCTATGTTGAACCCCACATTTTGTACTTTAATAACTTTGCAACCATTTGTCTGATTTGCTTGAAAGTTTGCATCTGCTGTCTGGTACCATAAATCTCTGGATTTGTCAAGTTTCATTTTGTGCGGATGTATGGTTGCGGAGCTGCGGAGTGCCAAAAAATGTGAAAAATCCTCACTTTTTGTCAAATTCTTTGCTTGGGACTATGGCCTAAATGGTTTGAGGGTCTGGTCTGAAATTTTCAGGGTATATGGGGTCTGGGTCACAGATGTGCCTTTTGAAGGTTTGATGAAGTAATATCAATTCGTTCAAAAGTTATTACAATTTAAAGTTCCTCATGATGACATATGGGAAAAAAAATTCCACCTCAAAGTACTTTTTGCTTTCACAAAAGCACTTTTGATTGGCGCAAATAGGTTTTGCACTTTTTTTCAGTTAACAACAACAAAACAACATTGTAATTCAAAATATACTGCCCCTTGGTAAACACCAACAGTTGTGTTTACCTAATTGGGGCCCAAGGAATACAATCCTGACATTATTTTTCTAAAATAATGGCCAGAAATAGGTTTTACTGAGTTTTGACCATTTGTAGTGCCTTAATTAGCGACACTTCTTTTGAGAAGCTGCTGCAAATTGCAGGATTTTTGTGCAACTACGGGCACTGTTGTGTGAATACTGCAGCAAACTGTGGCACTGTTTCATGAAAATTGTCACAAGTTGTGGCAATACTTGAATGGGAAAACCCATTGTCCACAGTAGAAATACCCAAAACCTTTTCTTGCTACATTTTTGGACAAAATAACATCACAGTTGTGTTCCTCAGCCCCCCTTTAGGTAAACACCTGTGTTATTTTTTCTCCTTATGTTGTCTCTAAGAGGGCAAAGGCATGTATTACTAAAAATGTTTCCGCCAAAACTGGGATGCACAATCTACATGTTGGTGGTAGGAATACCCCCCCATCCATACACACTTGCCACTGTGGGACACTGGATTGCCCACTCCCAGTGTCCCGAATTTTTATTTTTTAAAATGCTCCTGCTGACGTCAGGGTGCCCAATCCTTGTGCCAGCAGTAGAAATCCACCCCTCGCCACCCAGTCAGTGTGGTATACTGGGGAGCCTACTCCCAGTGTACTGAAAGGTTTATTTAAATTGCCCCTTTTATTTTGACCAACATCGGGGTGCCCAATCCCCATGTTGGCACTCCCCCCGACAGTGTGGGATGCTGGGTAGCACACTCCCAGTGTCCCCAGTTATGCTATGTACTCCCAAGTACTATGGGACACTGGGGAGACCACCCCCAGTGTCCTGATATATTGTCATTTGTACCTGTCAAAAAAGAAAACAGTCCCCCAAAGTCTTTTTTTTTAAATAACCAAGAAAGAAGAAAATGGTCCTCATCATCTCCCCAGTCCTTCTCCCCATCCCAACCCTTCCACTGAGCAACACACCTTCCCACACCCCCCCCTTGGCCTATACTTACCACCGGTTGCCATTGGCTGCCATCTTCTACTGACTGGGACACGTTTGCACTCTTCAAAGCCAAACCGCAAGCTGAAGAATTGAGGTAAGTGCCGTATAATGACTGTCTATGGCATTTTAAACTTAGGTTGATATCTCAGCCATTTTTTGCAATTTTTACACCAAATTTTCAACATGGACTTTTTGGGACCCCACCTCATGAAAACTGTCACTGTCATTTTGTTAGTCAGACCCTAAAGGTCATTTTGTGGTAGCTGCACGGAATCACCTTTTGGGACCAATTAACAAAATGACAGTGACAGTGTTCATGAGGTGGGGTCCCAAAAAGCCCATATTGAAATTTTGGTGCAAAAATGTCAAGAATGCCCAAGTTATGAGTGGTCATTGAAATGTTTCTACGCACGCTCATAACTTCACCAATTTGTAATATTTTTACTCCAAATTTTCAACATTGGCAATTTTTCACTTTACCTCATGACTTGTACAGCTGTCATTTTTCACATCCTGCCCAAAATATGTTTTCTCTACTGTGGCACTGAATAGTACATTTGTTGCATGAAATCACCTCTCAGGACAGATTAATGAAGTAACAGTGGCAGTGTTCATGATTCCCAAAATGCCATGTTGAAAATTTGGTGACAAAATTCTTAAAAATGCCTGAGTTATGTGCGTCCAATTAATTTATTCTAAACAGGCACATAACTTTGCTACTTTTCAATTTCTTGATACCAAATTTTCAGCATAGTCATTTTTTCACACCACCTCATGAAAGTACAGCTGCCATTTTTCACATCCTGCCTGAAATGTGATTTTGTACCTGTGGGGCAGAATGGCGTTGCAGTTGTGTATAATTATGTTTTGCCTTGCATTTCACAATTCCTCTGTACCGGGGTACATGAAGTGGGATAATAAGATCTCTATGCTGACAATTTGGTAACTGCTCTTTGGCACCTGGGCCCTGCACTTCCACACCTATATACATATGCACATCTATGCAGGGATTGATGTACAGGGTCCCAAGGACCCTGCGCTCCCACAGTAAAATAAGGATACTATTATACTGTCTCAAAAAGAAGGGAAATTCATTGCAAAAAACTCTGTTAATGCATAAGTTAGGGTTTCTATTACAGTGACAAAAGTCTGGAAATTCAGTGTTAGTGCTACCAACCCTACCACCCCACCCTCCACACACCAAAAGGTGTCGGGTGTGCCTTGGGGCCATTGGGCCTAACTTTCACCCCATTCTCCTATAATGTACCATCTCAGCTTGTTTACACATGGAATGGGGTGAAAGTTAGGCCTGATGACCCCAAGGCACATGTGATGCCTGTTGGTATGTGGAGGGTGGGGGTAGGATGGGGTCATAGGGCTGGTAACCCTAACACTGAATTTCCAGTCTTTTGTTGCTATAATAAAAATCCTAACTAATGCATTAATGGAATTTTTTTGCAATTAATATATATTGTGCTGTCATGTTACCAGTGTCACAAGATGTGGAAAGTTTCATGGCAGCAGTTTTCACAGTTTTTGAGAAATAAAGT
The DNA here is from genome assembly GCA_016271365.2 of Neoceratodus forsteri. Classification (NCBI taxonomy): domain Eukaryota; kingdom Metazoa; phylum Chordata; order Ceratodontiformes; family Ceratodontidae; genus Neoceratodus; species Neoceratodus forsteri. The sequence goes on from CM028133.1 coordinate 309,601,024, forward strand.
GGTCAAAAAGCAAAAATGTATGTTTTTTTCCCCATAGGATAAAATGGGATTTTTTGCCTTCATCTACAGCCCACACAGAATTAAATTTTTCTTTGAAATTTGTATGGATGATGGAGTGTGTGCCAAGGGTGTGCCTTTGGATAGTTTGGTGAAAAAAAATATTACCATTTTTGAATTCTAACATTTTTTGTGATAGATGCAGGAAACGCTGCTCAAATGGTAAATAACTGTTCAATTGGTAAATGGCATTTACTGTTTAAACTTTACTATTTGGACAGTAAATGCTATTTACCATTCACAGTTTACTGTTTGCTATTTCACTTTTCAGCCCAGATTCATTCCTCCATTTTGTTTTACATTTAGAGGGGGTTAAAGTTAAATATTTTAACAAATACTGCCCCTAGGTAAATGCCAACAGTTCTGTTTACCTAATTGGGGCCTGGGGACATTATTCTGGCATTAGTTTGTCTATATGGGGTCGTGCAATATGTTTGTTTTTTTTTGGGTGGTACTGTCTGCTGCAAATTGCGGCAGAGTCTGATACAATCTTGCGCATAAGAGTATGGGGGGATTTGCAGTAAATAGCCCCTACTCATTTTGCGGGCAAATAGACCCCAGAACTGGATTTTTGGCCATCAATTAGGTAAACACCAAGGGCTGGATTCATAGGCTTTCTGAAGGTGCAAAACCTTCCCTAAGTCCCCAAAACTGCCGTAGCTATTGAAACAAAGGGGAACTTGCACTGAATGCTATTCACAAAACCCTCTGCAGCTGCGGAAAACAACACTAAGGACTGTGAAAAAAGTGCACCTGTGGAAGGCCCTGAGGAAAAAAAGGTGTAAGATAAGTAAGGCACAGCCCCTGGAAGGCTATTCACAACCAATTTTCTTCCGCAGGTGCAGAAAAAATTTTACGCACAGTGGAATGAGGTGTAACTCTCCCTCCGCAAACTGCAGTAGTGCCCCAGCAATTGGAATCAATTAAGGTGGAGGTGAGGCACAGTTAATTGCATCCCAGATAGTATAACTGTGGCTGCTGTAACAGTGACAAAAGCACACATTGCCATGATGTGGCAACAGGTAACAACCACCAGACACAGTGCAGCCCAGGACAGAGCCCCACAGGCAGTAGAGCCTGGCCAGTCTGCAGTGACTGCTATCCCTGCAGGCAACAGGAACACCCCAGGGAGGGAGGACCAGCAGTAACAGTTGGCCACTCTGGTGCCATGGTATTCCTAGTTCCTGTGGTGCTGCAGTGGTCCAAGTTGAGGGACTGGTTTCTGGTCTCTTTGTGGGTGCTTTCAGCTTCATTCTATGGCAGCCCTGTTAAAGTCTGCTGTTCTAGCTAATTAAGTTCACCAGTTGCTATGCCTCCTAAGCTGTTTCTGGAGCTGCAGATCTGCAGTTGCAGATTTTCAGCACGTGCGCAATTTCTGCAGCTGCTGAAATTCTGCAGCTGTGGGGATTTTATGAAATTCCGCACATGCTCAAAATTTCTATATGAATATCATGCAACTGCATTTCTGCAGTGCTGCAGGCCTTTTTCCCGCAGCTGTGGAATTTTTGGCTTTCTTTGTGAATCCTGCCCCAAGTGTTTACCTAATAAATGGTTGTTTTCCCCCTTTTACTTCTTCTAAGGGGAAGGGGGCTGAGGAATATTAATATTAAATACTGAAATGTCTGCTGACATCAGGGTGCCCAGTTGGCAGCTAACACCACTCCCCACCCACCAGTGTGTGACACTGGGGAGCACATTCCCAGTGTCCCCAGTATGTCCCCCCCAGCAGTGTGCCCTCTTACCCTACAGTTTGCTGACAGTGGGGTGCCCAATCCCTGTGTTGGCTGTAGCCCCCCTCCCCCTGACAGTGTTGGACACTGGGTAGCCCACTCCCAGTGTTCCCAGTTATGTCCCACCCTCTTCACTGTAGGACACAGGGGAGACCACCCCTAGTGTCCTGAAATACTGTTTTAAATATTTTTCAACGCTTTTGCCGACATCGTGGTACCCAATCCCCATGTCAACAGTCACTACAACCCTTCCCCCAACAGTGTGGGACACTGCCCACTCCCAGTGTCCACAGTTTTGGCCTCCCCATACTGTGGGACACTGGGGAGCTCACTCTGAGTGTCCCAAAATATTGTTCTGATATGTTCCTGTTAAAAAAGAAAACAGTCCCCTTGGCAAAATTGGGTAGTGCATGGGTTCCTTAATCAAAAAGTTGGTGGTTCAAGTCCACCTAAGAATAGTTTTTTCCCGGGCCATACCTGAAAATAGACAGGACTGTTGCCTAGTGCACTTACCCGGTTACCAAAAGTAATAAATAAATGTCTTTTTTTAATAAGCCTGAAAAAAAGAAAACCATCCCTTGTAGTCTCCCACACCCCCACTCCATCCCAACCCCCCCATTGAGCAACCCCCCTATCCCCCCTGCCCTATACTTACCAGTGGAGACCATTGGCTGGGATCGTCTGTGGACCAGGACACTTCTGCACTCTTCAAAGCCAAACTGTGAACTGAAGAATCAAGGCAAGTGCTGTATAATAGGTGTCAAAAGCATTTTGAACTTATGTTGATATCTCTGCCATTTTGGGGTATATTTGTACCACATTTTCAACATGGGCTTTTTGGAACTCCACCTTATGAACACTGGCACTGTCATTTCTTTACTTTGTCCCGAAAGGTGATTTTTCAGTCAATGCACGGAATCACCTTTCAGTATTAGTTAACAAAATGAGAGTGCCAGTGTTCATGAGGTGGGGTCCCAAAAAGTCTATGTTGAACATTTGGTGCAGAAATATCAAAAAATTCCTGAGTTACATGTGGTTGTTGAAATTTTACTATGCATGTAACTTTAGCAATTTTTAATATTTTCACTCCAAATTTTCTGCATAGCCATTTTTTCACACCACCTCATGAACAGTACAGCTGTCAATAAAGACATCCTGCCTGAAACATGTTTTTGCTACTGTGGCACAGAATGGCACAGTTGCTGCATGAAATCACCTTTCAGAACTAAGTAACAAAATGGAAGCACCAGTGTTCATGAGGCGGGGTCCCAAAAATGTCATGTTGAAAATTTGGTGACAAAATTCCTCAAAATGGCTGTGTTATGGGCATTCATAGCAATCTCATGGCACACGCTTGTAACTTTGTAAAGTTACAATATTTTCACCCCATATTTTCAATATAGTCTCCTTAGTATCCCACATCATGAATGCCACAGCTATCATTTTTCTAATCCTGGTCAAAATGTGGTTTCACACCTGTGGTGTGCAATGGCATTGCAGTTGCGCAGAATGATGTTTTGATGGGGATTTGAACATTTGCTGTACTTGGTACATGCAGTGAGGTGATAAGAAGGTTATGTTGAACACTTGGGGTGAAAATTATTTAAGATAGCACAGTTATGATTATTTCTTGCAATTTTGCTACACCTGCTCATAACGTTGTGCATGTAAGTGAGGTGCTAGAGGTCCCTGCATTTCCACAACTTGATAGATGTGTACATCTGTGGAGGGATGGGAGCGCAGGGTCCCACAGTAAAATAAAGATACTATTATACCACTCAAAAAGTAAGGAAATACATTGCAAAAAACTACATTAATGCATCAGTTAGGATTTTTATTAAAGCATCAAAAGCTGGGAAAGTCAATGTTAGGGTTTCCAACCCTAGCACCCCACCCCCACCCTGCACAAATGAAGAGGGATAAGGGGGTGGCATTGGGGTCGTCAGCCCTAACGCTCACCCCATTCTCCTATGCTGTGCCCACCCAGTTTATTTTGTAATGGAATGGAGTGAGCGTAAGGGCTGATGACTACAATGCCACCACCGATCCCTCTTCAACTGTGCAGGGTGGGGGTGGATTGTTAGGGTTGGAAACCCTAACGTCAAATTTCCCAGCTTTTGACACTTTAACAAAAACCCTAACTGATGCATTAACTTAGTTTTTTGCAATATATATATATATATATATATAGTGGCACAGTAGCACCACTATATTTAGGGTTGTGTGGACAGTTTAATGTTAAACCCCAATTTTTTGTGTTTTAATAACTTCATAACCATTGAAATGAATTTGTACAAAACTATGCATGTGCAGTCTCTTGGGGTAGATCTCCGGATGTTCCAAGTTTCATTACGGTCAGATGTGCAGATTCTGAAATCTGGATAGCGAAAAAAGTGAATTTTTATGGTGGTTTTTTTTTTTTTTGCAGTTTTCTTTTGTTAAGAGGTTAGAGCCCTGACAGTTTGGAGTTTTGGTCTGAAATTTTCAGGGTAGAAAGGGGCTGTCTAACAGTTATGCCTTGTGCTGGTTTGGGGAAAAAGTATTTATCCGTTCCTATGTTATTACATTTTTACATTTTGGGATCTGAACATGCACAGTAAGCATTTCAAAACAGGTGTATAAAACAAAAAAGGAATCATTTTTCATTTGGGGCCAATCCTTTTTCATGAGGGGAAAATCCTTTTTCATTTTCTGCCATCTTGTTTTCCGTTCATGTATTGAGATTCCCCGAGAAGCTTTACTATGAGATTGGCCACGAATGAATGCTACATAAAATAGATTCAGGTTGTAGACTCAGAATAAAGACCTTTGTGATAACTTATAGAAAAAAAGGTTAAGTTAAAATATTTGTGAATGAATGAATTAATAATAACAGTTACAGCTGTCTCGTCTCGCTGGTTTGAAAGCAGCTGGTGAAATTCATTGAATGATCTGTATGAATCCAAATTTTTTAAGATCTCTCTCTCTCTCTTTCTTTCTTTTTTATTTGAAAAATCATAGTAATGATCTTAAAATCAGTAAGTCCAATCGCAAGTGCAGTCTGTGTATTAACATTGATTTTACACAACATTTTTTCCATTACGACAAGAAGTCTCACTGCAAGGTTTGCCACGAATGATAGCTTCATAAAATAGTCTCAGTAACAGTGTATTTTAATGATACATGAGATAGCACCAAGTGGTGTCAGTCCCCACATGATACCTGCCCCATACATGAGCCCCAGTAATATAAATGAAACCCCCTTGCCTGGCATCCAGCATCCCCCCACCCACCTCCCATGTCCTATGAAAGAAACCACTTTCCTTGGTGTCCATTCTCTACTTTCCTGATCCACTGTAATATAAACAAAAGCCAACTCCCTGGTGTCCAGTGGTCCCCATCCCTGATCACCCATAATATACATGAAATCCCACTCCATGGTGGCCAGTGGTTCCCCCAATCAATTGTAATATAATAGAAATCCCACTTCCTGGTGTCTAGTGGATCCCCCTCCCTATCCCTGATAGTCTGGAATGTCAGTGTAAACTCAGTTCCCTGGTGTCTAGCATACCCTGCACATAAACCCACCCCAGGAGGTAGTGACCCACCAACCTCTTCCACCCCCATCCTATCCTTGAGCTGGTGACTGACACAGCCCTCTGCTCCACACCATGACCAGCCACCAACTGAGCTGTCAATAAGTGTGTACTGAACAATCAGCTGTTACAGTATGCGCTTACTGACAGCTCAGTCAGCAGCTGACTGTGGTGTGGAGCAGAGGGCTGTTCCAGTCGCTGGCTCAAGGACTGAATGGGGGGGGGGTGGAACAGGTTGGTCGGTCACTACCTGCCAAGATGGGGTGTGTGCAGGGGGTCCACTAGATACTAGGGAACTAGGTTTATGTTGACATTCCAGACTGTCAGGGATAAGGAGGGAGGTCTGCTAGACACCAGGGAGTGGAATTTGTATTGTATTACAAGAGACTGAGGGGACCACTGGACACCAGGGATTGGAATTTCATTTATATTATGGGTGATATGGGATGGGGGGAATGGACACCAAGGAAAGGGGTTTCTTTTATATTACAGGGGAGCGGGGATAGGGCAGGTGCCGTGGGGTGACTGGCACCGCTATCTCATATCTCATTTAAATATGCTATTGCAGAGACCATTTTACGAAGCTATAATTCGCAGCAAACCTTGCAGTGAGACATCCCATTGAGGGGGAAACATTGTGGTTTAAAATCAATGTTAATGCACAGACTGCATTTGCGATTGAGCTTACAGATTTTAAGATTATTATGATTTGTGTCCATTGATTGTCAAATGGACAAAATGTATTTCAATATGGTTTTCAACTTTGATGCATAACTGTGCCATTTATGCATATTTTTGCACAAAATTTGGAACACGGCCATTTTGACACCCCACCTCATGAACAATGGTGGTGAAATTCTGCATATCTGGTCCAAAAAGGCAATTTTGCAGTTTCTTGAAAAGAAAAATCATAATTTAGGCAGGATTTGAAGATTTTCAAAACCCTTGTTCATGAGTGGGTCACAAGAAGGCTATGTTGAAAATTGTGGGTCAAAATATGTAAAAATTACACAGTTCTGTGCATACGTAGAAATGTTACTAAGTTCAAACGTAACTTTGTTAATTTTAAATATTTTAACCCCACATTTTCAACGTAGCCATTTCTTTACACCACCTCATGAGCTTGACAGTTTTTTTCCAAATCTTGGCAAAAATAGCTTTCCATGGCTGTGGCACTGAATGATGTTCCGATGGCATGGAATCACATTAGAGTAAGGATTCGAAAATTTTCAGTACCGGGTATATGATGTAGTGTAATAAGAAGTCTATCTTAACAATTTGATTGCCTCACAAATGGAAACACAGGGCCCAGAGGACTCTATGCTTCCATAACAACATATATATATATATATACATATAAATAATACTGGCGCGGTAGCGTCAATATAGTTAGAGTTGAGTAAGCACTTTAATGTTAAAACTCAAATTTTGGACCTTAATAACTTTGCCACTGTACAACAGATTTGCCTGCAAATTTGTATGTGTAGTCTGGTACAATAGCTCTCTGGATGTGGTAAGTTACAGTACAGTTGGATGTATGGTTGTGGAGCTACAGAAACCCCAAAAAACGCAAAAAAAAATTATGTTTTGCATGTTTATTTGCTCGTGCCCATAGCCCACACAATTTGTCCGTTCAGTCTGAAATCTTCAGGGAAGATGCAGTCTGGGTCACTGATGTGCCTTTCAAAGATTTGATGTAAAAATATTAAACTGTTCAAAAGTTATTCAAAAAACAAATTTCCTATTATAGTCAATGGGCAAAAAATATATGTGTATCATAAAAGTTTCGCAAATGCACTTTTATTTTCACAAATGGCCCTTTTACTTTTGCGCTTCAGCCATCTTATTTTCAGTTATTGAGAAAGACAAATGCCTAGCCTTTAAATTTGGGACCCTAGGTAAACACTGACTGTTGAGTTTACCTAGTCGGGTCCTGAGGATGCCAATCCTATCTTTTTTTTGGGTGGTAAAACTCCCCCAGAGATGCCATTTTAAACATCGAGGAAAAAATACTTTCACAAATCACAAAAGAAACAGCCGAAATACTTTTGCAAATGTAAAAGTTTCATGCTACTTTTTGCAAAACTTTCGTGATTTAGGAAAGTATTTTAAAAAAAACTGCAAATCTTTGCCATCCTCCTGCAACAAAATGGTTGGGTCTTTTGTGCTGCAATTTACAGGGTAGCAAGCCCTTGTCCCTCAGATGTGCCTTTCGGGGGTTTGGTGCCAAAACAGTCAAGGGGCAAAAAGTTACAGTGTTCTGAATTTGAGAAATTTCCCATAGGATAGCACTGCTGAGTTTGTTATGCCTTTCGGTGCTCATAACTTGAAAACAAAGCAAGATACAGTTTTCATTACTGGCAGCTTAGTTCAAACAAGTTAGGAAATCACAGATGACACCTGCACTGGAATGTTTTTCTTATTTGCTGCGGTTACAGAGATATTGACAAAAACATGTTCCAAGGGTTCCAAGGGTGCCTTTTCAGTGCTTTTCAGTGCCTGTATCTCAGAAACTATGCGAGATACAGATTTGGTTGATTTATGTCACGTGAAGTGCCCACTGTCATGATTACAACAGCACAGCAATTTTTTTCTAGCTGCTATGGTTGCATAGATATTAGCAAATTAGTGTTACAAGACCCAAAAAATATCACCGATGCCCTCAATACAGCCTTCACAGACCTCAGCCATATCCTCCCCCCAACTTCTTTGACCCAATCAGTAACCACCCCATTAACTCTCCTATCAATTTTAGCCATCCCCTTCTCCGACTATGAATCATCTTCTGCAATGAGGCAAAATGCTACCTAAGCAAAGCCCTGGCAAACTCTCACTATAGTAGCAACGGCTTGGACCTCAAGCTCATCTGGCTTACTTTGGATGAGACCCTGCCCCATCTCACCAAAATACTTAACTTATCCTTATGCCACAGCCAGTTCCCCACCTCTTGGAAAAGGGAAGTTATAACTCCCATATTGAAGAGTGGGTGACCCCACTTCCCCCAGCAGCTATAGGCCAATTTCCATCCTGCCCCCATCTCAAAGGCCCTTGAAAAAATAGTGGCTGACCAGCTCACTGACTACCTGACCAAACACAATCTGCTCTGTCATGAACAACACAGGTTCTGGCGGGGTCACAGCACCTATATTGCCCTTGTCAAGTTTACTTCTTACATTCATGAGGCCTTGGATCATGGCTCAGTAGTGGGAGCTCTCTATACTGATCTGACCAAATCTTTTGATACGGTCAGCCACAAGCTTCTTCTCCACACCCTACCGTCTCTGAATATCTCCCCAGAGGTTACTGCCTGGCTCAAAGACTATCTCACTGGCCGGACCCAACAGGTAAAAATTAATTAAACCTCATCCTCCAGTAAGCCAGTCCAAACAGGGGTCCCACAAGGGTCTATTTTAGGCCCATTGCTTTTCGCCCTCTTTATCAACTCCTTCCCCCAATCCTGTAGTGGGAAGCTATTGCTCTATGCTGACGATACTGTAGTCTTTTGGAAACATCACCATCTCTACACACTACAATCTGACCTGCAGGGCTTCTTTGGAGAGCTCAAAATCTGGTTCTCTGAACACCCATAATACTTAACTATAAGAAGACTAAAGCTATGATCCTCGCCCACCACCAAAACCCACTCTGTAATACACCGCTAATCATCACTAACTCCTGTGGCATTGCGCTGGAGCAGGTGTACAGCTTCAAATACCTGGGAGTCATGTTGGACACCTCCCTTACCTATCACGCTCACATTAAATAAGTATCCTTCTCTGTCAATACCAGGTTGGGGATCCTATACAGACATAGGCACTGCATTTCCCCCACAAGCAATACATCTAGCAATGTTCTCCTCTATACTGCCTTTGGTGGACTATGGCTTAGTAATTTATGGGTCTGCTGACCATACTGCCCTGTGCAGCATCAACCTCACCCTCAATAAAGCCTGCCATCTGGTTTCTAACTGTAATAGGCAAACTTATACTTGTGAGCTTTACAAACTTACTGGCTTCCTCAACTTCCAAGATTGGGTTAAGTATCACACCCGCCTTCTAGCAAGAAAGATACTACACAAACAAGCTCTGATAGGCCTCCAACCTTCACTCAGGAGGGCACCAAGGCACTCTGCAAACACCTCCCTACTAGTACCCCCACCGTAGACCCTCCCTTGGGTAACAGTCTTTCCGCTATCATACCCCCCTGTGGCTAAACAACCTACCATCCACAATCTCCCTTACAGCCAGTTTGGATCAGTTTAAATTTGGTCTTAATATCCTCCTCAACTCCACAACCTGTGACTGTATATAACTTTATAAGCAGGTTCCAGTGCTACAATAATGGGTTATTCCCCCCCACCCGGCTTAGGGACTTTTCTTCCCTTTTCCCAAGTTAAGCATCCTCAATCTCACTGTAAATTTTTTCTTGACTCTGGGACTATTTTGTAAGGCCCTCCGAAACTGAAGTACTGTCATATGTACATAAGCGTTGACCTGGGACCTTTTTAAGATCCCTGCTGACGTAACCCTACATTGTACTCTGTACTCCAGATTTTTAACATTGCAATTTTTTCACACCTCCTCTTGAACAGTACAGCTGACATTTTGCACATCCTGTTTTCGCACCTGTTGCACAGAATGGCATGGTTGCCATTTGGAGGTGGATTAACAAAATCACAGTGCCACCGTTCATGAGGGGAGGTCCAAAAAAACCCATGTTGACAATTCGGTGAAAATTCCTGAGTTATGTGCATTCATTGAATTTATTCTACACACACACATAATTTTGTGGGATTTGGACCCTACGCTCCAACAGTAAAATAAGAACACTATTATACTATCTAAAAAAAAAGGGAACGTCATTACATAAAACTCCATTAATGCATCAGTTAGGGTTTTTATTAAACTGTAAAAAGCTGGGAAATTCGACATTAGGGTTAAGAACCCTACCACCCCATCCCCCACTGTCCACACACCAACAGGCATTGGGGTGTGCCATGGGGTCTTCAGGCCTCTCACCCCATTCTCCTATACTGTACCATGACAGCTTGTTTAGACATGGAATGGAGTGAGAGTTGGGCCTGATGACCCCATGGCACACCCCGATGCCTGTTGGTGTGTGGACGGTGGGGGGGTGGTAGAGTTGGTAATGTTGAATTTCACAACTTTTTACAGTTTATTAAAAACCCTAACTGATGCATTAATGGAGTTTTTTTGCAAAGAATATATATAAATATATTCTTTGCAAAACAAATTATGTTAATGTAATATTTAGGGTTGAGCCTAAACTGACAAAAGTAGAGAACTGTGGTTGTAGGGTTTCCAACCCTAAAACTCTGCCCCAAGCCCTGAAGCAAACCAGGGGTGGAGTCTTCCTTGGGGTTGTCAACCCTAATGCTCATACCATTGGATAAACTCCTGAAGCATACACACCTGTGTTCATCACATCTGAGCTTTCTTGCTATCACAGTGGGGTGAGTTTTAGGGTTGACAACATCAAGAAAGACTCCATACCTGTTTTCTTTAGGGTTGGGATGGAATTTTAGGGTTGGAAACATAAAACCACATTTCCCTACTTTTGTCAGTTTAGGCTTAACCCTAAATGTTGCATTAACACAGTTTTTTGCAAAGAATTTCCTTATTTTTTGAGATAGTACAATGGCATACAGGGACTGAAAACACTTGGCTGTGCCTCATGCCTTACTCCATGCCCTGAAAGCACTTGGCTGTGTCTCATGCCATACTATGTCCCAGCAGGTGTACGGAACTCAGGTTTGCTTTGTGCGTACTGCACACCCAGGGCCTAAAAGCAGTCAGCTGCACCTCATGCCTTACTACATGCAGAGGCATAGTACAGTACTTGGCTGTGCCTCATTCCTTACCCTGCCCCAGGTGATGAAAGCATTCAGCTGCATCTCATGCCTTAGTATGCCCCAGGGGAAGTAGTAAGGCACTCAGCTTCACCTTGTGCCTTACTCTATGCCCAGGACCTGAAATAATTTGGCTGCCCCTCATGCCTTACTACACACAGGGGCATTGTAAGGTACTCAGCTGCACCTCATGCCTTACCTCATGCCCAGGGGCTGAAGGCATGCAGCTGCATCTCATGCCTTACTAAGCTCAACAACATATTAAGTCATAATGTGCATGCCCAGTGGCTATAGCAGATTTTCTGCTTCCAGAACTAAAGATACTAGTTGGAACCACAATTTTGGGGTCACAAACCAGATTACTAACTCAGAACCACTTATTCTGGTTCACACCGCTTTTTTTGGTTCACACCAACTAAGAATCCATTTTTCTGGTTTGCACCGAGAACCACTTTTTCTGGTTCACACCAACTGAGAATCACATTTTTGGATTTGCACTGAGAACCACTTTTTCTGGTTTGCACCAAATGAGAACCAATTTTTCTGCTTTGCACCAACTGAGAACCACTTTTTCTGGTTTGCATACTTTTGCACCCTGTATCTCAAAAATCATAGAAAATGCCATCATGAAACTTTCCACTTCTTGAGATTCTGACAGCCTGACTGCCTGCTAAATGCTGGACTATTTCATCAAATGATGCCAGAGTTTTAAGGTGCAACATTACGAGCCACATTACCAACTGAGAACCACTTTTTCTGGTTTCTGAACTTTGGCACTCCATATCTCAAAATCCATACAAGATGCCATCATGAAACTTTCCATGTCTCGGGACTGACAGCCTGACTTTGCATGCCAAATTGTGAGCTATTTCATGAAACAGCACCAAAGTTATTAAGGTGCAAAATTCCGAATGTGATTACATTACCAACTGAGAACCACTTTTTCTGGTTTGCACCAACTAAGAACCACTTTTTTTCTGGTGTGAATCACTTTTTCTGGTTCACAAACCAGAAATGTTTTGTTCAAACCAAAAAAAAGTGGTGCAACCCACTTTTTCTGGTTCACAAACTAGAAATTCTGGGGCAAATCACTTTTTCTGGTTCACAAACCAAAAATGGTTTCATGCATGACCTGGGAATAGGTTGCATTAGGGTGTCTTTAAAAGGCCATTTTCAAATCCTGATAATTTGGCCATCTTAGACCTCTGGACTATAAGATTTTGCACACATTATCTCAGCCCTAGTGTCTACTAATGTTGCAAGTTTTATAGACATATGTTTATCCATTTTGGATGTATAAAGTGTTAAATTTATGTATTTTTGCCCTTTTTTGTACCAAGCATTTTGCTCAAGGATAGAGAAACTACAAGTAGTTAAGTTATGAAACATAGAGGTTTGTTAGATATTATGGAGGGATAGGACCTTTTTGTGGTTTGCTGAAGAAATATTAATGTGTTTTGTACTTATCAACGATATTGGTTCGCACGTGCTCAGTTCACTGAAAAAATAGCTAAACAAAATCCTCAAAGAGATATGCTTTAAAACTTACCATGTTTGTTACGTGACATGGACAATAGGATAGTTTGGTGGTTTGGAGAAAGATTGTTAATTCCTTTTGAAGTTATTAATGATTTATTGTTTGCAACGTGCTCGGTTCAATTAAGAAAATAGCTAAATATCATATTTAATCAAATAGAAGCTTCCCTTGAATACAATTAACCCTCAAGAAGAAGCTGCAGATAGATTGGGACATATGCAGAGCAGTGTTCTGATGGAGCAGAAGGTGCATGCTCAGATCAAACTCCCACATGAAACGATGCTAACCGTTCGCTCTGTGATAAATGGCATTCTTTCTCTCTCGTTTATAATCTGTCATTTGTAGTTTTTACACAAACTGAACAAAATGGTATGGGCATGCACTACTGGTGATTTAAACTTCATGCACTCAGACAACAGCTAACGAGGATGGTTTTGGTAAAGTTTTCCATATTGCTGGCATGGTCGACACAGTGTGATATTGGTAAAGAATGCAGCTAGCGAAGTCAGAGGTCAGAATATGGTGTTTCTTTCAGCTCCCCAAAGATGTCAAAAAATTGTTTTTTCACTGCTGACATGGTTGACCTAGTGTGATATTGGAATGCACCACACTTAGTCGGAGGTCTGAATGAGGGACTAGTACCTCTTTCCCGAAAATGTAGAATTCTGAAAGTCTGCATTATTCCTCACATGGTTCTCACTCAAGGTATGAATATTAACCCTGGCTTTAGATGGTTTCCTCAGCTCATTATAACATTAAGAATTTGTGACGATACCTGCCCTGCTTTCTTTTATAACAGAGTCCTGAATGCGGTGGGTTGTTGTCTCTTGAAGACGTTAAAAGTTTTTCTTTAAACTGTTTTGGTATCCAGGAAACCTATATTTGAACAGAAATATCTGTGGAAATACCTATAAAAATTTTCTAAAGCCCTGTTCAATCATGCAACATTTGCATATGCTGTAGGGTGGAAAGTGTTTACCTTTACAGTTAACTTTTCTCAGTTCCACCCGCTTATTGAGAGAAAACACAATATGTCTTTCTTTATTTGCCGAGTGTGTCAAGGCTATACCCAATTAACAGTATGTGGCAGTAAGAAGCTACACGGCAATACAAATTTATTGTTTTAAAATAAAAAAGTTTCAGGATGCGATAATTTGTGATACCTGTCCTGGTTGTAGGCCTGGAAAACTGCATGTTAAATCAATCAAGTGCAAAAATGCCCTCTCTGTTATATTAGAACATGTCTTCAAGAAGAGAAAAATGTGAAAAAATGTTGCAGCAGAACCTTTAGAATATAATCAAGAAAAAGCTCAAAGGGAAACTAAAATGAAAGGCACATTACAACAGAAATCCCAGACAGAGCAGGACTTACTGAATTTGGGGGGGGGAGAGCACCCACACTAATCATGATAAATCCTCTGAGTCCTGTTTGCTTCACCCTTTTAAGTTCAAGTTAAAGAAAAGTCAGATGATAAAGAGGGAAGTCTAAGGAACAATTAAAAAGTAAACAAGATAATTTAAAAGCCAATATGGAATTGATAAAAGATCCACAACCAGTTGACACAAGCCCAGCTAAATTTACTCATTCTTTTAATGAAACTCCCAGGAAAATGAATTCCTATCTGCAGAATCGGATGTGGAGTCACAGTCTGATGAAAATAAAATAGGGTCACCTAAAAGAACAGAGAAGGGTGGGTCTGACTCTGCAAATCAAAAGGTTATCTGGGCTCAAACTTCAGAATTAGAAAAACCTTCCATAATGAGTGATGGTGGAGTAAAACAACAAGAACAGTACACAGCTGAAGAGTCCACACCTACTTGGGCCAGAGTTTTGATGGGGAAAATTAGAGAAATAAGAGATGACTTGAATTTTGTTAAAGGGAAATCAGGAGGGATGGACAACATCATATCAGAAATGGAAATTATTAAAACAACCATTCAACATCTGGATTCTTCTTTTTTTTTTTTACTTTTGTTTTACTAGATGAGACACACTAAGCTGAAAGCTTGATTACAGGTGCAACCTGGGAGCACAGGAAGTGAAGTGACTTGCTCAGGGTCACACAGTATGCAAGTGGGGGCTGTGGGATTCAAACCCAGGTCTCCAGGTCTGCTTCTCAGAGCCTTAAACCACTGCACTATACTGCCTCTCTACCATTAACTAAAAATTGCCACAAATGGAAAAGAGAATATCTGAGGCAGAAGATAAAATTCTGCATAATGAGAAGCAATTGAATTATCATGAAAAATCAATCTCAGATTTAACAAATAAAATAATGGACCTGGAACTGAGAGCCAGAAGGAAAAACCTATACTTAATAGGGATTCCTTAATCATGGGAGAAAAAGCAGAGTTTAAAAGAAATAGTTTTGAAAATATTTGCTGCCTACTTAGATACTAATAGAGAATACGTTAATACTGAAATTGACAGGGTACATTGTGCTCTAAAAGCCAGGCCAGAGGATGGACTTCCACCACATTCTGTGATTGATAAACTGTTTAAAACAGAAGACAAAATGCAAATTATGAATTGAATTTACCAGAATAAAAGAATATCAATGGACTGTGCAAACATAGCAATTTATCAGGACCTTCCTCATGAGATTATAGAAGAAAGGAAAAAATTTGATTTTCTGAGAAGAACGTTATGACAAAAAGGCTAAAAATCTTCTTTATTGATTCCAATTAAGCTTTGAGTTATAGTGAACTTTAAACCATATTGTTTTTCTCTACAGTGGAACAAGCAGATAGAGAGTTGAGATCACTAATACCAGATTTATTCACTTAATGAGTACTGTATGTCAGGTTGTGCTTGCACATGTGGGGGTGGCATGCTGGGGGGGTGGCATGCTGAATGCACCTTGAAAGGAAGAGAAAGCTGGGTATCCATATGGGTCAGGATATCAATTTTTCATATAATATATGCAAATGGCTTGAAACAGGGTTTTTTATTGCTCTATGTCATTTCCCTGACTTCCCTATTCTGTTTCCCTTGTTTTGTATTATGTCCAGAACCACCTTGAAAATGAGCTTGCTCAATGGTGTCCATGCCTGGTTAAATAAAGTTTGATTGACTGATTGATCGATCAATTGATTGATTATTACTTATATGTGTGGTATGGAGTGTGTGGATAATAGCACCGTAGCTAGTATTAATCTCTGTTCTAAAAAGAGATGGAAATTAATAAAAGAGTATGGGGGCAGAGTGAAACTGATATGTACAAAGTTTGGAGATGGCCACAGCTAACAAGTACTTGGACATTGGGATTGCATCACTGAATGTTTAAATAGTCATAAAAAATTAACAAGATCCTACAATATGCAAAACTCAAGCAAATTAAAATCTTATGTTTACAAGAGACACGCCTTTTAGAAAACAAGGTTAAAAGACTAAAAAACTCATGGGTTGGACAATTATTCTATTCTACAGGAAAAAACAACAGCCAAGGTGTGGCAATCCTCGTTTCCAGGGATATAAATTTTTAAAAGTATACGGGTAACTAAAGATGTGGAGGGACGCTATGTATTGTGTAAAGATGACTTATCTAGATCCAAAATCCTGCTTGGATCTATTTATGGGCCTTTCACACTGTATGATAAATTTCTAAACACTCTGGAAAAGGACCTAATTTTGTTAGGTTGTCAGGACACCATTTTAGTGGGAGACTGGAATGTGTTAGGGGATCCTAAGATGGCTAAGACATCTAAAAAGTATTTAGAGAATTTATTAATAGGAATTATTTAATAGACATCTGGAGAAAGAGGAACCCCATAAAAAAGGAATATACTTAATCCTCATATTTAAAAATGTACAGTAGGTTTGATTTTTTCTTATTAATAAAAACATAGCTAGTAAGATTAATACAGTATATATTCATAGTATATGATAATATTCACATATTTGGGACTGTCTAGTACAGTATGCCCTGCAAGCCCATACTGTACCTGTCATTTGGAGGGCAGCCGGGTGCTTTTTATTTATTTTTTTATTTATTGAAGGTCTAGGAATTACAACTTTTTGAATCAGAGACTCATTTGCAAAGGCTCTACATCATACATAAATGAGGACAGGTACAGAGTATAACAGAATACAGAATACTGCTCTAATACAGAATACAGCACTGGGTACAGAGGCAAAGATACATAATACATACGTATGGCAATACCAAAGGTGTGTATAGTTGAGGCATATATTGGAGACACAAAAACATAAACTGCAGTAAAACTTTTAGGTTTATTTAAGAGGAGTTTATCTGCAGTTGCAGTGAGAGTTAGACATAATGTGGTTCTGCAGGTCAGACTTAAAAGGCCCTAGCCTGGGTATTGATACAATAGAATCAGGGACTGAGTTCATCCAGAGTGGGGTCCAGTAGAGAAAGGACATTTGGCCAGCAGTGGTCTTCACAAAAGGGACATTGAATGCTGTAGTGTCAGAATGTCTAGTGGTGTGAGCCAGCAAACTCTTTTGGAGGAGTGGGAGACATCTGGGAGAGCCAGACCTAACTGGATTTTTTTGTCGAGTAAGCAGGTCTGGTAGAAAAGTCACCCCTGAAAGTTAAGCCATGCTGACCGTCGGTAGAGGTCACAGTCATTGGCAGGCAGGTTGCAGCTGTACACCAATGACAGGGGTGCAGGGTGGGTGAGGGGTCCTGTGTGGGTGGAAGGGGTGCCACTGGACCACCAGGGAATGACTTTAGAGAGCTTTGCCACGATCTGGGACTCAGGAGGGAGGGGGGTCCACTAGACTACTGGGGAACGTTTAATCTACATTTACCGTGATCGTAGAATTGGGAATGAGGGGGTCCACTAGATTACCAGACAGCCATGTGTGCTTGTGGACGGTGTTCAGGGTGGGCAGGTGGCCACCCAAGGCTGGCAGCTGCTGTGTTGTGCCCTGTGTCACAAACCTACTCAGCAGGCCAGGCCCTCTATTCCCACAGTGCCAACCTCCGAGCACAGTCTTGTGAGCAGTTAACAGAAACAGGGTAACCCTCCTGTCTATTTTGTGGGTTCGAATCAACCTTTGGTCTCAAGTCTTGGAGGGATTCAAACTATGAACCTCTTGCTAGCGTACCCAATGCACAGGCTCAGATAATTCTGTCTTCGGGGGCCCAGATATCTTTACCTACGGGCACCTAACCTGGTATATAGAAATGAACCGTTAAAAACTCTAATAAAAGACCTCAGATTAAACTCTCACCTTTTTCCAGTTTGGTATCACCATTCAAGCTTATGCACAGTGTCTGATTTAACCATATATACTTCACTTGTTAAAGAAAATGGAAAATCATGTACACAAATGCTCACAGCCTGGGAAATAAGATCCCAGACCTGCAGGCAATAATGTCAGAGGCTAAACTGGACATAGTAGCAATTAGTGAGACGTGGTTTACCAGTAACCACACTTGGGAGACTTCAGTACCTCGTTATGTATTGTTCAGAAGAGACCGAGGTGCAAAAAGGGGGGGAGGAGTGGCCCTGTATGTTAAGGAAAATATCAAAGCTACAGAAATTCAGAATACACATAAGGAGCCAGAAGAACTGTGGGTCACCCTGGAAACAGGAAATGGGACAGCCATAAGAACTGGGGTTGTCTACAGGCCCCCAGACCAGAGGGAGGACATAGACACATTACTGTTAGAAGATATACAAAACATGACAGCTAAAGGGAGGTTCTGATAATGGGAGACTTCAACATGCCGGATACAGATTGGTCAATACCAGCAGGAACATCTGCCAGAACTAGACTCATAGTGGATTCCTGCAGGGGAGGGCCTCAAACAACTGGTACAGCAACCCACAAGAGACAGGGCTATCTAGATCTAGTACTGACTAACAAAGAAGGGATCACAGATCTCCAGGTAGAAGGTCACCTGGGGCCAGTGACCATCACATGGTATAGTTCAATTTGGCTACTACATCTAAATCATCCCATTCCAAGGCAAAAATATGGGACTTCAGAGGAGCTGACTTTGATAAGATGGCCAACAGAGTTAAGCTAGCCCTGGCAAAAAGAAACACAGGTGAGGGGGTACAGGCAAAGTGGGCAAGCATTAAGGATGCAATACTTGAAGCAACATCCCATTGTGTTAGACAGAAAAGGAAGTGCAAAAGAAGAAGGAAACCACTTTGGTTCTCAAATACAGTAGCAGAAAAGGTCAGAGCCAAAAGGCTGGCCTTCAGAAATATAAGGGAACACAGCGGGATGAAGATAGGGAGGCATACCAAACTGCCCTCAGGGAAGCAGGTAAGGCAGTAAGGCAGGCAAAGTCCCAAACTGAGGAAACACTAGCACAAACAGTAAAAGAAGGTGACAAGACTTTCTATAGATACATTAGTGAAAGGAGAAAGTCCAGAGGGGGTATTGCTAAGCTTAATGGAGAAAAGGGAGCATGTGAGGAGGAGGACCCTGTAAAGGCATCTATCCTAAATAGATACTTTTGCTCAGTATTTACTGAAGAGAAGGTAGGGCAGGGCCCACAGCTCAGCATCATGGACACAGGGGGGAGGGAGGTGAGCACTACCCCTTCACAAAAGAAAGGGTCCTACAAGAGCTTGCTAAGCTCAGGGTGGATAAGGCAATGGGACTTGATGGCATACATCCCAGGGTACTTAAGGAGCTAAAGGAGGAACTAGCAGAGCCATTAGCAGAATTGTTTAGTGAGTCTCTGAGCACAGGAGAGGTCCCAGAAGACTGGAGAAGGGCTTATGTGATCCCGGCCCACAAGAGTGGTAGCAGGAAGAGGCGGGAACTACAGACCGGTCAGTCTTACCTCAGTAGTGGGCAAGATTATGGAGGCACTCCTTAAGGAAAGGATAGTGCAACACCTGGAATCCATAGGGCACAGGATCCAAGACAGCATGGGTTTACAAAGGAAGGTCCTGTCAAACTAATCTCATAGATTTCTTTGACTGGGTAACCAGAGTGGTGGACCAAGGGGAGCAGTTGATGTCGCCTACCTTGACTTCAGCAAAGCTTTTGACACTGTTCCACATAGAAGATTGATAAATAAGCTAGGTAGGCTCGGGGTGGGCAGAAGTTGGTCAACTGGGTGGCAAACTGGTTGACTGGCAGAAAACAGAGAGTGGTGGTAAATGGTATACAGTCAGAAGAGATGCAAGTCACAAGTGGGGTACCTCAGGGATCAGTCCTGGGGCCAGTCCTATTCAACATCTTCATTAGTGACCTCACAGATGGACTAGAGGGTAAGGCTTGTCTGTTTGCAGATGACACCAAGATCTGCAACAGAGTAGATGATCCAGATGGGGTGGGCAGAATGAGAAGGATCTGGATAAACTAGCAGAATGGTCAGAAGAGTGGCAACTGGATTTAATGCAAAGAAGTGCAAAATCATGCACATAGGGAAGAGAAACCCTGAAGCCACTTATAGGCTGGGAGGGAGTTACTAGCAGTCACAAAGGAAGAAAGAGACTTGGGCATCATCATCACTGATGACCTAAAATCATCCAAGCAAACCTCTAAAGCAGTAGGTAAGGCTAGGGGGTGTTAGGGTGTATTAGTAGGGGTATCACAAGTCGTAAGAGGAGGTAATAATCCTCTGTACAAGACATTGGTTAGGCCCCATCTGAGTACTGCGGCAGTATTGGAGGCCACACCTTCACAAGGACATTAACCAAATTGAGGCAGTCCAGAGAAGGGCAACCAAAATGGTGCAGGGTCTGCACAGAAGACATATGAGGACAGATTAACGGAGCTCAATATGTATACCCTTGAGCAAAGGAGGAGAGGTGATATGATCGAGGCATTCAAACACCTTAAGGGCATAAACAAGGTGAAAGAGTCTAACATGTTTGAATATAAGAAAAATAGCAGGACAAGAGGACACAGCATAAGATTAGAGGGAGGCCGATTAAGGGGAATGTGAGGAAATTCTTTTTCACAGAAAGGGTGGTAGATGCATGGAATGGCTTACCACAAGAAGTGGTGGCTATGAATACAGTGCAGGGCTTCAAACAGGCATGGGATAGGCATAAGGGAGCAATACAAATGACTATGAATAGATAGGTCACTGACAGAGCAAAGGCCAATGGCACATTTATAAGGTAGAAAAAGAAATGGGCAGACTGGATGGGCCTTGCAGTCCTTATCTGCCGTCAACTTCTATGTTTCTATGTTTCTATGAAAAGAAATTCAAAGACAGACCAAGTAGGCTCTAAAAATAGAGTTTTACTAAAATAGATAAAGGCATGTAAAACATAAAATACAGAACCATTATATCACAAGAACCATACAATCTTTTAAAAGAACAAGGTTTTAACAGTGCAGTTCCTACTACAGTACTTAGATTTTGTCTTTCTCTACCTGTATACTTGCTTAAAGTGCTCAAAGATGTTTCTTTGTCAGAGTGTAGAAAAAAATGTCTTGAAGGAAAACAGAATCTGTTTAAAAAACTGACTCTGCCAACCCCTTTGTGTGAGGTCACCTAGCTCCTCCTCTGTTAATGAAAAATCATACACCCAGGATATTTTATCATATTAGAAGGTAAGATAATTAAGGTTACATCAGCTGAAACTCCTTTCCCCATGTGACTTCCCCAATCAAGTCTGTAAATTTCCTTTCATCTATAAGCAGTATCCTCTCTCACACAGACATCAAAGCATTTATGATTTTGCACCAGGGTGCCATATAACCTGCACTCTTCCCCTAAACACCATAAAAGTTTATGATTTACCTCTTAGCAACTACAGCTATAATTAACTTAGATAAATAGGAGATCCTTGATTAAGGCCTGTTCTAGCTTATAATTAGCTTCTGGCCTTCCAGGTAACACCTTGTATCTAAAACCTGGGTGTGTGTGTGTCAACTCACACGCTGTCTCAGCATCTTTCATGAGAGACAGTCCATAACACATTTTTATGTTACAAAAAATCATAGTGTACTCAGAACTGGTTGTCCACGTGTCACACCCTGCAATACAGCAGTCCACCTGTGGGTGGCCAGGATTTGTTCCTACTTTTCATGGGCTCAATTTTGAGCCCCCCATGCAGTGCAATGCAGGGTTGTGCCAGTATATGCACCGCACATCCCGGGCTGAATATCGGGATGTGTTGCATATGCATGGGCACACCCCCTGCATCTGCGCCGCATACAATGACATGGTGGCCCGGCGCATCTGGATTTGTGTTGCACCTGGCAAATATTCCAATATCCCACCAGGGCACAATGCGAGGTTGCACCTGTGCAACTCTGTTGTGCCATGCGCAAACCCTTTGTATATCCAGGCCCTTATGTTTTGTGTATTAGAATAGTGAGGTTTTCTGCCAACAATTTTGTAACTGCTATGTAAAATGTACCTTTTAGTCACTGCCAAACTAAAAATTAATTCTTTTTTGTCTGACACTATAAAGATTTGTAATGGAGTCAGACAAGGATGCCTGCTCTCATCCTTGCTGTTTATATTATGTTTGGAACCTTCATTGTCGAAGATTTGCAACAATGGGGATATTAAGAGGATCCTAACACATATAGGTAGTTTAAAAATTAATGTGTGTGCAGAAATATGCTTCTGATTTTAACAGTTCTTAGAGTCTCATGGCCAAAAGCATTGAAAGAAATACATCATGATGCATCATTTTCAGGCTATGAATTAAATCAAAACAAATCTTTACCGTTACCTATCACGAATTTAAGTATGGAAACTAAAAACACTCTATCCCCAATTTAAATAGTTAGTAATATGAAATATCTAGGAATGATACTCTCTAATAATATAGAGGAAATAGTAAAGATTAACTTTAATGCCATATACATTAGAATTAAAAACTTATTCGATGGCTGGTAAAAATTATGCCTTTTCAGTCCGGGGAAAATAGAAACTTTAAAAATGGCTGTTATACCACATCGTATGTTTCTGTTTCAATCTTTACAGAGAGAGATATATGAATTATTGTTCTCTCTCTAAGGTAAATTGTGCATTTGTGAAATTCCTGTGGTGAGGGGCTTCCCCTCAAATTGCATGGTGTAAATTGATTATTACAATGAATAAAGGGGAACTGGTTGCCCAGACACATAATTTTACTGTTTACCACAAAGACTAAATTAGAATTTCTTGGGCAGGTAAAACAAAATATAGTTTAGACAACAAAGGTAAAATATCTATCATACATTCAAGAACACTTTAATAATTATGATCCTCCATTATGCATACAGGATATTGTAACCAATTATAAACTATTCTTAAAGTCAGATATGAATCCTATTATTAGGAGTGTTGCCCTGGGCTGTAGAGAATGGTTAAAGAAAAATAAAATGTTATCTTTTTCAAAGCAGTATTTTATTTAGTAAACAAACCAATTTAAAATTAGAATGGAGAAAAGCCTTACTAGAACAAAAAATTATAAATTGGTTGGACTTGGTAGAAAATGCAGATTGTATTTCTTATATGAAGTTTAAGGAAATGATCCCTCTGAGCTGAATAAATGATAATTGGTTGCTGTACTCTGTGTTAAAAGCCAAATTTATGACCATAAAAAAGGAAGTCGGTAGAAGTATGATATACTGCAACTCTGATATATATTTGAACTGTGGACTAAATAAAACTTCCAGTATCACTGCAGAAATATATAGTTTGTTGGCAAATACAGAAAGTGACAATGTATTAAAAAAAATTAAGGCAACACAACAAAAATGGAATCAGGAAATAGAACAAACTATTACATCTAAAAATGGTCCACTATAAGAATGGACATGAATAAACTACTGTATATTCTTATGTGAAAAATAAAAGCATCCAATATAAAATAACTGATAGGGCATACTAAACTCCTTCTACTATTGCACATTTTAGAGATGTTATGGGGAAGTTTTGCTGGCATCTTTGTGGCAACATAGATAACTATGGTCATATGTTTTGGAGCTGCCCAAAAATTACAAACTGGTGGCAGAAGTTACATTTAGAGTTAGAATTAATTTTGAACAGAAAAATAAGTTTTGAACCTATTTTTTTTCATATGTAGTTTCTGGTGTTTTGTGGGTTTTCTCTTGATCCCTACACCCACGTGCTCTCAACGTAGCATGTGCGTGTGGAGGCACATGCACGCACGCTATTCAGGATTCCCCTCCCTCCCAGTCTCACTGTTAAATGCCTGTGCTGGCACTGAACCTCCACTGAGTGACAGCGGGACTATGGGTGAGCTACCCCACCCCATACCTGGGAGAGGAGAGCCAATGCTCGGTCCTGCTCCCACCCTCCCCCTCTGTGCTGGCACCCCAGCAACCCGCAGTCATTCCCGAACCTGGGTCTCCGGCATAGTGTGAAGTGTGGCATCCAGCGCCACAACCCTCAGTACCACTGGTCCGGCTTTGAACCTATTTATTTCATATTGAATGAATATGGTAATTATACATTTTCAAATGAAGAGAGAAAAAAATCTGTGCATTAGCATCTATGACGATGAAGAGACAAATCTGGGGAAAATGAAACTGGTCAGAAGTAGGGGAATGGAACCAGGATGAATGGTTTTACAAATTTAGAGATAATCTGTTGTTGGAAAGAATGTCAAATGTTACTGACAGAGCTGAAGATAATATTAGGGAAGAAAAGTTTATAAATTGGAATAAGATTATTTGTATTCGTTCATGTATTCTCAAATTGAATTGATATTTAGTGAGTGTTGTTACATGTTTGTAACATGTTAATTATAGACCAGAATAGTGTCATCACTGTGGGTAAAGTGTAAGATGTTCACATATGGAAAATGTGGAATAATGTGTATGTATAAAAACACTTAAATGCAAATAGAAAGATGTATATAAAAAGAAGAAGCTGCAGGTCAAAAAGGATTCTTTTAATGTATGCAACCCTCAAATATAAGCTGCAGCTTCTAGACAGGGTAAAGTCATGTCAGATTAAACACTGTGGGTTGGACTCTGTGATTTTTATCACTGTAAATAGGATCATTATTGTATTTTTTTAACTGATTACATTAGTTTGTGTTTCTGATAGATAGATAGATAGATAGATAGATAGATAGATAGATAGATAGATAGATAGATAGATGGATAGATAGATAGATAGATACTTTTTTGTTTTTATACAGGATAG
The DNA here is from genome assembly GCA_016271365.2 of Neoceratodus forsteri. NCBI lineage: Eukaryota > Metazoa > Chordata > Ceratodontiformes > Ceratodontidae > Neoceratodus > Neoceratodus forsteri. Next base: position 309,625,857 of record CM028133.1, read on the forward strand.
TACATGTTGATAGTGAAAAATCCCTGTTTACAAGACAGCCCTGTGTTTTATTTGTTTTAATATGAAGTAGACCAATAACTATGAACTTAATCAGATACAGAATATTACAAAACAAACCACCCTCATATACAAGCTGCCCTTGAATACATGTCTCGGGTGAAAATTCAAAATGTTAATAAAAGCTACAAAAGTAGTGTTTAGATATCTTTTTTACATCTAATGAGCCTGCACACCAAACATTTTGCTACAGTGAAAGGGATTTCTGGGGTCAATGCCAAGCCCATTGCAGTTCCCAACTGCAGGGGCTTGGCAGTCTAGACCAAAGACCACAGACTTGGGTTGTAACACCACGTGATGCTTGCTGAATGGAAACTTTGTATATTTTAAAGGATCCAAAGCCACTCCAATCAGAGAGGGATTCAGTCCTTTGATTTGCATGAAGATGGTCAGCAAGCAGCTGATTGGCTGTCAACACCAGCAGCCTGTCTTTTGTCTCTGTCAGCGAGCACTGGTAAACTCGTTCATGCATGAGTACTTCAGTTATAAGCAATGCAGAGCAAATAAATAAAATGTGCAGGAGACAGTCCCCAGAATGTAACAAAGTGACTTTAAAGCTAAAACAAGCATAAGAAAGTAGTGAAAATGGACATAGAAATCTGAAGCTGTGACATAGTGCATGCACCCTAGGGCTTCAGATTTTTTTTTATTTTCACTACTTTCTTATACTCATTTTGGTTCCAAAATTAATGTATTACATTCAGGAGACTGTCTGTTGTAGATATATTTATTTATTTACTCTGCATTGCTTATACCTGAAGTAATGGTGCATGCACATTACTGGGGTGGCACAACAGCACCAGTTAATTTAAACACTACTTGAAGGGAAACCTCATTAAAGCTTTTCAGTGGCATAAAGGCTAATTAGATTAAATGCAATTCAAGGATAGATGGTACAGCATTGCAGGTGGGGAGAGGAGAACCCTTCACTGAGGGTAGGGCAGCATCGCCTCTGTCAGCTATCATGGGTGGGACTGTGTCTCCTGTCATGCCACAGACTAGCAATGGTGGGATGGTGCTCCTACAGATTGGATTATCACAGGTGTGGGAGTGTGTCCCCATCCATGCAGCTGTTACAGGAGGACCCCCCCCATGGGAAGCTGGCTTGCTTACCCACACGCGTGCAGCATTATTCTTTTACTGAACAGAAGAGCACATGCTGTGAGTGGTTAGAGGGTTTGTGGATGAGAGAAAGTGTGTGGCAGTGAAAGGTGGGGCGATGAGGCACCTCCCTTTGCTTTGAAGGCAATTTCTTGCTGTGTCCATACCTGTGTTTACAATTCACAGTATTGGATGTTTGAAGAGCAGTATTCCCTCAGCAGCACAAGGCACGCAGACTGGGTATGTTAATTTCCCTGCACTGGAGCAAGCTGGATGTGCTGGTTTCAATATGTGTGAGTGGGCTGCTGTGTGGGTTACACATGGTGCATCTTTGAGGTGTGTTAGTCACTGAGCAGGGGAACATATGTGAGGGCTGTGTGAGGTACACACAGTGGGGGCTATGCATGACTGGGCAGGAACTATATGCCAAAGGTGCATATCCCACCTGTGCAGCTCTGTGCCTGTGGACAGGTGCATACCTGGTGGCATTCATGACTGCCGGCCACCTGTCCATGTCCCTGACCACCAGTGAGCAGGCACATGCAAGTTTGTGCAGGGCAGCTGTGGGCGGAGCTGGGCACCTGTGCAGGCATCCAATGGAATGCCCATCCCGGATCCCTCAGTGGATCCCTTACATGTTTGGGGGGTGCATTGGTGGCACTCCTCTGCGGATATCTGCGCAGCCATGGAGGTGAGAGGTGGGATGTTCCACTGGCCATGCCATGTGCCTGAACAGATGGGGAGGTACAGGGTGGAGGGCAGTGCTGCGAGGGTGTGTGTGTGTGGGGGTGACATCTGCCCACTACACCATGCCCAGTGGGGCTGGGATCCGGAGTGAGGGGAGACAGAGCTGGACAGGTGGTGTTGTACTGGGGGTCTGCAGTCCTGGGGCCAGTGCCCCATGTGTGTGTGTGTGTGTGGGGTTGGCATACACGGGGATGGTGGAGGGCATGGCTGGTTGTTGGGGTGGGTGGCCCCGGGTGGTCTATCACTTCTGATGCTGGTGTACTATTGTTGTGGATCAGAGGAATGGGGCACATAGAGGGCTTATGCAAGGTTCTCCTTGAAGTAACCCGTGGCTGCCTCCACACCCCCACAGGCAGCAGTATGCACTGTTGTGCATAGCGCGTAGTGCTGGCATGCCCCCCACCTGCCCCCTGTGCATTGCGGTCCACACAGGTGGGGCATTGGGTGCATATGGGCTGCCCGACCCCCCCTCCAGTGCATCCTGCATGGAGGGCACAATGGGTGCAGAGTGTCTCTGTGCCTCACATACGCAGTGTGGAGGCACTCCGTACCTTTATGCATAGGGCCCAGTATGTGGGATTACACTTCTGTCTGCCTTCAGACACTGTACTCAGAACTGTTGGTATTGATGGAGCAACAGGTAGGTAGATAGAGGAAGAAGGGGGAGGGACTAGTTGCAGATTTCGGTGTTAGGACCAGATCAGCTTTAGGTTTCAGTGCAGAGGGATGGGTGTGCACAGCATACGTTTCAACCTTTTTGTCACTGAAATGAGGAACATAGATGCTCAAAAGTCACAATGTGGGGCACATTATCAGCATAAAGATGCAAGTTCTCAACACTGGAAAACAGTGCTTTAAAAAGTGCTCAGCCATTAGCACCACAACATGAGAGGAATTACAGCACCTTTACTGTGTGGCTACCCTTACAGAAGTGTAAGTGCATTGCGTACATGCAGAATGCATGTCACATGCTTCATTGTGCAATGTTTGCTTGTGGTTTGCATACACAAAGTGAACCTATGTGAACCAGGTCTAAAATGCACTTCAGGTTCACATGTTGCAACCTTGACGTGTGCAGAAGATAAGCTGATGTGAACATCTTCTAAAAATCACATCAAGTTCACATGTTACACGCTTGCCATATGTGGAAAAACTAAGCTGGTGCAAATCTCATCTAAAAAACACATCAGTTTCTATTTCTCATACTACAGCTAGAAATTAGATCCATTAAAATACCTTTTTCATTGATTTCCCATTACAATTAGGTAAAGTCATTGATTCTGATCCTTTTGCAAGTTGCTTAATGGCTTTTGAATTTTGTCATTAAATTGCCATTAATTTGTAAAGTATTGTTTGCTTATTGCATTAAATGCCTAGGATATAGTCAGTCAACATCCACCATTCCAGATGTGTGAAAAGGGGCCTCTGTGTTGTGAAGCTTGACCTTTTTGTTTTGAGCCATGCAAATCCCCTTATTCATGTTTAGTGCTACAAATGTGTTTCTCCATGACTATTATCTCTCATTTACTTTCCCTTTGTCATTCTTTATGGAGCATATACACTACAGTTATGCTCAGCATCCTTTGTGCTGAGTAGGGTCTTGGAAGCATGCACCATACCTCACATTCTGTCACTGAAATGAGGGACGTGGATACTCAAAATGAGGGACAGTGAGGGACACTAACCCTCATGATGATCAGGACACATCCTGAAACATGGCGATACAGCACCTCAGGACACAGTGGACACCATTGTATTTACTTGTACTGATGTTAGCACTGAGAATTAACTTCTACCATAAAGCAGGGGTGCCATTTAGGTAGGGCAGAGGGATGCAATTGCCCCCACATTTGTGCTTAGGTTGCTCTTATGGTGTGGCAATAATGGCATTAAATTTGGATTTATTCTTTTGCACAATAAGCACCCCCTGGCCTGTGATGCACTCATGCTGGAGGTGCACTCCTGACTTAACTGTGTTTGAATTGTGTTGTCCACTCTCTCCATCTATTGGTGGCAGCACCATCACATGTGACTAGAGGAGCTCCAGCCAAACAAGAGCACATAAGTCACATGAGTGGGACACTATCTTTCCCGTCACAGAGTGGACAGGCTACACACTACAGCTTGGAGGAGTTGGTGAGCACTGAACTCTCAATAGCAGTGTTGTGGCAGCATATTTTTGTTGGTCTTCTCTTAGTGAGTTTCCGTCTCCCTTGGTGGCTTAAAGGGCTGGGGGTGAGCTAGAAGCTAACTCGAGACTAGGCTACTTACTTACTCTACTAAGCGCACCTCACAAAAAAAAATGGTGCAGGGCCCCCCGCAGCAGCAACCTGAGCCTCACAGCAGCAGTGACAGTGTTGTGGGCAACATTCATAGGCCTTGATCAGTGCAGTGCAGCAGCCAAGCAACAAACAAGCAACACAAGTTGAGTGGGTTCAGTTGGTGAGGTGACTTGGTCATAGATCACATTGGGGATCTGGGATGGTCGGTTCTAGCATCCAGCTTCTGGCAGAAAGATGGAGGAGGAGCAGACTGAAAACTGGGCTGGTGGCACACTGGGCTAGGCCACAGGTTCTGGTCAGATGGCTGGGTAAGTAGAAGTAAATATTTTTTTTTTTTACAGGGGGATTGGGGAAGGAGGAAGGACTGAAATACTGATGTGTTTTTTCATGTTTCTGCACTTTTGAGCAGCTTCACAACCCACATGGGATGGGCACTGAATAGAATGGAGTTGAAAAAGTATTTTTTTTTTTTACAAGGGGATTGGGGAGGGTGGAAGGACTGACATTCTGATATGTTTTTCATGTTTATGTGCCTTTGGGCAGCTTCACAACCCACATGGGATGGGTATTGAATGGAATTGAGTTGGGGAGAGAAATTGGGACAAAGTTTTTTCTTTGGTGGGGGGGTTCAGAACTTCAGCCAGGAAAAAAGAAATGATTAGTAACTGAGTGGGTTTAAGCCCAAATCTGATGCACTGCTCTGGGGTATAGACAGATGAATCTTATACATTTGAATTTTTCTTGATTAGCATATCACTTTTCTGTTATAACAAATTAGTTTTCCTTCTAGAGATGTTCCAGACATTCCAGAGCTTGCCACCTAGGGGCTAGCTAGCACCTGGCCTCCACTAGTTGTTGGTTCCCCCCTGCTGAAATCTGAAATGGTACCCCTGCCATAAAGTCTAAATTTACAGGACATCCTCTGTGTGAACAGTATGTTTTCCATGAGGGATGGATGAGGGGCAGAGCAGTTTTAAGGGGTAAAATGGGGCTGTCCCTTGCATTCAAGGAGAGTTGAGCGGTATGGCATGCACAGACTATTGGAGCCCCACTATAGTCAGGCTTATGCCCCCCCCCCGTGAAGCTGACCTCCACATCCCTATGCTCAGGCACATTATGAAATATGGCAAAGAAGAGTACAGGGGCGTACCCCATTGAAATGAATAAGGGTATTTTTTTATTACTATTTTATACATTATTGATGGAGAGTTGGAGGTTAATGAAGGCCACCGCTCGACTAACAAGGGCCTTGTTTGTAGAACAGTGGCCTTCATTATTCTCCAACTTGCCATCATAATGTATAAAATAGTAACAAAATATAGCTCCATTTATTTTAAGGAGGTATGCCCCAGCACTCTGACCCATGGACATCAACTCTTAAATACTCCTACCTCTGGCTCCCTAGTACTCAGGTACAAGACTTTTGACTTATAGCTATACTTGGTGTGTTGTCTGTAGCAGTGCTAAAGTGTGCGTGCATGGGAGGGGTGGACTGGCCATGTGGGTGGGAGTTGAGTTATTTCTACTTTTGTGTTTGCCCCTTAAAGGCTGTTTGCATGGAAGCATTCAAAACTATGGAGAGAAAACAGTAGTACAGGCCATACAGAAGCAATTAAGTAGTTTTGTGGGTAAGTGTGTGAGTATTGGGGGAGAGAAGAACCACATGTGTTTTCATTGGTATGTCTGTTACAGTTCAGCTATACAGCTGAGATGAGGGGGGAACAAGAACACTAAAAAGTATATCAGTGGCTATAAGCATGCCACATGTGTGCAGATATATGCAGATTTGTATTGAAGTACAAGTGAGCCATATGAATGCAGGCAGTATAGCTTTGTGGTTAAAGGCACTGAACTGCAAACCAGAAGACCTGAAGATCTGAGGACCTGGGTTTGAATCTCATCAACCCCTGCATGTATACTGTGTGATCCTGAGCAAGTCACTTAACTTTCATGTGTGCTGTCATCAGTGACCACTTGCTTTTTGCATGCATGCCACATGCATGCAATCTGTTCCAATTTAACATAAAATGCATGCTTTCCACACTTGTTTGCTGCATGCATGCCACATGCATGCAGTTGGTTCCAATTTAACATTTAAATTGTGCTTGCAGCACGCATATCACATAGGTAGTTTTATGAGTGCAGCATGAAAACATTTCATATAATTATTTCTGTAAGGGTAGCACCTTTTCAGTGTGGGACAGATATGAAATATAGCACTCTTCTGAGGGGTAAGCAATACGAGGAACATTTAAGAGGAGAAGCTCAGTGCCCCTGATAAGGACTGGTTTTAGACCTAATGATGTCCCAAGCAGGAATACATGTGGTGCCCATTTTGCTGCTCCCATCCACTACCTCTCCTCCCTTCTTCCCCAACCTACATCTAAAAAGTGGTACAAGTTCTATGGATACAAGGGTGACAGCATCATTTTTGTTATGGTGACATACATTACATTTCAAGCTAATCTCTACTTAAACTGCTTATAATTACTAGTGTGCTGCTGTGCTGGTGGCCTGAGCAACCCCTTGATTCACTTGTGCCTAGCACTGCCTCTGCCCACAATTTAAACAAGGTTCAAGTAAGTCAGGAACATTATGTCAGAAGTATATAAATAATAGAATAGTAAACAAGGAACCATGCATTGCATATATAATACATTTATGTGGAGTTTTGTTTAATCATTGTTGTGACTGGGAACAATTACATGGGAATTCACCAATTTTGATGTAAGATTTAACACACCTGACTGGTCTGGAGACATGTTTCCTCATTATATGATGTACAGTATTTTGCACTTTTAGTCAGTTCTTAGGGGCACCATCACAGCAATGGTCCTTCCTCATCTTGCTTGTCTATGGGCAACCAACTCCCCAGAGCATCCCTGTCATCCCTGAGGGGTGGTACACAGAGCATCACATATGCCTGCCCCTCCATCCATTTTCCTCTGCTTTTTTCTTCTTTCCCCATAGCTAGGGTGTACATGTTGGCACATATGTTTTGAGGTTTGCATGCACCTCAGAACCCTGCAGCACCCTCCCTTCATACCACTGTAAATCCAGACTACCACCAGGCCTTCACCTGATGGCAGTCTTGCCACAGAGCCAACAAGTCCTTCCTTCCTGGGCAGTCGAGCAGTCCATTGGGTGCTCGATCCTTTCCTTCTGATCAACAACCAACAATCCGAGACAGCTTCTGACCAAGGGTTGCTGGTGTGGCAGGTGGTATCTCTTCTGCCACACCACTGGGATGGCCTGTATTTAGATATATTTAACTAATAAATAAAATGCTTGCACAGGAATCCCTCACAAATGTTTTGAAAATCTACCTGCTGCACAAATAGTTTGAACATCTACACAATATTTTTTTTAAATATTCATGCCCCAGTATGGTTTTCAAAATCTACATGCAGTGCAAGGGTTTTCAGATCTGTGTGCTGCATCCATGATGGTTTCCAAACTCTTCGTGCTGTATTATGGTTTTTAAAATCTATTTACTGCACAGTGGGTTTCACAAAACAGAAATATTTCACAAAGCTAAATATACCAGCTGTGTGACCTTTCGAAAAAAATCCAAATGCTGTACAATGGTTTTCCAAATCGATCTGGTGAGTGATGGGTTTTAGTTAGTGTTTAAGTTCAAGGTGACTAAAAACTTTAAGGTAAGATATATTATTAAATTTCTTAAATTCTAAGGGTGACACTTTACTGTTTGCAAGGGAGAGGTACAGTGAAAGGCATAATGATCCTCACATTATGAAGGTTAGCTCAGAGTTAATGAACACACCACCAAGCTAACCAGACTTAGTGCATTATGACAGGCTAGGGACTATACCCAAAGGGTCCCTGGCACTGTGCACAGTGGACGACACTGATACACAGATTACACTGCAGCCTTGCAAATGAGGGTGCCTTTTGTATACAAGATGTAACTGTATATTCAAAGACCTTTGTAAGTGGTAACAGGCAGCTGGGGTAGCCCTAATTAATGCTAATGAAACCTTGCTTTATCATGTGCCCAGTGATATATGACCCCTAGGCCTGTGAGAAATTAAACTTCCACCAGCTGAATTTTGGCAAAAGTCAGAATTTCACTTTTGTGAAATTTCATAATGCACTTTGACAACTTTCACGGACATTCTGATTTAGAATGGCAGAATAAATGTATGAATTTAAAATGATTGTATTAAATTGCGGAAAAAAATTCCACAGAACTGATCACTGTCAGTGGTCAGTTCTGTGGAGTATTTTTCTGTAGTTTAATACATTAATCTGCAGTTCATTTAAGCAATAAGGCACTCTGGGGATGTTGGTGGTACTAGGTTCTCCTAAGATCAGGAGCATAGCAAAGCATGAGACAAAAACGGAATGCTTTCAGCTCCCTGACCATAGGGGAAACCTAGTATCACCAATGTCCCCAGCGTACCTTATTGCTCACATGAAATGGGCCCACAGGCAACTGTTAAAAAACAAACATTCTGAAAGTTTTCAAAGTCACAACAAATATAATAAAATGTTGCTAACTAATGTAAAATAGTCCCTCTACAGATGTTTTTCACCTGTCAGTCATCTGTCTTTCTTCACATTCAACGCATTGTGTGATTGTTTATCATGGAATAGAATAATTCAAAGCTCTGCATTATTCTAGTAGGATAATGCCCCCACACACACACACACAGACTGGTAACATGGAATACATGAATTCAAAATTCTTCAGAGTTCCACTGGGATACACACACAGTCACAAACAGAGGCCTCAAGTGGATTCAGAACATCAGTTAGATTTGTTGCCAGGTAAGGAGCAGGGAGTTTTCTGGCAAACTGGTATAGTATGGATAGGAGGTGGATTTTTCTTGGTCATCAAAGAAACACCAGCAATGGAAACTGAATAATACTTGATTTTTAAATTTGTGTATGTATGTAAGGAGGGGTTCTTGAGTGAAAATAACATTAAATTAGTTACTTACTTTGTTGAATTTAATGGACTTTGATTTGTAGGGCCTAGTTGAAGTTTATTTATATATGAGTAAAGGTTGCAGCCATGATTGTGAAAGTAAGTGGCTTATAAATTTTGTGAGTTTCCCTTTTTGGCAGAGACTTGTTTTTCACCATTGGTGGTGTTCTCTTACTGCCATGGCTAGAACCAAGTCTCAGCCAATCAGGACACAGGGATTTCCTTACCCGTGTTATATTCATTCATTCGGACATTCAGCGAGTCACTGAACTACAAAACTAATGTATGACTTGGGGATTAATGAATTATACTGCAGAAAGAAATTCCACTGAACTGATTACTGAACTGCAGAATAATCCATTAAACTGCAGAATAACATTTCTTAGAACTGTCATTCTGCAGTTCATGTGTATTATTCCACAGTTCTGCCAAACATTCCATGGAACAGGATGAAAATCCACCAAACACATTTGGGAGATTCCAATCTCGCCAATGGCTGAAGTTCAGAAAATTTTGCAAAATGTATGAAATTTCATGAAACTTCTACGACAGCAGAATTCACAAATTTTTGCCCAGCTCTAGTGACCCCTGCCCCCCCCCCTGCAGCACTGTTTCTGGTGACCCCTGCTTCCACCTGCCACATCCCTGTTAATACAGACCTATATTACAGATCCCAACCCTGACAGTCTAATGGTTCCCCTACCCACATTTGTTCTCAGTACTGTGAAAAGCTGAGCCCTGGCAGCCTAATGGACACCCCTCCTTCAACGAATTCCTGACAGTATTGTTGAACTGTACTAAAGTCCTTGCCTGGCTGTCTGATGGACCCCCTCCCTTAATTGAACCCTGTCAGTACTGTGGAACTGTATTAAAGACCTAGTGTAAAGAAAGAGAGAATTGGCTTCGTTGTTCACATCCTCATATGCAAGGTTGCAGTTCTTAATTGTTTGTGGCATCTTGCAAGTGAAAGTGAGCTTCTTTATTGACTCTTTTATGTTGCTGTTCAATCTGGTACCTTTTGGCAAGCTCCGTCACCATTCAGACTCCATTACTGCCCGAGTGATATGGTGCGAGGTACCACATCAATAATCTTTAACTGTGTCATCTGTGGAGTAGTCTGGCATGCACTGTAAACTGTTAGTGATGTTCACTGTTCTGAAACAGATGTTAGGTGGCATAGATGAATGGCGCATTTTTGACTGTTTCATTCTAATCCTCTGTGTCACTGTGTGTTTCTTCATTTGGAGGGCAACTGTGCTAAATTCATATGTGAAGCTATTTTTTTTTAGAGTCAACTGTACCAAATAGTTTTTTTGAACTCGTAGCTATCTGCCTTGCCAAGTCGGGCTGTCAGAGATGTGCATAATATTTTTTGGTAACTTCAGTCATTTGTCATTATCACAACATCCCTCCAGGTAATCAAGGATCAGGTGAGAACCACTGAAAGAACTAGAACTATGGACAGGTGGCAACAGGATTTAACAAAAAACCTCAGTTTGAAGCCATCCTCAATTTGAAGCTGCTGCTAAAATAAGAGACACTCTAAGAGAAACCACCATTTCAAAAACATAACATGCAGCTTCTGAAAATTATGTAGTTCCTATCCCAGATTGCAAGCCCCACTACAAATGCTCAGCTCACTGGACAGCATGAGAAGGAGCTGTGTGCTCAAAATGATGAATAGACTGGAGTGACCATCCCAAAGTTACAGTAACAGAATACGAACTGAGATGTTTGAAATACAGAGTACAACCAAACTGCTCCTGAAAAAATGCTAAATATTCAGAACACCTAAGAAACATGGATTAAGATTCATTCCTGCTGACCTAAAGTTCTCTTGTTCATAAGATTTTGTCTGCTTACACATAATAAAGAACACTAGTGATGCTAGGTTTGTGTGTGGGAGGGGGGGTGAAATGACTGCCAAGTTTATAACAAGGACAACTCAAATTGTGGCAAACATACTTTACATCCACTGATCAAAATAGACTCAATAAGGAGCAGTATATTTCGTCAGTCATTGTCATTTCTGATAAGTCAGTTTTTGCAGATTTGTCTGTAACAGACTGACAGAAAAATGGAAAAACATAAAAGTAAAGAAAGGAGACTGGTATGATCTAGCACACTAGAATCAAACTGTGCCAGACCAACTATTTCATACAACATTACAGACATTCAAAACACAACAGTTAGATGGCCAGAACATGACATTGAACCGCGGGGACACTTACACTCCCAGTCAAGCACACGGTGATTCATCGCTTGCAATCTCTCCATGGCTCCTGCAAACTAAAAAAGTAAACACATTTAAAGTAGCACACACAACTTAATTTTAAATTCTTTATTTTATTTTTCTTTCCTAACACTGTTGAAACTTAACTACTTGACTCACTGAAGCGATGTACTGTCTCTTTAAACTTTGCTGTCAGATGATTGATGACTTTCCTCCTACTACGTAACAGTCACCAGCACGCAACTGCCAGACCATTTTGTTCAATGGGAAGATTGTACCAGATTAGAACTATCATGATGAGAAAAAAATTATGTTTAACCAACACATTTGCTGTATTTAACCAGACCATCATAGCTATTAAGCCACTCCAGTTCTTATAAAATACAAACCAGAATGCTGCACACTAGCTCTTTAAAGCCTTTCACTTGCAGTTGGTAAACCTCCTTTCCTCACCTGATCCCTGTCTGTATGTTGGGACTGTACAAAAGACTTTTTGTAGCAGTCTAGTAGAACTCCCTTCCTCACCAAATCCAGCACTGTGGAATTGTACTAAAGTCCATCCCTGGCAGTCATAGAAACATAGACTCTGATAGTAGATAAGGACAGCTTGGCCCACCTAGTCTGCTCATTTCCCTACCTAGAGGATAAGCTACAGATCCTATTTAACTAACAGCCTATTTCTTCCTACCCCCCACAAAAATTGCCTTATGTCTGTCCCATGCATTCTTGAATTCTCCCACAGTTTTAGACCCCACAACCTCCTCAGGAAGGCTGTTCTATGCGTCCACCACCCTCTCTGTGAAAAAATACTTCCTCACATTGCCCTGAGCTGTCCCCCTCTATCTTCAAATTGTGTCCCTTGTGCTTGCACATCTCTTTTCTGAATGATGCTACCCTCTTGGACTTTGTTGATTCCACTGAGGTACTTAAACGTTTCTATCATGTCCCCCTCCCTCCTTTCCTCAAGGGTATACATATTAAGCTCCTTTAGTCTCTCCTCGTATGGCTTCTCTTGCAGACCCTGCAACATTTTAGTTGCCCTCCTCTGAACTGCCTCCATCCTGTCTATGTCCTTGCGGAGATGGGGTCTTCAGAACTGGATGCAGTACTCCAGATGGGGTCTCATCAACTGTCTATGCAGGGGGATAACAACTTCTTGTTTTCTGCTGGTGGTACCTCTCCCTTTACATCCCAGTATCCCCCCAGCCCTCCCTACTGCCTTCTCGCATTGCTTGCCAACCTTAAGGTCATCTGATATGATTACCTCTAGGTCTCTTTCCATTTTTGTTGTTGTTACTACCTCCCCCCCCCCATTGTGTAATCTTCACCAGGGTTTTTGTTTCCCGCGTGCATTACTTTGCACTTCTTTCCATTGAATCCAAGCTGCCATACTTCTGACCATTCCTCCAACCTTGCCAAGTCCCTTCTCATCCTTTCCACTTCTCCTTGTGTATCAACCCTGTTGCAGATCTTTGTGTCATCTGTAAAGAGGCATACTTTTCCTTCCAGTCCCTCTTCAATGTCACTTATAAAGACATTAAAAAGGACTGGACCCAGTACTGAACCCAGCGGTACCCCACTAGTAACCCCTCTTTCTTCAGAGTGGACTCCATTTACAATTACCTTCTGTGTCCTGTTGTTCAGCCAATGCTTTACCCAGGCTACCACCTTGGGATCCACTTCCAGGCTGGTTAATTTGACTACTAATCTTTTGTGTGGGACTGTGTCAAATGCCTTGCTAAAGTCTAGGTAGGCCATGTCCACAGTCCCTCCCTGGTCTACTACTTTGGTCACCCAGTCAAAGAAATCAATTAGATTCGTCTGACATGACCTTCCCACTGTGACATCCAGTAGATCTAACCTGGGTTTGAATCCCACAGCTTCCACTTGCATACTGTGTGACCCTGAGCAAGTCACTTAACTTCCCTGTGCTCCCAGGTCGCTCCTGTAAAAAAGCTTTCAGCTTAGTGTGCTACTCCTGGTTAAATAACTAAATAAATTAAAATTAAATGAACCCATGCTGCCTTGGGTCCTGTGCCCCACTGGCCTCTAGGTACTCAACAATTCTTTCCTTCAGAAGTGATTCCATCACTTTCCCTACCACAGAGGTCAAACTGACAGGTCTGTAGTTTCCTGCCTCTTCTTGGTCCCACTTTTGTGAAGGGGAGTCACATCCGCCTTCTTCCAGTCCTCAGGTACCACACCATCCTCCCATGATTTGTTAAAAAGCCAGTGTTATCCTCTAATGGATTGCTGTCAAAGTCCCCCACCACCTCACACACTGACACCCACTACCCACACCCCCTGTTGGCTCCTTATCCACCCACCTGTCAAAAGGTCAGCTGCTATCTGGTCCTCAGACAACTGGCAAATACTCTCCTCTCACCACCTTGATAGGCTGCTGTCTCACTGATAATGTGTGAATGCTTGCATTCTGTTGAAAGAAATGCCTTTATAGTATGTGCACACTCATTATCTATTAATCAGATTGCCAAGGTGGTGAGCTGGGATCATAGCAGGTCAGTGTTTGAGAACCTGATGGCGCCTCACATATGGATGGATGGGTGAGTTAGGGACTGATGGGGGTGGAGCTTGTGGTTGCTTTGTGGGTAGGCTGGGGAGGGAGCATTTAACAGTTATTGGTTTAGGGTATCACTAAAGTGTAAGGGATGGGCATCAGTACATTTCCACAACATCATATCAGGTGAAAGGGGAGTCTATTAGAATGCCAGGGAAGGGATTTAGTACAGTTCCACAATAACAACAGGAATTGGGTGAGGTGGGGGAATCCACTAAGTAGCAAGTAAAGGGCTTTAGCAAAGATTCACAATGCCGACACAAGTCAGATGACAGAACAGGTGTTGCTAGACTGCCAGGGATGGCATAGTTGGTTAGGGCTCCCATGAGTGTGTGTGTGTGTGGGGGGGGGCAGTTAAGGCTCTGTAAAATTTCTCCCACTTTGTACATGGGAGCAATGTTTTTTTGCTTCATTACCCCTAGGGCGTAGATGTTGCAGCATATGTAAATATTGTAATGTGTTAAGAAAAACGGATTTTTTTATAAGCCCAAAAGATGGAAAAAAATATAAAATATTACACTTTATAACATGTGATACTCAGAATGTTATATATTTATTGTCATGCAGTTGTGGTGTATATTATGTGGGCAGGACTAAAAGGAAATTTAAAGAACGAATGGGGGAACATATGCGGGCGATTAAAAATAAAGATTTTGAAATATGCAATGGCACTTCACACAAAAGGCATAAGAGAGGATTCTGAGCATGTTCCACTCTTTATAGGCATAGATAAAGTGTCACTGGGACCAAGAGGGGGGGATGTTGAAAATAGATTAGCTAATAGAGAAGCCTACTGGATATACCAGTCGAGAGTCCTGGAACGGCCCTGGTTAAATGAGTAAATAGAATTGTCACGATTGTTGTAAAAAGAAACATTTTTTGCAAATATACTGTATGTGGACAGGAACATGCATAGTAATAAAAGGATGAAGCTGTGTAAAGAAGTGTAGTTAGGAATCTTTTCCTTTGCCAGCATTTTTAAAATGCAATACCTCCCCCCTTGAACTTATTCGTTAAAGGGAAATAAGAGCCAAGTTTATATATATTTTCTAGCAATATAAAATTTGCTTGTTTATTGAAAAGAAAATCTTTTGAAAAGAGGATATGAATATGTATAAATAGGTCCTGCTCACATTATAGAAGGATTTAACCATTGTAAGTAATTGAAAATAAATATTGAACACTATGTGGTGCAAATACACCTTGACAAAGCGTTCGTAAGGAACGTGAAACGTTGGTCTTTTGTGTGGAGGTCTCCCTGGTGCTACATCTCTTCTGTATTTGTGTTTGATTTTAGAACAAAATATTAAAGGTTTTTTTACTGAAACAGGTGAGTGTTGCAGTTTCTAAATGGAAGATAATGTGTGCTGGGTCTCTTGTGTTTCTACTGACATAATAACATGCATATGTCCTCTTAGCACTGTGCATGCCATAAGGGTTCCAACAAGCCGGTTTGACAGTAAATTTGTGGAACGGCATTACGACGACTGCACAATGCCAACAGTCAGTAAAACAAAGTGTTTTCTGCAAGGGGCTTCACTCCTCACACCCCTCATGCATGGGGTTCTGCTCCCCACACCCGCTGCATTTTAAAATAATCAACTAGGAGTCAAAGTTGTGTCAGGAAGGGGGCAAAATCACCGGAGACAGCAGTGTCGGTGTACTACAGACCATTACAGCGAACTGCCATTTTGTCACTGTAATGGCCTTCGTGGTATTTGTATCACTATTTAAACAGTATACCTGTCATAAGTATGTGGTCTTTAGCATGCTAGCCACATAATATGGCTCTTAGAAACAATAGCACTATTCCATTTCAGACGGGCTATCTCCCTTTGCTCCTGAAAGCCTGTTGCCAACAGGGATTGTATAATTAGTGTTGTGCGAAATTGGGAAATTTCGCTACATGAAATATTTCATGAAATTCATGCAACTGATTAAATATTTTGTGGGTTCGTAATGTGAAATTGCACCCCAGAATTGCAAAATTTTGCCAAAACAATCTTGAAATTTCACCTGAAAACAGTGAAATTATGCCACAAAAATATGAAATTTCACAATTTTCAGGTGAAATGTCACAATGTTTGGGTGAAATTTCTCATTTCCTGCCTGCAAAATATTTTGCAAATTTCGCCAAATATTTCACCCAGCGAAATTCCCAATTTCACTGGCAAAATTTGATTTCGCTACATCTCTATGTATAATGATGCACATATGCATCATGCATGGCTCTTGTAGTATTTGGGTCCTGACTACATTATGGAAAATAAAAACCTCCTTCTCCCACATACTTCAGTTTGGCCACTCCACTCAGCAGGGGAGGATCAGCTGGTGGTTTACTGTGTCCTTTGGAAATTGTCAGTTAAAGGGTCTTTTTCTGTAGCCACCTTGCTCATGTGGCATGCCTTGCCAGATCAGCTTTATTAGATCTCCTATGTTAAAGTTTTTAAATGGGCTCTTAACACCCATCTTTTCCCTTGCATTTGAGGACTCATTTTAAATGTGTTATGAAATCAAATGCACTCAGTCTCTAGCTATTTATGGTTTCTTTCCTTTCAGTACACTCTTGATGAGCTTTGCATGATGCCTCTTTGGTCATGTCAGAAATAAATCACTCTGCTACATGATGGGTTGTTGTCATGTTCACTAACATATTTACAGTTACACACATGGGAACATGGCCCCAAAAGTAGCTATCCTTGTCAACACTGCAAAAGAGGCTCTATTCGAACCCCGGACATAAGTTAAGCTGTTAGGGTGCATTAAAAAAGATTTTACCCTTGATACATCTTTAACAGGAGCCTCATATCTCCTGCTATGTCCTGCAGTGTATCAGTGGGTGAGGTTTTACCTCAGGACAGAGCCTTTCCGACACTGCCTTCTGAATTTACCAGAGTTTCTACCTTGCTATACTCTTTGGGTTAACTTATTGTTCATTTACTACCATGCTACTGCAGCCCCAGTTTAGCTGGTGTGCAGGAGACAGCGTCACTGTCAGGACATTCACTCTGGCACTCCTGGCTAATCTCCATCCTGGTTGTGGGCACCTCACATGAACCAGGTCTTTACTCTCACCAGGCAGTGAGCTGGGCACAAGTGCATTAGCATCTATCAAAGCCTACCCTCAGGTAGTGACTGGCAATCTCTCCAGACCCTGTGGCAAAGGTAATTCAAACATATGAACATACAAAAATGCCCTCAGAAACAGGTCTCATGGTCTATCGAGTCTGCTCGAGTGCGCAGCTAGCACCTTATAATGCTGCTGCCCCTCCCTTCCCTCCCATCCTATTACCCCTTCTCATTACCCTATCCAAACCCCTCTTGAAGCTGTCTACTGTCTTGCAGGCCACTGCCTCACACAGCAAGGAGTTCCACTTGTCCACCACTCTTTCCGTGAAAAAATGTCTCCTCATCTCTTTCTTGAATCTACCCCCCTCCAGTCTCAGTTGGTGTCCTCTCATGTCCCTCTCCTTTCTTCTCTGGAAAATCCTCTCTGTATTAGTATTGTTTATTCCCTTCAGGTACTTAAAGGTCTCAAACAAATCTCCCGTTCCTTCTCTCTTCCAGAGAGTACATATTCAACTCCCCCAGCCTTTCCTCTTATGGTTTGCCCTCCAAACCCTGGATCATCTTTGTAGCTCTATGCTGTACCCCCTCCAGCAATCTGATGTCCTTCAGGAACTGGCACCAGTATTGCACGCAGTACTCCAGGTGGGTCCTGACCAGTGACCTATACAGGGGCAGGATAACCTCCCTACATCTGAAAGAGATCCCTCTAGCTATACACCCCAGCATTTTGTTGACTTTTGCTGCCGCTCTTCTGCATTGTTTCCAATATTCATACAGTACCAGTTAAGGATTCCCCATACAAGTAGTAGGCCCATCTCCTACATGTTTCAGCAGCTTATTTGGCAACAGATATCTCACCATCTTCAGCACAGCTGACTGCATCTTTTAGCCTTTTCAGCCACAGACAGGACTAAAATTTCCCCCAAAGTGAAACCAACTGCTTTGGTGAGATCATCTGTGCATCACAAGGCCATCATGGAGTTCCCTTAAGGGTAGCCCCTTAGGATCATCTCTCCCTCTCGGTGATCCCTTTCAGTCCCACCAGAATTAATGGTGGTCTACACTAAATAGCATTTAGACTCCAAGTTCCCTCAGTCATCATCACTTTCCTGGTGTCTATCCTTGGAGGCTACAAGATGACTACAAAATGAGTCCTGCTGCTGGACCCTGCACAAAGTAAGTTATGACTCTGGTACAGGAACCAAAGTGCCCTGTGCATCTTACCCTGTGCAAAGAAAGTTAGAAGGCACAAAGAATGCTAGAAGTAACCTTTTTACATAGAAACATAGAATCTGACAGCAGATAAGGACTGCTGGGCCCATCCGTTCTGCCCAATTTTCCCTACCTACTCTGTTACATCAAACCATACCCGATCTACAGCTTTTCCTCCCTCCCCTACCTTTCCACTATGATTCCTTTGTGCTTATCCCATGCTTTCTTGAACCCCACCACTGTTTTTGTCCCCACCAGCTCCACTGGAAGGCTGTTCCAGTAATCCATCACTCTTTCTGTGAAGAAGTAGTTCCTCACATCTCTCCTGAATTTACCCTCCAGTTTCATAGTATGTCCCCTTGTTCTTGAGTGTCTTTTCATCTGAAAAATACTCCGCTCCTGTATTTTATTTTGCCCCATGTGATATTTAATGGTCTCTATCATATCTCCCCTCTCTCTCCTCTGTTCCAGGGTATGCATATTGAGGTCCTTTAGTCTCTCCTCATAGGGCATTTGATGCAAACTCTGTACCATTTTAGCTGCCCTCCTCTGGACTGCCTCCACGCTGTCTATGTTCATCCAGAGATGTGGTATCCAGAACAGGACACAATACTCTAGGTGGTATCTTACCAACAATCGATACAGGAGTAACATGGCCTCACTCTTTCTGCTGATGATAGCCATCCCTATGCACCTCCAGCATCCCACTCACCCTCCCCATTGTCTTGTTGCACTGCCTGGCTACCTTTAGGTCATCCAGTTTCCTGTTTGGTGGTCATCAATACCACTCCACCCATTTTGTACTCTGTCCTTGGGTTTCTGTGCCCTAAGTACATTATTTTTCACTTTATCACATTGAAACCCAGCTGTCATACCGTTGACCACTCCTTCCGTTTCTCAGGTCTCTGTTCATCCTTTCACCCCCCGAGTGTCCACCCTATTGCAGATTTTGGTGTCATCTGCAAAGAGGCAGATAGATTCAAGACATTCCACAATCCTTTCCTTCAGCAGTGATTCCATTAACTTTCCCACCACTGATGTCAAACAGACTGACCTATAATTGCCAGCCTCCTCCCTGCTACTACTATTGCGTAGTGGGACTACATCTGCCCTCCTGCAGTCTACTGGAACCTCTCCTGTTTCCAGTGAACTGTTAAATAGAACTGTCAGAGGTGTAGCCAGTATTTTCCTGAGCTCCCTCAGTATCCTTGGATGCACCCTATCTGGCCCCATTGCTTCATCCACCTTCAGACTAGCAAATCCCTTCAGGACTCTAGCCTCCAAAAATGGACAAGTGCCACCTCCCTCCCTCCCTCCAAAACTTTTGTTACTTTTTTGAGGCCCCTCCCCTTTTCCTTCATCTGTAAATACTGAACAAAAGTATTGGTTCCTGGTGTCTGCCTATTCCTGTTCCCCCTCTGCACAGTCCCACTATTACCCTTTTAACCTTACAATCCCACCCCTGGTCTTCCTTTTTTCACTGACATATCTAAAAAATGTCTTGTCCCTTTTCATTACCTCCTGAGCTGTTATTTCAGTTTGTGCCTTTGCACTCCTTACTGCTTTCCATGCTTCCCTCTGTTTCCTCCTATACACCTCCCTATCCTTTTCTCACTGCATCTCCTTATATATTTGGAATGCTACCCTTTTAGCTTTTACCTATTTGGACACCTCTATCGAGAACCATAGCAGTCTCTTTTTCTTCTTGCCCTCAAGGGCCTTGCACAATGCAAGTTACCAGTCTACTGTCTCAAGAACTTAAAAAACTACAGTAATGCAGAATTGCAGGTTAGGGTTACTACCTCATAAAACTCAAGCCTTCAGGGTTTGGGAATGTACTATTATGGTTTTCAACCCAATGCCCATAATGTTTGGAAATGCGCTATCATGATAGTAAAGCCTAACTCCCACTCCCTCTCCCTTACTTCTCCTTTTTACTGAAGACTAAGCTACTAGTATGGGGTCATGCATCAATGGTTTGGTGCCTCATACAAGGCCAACATATTCAGAGTTTGTAAATAGCAACCCTAATCCCCACCACATCTAACATCCTTGTGACACAAAGCCAAGGTATAGGTCTGGAGTCATGGCATGCAGGTCTGATGTTTAATAAACATCCTACTCATTTTAAGTCTGTAATTAGAATACTTGTGGTGCACAGATAAAGTATTTTACATCCATTAATGATGTGACTTGCTTTGCACACAGTATTGTGGAACCTTTGCAAAGCAGAAAACTTCTTTGAGTATAGTACTATACATATTGCACACTTTCTTTCTTTCTTTAGGAAGCATACAGTACTTGGAACTACACAAAGCCTGTTACATGTCTGGGACATGTATACTATTTTATGCAGTGCCTTCTTGAAACTATATGAAACAAAGTCAAAGTGGATGGTACATATCATACCAGGCAATCTGTGAACAAAATGCTGCTGTTAAATGTATGTTATACTATGCACAAGGTGCACAAGGCATACGCAGTCAATATACAATTGTGTGGTAACTGTGCAACTTGGCATTGGACTAAAAAAGGCTCAGAAGAACCAGCACAGCCTTGTAGCATGGAGCCAGATCTGTAGCATGGCATTGGGTCACAAGGGTAGGTGATGGCATGGGGATTAGGGTTGCTATTTACCTATTTTAAATATGTTGGCCCTGTATGGGGTACCACACCATAGATGAATGACCCCAGACCAGTAGCTTGGTCTTGGGTAAAAAGGGAAAGTGAGGGAGAGGGGTGGGAGAGGGGTGGGAGTTAGGCTTGACTACCCTAATACAAATTCTAGGTCCCTCCTAAGTTCCTCTGGACAAACCAGCAATACACCACAGGTAAGTTCAAAAAACGTTTCTTCCTTTATTGTTTTACTTCTTTCAGAACACCCTCCATGAGAGCCCCATATTTTACCTATGTTGGACTTCTTCAGCGGAGAGGGTTTTCTCATCAATAAATATAAAATATGTATCTGTAAACATACTTATAGTGTATGGTAGAACGTTGTTAAGGATGTTCCACATAGAAGATTGATTAATAAGCTGGGTATGCTCGGGGTGGGTCAGAAATTGGTCTACTGGGTGGCAAAGTGGTTGGCAGGCAGAAAACAGAGAGTGGTGATAAATGGTATACAGTCAGAAGAGATGTAAGTCACAAGTGGGGTACCTCAGGGATCAGTCCTGGTGCCAGTCCTCTTCAATATTGTCATCAGTGACATTGCAGATGGACTGGAGGGTAAGGTTTCTCTGTTTGCAGATGACACCAAGATCTGCAACAAAGTAGATGATCCAGATGGGGTGGGCAGAATGAGAAGAGATCTGGATAAACTGGCAAAATGGCAGGAGGAGTGGCAACTGGGGTTTAATACAAAGAAGTGCAAGATCAAGCACAAAGGAGAGAGAAACCCTGAAGCCACCTATAGGTTGAGAGGGGAGTTGCTGGCAATCACAAGGGAAGGAAAATACATAGAAACATAGACTTTAATGGCAGATAAGGACCGCTTGGCCCACCTAGTCTGCCCATTTCCCTACCTACAGGATAAGCTGCAGATCCTAGTTAACCAACAGCCTATTTATTCCTACCCCCCACAAGAATTGCCTTATGTCTGTCCCATGCATTCTTGAATTCTCCCACAGTTTTAGACCCCACAACATCCTCAGAAAGGCTATTCCATGCATCCACCTCTGTGAAAAAATACTTCCTCACATTTCCCCTGAGCCGTCCTCCCTCTATCTTCAAATTGTGTCTGCTTGTTCTTGCACATCTCTTTTTCTGAAAGATGCTACCATCTTGAACTTTGTTGATTCCACTGAGGTACTTAAAAGTTTCTATAATGTCTCCCTTCTCCCTTCTTCTTCCTTTCCTCAAGGGTATACATATTAAGCTCCTTTAGTCTCTCCTCGTATGGCTTCTCTTGCAGACCCTGCAACATTTTAGTTGGCCTCCTCTGGACTGCCTCCATCCTGTCTATGTCCTTGCGGAGATGGGGTCTCCAGAACTGGATGTAGTACTCCAGATTGGGTCTCACCAACTGTCTGTACAGAGGGATAACAACTTACTGTTTTCTGCTGGTTATGCCTTTTCATATACATCCCAGTATCCCCCCAGCCCTCCCTACTGCCTTCTCACATTGCTTGCCAACCTTAAGGTCATCTGATATAATTAGCCCCAGGTCCCTTCTCATTTTTGTTGTTGTTACTACCTCCCCTAACATTGTGTAATCTTCCCCTGGGTTTTTGTTTCCCAGGTGCATTATTTTGCACTTCTTTGCATTGAATCCAAGCTGCCATACTTCTGACCATTCCTTCAACCTTACCAAGTCCCTTCTCATCCTTTCCACGCCTCCTTGTGTATCAGCCCTGTTTCAGATCTTTGTGTCATCTGCAAATAGGCATACTTTTCCTTCCAGTCTCTCTGCAATGTCATTTATAAAGACATTAAAAAGGACTGGACCCAGTACTGAACCCTGTGGTACCCCACTAGTAACCCCTCTTTCTTCAAAGTGGACTACAGTTACAATGACCTTTTGTGTCCTGTTGTCCAGCCATTGTTTTACCCAGGCTACCACCCTGGGACCCACTCCCAGGCTGGTTAATTTTATTATTAATCTTTTGTGTGGGACTGTGTCAAATGCCTTGCTAAAGTCTAGGTAGGCCATGTCCACAGCCCCTCCCTGGTCTACTACTTTGGCCACCCAGTCAAAGAAATCCATTAGATTCATCTGACATGACTTTCCCACTGTAAACCTATGCTGCCCTGTGTCCTGTGCCCCACTGGCCTCTAGGTACTCAACAATTTTTTCCTTCAGAAGTGATTCCATCACTTTCCCTACCACAGAGGTCAAACTGACAGGTCTGTAGTTTCCTGTCTCTATCTTGCTCCCACTTTTGCGAAGAGGAATCACATCTGCCTTCCTCCAGTCCTCAGGTACCACACCATCCTCCCATGATTTGTTAAAAAGGGTAGTCAGTGGTGTCACTAGTTCTCCCCTTAATTATTTTAGAATTCTGGGGTGAATTCCGTCAGGCCCCATTGCTTTGTCCTCCTTCAGTTTTAGGAGTTCTTTCAGAACCCTTTCTTCTGTGAAAGGACTGGGATCGACCCCCCTATCCAGAGTGCTTCTGTTAATTGGATTATGCACCTCCCCCTCCTCCTCTTTTGTGAATACTGAGCAGAAGTATTAGTTCAGTATCTCTGCTTTTTCACTGTCCCTCTCTGCCCACCCACCGTCCATTCTATTCAGCCTCACTATCCTTCCCTTTGTCTTTCTACACTCCCTGATGTAGCTATAAAAGGTTTTATCCCCCTTCTTAACCAAGTTGGCTATCTTTTCCTCAGTTTGGGCCTTTGCTATTCTGACTTACCTCCCTGCATCCTTCTGCCTTAACTGGTATAGTTCTCTGTCCAGCTCCTTCCGTGTTTCCTTATACTTCCTAAATGCTATCTTTTTCTCCCTAACCTTCCCCGCTACCTCTTTTGAGAACCATAGTGGCTTTTTCTTTCTTTTTGATTTGTTTATTCACCTCACACAAAGGCCTGTTGCCTCTGTGATGGCAGTTTTGATGTTTCCCCATTGTTGCTCCACCCATCCTTCTAGCCTGTTTGCTTGTGCTTTTCTAAGACACTCTCCCATCTTGCCAAAGTCAGCCCTCCTTAAGTCCAGTACCTTCACTTGTGTATGGCTTGACTCTGTAGCTGAGTTTATCATGAACCACACTGTTTGGTGGTCACTTGTTCCCAGATGGCTACCCACTTCTAGATCTGAGATCCTCTCACTGTTCCCATTTGAGAGTACTAGGTCTTAGATTGCTCCCTCATGAGTGGGTTCCAAAACTAACTGTCTGAGGCATGCAACTTGTAGGGCATTGAGAATGGCCCTGCTCTTGAATGTGGCTGCAGCAAAGGTGTTCCAGTTAACATCTAGCATATTTATGTCCTCCATCATCAGTATCTCCCCTTTCTCTGCTATCCTAAGGATGCCTTCTATTATATCCTTGTCCATTCCCTCCCTTCCCCCTGAGATGGGGTCTGTATACAACCCCTGTGCAGACTCTGGAGCCATTTCCAGTCTCTAAGGTGACCCACAGTGCCTCCTCTCCTCCCTGTTTACTCTTTTGTTCCATTGCTTTTATCTCTTCCCTTACATAGAGAGCTACTCCTCCCCCTCTTCTCCCGTCCCTGTCTGTCCTGTAGGTTGTGTACCCTGGTATGTTAACATCCCAGTCATGGTTCTCTGTGTACCATGTTTCTGTGACTGCTATGATATCTAGGCATCCCTCTTCCATCAAGGCCACCAGTTCAGGGAGCTTGTTGCCCAGACTACTGGCATTGGTACTCATTACCCTCCATTTCTTGATGGCCTTACCCCTTTTTGCCCCATCCCTGTCCTTATTGCCTTTATCATTGTCTCCATTTACCCCTGCACTTCTCCCTATTGACATCTCTATCTTGGTGTTTACCTCACTTACTACTCTGATTTTTTTGGGGGGGGGCTAGAATTTCCCTTCTCATTTCCAGTGCCTCCCTTCTTGGCTAGTTTAAATGCTTGCCAATGAAGCATTTAAACCTATCACCTAGGATCCTGGTTCCCCTCCTGGACAGATGCAGACACTCAGGCCAGTATAGGCCTGCATTACTCCAGGTGAATCCCCAGTCCCCAGTGAAGCCAAATCCCTGAGCTCTGCACCAGACTTTCAACCACTGATTGAATCCCATGGTATGGATCACCCTAACCTCATCCATGCCATAGACAGGCAGCACCTCCGAGAAGGTTCCCATGCATGCTACTTGTCTAAGGCCCCTCCCCAACTCCACAAACTCTTTCTGCACTGCTCTGATCCCTTTCTTAGCCAGGTCATTTGTCCCTAGATGGACAATGACATCCAGCTCCCTCCCTCGTATAGCTGCTCCAGCGATCCTGAGGATTCACTCCATGTCCTTTTAGGCCATGGCACCAGGCAGGCACCTTACCTCCCTCTCTCATTACTCCCCCAGTTCTACCCTCCTAACAATGAGTCCCCCATCAGGAGTTGTTTCCTTCCCCTGTGGGGTCCCATGCCACCCTCCTGTGGGTCTCTTTTGTGGAGGCTCCCAGCATCCTCCTTGGTTTCCACTGCCGGTGTCTCCATAGAGGAACCACACTTTGCCAGAATGGCATATGAATTGTGGAGATGTACAACTGGAGGGATGTGCCTCTGTTCCACCACCATCACCCTCCCTGAGCAAACTGTGGTCCAACTGCTCCTCTTTCTTGGCAACCTCTGAGAAAACAGCAGTGACCCTGGTGGTACCTGGGTGGGACAGGAGGTCCCCCAAATCCTGGCCAACTCAGCCTGGAGATGAGCAACCTCCTCCCTCAGCCCAGAGAGGTGTCTGTAGATGGGACAACACCTCATCCTCCAGAACATCTCCCAGAAGACTGCTGCTCCACTGCCACTGCACTGCACCACTCCCATCATGTCTTATTTCTGTCCCCTTAACTGTTGTTTGGAATACTTACTCTTCCCTCTGTTTATTTATTTATTTTTTATTTTTATTTTTATTTATTTTTCTCCCTACTTACTTACTTACTGCCTCTGTGCCCTTTAAGCTCCTGATCTTCCTGTTCTGAGACAAGAAGTTCCTATATTTCTCAGTAGTCTCCTTACTTGCTCAGAGTCAGACCTCTAGCAGGTGGGGGGATGGAGAGCTACTCTTGCCCTTCTAGGATGGTGAGTCTTTGGTAGCTCTGTGATCACTCACTTCCTGCTCCCAAACAGGAAGTTACTGTTGTCAGTCAAATCCTGTGCCTATAAAAGTAGAAGTGGCTTAGGGTGGGGGGGGAGGGAAGGAGGGCACTTTAGTCCCAGTAGAGAAGTATAGTTATAACAGCAGCTCCTTCCTCTTGGTGTTCTCTGCCTGTTATTTGGCAGAAGCTATCTAGGGCAGTTTTTAAATCTGGCTTTAACCTGGCTTCCTTCTAGCTAAGCCACTCCCCCTACTTTACAGCTTTTTCTACACTTAGTTAATTGCACAGGTAACAATTCCCTTCAACCACCTGAGACAAACACCTAGATAACTGCACAGATAACAATTCACTTCGGCCAACTCAGACAAACACACTAACTCTTTTTTTGTTTGTTTTGTTTTTACCCTAAATTGAAGGTCCCAGTAGTAGAGTTCTAGTTCTTTAGTCCTAGTAGTGAAGTTTAATTATAACAGCAGCTCCTTACTCTTGGTGTTCTGTTCCTGCTCTCTGGCAGACTTGGGCATCATCATCGCAGATGACCTGAAATCATCCAAACAGGCTACTAAAACAGTAGGTAAGGTTAGAGGGATGTTGGGGTATATTAGTAGGGATATCACAAGTTGTAAGAGGGAGGTAATAATCCCTCTTTACAAGACACTGGTTAGGCCCCATCTGGAGTACTGCGTGCAGTACTGGAGGCCACACCTGCACAAGGACATTAACAAAATGGAGGCAGTACAGAGAAGGGCAACCAAAATGGTGCAGGGACTGATCAGAAACATAGAAACATAGAAACATAGAAACATAGAATGTGACGGCAGATAAGGACCGCTTGGCCCACCCAGTCTGCCCATTTCCCTACCTACTGGATAAGCTGCAGATCCTAGTTAACCAGCAGCCTACTTCTTCCTACCCCACCCCCAGAATTGCCTTTATGACTATCCCATGCATGCTTGAATTCCACCACTGATTTTGACTCCACAACCTCCTCCGGAAGGCCATTCCATGCATCCACAACCCTCTCTGTGAAAAAATACTTCCTTAAATTACCTCTGAGCCGCCCCTCTATCTTCAAATTGTGCCTCTTGTTCTTGCACACCTCTTTTTGAAAGATGCTCACCTCTTGGGCTTTGTTGATTCCTTGAGGTACTTGAAAGTTTCTATCATGTCCCCTCCTCCTTTCCTCGAGGCTATACATATTAAGCTCCTTAAGTCTCTCTTCATATGTCCTCCGGTGCAGACCCTGCACCATTTTAGTTGCCCTCCTCTGACAGCTTCCATCCTGTCTATGTCTTTATGGAGATTGGGTCTCCAGAACTGCACACAGTACTCCAGATGGGGTCTCACCAGCTGTCTGTACAGAGGGATAATAACTTCCTGTTATCTACTGGTGATGCCTCTCCCTATGCATCCCAGTATCCCCCCAGCCCTCCTTGCTGCCTTCTTACATTGCTTGCCCACCTTTAGGTCATCTGATATGACTACCCCCAGGTCCCTTTCCATTTTTGTTGTTGTTAGTATCTCACCTCCCATTGTGTACTCTTCCCCTGGGTTTTTGTTTCCCAGGTGCATTACCTTGCACTTCTTAGCATTGAATCTAAGCTGCCATACATTTGACCATTCCTCTAACCTTGCCAAGTCCTTCTCATCCTTTCCACCCCACCTGTGCATCAACTCTGTTGCAGATCTTAGTGTCATCTGCAAAGAGACATATTTTTCCTTCCAGTCCTTCTGCAATGTCGCTTATAAAGACATTGAAGAGGACTGGTCCTAATACTGAACCCTGCGGTACCTCCGCTAGTAACCCTCCTTTCTTCTGAGTGGACTCCATTTACTATTACTCTGTGTCCTATTCTCCAGCCAATTCTTTACCCAGGCTGTCATCTTGGGACCCACTCCCAGGCTGGCTAACTTATATATTAATCTTTTGTGTGGGATTGTGTCAAATGCCTTGCTAAAGTCTAGGTAGGCCATGTCCACAGCCCCTCCCTGATCTACTACTTTGGTCACCCACTCAAAGAAATCTATCAGATTCGTCTGGCATGACCTTCCTGCTGTGAATCCATGCTGCCTAGGGTCCTGTGCCCTTCTGGCCTCCAGATACGCGACAATTCTTTCCTTTAGAAGTAATTCCATCATTTTCCCTATCACTGAGGTTAAACTAACAGGTCTATAGTTTCCTGCTTCTGCCTTGCTCCCACTTTTGTGAAGGGGAATCACATCTGCCCTCCTCCATATGAGGACAGATTAATGGAGCTCAATATGTATACCCTAGAGCAAAGGAGGGAGAGAGTTGATATGATCAAAACATTCAAACATCTTAAGGGAATTAACAAGGTGAAAGAGTCTAACATGTTACAATATAAGGAAAATAGCAGGACAAGAGGACACAGCATGAAATTAGAGGGAGGCTGATTGAGGGGAATGTGAGGAAGTTCTTTTTCACAGAAAGGGTGGTGGATGCATGGAACGGCCTACCTCAAGAAGTGGTTGATATGAAGACACTGCAGGGCTTTAAACAGGCATGAGATAGGCATAAAGGAGCAGTACAGATGAGTATGAATGATAGGGCCATTGACAGAGTAAAGGCCTATGGCACATTTATAAGGTAGAAAAAATGGACAGACTGGATGGGCCTTGCGGTCCTTATCTGCCATCAACTTTTATGTTTCTATGTATCCAAGGAAATCATCCCTAGAATAGGATTGTTATGCTGCAGAAGCTATGTCATCGTAGCTGTTATGCTGCACTAGCTACTGCAGCATAAAAACATCGAACCCGTTCAGTAAGCCACGGCAGCAGATAGAGCAGGACCATTTCAGAGTGGTTCTGAGGCAAAAAAATTACCCCTCTGTTTAGCCCCTTTTTTTAGTGTAAAAATAAAAGTTTATGGTGGTCCCTCAAAGGCAGCAGTTCATCAAGCTGTGGTGGCGAAAAGGAAAAATTCATGCTGGAGCACCTCCGGCAAGCAGTACTGCAGTGGTGAGCATGAGAGCTTCAAGGGTGGAGCAACAAGATCCCAAGCTAACGATACCTGAGCTGACATCCACTCCTCTTCTGGTGGTCTGTTCTCTTCCAAAAATAAAAAAACATACATTATAAAAAATAACAAATGGGTAACCATCCATAACCAAGGCTGTATTTCTTCTTGAGAAGTGAAATCATCACAGAGACCTCTCGAGCTTCGCACTCGAGGTTATGATGATTTCACTTCTCTCAATGAAACACAGCCTTGTTATGGATGGTCACCCATCCATTATTCTCTATATAGTGGTTTAATTCAACTTATATATCACCCTTCAGTGCTTCACTAACTTATACAAACTTTTCTTCCTTGCCAGACTTTATACATCTTAGTATCATTTTATGTAGATTCACGTTTACAAACAGTATCCCATTATATAGTGTCATGTTTTTCAAACCACTGGTTATTATTTCACTTCCTTTTGGATTGTCATATGTGTCTATGTACAGTATGAGATGACAGTCCATGCAGAACTAGAGCTATCAGTCACAATTAGAATGCATTTTTTGTTCCTATTTTTTTATGTAACAAGGTTTCATATAAGAAACATAAAACTTTTAATTTTTTTATAAAGCAGATAAAAACCAAGCTCATGTATTTATCAGCACTTAAACTGAATTCAGAATTTACTGTTTGGCCCAAAATCCAGCCCAGGTCTACTGCTTGCAAGGCAGCTATGCTAACCACTAAACCACATTAAGAACTGCTGTTTTAGTATGATTCTGTTTACCTGTTTCAATGTATGTTTTGTTTCTGTACCTCTATTTCATTGAGCTGAGCAAACCATTTTTCTGCAAAGGTAGAAATGTTCATTTAATTGAATATGTTGATAATCCAAAAGGTGGTACTAAAAGTGTGAAAATCACATTGTTGTTTTGTTCTATAGTTTTACCTTGTAGTGTCCTTTGCATGTATATTTTTCAAAAGGAGTTGTATATCCTATTTTCCTGTCTATATGTAACCCCCCTACAAATGGGGGTTCCCAAAAAGTGTTCCTTGAGCTTGCCTAAATGCTTACTGCCAGGTTGGTGTCCTGCATTTTAGCAGTGTAAATGTGATTGCCAGAGAGTGCCTGTATAGCCTCTGTGCACTGTCTCTTTAAGAGTTGCTTGGATTGCAGTCATAAGTAATCTGAGAGGGAGCGCTGTTAAAAGATGTAACTATTTGCTGGAAATCATTTAGAGTGATATTGATAAAGTAGTTTGTCTAACCTGCCTTCTTTGCAGCAAGGACTGTCTTGTTTATCCCCACCATTTGGCCCGGGACTGCAAATTGGACCAATCAGTTCTGGTGGAACCTAAATGGAGCCGGAGTACAGGAGCTTTCTGGAGTCAAAATCTGTAGGAACTGTAGTTTTGGGCTTTTGGTGCCTTTTTGCACCTGAAGGGGGAGCCTTTGTTGTGACTGACAGAAAGATCAGCCAACCGAAACCTTTGAATCTTGGGGAAAATCCCAGACTACTTGCAATTTTCAGTTAGTTCTGAGCTGGGAAGTGAAATGAGTAAGATCTCAAGTGTTTCTGAGCAGCAATCCTGAGTGGATTCACATGGGAGAACTGTGGAAAGGACTGATTCCTGGTCTGCATGTCTGCCTACTGCTCTGAGAGGGAGAAAGAATTATTTTCGGACTGAATCCGAGCGTGTGATTAAAGTAAGCTACTGAAGTGGGACCAGGTTCACCCTGAGGAGGACTGAAGATTGTGCTGGATGCGATCAGCCTGCCAGAAATCCCATTCACTTCAAAATGTCTGACTTGTGCAGAGAACAGTGTGATTGGGACCGAAAAAGAATTGCCTGGTACTGTAGAATCCTTTGCATATAAATATGCTGTGCATTGAAAGTGGGTCATGATTTGTTTCCCCACTGTGTGAACTGTGTCCTGCTTGCTGGTAGCTGTATCCAGCTCAAATGTACTGAGTCCGCAGTTAACTCCATGCAGCTGGACCTTGCCATGAGGGCCCTGCCAGACTACCCTACTGCACAGAGAAAAGCTATCGACAAGGGAACTGCCTGGGGATCAGCCCCCCCCCCCACTCCACGCTTGAAAGGGAACAATGCCTCAGCGAAATCGTGTGGGCCCTGCTTGTCCTGGCAATCCAGACCAACCACTAGCTGTCTCAAACTTCGTCCATCCTGTGTCCAGTCTTGAGTACTGTGAGTAACTATCAAGGTAGCTCCCTGCACCTACAGTATAATCTAAGTGTGTCATCTGATTTCTTGGTTATTTCTCTTCATTCACGAACTGAGCCATCAGGCTCCAGATTACAAATAGTGTGTTGTGCATGTTGTTTTTCCATCACAGGGCCCCAACCAGATGCGATGCCGGCCTACCCCAGGCAATGATCCTGTATAGCCCATCTGCCTACTACCTGGGTATCCAGAGTGTGTGACTGTGTGGGGGGTTCTGAACTGCATGCATAACTGTTAGATTACTGTAGCTTGTAAGCCAATCATCCTGATTATGCCCCTTCCTTGTTCACATCCCCTGAATAAATCAGATCTTACTTTTTCTGCATTTAAGCTGACTGTGGTTCCGGTTTGTGTTAAAAGTACTGTACTGTTGCTGTCTGCTCTGTTTAACCTTGTTTTACAGGGGGTCCCCAGGGTTGAACCAGAGGAGCCAGCCCTGGCGGTAAGTGCAACCAGTGTGAGTACTTGCAAAGTGTGTCAGGGGTATTGTGAAAGTGATTATTGTGTACTGTTTTGGCCACTAGTGGGGAACAAGGGGGGTTACAGTGTCCCAAAGGTCTGTGCCCAGGCTAGTTTGACCACTACCAACCCTCACCTTTGGGTGGAGGCAGACACCCATTACAGAACTTAGGCCCCTTCACCTGTTATTAGCCAAGCAGGCAGGGGTAGTAGCCCTTTGGATAGCGCCACCTAGGGGTTACATATAGTTAGAACAAAGAGCAACTTTTTAACATCTACAGTTTACATTTTATTTTATTTTTTTAATGGTAATAAGTAGCTTATATAATGTGCATCATTTCTTTAGCATTTTTCTCATATGTTTTATAAGGCACTGTGCCTTTCATTCCTGGGTGCAATTTATTTAGTCAGTTTCAACAGTTCCCTAAAGGGTAAACAATATACTAACAATTTACTTTACTTCAAATAATAGTGTATTTTTGTGCCACAGTGTGTTATGCTGATGTGTATTCAGTTGGCTTACAGCTCTCTCCTGGAGCACTGTTCTGACTGGCACCATCTCATCTTGCAGTGCACTGCCTGCTGCATGGAGCCTGCACTTTATAGTCCTGGTCAGGGGGAAGCTTGGGATCAACCAATTAGCGCACAGCAACATGTGACACCACTAGGGATGATGTCATCATGCTCCAGTGCCCACCCCTATTAGTACACCCTTCCGTTGCCATGGCAATGGCATTGTGTTGCTACCCGACCAGAACTAGATGGGCAAATTATTGCCACAGCCCTCCTGAGGCATGCTACTCACCCCTGAGCAAGGAATTCATAGGAACACTTTAAGTGAAGTGTGAATTTAAAAAATGCTCATATGAGGGTCTGTCAACATTGCATGGATGCCAAGCCTTGGAGACAGAATTTCTAATGTTTACTAACATCAGATCCCTGATGGTTTTACTCAGAGTCACCTAAATTCTAATGTCCTGGAGATTTTTTGGGCAGCAACATACAGTAGTGTATTAGGAACATCTATAATTTTTGTTTGGATTTCTACATGGATTTGTTTCCAATTATACTCTAAACAGAATATGTGTAATGTGCAGTATCTTTTGCATCTCTTTTGTTACCACTCTTAATTTTAGGTTAATATGTGTTGTTCTTTTGTATTTCCACAGTTGACAAAGGTGGAATCAGTTCTTATTTCTATTCTTTTTTGTATAACAGCTTTTATTGTAGTTCGTATTAAGACCACTGCAACAAATACATTAATGCAAGGCATAACAGATAACATGCATACTAGAAACAGTATAACAGATGCTGGCTGGGGATACCCCCTTGGAGATGCAATGCTAGAGTAACATAGTAAGGATTACACAAGGAGAAACAAACACTTTACTTAATATTACATTAAGGTTTAGATATCAGACATCACAACAATATCATGCCACTTACACAATCAGATAAAACTTAGGTAAACAGCCATAAAGCAATACAAATAGTTTAAAGTAGGAGCCACAAAGTGATACAACCTTGTCTCTCAAGAATAATGTTCACTATCTAGTTGACACATGAAAGTTATTTACACAGTCTTTATACTACATATAAAAATAGTTTAACCCACAAGTACCTTGAAACTGTAAGTTTACTAGGAACACCAAGTATGCAACTGCATTCTCATAGGGCTGTGAAACTGCGTTGCGACATGTGAGCAATATTCAGTTGCGTAGAGTAAGTGTTGAGCTATACCTTATAAACTGTGTTTGTGTCATGAGGGAGATGAGGTATTATGTATCCTGGACTGTCAGAAGGGAGGGTGTCTGTGCTGGTGACAGAAAACTGAAGTACACTCATACCTGAGTTAACTTGTGCTCTAGGACATGAGGCTAACATATGCCAGTGGGAGTAGTGCATCCAGGTCCAGTAGTGGGATTAGCCTGCAATAGATGCTTTAGCCACAGGGTCCATCCCTCTGTAAATGTAGCATCTGTGCCACAATTACAATGTAGAATCTGCAGGTAGGCCACAGACTTTGAGAGTCCAGCTTCGAAATGCTCAAGCTTAGGGGGTGTCTGCCTGTCTCCACTTGAGCAAGATCTGTCTCCTTGCTTCCATGGCAGCTTGGTGGATGAACCTCCTGATGGAGTTGGAGGTGTTGGGTGACTGAGCCAGCTCCCCTAGTATAAGTCATTGAGAGCAAAGGGGATCTGGAAAGGCATGATATTGTTAAGTGTATGCACCACAGGCTGCCAGTAGGGGTGGATGTCTGCATGACCATAAAACGTGAACAAAGTCAGCAGAGGGATGATGGCATCTCCAGCACTGGTTGGAGAGGTAAAACCCTAGTTTGGCTTGCTGGACCGGGGTTTAGTTCTGGTCAGACATATGGCAGCTGGGGTTCAATGCAAAGAAGTACAAAGTCATGCACTTGAGAGCAAGGAACCCAAGCAGGTGTTATCAGTTGGGAGGGGTACAGATAGCCACTACGGGGGAGGAGAAAGATCTTGGGGTGATAATTACAGGGTAAATGAACCATTCAGCACAGTGCAGAAAAGCAGCAATTAAAGCCAATAAAATGCAGGGATGTATTGCTAGAGGAATCACCTCCAGGAGGGGGAAGGTGATCTTGTCACTGTACAGGTCATTGGTGAGGCTGCATCTGGAGTACTGCATTCAGTATTGGTGCCCAAACTTAAAGAAGGACATTAAATTACTGGAGGTGGTCCAGCACAGAGCAACAAGGATGTTCCTGGGATTGGAAGACAAACCCTATGAGGAGAGACTGAGGGAGCTTAACATGTATACCCTCAAGGAGAGGAGAGATAGGGGGATATGATGGAGACCTTTAAATATATGAAAGGCATAAATAATACTGGTACAGAGGGGCTCTTCAGACTGAAGGGAGGGATGGAGGGACACCAGGGGGCACAGTCTGAGATTGGAGGGTGGAAGATTCAGGAGGGAAATAAGGAGGCACTTTTTCACAGAAAGAGTGGTGTCTAAGTGGAATGCACTGCCCGAGGAGGTGGTGTCCTGTGAGTCAGTGAGCAGTTTTAAAAGGGGATGGGACAAAGTGAGGGCGAGGATCGACTTTATAGGGATAGGGGAGGGAGGGGCAGCTGCAGTGTAATAGATTGCTAACTGCACACTCGAGCAGACTCAATAGACTGTATGGCCAGTATCTGCTGGCAGTTTCATATGTTCTATACCACCACCATAACATTTTCTTTTGTATCAACTGAAGTTTAAGATCTGGATGCCAGTGTGCATGCTTTCCCAACACCTTTTCCAGCATTGTGGGTAATGGTAATTTTGAGGTCTCATTCCCATTTTTGCCTATGTGCATTCCAGTTTGGCAGATACAAATTTTAAAGGTGCTGATACAGATGCCTATTCCTGGTTTTAGGATTGTGGAGCCAATTGATTAACAATGAGGAGATTTTATTTGACCATAGTAAATAGAGAATAATATATGGGGTGGTGTGTGTAACGAGATTTTACACACACCAGAGTTGTGGGATGCTACATAAACCCCGAGGGCGAAGCCTGAGGGGTTTATAAACTGCATCCCACAACGAGGGTGTGTGTAAAATCCGAGTTTTACACACACTACTCCCTTATTTTATTTTTATAATTGCTAGCATGCGCTGTTTTGCCTCAGCAATCATAGAAAATAAATGATCCGCTTTAGGCAACCAGGGAGCAGTCAAAAGTCTTAGTGTTCTGTGGTCTGACAGGTTCTAGTACTCCACTTATGTGAGGTAACAAGTGGAGAAAGTAACGGTAGCTGTGTTTATATTTTTTTCTGTTTCCGGTATTCTTACTTACTGGCAAACAGCGGTTGCGGAGCTAAGGTGTTCTTCGGTGTGATGAGGAGAGACCCTCCAGCTCTCGTGTCTGGAGAAAGAAACCAGACAGTGTGTTCCTTTTCTGCTGGTTTTTGTTTGTGAGAATTTCTTTTTTTTTTTTCAAATACAAAGAGAAGAAAAAAAAAATGCAGACAGCGAGCGGCATTGCTTCTCGGAAGAATGAACTGAACAGCACGACATATGGGAGCATGGACTGGCGAGATGCTTGATCAGAGGGAAATTATACAGAGCCATATTATAACTAGCCGAGCTGGTTATAATGGCAAATTATAACCTGGTTTCCCTATGGGAAAAAGCGCCTGCCAGTAATTATATAACATTTATCAAATCTCTGTTTTAGAGAGGGATCACGTGGTGAGCTAGAGAGGAAAAGACGTCCTGTAGGTTGCTTCTGGGTCACGCCGAATATTGTATCTTTAAAATACTTCTTCGGATCTCACCATTTCATTTATAACTGGGAATCCTGTTGCCTAAAGTGTTATAGTGTTTTCGGGTGCAAGCAGAAAGTATAAAATACAGTAAAGTACTCACGTTCAGCAAGGAAGTGCCAGGCCTTGAACATGGCTGAGATGGAAGTTGGAAGCCCCAAGCCTCTGGCTGCAAGGTCCCTGGCTGTGAAGTCCTTGAAACCTAACTCTCCATTGCCTGAGGAGAATGATGGCCAGCTGACTGAAGAGTGAGGAGGGCAAGCATCTTCGGATGATATCTCCAAAATTAAGCATCTCCTTCAAGGACTAGTGGCCGATTTTTCTACCTTAAAACCGGCACTGAAAGCCTTAACGCAAAGGGTGGGGGATGTGGAAGCCAGGGTTGCCGCCCAGGAAAGGAAAATGGCTGCAACAGACCATGGGGTGGTTCAGCTGAAAAAACAAATTAAGGAAGCTGGAAGATCGACTTGAGGACCAGGAGTCTTGCAGTCGGAGGAATAACCTGATAATGGCTGGTCTTCCCGAGAGAATGGAAGGATCAGACTGTGTATCATTCATTCAGGATCTCCTCATGAAATTGCTTGGTCCAACACCCTTCTGAGAATCAAATAACATTGAAAGGGCACATCGTTCATTGAGCGAGATCCCCCCACCTGGTGCTAGACCTAGGGTCCTTATCATGCGTTTTTTAAACTACAAAGAGAAAACTCGTGCTGTATAAAGCTAGAGCAATTCAAAATCTACAATGGAACGGGGCCTCTATCTGGCTTTTTCAAGACCTGACACCCTCAGTTCAAGAAAAACAGAAAGAATATGCCAAGATTAAGAAGAATCTCTATCTAGCAGGGGTGAAGTTTAGACTCCAGTATCCAGCAACACTGATTATGAAATTACAGGCCGGAGATTGGAGGTATGCGACACCGACTGACGCCTTAGAAGGCCTAAGGAGAGAGCTACCAGCTTTGTTTAAACATGCAACCTGAAGAATTGTGGTGTTAGAAGGATTAACTTTGCTAGAGTGATGAGAGGGAGCAGGATTGACTTGGTGGAGCTACAAATGTAGGTAGTGCTTGATTTACACAAACTTTGGTTTTCTCCCCAAGCCTCAGAGATTGGACTCGCCCCTATATGGTTTTGACCACTCTGGATTTATTCTGTGTGGGACTGTTATGAACTGGCTTATTATTTATTGTTATTAGGGTCAAGTTAACCCCAGACCGCTGAAATTTTATTTTTCAATGCAGGGAGTTGGACATCTTATTTTACGATGGGGGGCTAATAATAGACTGTTTGAATCACTGAGTACTGTTGAAAAACTTCAACTGGTTTGAGAACTTTCCCATGTGGATGAGCTGTTTCATGAGGATGAGGAGTGACTTTGCCTAGCAATACATGGGGTGATAGCAATTGCGTGCTACCGAGCACACCTACACTGAACTAGTAGACATATTAGGCATTTTCTTTAAATTGGTTAGTTATTGGTTCTGGGGGTTCCTCCTTATTTGTTTGAATTGGAGGAATGGGGGAAACTGGGAAACCTGGATGTAAGTAACATGGTTAAAATGGGGGGCACAATTATACTGCCGCATATATTTGAGGTTGGGGGGTTAAGCGCTCAGACCTCTGACCCTATGGCAAGGACTAAATGGGGATTAGAGTGCATTCCTTTAGCTATCACTGGATATTATAGAGGAAGAGACCTTAAGCGAGGAGAGAAATGCACTTACACAGTTTCTGGAGTTTAACCACCGTTATTTATTATGAGTTTTTGGTAACTCTAGAAGCTTAGGGTGGGATTTAATGTCTTGGGTGTGGTCTGTAGATCTCTTATTGGGATTCAGGGGGGTCCAGAGGCACGTGGGGGCTAGCTGATACACATCTCAATCTAATCGAGGAGGACAATCAGAGGATTGGGGAGTATAGTGGGGGGGGTTCTGGGGGGTTAGGGGAAGGGAGAGAATCCATGGTGGATATAAGATGGTGGACAAACTGTCAGAGGGTGAAAAGCAGGGGTAGTATTATAAATAATGGTAAGGCTTAAATTTATTTCCTGGAATGTTAAAGGCCTCAGGGGGAGGAAGAAAAGACTGGTAATATTAAGATATATTAATCAACTAGGGGTTCATATTTCTGCATTATAGGAAACACATTTATTGAAGGAGGAATTACATCTTTTGAAGAAAATGTGGGTGGGCCAAGTAATAGGTGAAGGGAAGGCCAAAGCATCTGGAGGTGTGACGATACTAGTAGAAAAGGCTTGCCCATATGTAATATCACAAATTAAGACAAGAGAGGATGGTAGGGGAATCTATGTTTTGGGTGCTATCCTGGGAAATCCATTATCTTTTGCCTCAATTTATGGCCCTACTCTGTCTAAACCCTACTTTTTTTGCCTCTCTGGAAGTAGATATGGCTACTCTCCTAACCCACCCTCTGGTTTTAGCAGGGGACTGGAATCTTTCCTTGGATAATTGGGTGGACAAGAATCCTCCTTCTAAAAAACCAACCTCTGTGGCACAGGTTGCTTTAACTAGATTTTTGGAAGTCACAGCACTAGTTGACCCCTATCGAGTATATACTAAAGGGGATACAGACATGACCTTTTATTCTGGAGCGCATAACTCCCATTCCCGAATTGATTTTTTTTGGTCAACAGGGCAGCACTAAGGGGCATCCAGGAATTGACTACTCTTAATAGAGTATTATCTGACTATTTCCCTGTACAGATGCTCTGGGAAATAGATGTCATTCCCCCAAAACCATATAGGTGGAGATTGGATGATTCGGTATTAATGATGGATAAGGCAGTGCCCAAATTAGAGGAAGCACTGGTGGAAATTATGCAGAGCCAAGTTCTGACTCTCCAAGATAAGAGACTAGCTTGGCCTACTTGTAGTGTACTATATGCAGGAATAGCCCAGGTTATCATAGCTAGGAGGAATAGTATGAACAGAGCCCAGGAAGAATTCTTAACTGGAGCCATTAAGTCATTACTCCCTTTGAAGGGTTCCTCTAGTGAGTTGGACAAGGAGCTTAGAGAGCTAAGAGATGAAATGAGCAGCATGATGCATCTCAGGATAGATCATTGGCTTGAAAGATTAAATGCCAAATATTTAATGCAGGGAGATGTGCTGGGCTGTTTGTTGGCTAACAGAATCAGGGAATGGGAGGCAGAAAGGACAGTTCCTGTAGTAAAGTTTAAAGGGGATGTTATTACAGACCCTCAGGGAATGGCCGATGCTTTCGCAGATTATTGTATTGGGATTTACCAGGGGGGAGCTATTAGTACTGAGCATGAGATTAGATGGTTTCTGGATAAGACTCCTATGCCTAAGCTAGACCCGGAACAGGCTCAAGCCTTGGCAGCCCCAATCCAAGAAACGGAAATAATAGCAGCAATTAAAGCATTGCCAAACAGTAAGACTCCAGGGCCAGATGGGCTTTCAACTAAATTTTACAAGGTTCATTTAAAGTCTGTACTCCTGCTACTGAAAGACTTATTTTATCATATTATGCATGATGGGGTTCCCCATCCTCCCTTGTATCAAGCCTATATCACGCTTATCCCAAAGCCAGATAAGCCTAGGGATTTGTCTGGCAACTATAGACCCATAGCTTTTATTAATCAAGATATTAAAATTCTAACGAGGATCCTGGCTAATAGAATTTTAAAAGTCGCTCCTTTATTAATTAGTCAGGATCAAGTAGGATTTATGCCAGGTCGGGGGCGCATGATGCATTAAGGAAGCTTCATCATATTCTTAACAGGGCCTCCAATTCCAAGTAATCTATGGCTTTAATTGCACTTGACGCTGAGAAGGCGTTTGATAGGGTGGCCCATGTTTTTATATTCCTTACGATGGAGAAGATGGGCTTCCCCGAGGGCCTTCTCAGGGGTCTTAAAAACCTTTATGCAACCCCTACTACCAGGGTTCTGTGCAATGGTTATCTTTCCAAAGAGTTTCTTTTGATGAATGGGACCAGACAGGGTTGTCCACTGTCACCAGTTTTGTTTAATATCTATCTGGAACCTTTATTAAGATCATTTTACATGGAGCCAGCGATACAAGGGATTACTGTTCATGGGAGGGAGTTTAAATTCTCGGTCTTCGCTGATGATATTTTGTTACATCTATACCAACCAGCTGAAAGCTTTCAAAAGGCCCTGGAAATTATTAGACAATTCTCTGAGGTTTCCAACTACAAGCTAAATTTAAGTAAGATGCAGGTTCTTCCTCTTACCCCGTATACCTGCAGGGCTGATTTGGAGCATTTGCAAATAAATTGGGCCCCAATTAAGAGTAAGTATCTGGGTATTTGGATTATGGCTAGATCAGAGGAAGGGGTAGAAGCAAATATCGATAGTCTCTTGTCTGTAATTAAGGTAGACATTTTAAGGTGGAATAAACTCCCTCTTAACTTCACTGCCAGACTGGGACTGATTAAAATGAATCTTCTGCCTAGATTGCTATACCCAATTCATTTATTGCCCTATAATATACTTAAAGGAAGGTTTATTAAAATCCAGAAGGTAATATCTGCATTCCTATGGACTTCAAAACCCCCCAGGGGAAAAAACACCTTCTACGCCTTCCCCACCTTATCGGGGGTATTAAACTTCCAGACCTATATTTATATTATGTTGCGGGACAATTAGGTTTAATAGGACGGTGGTACAGAGGCCTGGAAGAGGGGGTGTACAACCCAACCTGGCTGCAGATTGAGAGACAAATTCTGGAGGACCTGAAACTTTCCTCAGCTGCATTGCTTTTCTCAGATCCAGAGGGCTTGCCTAAAAAGGGAAGGTAGATGCCAATTTTTAAATCTATGTTGGAGTGGTAGAATTTTCTAAATCCCACACAGAAGAGAATCCAAATGAAAGCTCGGGATCAACCTATATTGGGAAACCCTAATCTGCGACTGGGGGGACAAATAATCAATGATAATTGGGTTTCGCACCTGTCTGACCTAACTCTGGCAGATTTTATAGATAGGGATAAGGTGACCCTCCCACCGCAGGCTAGGGGCTGGGACTTTTTTAAAAAGATTCAGATTACAAATATGTTGTGGCACTTTCTAAGAGACAGCTTAGATGCTGGTCAGAGCCCATTTACTTGGGATAATTTGAGGGAGATTGATTATTCTCAATACCCCCTTTCAAAAGTTCATAAAGTATTGTCAGATTTTGCGAGCTCTGATTCCTCGGCTCAAGTATTATATTGGGAGAATAGCATAACCCTCCTGAGGCCTGACTGGAAAGAAATTTAGAAGAGTGCTAAATTCCTGCCTATACAGTAATATAAGACTGTACAGTTTTTTATTTTCTCAAA
This sequence comes from Neoceratodus forsteri, assembly GCA_016271365.2. NCBI lineage: Eukaryota > Metazoa > Chordata > Ceratodontiformes > Ceratodontidae > Neoceratodus > Neoceratodus forsteri. Next base: position 309,667,098 of record CM028133.1, read on the forward strand.
TATCTATTGCACCCTTGCTAAGCTATGTTCCAGGAAACTCAGACAGACAGATCTGTGCTTTAGATGTGACCTGAAACCAGGGGAGTTGTTACATGTGATGTGGGATTGTCCCAAAATACATTCACTATGGGTTCTTATCGGTCAAAACATGGATCCCCTACTAAACTATTCGGAGTACATAATGCCGGAGATCTGTATTTTGGGAGATATGCACTTGGTTGTGAGGGAGTCAGCTAAGCATCATGTGGCACTGATGTCTGCCCCGGTTAAGACATTTGTCCTAAGAAACTGGAAAAGTGACCTTATCTATAATTATGATCAGTGGGTGAGAGATCTGTTACATATCCTAGACAGACTCAAAAGTCAAATGATAGTGGACGATAAAAAGAAAATCTATGATACAGTAAAGGGTGGAGAGCATTAGAAGCAGTGAACTCAATACGACTGAAGAGTGCTCAACCCAGATCTGTATGTCTGATTGGGATCAGCTAGTCATAGTTGTTTCAGAAATAAGATTAAAGGGATTTTGATTTTTATAGAAGATTGGATGTTCTTGACTTTATGTATTTTTTTAAGAGAGGTGATTTACTCTCCTTAGATAATTTTTATCTTCGCTATATCAAGTCTGCCACATCACTGTGGATCCATGGATTCTTTCTCTCTCTCTCCTAGGGACACAGTTTTCATAGAATAGCTCAACTGACTTATAGCTAATTAGAAATGAATATCAGTAATGTTGGGGGATAGTCAACATGGGTGGTTGGCTAGGTTCATAATTAAATTAGAGTTGATGGATCTTATTTTTATGTTAGTAAGTCAGCCAGTGAATGACCAGAATAATATATGAAAACTGTGCAAGTATATAGTTATGGGGATGTACATAGTGGTCATAACCAGTTTGGGGATGTGGGCCCGGGGCAACCTGGGTTATATGTATGTATCTATGTCTTTTTTTCCTGTTTTATAAACTTTAATAAAGAAGTTTCAAAAATAAAATCTCTGTTTTAGGGCATGCCGCAGTTGCCAGATGTGCCAATGTTCAGTATGTTGGAGGTGGAAGTCTTGTTGCAGTTGGGAAAAATATTTGAGAATACCAGATTACTGGTGTACTCAGTGTGCTATGACCTGTATCTCATTACACACCCATCTTTCCTATCTTATTGGCTTGCCATCTATGGTGATGTTAGCATTACTCCATAAGGGTTCTGAAGCATCTATTGTGAGCCCTTTCCAGGAGCAGTCTCAACAACTGGTTCCAGATCCATCTGGTATGCTGTATGTTGGGAGAAAAAGTATGTCCCCTGTGCTGTTGTGCCCATAAAATTGTTCCAAGTGGTATACTGCTAGTGAGGCTTGTTCGGCCTCCAGCCAAAGTGGAAGGGATTTGGATTCCCACTCTAGCCAGAGAAGGGCATGACTAATCATGTTTGAGATGTGATAGTGTTTCAGCTGTGGAATGTTCCATCCTCCTTTCATAGTGTGGTCCCTTAATATTTTTTGCAGATCATAGGTCTCTGTTGAGCCCATATAAATGAGAAAAGGAGGCTGTCAATTGGTCTATTTGGCACCAATATCTTTTGGGGATATGCACCAGCAGTTTGTTGAGACAATATAACAATCAGGGTAGTATCCTCATTTTGTACATGGCAATGCATCGCATGAAGGAAAGAGTCAATTTCTCCCATTTAAGCATGTCAAGTTTGAGTTTGCCCAAGAGTGGTGGGAGGTTTCATGAGATGAGTTCAGTGGGCTAGGGAGGGACATTCATAAAGAAATATTTAATTGCCCCTGTTGCCCAGGTAAAGGTCATAGGAACAAATTGGGTCCAGATGGGGTCCTGATCTTTAATTGGTAAGAGTTCCATCTTTCTACAGTTTACTTTGAGGCCTGAGAGGGCCTCAAAATTGGACAGGGTTTGGGAAGCAGCAGGGAGAAATCATTCCACCACAGAGATAGTGAAGAGAAGATCATCTGCATATAGTAATGTAGTTAATTGCTTGTGATCAATGCGGATGCCCATGATATCAGAATGTTGTCACAGAGCTGCATTCAGTGGTTCAGTAGCCAGTAAATGTAAGTGGATTAAGTGGACAGCCTTATCTCATACCTCAGTGGACTGGAAAGTTGAGAGATTAAATCCCATTCATGAGGACTGCTACTTTGGGAGAGGAAAAGAGCATTTTGACCTATTTTAAAAAGTGTGGTCCAATGATGGCCTGCCTAAGCATATACCAGAGGAATTCCCACTCCACCGAGACAAAAGCTTTTTGCATGTCAATGGCCATGAATCCAGCATTTCCTGGATTATCATGAGAGTGATGGAGCAAATTCACCATCGTGCAGAGATTTCCAGCCACCTGTCTCCCCTTCATGACTCTGGCTAGAGAGCCATGCACTAGGTACAAGAGGGTGAGATCAAGATTCCTGGCCAATATTTTGGTCAGTGTTTTTGTGTCAGCATTTATGAGAGATCAGTAGGTAATTGGAACAATGGTCTTTATCTTTCACAGGTTTAGGGAGGATAGTGATCACTGCTTCTTGGAACGTAGGCAGTAGGGAGCCATTATTGAAAGATTTAGTGTACACCTCCAAAAGGTATGGTGTCAGGAGGTCCTTGAATGTTTGGTAAAACTCAATACTAAGCCTTTCTGGGACTGGGACCTTACCAGTAGGGAGCTGTTTAATTGATGTGGAGACCTCCTGTAGGGTTAGGGGCTTGTCCAAAATTCACAATATGAATCAGATAGTGTGGGAAGGTTCAGAGGAGCAAAGAATGCCTCAAAGTCAGCTGAGCAGCATTACTAATGGAGAAGTAAAGTGTTTTGTAATAGTCTTGAAAGCCTTTATTAGTAACTGCTGGGTCAGACGTGAGTGCTCCTGCGTTAAGGTCCAGAATGAGGGCATCTGCTTGTTTTTGATTTAATGTGTAAGCCAAAAGCTTGCTGACTTTTCCACCATTCTCCTAATAGTGTTGTTTTAGGAAAAACGGTATGTTCTGCCTGTTGATTTTTATATGGTGTTCAGTTGGTGCTTAAGATGGGCCAACTCCCTGATTTCTTTGAATGTGTCCTGTTTTTATAAAACTGTTCTTCTGCTGCCTTGAACTGGGTGGTAAGTGTGGTAATTGCCTGTGCCCTATCCCTGTTTTGTTTGACTGAGTAGGAAATGTTCTGGCCTCTTATAAAGGCCATAAAAGCCTCCTATCTAGTACTATGAGAGGTGTCAGAAGGTGTGTTTACTCAAAAAAATAACCTAATTTCCTCTCTTAGCCAAGTAGTGAAGTGGGCAGATCACAGCAGGAAGGGGTTCATCTTCCATCTGGGCAGTTTGGGGATAGTATGTTGAAGTAGAACTGTTATGGCAACTGGAGTATGATCTAATAGGGAGATAGGGTAAATGGAGCTGTCTGTAATTTCATGCAGAAATTTAGTGCTAGTGAGAAAATAGTCTAATCTGTTGCGTGACTAAAACCTAGGGGAACTGTAGGTATAGTCACGTGCCATGTGGTGTTGGATTCTTCAGCAGTCCTGCAGCATAAGTTCCTAAGTTGGATAGCCACTTTTCTGATGTGAGCATGAGAGGTAGGGCTGGTACCCATAGGGTAGCAATCCAGCAGGGGTCCCAGGTGAAGCTGAAGTCACCTCCTAGAAACATAGTAATGTCTGCGGTGCTGAGTTCTGATATTTGTTGTATGTGGGTGTAGAAGAACTCTGGATCATCCTGTTTAGAGGTGTAAATATTCCCTAACAAGATTTCCCTGGTGTGCATTTTCCCTAGTATTAAAATCCACCATCCCGCTCTGTCTTTTCGATTTTGGGTAACAACCAGAGTGGTGTTTTTCCTAAGCAAAATTCAGACCCCTCTTCTCTTGGAAGTGTAGTTACAGGGAATTCTTGCCCTATCCATGCCCAGGCTAGTTTACTGGATTCCTTAAAAAGAAAAAAGGGTTTCCTGTACATAGGCTATGTCACATTTGGCTGAAACTGGAAACAAAAGGATTTTTTTTCTTTTGACTGGATAATTTATCCCTTGAACATTCCATGTGATACATTTCAATTTAGTCATATTGTGTCATAATCTGGGGTGCGGAGTATACTCTATAATGGAAATAAACAGTGTGCCCTTACCTTTCACACTACATCCTGGTCAGGCACTTCTGGAACAAGAGACATTTGTGAGCGCCAATGGAACCTTAGTACAGCTGTTGTTAGAGCCCCTGTGGTATAGAAAAGAAAGCATGGCATAGGAAAGTACATATCATCAGGTACATAGTTTTCCAGCAGAAAGCTGCACAGCCCTTCAAGCTTATTCCAGTTCCCCCACCAAAGATACAGCTCATTTGTCAATACATTCTAGAAAATGAAAGCAATGATAAGACAATTACAAGGGTTAAATAACAACAGAAGATAACTTGAAGGTGGAAAAGACAGGAAGCGAGGGGGCAATGCAGATATGCTCAACCTCCTGTCTATCACTTCCATGTTATAGCCACCTGAAGCTGGTGTCCCTGTAGCTAATTTAATTGTGGTATTATGTACTAATTCAACGGTGGGTTCCGACTAGGCCATGTATATTCAGTCAAACTGTCTCAAGGATTGATCACACCCTGAGGCTATTAACCTAGAGAGGCAATTGTCACATGGGAACAGCTGCTGGGGTCCAGGATGGAATCAGTGGCAAGTAAGACATAAGTGTGTCCAGAGGGTTTAAGGAAGAGAACAGTAGGTAGTGTAGCAAATGGTGCACGGCAACTTTGCGGACTCTAATGTGCCAGCTGTACACGAGTCCAAAGTAATGGTGAGATACAGACAGGCTCTCCCCTAAGGAGGTAAGTGGAACATCAGAGACAATGAGGGTAATAAAATATCCACCATGCTGTGAGTAAATAGAAGCCTGTACACCCAGAGAAAGCCCCATTCTAATAGTAAGAGCAGTATGAGTTGCACTAATTTGTAGACAGTGACTTCCAGAGCAGGGGGAAATTCCAATCCCCTTTCATTAACAGGGGAGCCTGTGGCCCATCTCAGGGTGAGTGGTATTTGGAAAAGAGTATATATTTATGAGGAGCATGCAGATGGAGCAGAGGTAATTAAAGATACACTCTTCAAATAGGAGACCTCTGTCAAATGCACCCATATCAACCAGCAGGAGTGCTGCCAAACAGCACACGAGAAACTAAATGGGAAAGTCATAGCATGTGGCTTGGAACTTACAGCCTACCCCGTGGGCATTCCTGGAATCCAAATGCACAGTGAAGGTAGGATGGACTTAACACAGATTAACCCACTGAGATGAGAAAGGTGTAGCCACTCTTGAGCTTTCCCTATGAGGGGATAAGTAGCAGATGGGGAGGCAGGTTGTGGGGTGCTTGTTCTATGGGGAGTCCCTAATTGTTTTCCAGGTAGGAACAAATCTGTCCTTCACATGGCTGTGTTCTGTTGCAGTAAAGCTAAGAGCAGCCTCACCTCCTTCTCTGAAAGACCCAATGACACAGTAACAGAAAAGAAAAAAATACTGTACATGACACGTAAAATAACCTACAGTTCCAGCTGTAGGAAAAGCACAATTTGTTGAGTTCCAGCAATATAAAGGATACACAAAACAAAACAAAATGAAGCAGTCTCAGCAGGAAGGACCCGCAGATGAAGGTGTAAGGGCAGGCTCTTTTAAAACCATTTTCCACACTGGAGTCTCTTTCACAATTGTTGCCCAGCTAGGCCACAGAAACACTTCTTCTTTGGAGTTGAGTGTTTTAGCTTCACAATCCATGTCCTCGGTGTAGGCTTTGTGTCCCTTTCCATGGGGTGGGTGGTATCTGACATATTCCAGTTCCCTGGGGACTTTGCTGAAAGGTTCAGATTCCCAGGAAGGTGAGCAGGAACTGGTAGAGGAATGATGCAAGCTGTGGTTTCTGTCTCATTGGTGGAGTGCAGGATGCTGAATGGAATGGGAGCGCTCCCTCCCACTGGGGCACTGTCTCTTTGTCTTTAGCATGCACCAGGGCTCCCAGAAAGGAGGTGGAATAGAGCTCAGGTGAAGTGGCACATCTTGAGAGCTGGTAGTGGAGCCAAGCGGTTCCATATTGGCCTCTGTTAGAGGTGCTCTGTGAGTGTCTGGTCCCCATATGACCACAGGTCCCCTTGGTAGTTGCCTCCATTAATCTGCATGGTATTATTCAGAAGGTTTTGAGTCTCTTGGAGGGAGTGGAAGGCATGCCATTTATTAAACCAGAGAATTTCAAGAGTGGCAGGGTAGTGCATACTGCACAGTATATTGCAACAAGCCGTGCCTGTTCCATATCAGTGGGTCTTTCTTGCTTATCAGTTGCAGAATCTGCTCCTTGATGGTGTAGCAGAGGAACAGGACCAGGATAAGGCATGGAGGAGAACCTCTTCCAGGCTGAGGGGCTAGTGAGTGGTGGGCCTGCTCAATTTCTAAGGGATGGTCCCAGTAGAAGACCAGTGCTTGGGGGAGCATAGTTTGAGGAAAGAGGATCATGTTATTGGCTTCAGCCCCTTCTTGGACTTCCACTATTCTTAAATTATTTCAAATAACCTCAATTCTCTAGGTCATCAGTCTTGAGCCAGAGTTGCTGTACCTGGTGTTTGAGCTGGGCAAGCCTGTCCGCATGTTCGGCTGCATTGGATTCCACCTGCATAGCACATAGCTCTGTATCTGCTATGCAGATTTTGGCCACTTCCTGGCACTCTTCCACTTATTGAATGGATTTCCATAGCTTGGGAATATCTGCTACTAATGTCTGCAGCATTTTCTTGATGTCGGAAAGATCAGTCACATCAACTACTGTATGAGTCGGGGCTGCTGCGGCTGTTGCCATTTTCCATACTTTGGAGCTGCAATGATCTACATTCTCACTGTCTAATTTTTCTGAATGTTTGGCTGGCAGTTTCAACCCAAAGCAAGTAGCCTCGTGATGCTCTGACTATGATCAACTAAGGGGATGAAAAACGGCAGTTAGACAGAATATTGGCAGGTGGATAAATTTGAATTTAGTAGTGGCAATAGCAGAGCTAAGACATTAAATGCCCATCTTGGTTGGTGGCTCTCTAGCACCTGTTATTTCTGTTCTTGTGTTTTACTGTATCTCTGTTGTTCACCTGTTAGTTCCCCTTATAATCTTTTCAAAAAGGTCTACAGTTCCCGTAGCGTATGCACCAGATTTCTAACTGTTATTTTCAGTCTGTCTATGGCTTAATAGTTGTGGTGCTATTACTGGTTCCACATGCTCTTTTGGGCCCCAGTTTGAGTCCTCCTCCAGCAACATCATGTGAGTTTTGTCATTTCTGTTTATTTTAGTACAGTTATTTTCTGTGAGTTGTTTATTAAAGTACAGTACATTAGGTTAGTAGTATTAATTATTAATTTGAACACATACATATACAGTACCTTTTCTAGGAAGAAATCATGCTTATGGAGGTCAACAATAGAGGTAGATAAAATGGGATGGGGCAGCCAGGAGATAATCTTTGACAGTGCATTTTTTGGGTCTGGGTTCTAGATTTCCTGTGTATGTTATTAAACCATCACTTGCCTTCATGTAGTTTCTCCTATAGTGTCCATTCTGTTCTGTCCCATAATTTCCAGCAGACTGGCTTATTTTCTTCCTCATTCATTCCATACTCTTTTGACAGGGTACCTAGGATAAAGATTCAGAACATCTCCTTTCTTTCAAGCAATGTGTTCCAATCACCTCCCCTCGTGGGTAGTTCTACTTTCTCTATAGCCCAAAATCTCAGAGATGCTGCTGTGAGGCCTTCAGCATTAAAGTGTTTTGCTATCAGCAAATTTTCATGTTTGTTGCATATCAAGCTTTTATGCTAATTCTTAGTTTAAGTGGCTTGGTGGTCTTTCCCACATACAATTTAGCACACAAGCTTGTAAAGACATCTACCACATGATCCATTTCACTATCCAGGAATGTGTTAATTTTAAAAGACCTATTGCCACTGGAGTGTGCTATTTCAGTTTTTTTTGGAAGTGCTGCTGCAATGTGCACACCTCCCACATGGGTGACTGCTTTATTCAGGGGTCCCAGTAGTAGCTGAGTGTTTATTTCTGGAGGTTTATGGTCAAATTGTACCAACAAATTCCTTGAAGTGCTAACTTTATTACCTAGGGGGCCTGTGCTTATGCAGATACAAATCCACAAAGGTAGCACATCAGTTCTATTGCATTTGTGTCATCTGGAAACAGTTGTATGTTGTTTGTCTTACCTGATGATGGCTGTCTGTGGCTGGCCTGCGTGGTGGTGTCCTTTTGCTGCTTTGGTGGGGTTAGAGTTGGAAACCCTAGCACCACATTCCCTACTTTTGTTGCATTAAGGTGAACCATAACTGGTGCAGTAACACAGTTTTTTGCAAATAATTTCTTTTCTTCTTGAGATAGTGGAATTGTCCCCTCATTCACGTAGGTCCCTTCAGGATGTGCATGAATAGATGAGGATGCACAGGGCACACTAGGCCATGCACCAAAGGGAAAATCTGTGCATCTACAGAAATTGAGAATTTACAGGGCTGTCTCATGGTCTGTAGAACCACAAAGCCCTCTGTGACCGCAGCTCAGATGCAAAAGCACAATGCAAAGAGTCCAATCTCAGCCAATGTGCAGGGCCCTCTACCAACCACAGGTGCAGAGGTACATGGCCCTCTGCCAAGAGAAGAGTTGTCTTCACTATTTGGTACCTGGGCCTGTGCAGGCAACCCTGCAGCAGTCCTACACCTTTCCTTCCCTGGCCGAGGGGATGTCACACAACTGTACTATCCCCCCACCCTTGCCCCATCCAGCTGATTCACTGAGCTTGTCCCTGAACTCAGCTCACTGGCACAGGATCACAGTGGACTATCCACTGGGGTAAAGCTGTGTACTACACACAAAGTTTCTTAATGATTATAATTTTCTTTTAATTTTGACCCCACATTTTCAAGATATTTGTTTTATGACTCCCCATATAAACATGACATGTGACATTTATATTATATTAGCTGGAGAGAAGGTGGTAGTTGATTCCAGAGAGAGGGAAGATGGAAAGAGAAGGTGGACTGACCAACCGCGGAGTGAAGGTGAGTGTGAGAAAAGGAGCTGCACACCCTTGAACAGAATGGGTAGGAGGAGGGGCTGGCAGGGGTTAGGAGTGAGGAGAGATAGGAAGGTAGTAATCCAAGCCAGTATTTGGCAATAAAAGCTAGGGAGTGCATCTGACAGTGGTGAGGGGAAAGATAGAAAGAGATGAGTAGAGGGAGCAGTGGTGTGTGTGAAAAGGGGAGTTTGTAGCAAAATGGCATAAGGAATTTAGGAGGGTGTCAAGTCTGGCAAGGGAAGAAGAGGGAGCAGTGCCACATTGTCCAGCACAGATAGGATGGTTTTAATGACCAATTCACGATGCACGAAGGGGGAGAGGCAGTCCTTGATGCAATACATTATACCTAGTTTCGGGCAGAGCTTGGCATACAGTATGTCTAAGTGGACTTAATAATCAAGTTTATTATCTAGCCATTCTCCAAGGTATTTGTATACAGAGACATTTTCTAGGGGGGAGCCATCAGGGGTGGAAAAGACTGGGGGGGGAATAAGACAGTTGAGAGTTTCTGCTATGACCCAAAGATCATGGCAGCAGTTTTTGTTGTATTTACCCAAAAGTTGTCTGTCTTGAACCAGTGTAGCACGCTGTTGAAATCGATTTGGGGGGGTCATTACAACAAGGGTTGTGGGTTCTGAGGTATAGATGATCATGTTGTTCGCATAGATGTGGATTTGAGTGTGCGAGCAAGCTGAGGGGAGGTCATTAATAAAAAGGGAGAATAAGACGGGTTCAAAGATGGAGCCTTGGGGAACTCCAGCTAGACTCAGGAGGGGAGTGGATAGGGTGGAGCCTACCTGAACAGCATGACACTGGTTCTCTAGGTAGAAGTTGAACTAGTTTATGACTGGGGTAGCTAGGCCAATTTGATGGAGCTTGTGAAGCAGGAGTGGGTGGGACACTGAGTTGAATGCTTTAGCCAGGTCAATAAATATGGCCACGGTGATGTGACCCTGGTCCATACCAGAAAATATGTCATTTGTAACACTCAGTAGGGAGGATGTGGTCAAGTGTTCTTTTCTAAAACTTGCTTGGAATAGGAAATATGTGTTGGAGACAGTAAGGAATTCTGAGACCCTTGAGTATATTAGTGATTCTTGTAGCTTAGCAAGGGCGGAGGAGGAAGATGGGTCAATAGTTCCTGGGGCTGGATGGGTCATCACCTTTGTGAAGGGGAATGACCTTAGCAGTTTTCCAATACTGGGGACTTTACCAGAGGAGAGAAAGAGATTTAACAGGTGAGTAAGGGGGGAGGGCAATGGCTGGGGTGAAGATCCAAAGGATCTTGGGGTTGATCCCATCAGGGCTGCTTTTGGCTGGGTTTAAGGACATCAAAGCACTGGATACCTCATGTTGGAAGAAAGGGGAAAGTGGTAACCATTTGGAGAGTCAGGGTCCGGGTGGGTCATAGTAGAGGTATTGTGAACAGTGCAAGAGATGAAATACTTGTATAGGATGTCTGCAACAGAGGTAGCATCAGTGTTAGTGGTACCATCTACTGAGAGGACTGGGGTGGTTTGTTGGGTGGGGGGGTCAATGAGGGAGTGGATGGCCTTCCAGAAATTACAGGGGGAGCCTTAGGAAGAGTGAAGGAGCTCCTTGAAGTAGTTGGCTTTGGCTGTGCAGGTAGCCTTGGTGCACTTGTTTCTTAAAGACCAATATACCTAGAAGGCAACTCGTGACAAGGTGGACTTGAAGGTGGCCCAAGTATGGTCAAGCCATTTGCATAGGGCAATTACAGTGGAGTTTATCCAGGGATGGTGGATGCATTTGACACAAGCTTTCTTTGGGGGGGCATGAGTGTTCTGTACCCTGGAGAGGACACTGGTAAAGGCACTAAGGGCTGAGTCAACATTGGTGGCTGAGAGTACTTGGGGCCAGTTTGCATTGAACAGATCTAGTAAAAGGATATTGTTGTCAAGTGCCCTAAGGGAGCAGTGCCATATGTATTTGGGGAGAGTGTGGGGGAGATGCACCTTCCTGATGTAATAGGTCAAGTAGGTCAGGCAATGGTCACTGAAAATGTTTGGGAGGATGTCTGAGGTAATAATATGGTGGGGGTGGGAAGAGAGTACCCAGTCAAGTAGTGGACAAATAAACTACCATCCTACATCTCAGATTGCTTCTCTCTTGTTACTCCAAGGCCATATGCCCTAAGAAGCAATAGCCTCATCACATTAAATTTACCAAAGGCCAGTACCCGGCATGGAAGGGCTGCAATCAACTACTTTCTAGCACTCATCTGGAATTCTCTGCAAAAGACCCTGAAGCTGAACACTTTCATTCCTATAGCCTCCTTCAAAAGCTGTACCTAAGTCTTTTCCCAGAGATATGCAACTGCTTCCACAAGTCCTAGTCCCGTCAGACCCCTTTTCACCCCTGCCCCCATTAGATCTCCTCCCTTATCTGTTTAGGCATTCATCCATTAACATCGTTACAATTTTCTCCTCAAACCCCAATACCTTACCTTTTTTTCTCCTTTGCTTTGGTGCCCAATATCACTGGTTAACCGCCTTGTATATATGTGTATATTATTGTATCTGTTCATTTTAAGTCTTTGTTATTGTACTCAATCTGTATTTGTATATATGTGAATTTATACCCATTATGTTGTTTCTGACCAATCAGGTTCATCTTGTAAATGAGCTATGCTCAATGATGTTCGCCTGAACAAATAAAGATTTTGATTGATTGATTGATTGATTGAAGTAGTGAATGGTTAGATATGCGAATATTTAGCTGAGTAGGTTCCTTTATGAGTTGGGTGAGATTGAGTAGTTCAATATTTTGAAGTGTGGGCTTAGAGGATGGGGAGAGCCAGTTGAGGTTAAAATCACCAAGCAGGATCAACTCCCTAACATTCACTCATAACTTGGTCATTTTACCATATATTTGTATACCACATGTTCAACATAGCTTTCTTATTACCCCACCTCATGAACCTGGGAGGTGAAAATTCTGAAAACAGTGGTGCTAAAAAATGACTATGTTGAAAATTTAGGGTTGAAATATTGAAAATTGGCAGATGTTATGAGTAAGTGTAGAAAAATTTCAACATGCGCTCATAACTTGGTTATTTTTTAGTATTTTGTCCACAAATGATCAACATATCCTTCTTAAGACCCCACCACTTGAACCCGGTATGAGAGAATTTACAAATTTCTCTCTAAGGTACTGGGGGCCGGGGCGGCAAGATGGCTACTGCATCGTCCCGCTCTCAGTAGCTCTGTGCATTTGCTGCAGTGTTTGAAGTTTGTGCTTCTTCATCATTTTGTATTTTTTAGTGAACCGGTGAATGAAAGTTCATTTTATCGTCGTTGTTGTGCTTTGCTTTCTTCTGGAAATGTGTGCAGGGAGTGCGCTCGCTGCTAACAGACGGCATTTTGTGCTTTATGCAGCAACTTACCCATTGTAGATGGTGGGATTAAATGGCTGTTTCAAGTGCTTGAAATCATTTGTATTGTTTGTACCAGCTAATGCTATATGATCTCGAAGAAGTGGACGTGCAGGCCGTTTGTTTAGTGATTTATAGCGTCCAGGCTGAAGGTCGGATGATTTTCCACTGAATTGCAGAACTGCCGAACTTGCAAGGAGATCAGGAGAGAAAAGATGGACTCCCACTTCAAATATGATGGCATATTTTGCCAACAAGCTAATTCAAAATTATTAACAGGAATGCTGTAGAAAAACGAGGTGAAGAAATTGGATTAAAAAATGACGGCGAATGACCTGAATTTTGCTGTGCTGTCCTGTCCATGGATTCAACTTGCCTTATTTACGTGGGCTTTGAGCTAAAGAAAAGTAAAGAAAAGTAATTTGGTGAGATAAAGTGAAAGAGGAAGGGGCTGTGATTTAAAGTGTCCGACTATTAGGGTGTATTGCCTCATAATCTCAAAGTGTACTAAGAAGTAGAAGTCGATGTGACTATTTGGCACATTATTTCATGCTGGCAATGAACCTGGAAGGGCGAGTAAGATATCATTTATTTGAAGGGCAATCTAATTAAATCGATGGCTGAAGCTTTGGTGAGCCCTTTGGTATAAATAGCCTTAAAGGAGATTGCCTTTGAAAATAAAAGACTGCCACTTTGGATATTTTACATGATGGAAGGACTTCTTATTGTTTGAAGCCTATAAAATGTTTATTTATTTATTTTTTTTCCATTTAGTCTTTATCTCCCTAGCCTGCCAGCCGCCTGGTGTCCCTCTCGGCCTGGTCACGGACCACTAGCTTCTGCTCCTCACAACGGCCTCGGGCCCTCCGATACCCTTATGGCTTCCACGGTGGGGTTGTGGAACCCTCGATGCCGTAGAGACGTGAACTTGGTCGCACGGAGGGCTGGCCTGGGAGCAAATTGAAGCCGTGGTAGGCTTCATTAGTGGTGGCTGGCGGCTAATTATTTTTCCGGTTTTCTTTCCGGGAGGCTGGGACCTGCAATGACGCCAGCATCTGCCCCGCCTCCTGTGCATACCAGTGTAGGTAGCTAGGTGTCCCCTGGCCTCCACCAGGGGTCGCCAATGCTCCGGTCACATCCCCACCCCCCCTCCAAAGAAGGAGAGCAGTCCCTAGGATGCTCCATCCTTCTCCCCTGGCTGGCCCTCCAGTGACCCTAGTCTGTTTCCGAACCCGGGTCGCCGGCGTCGCAAGCGGAAATCCAACCGCTGCGCCGACGGGCTGGCCCTAAAATGTTTATTTTTAATTTAATGATAATTTTTATTAGGAGACCTCATATAAGTTGTGTCTATGTTAGTCTATATACTTTTGTATGCCTGGCATATATTTTTTTTAGTCTTCTGTGTATGAGACAACAAATGTTAATTCACATTTATTGTAAAATTGCTGCTGAGCTGAATTTGGGCCACTGAAACCTAATTGGGTAATTGACCTAATTGGATGTATAGAATTATATTGATTTTAGTTAAATTAGCTTAAAAAGTTTTTGGTTGTTCAATGGTGCTTCCAATATGTTAACTATTTTATAGTTTCTATTTCTTGTGGTATATACTTAAAATCTTAAGTTCATTGTAATTGCATGGCACAATTTTGTTAGGATAAAAATGCCCTAATGAGAGATCCTACCTACAGTATTGCAACTAGGTGTGCACTAGGAGTAGCTAGTTGGAGTGACTGGATTAAGGTTAATTCAAGGGGGCACATAGCAGCATGAGTGGCATGGTGCTCCTAAGGACGAGCTATATCGCCAACATGTCTGATAGGCCATCAGGTAGGTGTAAACGTGACATGATATATGATGGTGGAACTTAGACTGTCACATGTAGCTCCATTTAGTGCCTCAATAGTGGCTGATAGGAGTGACCAGATGTGGGGTCATTGGGCCACGGAACAGCATGCGCTGCATGGTGTCCTGAACAATTGTCCTCCCAGGCCGGTGTGTCCTGTTAGTAACATGTAGGCACAACTGGAGCATGGTGTAAAACAGACAGGATCTTCCATACCATGTAGTTACATTAAGCGCCTCAGGTACAGCCAATTGGAGTAGTAGACTATAGTGGTCCAAAGGGGTATGGAGCAATATGCACTGCATGATACCTCTGAAGGATTTGCCTTTTGTGCCAGTGTGTCCAGCTGGTTTCCAGGTGAGCATTGATGGTTTGCTATATGATTTAGCGGGATGAACTCTGTGGGTCAGAGTAATCTGATTTAGTGCGACTTGTTATAATTACTACATTTTGTCCCGTTTTAGAATGACAAACTGATTTAATATCTGTTTAGGTGCAGAATGATTAGACAAGTTCAGAAACGTTCTCAGAATAGTCCTTTAGAGATAAGGAAATGAATAATGGGACCTAATATATATGCTGGTTTGGAATTGAAGAGTATTGATTTGGAAATAATTTGCTCTGATTTGTAAGGTATATCCATTTAGCACATCTAAAATGTGTTATCAACGATATTTTATATTATGTATGCTCGTGGAAAGTTTGTATGTGTTGTGATTTTTGTAATATATTGTTATGGCTTTTTAGCCAAACAATAAATTTGTATTTTGACTTTATAATTCAACAGAAAGGTGATTTTGCATATAAACTGTGAAACACCTTCTGACGAGTCTCAAAAAATTCCACCCAGTATCCTTGATCATGAGGTGGGGTCCCAAAAAGGTCATGTTGAAAATTTGGTTTCAAAATATTTAAAAAAAATGAAAACATTTTGAATAGAAGTTCAAAGCCCATTGAAATACATTAAATCAGTCTCACCTTATTTTGTCATATCACAGTCTTTGGTTCCAGCAGCAAGACATGTCTTCGATCGGAGAGTGCATCTACATTGTGGGCCATGTTCAGGTTAATGAGGGTGTGTATGGGGGGGGTGCTTGGTGATGACTTGGAGGTTTTGGTGGAGTGGGCGTGGGTCTGGAGGTGTCCGATTGCCAATGGGCTGTTTTCTTGTTTTGCAAGATAATCTAAAAAGAATCAACAAGGGGCAGTTTTCTTAGTTTCAAGGGGTCCCAAGGAGAAAGAAGCAGTACCGGGGATGGGCTATCCCATTCTGCTTAAGAAATATTAGATAAATAGATAGATAGATAGATAGATAGATAGATAGATAGATAGATAGATAGATAGACAGACAGACAGACAGACAGACAGACAGAAAGACGGAAAAGGTGGACCAGGAAGGGGTAGTGAACATGGCCTATCTGGACTTCAGAAAGGCTTTCGACATTGTTCTGCAGAAAAGACTACTAAATAAGATGGAGAGTCTAGGAGTGGGAAACTGGCTTTCAGGCAGAATCCAATAGATGATGGTAAATGGGGTGCTTTCTGAGGGGAGGGTCATGAGTGGGGTGCCACAGGGGACTGTACTGGCCCAGTCATTTTCAACATTTTCACTGGGGACATTGCTGTAGGCCTGGAGGAAAGGGTGTTTTTGTTCACTGATGATACCAAGATATGTAATTGAGTGGACACCCCGGGGCTGAAAGAATGAAGGAGGACCTTGTTAGGTTAGAGAAGTGATACAAGGTCTGGAAGCTAGGTTTCAGTGCAGGTAAATGCAAAATGATGCATATGGGACATAGAAATCTGAGAGCGAAGTATGAGATTAACAGGGAGGAAATAGCAGTTGTGGAACACAAGAGGGACTTGAGTGTTATCATCTCATCTGACCTGAAGATGACAAATCAGTGTCAGTCTTCGGTGGAGAGGGCAAGCAGAATGCTGGGCTGTATAAGTCGAGGCATTGCTAGTAGAAGGAGGGAAGTCATCATGCCCCTGTACCGTGGTAGTTGTCGAAAATCCCTACCTCAAGGTACCACCGAGGTACCACTGAGGTAATTTGCATTGACTGTAATGTGATCCTGCCTCATTCTGCCTCACTATACCTAGGTAACCTCAGTACTGTGAAACTTTTCTATGACTACCACTGTTTATGGCCCTGGTCAGACCTCATCTGGAGTTCTGTGTTCAGTTCTGGAGACCGCACCTGAAGAGGGATATTGAGAAGTGGAGGCTTTTCAGAGGAAGGCTAATCAGATGGTTCAGAGGATGCAAGGGAAGGCATACAGGGAAAGGTTGAGGTAGTTGGACATGCACTCCCTGAAAGATAGGAGGAACAGTGAGGATATAATCGAGGCATTCAAATGTCTAGAAGGTATTAACAGGATGCAAAGGGGGAGCCTATTTCAGATGAAAGGAAGTACAGCAACTAAGAGCCACAGTATGAAGCTAGAAGGTGAACATTTTAAGGGTAACACGATGAAGTATTTTTTAAACAGAGAGGGTGGTGGATGCTTGGAATGGCCTGCCCAAGGAGGTGGTAGAGACAGAAACGGTAGCAAGTTTCAAGCATGCGTGGGATAGTGTCACAGGGAGCTCCTGCCACTTTTGAGGACAGACCTTTTCTTAAATCTGTTGCAACAGTTCTTCTATTTCTTAACCTAATCTAGTCTTTACAATTTCTAGTCCATAAGTTTGGACACCTATGAGCACTCCCTTCCCTTTCTTGACTATGCTACAGTGTCCTCTTTAATTTTCCTTTTCCCTCTCAGGTCCTCATGCAGGGAGGTTATTGGGTGACCTCCAAGCATATGTAAAACAGGTTGTGTTTATCATTGTTGGATTTAGTATGTAATAGCACTATGTCATAAAATACCATGATGTATATACCTTATGTTTATGAAACCTGTAAATGTTGAAAATACCATGGCAGTAGGTGTTATTGATCATGGTAAAAAGTACTAGGTGACTATTATAGAAATTAAGTTAGTTGTGCTATTTAAAATGCTTGTAAATGGCTGTAATTTGAATAAGTCTGAAATTGCATGGTGATTTGCATATATCCCATGATGCTTTGCATTATGGACGTATGTACGATGTTGTATTTCTTTGAAACTTGATTTGTTGCCAATGCCCTTTTCGGGAACCTTTTTTTCAGTGCTTCTGCAGTGAGGTTATTTGTCTATGGCTTGTTTTGTTTTGTTTTTCTTTTTGAGCCCCACCTACCCAAGCAAACAAGGCCTCATGGGGATGAAGGGTTTTCACTGGGAGTGTTTAGACAAGAGATCAGTGTCAGTAGGTGCTGGCTAAGTGCAGAGAAAGGACATACATAGTCTGTTGCTGCAAACAGATGTACAGAAGAAGGAATATGACATTGCAGAAGCTTATTTCCTGTATTTTGAATAAACATCACACAAAGATTGTGTGTTGAGCCTGAAGTTTGATGTCTGGTCCATCTGTTGTCCCACTACCCCTCCACAGACTTGGTTTCAGAAGTGGGATAACTTGCTGGAAGCATCTGGACTGGCTGTAGAGGGACGTTTTCTGGTGAATATTGCCCAGATATCCCAGGTGGGCCAATGCACCAGGAGTTGCCGGAGAAGAAAGTCTGTGAAGTTCTGACCAGAACCATGGCTGAAAAACAGAAAGAAGCTGCTGCCTGGACTGGACCTGGGAGCTTGGAGGAAGGCCAAGCCTGAAGATGATGAAGAGATGCAGGTTGAGGCCAACTGGAGGTGCGAGAGTCAACACCTTAGAGGTGGAGACCCTGATGAGGATGATCCACTGGGTGAGTGGGCAATGGCTGGAGGCAGACCGACTACACCAAGAGGTGGAACACTGGTGCCAGGTGCTTGAGAGGTTCCTGCCAGAGAGTTTGGATAAAGAATTGGAGGAGGATTTTGTGCGGGCTCAGTTTGAGGATGATCCCTTGATTGAGCAGGATATTCCTTTGTTTCCTGTGTTCCCAGGATGTTACCTGTTGGAGGTTGGAGATGCAAGTATCAAACTTGAATGTGAGATCCCAGGTAAGACCGTGCCTAGTGATACTGTGCTGGGGTTGAAGACTCCAAGCAAGCAAGAAGAAGCCTATGAGACTGAAGGGACTGTTTCTTGTATTGATGCAGCTAAATATATTAACAGTATTGACTGGGGTATACTGCAGGCTAAAGATGCTAATATTGCCAAAATGTTACAATATGTTAAGATCAAGGAGGTGGTACATGTGTTTTATTTTTTTGATGAAAAACCTACAAAGGAGGAGGTGGGTGGAAAATGGATTGGAACCTGTGTTGGGGTAACACCAAAGAGTGTCTACCATCAGGTGTCTGTATTTGTAGCAAGTGAAATGAATCAAAATACATAGTGGGTTTATGTAGAGGGGTTGAACCTAGGACTGGGCCCCTGCTTAAAACTTACATGTCTGGTGGGGTTGGAGCAGATAATCACTCACCCCAGAGAAATTGTTTCTATGGTACTGGACTTTACAGCCATCCAGATTTTTTGGTTAAGAAATATGATGTACTTTCCCCTTAAAGGAGATAGTTCAGGAAAGGTACTGTTAGTCTCTGTTGAGAAATGTGTTAATGCCTCAGGGTAAAGAAAGATGATATCCACTATGTTTGTGATAGAATTTTTATCGTTAATAGGGACCCTGGGACAGAGCTTCTGAAGATGGATGGGTGGAAGTTCCATCCCTTCCTGGGACAGGAAGGTGGTAAACAGTCTGCAATAAGTGCTTCCCTCTTAAGGTGGGGCATATGTAACAGGGAGCTCCTGCCACTTTTGAGGACAGACCTTTTCTTAAATCTGTTGCAACGGTTCTTCTATTTCTTAGCCTAATCTATTCTTTACAATTTCTAGTCCATAAGGTTGGCCACCTATGGGCACCCCCTTCCCTTTCTTGATTATGCTACAGTGTCCTCTTTAATTTTCCTTTTCCCTCTCAGGTCCTCGTACAGGGAGGTTATTGTGGTGACCTCCAAGCATGTGTAAAACAGGTTGTGTTTATCATTGTTGGATTTAGTATGTAATAGCACTATGTCATAAAATACCATGATGTATATACCTTATGTTTATGAAATCTGTAAATGTTGAAAATACCATGGCACTAGCTGTTTTTGATCATGCTAGAAAGTGCTAGGTGACTATTATAGAAATTAAGTTAGTTGTGCTATTTAAAATGCATGTAAATTGCTGTAAACTGAACAAGTCTGAAATTTCATGGTGATTTGCATATATCACATGATGCTTTGTATTCTGGAAGTATGTATGATGTTGTAGTTCTTTGAAACTTGATTTGCTGCCAATGCCCTTTTCGGTAACCTTTTTCTCAGTGCTTCTGCAGTGAGGTTATTTGTCTATGTCATGTTTTGTTTTGTTTTTTCTTTTTGAGCCCCAACTACCCAAGCAAACAAAACCCACATGGGGATGAAGGGTTTTCAATGGGAGTGTTTAGACAAGAGATCAGTGTCAGTAGGTTCTGGCTAAGTGCAGAGAAAGGACATACATAGTCTGTTGCTGCAAACTGATGTACTGAAGAAGGAATATGGCATTGCAGAAGCTTATTTCCTGTATTTTGAATAAACATCACACAGAGATTGTGTGCTAAACCTGAAGTTCTGTGTCTGGTCCATCTGTTATCCCACAACCCTTCCACAGATAGGCACATAGGAATCCTTGTGGGGGGTGGGAGGAACAGGTAACATCTGTGGGGGGGGTAGCTCAGTAGCTATGGTACTACTGGGCAGGCTAGGTGGGCCATACACTGTAGGTCCCTATCTGCCGACATTATGTATGGAAGGCTAGATAGATAAATAGATAGTGTTCCACTGATTACCAGCTTACTTCTATCAATCAAGCCAGCAGTAGCACTCCAGCTGCAGTTATAAAAAACAGGAAAGTCATGCTGTTGGTCTCAGGAATGAATCATAATTCTTTTGTTTGATCTCACAAAGGAACTACAGTTGTTTAGTATGATCCTCTGATCGTCTACTCACATCTCTCACTCAAGCTGGCAGCAGTGCTCGAGCTACAGCTACAAAACCAAGAAATTCCCATTGCTGATCCTATGCTGTTGATTTCATGAAAAAATCATAGTTCTTTACTATAAGCCCTTACTAACCCTTCCACCAAGGTTTTGAGGGTTGTCCCAAAACCATATTTCTGGGTCATTTTTCAAACAACAAATACCAGAATTGAGCTAAACTGGTGCCATTTAGCTAGATTCATAGTTTTGTTTTTCTCTAGGGCATGATTTTTATGGGTTTTCAATGTGAAAAATAAATAAAAACAAGAAAGCACCATAGGAAAGATTTTTTTTCTCATGAAAGGAGAATTTCAGCTCATGAAAGAAGATTCTTCTTTTGTAAGCCAGAAATTCTTCTTTTGCATCAGACATATAAATAAAAGGACTTATTGAACATGCTCAGAACCAAAACTCCAAACCCATATAACTTGGGAATTGACTAATATTTTTTCATGAAACCAAAAGAAAACAAGCATTTGTCAATGCCGAATGTTTGATTGCTGGTATTAGCATTGGGAATGCAGGAGTTAGACAGATGCAGAATAGGAATGGCAGTGAAGTACTGAACTTCATGCCAACCCCACCTCACCCTGCAGAGAGGGACAGGCATTGGGGTATGCGTTTGGGTCGTCGCCCAGAACGTTCATGCCATTTCGCCTCACCCTATCCTGCAGACACCGACAAGTGTTGAGGTGTGCCTTGGGGTGTTTGGGTTTACAGTCACCACATTCCAGAAGGACATATGCTGAAATGGGTGCAGTATAGGAGAATGGGGTGAATTCTGGGGCCGAAGAGTCCAAGGCACACCTTGATGCCTGTCACTGGCTGCAGGATGGGGGGATGGGGTGGAATGTAATGAGCATTACAGTCAGCAATCCAAAGGCACACCCCTGATGCCTGTCAGTCTCTACAGGGTGGGACGTTATGGTTAGAAACCCTAACGCCCCGGGCGTTTGTTGGTATTTGCACTACCAATTTTTAACATGGCCTTTGTGTGACCCACACCTCATGAAAGCATTTGGGACCTCTTCTCATGAACAGTGGCACTGTGATTTTGTTAATGTGTCCAGAACTTTGAGTTCCCACAGCGACCATGCTATTCTGCATCAGATGCACAAAACACAGATCAGACAGAATGTGAAGAATGACAGCTGTACCACTCATAGGGAGGAGTGAAGAGATGACTGTGTTGAAAATCTGTAGTGAAAATATTAAAAATACTTGAACTTCCGAGCATACATGGAAACTGCACAATGCATGCGTGTAACACAGTCTTTTAGTGGAATTATTTCACCAGATTTTCAACATAGGCATTTTGTGACCTCTTCTCATGAACACTGTCACTATGATTTTCTTAATCTGCCCCAAACATTAATTTTCCACAGTGACCATGCCATTCTGCACCAGATGTGTAAACACATATTTTGGGCAGGATATGAAAAATGACAGCTGTATTGTTCATAAGGAGGTGTGAAAAAATGGCAATGTTGAAAATCTGGAGTGAAAATATTACAAATACGCAAAATTATGAGGATACGTGGAAACTGTGCAACTTGCGCTCATAACACAGTCATTTCATGGACTTTTGTCACTAAATTTTCAACATAGGCATTTAAGCACCTCTGCTCATGAACAGTGTCACTGTGATTTTCTTTATCTGTCCCGAACACTGACTTCCCACAGCGACTGCGCTATTCTGTGCCGGAAGTGTGAAAACACATTTTGGCCAGGATGTGAAAAATGACAGCTGTACTGTTCTTAAGGAGGTGTGAAAAAATGCCAATGTTGAAAATCTGGAGTGAAAATATTACAAATTTGCGAAGTTACGAGGGTGCTTGGAAACTGTGCAATGCACGCTCGTAACACAGTCATTTTATGGACTTTCATCACCAAATTTTCAATACACGCATTTTATGACCTCTGCTCATGAACAGTGTCACTGTGATTTTTGTAATGTGTCCCAAACACTGATTTCCCACAGCAACTGCGCTATTCTGCGTCGGAAGTGCGAAAACACATTTTGGCCAGGATGTGAAAAATGACAGCTGTACTGTTCATAAGGAGGTCTGAAAAAATGCCAATGTTGAAAATCTGGAGTGAAAATATTACAAATTCATGAACTTACGAGGAGCGTGGAAACTGCACAATGCACACTCAGGAAATAGTCATTTTTGATGCCACCAAATTTGCAACAAAGGCTTTTGGAGAGCCCGCTTCATGAACAGTGGCACTGTCATTTTGTTAATCAGTCCCGAAAGGTAATTCCACACAGTGACCGAAAAATCACCTTTTGGGATTGAATAATGCCATAACAGTGACTGTATTCATGAGCAGGGATCCCAATAACTCCATGTTGAAAATTTGGTGGCAAAAATCCAAATAATGGCCGAGATATCCACATAAGTTGAAAAAAACTATTTATGCCATTATACAGCTTACCGGCATTTCTGAGTTTGTGGTCAGCTTTGAAGTGTGCAGACGTGTTCCCGGTCCACTGAAGATCATCACACCAGGCTCCGGAGGTAAGTATGGGGTGAGGGGAGGTTAAAAGTAGAAGGTGGGCGGGGTTGTGAAGGGGATGACAGATCATGTAGAGACCATTTTCTTATTTCAGGGACAAAAATAATAAAAAGGACATCACAGGAAGGTTTTTTTTTTCAGGCTTCATTTGTGCACACTGGGGTGGGCTGACAGTGTGCCGCTTGCATTTTGGGAAAGGGGGACTTAAGCTGACGGGATTGGGCCTCCTGTTGGCAAATAAAGACTGTTTGGGGGGCATGATGCCGAAGGGGATTGGAAACCATCTCGGCACACAACAAATGGGGGGGACATTATGCTGGGGGGAGTGGGCTCCCCCATCGGCAAATGAATTGGGTCATTGGCATGCCAACAGGAGGATTGAGCACCCCCATTGGCTTACATGGGACTGTGAGGTGGCAGCATAGCCACCTCCATGTTCACAGAAATGTTACACCAAGAAAGGTACCGCCCTGCAATGACGGGCGGCTCCCTCATTGCAGTGGAATTGCTGATGTTGCAATGACGAGGCAGCCCCTCATTGCAGTGGCCAAATCATTTAAAATTGGTGGCACTTCTGCAGAACCAGTGTCATCAGGACACTGGGTCTGCATTGGTTGCACACTGCCATGCCCACAAATGCAGTTCTGGCACTGGCCACCACATTGCCGCACCTCCACAATCCGCTTCTCTCCTAAGCTGCCTCATAATGTTTCTTGCACGTGCACACAAGCAAACATAAAAAGACCTCTTTGTTTGGCAATCCCCTTCTATCCTGAAAATTTCAGGAAAAAATTCCAAACTGTCTGGGCTGTAGATGAAAAGAAAAAAAAAGAGGGGGGCCAAACCCTTGATTTTTTCACTTTCATTCACTATCCAGATCTTGAAATCTGGACATAAGACTGTCACAAAACTTGCCAGATCAAGATTCCTTGCCCCTTAGACCATGCATGCATGCTTTCATGCAATTCCATTGAATGGGATTAAAATTAAGGTGAAAATTTAAGAGCTTAACATTAAATTCCCTTCTCAACCCTAACTATAATGGTGTTACCACACAATTATAATATATATATATGTGTGCACATACATATATACACACATATATATTGCCAAAGACTAAGTTGATGCATTTATTAGGGTTAAAGAGCCTGAAAAGTATGGAAATGTAGTGACAGTGTTTTCAACCCCGATGCCCACCCCTCTTTCCCATCCCCTACGCTTCTCACCCAAGATCAAGCTACAGTCCCAGAGCCATGCCCCATAGGTATCTTATTTGATGCACGGCCATACAGAAAGTACCAGAGTTATGAGGCATGGTCCCAGACCTGTAGCTTCCTTAGTGCACTGTGCTGCAAGCCTTTCACAAAGCAGCATACCTGTGGTGTATGTTCGAAGATCTGTAGCTTGCTTGGAGCTGAGCCAAAAGCAGACACATGCTGCAGGACCCCAGATATTTGCATTGATTTGTGCAGGGCCCCACCATCCCGACATGAAGCAGCATACCTGTGGTGCATGACCATGCCTTGTAGATTGCTCGGGATATGGTCCTGCAGGCCCTACATGAAGAAGCAGGTCAGTGGTACAGGGCCACAGACCTTAAGCTTGCATTTCATATAGTCCTTCTGCCCA
Source organism: Neoceratodus forsteri (assembly GCA_016271365.2). Lineage (NCBI taxonomy): Eukaryota > Metazoa > Chordata > Ceratodontiformes > Ceratodontidae > Neoceratodus > Neoceratodus forsteri. The sequence goes on from CM028133.1 coordinate 309,691,606, forward strand.
TACATGAAGTAATAAATCCATGTGGGATGGCCCTGGACTTGTAGCTTGGCCTTGGTTAATGTGGGCATGGGATGGGGAATGGGGGTGGGTGTTAGAGCTGGATACTCTTAACACTACATTTCAACATTTTGTTACTCTTTAACCCTAGTTTTTAAGCCTAACAGACAAAATAATGCTTTTTTTTTTTTCCAGTTCATTTCCTTACTTGCACCTTCAGTTTTCTCTGTGCAGGGATCATGCAACTGACCTTTCAAGTACAGGAATGGACCTGTAAATTGCTTCATGTAGGTCCCTAAGGTCCCAATGTGAGGCATAGTAGCAGACCCGTTGGGTATGGTGCTTGATCTGTAACTTGCTTTGCACAGCATCCTGTGGGCTATACATGAAGCAACAGACCAAGAGTACAGGGGTATTGACTTATGTCTTTCTTCACACAGGGTCTTGTGTTCCCTACACAAAGCCATAGACTCATGGGCATGGGGCAGTTCGGTATCATCTTCATGTATGGTCCTGTGAGTCCTAGATGAAGCAGCTGATCTGCCAAATGTGGCACATGACCTATGGGTTGCTTAATGTAGGGCCCTACTGACCCTATGTGGAGAACCTAACTGGTAGGGATCTGCACGGGGATTGTAGGGTGCTTTGCACAGAAACATAGAAACATAGAAACACAGAAACATAGAAGTTGATGGCAGATAAGAACCACAAGGCCCATCCAGTCTGCCCATTTTTTGTACCTTATGAATGTGCCGTAGGCCTGTACTCTGTCAATGGCCTATCTATTCATACTCATCTTTATTGCTCTCTTATGCCTAACCCATGCCTGTTTGATGCCCTGCACTGTATTCATAGCCACAGCTTCCTGAGGTAGGCCGTTCAATGCATCCACCACCCTTTCTGTGAAAGAGAACTTCCTCACATTACCCCTTAATTGGCCTCCCTCTCATCTCATGATGTGTCCTCTTGTCCTGCTATTTTTCTTATATTGAAACATGTTAGACTCTTTCACCTTGTTAATTCCCTTAAGATGTTTGAATGTTTCAATCATATCACCTCTCTCCCTCCTTTGCTCTAGGGTATATATATTGAGCTCCATTAATTTGTCCTCATATGTTTTCTGATGCAGTCCCTGCACCATTTTGGTTGCCCTTCTCTGGACTGCCTCAATTTTGTTAATGTCCTTATGAAGGTGCAGCCACCAGTACTGCATGCAGTACTCCAGATGGGGCCTAACCAGTGCCTTGTAAAGAGGGATTATTACTTCCCTCTTATAACTTGCGATACTCCTACTAATACACCCCAACATCCCTCTAGCCTTACCTACTGCTTTAGTGGTCTGCTTAGATGATTTTAGGTCATCTGTGATGATGATGCCCAAGTCTTTTTTCTTCCCTTGTGATTGCCAACAACTACCCTCCCAATCTATAGGTGGCTTCAGGGATTCTCTTCCCTATGTGCATGATCTTGCACTTCTTTGAGTTAAACCCCATTTGCCACTCTTCCGACCATTTTGCCAGTTTATCCAGATCTCTTTTCATTCTGCCCACCCCATCTGGATCATTTATTCTGTTGCAGATCTTGGTATCATCTGCAAACAGACAAATCTTACCTTCCAGTCCATCTGCAATGTCACTGATGAAGATATTGAAGAGGACTGGCCCTAGGACTGATCCCTGAGGTACCCCACTTGTGACTTGCATCTCATCTGACTGTATACCATTTACCACCACTCTCTGTTTTCTGCCCACCAACCAGTTTGCCACCCAGTTGACCAACTTCTGACCCACCCCAAGCCTACCCAGCTTATTAATCAATCTTCTATGTGGAACAGTATTGAAAGTGTTGCTGAAGTCAATGTAGGTGACATCAACTGCTCCCCCTTGGTCCACCACTGTGGTTACCCAGTCAAAGAAATCTATGAGATTAGTTTGACAGGACCTTCCTGTTGTAAACCCATGCTGTCTTGGATCCTGTGCTCCTATGGATTCCAGGTGTTGCACTATCCTTTCCTTAAAGAGTGCCTCCATAATCTTGCCCACTACTGAGGTAAGACTGACTGGTCTGTAGTTCCCTGCCTCCTCTCTGCTACCACTCTTGTGAAGTGGGATCACACGAGGCCTTCTCCAGTCTTATGGGACCTCTCCTGTGCTCAGAAACTCACTAAACAGTTCTAATAATGGCTCTGCTAGTTCCACCCTTAGTTCCTTTAGTACCTTGGGATGTATGCCATCAGGTCCCATTGCCTTGTCTACCCTGAGCTTAGCAAGCTCTTGTAGGACTCTTTCTTTTGTGAAGGGACTAGTGCTCACCTCCCTCCCCCCTGTGTCCATTGTGCTAAGATGTGGACCCTGCCCTACCTTCTCCTCAGTAAATACTGAGCAGAAGTATCTATTTAGGATAGATGCTTGTCCTTGGTCCTCCTCAACACACTCCCCCTTCTCCCCTTTGATCTTAGCAATACCCCCTCTGGACTTTCTCCTTTCACTAATGTATCTGTAGAAAGTCTTGTCACCTTCTTTTCCTGTTCGTGCTAGTGTTTCCTCAGTTTGGGCCTTTGCCTGCCTTACTGCCTTCCCTGCTTCCCTTAGGGAAGTCTGGTATACCTCCCTATCTTCATCCCGCTGCATTCCCTTATATTTCCTGAAGGTTAGCCTTTTGGCTCTGACCTTTTCTGCTACTGTTTTTGAGAACCAAAGTGGTTTCCTTCTTCTTTTGCTCTTGCTTTTCTCTCTAACACAATGGGATGTTGCTTCAAGTATTGCATCCTTAATGCTTGCCCACTTTGCCTGTACCCCCACACCTGTATCTCTTCTTGTCAGGGCTAGCTTAATTCTGTTGACCATCTTATCAAAGTCAGCTCCTCTGAAGTCCCATATTTTGTCCTGGAATGAGATAGACTACGTGGGCCCTATTCAAAGCACAAGACCCATTGGGTGGGTCTGAAAGTTGTCAATTAACTGGTTGGGGGGGTAAGTAGCCCATCCCCAAAATGTGGGCCCAAAATGTTAACAAATGTTGAAGTTATGAGTGGTAAAGAACAAAACATTGGAAAATGATTAAGTCCCTGTGTGTGTGCAGTTTATGTTTTTTTTTTTTTTTCCAGGGGCTGTTTTTGTTTTTGTAATCAGCCATATATTTTCCACTTTTTTTTACATTTGAGGGTCAGGGTGCTTACCACCACAACAATTAAAAAGATTCAGGTGTGAGCAAATGATGCAGGGATAGTGCATGCTATATATGGCATTGGCTAGATCCCAGATTTTATGAAGCAAGCATCTGATACAAAAAGCAACTCAGGACTGACAATTAAAAAAAAACTTGCACATACTGGTACTGACTATGATTAAAATCCGAGTCCTAGTTCAGGTACTGTAGAACGCTGAAGCATAATTAATTGCGACACAGAAATCAATCTTAGGGCATACAGTTCATTTGTCAGCTCCCCAAGATTAAGGTATTGACAATAAAGTGCTCAAAAACAGGTATTTTCAGATTCATAGTTTCAAGTTGATAAGGAGTACATAACAGGAGATACCTAGTCTTATGGATAGCTGCCACTAGGGAACCCCAGTGCTTCACTCATTGAAAGCTTCATCAGGAGTATTGATGTGCGAAGTTTGAAAATTTTGCTCTGTGGGTTAATTCACGAATTCACATCATTTTGCATAGTTAATCTACCACGTGAACTCCCAATCTGCGGAAAATTGGTAACTCTGTGAAATGAAAAGCTGAAACCTCGCTGGTGGAGTCTGGCACAGAGACATCTTACAAGAACACAAAGTTGCGACTCCACTGGAGATGTTTGGTATGGAGGCGAAATTTGCAATGTATTATGGGATTGGAGGTCATATGTTGCTGAAACAGCCTGTATGCTATGTGGAGGCTGTCTTCAGTGCAGTGTTTTGAGGAGATAGTTGGAGAGAAATCTGTGTGAGCTTGTCTGACAAAAAAACTTGTAAAATACGTCTCAAAAGTGAGCTTTTTGAATCCAAATTGCTCACCAACTGTTCTAGAGAGCCTTGTGTTGCTAGATTTGTGTGAGTTTTTTTTGTTTGTTAATTATTTACTTTAAAATATTGGTTTCTGTTTTGTCATTCTGTGAATCAGTGCTGTGGTGGAAGGTAGTTGTACTGTGTAAAGCAAGTTAGCAAGGCAGCCCAGAAAGATACAGGGCATTTTTGTCTAAGCAGAAGATTTGTGTAATATTTTATTTAACTTTTTCTTGTTCATCATTTTTGATCTATAGTGAGTAATTTCTCATTTTTATTTCTGTGGTTTAGTATGGTGTATTTAAGTAAAGTGTTTTGTCAGTGTCTTTCTGTAGCAGTTTTAATGATTTTTTTGTTATATTTTTCTTAAAGTCATGGGTGGGATTTTCAAAAGGGTTGCGCATGGCACAACACGGTTGCACCTTGTGCAACCCACCGATGTGCCCCGGTGTGATATTCAATGGGGCAAGTTGCGCTGTGCAACTCCCGGTGCACCAGGGCGCAACAGTAATGTATGTGGCGCAAGTGCAGGGGATGTGCCCATGCATATGTGGCACATCCTGATATTCAGCCCTGGATGTGCGGCGCATATGCAGGCACAACCCCACCTTGCACCACTCAAGGGGCACAAAGATGTGCCCATAAAATCAGGGAACAAGTCGGGGACACCCACAGATGGACTGCCATATAGCAGGTGTAACACAGCAGCCACTTGCCATGGGTGGCCACCCAACCACCCAAAACACTGACCCCAAGCCCCCTGCCCCAGGAGCGATGTGCCCCCCTCATCTGATCATGGGCATATGTAAAAAACATCCCTGGTGGTCCAGTGGACCGCGCTCCATTGCCAGATTGCAGGCATATGTAAAAAACATCTCTGGTGGTCCCAGTGGACTGTGATCTATTGCTCGATCATGGGCATATGTAATATATAACCCTGGTGGTCCAGTGGAAGCTCCCCAGTGTGGGCAGATCTAGAGAAACCTATCCTGGTGGTCTAGTGGTAGCCCCCTCCCCACCTGCCCACCAAGGTCCCCTGCCACCCAGCACCCCCCCAGTCAATGGTGGGTGGTGGCACCCAGCCCGCATGCCACCCGGCCACCTGACGACTGACAGCATACAGTACTGTCTGTATGCCTATTGGTCCACTGCGTGGGCCAATGGGCGTGCAGACCATACTGTACTACATGGGCCAGCCTATGTCATACAGTATGGTCTGCACACCCATTGGCCCATGCAGGGATCAACAGGCGACAGACAGTACTGTACGCTGTCAGTTGGCAGATGGCCGGGTGGCATGAGAGCAGGGTGCCATCACCCGCTGCTGACTGGGGGGGTGCTGAGTGGCGGGGATATCAGTGGGCGGGTAGGGAAGGGGGTACCACTGGACCACCAGGATAGGTTTCACTATATCCACTTGCGATCGGGCACTGGGGGGCTTCCACTGGACCACCAGGGATATATATTACATATGCCCACAATCGGGCGATGGAGTGCAGTCCACTGGACCACCAGGGATGTTTTTTACTTATGCCCGCAATCGAGCGTACGGGTACCGGGTCCACCAAGTGCCTTCAGGGTGTTGGTCCCTGATGGCTGCAACCTGGCAGGGCACCAGGCGCAAGTTATCAGCGCACCACATACAAATGGAGCCAAAATGACATGAAAATGGCCCCATTTGTGCCTTGCATGCATGCACAGTGCTGAATATCACGGTTGATGCACCTAGCGCAACTGCACTTGCACTGGTGCATCCCCTGGCTCCCCTCCTGCCACTTGCACTGGCGCAGTGCACCTGCACTGTGTGCAGTGCATGCACCCTCAGTGCTATATTCAATAGTGCTGAGCCATGGTGCAGCACCGTTGAATATCGCATGGTCCATGCCCTGGCGTAGCCCAGTTGCACTGCGCTCAGGCTTGCGCCCCTGCATGGCGCAGTCTGAATATCCCACCCACGGTGTTCTGTCACTTTTTGTTATACTTAATATTAAATTACTCCAGTTACCCTTACCCCTGTCATTTTAATCCCTGCTCTTTTCCAAAAAAAAAGAAAAAAACTGAACTTTTTTGATTGTTTCTAGTGGTAGTTTTTCAGATCACACCTTTTATCCCTGCTGTGTGTGTTGTGTTAATCCCAGTGGTGTTTTATTTTTTTCAGATCGCACTACTGATCCCTGATTCTCTAGGGGGAGGTGTTGTCTGCTCCTGATACTTATTTGTACTGCAGGCTTTATTTACATGTTGTAATTTTTCATCCCAAATCAAGTTACAATTAGCATATAAGAATGACCAGGAAGAGATTCTCCACTAAAGGGAGAGGTGCAGGGTAGGCAGCAAAAAAGTGTTCAAAAATCTGTGGGGCAAAATTTTGCTGCAGTTAAAAAACTATGTCTATGGCAGTGTGTTCTATGGGCTCTGGGGTTTGTAAGAGCAAAGGAGTAATTGGCAGCAGTGGCATTAGTGAAGCTAAATCTGCGACAGCCAAGCTGGTGGGGGATGTGGGACGTGACAAGGGAAGCAGCAGTAAACAAGGAACAGAGGTGGAGGAAGAGGTTGTTGGTGTCCCTGTTGCTGGTGGTGGTGGTGGTTCTGAGTCTGAAAGTGTGGAACTCAAGTCAGTGGTTGAAGCAGGAGATCTGGAAAATATGCATCACACTCAGACTCCTGATGATGAGGTCAGAGATCCTTGAGATGGTGATTATGAGGAGGACAGACCTGTGGAGGAAGAGGACATTAGCGACTCTGCTGATGATGATTTGTAGGATCCCCTATGGGAGCCTGAATAGAAAAAGCATAAGGGTGGTGATGCAGATGATGCATGGATGTTGTTTGCAGTTATGCAACTACCAAAGTCCCTCCCAATATTATTGAAGTTATGAAATCATCCCCAAAAACACAAATTTCCATCCCTTCCCTTCATTTCTCCCACTCTGGCAGCCATTGTAAATCATGGGTTACAAAATCCCTAGTTTGGGATTTTTGTATACTTAACCCAGCTGATGAAATAGTCACTATTTTTCAGCTATGTCGATCACAAGTTAGTGGGGGAAAAATGGCAGCCACTTAGGTACTGGTGGGCAACACACACACCTGAAGAACAGGCACTGTTACACTGGCTTCAACAGCAGGCGGAAGCCAGTGCAGGGGGTCTCTGTCCCTCATCATCAGCATTAGGTAAGGCAAACAGAACTGACAGGGCGATGGACCAGGCAGACGGAGGGGGGAGTGAAGAGGACTACAGAGAGGAGGAGTAGGACTCTGTGGGTCTGCCTAGTAGTGGGCACAGCAACTGTGGTGGTGGGTTGAGTAGTACCACCCAGAGTCAGAAAAGCACTGTAACATCATTACAGGACCCCCCCCCCAAATCACTGATGTCACTAAAGCAGCCCTCTGCTTTCTTCCCCATTGATTCTATTTTAGCACCTAACACCCAACACTTGCTTCACCACTATCCTCCCAACTTCAACTGCTTCTCCCCTCCACTCCCAACTTTACCCCAGACAAGGCTGTTAGCTGCTTATCTCCCTCGCCCTCCACCAACTGCCCCTCCCATCCTACCCCACCCCTGACAAGGCTACTGAGCTGCTTACTCCCCCACCCGTCCCACAGCTATCTTCCCCAAATCATTTTGCTTTACTTCCTCCTCCATACTCCCCCTTCTAACACTATCCCTGTCAAGACCTCTGTGCAGCTCATCCCCCACTCTTTACCCCCTCTTCCAGCACACCATGTGCCCTATACCTTCTATCTTTATTGTCTTAATCACCATTATTATGTATCTCATGTTAACCCAATGTACCTATGGACTGTGTTTGTAACAGAAAACAAAAAATAAAACCTAATGTAAAACATAAAGATTAATTAAATGTACTTATGTCTTTTGTGTGCTAATTCTGTTGTTTTCCCATTGCAATTTTACTTTGTCTGTATTTTGTGCTTTCTAATTCTGCTGTTTCCCCATTGTAATTTTACTTTGTCTGTAATTTGTCTCTGACGCAGAATCTATGTAAATGAGCTCCTAGTTCACAGGTATTACTTTCCGAGCATCAATAAAAAATAAAATAAATAAATAAAATCAGCAGCACATGAATCCCAAGGAGTCAAATACCACCCAAACAATGCCACCATGACAAATCCAGCTGTTTGATAGCTATCCCCAAGAATGGTCCAGCCTACGTTGCATAGCATATTTGAAAGTCACTCCAAATTCACTCCCAGTCATGCTACTACACGTGAGCTAAATACAGCAACAGCTGAAATACTGGTAATTGATCTATTGCCATTCTCTTTTGTTAAAAATGTAGGATTTCTGAGGTTTATGGCCCATGCCAGTTCCAAATGGCAGATTCCATCAAGAACATACTTTTCTTAATGTGCCATTCCTAAAGTCTATAGGACAGTGTCACAAATGGTAAACCATGCCCTGAAGCATTCAACATCACCATAGATACATCTGAACATGGACATGTGGACCAGTGGCCAAACAGCTGATATCTCCTACTTGTGCATTATAACACACTGGCCACAGGTACCTTGGGTAGTATTTGACTCTGGGCATGGGAAAAATTGCACTGAGCCCAACTGTGGTGGTAGTTCCTTTCCTTTTTTTTTTCCATTTTATTCTTTCTCCTCCTACCCTAGCTGCCGGCCACCCATTACTTTCAGCCCAGTCATGGACCACTGACTTTCACCCCCCATATCAGCCTCGGGCCCTCCGATACCCATGGCTTACCCCCCACGGTGGGGCTGCGGCACTCTGCCTGCATGCCGCAGTCATCGGACTAGGTCGGAGGGCTGGCCTGGGGGGCTAATTGAAGCCGTGGCGAGCTTCATTTAGGGCGGCTGGCAGCTTTGTCCAGTTTCAGCTTTGAAGGGAGGTACAGTAAATGGAGCCGCCTCTGCCCCGGCCCCGCACATGCCTGTGCCGGCAGCTGACTCTGGCCTCCACCAGGGGTCATCCGAGCTCCGGACACCTCCCCTCCCTACCCCCGGAGAAGGAGAGCAGTCCCTAGGATGCTCCATCCTTCTCCCCCCGGCCGGCCCTCCAGCGACCCGAGTCCATTCCCGAACCCGGGTCACCAGAGTCGCATGCGGAAATCCAACCGCTGTGCTGGCGGGCCGGCCGTGGTAGCTCCTTTCCTGGTATTCACCAGCATACCACACTGACAATGAAGGGTACACCTGGATCACACATGAATAAGAAAATGCTGGAAGTGCTCCTTACTGAGACTGATGAGTGGCTGGCTTCACCCCAATCACTGAAAGCAGGTTTCATTGTGAGCGATAATGGCTCAAATGTTGTGAACTGCATCAGTGATGGGGGGGTTTGTCAAGGTTACATGTCCAGCACACTGTCTTAATCTCATTGTGCAGCAGTTTCTAGCCCATCCTGATATCAAGGCCATTTTGACAGTGACCTGTCACATCTGTGTCCACTTTGCCTGTTCCAGAAAAGCTCATGATCACTGCAGATATAAAAGAAACTGCCTCAGCACCATATGATGCTGGATGTTGTCACCAGATGGAACTTGACATTGTACATAATTAAGCAGTTGTACGAGCAGTATAAAGCCATATCTGGATATCTGCTGCTACATACATGCCATGACAGTGCTGGAATATCCATGTCTCTGATAACAGAGCAGTGGCACTAAATAGATGGCCTGATCAGAATTCTCAGGCTATTCAAACATGCAACACAGGCAGTGAGTAAGGACACTGCCTGTATCACTCAGGTCATTCCACTGCTATGTGTGCTGAGGCAAACACTGGTGAATATGCAGCAAGTGCTGGAGGCAGGTGGTGATAGTGGAAGTTGTGCCTTAATTGAACACATTCTCCACATCTTAGACTGCAAGGCATATATTTGGGGCATTCTGAAGTCTGAAGATTTTGGGATTGCCACCATGCTGGACCCACACTATAAACATGGGCTGGCATCAATAATTGAAGGTGAGCATGAGCAGGTAGAAAAGTTGACCAATCTTCTGGTAAGAAAGGCACATTGGGCACAGCTGCTACAAAAACATTTATCTAAGGCACAGCATGAAACTCCACAGACACCAGGTGTCGCTACCACCACCTCCCATGGGAAACGGGCTGAGAAAACTTGCAAGTTAAAAGAGAAAATGCCAAATCCCATTTAAGATGTTTTATGTCAGGTGGCAGTTGAAGACATGAAAGAAAAGGAGGAGGCTGATGAGGCAGCAGGACTGCGGGTAGTGTAATGCATGGTAAATGCGTATTTGGCAGACACAAGGCACTTTACCATTGCCGACAAGTCCTAGCTATACTGGAGCAGCAAGGTCACTGAGTGGCCAGCACTGACCTCGGTTGCAATGAAAATACCTCAGCTAGTGTCCACCCTCAAGTGTCAGTGTGGAGTGTGTATTCAGTTTGGCTGGGGCCATTGAGCAGGAACAAGTGCACCAATCTGCCACCAAAAATTGTTGGCTTGCTAACATTTATTAAAATGAATGAGGGGCACATTCTGCATAAGACAATCATGTCCATGTTCCTACCACATGAAGGTGGTGGTGGCGAAGATGAAGAGCAACGTGTTGGCATTAGCAAATTGTCTTTCACCACCAATCTGGATGGAGCAGTAATGGAGATAGAATTCCCATCTGGTGACAACTCCAGTCTGGAAGACTGTGAGGGCTGCTTCCTCAATAAGATTGAATCATAAAAAAGATGTGCTGTTTCCCTACTTTCCCCCTCATCAGTATATTCTTTTTCTTTATGATTCACAATTCTGTTATTTTCAGTCACTTTACTACTCTCCATTCCCAAGTGTTGTGCTGCTCTTTTCTTGAACCTAATTGATTACTAGATTCCACCATCTTAATGTGATGTCTAGAGACAATGCCTGCTCCAGCCAACAAATCATGACACTGCCCTCTCCTCCTCTGGCCTGTTTGTGTCTTACACAGCCACAAACAGCATGGATCACCACCTCCACACTGATGCAGCAGAAAAATGCCATTACCAGCAAAGCAAAGCATGTCTGCTTTAGCCAGCAAGGCACAGCATTGCCTCCTCCTCCTCCTTTGGCCCGCTTGGGCCCTACACAGCCACAGACGGCATGGGCCACTGCTTTCACACTGACACAGCATAAAAATGCCATTAGCCAGGTCTCCTACCAGGCAGCCAACTAGCCAGCCCTCAAGCTGACCCTCCAGCCAGCCAGCTCATCAAGGCAGCAAGACCTCAGCTCCACCATGGCCTGTCTTTGTCTGCTGTGATGGTAAGTCACTTTCATTGTTGTTCACAGTCATTATCTCTTCCTTACTGGTGGTGATTGACTCCAGTCCTTGGCCTTGCAGAAGGCGAAAGGCCTTCCACCTTACTCAGAAAGACATTAAAATGTCTTTCTTTCTTTCTTTCCTTTTGTCTCCCTACAGGTTTCACCATTCACAAGCATGACTGATAAAGGCAGTCACAAAGCCAGTCAGCCCTCAAGAAACATATTTATTTATTTAGTTTTTGTTGACCGGGTAAGTGCACTAGACAAATCCTGCCTATTTTCAGGCACGACCCGGGGGAGAGGGATACAGATGAATGCCAACTGACCTTGAACCAGATTTAGCTGTTGGTGGTATTTTTAGTGAATGAGAGAAATTTGGCCAGGACACCAGGGAAATTCCCCTACTCTGCTTGGCCAGTAGGGGGAATTGCTGCTGACCTGTTCATTCTTGGTCAGACTTTGAGGTGGACGGTCGCTGGGAGCGCGACGAGGAATCGCTCCGTTTGAATGATGGGTGACTCTACGGGGGTACCTGAGTGTCAGGTAACAGTCGAGTCTATGGAGGATAAAGATGTTTTTGTCTCAACTGAGGATTTATCTGTTGCGGTGGAATCCAAGGAAAATCTTTCGGATGGTGACTTGTCACTAAATCGTAAACAACTGTTGGAACGTCGCCTTTTGGATTTGCTTCTTGCACAAGACCGCGTTAAGCAACAATTGCAGGTTTATGTCACCGAGGACTTACCTTTACAGGACATGAAGAAAGCAGTGATTGCAAATAGTGAAACAGAGCTGGAGCTTTCCTGTCCTGCGGTACTGAACAATGTTGTTTCCCCTTTATATTCTGGATGTTCCCCTGTAGGTGCTCGTGAGGCTGGCAGTTTTGAGTCCGAAGCAATTCTGTGCCGAGAGCCTTCACCGAGTGTTCTGTTGCCAGGATTGGCTCCTGATGTTGCTCTGGTCACTGTGAGGACTTCAGTAGACCCAGATGAGGTTGCCACGGAGCAAGGGAGCTCTGATACCGACACTGTTCACAATCTGTCTAAAAATACGGGATTCGTATTTCGTGCTCCCTTTTCTACGACCTCCAAGGAATTACATGCAGCAGAGGTAAGCTGTACGTTTCAAACTGAGCCATTGAATCAGACAGGACTGTCTGTATTTTCCTTTTCAAATCGTAAACTGGCCCATGGGGATAAGGTGGGAGAAGAAGGGAAAGAGAAACGAGCAGCAGTGATTTCTGCTAAAAGGAATTTGGAGGTGTTGACTACTGAAGTGAAAGCCTTGCCTTCTAAGGGTACTTCTTCTACTTTAGAGACTTCTGGGGCTGTGTCCCCGATGCATACAGTGCATAGTGATCCCTGACCCCAAAAGGCCTTAAGTGCGCTGGATGGACTATGAATGGGGATACTTGGCACCCTACTCCAGATTGGGATCCCAAGTTGAACTTTTCCCAAAATGAACCTATTTGGCAACCTCAACTGCCTGAGCTATCCGGGACCCCGACTGTGACTGGGGGGGTACGAGGGACCTTTGAGCCTGTTTCTAATGTTGTACAAACTAATCCTACTGCAGTTTTGATAGATTTAAACTCTGAAACACCTGGGCTCCCTGTACGTAATGATATTGTGGCTGACAAACCATTACTGTCTGATTTATTCTCTAAAATTAAACACGATACAGCTCCACGCAGGAATGCTGTGCAGTTGAGGTATAAGGGAGGTTTGGAGGTTCGGCCTGATAGGCACTATGTGGGGAAAACCTTGTTGAAAGACTCCCTTCATTTCTCCCCTAGGGAGGTATTTGCTTTTATAAATATCTCAGGAGAGGACAATTTTGATGTGAGTTTTAGATCACCATCTGCCCTAGATTTATTTTGGGAATGCTATAATCAACTTAAGTTTTCTTCTCTTTGGACCCCCTTTTTGGTCATTCCCCTCACAAAACCCTTGATTAAATTTGTGACTATAATGTTTAGGAATGAGGGGGTTCATGTAGATGATATTTCATATTGGCTTTCTCAGAAATGTGAGGTATTAAGCCCTCCTGAGGCTATTTTGGATACCGAACAGTTTTGGACTGGGGGTTGGCGATTTAGGGTTAAACTTAGACAAACTGAGATGGGGATTTCACATATTCCAAACTCTTTTTTGTTGGGATGTGATAGGGGGGTCTGTTTTTATGCTGGGCAACCCAGGGCCTGCTATAAATGTGGGTCTAGGACACATTTATCCAGCTCATGTGACAAACCACGGTGTGACAACTGTGGGGAGTCAGGGCATACAGCCTTTCAGTGTCCTAATGTTACAAAATGTAATCTTTGTGAGGACTCAGGTCATGTGTTCTCTGAGTGTGGATGGGCCGCTAAGAATAAAACCTCCACTACTTGCCCTGATCTTTTGATTCAAGAAGCCCAAGATTTTGCTACTGGCCTGGTTTCCGGGACCTTGGGCCTCAAGGGGGGTACGGTCCTCCCCCTGCTCATTCCATACCTGAGTCTGCTGCAGTGCAATTACCTATAGTTTCTGATATTACTTTTCCCCTTCTATCCCCTGTCTGTTATTCTAAGCAGCTGGAGACTCTTCCTCAAGAACCTGTAATTCCTTTAGTACCTCAAGTGAGGCAGTCCTCTAGGAACTTTAAACCAGTGATTCCTCCTCCTCCTGACAGGTTGGAAACTAGTAATTCCTTTGAAGTTTTATCCACTCCGTGGGGTGATTCGGTCATGGATTGTCAGGACCCTGATTCTCAATCAGTTCAGGATAGTCCCCCCTCCCCCTGTGTGATTCAAGAAGGATATAAAAGCAAAAAAAAGAAAAGGCGGAAAAAAGATGGTTGAAGTTTTTTTTTTGTTTCCTTCCATTAAATGGCTCAATTTAAACTAGGTTCTGTTAATGTACACAGTTTATTGAATTATAAAAGGCGAAAGGTAGTATATGATTATGTCCATCATAATTCCTTAGATGTTTGTTTAGTGCAAGAAACTTGGATGTATACAGCAGATCAAGCTAGGACTTTCCAAAGAGAATGGTGTTGGGGGCCATCATACTGGTCCTTTGGGCAACAATCAGCAGACAGGTTAGGTTTTCTTTTTCATACTAATGAATTTGCCTTATTAAAATTAATGGATCTTATTCCAGGGCGCTTGCTGATTTTGGATGGGGTCTGGAAATCTATGTCCTGTCATTTTATTAATTTATACTATTCGCAATTGAAGGCTGAAAGAGTGGCATTATTTCATATGATAAAGCCTTTTTTGGCTACCTCCTTAGAGTTTTTTTTATGCGGAGATTTCAATTGTGAACTGAAATTGGGTGGTGTGGGTTCGAGAGACATTGGTAAAAAAATTTACTGTGATTCTCATGCATTTCGGGCACTTATAACTGACTCTGGGTTGATCCTGGGTAGTAGCCATCAGCACGGGGGACCACGTTTTTCTTATAAAAGAAATGCATATACATCCACTATTGATTATATTTTTTTATCAGATAATCTCTCCTTTCGATTTCATACAATCCCAGTTTCCTTTTCTGACCATTTGTTGTTACAATGTACTTTTTTTTCTTCCTCTCTCCCTCAGTGGAAAAAAACTCGGTGGAAACTGAGTGCCCCTCTGTTACATTCTCCTGGGGTGCTACAGAAGGTTGTTTTATTGCTTAAGGCAAGGCTTTCAGTTTCTTTTTTATATGAGGATTTGGGACAATGGTGGAGTGATACGAAAGATGATTTATGTCAGTTACTTAAATATCAAGGGAGGTCCAAGGCTAATTTCGATTTTTTACAGTATTTGCAACTACGGCAACAGCTTTATTATTTAATGTCCTTAGCTAATACTTCGAAGATTGATTATTCAGCCCAGATACAAAACTTAAAACAACAACTACAAGCTGTCCAGTATAGCAGGGATAGAACCTCACAAGTTCTTTTCCAATTTAGTGTAAAAAAACAACCTCAGGGGGACTCTTATGAAGCTTTTAAGCATTTTAAAAATAATACTGATTTACTGGCACCACTGAATAAGGATGGTCAGGTTATTACAGATCTTAGGGGTTTACAACAGATTATTAGGACTTATTTACTTTCTCATGTTCCTACAGTGGCCCCTAGTGATGAGGATATGCAACGCTTTTTGTGTACATTACACTTTGCAGAATCTCATTTTGATAAATCTTTATTAACTAACTCTATTTCAAATTCAGAAATCATGAAAGCAATCAAGTCACTTAATTCTGGCACTTCTCCAGGATTGGATGGATTAACTTCCGAATTATATAAAGCATTATTAGTAGAATTTTCTACATGTTTGGGACTAGTTTTTAATTTTTTTTTGTCAGCAGTAAAGTTCCCGGTTTGGTTCTCAGAGGGGTTGTTGATTTTTTTGTATAAAACGGGAAACAAAACTTTGCTGGAAAATTGGAGACCAATTACTATTTTGAATACGGACTATAAGATTTTTACAAGGATTTTGAATACTAGACTTAGGCAATATGCGGTAACTGTCTTATCACCTTTTCAATATTGTGGGCTCCCGGGTAGGAAAATTCAGCAGGCACATATGATAATCAGGGATTTAATTGAATATATGGGCCAGTCACACAAATCAGGTTTTGTTTTATCTCTAGACCAATGTAAGGCTTTTGATAGAGTGTATCACCCATTTTAATTTTTTAAGTTACAACATTATGGTGTTCCTGATGAATTTATACGCTGGATTAAATTACTCTATTCAGGGACTATTGTTCATCCTATGGTACAGTGTACACTGGGTGAGGGTGTTCAGGTGCTTACTGGGGTAAGACAAGGGTGCCCCTTAAGCCCTTTGTTATATTCATTTGTTATAGATACCCTGATCCAATCTGTTTCACAGAGACCTCTATGGGACGGAATCTTGGGTCCCCCCTTTACAGAACACCTTTATATACAGGCATATGCTGACGATCTTTGCATATTTTTTTCAAAATCAGAACAAATGGAGGTATTTTTAGAACATTTGAAGGTTTTCTCTCTGGTATCCAATTCTAAAATTCAACAAAGAAAGAGCCGGGGTTTATCAATTGGGGTGGGAATGACTTCAGAAGTTATCATTCAGGGAATTTCTATTTCTTCTACACCAATTAAAATATTGGGATTATGGTATGGCCCTCATAATTTGCCTGATTTAAATTGGGAAAATGCTTTAACTTTGATAGAGGGGAAGATTAATCGGTGGAAACATTGGAAATTGTCAAAACTTAAAAGAATACAGATGATAAAGAAGTTTATCATCCCTAGTCTACTGTATACTGCAATGATATTTCCTTTACTAGCTAGATTAGATACTCGCCTTTACAGTCTGTTTTTTCAAATGTTATGGGGCAATAGGCTCAACCCAATAAAAAGACAATTTACATACCTAGAAAAGAAAAAAGGGGGCCTTGGGATGTTAGACCCAGTTACGTTTTTTGCTACACTGTTTGTCTCACAGAATATTCGAATTGGACTATCATCAACACCGGCTATGTACGGGGTTTTATTTAAACAGGTTTTGAGTACTTATTTTAGAACATGGCTGGTATCACCGCCTAAATTTTGGAAGAAACTGTGTCTTCCACATTATTTTGAGCCTATTGCACAAAAACATTTTAAATGGGGTTTGACTCCTCGAGAGGTAAAAAACAGTACAGGTGCACATCTTTATACAATTGTGATGGCTTTGCTCTATCCAACTGAACCAGTCTTTAAAAACTGTCCCTCATTTAGGATCACAACTGTTCTTCGCAAATTAAATAATCCGAGGTTGTCGGAATACATGTGGGAGTTTACTTGGCTTTCTGTATATGGGAGAATTAGGGTCCGGGATAATGCAAAACATAAGGTCCAGGATGAAAGACTTTGTCCTTATCCTGGGTGCATTTCCCAGGAAGAATCAATGGAACATTTTTTATTCCACTGTTCATATGCCAGTTCTCTTTGGAAATTCTTATCCTTAAAATGGAATATGGGATGGTTAGTACATTTGGATTATAACATGTTAATTTTAGGTAGTTACCCTTTGTTACGAAGCCGGTATGATTATGACACCTGGCAAATATTTTGTTGTTGTTTAACTTATTACTTACGGCAGGCTAGATGCCAATGGGTTTTATACCAGAAATTAATGTCATATGATTCGGTAAGACTATTAATTCAAGGGGCAATGGAAAGGGTATATCATTCAGATTGTCAATGTGCTACTGCTAGAAAGGTAGCTACTTGGTGGAAGGGATTCATGTGGTTTATTAAATATAAATAGGTTTTCTTTCCTCACAAAGATCAGAAGGGGGTTGAGGGTATTATCAGCTTCCTGTGTGATTATTTTCTAATTTTTTTCTTTTTCTTATTACTGTTTTGTGGGATGGAATATAGTTTTATTATCTTGTTTGTTATACTGTCTAATGTTTGATACTGTTTTCCTGATTTTCTTTGATTTTCATGTAGTGGCTATTGTGATTTAATGCTCTTTGTACCACTTGCTTGATGTTTTTTGATGTTTTTCAATAAAAAATTCCCCTACTCTTTTCGATAAGTGCCATGGGACCTTTAACATCCACCTGAACTACCACCAATCCAGGCAGATGGGACCTCGGTTTAACGTCTCGTACGAAATACGGCACCTCAGAAGTGCAGCACCCCTCTCATGCTGCACTACAGTGTCAGTACTGGGATATTAACCCAAGTGCCAGATGTGGGAACTGAACCCACAGCTCTCTGATCTCCCGGTCTCAGAGGCAAGTGTGTTACCTACTGAGCCACTGACACTGCACCTAAATATGACATTTTCCTACACCAACAGTAAGTATCATTGTGATTTTCTTTTTATTTCTCTTTTAATTTTTTGTTCTCCTTTTTCACAGGTACACTGTGTGCCATGGTGACCAAAGGGGCGCTAAATAATTTCTCACTTTTATTCACAGGTAACAGCTACAGTAAGAATGAGAGTGGACAATGGATATACCGTGTGGCTACTGCAATGGCCAGAGACAGGCTAAATAGTTCCTCATTTTTATTCACAGGTGACAGGTACAGTAAGAACTGGAGTGGACAATGGATACACCATTACCACTACAGTGGCAAGTTGGGTAGAGTTTAAATAATTTCTGTTTTGTTCTCTTTACAAGTGTCCTCCTGTCCTGCTACCTCCTTCTCCAACAAGCAAGCCATCACCAACTATCTTCTCCACCACATTGTGCAGGATTACACAGAAGAATAATAGGGTTAGGAAAGGCAGTCTGTGGTGGGGTGGGGGGATACACAGCACAGCATCATGTAGCAGCAGCATACACATAAATTGTGGGGGTACCAACATTTAACCTACTTTGTTTTTCTGGAAAATCTGCACTACTGCTGTGCAATGAATTATAGGACAGGCAACCTGTGGCAAAGGGAGAGTGAGATACACAACACAGCACTATGTAGTAGCAGTAGTTAAGAACAATTTTAATGACAGTGTAAGGATTCTGCCATTGCACAAAAAAGACAACAATAGAGTTGAAATCAGATTTTTTCTTTTGAACAGATAAGAATAGAAGAATTTCAATAGCTAGAACAACACAATAGCAGAAATCAAGAAATACAGACAAACAGAAAGAAATAAACATCACTGAACATTTGTTTTCCTTTTTAAGTTTTTTAAATTTTAACAGGGGGTAAAAGAGAAAGATAAAAGAAAATTCATTTTTTAGGGTTTAACATGGGATAAAACGGAAACATAAAAGAAAATATCTGGGTTGGGGGCTATGGTCTGGGGACAGGGGCGCACCACCACTTTGCAGTTCAGTCAAACCCTACAGAATGGTTTGCTAAGTTCACAGCACCACCTGCAACAGCTCCTTCATCCCTACAACTTACTGGGAGAGCTCCCCTACCTCCCTGTGGAGCTGTTGTACTTCCATATGAGTAGATGTGGGAGGAGGATCTGAGGCTGGTCTCTCAGGTGCCTTTCACAGCACCCGAGTCTGCCAGCAGGCCCATCTCCTGGTCCCCTCCTACACCTGTGCATAATGTTTCTTTCTCTTGCCTGGCAGAGAAGAACCAATAGTGGTGGCACTACCACCTCCACCCCTCTCAGCAACTTTATTTCACAGATGCTCCTCCCACTCATTGTAGTGCCTGCTCCAAGGTGGGTGTGCTGCCCACCTATCCCCAAATGGCTCTCCCATTTCCCATGCTGAACAACAATGTGGCATAGTTTACAGGTGACCATACTACTGTTGGTGGGGTCAGCAGTGAAAAAGTCCCAGACAAGGGACTTCAGCTGCTGCTGCTGATGGGGGCAGAAGCAAGATGGTCCTGGCTGTGTCTCCTCCTCAATGTGCACAAGTGGTGATTGTGATGGTGATGGTGGTGGTACAACAGCTGGCTGAGCTGGAGCTTCCTTTGCTGTTGGTGGTGGTGCCTTTGCCTCATCTTGCTGTTGGGGGTGCTGCATTGTGGTGGGGGTAGGTGCTGCTGTTGCTGTCTTCTACTGTCAGTGTCATGGGCCTCTAGATACGAAAAGCACGGTGTCTCCCATCTACAGCCTGCACCCCCTCTCCTCCTGACCATTCCCACTCATTTTAAAGCCAAAAAAAAGAGTAAAAAGATACTGAAAGAGATGAAAAATAGCAGACATAAAAGTGCTCAATATAAAGAAAATAACAGTTAAAGAACAACTAAGCAAAGATTCCCAAACTGTACAGTAAAAATAAGATGGAAAACAAGTGAAAGAAAGCTGAAAAACTTGTTTTTGTTTTTTTTTTTGGATAGGTTTTACACTTCTGAAAAGAACAGATATGTCCCCTTCTACTGGTTAGCTCAGACTGTCCAAGAGGGTGACTTAAGCATCATAGCAGCAGCGGCAGTGACAGCAGCAGCACTTTATTACTAGCATTACTGATTTCTGGTTTGGGATAAAATTTCCAGAAGTGAGAAATGTATATATTGTGCTTGGCAGTTGTGTGTACTGAAGTGCTTGACAACACAGACTGTCCAAGAGGTAAACTAAAACAGCGTAGTAGCAGCAGCATCACTTTATTACCAGCATTACTGACTTCTGGTTTGGGAGAGAATTTCCAGAAGTGAGAAATGTATATATTGTGCTTGGCAGTTGTGTGCACTAAAGTGTCTGACAATGCAATCTGTTCGAGAGGGAGACTTAAACTTAATAGTAGCAGCAGCAGCAGCAGAAGTAGCAGTTTATTACCAGTCCAGCATTACTGATTTCTGGTTTTGGAGAGAATTTCCAGAAATGGGAAATGTATATATTGTGCTTGGCAGTTGTGTGTACTAAAGTGCTTGTACCGAAATTCACAAAGGATTACTAAGGAATGGAGAAGGAGCAAAAGGCCCATATAAAGTTCCTGTCATTTACCCATAGTAACATAGAGCACTGTTTGAAAGCATAAAAGTATCTAATCTGTTTTTAAAGGTAAGTTTCAGTTCACTGATGACCACATTTATTGGCAATGAATTCTACGGTTTTACTATCCTTTGAGAAAAAAAGTTTGCCCGCTTTATTGAAGAAAAGCTGTTTTGTCCCAATTGCAAAGGGTGCCCTCTGGTATTGACATTTATTTGTTTGAAGTCTAGCCCCATCTCAAACATAAGATATGGGTCTCTAATCACTTCCCATGTTAACATGAGGTCACCACACATCGTTCTAATCTCTAAGGACATGAGACTGACATTTTGCAGCCTTTCAAATTAAAACTTCAGGCTCCCTGCACATATTTGATAACTTTTTTCTGGATTTTTTCTATACTTGCAAAACTTTTTTTTTCACCAGGCACAAGAGCTGTGAAGAGTAGTCGAGGAGTGGGTGGATACATGCCCTATATAGTGGAAGAAGGACTGACTGAGCTCTTGATTTTATGTTGCGCCTGACTGACCACCAAACTTTGTTGGCTTTGTTAGGACTTTCCATTATTTGTCTATCAAAAGAGAAGTCATTGGATCTTAAAATCCTCAAATCTTTCTCATGCTGAAATTTGTTTAGCAGGTGGCCATTTTGGATATAATCATGCTTGGGGTTATGAGAAAAAATTCCTAAAGCTGCATTTATTTATATTGAAATATGTACCCCAATTGTTTGTCCAAGTCAAGAGTTTCTCTAGATCTCTTTGAAGTTGGTTTATTTCTTCTAGGTTGCTACAGGGGCCACCAATTTTGCAGTCATCAGCATATTTAATGGCTCAGCTGTCTATGTTTGATGACACATCAGTTATAACAATTTGAAAAATTAAAAGGATTAATACTGACCCCTGAAGGACACCTCTAGGTACTGGTTCCCAATCTGAGGAATGACCGTCAATGACTACTCTGCTTGCAGTTCACTAACTGGTTTTGAATCCAAGTAACATAGCCAGGGTGGACATCCAGGGCATTTAATTTTTTTGAAGGGTCCAATGTGGAACATAGTTGAAAACCTTTCTAAAATCTAAAAATATTGTGTCATGTGGTGGTTTTTTATCTATGTTGTGACTGATTTGTTCATAGAAACAAAGTAGATTTGTGGTACATGATTGGCCCTTTTTGAAACCATGCTGTTTTTTATCAAAGTTTCCAAGTATATCTGTTAACCTGTCTTTAATAATTCCTTCCATTATTTTGCACAAAACAGGAGTGAGAATGATGGACCTGTAGTTATCCATGTCCCCCTTATCACCCTTTTCAAAAATTGGAATCACATTAGCCCTTCTCCAGTTAGAGGGTATATGGCCTGTCTGTATACTATTGTCAAAGATTTGCTTCCGTGGCAGTACAAGGTGTTTATTCATGATTTTGGTCATATCTCCTGTTATTTCATCAGGTCTGGGGGAAGAGCCAAATTTAACATTTTTGATTTTGATGCTAATTTCATCAACACTGAAAGTAATCCCTGAAGTATCTAAAATATTTACCGATTCTTCCGTGGAGCTTGGAGTGCTGAAAGCTTTACAAAAATGATAATTTAATAAATTTGCCATGTCTTTGGGGGCACTTATTGAGTCATTGTGTGGTGTAAGTGGTTCAACTTTACATTTATGCTTCTTCAAGGAATTTATATAACTGTAAAAAATTGTACTATTTCCTTTAGAAGCATGTGCAGCTAATGCTTGCTTGGTGGCTATTTTAGCTTTTCTAATCTCAAGCTTACATAATTTCTGAATTTTTTTGAAGGACTCCCAACATATATTGGACTTATGTAACAGATATTGCTTGTATAATTTATTTTCTTTTTTTTTTTTTTGGTAATGGGCTTAGAGATTTTTCAATTTAACCATTTTGGTTTTAATTTGGAACCGTTGTATTTGGTGATGGTGGGTATACATTGGTTTGCAGTTTCTAAAATTTTAGTCTTAAGGACAGACCATATATCCTTGACAGAAATATTTTTAAAAAGATTATTCCAGTCAATCACAGTGAGAACTTCTTCAATTTTGTTGACATCTGCTCTATTATAAGGAAAGAGTTTTGTGACATTTTTTGATTTCTGAGTAGTCTGTGACCAATTCAAAGTTGACAATGTTATGGTTACTATTTGTGAGAGGGCATTAGCTGAACAATTAATTATGTTAATATTTTCAGAACCTAAAATGATATCCAGAATGTTTTGACCTTGAGTGGGGCTATGGACAAATTGCATCATAGAGAGTTCAACACATAAGTTGATAAATTGTCTAGCTAGACTACTTGTTGCTGTCTTGTTGACCCAATCTATGTCCATTAAATTAAAGTCCCCCATAAAAATTACATTGCCCAAGTCTACAGCATTTTCTGTTTTTTTCATGATTTCCTCAGTGGTGGAGAAGAATCAGGGGGATGGTAACATAAACATATAATAATCTTCTTTGATTTACCCCTATCTATTTTTGCCCAAAGTGACTCCATTAGTGGGAAGGATCTGATTTTATTCATAACATCACATGGGCAAAGTCTAGAATTTATATATAGAGCAAGTCAGCCCCCTTTTCTTTCATTTTGGCTATAATGAATTAAGTCAAAGCCAGGGATAGATCTATCCCATGTTTCCGTGTTAGACCACCACGTTTCAGTTATTGCCACAATATCTAGATTATATCAATTGCAAAGGACTAAGAGTTTGTTGAATTTGTTGTTAAGGCTTCATGCATTTAGTAACAGGCCTTTTAGTGAGTTGCTTCCCTTTTTACAGCTGGTGTTATTTTTATTTCTTTTCAAAGGATTTGTGAGAGGTGCAGGACTGAGTTGACTGTTTCCTCCCTTGAACCTAGTTTAAATCAAGACCAGAAAAGGCTGATTGAAAAAAAGTACTCAGTTGTGGGGCCCCTTTCTTATTAAGATGTAATCCATTCTTAGAAAACAGTGTTTTATTGTGGAAGAATGTGTTCCAATGATCAATAAATAAAAACCCTTCCTTACAGCACCAATTTTTTAGGCAAGCATTTATCCTTTCTATGGTAGAGTTCTTTTCTGGGAGGGCTCAGGGTATTGGAAGGATTACTGAAATTGCCACTTTACAACCCTTTCCTCTAATTTTATTTGCACATTCAATCAGTTCATAACATATGTCTTCTCATGTGTACACCCCACATTATTTGTGCCAACGTGTAAGAAAATGTTTGTGTTTTATTCTACTATAAGTCTGCCAATTCTGGCAGAAATATCTTCAAATGTTGCTTCTGGTAAACAGGTGACATTGTTTTGATACTTATTTCCATGGCAAAGATGTGAATTGGTGTAATGAATTATCATGTCACCAATTACTTTGCAAAATTTGGTACTTGATGCCTCATTTTCTATTTTATTATTGCAGTCAAGAGACTGGTCCTCTAGTAGTGTAACTCTATTAGCTGTCATGAAGTTTGGGGGAATTTGAGAACACAGGCCATGTAATGGAGTGAATATGTATGACAACCTTTCATCCATTTTTTAATTTCCTGGGTTGGACTGTTTCTCAGTCTGCTGTATTGGAGGGATCATGCTCAGATTCTCCATTTTTTTTTTTTCCTTTCTTATGTTGTTGCAAGCAGCTAAATTAATTGGACTGTTTGTTGGTACTGAGATTTGTTCGGTGTGAATAACAGGTGCAAAGTCCATGGGTGAAAGGCAATCTACAGCAGGGTTTATGTTTCTAATCATATTGTCTACATAGGTTTCAAGCTCTCTTAGCCTCCTGGCTCAATTCGGTTGTTAATTGATTAACTTCCTTTTTAAGTCTGTCTAAGGAGGAACAGTTTGAGAAAGGGACATTCTAGCAAATATCTGATGGTATCAAACCACTAATTACTAGGTGTTTGCATATGGAGCACATTAATATAATCTTTCCATTTACAAGTTCTAACCTCTCATAATGGTTCTGAGAGTCATTCATTTTGTCTGTTATGGAAAAGGAGACTTATCAAGTTTACTGTAGATTAAAAATTCACTCACCAGACTCCTGGAAAAGGAAAAGAACCAAAGAGACTGGCCTTACTACCTCTTCTATCTTGGCGGATGCAGGCAGATGCAGCTTGCCTCTGCCAGTGTCACCTCCACCACGTGCTCACCTCCACTCAGTAAGGCAAGCTTATTATATGGATGTCAGACCAGAAGTGACATCACAATCACTCCAGCAAGGTCCAAAGTTTGAAATATCAATATTTAGCAGCTGCACTGAGTAAACTGCCTTTGAAAAGACAAAATAGCTCAAACTACAGGAATCCATGTGGCAGCCAAATGCTTCAGCCCCTCATAGAATGGGGGGTCAAAGGCTCCAAATAGAGTTCTGTGCCCAGAGTAGTAAGCAGTCTTTTAAATGTGTGCTATCTCCCTCAGAGTTTAATAAAATAAAGGTGGTAGTATGTTTTCCAAGCCTCACTTGCTGAGGCAAGTTGATTTGGCCTACTTTGCTTTTCTGAAATAACTACAGTTGTGCAGTGAATTACAAGCAGTGCAGCCTGCAGCAGAGGAGGAGAGAGTGAGACACACAGCACAGCACCATATAGCAGCAGTAGTTGAAAACAATTTTATTGATCGTATGAGGACCGTGCAGTTGCAAAAGAAAGACAACAATGCAGCTGAAATCAGATTTTTTCTTTTGAATGGATGAGAAGCGAAGAATTTCAATTGGTAAAACAAAACAGCAGTAGAAGTCAAGAAACCCAGACAGGCGGACGGGAATAAAGATAGATGAAATTTTTTTTGTCCTTTATAAGTTTTTATTTTCAATTTTTTTCATTTTTAGGGTTTAACAGTGCAGAACTAACAGAAATAAATACAGACAGACAAAGAGAAATAAGGGTAGATGAACAATTGTTGTTTTCTTTTGAAGTTTTTTAATTTAATTTATAATTTTTAGGGTTTAAGAGAAGGTAAAAGGTAAAAGAAAATATCTTGGGTGGAGGGCTATGGCCTGGGGACAGAGGGTGCACCACCACTTCTCAGTTTGGCTGAACCCTCCAGAATAGTTTACTGATTTTGGAGCACCACCTTCAATAGTTCCTTCATCCCCGCAACTTGCCAGGAGAGCTCCCCTACCTCCCTTTAGAGCTGTTGTACTTCCACACATGTGGATGTCGGAGGAGGATCTAAGGCCAATCTCTCAGGTACCCTCGCAGCACCTGAGTCTGACTGCAGGTCACTCTTTCAGTGCCCTCCCTTTCCCCTCTTGCAGTTGCTTGCCACATTTCTTTCTTTTGCCTAGCAGAGAAGAACCAGTTGGGGTGGCACCACCTCCACCCCTCTCACCAACTTTGTTTTTAAGTCGCTTCTCCCACTCCTTGTGATGCCTCCCTCTAAGGTGTGTGTGTGCTGCCCAAATGTTCCCAAATGACTCCCCAATTTCCCATGCTGAACAACAGTGTGGCATAGTTTGCAGGTGACCACATTGTTGTCAATGGGGTCAATGCCAAAAAAGTCAGACAAAGGCCTTTGGCTGCTGCTGATAAGGGAGGAACAAGATAGTCCTGACTGCATCTCCTCCTTCTCATGGTGCAGTGGTGGTGACGGTGGTACTACAACATCTGGCTGTGTTGGAGCTTCCTTTGCTTTTGGTGGTGGTGGTGGTGCCCTTGCTTCATCTTGTTGCTGGGTGTCGTGCACTGTGCGGAGTTGGGTGCTGCTGCCGTCTCCTTCTACTGCTGGTGCCATGGGCCAGGCCCTCTTGATGAGAAAAGCACAACATCTCCAATTTGCTACCTGCACTCCCCTCTCCTCCTGACCATTTCCAGTCATGTTACCCACCCAAAATACAGAGTGAGAAGACATAGTAAAAAAAAAACACTGAAAAAGATGAAAAATAGCACAAATAAAACTGTTCAATATAAAGAAGAAAACAGCTAATGAACAATTAAAAAAAGACTCACAAACTGTACTGTAAAAATCAGTTGAAGAACAAGCAAAAGAAAGCTGAAAATTTTTGTTTTTGGGCTAGGTTTTACTGTGAAAAGAGCAGATTTGTCCCCTTCCACTCACTAGCTCAGACTGCAAAGTGAAATTAAGGATGAGTCAGTGCATGTGACCTGCAGGAGCTGTTTCCATGTGACCTCAAGCACTTGTTTATCACCTGTAGCCTCATTATGAACAAACTTTGCATAACTGTCTTAATGGCGAAGTTACCTGCGAAGCCACAAATGAAGCTAATAGGCGAATTTACAAGCTGATAGAAAAAATTTGCAGGCTGCTCCATGGAGGCGGAGTCAATAACTTCACTGGAACCTCAACAGCAAATTTAAACTTCATAACATCTCTAATCAGGAGGCATGGTAGTATGGTCTAGATTAACGTTATATATGATGTGTTTGCACTAGGTTACTGAATATACAGTTTGTGTAAAGACACAGTTAACGTTTGTCCATAAAAGACCATCAAAAATGTTTAATTTTATCATTATACCACTTTTTTTTAAATGCTGAACATAAACTACTCATATTGCACTTAATGAGAAGTGAAGACACAATATGCAAATTAAGTAGCACTTCATGTGCAAAAATCTTTTTGATAACTTTGAAAAAAGTTCAAAACATAAAAATGAATCTTGTATAGTGCATCTTAACAGTTTAAGAGATTTATATTTAAATTTAATCCTGTTTCTAGCTTGCCAGTTAGAGTAACTGCAAGCCTCATAACGTTATGTACTTCAGGAGAAACGACCTGGTTTAATACACAATCTAAATTGTAATAGGAATCAAAGCAACAATTGCTTAACAGAGAGACACAGCTGCTGGATGTTCCGCTCCCTGTAGTTTGCTTCTTCTGAGCACCAGCTGGCTGAGACTGAACCCAGATAAGACTGAGGTGATGGTTGTGGATCCTGGTCATCTTGGGGTGGGTTTTGAGGCTAGGCACACGTCAGGCATATGGCTCGATGGTGTCCAGCCCATAACCTCCTACCAGGTGCATAACCTGGGTGCTGTTTTTGATGACAGTTTGACCCTGAAATCTCAGGTGTCTGCTGTTGTCAAATCCTCTTTTTACCTTCTGAGGAACATCACCCAAGTGAAACACCTGGTTCCTCCGGATGACCTTACAACATTGGTCCATGCCTTTGTCACCTCCCACCTTGACTACTACAATACCCTCTACCTAGGGCTTCCTGGGGTTGATATCCACCATGTGCAGTTAGTGCAGAACACGGTGGCCAGGCTTTTGACTAGGACTTCTAGGTCCAGTCATATTACTCCTGTGCTGCACAGACTGCACTGGCTGCCTGTTCAGTGGCGGATCACCTTTAAGGTCTGTCTTCTGACCTCTAGAGCTCTACACGAACTGGGACCTCGCTACCTGCAAGAACTCATGGCTCCCTACCACCCCTTCCATCCTCTCTGATCCACCGATGAGGGATTGCTAGAGGTCCCACGGTACGTTTGAAGACATCTGGTGCACGTGTCTTTTTGTTTGTGGCCCCTACCCTGTGGAACTCTCTACCTTGTTGGTTGAGAGAATGCCTGACCATCGACAGGTTTAAATCAGAGTTCAAAGCCTACCTATTTCAAAAAGCATTCCCAGATGATTTTAATTAATTTATAGTTTTATATCTGTATTTATTGATGTGTTGTTATTGCTGTTTATGAAGTGCCTTGGTTTTAAGAAAGGTGCTATAAAAATGAAGATTACTTACTTACTTCTTTTTCCTTTAAGAAGATTGATCAAGTAGAGTAGCAGACACCATACTCTCATGTTCTGGTCTTCAAACATTTTAAATCTATCTTTGATTTAAAAAAATGGTCACACTGGAATCCTGCATTATTTTTGGGAAAATATGTGTTGTATAAATATTTTCAACATTTATATGATGCCTTTCAAAAATATTCAAGCTGCTTGATGATTAATAAAATCTTTGTTATGCCTGATATAAATATTTGTCAAAATCTATGTACTGTGTAACATAGAACCATAGGAATATCAAATTTATCAGCAGATAAGGACTGCTTGGCACACCCAGTTTACCCATTTTGTCCCTGCCTATACAGCCACTGTTGACCCTGCCTGATCTCTGGCTACCCCACCTACTTTCCTACCAAGATTCCGTTCTGCCTATTCCATTCATAGAATGATAGAATCATAGAAGCTTGATGGCAGAAAAGGACCATACCGGCCCATCTAGTCTGTCCTTTTTCCCCCACCCCCCCTCCCTGCCAGCCCCTACCATCCCCGATACTCAGCCCCATATGTTTGTCCCATGCCCCTTGAATTCTTTCCACTGATTTAGCCCCCACCACTCCATCTGGTAGTTTGTTCTGGGGCTTCACCACCCTCTCTGTGAAGAAACACCCTCTAACGTTGCCTCTGTATCTTTTTCCTTGCATTCTGAGGCTGTGCCCTCTAGTTTTGACCACCTCCTTCCTCTTAAGTAAACCCTCTTCTCTTACTTTATTGAGTCCCTTTACATATTTAAAAGTTTCAATCTGGTCTCCCCTTTCCCTCCTTGTCTCTAGCATATACAGATTCAGCTTCTTACACCTCTGTTCATATGATTTTCCCTGCATACCCTGCACCATCTTGCTTGCCTTTCTCTGAACCCTCTCCAACTCATCTATATCCTTGCGGAGAAGTGGCCTCCAGAACTGAACACCATACTCCAGGTGCGGCCTCACCATGGTTTGTAAAGGGGGATTATTACCTCCTTCCCTCTTTCTGCTAGTAATACCTGTGCCTATGCAGGCCAACGTTCCATTGGCCTTTCCCTCCACCCTGCTGCATTGGATTTCTACCTTAAGGTTCGAGGAGACTATGATCTCAGATCCCTTTCCTTATTCTGTTACTTTAATTTCCTCCCCACCTAGGGTGTACCCTGCTCTTCTGTTCCTATTCCCCACATGCATCACAGTGCACTTTCAGCTGCCACATCTCAGACCATTTTCCAAGCATCTTTAAGTCCTCCCTCATGTCCTCCACCCCCCAGAGTGTCCTCCCTATTGCATATTTTCTTATCATCAGCAAATAGGTACACCCTCCCCTTCAAACCCTCAGCAATATCACTGATGTAGATGTTGAAGAGAAGTGGACCCAAAACTGACCCCTGTGGTATGCCACACTTCACCCTTGCTGTCCCAGAGTGCACCACATTTAGCACCACTCTCTGAGTTCTTCCCGACAGCCAGGCCTCCACCCAGCTTGTTATTTTCCCACCCAAACACAGGCTTTCCATCTTGCTCACCAGCCTCCTTCACTGTTTTTGCTCCCACTACCTCCACTGGAAGACTGTTCCTGGAGTCCATCTCTCTTTCAGTGAAGAAGTAGTTTCTCACATCCCTCCTAAATTCCCCCTTCTACCTTCATTGAATGCTTCCTTTTCTTGTGTACTTCTCTTCTGAAAAATACTCCCTTCCCGTATCTTATTTACCCCATGAGGTACTTATACATCTCTATCATGCCCCCATTCCAGGGTGTACATAGAAATATACACAAA
Organism: Neoceratodus forsteri; assembly: GCA_016271365.2. Classification (NCBI taxonomy): domain Eukaryota; kingdom Metazoa; phylum Chordata; order Ceratodontiformes; family Ceratodontidae; genus Neoceratodus; species Neoceratodus forsteri. The sequence continues at coordinate 309,721,685 of CM028133.1, forward strand.
GCTGGCAGAAAAAGACTGATGTTTCATCCAGTCTGCCCATGGTTCCCTGTCTATTCCTGGGACCTATTTGCCATCCACAGTAATAGCCCTCACTACCCATCCCCCATTCTCATCCCTGCTACTATTTCACTAAGTAGCCACAATAGTCTTTACTATGTCTCAACCAGGCTTGAAACCATTTATAGTTTTCACACCCTTCTCCATGGCTAGCAGACTGTTCCATGGTTCCACCACCCTCTCTGTAAAACAATATTTCCTCATATCTCTCTTAAACTTTCCTCCTTTCAATTTCCACTCATGCCCCCATTACCTTGAATTTGTGATTATGCTAAATAACTCCTTGCAACTCACATTATTTATTCCTTTCATGAATTTGAATGTCTCTACCATATCACCCATCTCCCATCTGGTCTCAAGCAAGCACATGATCAGTGCCTTGAACTATCTTCATAAGATCTGCTCTGCCGGCCATGAATCATACTGATCACCCTTCATTGCACCACTTCAGGTCTGTTCTAATCTTTTCTAAGGTGAGGATTCCAGAACTGGATGCAGTACTCCAGGTGTGGTCTTACCATGATCTTATGATCTTACTTATGATCCCCAGATCCTTCTCCTAGTCTGTTACTTTCATTTCCTCCCCAGCTGCCATACCTTAAACCACAGAGGTAGTATTACTTTTTTTGTTCTACTGTCAATACACCTCCCGATATATCCCAACATCTTATCAGCTTAATAAAGGCATTATTGCATTGGTTTGATTGGTTGAGTGTGTCAACAAGGATGACTCCAAGGTCCCTTTCCTCAACTGTATTGTTCAGCTTAACCACTTCCATCCAGTACTCTGTCCTGTGGTTCTTGCTCCCAAGATACATGACTTTGCACTTTTTGGCATTAAATTTCAACTGCCAGACCTTAGACCACCTCTCCAGTCTATTCAGGTCACTCTGCATCTCCCTATTTCCTTTGTTGCTGTCCACCCTCCCAAAGAGGATTGTCATCTGTGAAGAGACACAGCCTGCCCTGGATTCTTTCTCCAATGTCACTGATGAACATATTGAAGAGCACCAGCCCCAGGATAGATCCCTGTGGCACTCCACTTGGGACCTTCCTGTCTTCCAATTTGACCCCATTCACCATGGCTCTCTGCTACCTCCCACTTAGCCAATTTCCTACCCATCTTATTATGTCCCTAGGTGCCCCAGATCCTCCATCATTTTTAACTAAGCCCTGTGTGGCACTGGGTCAAAGGCTTTGCTGGAACTGAAACAAAGTAAATCCATGGTGTGTCCCCCATCCAATATCCTCATCACCCAATCAAAGAAAACTATTAGGTTAGTCTGATAAGACCTAACTGCCATGAAAACATGCTGTTTAGTGTCCTGGAGGCCATTGCTCTCCAGGTAGTCCACTATTTCTTCCTTGACTACTGACTCCATCAGTTTCCCTACAACTGAATTGAGACTGAGAGATCTACAGTTCCATTTTTTGATCCTTGCCTCCCCCTTGTGAAGCAGAACCCTGTCTGTCACCCTCCAGTCCTTCAGAACTACCACTGTTTATAACACAGATATTGTGATCCATCAGTCTGTCCTCATAGGGCTTAAATACAGCCCCTGCATCATTTTAGTTGCCATCCTCTGGACAGCCCCTTCCCTGTCTATGTCCTTCCTGAGATTGGTCTCAAAAACTGGACACAGTACTCCAGGTGGGGCCTTGCCAATGATCTATACCGTGGTAACACCACCTCCCTCTTTCTGCTGGTGATACCCCTGCTTATGCATCTCAGCATCCCACTGGTCCTACCTACTGCCTTCTTGCACTGTCTCACTATCTTGAGGTCATCCAGTAAGATTTCTCCAAGGTCCTTCCTTGTTTTATGACTATCAATACCTCTTCCTCCCTTTTATACTCACCTTCTGGGTTTCTGTGCCCTAGGTGTATTATTTTGCACTGTTTTGCATTGAAACCCAGCTGCCGTACCTTAGACCACTCTTTGAGCTTTCTCAGGTCTCTACATGTTCTCTCCACCCTTTTAGGAGTGTCCACCCTATTGTAGATTTTGCTGCTGTCTTGTGGTACTGCCTCAGTACCTTGCGTCATCAGATATAATGGGTTTCAAAATCAACATACTCCATTATGGTTTTCAAAATATAAGTGCTGCACAATAATTCAAAATCTATATGCCCCATGATGTTGTTTTACTACAGGTTCACACAACAGTCCTTATGGAATGTTTTGAAAATCTATATGCTGTGCAATGGTTTTAAAAATATGCATGTTGTGTGATGGTTTTCAAAATCTACAGGATGTGGGCACTGTCTGATGACACGGTGGGGGGGGCACTAGACACCAGGGAGTCAGAAATTTTTTTTTTATTTTTACATATACATACACATGGGAAATTTCACCCATAAACAACTGAAAGGCATTCCAAAATGAGGAACAAATGTCAAACAGGTGTCTGTTTAAGGTTTTATATGGGGGAGCTATAATCTAATGTGATCTACTGATGAAGGATTTATGATAAAGGATTTATACATTGGGGATGGGGAATTTGATGTAAATCTCTGCCGGGGTGGGGTTCTTCAGTTTGGGATGGTGATCAGCCCGGGGGTGTGACTACTAGACACTGGGGATGATAATTTTTTTTTACTGCTGTAAATAGCCTTCTTGACTAATACCAAAAATTGTGAAATTTCGCCCATGAGTGGTGAATTTCGCCATTTCATGGGCGAAATTTCATATTTTGCACCTGAGAAATATTTTGTGAAATGCACAAATTTCATTAAATATTCCATGTAATGAAATGTATTAACTTCACACAACACTACTTGTGATTGCCAGATCTATTTTTGATAGTGTTAGCTGCCATGAAAATGGGTTAAATAAGAAAAAAAAAACTTTGCACATTAAAAAAAGCTTGGGTCTGTGTTCTGAAATCTTTGTAGTTGATAGAGTGGTGTGTAATATTGATTCTCCAAGTGTTTTATTTTTAAAAATAGAGGATAATGGCTCATCAACAGTTAACAATAGCACTGTGTTTGCTTTGAGAGGGTGTTGTGATAATAAATAGATATTGAGAGTGAAGCTCAAGAGGTCTACGATTGTCATGATAACCTTGAGAAGTAAACTCTGTACTGTTGTTAAATGTTGCCCATCCATTGTCTTTTATAGTGTATGGGCAGCTCTGTGCAGCAATGGAGAGTTTAGAAAAGTCTGGGGAAGCCATCCACGATCGCTCATTCTTCTGTCAGAAATGACAGATGAAACTGACAAGTGAAAAGAAATGAGTGATCAGCATGGCTGACAGGGACAGTTAAGCATGTGAGGACATTCAATGTTGTTGTACCGTTGTAGTGACATAGTCAAGATGGCACAAGAGCAGTTTGATAGAAACATAGAAACATAGAAGCTGACAACAGATAAGGACCGCAAGGCCCATCCAGTCTGCCCATTGTTTCCACCTTACGAATGTGCCATAGGTCTTTACTCTGTCAATGGCCTACCTATTCATACTTATTTGTATTGCTCCCTTGTGCCTATCCCATGCCTGTTTGAAGCCCTGTACTGTATTCATATCCACCACTTCCTGCGGTAGGCCATTCCATGCATCCACCACCCTTTCTGTAAAAAAGATCTTCCTCACATTACCCCTTAATCAACCCCCTCTAATCGCATGCTGTGTCCTCTTGTCCTATTATTTTTCTTATATTAAAACATGATAGACTCTTTCACCTTGTTAATGTCCTTAAGATGTTTGAATGTTTCGATCATATTACCTCTCTCCCTCCTTTGCTCTAAGGCATATATATTGAGGTCCTTTAATCTGTCCTCATATGTTTTCTGATGCAGTCCCTGCACCATTTTGGTTGCCCTTCTCTGGACTGCCCCCATTTTGTTAATGTGCTTGTGCAGATGTGGCCTCCAGTACTGCATGCAGTACTCCAGATGGGGCCTAACCAGTGTCTTGTAAAGAGGGATTATTACCTCCCTCTTACGACTTGTGACACCCCTAATACACCCCAACATCCCCCTAGCCTTACCTACTGATTTAGTGTCTGCTTGGATGATTTCAGGTCATCTGTGATGATGATGCCCAAGTCTCTTTCTTCCCTTGTGATTGCCAGCAACTACCCTCCCAACCAATAGGTAGCTTCAGGGCTTCTCTTCCCTATGTGTATGATCTTGCACTTCTTTGCGTTAAACCCCGGTTGCCACTCCTCCGACCATTTTGCCAGTTTATCCAGATCTCTTCTCATTCTGCTCACCCTATCTGTATTATTTACTCTGTTGCAGATCTTGGTATCATCTGCAAACAGACAAACCTTACCCTCCAGTCCATCTGCAATGTCACTGATGAAGATATTGAAGAGGACTGGCCCCAGGACTGATCCCTGAGGTACCTCACTTGTCATTTGCATCTCTTCTGACTGTTTATCATTTACCACTACTCTCTGTTTTCTGCCCGCAAACCAGTTTGCCACCCAGTTGACCAACCTTTGACCCACCCAGAGCCTACTCAGCTTATTAATCAATCTTCTATGTGGAACAGTATCGAAAGCTTTGTTGAAGTCAAGGTAGGCGACATCAACTGCATCCCCTTGGTCCACCACTCTGGTTACCCAGTGAAAGAAACATATGAGATTAATTTGACAGGACCTTCCTGTTGTAAACCCATGCTGTCTTGGAATCTGTGCTCTGATGGATTCCAGGTGTTGCACTATCCTTTCATTAAGGAGTGCCTCCATAATCTTGCCCACTACCGAGATAAGACTGACTGGTCTGTAGTTCCCTGCCTCCTCCCCATTGCCACTCTTGTGGAGCAGGATCACATGAGCCCTTCTCCAGTCTTCTGGGACCTGTCCTGTGCTCAGATACTCACTAAACAGTTCTGTTAATGGTTCAGCTAGTTCCACCCTTAGCTCCTTTAGTACACTGGGATGTATGCCATCAAGTCCCATTGCCTTGTCCATCCTGAGCTTAGTGAGCTCTTGTAGGACCCTTTCTTTTGTGAAGGGACTTGTGCACACCTCCCCCACCCTGTGTTCATGGTGCTGAGCTGTGGGCCCTATCCTCCCTTCTCCTCAGTAAATACTGAGCAGAAGTATCAATTTAGGATATATGCTTTTCCTTGGTCCTTCTCTACACATTTCCCCTTCTCCTCTTTGATCTTAGCAATACCCCCTCTATAGAACATCTTGTCACCTTCTTTTACTGTTCGTGCTAGTGTTTCCTTGGTTTGGGCCTTTGCCTGCCTTACTGCCTTTCCTGCTTCCCTTAGTGAAGTTTGGTATGCCTCCCTATCTTCGTCCCACTGAGTTCCCTTATATTTCCTGAAGGCCAACCTTTTGGCTCTGATCTTTTCTGCTACTGTTTTTGAGAGTCAAAGTTGTTTCCTACTTCTTTTGCCCTTTCTTTTCTCCCTAACACAATGGTATGTTGCTTCAAGTATTGTATCCTTAATGCTTTCCCACTTTGCCTGTACCCCCTCACCTGTATTTCATCTTGCCAGGGATAGCTTAACTCTGTTGGCCATCTTATCAAATTCAGCTCCTCTGAAGTCCCATATTTTTGCCTTGGAATGGGATGATTTAGTTCTAGTGGTCAAATTGAACCATACCATGTGATGGTCACTGGTTCCCAGGTGACCTACTATCACTATGATACTACAACAAGCCTAGGAATTAATTGAATTCCATTCATAATCATGCTGTCCCAGACACTATATAGAGGATAATCTATGGGCAGCCATAAACAACAAGCCTGTGTCTGCATCAAAAGCTTTTTATGGTAGCCAGGAACATCGAGAGCGAAGCTCGAGAAGTTCACTGGATGCTAAAGAAAGCTGGAAAGGGTTCATGGCAAGCTCACCTTACTGAATTAATGTGCTCCAGCTTGTTCTGTAAGTTCAGGTTTAGAAAAAAAAACAGCTTCCAGCTTGATATGACAGAGGAAAGCAGTTGTGTGACACCATTCTAAGTTGCTGTGCTGCAGTAGTGAGATCACTATTGCAGCACAACATTATGATTTCACTACTGCAGCACAACAAGCATATTCCAGGCATGGAATTCCATGCATAACAGGGTTACACCATACACTATAACAATATATATATTTTTAAATTATGAATGAAATTAAGTTATTTATAGTCACAAAACAGGATCACTTTTTGTGACTCGAGTGTCTGATTTTGTGACACGCAGACCTGTTTTTGTGAGACACAATGTCTGCTGTCATGACACTTAGTATTCAAATGAGAAAAAGTATAAAAGTCCTTGCAGGGCAATGTGAATAGTGAGCTGTAGGTCTAAGACAATGGGTGTGAGGATGCAGCTGCTTTGTGAATAGCCCGCAGACCCACTTAATAAATCCACTGAAGGTCTGGTGCTATGTGTGAGGATGTTGCTGCTTTGTGCAAGGCTCACTGGGCTTCTCTCACTGCAAGTTACAGGTCTGGCACAGTGCACATTACTATGTAGTGTTCCTCACAGTGTGTTAGAAAAGCAAAAGCTGAAATAAGGAAATAACTTACAAAAAGCTATGTTAATGAATCTATTAGTGTTGAAACACTAAGTGTAAAAGGAAGGGAAATGAACAAGGGTTAAAAGTCCCTGGAACCTTGGCAAATCAGTGCTATGGTGTTCCTTGGGGTTTGACTGATGACCCAATATAGTGTTGGTGTTACCGAGATATTGGCACTGTATTGCTGCAAACCTCTCTTCATAAGTTTTTTCCTGTTGCCCCTGGATCATCTTTGGATCATATTTGTTACTCTCCTATGTACTGTCTCCACCCTTCTCCCATCCTTTTTTAAATGAGACAAGTAAAGGACTTCCAGTGGGGGAATGACTAGTATGGCAGCTTAGTAGTGGAGCTCCGCTTCATACCTGCATATTTTTTTCAGCATTACTCCAATCCCTCTGAAATTTGGTACACTTGGGTTGGTAAGCACTTTCTACTCACCTAGCTGTCTGGCAGTGGCAAATTTGTAGTTCAGCAAGTGATTTTTTCGACGGGTCTCCAAACTGCATCAGCATGTCAGCAGCAGTAAGGGCCAACTCTTCAGATACAAATGGAGCAGCAGTACTTGTTAACCGGGAGGATCTCTCAGATATTCGGCAGATGCTTCATGCTTTAGTTCAAGACATTCCTAATATAAAGGTCTCCATTTCAGAGTTAGAAAATTGGGTGGATGAAATGGAGCAGCACATTGTCGACTCAGAATGTTACCTTAGGCAAGTTGAGTCAGACACTGCTTGCCATGAAGACAGGATCACCCAATTGGAAAGACAAGTGATGGCTTTATCAATAAAGGTGGACAACCTCTAGAACTGAGTTTGCCTAAACAATCTAAGAAGTGTTGGGCTCCCAGAAGAAACTGAGGGAGATCAATTGTGGGAATTTCTACAGGGCTTCTTCCCAAGACTGTTGACCTTTTCCTGGGATAAGCCGCTGGAAATAGAGCGTACTTACTGCTCCTTGGGCCCCCAGCTACAGAGGGGTGCTCCTTCACATCCCATTCTAGTATATTTCTTTGCAATTCTCCATTAAGAAAAATATTTTGCAATTAGCAAGAGAGAGGGGCCCACTTCATTAGAATGTCCATTCTGTTTTTCATTTTCAGAACTTTTCCAAAGAACTGGTTGAGCGCTGCATAACTCTTGCTTCAGTCAAGAAGCAATTGGCCACTAAGAAAATAAAATTTCAATTAAGATATCCGGCGGTATTACATGTATGGTGGGGCTCAGCATGGCAGTGGTTTGAATTACCTACAGTGGTTCAAAACGTTCTTGTTTCGGTTCAGGACACAGCTACATCAAACTCATCGGATGCTCCCTCAAACCAGGATCCTGTACCTGGCTACAAATTATCTATACTGTCTGCTGTGGGCTGGGTGACTAATGGTGCTGGACGTAGCCCTCGACGTGGTGCCTTGGGAGGTTGGCAATATCCCAAGCACCACAGGGAAACTCAGAGAGATCTTTTCTCTGCAGCTGCTTTGGTCAAGGAGACAGACCCTGAATTGGATATGGGTGGTGGAGGTCGGTGAGTTGGATTATAAGTATCACCAGAATCGAATCAAGGTTCCTCCACTTCTGATTGTAAACACCCTGAACTTGTCCCTGAATTACTTCGGAACCCAGCAAAGGAACCATCTATGGATTGGGCTGAATATCCTGAGGAGGAGCTTGTGCCAGCCTTGCAGTCTGAACTAGTGCATGGACAAGGAGAAGTGCTCTGCATGTCAGCTTAGCCACAAGGATCATCTCCTCTTGAAGCAGCCTGCAGCAATTCTGAGAAGGTTATGGTAGGAGTAGTCTGAGGAGGGACACTCAATTCTGCTGAATTTATTTTGGGGCGATAAGCTCATCTAATGTGTATCATCAAAAGGCCTGTAATCATTTATCATCATCAGATTGTCAGAGCTGCTTTGCTATCAGCCTAGACTGCTTATTTATTTATCAAATTGTTCTTTTCCTTTCTCCCTTTGAATGAGGGTTTTTATACTGTGTAGAGTTCTCATACTACCCTGGCTAAAGTTAAATGGTCAATACACTTATAAACTGTGGAGAGAAAGGTGGAGGGATGAAGATTTATTGAGTTTATCATGAAAAGTCTCTCCTTTGGGGCCCAAGAGTTTGTTTCTAATAGTATTACTAGGAGGTCTCAGGTGGGATTAATATTTTCATTATTAAAGAAGGTGCAGGGATGAGGGGCTCTCTATCTTGTTTTACTGCATGCTAGAGGTAGCCCTGAGGTACAGGATTTTACTCCCATGCAGGCAGGGGAGTCAGGGGGCATTGGTGATGGGGGAGTTGCTAGCCTGTGGCTACTGGCTCCTCATGTATATGGTTTGGTTGTGGGGAAGGGGCTTGGGGTTGTATTGCAGATTAGTAATAATGTTTTATTGGGAGGTATGTCAGGGGGATTTCAGTGGTTTGTTATTCTGTTGTGGATGTCCATTACTGGGGTGTTTTAGGGTTGATGAGGAGGGGTGGAATTATTGTTACTGTTGTTCTCTCAACGGGGGACCTTTTTGCTATATTTATGCTATTTCATACTTATATGTGGTATTCTGTGGTGTGACTTGGGGGTAGCTGGTGTAGGGGGGTGTCACTTACCATTGGGGATTTTATGCATAATGGCTTTCTAAATATTATTTTACTCTATTCTTAAAATGGCTCAGTTATCGCTGTTAACCTGGAATGTACAATGTTTGAATATCCCCATTAAGTGGAGGAAAGTGCTTCACTACTTAAAATTTTGTAATGCTGATGTTATGTTTTTGCAAGAATCTCATTTACTGAACAGAGACACTAATTCACTGGTGCATGGGTGGGTGGGAAGGGATATTCCAGTTGTTATACCTCTAAGAAATGGGGGGTATCCATTCTTTTTAAGAAGGGAGGCCCTTTTATTGTTCATAGGTGGAACTCTGATAAGGAAGGACCATGGGTGTTAGTATCTGGTAAAGTAAAAAAAGTCCCTACTTTACTGGTCAGTATTTATGCACCTAATGATGATGCCCCAGAATTTTTCATACATTTACTAATTGTTGTCATGGAGTGGTATACACCACCCATGGTACTTTTCATTGGGGGGACTTTAACTTTGCTTTTGATCCGGTGGTTAACCAGACTCCTTTGGAAAAGGGTACGCCATCTCATCAGTGAGCCCGAGAGGTTCTGTTGTGTTTTTGTGAGGAGTTTAGACTGGTCAACTGCTGGAGGCTGCTGAATCCGGCTATGAAAGATTTTACATTTAGATCCCCGAGATTCAAATCATACAGCCATCTAGATTACTTTTTGTATAGCTCCTCTGTAGTCTCGGACATTTTGAATGTTTCCCATAGGCTGAAAATCTTATCTGATCATGCCCCAGCTTCTCTGGTCTGGCGCCTAGGCATACTCCCTTGAGGACTCCATGTTTGCAGTTTAACCCCCTTTTACTCTCCTTGGAAGACTTCCATCAATGGTTGGTTAGGGAAACTGATTTTTATTTTTTTTCCAATACCTCTCCGGAGGTCTCTTGGCTAGTGATTTGGGTGCTTTCAAAGCATTCATTCAGGGAAGGATTATTGCCTTTGCCTCCTTTGTTAACAAGAAATGGAAGGAGGAGGTGAGGGTGCTTACTGCTCAAGTACAACAGTTGGAAAAAGAGATTTATGAAACCTCACCAGTAGGTGAGGCGAGGGTGCAGGAGCTGATGCAGGCCAAAGATCAACTGAATGATATTTTTCAGCAGAAAGCTTTGAGAGCTCAATTTTTTCTCCATCAGGCATATTGGGAGTCAAGAGAAAAGGTGTGGAGGTGTTTAGCTTACCACTTGAAAAAAATTGGCCATGGAGACCCAGGTCTCCTGTTTGATAGGGGAGCAGGGGGAATTGATATTGGAGCCAGAAGCTATAGCTGAAAAGTTTCAGGAGTTCTATTTTAAGCTTTGTCAATCATCAATAGGCCCCTCTTAGTCAGACTTGGAGGGTTTATTTGATAAAATTAAGGTTCCCAAATTGCCAGATACATTAGCTTCAACCTTGGAAAAGGATATTTCCTTACAGGAGGTCCAGCATACTATTAGTTCCTTAGGTTTGGGTCAGACTCCTGGACCGGATGGGTTAAGTGCCGATTTCTGTTCTGCCTTTGAGCCTCAGCTATCACTTAGATTGCTAGAGCTATGTTGAGCATGGGAGAAGTCTGGTACACTCCCAGAGTTGATGAAAGAGGCTTTTGTCACTGTCCTGCCTAAACCTGGGAGGGATCCCACCTCTTGTTCTAATTATAGGCCTATCTTTCTCCTGAATGTTAACTGTAAGATATTGGCTTAGATTCTTGCCATAAAGTTGGAGAGGGTTCTGGGTTTGTTAATAAATAAATCTCAGTCAGGATTTATGAAGGGTAGGCAGGGCAGTGACAACCTACAGGTGGTAAAAAACCTTATCCAGGTTGCGGGCATAGGCCGGACTCTGCAGCTTTGGTCAGTATAGATGCAGAAAAGGTGTTTGACTCTGTGGAATGGAGGTACCTGTCCTTCATTTTAACCACAGTTGGTCTTGGCCCAAAATTTCAAAGCTGGGTTAATAGTCTTTATTCTGACCCTCGTACAAGAGTCTGTGCAAATGGGATATTGTCGACTACATTTTCTCTATCCAGAGGGACAAGACAAGGGTGTCCATTAAGCCCATTATTATTTTTGTTAGCAATTGAACCTTTGAACTTAGCACTTTTCCGGAGGTTATGGGTTTAAGAGTGGTAGACAAATATTTTTCCACATTACTATACGTGGATGATTTGCTTTTGTTGTTGTCAAAAGTTGAAACTTCTTTATCAAGGGCATGGAGATTGTTAATCTTTTCAGCTCCCTTTCTGGACTTCATGTTAATTAGGAAAAGACAGAGATTCTGCCATTGTTTAGGGGGAATGAATCATGGGCTTCAATGGGCCCGCATACTTTAAAGTGATCTCCTGAAGGAGTAAAATACTTAAGGATGCATTTGTCAGGCCACTTCAAAAGTATGTGTTCTAAAAATCTCATTGGGTTTTAGAAGAAGTGAAGGTAGATTTGCTGCATTGGAGGAAATTACATCTATTTCTCCCGGGGAAAATTGCTACCCTCAAGATGATGGCTTTCCCACACCTTTTTTACAAGTTATGCAGTCTTCCAGTCATCATTCCTCAAATGTATTGGGATAAAATAAACAGGGTGGTGGCCGATTTTGTTTGGGAAGGTTCCCTTCTCAGATTTAGTAGGAGGGCTCTACGTGCCCCAAGGGAGGTAGGAGGATGGAATTTGCTTTGATTATGTGCCTATCAATTATGTCAAGGGGTTAAACAGACTTTGAACTGGATTTTTACCTCAAACTTGGAGTCTCCTCTGTGGGTGGATGTAGAGAAGTGTTTGCTCGGAGATATTCCACAAGTGTTTCTTTTAAAACCTGGCAGACTATCTGGTCAGGTGCTCACAGTCCCTATGCTTTTTTCTAGATGGACTTGGGGTAGGGTTTTCAAGATTTTAAAACTTGATACTATTTGTTTTGGCAAATGGGACAATCCAGATTTATTGATTGGTCAGACGTCTGTTAGGTGGGGCTTATGGTCATCTCACAGACTTATGATCTTCTCACAGACTAGAGCTGTTGGGAGATTTGGTGGATATGCAGTCTGGTTTACTGATTACCTTTCAAGAATTGCAGGCTGAGTACAACTTGTCAACAAGTGAGTTTTGGCATTATTTGCAGCTTAGGCACACCCTCTCTGGCAAGTTTTTGAGAGCCTATTGTGTTCAAGAGATGGAATTCGTGGGCCATTTGGGGAAAATGGTTTAAACTTTCAAAGGGGCATATTGCTTGTTTGTAAAGGAGATACAGAATTATTTTTTGCCCAATTAGGAACCCTATAGGTTAAAGTGGGTTACATATATGCAGATAGTAATAGCAGAGGATGGATGGGACAGGTGCTGGAAGGCTGCATACACAGCATCTCCTGACACTAAACTGCAGCTCATACAGAAGAAGATATTGTCCAGATGGCATTGCACTCCAATACATTTAGTCAAATTAGGCCTTCTGAGTTCTGATATATGTTGGAGGTGCCAATCCACGTCTGGCTCTATCTTTCATATTCTACAGAGTTGCAATTTATTAAGATCTTGGTGGAAGGAAATCCATAAATGTTTAGAAGCAGTTTTGCAAATCCCTATTACAAAATCACCGATGTTTTGGGTTTTGGGGGATCCAGGTAGAACAGATGGTCAATCTAAACAATATCAGGGTTTTTTTTATGCTTCGGCATTAGAATCCAAGAGGCAATTATTATTAAATTGGAGGTTTCAAAATCTTCCCCCTTCAGAGATGGAAACAAGATCTGATTAAAGCTACCCCCTTTTATCGAGTAGTATTTCAACGACGGTCATCATTACTGAAATTTTATGACTCCTGGGGCAACTGGCTTTCTTATTGTGGTCTTCGATCGGGGGATTTACTTCAGACTGCTTCTACTCTGTAATCAGGTTTTACTCAGGTTTATTTGGATAATGGTAAGTGACACAGGGGGGGGGGGGACTTGCCAGCACCCAGTACTTTATAATGTTCTAGTGGGTGGGTACCCCTGATAATATATTCCTTTTTTGTGTGTATTGATGAGTCTCTGCTCTGCAAATGATGTTATTTGCATTTGGCATGGCTAAATGTGTTGATATTGTGGTTGTGTATTCTTGGTTCTTCAATAAAATGTTTATATGCAAAAAAAATAAATGAGATACGCAAAACTGTGAGCAGTATTCTGAGTGATGATGAACCAGTGAACAGTGGAAGCAGCACCTCCTTTCTGCTGCGGCCATTCTCCCTCTCTATGCATTCAAACACTCTAATTGCCCTTTGTACTGCCCTATTGCATTGTGAAGTTGTCATCAGACTGTCTTACATTATCACCTCAAGTCCTTTTCCTCAGTTACTGCCTCCCCCCATTCTATATTCAGTTGTCAGATTGTTCCCACTATTTACATCACTTTGCATGTTTAAGTGTTAAATTGTATCTGCCATATTTTTGGCAACTTACACCCAGGTTCTCTTTCATTATTCTGATATCCTCATCACTATAATCTAGCAACAGATCTTAGTATCATCTGCAAAGAGGCATATCTTGTCCTGAACCTCCAATACTATGTCACAGATAAAGATGTTCAAGGGGACTGAGCTCAAGCTTAATCCTTACAGCACACCATCAGTGACCCTTATGACCAGCTAGAACTCCCCATTTTAATTACCACCCTCTGAGTTCTTCTACTTAAACAGTTTCTCACCCATCTAGTGTCTTTCTCCCCCACCTCAAGGTCATGTATCTTCTTTACAAGCCATCCATGTCAGATGAAGTCAATAACCTTACTGAAGTCAATGTTCTGCACAGTATGTCCTCTACCTTTCCCTTGTCTATTGTCTTTTCACACTATCATAGAGATCAGGTTTGTTTAACATAACCACAGCTGAACCTATGCTGTCTTTTATCCTGCAGACAATCTGTATATCATACCAAAAAAAAAAAAGTTTACATTAACTGCAATTTAAATCATTAATACTTAATTAATATTAAATTCCCATTTAATTAACAAATTACAGCTAATTATAAATGTATAAATAAATTTCTGGTCTGCAAACTTTGCCTTGACCATCCTTACACATTATGGTAAACAAACACGAGGAAAGTGCTGTGTACTCATGAAATAATGTCATCTCGGGGTTAATGAAGTCATGCTGCCACTCTACCATTGGTCATGTGGCTTATTACCTCATTATCCCCCCTTGATGGAATAATTTCCTTATGTACCACACTTTCCAAGCATTAATTCTGATAAACACACATGCACGTTTGCAGGCACAGACATGCACACACATAAATGTCCTTATAAAGATTGCATTGACCTTCAATTTATGTATCTGAAATGAGGAGATATTTACTTTCTTTCTATGCATTAAGTAGAACTTTCATTATTGACTTAATTAAGGTTAAAAATACTATACAATATCACCTCAGTCCCACTCTGGTTTAGGTATGATAAGTTTCATAGGAACAGCTGATAATATAGCTACACTGAAGTTAGCAAATTAGAATAGCCTAGGTACTAATTAGTCAGCCTAGCCAATACTTGACATTAATCAACTGACGTACAGGTGTATAATGATGTTGCATTTAGGAAAATGCTTCATTCTTCTTCAAAAGGTGATTAAACTTCCATTTAGCCAAAGGCACTCTGTGAGTGTACACTGGAAATGCATTTAAATGCATGTCTTTCAATGGTACAATCGAATAAATCAGTCAGTGACTATAAGCTATGAAATTAGCACTAATTGACGGTCAGATAAAAGTGAAACGTGCCTTATTTGGGGTTCTTTGTTGTGGTTAGGGTTTTAGGGCTGAGGGATTTAGTCTGCTAATTCAATGATGAATAATGACATGATTGTTTGTCAGTCAGACTCTGAACAGGTGTTTTGGAGTTGAAGTCTGTAAAGCAATAGGCCAAAGGCTCAGGACTCCACAGAACTAAAGCTCTCTAGTTACAACTAGAACATTTCTATTATGCAGTCAGTAGTAGACAAGCCATAATGAGAAATCATATTTTTATATCATGAAAAGGATGGCTTCTTCAGTCTAATAAACTGAAAGTTAACAATTAATTTCAAAACTGTTCATAATTGCTATAATATTGATTTAATAAATGTTAAAATGGGACACATCCCCATATGATAGAAATACAGATGAAAAATCATACTACTAATTAAGCAGTAAATACACTGAGGTTTTATATGAATGTCTCTCTCTATCTTAATTTGGATCATTGCAGGCAAGCAAGCTGGTATGATAGCCTGTCATTCTGAAGTTGCTAAATGCATCCCTGATTTGACTGAACTCTGTCATTGTAGGCTGAAATCCTAATGCCAGTTCCTGGGTCAGGATTCAAAATCAAAGCACTGTGGTAGGTTCCCAGTTCTTTAATGTTCCAGGATGTAGGAGGGTCATTCCGTGTAGACAACTGCTAATAATGAGGGAGGATCATTAGCAGAATGGAGACATAGCTAAGTAAGTACTAGCAAAAGGGACCTGTGCAGCTGGCCTGGTGGTGCTGAGGGTTGAGGCACTGGAAGCCACACCTCACACCATGCCAGCGATCCAGGTTCGGGAACAAGCCTGGGACACTGGGGGTTGGCAGGGGAGGGATTGAGCATCGGGAGGACAGCCCTCCCTCAGTCTAGTGGCCTCTGGTGGTGCTGGGGACTCACAGCAGTCGGGAGCCAGAGAAAGTGGGGATTGACTGGGAGATGCTCCTGTGGGCATGCACGGGAGCAAGCACGCAATGCGCTGGAGTGCATTGCACTTCCCAGCCAATAGGTGGAATAAACATGGAAAAATCCCCTACCACTGGGTGAGGCAACAGGACCATCAGTTGCCCTGGCCACACACCCAATGTTGTCTGCAACTCCCAACTCTCCCCTTGGGAACTCGCTGGCCTCTCCTTGGGCCAGGAGAGCCCAGGGGCCTGATCCCGATGTAGCAACGGGAGTGTGGTTCAGACAGGCGGTGGAGCTGAGGAGCAGAGCATGGATCCCCGAGAGATGCCCCGGTCAGGTAGGTGCATAAAAAGAATTGAAAAAAAAAAAAAAGGGTCCTGTGCTGTGTAAGCTGTTGCTGTCAATACTGGGGCACAACTATGGGCACATTTAAAGCAGTGTTGTGGCTTTTTGCTATAAGTGTAATAAATACTTTTGGGGGGTCAGGTGATATAACAAGGAATGCTAGGTTTAAAAAGAAGCCCAACTCTAAACCTGGTGCACTCTGCAAACACATAGCCTATAACACATTCCCTACCCACCACAAGATTACTGTAAAAAATACTTCCAGTACTGGACAATGGGGATGTTGTGTATAAAACTGAAATTGAAAATTGAAATTGAAATTGAAATTGCTTTCCGATAAAACTGAAAATAGTGCTTCCCCAAAATCCATCCACACTAGACTGGACCCCACACCTCTTTCATACCTTCTTTTACTTTGTCCTTGACTACCCTCACCACATTCAACAGTGTTCCATTTACACCTCCCTCTCCTTCCCATCATAAGAGAGGAGATGCTTCTCTCAGCATGACTTTTTTATCTCTAAATTCTGGTTTAATACTTGTTTTCATTCTGCTACAACCTACTCTCCTGTCCCCATCCGTCCTTTTATCATCTCTGTAACTCTGAACAATGAACCTTCTCCCTCTCCCAGGCTAAAGCAATTACTGATCAGTCCATGGTTTTTCAAAGCTTTCTGTGGCTCTGATCAACCTCCACTTTCCATCTGCTCCTTCTCTACTTCCTCTGCTCTGTAGACACTACTCTATGACCATATCACTCATACCTGCCTTCTGCTCCTGACTGATGCTCCTAGCCTACTGTAAGTCTATTCTCCTTCCTAATATGGGCAGAGATGGTGTTAGGCACAAGTGAACCAAGTGGCCAGAGGGGGCACGCTAAATTAGAAAGAATTAACAAATAGCTAGAAATGCAGAAAGTGTTAATATAAAAAAACAAAATTGTCACCTTTGTATTCAGAAAAGTGTTACTACTTTTTGGATGTAGGATGAGGTATAAAGAAATATAAGGGCAGTGGGAGCTGTGAAGGGAGTACCACAAACATTTCTGCTTGGGGTACCATTAGGTCTAAAACTGGTTGTGAACATGGGACGTAGCTTACTGCAATTTCGATGCTGACCATAAGTGCACCTTGTAATCTTTTTATTTAGATATTTTTCTTTGCACAAATTACTCTGTTAATTGTTGCACATTATTTTCACAGTATTTACAATTATTTGTACTTGATTACTTTATGTACCTTCACCTTTTTGTTGTATGTTGCTGTATTTGTACATTAGTTATTGTTCTGCTCCCCTTACATGTTCATAGGTCAAAACTGGAATCAACTCAGTATGGTTTCTTTATGAAAACATTAAATCAATCAGTTGATCAATCAATCAATGTGTTTATACAAATTATTATGACATGTATAATAGTATAATTGTAAGTTATAAGTATAGTTGGTTCGTTTTACTGATGATGCAGGCTTCACCAAGATGAACAGTGTCACTCTCTGTCTCCCTCATCTCTCTCCCTCACCCTCTCTCTCTGTTGCAAAATATAATGCAATATGTTGAACACATTAGGACCTATTCACAAAGGCGACGTGCCACATATCCCGAGCACATAGGCTACCCTATGCATGAAAGCTATGCAGTGGGGTCCCATGGATCCCCGGCAGCATTCAGTAAACCAGGCACTGGCCAGATACCCACCAGATCCCCACCTGTGTAGAAAGCAATGTGCCATGGGCAGTTCATGGGGAGTGGCAGAGGCATGCTGGCATTCTGAATGATTCATAAAGACAGATTTCCACACACAGGGTTGCAGGTGGAACAACAGGGGGGACCCTGCCATAACCATGTTATGTGGACCCCCACATGCACAAAGAGCATATATGTCCTATTCATAAAACCTATGCACTGTGTATGTGCAGTAGATCGGCAAAACCAAATTACATGTCTGGGACATGACAGAAGGGTGGGCAGGGGATGTGGATGGTACCATAGGGAGATGTGACTGCATGATGTGGGAACTGCACATACACCAGCACACCTGTGCATGCAATGCACCCATGACTCATAGAGGGGCTGTGTGCAGGAATACTCCTGGGGATGGGTCTGTGTGTGCGGTGGGTAGAGGACTGTTTGTGCCAGGCCCCATAGGTGGGCATGCCACCTCTGCACCATGCCCCGTACAGTGGAGAAATCACATACAGCAGGCAGATGGGACCCATCCTGCCACCTGTGCCCACCCCTCTAGTGTAATAGCTATCCTTCTCTGGTGGCTAGTGGACCCCCATGCCCAATTCCCCTGTATTGACTGAGTTATCATTACCTGGTGGTTAGTGGACCCCCCCATCCCAGAGTCCCCTATCTTGACCGATCTATTATTCTCTGGTGGATGGCAGACCTCTCCACCCCTGATTCCTCCTTATTGACTGAGCTATTATTCCCTAGTGGCAAGCAGACCCCCCCCACACCCCAACCCAACAGGAACTGCCCCATCAACTCACCCTTCCATCCTAGCCCCAAGCCAGCCACCAGCACAGCCCTCTGCTCATCACCACAGCTGGCCACCGACAGAGCTGTCAGTAATGAGTGTGAACTGTAACAGCTTTTTGTACAGTACATGCTCATTATTGACAGCTCAGTAGGCAACCAGCTGTGGTGGTAAGTGGAGGGCTGCACCTGTCACCGACTCTGGGATAGGTTGGGGGGGCCAGTTGGTGGGGCAACACCTGTCAGGGTGGGGGTTCATTAGCCACCAGGAAATGATTGCTCAGTCACTACAGAGGGATTGGGGATGGGGGGGTCAGCTTGCAGCCAGAGAATGATACCGCAAGTCACTTCAGTGGGATTGGGGATGGGGGTCTGCTAGGCTGCCAACAATGGATGGCTTTTACACTGTGGCAGAACAGCGATGGAGTGCTCCATATGCCCATACTGGGGTGCACTACTGCTGTCTGCACCAGTGGTAATCTCAGACATGTGTGTACCGGCACCACTACTGGGTACTGTCAGTGCCTCTTGCAGTCCATGGTGTTCCATGCCTTCCTATGCTCCTCTGCATGGACACGTACAGGATCTACTCTGGGACCCAGGGCTGGTATCCGATTGGATGCCTGCCCTGGGTCCATCACTCCACCCCATGCAGCCCCAACCCAACAATGCATGGCTGCAAGCCAGGGGTGGTGCTGTGGACTGGTGGCTGGAATTTGTGAATGCCGCGTGGTGCACATCTGTCCACTGGTGCAGAGCTATGTGGATGGGGTATGCACCTTTGGTGCTTACTTTATGCCCTTTTGTGAATAGGGATCATTCTGTGGACAAACTTTCCTAATAAGAATGTGAAACAATGCACCCTATTTGACTATGTCATCCTATTGAAAACAGAAACTCAAAGTATTTGTTTACATGTACTAAAAAATATATTGTTTTGCCAATACATTCTCATGTCAGATGACCATGTCAGCCAAAATCACAATTTGGATTACCCCAATAAATGTATATTACTATTAAGAATTTATTATAATGATACAATCAGGCGTGTTATTCCAACATATTAGGTTACCTAGCATAACATACTGTATTCAAGTGACATTTATATTTTGCCACTAAGTGTGAATTAAACAGTTCTGAAATATTTGGTGCACTTTATGGAGAAGAAACCTTGGGTATGAAGATGTTCATTTCATTTATTATTTATTTTATAATGAAAAGTATGTTAAAACAACAGTTCCTGTTAATTCATTTTTGTTTACTTTAATAAGCACTCCTTTGCAACTCCTACTATCGATCCCTCTTGTTCATTTCTGTTTCCAGCCCAATTTATATGTTGCTACTTTAAAGTTTATATTCAGCATGGCTGGGTTCTGTTTTGTTGCCTAGAGTTAGCTTTGATGTCCTTGATGTACAAAATGGCTAGGGGGCAGTATCCATTAAATGTTACTGTAGTTAATCTTAATCTGAAGAGAACTGATGTTAAACTACAGTTACTAAAATTAGTTGAGAATTCAGCTGAATACTTTTTAGCAGCCATATTTTGTGATGTTCATCATTTTTGCTTTAATTTACAGTTTTGGCCCCTAAATCTCTGGCCGGTCCTCCAGGCTGAGGAGCCACTGGGCCATCCATGGTTTTCCTGCCTGTATCACCACAGCCCACTCCCATGGAGCCTCAGTTTACCTATCAGGCAGGGATGGGGATGTCTGGCTATACCCCCCATCATGTACATCATTGGGTAGCTGAATGGTGGAGGTAGGGCTCGCCCCAGACTAGACTGGGGTCCCCGACATAAGCCAGCACCAGAGCTGAGCTTTTTCTGTTCCTGGTGCCCCACAAGGGGAGACCAATGTGGTGAGCATGGGTCTCCCAGCTAATGTCACCCCCTCCCAATGTGGTGTTCTCTACTGCTCCGTCCACCTGTGGTCACCCAGATGTGGAAACAAAACCTTCATTATAAAAATAATTTTATTATAATTTTATCATTTTACAATATTTTATAATAACTATTTTGTATTCTTTATAAATGCTTAATTATAAATGAGGGTAATTGGGAGGTCATACTTAGGCATCTGGTCAACATTACTGTTTACATGAGCTCTCTAAGCAAGAAAAATAAACTGCTTAGATGGACTCTGAAAAAGGAAAAAAATCCTGCCTAAATGGCTAAACTTAAGGGGACATGGCATCTATAACTCTCTGTTTAAAATGAATGTTCCCCTAAACTGGGCTTCTTTAAACGTAATACTAAAGATATGTGTCTAAGTGAGGAAGAAACCAGTGATGCTAAGCTAAGAGATAAGGTAGTCTAGCAACTGACATTTCAGTGATATATACTCTGGTACTGCCAGACACACCAAATACCTTAAAGGAAGAGAAAAAAAAAGAATCTAGAGACTGAATTTCCATAATCTTCAATGGGAGTAAGGAACTTTTATTTCTTACACGACTATTTTGAATGCTGCCAGCATGAAATTTACACAGTTGATAAAAAGCATTGCAACCTGTTGATTACACAAATTTGAGACATGCAACTTGTGGAAAATGTGAGTTATTTGATTATCTATTTTGTATCAAAAGCCTAAAAGAGAAAATACCTAAGTTTGATCTTAAATGAAAGATGGTATCATGACAAGTGCAAATATGTAATTTCTGTGTGTGCAACCTGTAGATGGATGGAAATAAACATTTGTAAAGTGTTTTGAGCTAACCACTTGGAAAGCATGGTTGCATGGTCCAGTGGTCACAAAGAGGCAGCTCTTTGCAAAGGAATCTGATATTTTTAAGGACTTTTGTAATCTTGGAAGTGAGAGAGATCTGCTTAATTTTTTAGCCTAGACTCTGAACTGTAAGCTCATTAAACCCTTTTTGAAAGATTTTGCTGAGAACTGAAGTTATAATCATTAACTTATCTCTGGAAATATTTGTCTCACATCTCAAAAAATTGCTTTTACTGAGCTGAATTCAGAAATGCTTGCATGGCGACTGTACCCAAAACTGGTCTCTGAACAAAGGGTTTGTCCTAAAAGCAAGGGGGTAGAAACACCTACATCATTTGCATGATCCAATCAAAGTTGGTAAAATATATAGAAAATGATGTCAAGATAATGCTCTGACCAGAGGTAATAAATCCAACCACTGGGAGACCCAACACAGTTCTTACCTGTACATGATGCTAAGAGGACATGCTGTGATGCTGTGGACATTTCTGTTGCTCTAAGTACTGTTTAAAGTTCCCGCCAAAATCAGAACAAAGGAACTGAAATGCCTATTGGTGTCTAAACCAGGAGAAACAAGCCTGCACTGCTGTGTTGATGCCAAAGGAGTCCATGATCCAGGGTTCGAATGTGTGTGGAGTGAAAACAGGAACTACAACAAGATCCAGCCACTAAAAGAATCTTTTGTCATCCAGGAGAAGAAGAACTCACCAACATTTTGAAGTTAAAAGAAAAGAAATTCAGGCCCCTACGAATAACCAGATGTCTGAGTATCACTTTAATTAATTTTTATAATATTCTTATTTGGCTTAGCTGGGGATGTGGCATGGTATAATTTTCTTAAATACAGAAGCTTGGGTATATGGTAAAACCTATGCTCATTCTAAAAGATATGAACATTATGCATGTTATAAGATATTTAAACAAGTTTTATACATAAAAAATAGTCCAAAACACTAATGCAAAGAGTCTGCAAGTTCTCATACAGAAATGTAATGCTATATACAAAAGCATGATGAAGGCATGGTATACAGCTGATGTTATTCATTGCTTGTTTTTTTTTTGTTGTTTATTTTTTGAAACCTTTGTTGTTCAGGTTTACATTGCTTTTCACTATGTTTACAATGTTTTATACATACAGAAATTATTATAAATTAGTTATATTGTACAGGGACAAGTAAAATCTATTTTTTCTACATATTACATGAGGATATGATGGAAACGTTATTCCATTTGTCTAGAACTTATATACAGTAGGTTGTAAAGTACAGTTTAAGCCAGTCTTATATTGTTTATATGGTTTTATGCAAATTTTGTGACACGGTGCTAAAGGCTTAGCTAAGTGCCCATAATAAGAAATTGGTATTCCAGTCTATTGTTCTGACACAGGTGGTGGTATGGCAGTGGGAACAGCAACTCTCTCTACCCAGAGGAGGAGAGAGGTCCATAGGGTGCTCGATCCTTCTCCCCCGGCCCACCCTCCAATGGCCCAGGCTCATTTCCCAGTCCAGGTCATTGGCATCAAGGGCAGTAGCTCTATCGCTGCACTGCAGGCCAGCCCAGTGATGAACATCATTCATTATTTCAAGTCTAAGAGAAATAGTAAAGCAGATTCAAAATAGGGAAACCTAGCATCTTACAAGCAGGAGAAAAAGGGTGATCAAACAAAAATTAAAACAGTAGAGGTGCAAAAGTTCTGCTGTAACATGAACTGTGGCTTTAAAAATATTCTTATACTAAAGATTCCTTTCTTCTATCAGTAAAAAGGTATTTTCAATTAGTTATTGATTTTACATTTCTTGTAAATGCAAAAACCAAAAATCTTTTTGCAACTTGCCATTTTAATTATCTGAATGCTTTCCCAAGAATTAATTTGAACATCTGCTACAAACACATCCTACAAGTCAGCCATTTGATGAAATGCATTGCAGTAATATATTATATTCTTAAATCTGAACTTCACAAGATATAAATACAAAAGCAAATAGATATATTATGTGAAAAATATGTTAAAATCCTGGAACCCCACAACGGATCCAAGATCTAGGATTCCTGACCGCTGCGCTGAGACACTCCGATGGGCAGCGCTCACCGGCCATACCACCACTGTCGGAGCCTGTGCTGCTCTTCAACTCACCCTCCTGGAATCCCACAATGGATCCAAGATCCAGGTATAGCCACCCGGATCAATTTCAGTGCTCAAATGTTGATTGATGCAGCATTCTGTTCATCCAGCTCCTGACTAGTTGATACCAACCAGCTTTCTCAGCCACACTGCTTGAAGCATCAGGCTGGCCCTGCTTTTACTTTTCAGACTGTTACAGCTACCTCACAACTTTCAGACTTGGGGAAAATTTTCAGGGGATATTTTTCTTTTTTCTTTCTCCTTGGAGTCATGTGTGTAATGCATATTGTAAATTGTTAGGAAAGAAATGCTTTTAGTTTTTGTCTGCTTTGTGATAGATTACTAAACTGGGGATTTATTTACAGTTAATAACACTGCTAGTGTGATTATCAAGGGAGCTACTGTGAATTATTGCCTGCAATAGCCAGCCTGTTTTTTTTCTGCAAAGTTCCAGATAGGGCTCTCACTTTTTTCACCCTGTATCTTTCCTAACTGCCTCCTCCCACTTCTGAGCTTCACTGATCATGAACTTGCACCCTATCCTCTACTCTGTCTCAAATCCCCATGCATGCCACCTCACCCTAATCCCATTTGTTTCACAACTATGCCCCTCCCCTGCCTATCCTCCCTCACTTAATTTCTCTTTTGCTCTTGAAACTGTGCTCCAACCCCCTGACAGGCTGCCGCCAGTCACCCAACCCCCCTCTACATGCATCTGTGCTGTATTTAAACCTAACCCTGAACTCTCTTCCTCACTAGGATTCCTGACCTCTGTGGTGAGATGCTCCAACAGGCGGTGCTCACCGGCCGCACCTATGGCTACCACCACCGGAGCCTGTGCTGCTCTTCAACCCACCATTCTGGAACCCCACAATGGATCCAAGATCCAGGTATGGCTGCCCAGCTCAATTTCAGCACTCAGACGATGATTGGTGTGGCATCTTGTTCATCCAGCTCCTGACTGGTTGATACCAACCAGCTTTCTCGGCCACACTGCTTGGAGTGGCAGGCCGGCCCTGTTTTTACTTTTTGGACTGTTACAGCTACCTCACAACTTTTAGACTCAGAGGAAATTTTTCCCGCCCCCAATCCCTTCCTAGGCCTCCATTAAATGTGCCCGCGCCCCTTCTACAGGTTGTCTCTACCTTTACCATTGGTGCAGACCATCCTGGGTGTTACTACCACTCCCATTGGTGCAAGTCCTTTATGCAATCATGAACCTATTTCTTATCCTACTCATCTCAACCTCTCTGTCAGGCTTGCTGTTACTCACAGACATATGCGCCACTATTCTGGTGACTGACCAGCAAGACCTACTCTCTTTTATTGCAAATCACTCACCTACTGAACCTGCATCTATTGTGCTCTACCAGGTGCCCACATCTATGAGTATTAATTTATTAGTGCTTCTATCCAACCATGAGCGACGCCTGCTTGGGCTGTTTATCCACTCTCTCCACAGCCAGTCCCCACTGGATCTGCCTCTGGCCAGCCCTCTGCTCTCCCTCCTTCTACTTGCCGGAGATGTGGAAATGAACCCAGGCCCCATGAACATGCAAATTGACCACTCTAATGTCATCTGAGCAAGTCAAATGGGCCTTAAAATTGTACACCTGACTGTTCGGATCCTCCCAGCAAACTTCTCTGAGCTTGAGGGCTGGGTATCCCTATACAAACCCCATATACTAGGGATCTCCGTGACCTGGCTAAAGAACTATCATAATGATGCCTCATACTTACTCCCTGGCTACTCCCTTTTTCAGCAGGACAGACCAGGTAGAAAATGAGGTGGAGGCATAGCCTTGTATGTCCAGGACCACATCTCTACTACCCCTGTTAGCTGCTCAGCCACTACCTCCTTGAATGAGTGGTTACTCATGGAGTTAGCCCTGGGGGCAGCAAAAAAGCTTTAACTAATTTGCTGCTACAACCCACCTACGGGGAATCTTCAGGACCTTGAAAATTTCCTTGATGGGTTCGTGCATGCTACACCCTCAAGAGACTCCATTTTACTTGAAGACTTCAAAATAAACTGGAGTACTTCTCCTGTCTCTGACCACGAAACGCTACTAAAGTTGCACAATCTGGAGCAGGTTATCTTTTCTCCCACCAGCCACAATCACCATTCGCAAAACCATTCTATTCTTGACTGGATTGTCACAAATCAAGCCGATAAAGTCCTCCAGGCAGGCACTATGGCAGACTTAATAAGTGACCATTCCCCTACTTATATCATACTGTCCACCAAATCCAGTCTCCCTCCCCCAAAACTTCTGTCTTTCAGGAAGTTCAATAGCCATGATCCAGACTCAGTTCTTAGGGATCCATAAATTGGACCACTCTCTATCACCAGAGCAATGTTTCTTCAGCTGTCTCACTGCTCACGGATACCCTTCATTCACTACAGGACATGCTGTTCCCCACCACCACCAGGAGAATTAGGGGTGGATGCACTCGATGGCTGTCCAAGGAGTTACTTGCAAAAATGAAGGAAAGGGACAAAACCTGGATGCTCCACAAGGGGTCTCCCTCCCCTCGATTATGGAATGCCTACAGACAGCAGTGAAACTCTTGCAAACAGGCGGCCAGATAACTTAAAAGTAAATATTACATCAACCAGCAAAAAAATGCCCTTGGTAACCTTCTTGGTTTCTGGGCCTCCATTGGGTCCTTCCTAAATTCAAACTCCAACAAGCAAATTACTCAGCTTGCATCAGCCTCAGGTCCCATTTCTGACCCTGTAAAAATTGCTGATTTTTTCAATACTATGTTCACAGACCTTACTCCTCACCTAAGCATGCTGCCCTCCCAACCTCCCACTAGCCATGAAAACATTCCCAGATACTCCCGGTCATAAGCAGAGGGTAGCACTCCTCCATTGTTCTACTTTAGGGCCATCAACCATGGTGTTATCATCAAACTACTGGAGACTCTCCCGGCAAGAAGTAGTCCTGGGAGTGATGGGCTTTACCCAACATTTCTGAAACTCATCTCCCCAGCCATTGTCAAACCACTGACCTTTATATTCAACCTGGCACTCTCAACATCTTCAGTGCCTAACTCATGGAAGCATGCACATGTGGTACCTATCTACAAAGCTGGAGACCCCCTTGCCCTGGAAAACTATAGACCCATCTCACTCCTCCCTCACCTCAGTAGTTATTGGAAAAAATAATCCGCCACCAACTGTCTGAGCATCTGGAAAAATAAAACCTTCTGTTTCCACTCCAGCATGGTTTCTGCAAACATCATAGCACCTCTTCTGCCCTCACCTTTTTCTCCAACCACATCCTGAGAAACTTGGACACAGGCAAGGCCAGAGGCATGGTATTTGTAGACCTATCAAAGGCCTTTGACTTGGTTGACCATCACCTCCTTCACTCCACCTTGCGCCAGTTCGGTTGCTCACCAGACACTGCTGTGTGGTTTCACAGCTACCTGTCTAATAAGTCCCAATCTGTTCTGATTGGAAATATGCCCCCTGCCTCACTACCTACTTGCACTGGAGTCCCACAGGGCTCCATACTCAGCCCTTTGTTGTTCTCTATGTTCATTAATGCTGTCCCCACCGAATGCCTTAACTGTAAGGCACTCCTCTATGCCAATGATTTGGTACTGTACCACAGTGACAACTCTCTTGAGTCTATCTCATCCATCCTAACCACTAACTACAGTGCTGCTCATGGCTGGTTCCTCTCCAGGAAACTACTTGTTAATGAAAAACAACCCAAAGCCATGCTATTTGTCTCAAAGCCTTTTCTAGCCAAGGTCGCCAGGGCAAAAACATCCCTACTCATACACTCCCCAGCTGGTCCACCACTTGACACAGTCTCCTCTTTCAAATACCCCTCCCTTACATTCAATGAACACATAACAAACATGATAAGTAAAATACACCAAAGACTTGGTGTGGCCTACAGAACCAAGCAATTTCTATCTCCAGAAGCCCGCCTTGCCATAGCGCAAGGTAACCTCCTCCCTTTGCTTGACTACTGTTCCCCTGTCTACTCCTTCATCACCGGCTCCTCGCTCCGCTCTCACCTCAATACTATGTACAACTCCATCTGCCGCTTTGTTCTCCAAGCACCCTACTCTACTCACCAGTGCACACTCTACAAAACCCTACGGTGGCCAAACCTTCAGGGATGCTTTGACTTTGCCATGGCCATCGTAATTGATAACTCTCTTAGGAATCATTATCTGTCCCTTTTCTCCTCACTACTCATAGATAAGGTAGTACCCAGAACCCTCGGGTCTTCCTCCACTCATCCCCTGGAAGTTCCACGCACCCATTCTGCCATGGGTAGTAAAGCCTTCTCTGTGTCAGCTGCCACTCTCTGGAACAGGCTCCAACTATCTATATGCTCCTCCACCTCCCACATGTCCCTCAAAAAAACCTACGAGCCTGGCTCCTGACTGAATCTTCCTGAAATTGTTACCCAGGCCATGCCTCAGCCCATGATTGACCCTAGCCCCCATAGTTGTCTGCTTTCCTGCCCTGCCTCTCTCTATCTGATCCGTATCTCATCATTTCTCCATCTCATACTCCCTTGTCCTGACTGCACTCATGTATGTTTCTGGTGCCCATTTCTCTCATATTCCTGAGGGTTGATCAGGACTGTACCTGACCGGAAAACCACTGTACTATTGTATGATGTTATCCTATACTTCAACTAAGTCACTGTATATATATATATATATATATATATATATATATATATATATGTATGTAATAGATATACCACTCTGAGGTGTGCGGTCGCGCTCTGATATCACACACACCTTGGTGTCTACGTTGTCTGTAAACCAGTTAGTCAACCATGGAAAATATATATCAGAGCACCAGACACCTCAGAGTGGTTTATCTGTCTTATAAAAGTCAAAATTGTTTTGGAGGGGGGTAAAGGTGCAGGTGTGTGGTCACGCTCTGATATACGCACGGTCATGTGATGTGTTTTATACAATCAGACTACTGGATTTGGACCCTTTATATTTACCCATTTTATAAATATATATATATATATATATATATAGCTTGATATTTACAACTCAGCCCTTGTATATAAACCTATTTCTGTTTATTTGTACAAGCCGTTGCTCTGTACAATTAGAACTACATACTGTTACCATGCTTCTTCTCTCTGTATCCTGTTTGTTTCAGCGCCCTGTACATGTACCTGTATTACTGCTTGGATACATATTTTTGTACAACTACTGATGTCTAGTTTTGGTTTTTGCTGCCATCCTGTTTGGCCTGGGTCATGGCTGAAATCAGTCCTTTTGGATCAGCCCACCTACCCGGTTATCAAAGTCATAAATAAATAAATTTCATTGATATAGATACCAATACATCTAAAAGGCAAAACAATTTCTAGGTTCAAGAGAGGGTTAGAAACATACAACCATTCAATTAGCAAAGTATAAGTATATACAAAAAAGCTTTCTTACTGGATAGTACAAAAAAGTGTAGAAACATAGTGGACAAATTGGTGAACCAACATACACTATTTATGGCTCAGAGTGTGTTGCCTGACTTACCATTTCTTCAGAGTACTTCTGCAATTTTTGTACTATCCAATGAATGAGTATGTTTGTATAGCTGTGTTGTGCCAATTGAATGGTTTGGATGTACATAACTTTCTTTATTACATGGATTCAAAACAGCTGGCAACCTAATTGGGTAAAGAGCATCAATTGACCATGGATTAAATTCACGATTTAATCAACAGTTGGTGTGATGCTCCCCGAACACATAACCCTGTGCTAAGTCAGCACTCATTAGGTGTTGCAGAACACAAACTGAAAAGGCAGCCATTAAAACTTAGGTGACAGTGAGAGAGCGTGAGACTGACAGCAAAGGCATACTGTGACATTTAATTCAGCATTCTTGCTGTGTACTGGTTATGTCTGTCTCTCTGTCTCTATCTCTCAAGTTTTAAGATATGCAGTAAGGACAGGTCGAAGTGTGAGAGAGCCTAGGAGAATGTGTGTGGAGCTTGAGTCACCCACGTGCAGCACTTTGATGCATAGAAACATAGAAACATAGACTTTGATGGCAGATAAGGACCGCTTGGCCCATCTAGTCTGCCCATTTCCCTACCTACAGGATAGGCCGCAGATCCTAGTTAACCAACAGCCTATTTCTTCCTACCCCCACAAGAATTGCCTTATGTCTGTCCCATGCATTCTTGAATTCTCCCACAGTTTTAGACCCCACAACCTCTTCAGGAAGGCTGTTCCATGCATCCACTACCCTCTCTGTGAAATAATACTTCCTCACATTGCCCCTGAACCACCTCCCTTCTATCTTCAAATTGTGTCCCCTTGTTCTTGCATGTCTCTTTTTCTGAAAGATGCTACCCTCTTGGATTTTGTTGATTCAACTGAGGTACTTAAAAGTTTCTATCATGTCCCCCCTCTCCCTTCTTTCCTCAAGGGTATACATATTAAGCTCCTTTAGTCTCTCCTCATGCGGCTTCTCTTGCAGACCCTGCACCATTTTAGTTGCCCTCCTCTGGACTGCCTCTATCCTGTCTATGTCCTTGCGGAGATGGGGTCTCCAGAACTGGACACAGTACTTCAGATGGGGTCTCACCAACTGTCTGTACAGAGGGATAACAACTTCCTGTTTTCTGCTGCTGATGCCTCTCCCTATGCATCCCAGTATACCTCCAGCCCTCCCTACTGCCTTCTCACATTGCTTGCTAACCTTACGGTCATCTGATATGATTAGCCCCAGGTCCCTTTCCTTTTTTGTTGTTGTTACTACCTCCCCCCACTGTGTATTCTTCCCCTGGGTTCTTGTTTCCCAGGTGCATTATTTTGCACTTCTTTGCATTTGAATCCTAGCTGCCATGTACTTCTGACCCTCCTCCAACCTTGCCAAGTCCCTTCTCATCCTTTCCACGCCTCTTTGTGTATCAACCCTCTTGCAGATCTTTGTGTCATCTGCAAAGAGGCATACTTTTCCTTCCAGTCCCTCTGCAACGTCACTTATGAAGACATTAAAAAGGACTGGACCCAATACTGAACCCTGCAGTACCCAACTAGTAACCCCTCTTTCTTCAGAGTGGACTCCATTTACAATTACCTTCTGTGTCCTGTTGTCCAGCCAATGTTTTACCCAGGCTACCACACTGGGACCCACTCCCAGGCTAGTTCATTTGACAATTAATCTTTTGAGTGGGACTGTGTCAAATGCCTTGCTAAAGTCTAGGTAGGCCATGTCCACAGCCCCTCCCTAGTCTACTACTTTGGTCACCCAGTCAAAGAAATCTATTAGATTCGTCTGACATGACCTTCCCGCTGTGAACCCATGCTGCCTTGGGTCCTATGCCCCACTGGCCTCTAGGTGCTCAACTATTCTTTCCTTCAGAAGTTACTCCATCACTTTCCCTACCACAGAGGTCAGACTGACAGGTCTGCAGTTTCCTTCCTCTGTCTTGGTCCCACTTTTGTGAAGGGGAATCATATCCGCCTTCCTCCAGTCCTCGGGTACCACACCATCCTCCCATGATTTATTAAAAAGAGTAGCCAATGGTTTCACTAGTTCCCCCCTTAATTCTTTTAGAATTCTGGGGTGAATTCCATCGGGCCCCATTGTTTTGTCCACCCTTCAGTTTAGAGTTCTTGCAGAATCCTTTCTTCTGTGAAAGGACTGGATCACCCCATCAAGAGTGCTTCTGTTAATTGGCTTAGGCACTTCTCCTCTTTTGTGAATACTGAGCAGAAATATTCATTCAGTATCCCTGCTTTCACTGTCCCCTCTGCCCACCCACCGTTCATTCTATTCAGCCTCACTATCCCTCCCTTTGTCTTTCTATGCTCGCTGATGTACCTATAAAAGGTTTTATCCCTTCTAACTGAGTTGGCTATCTTTCTTCAGTTTGGGCCTTTGCTAGTCTGACTTCCCTCCCTGCTTCCTTCTGCCTTAACTGGTCAGCTCTGTCCTGCTCCTTCTGTGTTTCCTTATACTTCTGGAATGCTATCTTTCTTCCTGACTTTCACAGCCACCTCTTTTGAGAACCATAGTGGCTTTTTCTTTCATTTTGATTTGTTTATTTGCTTCACACAAAGGCTTGTTGCCTCTGTGATGGGAGTTTGATGATTCCCCATTGTTGCTCCATACCTCCTTCTAGCCTGTTTGCTAGTGCTTTCTGAGGCACTCTCCATCTTGCCAAAGTCAGCCCTTCTGAAGTCCAGTACCTCACTTTTGTATGGCTTTACTCTGTAGCTGAGTTTAACATGAACCACACTGTTTGATGGTCACTTGTTCCCAGATGGCAACCCACTTCTAGATCTGAGATCCTCTTACTGCCCCGTTTGAGAGTACGAGGTCTAAGATTGCTCCCTCATGAGTGGGTTCTGAAACTAGCTGTCTGAGGCCTGCCACCTGTAGGGCATCAAGAATGGCCCTGCTCTTGGATGTGGCTGCAGCATATGTGCTCCAGTTAACATCTGGCATATTCAGGTCTCCCATCAACAGTATCTCCCCTTTCCTCTGCCATTCTAAGAATGCCTTCTATCATATCCTTGTTCATTCCCTCCCCCTGACATGGGGGTCTGTATACAACCCCTGTGCCTATTGTGGTGCCCTTTCCAGTCTCCAAGGTGACCCACAGTGCCTCCTCTCCTCCCTGTTTACTCTTTTGTTCAGTTGCTTTTATCTCTTCCTTTACATGAGAGCTACTCCTCCCCTCTTCTCCCTGCCTGTCTCTCTCCGTGGTTATGTACCCTGGTATGTTAACATCACAGTCATGGTTCTCTGTGTACCATGTTTCTGTGACTGCTACGATATCCAGGCATCCCTCTTCCATCAAAGCCACCAGCTCAGGGAGCTTGTTGCCCAGACTATGGGCATTGGTACTCATTACCCTCCATTTCCTGATGGCCTTACTCCTTTTTGCCCCATCCCTGTCCTTCTTGCCTTTGTCACTTTCTCCATTTACCCCTGCCCTTCTCCCTATCAACACCTCTATGTTGGTGTTTACCACACTTACTACAGTGATTTTTTTGCAGCTTGGAAATATGCAGGACGGGCATGTGGGACTGTGACTGCAAGGCAGTGTTGAGCAGCTGCTAGATCGTGATCTTCTTTGAACTGTCCTGACCATCCAATAGATCATACAGCTGCTTCAGCAACACACACAGTGCAAGCGAGAGAGAGAGAGAGAGAGAGAGAGACAGACAGACATGGAAGAGAAGCAGAGATGGAGCACACTGTGCTCCACTGTGGCAGTCCTGCACCTGGCCCACCCATGACAATACAGTGTCCCTGAAGTGAGAGACAGACAGCTGAAATCTGTGACATCAGGCTGTCTGGGACCCAGAATCCCTTACCCCACTGCTCATGTGATACACAGTCTGCTCACCTTTCTCCTCACAGATCCTAATACCAGCTCTTTACAAAAATGGGCAGCCATTTTTGCATGCTTCTCTCCTTGCTTCCCCTCAGTTTGTCCAGCAGTGATGTAAGTGTGCTTCCTTCATAGTACAACTTAGACAGAGACTGTGCGATAAAGTGATTAGCACACAAACAGGCAACTGTAGCTCATTTCCTAGGTTTCTCGCAGCAGTTGTCACTTGCATATGTGAGTGCAGCGAGCATTACAGTTCACTGTGTGGTGTAGTGACAGAGTGAGCAGGTCACCACATGGGTGTGGAGAGAGAGAGGGAGAATGAGAGTCATAGAGTGACATTCCTGCAGCTGCAGTTGTATTGCCGAGACTCCAGTTCATGTAAAGTAAACAGCAGCAGTTGCTGTAATGCAAAAGAAATGTTATTGTGTAAAACAGCGAACTAAAAGTCGAGCATTTATGAGTTGGGGGGGTGAATCACAGCATATTTTTACGTCTTTCACTTTATGCTAAGGACAAATGTCAGAAATTATAGTCATAGTATATTTCTAACATTTGTGTGTTCATAACATAAGTGACCTATGCATTAATTGCTGGGGACTACTTTTCAAGGGTACAGAATACAATAAAATGTCTTGTTTTTGAGTGAGCAGGAATAAAAGGCTTTCTGTAGTTTTTTTATATCACATAACCCATGTTATAAGCAAAATAACCCACTCCAGAGTATGGCGTTATAAGCATTTAATCCATGGCTTGAAAGCTGTGAGGGCACTCAGCCTGCTGCCTCAAGCCTCACAACGCACCCAAGGCATGGATTAAATGCCTAAAACCCAATACCTTGCCATGGGTCATTGCTAACATACTGTACCTGTTTCAGCTTCGTTTTGGTTACTTGCATCACTTGTATTCTTTTGCCATCCCAGTTGAAGCCATACTAGTTAATAGATTTATGCTGAATTATTTATTGATGTGCTTAT
This sequence comes from Neoceratodus forsteri, assembly GCA_016271365.2. NCBI lineage: Eukaryota > Metazoa > Chordata > Ceratodontiformes > Ceratodontidae > Neoceratodus > Neoceratodus forsteri. The sequence continues at coordinate 309,755,470 of CM028133.1, forward strand.
TTGTGCTGTTTTTATTTTATATTTAATGCTAATTTACTCCTGCACTTAATGTATTGTGCCCTGGACCTCCAAGGAAGGGTGCCAAATGCAACTAAAATTACTACTACGATTGTTACTACTACTTACTGCTAATTATTACTTTCTATATCAGAGAAGGCCCTTTCTGTACACCCTTGTGACAGTGACACTGTTACAACAAATCCACTACAGCAAAACCAACCTGTCGACACCAGCAGAGTTGAATGAGGGGGGCAGAGTCCCCTACATGGGGAGGTGCGGGGTGGCACAACCCCCCCACATTAACAATGAACAGGTGTTGGTGTGATCCCTGGTTGCAGTCGGGACCTGCCGGTGTCGGGGATGTCAGTGACAATGTGTCGCCGTGGGGGAGGTCAGCAAAATTCTTGTTGCCATGACTTGGTGGAACTGGCCCTTCCTGTGTTTTGTTAAAGGGTCACTGCCAGCATTTAGAGTGATTTTTTGAGTCAGTTTTAGCCAGTTTGCCTGTTACCAGAACAAGCAAAGAAATTGCTCCAAAGAAATTGCTCTGACTGCCATAAAATGTAACAAAATGCTATTTGGGATCATTCTGGCTTATTTTTTTTATCATGATGCTTGAGACAAGCAGTCCACCCAACCTTAGAGTAATGGAAGCATCTTGCTCTGGTGAACACATGTCTTTATCAGTGCCGTCCTTATTACATAACTTATGCATAAACGAGTTTACATTTTTGGGGGGTGATAAGACGTATGGCTACTATTCAAAGGAATGTGCAGTTCCAGACAAGAAGATGCCCCTCTAAAATGAAAATGAGAGTGGAAGTGTCAAAAAAAAAATTAACTGTGAAAAACAGAGCCGTGATTCTGAGTATGCACATTAGCCATAATGCACATGCTCAGAATCATGGCTCTGTTTCTCAAAATAATTTTTTGGGCACTTCCACTCTCATTTTCATTCCAGAAGGACATCTTCTTGTCTGGAACTGCACATTCTTTTGAATAGTAGCCATACCTCATATCAGCCCTCAAAAATTTAAACTCATTCATGCATGAGTTTTTTAATCGGGATGACGCTGATAAAGATGTGTATTTGTCAGAGTAAGATGCTTCTGGTGGCTCTCAAGTTGGGCAGACCACTCATCTCAAGCATGATGATAAAATAATATGCCCAAAAAGATACCAGCTAGTATTTTATCACATTTTAGTGCAGTCTGAGCAGTTTCTTTGCTTGTTCTGGTAACAGGCAAACCGGCTATAATTGACAAAAAAAATCACTCATAACGCTGACAGTGTCCCTTTAAGCAACTCATCCATGATTCTCAAGGTGCCTTGCAGTGTAGTTTGGAGAAGGAATAATATTTCAGTATACATTAAAAAGATAATTAGAAAAACTACAGAATATCCATTTAATTAGAGGTAAAATAGCAATCTCTGTGGATTGTGGTTAATTCTACCTTCAAGTTCTCCCTACTTGATAATACTTACAGCCAATGGAGATGTTAACAATTTCTTTTGCACATGTTTGTATTGTATTCATCTGTTTATCCCCTCACCTCCTATTGACCCAATTACAGGGGGATTTAAAATGCATATCAGATTTACTGGTTAACAATATTTGTATTCTTATGTATTACATAAAATACGGGGGGGGGGTGACATTCACTGGCTTACGTCAGACCTCGTAAAGCTTATCAATCAATCAATCAATCAAAGTCTTTATTTAACCAGGTGCTCACCATTGAGCAAGCTCATTTTCTAGGTGGACCTGGGTTATTCAACAAGGAACAAGGGACAATATACATGGGATGTAACACACAAGAAAATAATAATAATAAAAATGAAGTGAGATACAATAATACAGTATATTTAAAGTATCAGCAGGTAGCATTGACAGTAGTATATGTTTGGAACAGAAGATACAGCTAGTTTTGGGTAGGACACAATTATTCATATAAGTAAAGAAATATACAAATCAGGTGCACTGAACACAAATAAAATCTAATATAAAAAGATATATAGTGATACAGTACGGCAAATTTAGAGCTGGAACCAGGGTCAAAGGAATGTGGAAGGGACAGATATGGGGGGGGCAGAAAAAGGGAAGAGGGAAGAGTCAATTATAGATGTGATCAGTCTTTTAACAGTAGTAATTAGAGTGTGCTTGGACTTATAGGAGTTGCTATTTAAGGTAGACAGGCATAGGACTCCTTATTATGATGTAGCTATAGAGATTTAAAAGCTGCTATGCTGATGGGGTGAGTTAATTTCAAAGCTTTTTGCAGCTTGTTCCACAGTTGAGGAAGCACAAAGCTGATGGCTGCTCTGCCAATGCAAGATTTTGCTTTGTAAACATAAAGGTAGATATATGAGGTGCTTCTAAGGGCATACTTCCCCAGAGTGCACAAAGGTAAACAAACAGAGATATACTGGAGCAGTTTATTTGAGATAGCTTTGTATGTCCAAACTGCAGCATTTTTTTTGCCCTCTATAAGCAATGGATGACCATTCCACTGCCATGTACAATGCACAGTGGTGGGTTGAGTAAGGAAAACCTGTGATAAATCTTATGGCTCTGTGATAAAGCATATCGAGTTTGACTTATGAAGCAGCGTGACTCAAAGTGGGCCAACTATAAAGCTGCACCATCCCCTATTCTTTGAAATGGCTACTGTCAAAGCTACAGAAATTCAGACTACACATAAGGAGCCAGAAGAACTATGGGTCACCCTGGAAACAGGAAATGGGACAGCCATACGAACTGGGGTTGTCTACAGGCCTCCAGACCAGGGGGAGGACATAGACACATTACTGTTTGAAGATATATAAAACATGACTGCTAAAGGGGAGGTTCTGGTAATGGGAGACTTCAACATGTCAGATACAGATTGGTCAATACCAGCAGGAACATCCACCAGAACTAGACACATAGTGGATTCCCTGCAGGGGGAGGGCCTCAAACAACTGGTACAACGACCCACAAGAGACAGGCTATCCTAGATCTAGTGCTGACTAATGGGGAAAGGATCACAGATCTCCAGGTAGAAGGTCACCCGGGGGCCAGTGATCATCACATGGTATGGTTCAATTTGGTCACTAGAACTAAATCATCTAATTCCAAGGCAAAAATATGGGACTTCAGAGGAGCTGACTTTGATAAGATGGCCAACAGAGTTAAGCTAGCCCTGGCAAGAAGAAATGCAGGTGAGGGAGTACAGCAAAGTGGCAAGTATTAAGGATGCAATACTTGAAGCAACATCCCATTGTGTTAGGGAGAAAAGCAAGAGCAAAAAGAAGGAGGAAACTACTTTGGTTCTCAAAACAGTAGCAAAAAGTCAGAGCCAAAGGCTGGCCTTCAAGAAATATAAGGGAACGCAGTGGGATGAAGATAGGGAGGCATACCAAACTTCCCTACGGGAAGCAGGGAAGGCAGTAAGGCAGGCAAAGGCCCAAACTGCGGAAACACTAGCACGAACAGTAAAAGAAGGGGACAAGACTTTCTATAGTTACATTAGTGGAAGGAGAAAGTTCAGAGGGGGTATTGCTAAGCTCAACTGGGATAAGGGGGAGTGTGTGGAGGAGGACCAAGGAAAAGCATCTATCCTAAATAGACACTTCTGCTCAGTATTTACTGAGGAGAAGGTAGGGCAGGGCCCACAGCCCAGCACCATGGACACGTGGAGGGAGGTGTGTGCAAGTTCCTTCGCAAAAGAAAGGGTCATACAAGAGCTTGCTAAGCTCAGGGTGGACAAGGTAATAGGACCTGATGGCATACATCCCAGTGTACTTAAGGAGCTAAGGGTGGAACTAGCAGAGCCATTAACATAACTGTTTAGTGAGTATCTGAGCAAAGGAGAGATCCCAGAGGACTGGAGAAGGGCTCATGTGATCCCGCTCCACAAGAGCGGTAGAAGGGAGGAGGCAGGGAACTACAGACCAGTCAGTCTTACCTCAGTAGTGGGCAAGATTATGGAGGCACTCTTTAAGGAAAGGATAGTGCAATACCTGGAATCCATAGGAGCACAGTATCCAAGATAGCATGGGTTTACAACAGGAAAGTCCTATCAAACTAATCTCATAGATTTCTTTGACTGGGTAATCAGAGTGGTGGACATGGGGGGTACAGTTGATGTTGCCTACCTTGACTTCAACAAAGCTTTCGATACTGTTCCACAAAGAAGATTGATTAATAAGCTGAGGAGGCTTGGGGTGGATCAGAAGTTGGTCAACTGGGTGGCAAACTAGTTGGCGAGCAGAAAACAGAGAGTGGTGGTAAATGGTATACAGCCAGAAGAGATGCAAGTCACAAGTGGGGTACCTCAGGGATCAGTCCTGGGACCAGTCCTCTTCAATATCTTCATCAGTTACATTGCAAATGGACTGGAGGGTAAGGTTTGTCTGTTTGTAGATGACATCAAGATTTACAACAGAGTAGATGATCCAGATGGGGTGGGCAGAATGTGAAGATATCTGGATAAACTGGCAAAATGGTCAGAGAAGTGGCAACTGGGGTTTAACGCAATGAAGTGCAAGATCATACACATAGGGAAGAGAAACCCTGAAGCTACGTGTAGGTTGGGAGGGGAGTTGCTGGCAATCACAAGGGAAGAAAGAGACTTGGGCATCATCATCACAGATGACCTGAAATCATCTAAGCAGACCACTAAAGCAGTAAGTAAGGCTAGGGGGATGTTAGGGTGTATTAGTAGGGGTATCACAAGTCGGAAGAGAGAGACAATAATCCCTCTTTACAAGACACTGGTTAGGCCCCATCTGGAGTACTGTGTGCAGTACTGGAGGCTGCACCTGCACAAGGACATTAACAAATTGGAGGCAGTACAGAGAAGGGCAACCAAAATGGTGCAGGACTGTATCGGAAAACATATGAGGACAGATTAATGGAGCTCAATATGTATACCCTAGAGCAAAGGATGGAGAGAGGTGATATGATCGAAACATTCAAACATCTTAAGGGCATTAACAAGGTGAAAGAGTCTAACATGTTTTAATATAAGAAAGACAGCAGGACTAGAGGACACAGCATGAAATTAGAGGGAGGCCAATTAAGGGGTCATGTGAGGAAGTTCTTTTACACAGAAACAGTGGTGGTTGTATGGAATGGCCTACCTCAGGAAGTAGTGGATATGAATACAGTGCAGGGCTTCAAACAGGTATAGGAATGGCATAAGGAAGCAATATAGATGAGTATGAATAGATAGGCCATTGACAGAGTACAGGCCCATGGCACATTCATAACGCAGAAAAAATGAGCAGACTTGATGGGCCTTGTGGTCCTTAACTGCCTTCAACTTCTATGTTTCTATATTTCTATGTCACCTGCAAAATCTCTGCAAGTGCCATATACACTCCAGGAAGTTGGCCTACTTCTAATCACTTCAATCCAGTCACCTAGGTAACCCCAGGCATTTCTGATCCTCCATTAATGCCTTGCTCCCCCCCCAACAAGCAGTCACCATCCCCCCAAACACACAACAAGGCTCCCTCACTGACCCTACTGACACTGTGAATGCACTTAATGCACATTTCTCAAACCTTAGCAGCTACCTGGCTAAGCTCCCTCCACTCCACCTATCCTCCACTTTCCCCTCCTACTAGCCCCCCTTTTCATTTTAAGACCATTTCTCCTCCTGGGACGCTTAAGCTTCTCCTCAGCCTACCACCTCGAGGGAGTGCTGGTAGTGAAGGTCTGTCCCCACGCTTCTTAAAACTAATGGTCCAGGACATTGCCTATCCACTCACCTTCATCTTTAACCTCTTCCTTTTTATTACAGCCTTTGTCCCCTCTGTCTGGAAGCAGGCCAAAATTGTCCTCATTCATAAATCAGGTGACCCTAGTCTTATGGACACTTACCGTTGCATCTCCATTCTGCCCCATCTTGGTAAGCTCCTAGAGAAGGCAGTAAACTATCAAATTACAGAACATATCTCCAGATATAATCTCCTTTGCCCTCAGTAGCATGGTTTCCAGAAGTGGCACAGCACTATCACAGCCCTTTCACTCTTCACCGATCATGTGCTGAGGAATATGGATGAAGGGAAGCTAACTGGTGCAGTGTTTGTAGAACTGTCCAATGCATTTGACCTTGTGAATCACAAAATCCTGATATCAAAACTTGATGCCCTTGGTTTCTTCCCTACCTCCACCACCTGGCTCACTAACTACCTCTCTGGTAGAACACAGATTGTCTGCCTTGGTGGTGCCACCTCCCCCTTCTTGCCTGTCTCTGTGGGCATCCCCCAGGGATCTGTCCTTGGCCCCCACCTCTTTTCCCTCTTCATTAACTGTCTCCCATTGGAAGGCCTATCCTATAAATCACTCCTCTATGCCAAAGACTTAATACTATACCTAAGTGACCCTTCCCCTCTTCACCATCCGCAACTCTTACTGATGATTTCTGCAAAGCACATTGTTGGTTCTCCACCAACAAACTGTTAGACAATGCTGCCAAAACAAAGACCATGCTTTTCGGTTTCAAACTGAAACTCTCAGCTCTTGCCCACAACAGCACCCTTCTAACTGTCAAATCTCTGGATGGATCCCCCATTGACACTGTTCCCACCTTCAAGTATCTGTGGTTGATCCTGGACCCATTTCTAATCTACACTGACCACATTACCTCACTGATCAGGCACATCAACCAGAAGATAAGGCTGTGCTATCACCTGATCGACCGCCTCTCGCTGGAAGTTCGCCTTGTTATTGACCTTAGCAAGCCCCACCCCCTCCTTGACTATGGCTGCCCAGTGTACTCCTTCACCTCTATTACCAACCTGAAACACCTTGATGCCACCTACAATCAAATATGTTGCTTTGCTCTCCTCTTCCCTCTCCTTACTCACCACTGCTCTCTTTACCAGTCCCTTAATTGGCTCCCTCCTCAAGCGCGGCGCACCCACTTGCTGGCCTAGACTGTTGCTGATACCCTGCACAATCCCTCATACTTTCCACTATCCATTCTTATCTGGCCCAGAATCTACTGCCGCAATCTACGTCAGTCTTCCCACCTCCAACTAGAACGTGATAACATAACTACAATGATAGGCCCAAGAGCCTTCTCCGTAGCCGGAACCTCACTATGGAGCAACCACCCCTCCCTATGTTCCCCTGACCCCCCCTCTAAATCTAAATGCCCTATTAAGAATGCACTTTCTGTCCTCCACAACCTGCATCTGCCCACAGGCTACTAGCATGACTGCACCTACCTTGCAGCCCACCCTGGCCCCCGCCCCATCTCTAGTGCTCCGCTCTCCTCTCCCACCCTGAATAGTGGCTCACAGATCATTCTTTCTATCCTGTAAGATAGCTATGTTTTATGCCTAAATATTTCTTGTTGATCTCTATGTACCTCCAGGTATTTTACTGGCTCTGCTGATGTTTAACATTCCTATTGTTGAATCATGGAGCAACTTTATCCTGTTTGCCTATGTTATATACTTTGGTATGCTGAATTGTTGTTATATCTGGTATTGTTTACTTTATATTTTCTCTGTTAGCTTGACCTACACTGGATTCCCTGTTATGTTCACTGAATGATCTACACTGTGCTCTCACTGTATTTTATATTGTCTGTGCCATTTTCTGGCCCAGACTGTACCTCAAAAAGATCTTTGGATCAATGCACCAACCCGGTTACCAAATGAATAAATAAATAAATAAAATTACCTATACCTTGTATGAGGACATTGAATTATTTCATGTCTTTAGTGAAATAAATAAATATAAATGAAAGGAATGCTGTTGGTGGTGCTTCCTTTTAGTATTCTGTGTCACAGAGGCAAGAGTAGAAAGGTGCACTCACCCCTTGAAAGAGCAGGAAAACACAATATTTTCAATAAAGCTCCTTTGTTGTTTGAATTCCTTCATTCATGAACACTGTAGTGGCAAATAAACAGAATGTGATGGGGAACGCACCACTCCTTATGTTTCACCCCTTCTGGGGCTTTGTCAGAGGACTAACAATGAAGCCCAGAAAAGGGGTGAAATGTAAGGAGTGGTGGGTTCCCAATCACATTCAGTGATACTGAACACTAAAACGAAGCACCACCAACCTAGTGCATGCCTGCAGCATTCCTGGAATAATTTACTGAGGTGGGGCACAGGTTTAACAGAAAACCTTGATGAACACACAAGAATCCTTCACTACTATGGAGAACACAGATCTGAACATGAGCAACACTGAAGAAACAACAGGAGGAAGCATCTATTTGACCTATTTTTATAGTGAGGACACCCAGAATCCACTCTTACAACATACCGAAGATGGAGGTAATGCCCTCAGACACAGGGGAAGCAAATGACTCTAATGACTCATTAAGAACAGCATTCTATGCTTTAGAGAAACTGTCTTCAAAAGCATGCTGGATGCACTGGTAGCAGCTCTCCATGGAAGCCTACATAAAGGTAACCTACATGGGTTAAGAATATTGAAATGACCAACTTTTAGTTTAGAAAGGACTGCATTTGTGGACAAGTGGGAAACTATTGTGCATGATGCAGCAATGAAAATTGGAACTGATAATATAAATGAAGGCAAAGACATTGAAAGGGAACTAAAACAGGAGCTAGAACAAGAAATAAAAGTTGTTACCTTTCAAAACCACGCTGAATATGAAAGATGCCAAGTGAAATTCAAGGAACATATGCAATACTATGATGACAAAATTAAAGCACTAAAGCAAAAAAAGTTCACAATGGACACTAAAGATTATCAGCTGAAACAAGAATTCAACTGGTGAAAATCAAGTACACCTGACCAACGAACCCCAACCACTGAACCTACCACTACACAGTGATCCATACTGAAAATTACTAACAACCAAACACAGTACTATAGTACAGCAGAGAGCACTTCGGAGTATGAAGAAAGCGAGAATGAAATTGAACAGGGGCCATTTTTAGGAGGGAATCCTCCTGGCAACAGCAGTCCCAGAAGTAGTCATATGTAAAAATGAACTTCCACAGGCAGAATTCAAGCAAAAGTCTGACTTTCACTTCTGCAAAAGTTCGGAAATCCATTTCTGAACTTTTGTGGAAATTCTGCTTGCGATTGCTGTCTGAGTGGCCCAACCCAATTGCTCCCCCACAAAGCCCTGGAGGCTAGCAGTCCTTCCCCCACCACCTGCCAGACCTTGTGTAAAAAAAAAAAAATAGCCCCAGTGCCCACCCTGGTGGCTAGCAGTTCTTTCCACCACCCAGTCACCCACCCAACCTTGCAAAAAAAAAAAACCCTGGTCTCCTGGTGGCAAGTGGTCCCTCCCCCACCCCATCACTCACCCAACAAAAGCCCTGGTGGCTAGTGGTCCCTCCCCTCCACCCAGTCACCCACCCAACCTTGTAAAAAACTGGTCACCTGGTGGCAAGTGGTCCTTCCCCCACCCCATCACTTTCCACCAAAAGCCCTGGTGGCTAGTGGTCCCTCCCTACCACCCACCGGACGTGTATAAAAATATTCCTGATGGCTGGCTAGTGGTCCCTCCCCCTACCCCATCACCCACACAAAAAATGCCCTGGTGACTAGTGGTCCCTCCCGTCCACCCAGTAACCCACCTGTACTGTTCAGTAAACCACCCTCCAATCACTATCTCCATCTGTAGCATGTTGATAGATAGTCCTTAGTTTTGCATCTATTAAAAAAAAATTCCCTGGTGGTCTAGTGATTTCAACCTGCCTCCCCATTCCTGATCCCCAGTCCTGAATAAATAATTAATTCCCTGGTGGTCTAGGTGCCCCACCCCACCCCACCAGGTGTCCCATCACCTTCGAGCCTCCCCTTATCCGAACCCCAGCGGGAAGACTGCAAGTAGCCTTCCTTCTTCATGCCAGCTCCACCCACTGAACTGTCAATGAATGAGTGCATTCTCATACAAGGATATGCTCATTTATTGACAGCTCTATGGATGGACTGGCCATGGTGGAGTAGGAGGACTGTGCCAGTCTGCTGCTGGGTTCTGAATGGGGTGGGATTGGGATGGTATGACATCTACTGGGGTGGAGTGAGGGGTGGGGGGCACTAGACCACCAGGGAATTAATTATTTATTCAGGGAATGGGGATCAGGGAAGGGGAGGGGGGTTGAAACCACTAGACTACCAGGAATTTTTTTTTAAATAGATGCAGAACTAAGGACTACCTATGGACCCTCCTATGGACATCACTGTGCAGCTTACCTGTCACTCTGGTGGCATATCGGTACCCAACAATACTGACTGCTGTCATGCTGCCGAGATGTGTAACACTTTGCTTGCAGTCATCCCTGCTTCAGCCTGTGCTCTGGCTATCCCCTATGCCTTCTGCCACTGTTGCCCCATTGTCAAGAGTTCATTAGACCAACTCTGGCTGGTCTAAGCATTGCCAGGATCCACTGGGTTTCAGAACCCCCAAAATGTGAATGATGTAGACACGGTGTGGCGCAAGCCCCCTCAGTGTCATGGAGCAGCTTGCAAATTGCTGCAAGCCTGGTGCAAGGCAGTCTACTGCAGGAGGTACTCCTGGTGCCAAAAGCACCATTTGGAAATATAAGTGTGCTGTGTACATGCAGAATGCATGCCACATGCTTTATTGTGCAATGTTTGCATGCAGTTCACATACAAAAAGTGAACCTAAGCGAATCAGGTCTAAAAAGCAAATCAGGTTCGCATGCTGCAAGCTTGACATGTGTGCTGCAGGTAAGCTGGTGTGAACATCTTCTAAAAATCATATCAGGTTTGTGTGTTGCAGGCTTAACATGAGCACAGTTAAGCTGGTGTGAACGTCACTTAAAAATCACATCAGGGTCACATGTTGCATGCTTACCATGTGTGCAGCAACTAAGCTGGTGCAAATCTCATCTAAAAAACACATCAGTTTTTATTTCTCATACTACCACTAGCAATTAGAGCCATTAAAATAAATTTCTCCATTGATTTTCCATTAAAATTAGGTAAACTCATTAATTCTGATCCTTTTGCAAGCTGTTTAATGGCTTTTGATTTGAAATGAATGGAGTTTTTATCACTATTTTATACATTATGATGGTGAGTTAGAGAATAATGAAGGCCACTGTTCTACTAACAAGGCCCTTGTTAGTCAAGCGGTGGCCTTCATTAATCTTCAACTCTCTATCAATAATGTATAAAATAGTAATAAAAAAAATACCCCAATTCATTTCAATGGTGCACGCCGCTTGTGAGCAGCACATGATGCCAGTCTGTGGCAGCCATGGCACTGTTACGTATGTATCACCTATCACTTATTGGGGCAATGGGAATGGGTGGAGGATGCAATTGGTTCTTACAGTGGAGATGCTGTCCACTTGTGTACAGCCTGTAGTGTGGCTGTCATGTGTCCAGTATGTCATCCCCCCTTTGTAAATGGCAGAGTGTTGGGATAGCTTGTACTGTTGGTAATGTCCTGTTCCAGCCCTCTGGCCAAGGAGCAGTACATGACACTTTCCACACCATTTATGTACAGTACCAGTGCACTGTGTGAGAGACAGAACAGTGCACCATATGACCCTATGTGTACCTGCAATGTCCATTGAACTGCTAACAGTGTCTTTCCTGACATCTCATTGATATTTGTCCCATAATAGCATGTCCAGCATGCCTACTGTCCAGTAAGGGGATGGTCCACCACATTGTCTAAGCTGCTCACTGTAAGTGCTGCAGTCGGTGGCTGTCTAGGCACACCATGCACCATGGTCCCAGGAGACATGTTGTGGTCTGTCTTACACTGTCCTTTCATTGTGGCATCTGTCAGGAGGGGAAGTCAGTGCATGCCTATGGCACTGTACCTGAGGCTGGCAGAAGTACTGATAGGTTGGGAGCTGCCAGCAGCCTCCCTAATTCTCCTCCCATGTGCCATTTATTCAGCACATGGGACCAGTTGCAGCAGTACTCAGGACATTGGCACTGGCTCAGTTTTTCTACAAAAATTCAAAGCAGGGTCTCTTGCACACTGGGCTTGATGCAGACTGCCATTGGATGCAGCCTGCATCACTCTATGGGCTGTATGATAATCAAGCCTCATATGTTTAACCTGGTGTCAAATAGATATATTTGGAATAATACGAAAATATGGGATAACCTTTCTGATCAGTATAAAAAGCTCTATTTATTAGCTGGGATGTGCTTCATGACTGTGGAGACTTTGGCATAATGAAGACTTCCCCATGTATGAAGTGTTAAGGGATACTTATAAAGATGAAGGATATAGTTTCAGTCTTTTGGATTACTATGGTCTAAATGCCATGTGTGAAAAATGGTTTACGTTACATAAAATCACGCTTTCAGTGGTGGAAACTACTCATTTGACAAGCCACTAGTTATGCATACCATATGAACAGCATAAATTAAGTAACTTTTATATACAGTTGATGCCACAGCTGGCTGGAAAATACATGACTAGGTTAAACATTAACTGGGTAAAGAGTTAGCGATTTACTGTCAAAATAGTGAATGGGCACCGAGATTAAAGGGGGTAAATAAACAACATAAGAATGTACAGAATAAAAACTATTCAATATAAAATACTGACAAAAGTGTATTTAAAGCGTCAGTGCAATGAAAATGGACAAAAATTTGACCTCACCTTTTTTCTTCCCAAGCGATGACAGATGTCTTCCAATTTATTTTGGTGGTGACATTTTCAGTTTCTGTTAACATTCAAGAATTTTATGAAAGTTTGAAATAATTATTTCTCAAGAAAAAAGATGGCCGTCTCATTTTTGCATACAAATAATACTGAGGACCTGAGGAAGGTAAGAATCTAGACAAAAATGCAAATATGCAGAACACAGCAAAGGAAGCATGCAGAAAACCCAAATCAACAGTTCTGACAATATTTTTCATAACCATAGCAGAAAATTAGCCATTTGGAATAACATTTTTCATTGCACTACTGCTTTAACATCAGTAATATTATATAGAATGGGGTTGGGGGATATGCTGACGGGGGGATATGCTGGATGACAAATGTTTGCATATGTATGGTAAATGAACAGACTTACTGCACTGTTTATGCGCCTGTCCCTTGCTACAGAAATAATGGGTTGAATCAGTGCTAACTCTTTCACAAGCCATAAATTTAACATTTATACCAACATATCAGATATGTCTGTTCATTGATTTTTATGGTTTAAAGTTGAATGCAATTCAAATGAAAATATAAGTTTTATCAATGATGGCACTGAAAAGAATGATACTAAAATATTGGAATAGCCAAACATTTCCAGCTTTTAAAAACAAGTATGGATAAATGGATTCAAGTCAATTTTGATATATGAATGATTAATAGATCATATCTACCTAGATCAGGATGTAATTTGTGGAACATGGAGAGACGTTTGCCACCAATCATGAAAATCTAAATCAAAAAAGAATATAGAGGGGTCTATTCTTTACATCCCCTGTATTTGCATCAAGGTTTTGAAGACCCCTTCCCCTGTCCTCTATTCCAATAAAAATAATGCGTTTTTATATATTTATTTAAAAGCTTAACCAGGAAGTACATACTGAGCTGATAACAGCTCATTTCCAGATGAGTCCTGGGGGAGAGGAGGGGGAAGATAGCTAATAATATAATAACAAGGTGCAGTACAAATAAATAATACATGTAAAGTATGGTGAGCCTAATAGGGTAGGTTTATCTACCCTCGGCCCGTATAAACCTATGAAACCTATGAAATGTAGCATCAAAAAATGTTAGGCAAAAAGTAAATGAAGCCAAAACTAGAGAATTAAAACACTATCAATATATACAGAAGGAAAACAAAAAAACTGAACAGCAAGAGAGGGCAAGACTAGAGAAACAGAGAAAAGAACAGAGAAAAGAGAGGAGTCAAAGGCAGTTGCATGTAGGACGACAAAAGTCAGGTAGAAGAGACCATTCTGTAAATAGTATGAGTATGAGAAATGGCCCCAGAACCTTAGAACCTTGGGAATATAAAAGAGTATTGATTAAAATGAAATGAATTAGGTAAAAGCACCCATAGTGATAATGACTTTTATAAAGGCTTATGATAGAAGAATCACAGGTTTTATATTACCGTATCATTTTTGCATTATGTTTCACAGGCATAAATGTGGATTTTCTTTTTTTTTGTCTATATTCAGTCTAAAATGTTTGTATTTAAGTGAAAAGAAATTAATAAAGTAAATCTATAAAAAAATTACAATCTTGCAAGGGCACATAGGCCCCTTCATCGGTATTGTGATAACGCAACTACATGCAGAAAGTCTCATACAAAGAACTCAATGTTAAATAGAATAATAAATTCAAACACTGTAGGTATAAATAAGAGATCCGACCTGACATATAATGTAGTATTTCAAAGACTTTCCTTGGTCTATGCATACATGAGTTTGTTTGTAGCTCACTTGCTACCATACTTCCTTGTTAATAGAACGGTCACACTTATGTGCAAAAGCTTTCTTTATACCCGAAGTGATTGAAGTTATTATTCTATTTAACATTGTTTTTTAATTTTTTTTATTTTTATTTATTTGAAGTCTAGGATAACACCACTTGAGCTGAAGCTCTTTACATTGGTTCCACGTCATGATAACAAAACCAAACTAGGTTGTTCACAATTACAAAGGTTAGGATACAGCAGTAAGCACAGGGTATTGTACAAGTTACAGAGGAAGTTAGAGAATGGGAAGCCGGGATACCAAAAGACATTTAGAGTTAGAAGAATGCCTGAAAGGAAACCAATCAATTGTCAAAGGGGACATACAGTTAGCTGAAGAGTAAGTGCTAGAATAGGTGAGGAGGAACCTCTAGTGCAGGGACAAGGTGGGGCAGTAGGTCAGGCAGGGGGGTGGAGAAAGGGTTTGAGAAATCAGGGAAAAAAAGGGAAGGAAGGAGGTACAGGGGAGGAGCATACTTCAGGAGAGGAGTCGGGAGGGGTGGGAGGATAGTAAGTCTGGAGAAGGAGAAGAGTTGGGGTGGTGGGGAGGGAGCATGGGAGGAAAGGTGATCAAGGGAGAGTTTTTGGAGGGAGGGGTGGGGAAGGATGGGGAGGAAAGGCACGGGGTGGGAGGGAGGGAGGCAAGGAGAGGAGGGAGGAGGAGGCAGGGAGAGGAGGGAGGAGGGAGGAGGCAAGGGGAGAGGAAGAGATGGATGAGTGGAGGAGCGGGGTGAGAAGCAGGGAAAACCATAGAGGAGACGGTGTGAAGCTAAAGGTGACAGTCACAATGGGTGGCTTTTTGCAGGAGTTGCTTGAGGTGGACTTTGAAAGCACACAATGTATGCAAATGAGCCAGATCAGCCTGGAGGGAGTTGAACCAGAACGGGGCATGGTATGCAACAGATCTTTGGCCTAGGGTGGTGTGACATTTTGGTACTGTGAAAGTCTGAAGTTCAGAGTTATGTGTGCATCGCTGGTTGATTCTAGGAACCAGGAGTTGACAGACCCTAGCTAGAAGCATTTCTAGGCTAATCTTTTTTGCCAGAAGGCAAGTTTGGAATTTTAGTCGAACATTGAGCGGTAGCCAACTTGCATTGGTATACAAGTCACAGGTGTGAGTCATCCTAGTTGCTCCTAGGGTTAGCCAGCATGATTTGTTTAAGGCTGTTTTTAAACGCCTGAGAGCAGTGTCAGCTGTGCCATTGATGGGCAAGCTGTAATCAACAAGTGATCCCACAGAGCTGTGGACAGCTACTCTGAGGGCTTCAGGCGTCAGACTGTGCCTGTGCTGATAGAGCATCCCAGTATGTTTATTAATTGCCTTGACAGTGCTGTCAATGTGGAGAGTGTAGGACAACGAGTTGTCAATAGTGATTCCCAGATATTTAAAGTGTTGGACCAGGTCCAGAGAGGTCCCAGCAACATTTCGAATAGATAATGGTGGGTAGCCACGATGCTTGTTTTGGGTGCTGGAGAGCAGCATAGTTTTAGGTTTTTTATAGTTCAAGATTAGTCTATGATCTGTGAACCACTTCTCAAGATTGGTAAAGTCACTTTGTAGTTGTTGTTCAAGCTCAATTGGATTTGAGCCATGTGTAAATACAATGGCGTCATCGGCATAAAGAAGAATGCGGCTCTGACTAGCTTGAGGGACACCATTCAGGAATAAGTTGAAAAGAAGGGGACCCAGTATTGACCCCTGAGGGACACCCAAGCAGACAGAATTGCTGTCCGACAGGGTTGTGCCAATTCTGACTTGTTGGGATCTGCAGTCCAGGTAGCTGCAGAACCACGAGACCGCTTCATGGGCTAGGCCCGTTGCAGTAAGTTGCTGAGTAAGGAGGGCATGATTAACAGTATTGAATGCTTTGGACAGATTGATAAAGATTGCCCTGGAGAGTTGTCCTTCGTCAAGAGAATTGTGTATGTGACCAATGAACTCTAGAAGAGCTGTGGTGGTGCTATGCCCTGATCTAAAGCCATGCTGCTCTGGGCAGAGGAGTTTGCATTTGTCAAGGTATTCGACCAGTTGGTCCCAACTATTTGTTCAAGAGCCTTCAATAGAGGTGGTAGCAGGGAGATGGGTCTATAGTTCTCTGTGAGGGCACGGTCCCCATTTTTATGCACAGGAATGACTATAACAGCCTTCCATTTTTGTGGGAATATCACCAGTCGCAGTGACAAGTTGAGGATGTGGGTCGGGGGGGCAGTACTTCTTCCAAGAAGAGAGAGAGATTAATTTAAGGTCTAGTGTGTCCTCACTGAACCTCCCCTTACCGAGCACCTTCTAGCGGTATTTCCTTGCCTCACCCAAAGAGATGGCCTTTAACCGAAAGAAAGGATTTGCAGGGGGCTGTGGGGCTGTGGTTGGGAAGCCCAGATGGAAGAAATTGGGTGGGAGGAAATGACTGAGGTCCATGAAGGCTAGGTTAAAAGTGTCAGCTATAGTTTTTGGGTCAAGAATGGAGGTACCATTGACACAGATCATGTCAGGGGAAGATTTGGGCACCTTGCCAGTAACCTCTTTACATACTGTCCAGAATTTTCAACCATCACCCAGTGTTTGGCCAGGGCAACCTTGTAGTAGTGATTCTTGGCTAAATGGATGGCTCTGGTGCAGCTATTTCTGGACTGCTTGTACTTTAGGATGTCTGTCTGCTTCCCTGTGGCTCTGGCTATATGCCAGAGATGATCACGGATTTTCATCTGACCCAATATGCTAGGGCTCATCCAGGGGTTGTAAAGGCCCTTGATTATCCTCTTTTTTATGGGGGTGTAGATATCACAGATAGAATTGAAGAGGAGGATGAAGTGATCTAGTACACTATCCACATCCGGGGCCCCATACACAACTGACCAGTTGGCATGTCGGAGATCAGCTCTTAGTTGGTCGGCTAGACCAGGCCTGAGGACTCTGTTAGTGACTGTTCTGGGAGGGGGTTTGGTGCAGTTGTTGGTCCAGTTGAACATGACAGAGGAGTGATCACTGATGTTATGTGGGAGGACAGAAACATTAGCGATGTGCTGTGGGTAGTTAGCAAGTACTCAGTCAAGCAGAGTGCTATTTCCGGTCCGGTAGTTGGTCCGGGTGGGACTTCTATCATCTGGGTGAAGTGGATTGCCTGGATAGCATTCTTAAACTGGTTAGCAGCAGGGGTGAGCCAGTTAGTATTAAAGAGGCCGAGTAATATGACCTCGGAGCTATGGGTAAGGCTACCAAGGCAGTCAATGATGGCATGTAGACCCTGGGGTGCGTCCTTTGGTGGGATATAGATGGACAGCAGTGTGAGAGACTTGTTGTGCATCCCATGGAGGACCTTGATGGCAAGACCCTGTGCAGCGGTCCCAAGGCAGGGAAGAGTAAGTGTTAATCCCTGAAGGCCTTCCTTGAGATAGAAAGCACAGCCTCTACCTCTTTTGGTTAGGTGGTCCTGCCTAAAAAGCTTGTAGCCCAGTAGGCTAACGTGCGCATTCAGAATCTTTGGAGTCAGCCTCTGTATAAAATCTTTTCCATGTAGCTGTGGTATCACAATACCTGACTAAGGGGCCTATGTGACTTTGAAAGCTTGTAAAGTAAGTTTCTGTTAGTCAAATGAAAGGTATTACATTTTATCTTGTTTTTTTTCAATCAGTTCTACTCTGACTTACATAGCAGCATAGTTTCTTCTTAATACTGTTAATACATATTATTGTTCTAATTTAAAGTTGGTATGCATTTTATATCTGTTTCGTTTTAAGCCTGGTCATCCCTGAAAATGGGATCTTCATACAGCAGTGGTGTTACATTGGTAACAAAAATAAACAAACAAACATGAGATACAATCACCAGAAAATGAAGGAAGACTATGAAAAGAATGGTATCAATACATGTGATATATGCTAGTAAGTGTTTTGCCCCTCAACATTCAACTCAGCTCTAAATATTCACTAAAATGTAGCCACCTCTGGGGTGGAACAAGGCAGACATTCTGTGCTCCACTCTACATAAATAGTGTTCCATTCTCTGTGCCCTGATGAAATCATAGATTTGTATTTTCCCAGAAAAAAGGATCCATTGAGCAAGTCCATTTACAAGGAGGTCCTAGGTAGGACAGCATACATAATTCAGGAAACAATAATATAGGGTACAAGATAATACATAAATGCAGAGCAATAGCATGCAGAAATACAGTAATGGGAATAGTAAACTACAGTAGTAGTAAATGAATAGGACAATACAATCTGTAGTAAGTTTACACAAACATTCAAACAGTTAGCAGGTAGCAGCAGTGTGAGCAATACTATGTGAACAGAGACCAGTTTGAACTGGACAAGACAAAATTAAACACAATTCATCCACAGGAACAGATCTCAATGAAGAGTTTTCAATGAGATCCTTAAAAGTACTGAGCAGACCAGAGTGTTAAGTTTCAAGGAGGACTGCAGTGAGTTCCAAGATACAGGAATAACACAGCTGACTGCTGATTTTCCAAACTGTTTGGTACTGTATATCTCATAGTGTCCAGAAGAATATAAGTATATTTTCTTAGGGTGTAGCTGCTATGGGACATGTGGAAGAGTTCAGTGATGCAGTGGTGGAGTTCGTTTAGTAGCACCTTGTATGCCCATGTATAAGAATTTATTTATCTCCTAGTAGCCAAAGAGAACCAGCCAACTGACACATGTGATACACAGTGATGGGTCCTAGGTGCTAAGTCTGTGATGAACTGAAGTGCCCTATGGTACAACACATGCAGTTTGTATAGGTAGACAGCAGAATAACAGCTGTAAATTGGGTCTGCATAATCCAGAATAGGTAGAAAGGTTACTTGGACCAAGCATTTCTGGGTATCAGATGGAAAACAGTGCTTATTCCTGTAATAAAAGCCAAATGTGGTCCACAGATTTTTGCATAGAATCTCAATATGAGTAGAGAAGGACAATTTGTTATTGAGCCAAACACCTAGGTATTTATATCTGTCTACTACCTCAGGGGTATCTCCCAATAGTGTAGTAATGTCTGGGGCTGAGGTGCTGAATGAGGAAACATTGATTGAAGCAAAGAACATAACCTTGGTCTTTGCAGCATTTAGAAGTAATTTAGAATGAAAAAGATTAATCTGTAGTTTACTGAAGCCAATTTGGGGGCCAGAGCAGGCAGCACCTGCATTATCCTTTGGGATGTACAGAGCAGCGTCAACTGCATAAAAATGCAAACTGTCTTCACTAATGCTTGTCAACAGGTCATTGACATACACCTTAAAGAGTGCATACAGAAATAGATTAGTTGCCGTATTGGTCCTTGTAAGAACAGATCCAGAAGCAAATAGTTTGATACCTTTTATTGGACCAATATAGATGTTACAAAAAGAAAACATTATTTTTGTAGCATCTATGTTGTTCCAATAAAAAGTATCAAACTATTTTCTTCTGGACCACAAAGAGCAGTGAGCCAAGGATGGGACCTTGAGGGGTATACCCCTAAGGAGGAGAGCACAGCCAGAATAAAGACCTTCTGCTTTCACTTGTTGCAACTGCTCAGCTGAGTAGTTAGAAAACCAGTATAGGGGAACTGAGCCAATTCCTGTATTATACAGCTTTTGAATTGTGATATCATGATCAACAGTATCAAAGGCTTTACTTAGGTTGAGGAAAATAGCTCCCATAACCTGCTGTCAATGGCACCTAACCAATCATTGGTGTCTTTAGCCAGAGCACAGATAGTGCTGTGTTTTGGATTAAAACTGGTCTGAAGTTGTTATAATATTTGAGCGCTGCAGGAAAACTCTCAATTGGGCATTAACGAGTTTTTCCAGGAATTTAGTCAAAGTAAGGAGGATGGAAATAGCTCTGCAGTTGTTGAGATTACAAGCATCTCCAGATATGAAGAGGGGTATAATATGCATTGTTTTCCAGAGCAGGGGGATGTTGGTATTGTAGAGTGACAGATCAAATAGATGGGTCATGGGTGTCACGAGCTGTCTTTAGCCAATTCTGTGGGGAAAAATGATCTAGGCCATCAGTGCCAGTGCTTTTTTTGGTATCTGACCCTAATAGGACTTGTTCTACTTCCTTGAACATGATGAACTGGAAGGCAGTAGAGTAGCCAAGTGGATATATGATTCTACAGTATCCAGAGGGGGGTACAGGGTAGAGATGCAGCAAAGTAAAATTCCACCTGCGAAGTGGCGCAGTGGGCACTTCGCTTCTGACTCAACAACATGAAGTACCCATTGTAAAGCCGCGCCACTTACGTGGTAATTATGATTTTGCGTTGTTTACTCCTCCTTAATTTGCTTTAAGGCGGAGTGAGAAGTCTATAGGCAGCCCACACACATGACATGGTTTACACTAGCGTAAGTCACATGCTTCAGCCAGGCAGGCAGGAAGTGACTCATGCTTGGAAGAGAGTTTCATTTTCACCTTACATTAGGAGAAAGAGGTTGGGAGAACTTGGAGAGTGAGACAGAAGAAAAGCTGTTTAAAAAAACACTTTAAATTGTTTTGGTTTTTTTTGCTCTAGGTGCTTTTGTTTGAGTATTTGTTGTCTGGATTTGTGTTTGTGCAGTATTTCTGTTTAGTATTTGCTTTTTTAATTGTTTCTGTGTGTCTGTGTGTTGCTTGTTCTGGAGAGTTTTAGTGATCCCACAATGGAGGGTGAGAGATGCGGGGGGTTTAGTCGATGTGGCGGCAATCGAGTGGGTGTGCGCACGCATGGTGGCTGGCTTCATCTGGACCAGAGTACCATCTTGAGGACCCCCCCAAAACAAGAGATACTGGAGTTGGTGCTGCCATTGAACCACCACCTCCTGTGGCACCAGCGACCAGTGCCCCCCCAGTGCCAGCAGCACCTATGTCCCCCGTGCCAGCGGCTGAGTAGCAGGAAGTGAGGGAGGAGGAGGAGCCACAGCAGCAAATACAGCAGCAGGTTTCTGCACCCCCGGCCTAAACTGTAGAGCCTCAGCTCCTAGCTCCCACATCATCTGGGCCCCCCCTGCCTGTATCTGGCTCTCCCCACATCTCCTTAATGTGAGCTTTTTTTACTGCACTGCCAGGGGACAACAGTGTAGTAAGGTGCAATTTGTACAGTGTGGAGGTGCACCATGGCCCAGAGGAAGTCATCTCAGCACAAGGGTCAGTGCACCCATATGTACAATCACCAATGCCTAGAGTGGCAGGCTAAGGTCACTGAACAGGCCTGCAATGCACCTGCTGGGGAAGAGGGGGCAGAACGTCATCCAACTGCATGTGGTGTGAAGCACGGGAGGGCCATGGCAGAACCTGCTGCTCCACCACCACAACCTGCAGCATCTCCTGCTGAGGGTAGAAACCCTCTAGAACCGACTGCCACACAGGCTGATTTTGGCCTGCTGTGGAGCAAAATGGGTGCTGCAAACCACTGGCTCGACAATGTTGAGCAGCAGTTAGAAAGCATCGAAGGGTACCAACTTAAAATCAGGGGGAAGCTTTAATTGCTGCTGTCCCACCATAACATTGACCATTAGTTTTTTAGTTTGTCCTGGCTTGCACCCACCACCACCCTATGTGTGAAAAAATATTGTCCAATCTTGCCCTAGATCCTTCCACCCTCTATCTTGAAATTGTGGTCCCTTTTTCATGCACATCTTCTGTTTTGGATGCATCTACCCTGTTGATGAGTCCATTTCTGTACTTAATAGTTTCTATCCTGCCCCCTCCTTTCCTTGTGTTTGCATACAATGTCCTTTAGTGCATCTTCACCTGTCTTCATTCTGGTGCATACCCTTCAGCATATTAGTTCCCTTCCTTTGTACGGCCCTTTTCTGACTTCATGTTGATGTAAAGGCTTCCAATACATCTCAGTATACCCTCTCTCCCATCCCTCCCTAGTTCCTTCTGGCATTTGTCTTGCATACCTTTATGTAATCTGACACAGGTTTTACTATCCATTTTTGTTGTTGTTTGTCTCCCCCCCATTGTGCATTATTATGTGTATAAAAATGTTAAGTGTGTGTCCTGTTTTTGTTTTGCATAACCTTGTTTAACTCCCAAAAATGGTGACAACCATGCCCAAAAACAGGTGAAATAAAATTAAGTAAAAAAGGGTTGTCCTTGCCCTCATTGTATTCCAACTTAACAAAACCAGAAAGCCATAACTTCAAGTGAATAAATGCCAATAAAATATTTTTACTGCTAGTGCAAAGTATTTATGGCAAAACAAGGCACACAGTAAATTAATAACCCTTGCACTTTGGCAGTTAGGCCTTCATTAGTATTCCCCCTAATGAAGGCCTAAACACTGAAGCACAGTGGGCATTTGTGTGTGCCTTGTTTTGCCATCAGTAAAGTTGCAGTACCATTGAACAGTTTTCTTGGCATGTATTTGTATAGAGTGGTGGCTTTGTGGTTTTGCCTTGCACTTTTGGAGCCAGCTACTGTGTACCAGCAGCCGTCCACATAGTGCAGCGTGCTTCTTGTGGCCCTGTTATATTCCTACTTAACAATGTCTGTTTACCTCGAAATATTTTTGGTGCCTCAGTAATGTTTCCTTTCTGTCATGGAGGGTTTGTTTGTTAAAAAGCAGGATTGAGCAGCGCAATAATAGTGTGCTAAACAGCATGTATGCAGTGCACTGTCATGTGCACACACTGTCCAGCTCCCTGAAAACATATATGATGACTTTTTCCACTGTTGATTGTATAACGAATAAAGATAAGAACATATAACATATATTTTATTTGTACCATCATCAACAGTGTACCAAGTCATATAATATGTTTTCAGAGGGCTCTGTGGGCAGTGTGCACCTCACAGTGCACACATGCTATTTAGCAGATCATTGCACTACTCACTCCTGCTTTTCAACAAACCTGACAGAAATGAAATATTGCTGAGGCACCCAAAATATTTCATGGTAAACAGACATTATTAAGTAGGAATATAACAGGTCCAGTCCAGTAGCACGCTGCACTAACACTGGGGCCGGGCACTGTTGGAGAGCAGCAAGCTGCAAAACTGCCAATGCCAGACTAAACCAGAAAGCCAGCACTCCAGATAAATAAATGCAAAGCAAAAATGTTCACAGTCTGCAAGTGCAAATGTATTGATGGCAAAACAAAGCACAGAAATGACCCCTGTGTTTTGATGGCTAGGCATTCTTTTGGTGGCCCCATAATGAAGGCCTATGTGCTGAAGCGCGGGGGTCATTTTTGTGTGTCTTGTTTTTCCATCAAGAAATTCACAGTAGCAGTAAACATTTTTTCTTTGTATTTATTCATCTGGAGTGCTGGCTTTCTGGTTGAATCTGGCAGTGGCAGTTTTGTAGCTAGCTGCTCTCCAACAGTGCCCGGCCCCAGTGTTAGCTCAGCGTGCTACTGGACTGGACCTGTTATATTCCTACTTAATGTCTGTTTACCATGAAATATTTTGGGTGCCTCAGCAATATTTCATTTCTATCTGGTTTGTTGAAAAGCAAGAGTGAGTAGTGCAATGATCTGCTAAGCAGCATGTGTGCACTATGAGGTGCACACTGCCCACCGAGCCCTATTACACTGCTCACTCCTGCTTTTGAAGAGGCACACACACACAGCAAGACAGAAATAAAACATTACTGAGACCACTAAAATAATTTAGTTTTGGAAAGAGACATTATTAAGTTGGAATATAACAAGAAAGAGAATTAATTAATGGTGCACTCAGTCATGTGTGCAGTGCTGCCACAGTCCCCAGAATTAATGTGCACCCCCAAAATGCTGCTGTCTTCTGTCCAGAAAATTCCCCACTCCAGACAAAGAGAAATGACAGCATAACATGGAATTAAAAGTGTCCATTAATTCGTGCTGCACTCAGTCATGCGTGCAGTGCTGCCACACAGTCCCCAGAATTAATGTGCATGCCCAAAAATGTTGCTGTCTTATGCCCAGAAAATTCCCGACTCCAGATGAAGAGAAATGAGAGCATAAAATGGAATGAAAAGTCTTCATTAGTTCATGCCACACTCAGTCATGCATGCAGTTCTGCCACACAATCCTCAGAATTAATGTGCACACCCAAAAATGCTGCTGTCTTATGCCCAGAAAATTCCCGACTCCAGATGAAGAGAAATGAGGGCATAAAATGGAAAGAAAAGTTTCCATTAAGTCATGCCACACTCAGTCATGTGTGCACACACTCCAATAAGAACTATGTCCCCTGCTGCTGCTGCTGCTGCTGTTGGAATTTTATGTAATGCTTCTTGACCTGACTGGGCTGATGCACAGAGTCTTGCCAAATGATGTGCTAGAAGGATGACCCGACCATTGAGTTAACTGATCATGATGATGTGATAATGCTGTTGGTTGACCAATGTCTGCTGCACTGACCCCCAACAGGAAGGATGTCCTCTGAGTGTACACTAATATTACCCTTGGTAAGTTAATGTACCTGGCACCATCATGGTTTTCCACAGAACCTGACCTTAAATGTCCATATCCATATATAGAGTATATATATAATAATTATTATATATATATATATATATATATATATATATATATATACTGTACATGTAATCATTGCTTTTTTTTTGTATCACAGGTCATATAGTCGAACTTGGGTGTGCATTTCTTGGCTTGATGAGGAATTCTGGTGTTGGAATACTGTCAAGCCAATGAAGGTAAGTATTTTGTTTGGGGGGGGGCATTATTTAAAAAAGCTAAAAAAGATTCAGCAATGTTTTGGTCATCTTTACAGGTCTTCAGTGTATCATCAGAACTGAAAAAAAAATTTAACTGCTGTGATTCATGAAGATCATGATTTGTCTCGTAATGAGTGTCTGGTATGACATGATCAATGATAATAAACTGTACGGGAACATAAATACCAATGGCTGTACTTCCCTGATCTGTACCACACAAAACTACTCGATTTGAAAACTCATATCAGTAAGTACAATGGTGAAGCCGAGACCCAAGATACTGCAAAACAGGCTTACATGCAACTAACTACAAAAAAAAACTTACAGTTTTGTGATTCGTGATTGTGAATCATGACCATGAAGATGAAGAACATGATTTGTCTCAGAGTCGGAGTCATGTTGAGTGTCTGGTGTGACATGACCAATGATAATAAACTGTACAGGAATGCGAATACCTACGGCTGTACTTCCCTGACCTGTACTACACAAAACTACCCATTTGAAAACTCATATCAGTGAGTACAATGGTGAAGCCGAGACCAGAGATACTACGAAATAGGCTTGTATGCAGCTAACTACAAAAAAATTACAGTTTTGTGATTTGTGAATCGTGACCGTGAAGATGAAGAACATAATTTGTATCATGACTGACTCATGACGATTGCCCTGAATTAAAAATGCACATTAATGAGTACAATGTCACACAGAGATATGCAACACACCAGTACTCTGAAGGGAAGCCAAATAAACAACTGTGACTTAAGTTACAGATGGTGTTTGGGCCCTAAAGAGATACAAACGCACAGACAGATTAAGATTGTGCTGTGCACTCAAAAGATGCAGATGCAAAGGCACAACAACACCTAACCAGTGCTCACAAGTCACAAATCCAAATCTGGAAAAGAATACCTTTTGCCGGTTGGGGTGGGGGGGGCAGTGCACTGCAGTAACAGTCCACTACCAGTAAAGATACCACAAAGCAGTACAAAAAAATCACGCAGGTGCAGTGGAAAGAAGGTTCACACTGCTGCAATTACTGTGTGGCACAATAAAATGTGTCTGATTTGATGGCACACATTGCACACACACTCACACACATACACTACAAGTAATGCGCAGCAAATTGAAAACTTCATTAATATAATCACATCTTCTAAACACACAGAAATTCTGCACTGCTGCACCACAAAAATCAGCAGAAAAATGTAAAAAAATTATTAAAATATTACTGTGTGTACATTAACACAGTTATACAAGAAAAATATAACCAAAACAGAAAGACTGACTTTTTCTGCCACCCTCCCCCACCGCTCCCTCCCCAGAGCTCTGCTTATTTATAGGGGAACACCTGCCCTGCAATTGAGGAAAAGCGCAGGTGCAGCTCTGCGTAGTTCTAGCCATCTGGAGTTGGACGAAGGCTGGGAGAGAGCTTAGAAAGTTGTTCACTTCCCTTATAAGTTTACTGTGTTGTACTGTACCTAGTAACAGGGTTACAGTTTACTGTGGGACTGTATCCAGGATTAGTGGGTGACCTGATTAGGCAGTAGGGTGTATCTTGGACTAGTGGGAATCTGGTGGCTCATCCAACAAACCTACTTGGAGGGGATGGGACCCACACGCCATTGGGACAGCGCCTTTGGGAGTAGTAGGGGTGCACAGGGTGTGGGGCAGCCATGATACTGGACTGGGCTTGGAAGTTCGTGGTTTCCATGTGCTACCAGCTCGCACAGCTTAGGGAGGAGGTTGCGGGGATTAGGAGACAGCTGGGGAAGGGGAGGGATGTTTGGGGAAGAGGGCAGGGATCTCCCAGGGTTGCACCAAGCACTAGGGGTGGGGGCATAGGGAAAGGAGTGCAGGAGAATAATTTGGGGTTACATAGGGACCCTGGCAGAGGGGGCCCAAAAGGAGGACACTACCAAGGAAGCAGGCAGGTAACTGGGGACCCTCACAAAGGGGGGCCAGAGGGACAACATTCTCAGAGAAGTAGGCAGATGGCCGGGGCTGGACAGAAGGAAGCAAGGCGGGGAGGTGGATTGGATCTCATGCTCAGTAACCACTTCAATTCTCTTCTTCTGCTTGAGGATGAGGGGGGTGATATAGTCATGACAGGGGTGGTTAGAGATGGAAAGGAAGTAGGGGGCAGGAGGCGGGTGCTGGATAGCAGGAGGAACTGGGGGAACCTGAAATGCAGGAAAATGGGGGAGCAGTGAATCAGAGCAGGAGGGGCAAGGGGGAAGAGGGAGGAAAGTGCAAGGAGAAGGACCAGCTGGGAGGAAAGGGCAAGGAGAAGGACCAGAAGTACAAGGAGGATACAGTAAAGGGAGCTGAGGGTTTAGGCCAGGGGAGCACG
Organism: Neoceratodus forsteri; assembly: GCA_016271365.2. Lineage (NCBI taxonomy): Eukaryota > Metazoa > Chordata > Ceratodontiformes > Ceratodontidae > Neoceratodus > Neoceratodus forsteri. The sequence continues at coordinate 309,782,857 of CM028133.1, forward strand.
ACAAGCAAGGAGGGACTAAACAGAGACAGGAAGGAAGGGAGGATGAGCCAGGCTAGTTTAGTGGATGGGGAGAAGGACCAGTCGCGAGCAGTGAGGGGAAAGTTAGTGAGGTACAGAAGGATACTCGGGAGGAGGAGAGGCATAGGATCGGAGGGAAGGGGGTGGCCAGGGTAAATAAGGAGGGGGTGGCATGTGGCACCCAGAGAGGGGGAGGAACAAGGAGCCAGCTGGGTGTAGGGGCTGGTAGAAAGGATGAGGGACATGGAAGGGGGGGAATGGAGAAAAAGGAGCAATCTGAGTGCTCCTGTTGGGGAATTCTATGATCAGGGGTATCAAATGGGATAGGGAGGGAGAAGCCTGGCCAGTTAGAACAAAATGCTTCCCTGGACTAACGGAGCACAGGGCCAAGCACGAGGTATATCAGCTGGCAAAGGATTGTGGGGGTTCCCCGGACATAGTGGTCCACCTGGGTACAAATGACATTGAGGGAAATAGTGAGCTAGAGATACAGGCAAGATTCAGGGAGCTCGCCAGGGTCTGTCATGACATAGGATGCACAGTTTCCTTCTGAAATCCTGCCAGTGCCAAGGGCTGGTGGGGGTACAAAGGAAGATTAGGGAGACAAACCAGTGGCTCAGGGTGGTGTGAGGCCAGAGGGTATGGGTTGATGGGGGATTGAGAGGACCTGGGAAGATAAGGAGCTGTATGCTAGAGATAGGCTCCATCTCAATTTGGAGAGGAAGGGAATCCTTAAGTTGAAAATAGAGGGGTTCGTTGGTGAAAAGTGGGGTTTAAACTTGTGAAGGGGGAGGGATGGGAGAAAAGGCTGTTGAGGGGGGTCCGATAAATGAGGGACTCTGTCTCCACCCCCCTGGGGAGCTGGAGGAATGCGGGAAAAGGCCGACTGGTAAAGTGCAGACCAGGGGAAAACGGAATCCCCATGGGAACACAAGCAGGGGAAATGGAAGTATAGGGAAAGGGTGGAAGGTAGTCCTGCTAAATGCCAGGAGCTTGCTCAATAAAATGCCTGAGCTCCAGGCGATGCTAACTGAGGGGGCAGTGGATGTGGCAGTGGTCACTGAGACCTGGGCCACCGCAGGACACGACTGGGACCTGAACCTGGAGGGTTACACTATGTTCAGGAAGGACAGGGGGGAGGGAAGGGGAGGAGGGGTGGCAATGATAGTCAAAAACTGCATTGGCATAAGTGGAGTAGAGGAGGCGGAGGGAACCGTGGAGGTGATTTAGGTCACCTTGATAACAAGGTTGGGCAAGAGAGTAAAAATAGGAGTGGTGTATAGACCCCCTGCACTGGCAGAGAAGCTGGAGGAGAGTCTGGTGGCAGATGTTGGGAGACACTGCAGATTGGGCAGGGGAAGGGTGGTGGTGTTGGGGGACTTAAACATGCTGGGAACAGACTGGGAGACTATGACATCCTCGGTGGCCAGGGAACAGAGGTTGCTGGATGTCTTTCAAGATGTGTTCCTAACTCAGCAGGTGGGGGAACCGACCAGAGAGGGGTGGGTACTGGATGTGGTCCTGGCAGACAGTGACCAGATTGGGGGCCTGGAGGTAAGGGACCCATTGGCGGGGAGTGACCATGCCACGGTCTGGTTCTACCTGGACCTAGGAGGGGTAGAAGGCTGCACAAAGATGGAGGTAACTGACTTCAGGGGGGCAGATTTTAAGGAAATGGGAAGGATCCTTAAGGAGCATTTTGATGTGATTGGGCCAGACATGGATGCTGATAATAGCTGTGAAATCATCAGGAGAGGGGTGCAGGATGCTACCAGCACCTGTGCAAGAGTAAGATGAAAATGCGTTAGGGTCCGAAAACCCTGCTGGTGGACCAGGGAGGTCCAGGAGGTGGTCTTGAGGGAAGAAGGCAGCTATAGGCAATTCAAGTGCTCAAGGAGTGAAAGGGATCGGGGGAGTATGAGCTGATGGCTAGAAGGGCCACTAGGGTGGTGAGGGCGGCAAGGCAAGGAAGGAGCAGAACCTGGCCAGGGAAATTAGGAGAGGGACAAGGGGTTCTTTAGATACATTGGGGAAAAACGAAGGGTGAAGGGGCAGATTAGCAGGATTAAAACATGGGAGAGATGGGCACAAGACCCAGGGGAGCAGGCTGAGGTACTAAATGAGTACTTCACCTCAGTTTTCACCAAGGAAAATGGGGGTGCTGCATCATACATGGGAGGAGACAGTGATACTGAGGAGGGGGGACCCTTACCGATCAGCGGGTCTGGGGTAGGCATCACTGGCAGGAGGGGGGAAGGCTAAACAGGGAGAAGAGGTAGCAGAAGTAGAAATCACAGCAGAGAGAGTGAGGGAAGCCCTCAGGTCCCTTAAGATGGAGAAAGCACTGGGGCCAGATAAATTACATCCCAGAGTGCTGAAGAAACTTGTGGATGTCCTGGAGAAACCCCTGGCGGAGCTTTTCACCATCTCTCTGAGGACAGGGTGGGTGCCCCAGGACTGGAAGGTGGCGCATATAGTGCCTATCCACAAGGGGGGATCAAGGGAGGTGGCAGGGAACTACAGGCCTGTCAGCCTAACATCAGTGGTAGGCAAGGTGATGGAGGGCATTGTCAAGGAGAGGCTAGGGGGGACCTGGAAAAGTCAGGGTGCCTGGATGATAGACAGCATGGATTTGTCCCAGGGAAATCATGTCAGACAAACCTTGTGGAGTTCTATGACTGGGTGACAAGTGCCTTGGACCTGGGTAGACCAGTGGACATCCTCTTTCTAGACTTCAGCAAGGCATTTGACTCTGTTCCTCATGAGGGCCTGTTGGATAAGCTGGGAGAAATGGGAGTGGGGAACCAGATGATCAGATGGATAGGCAATTGGCTCCAGGACTGAACCCAGAGGGTCCTAGTTGGCAGGATAGTCTCATCCCCAAGAAGGGTCATTAGTGGGGTCCCACAGGGATCAGTCCTTGGGCCCCTCCTGTTCAACGCCTACATCTCTGACATAAGGACAGGTATCAGGAGTGAGATGAGTCTCTTTGCAGATGCCTCAAAACTGGGGGCAGTGGTGGATGGGGAGGAGGGGAGGGTGGCCCTACAGGGGGACCTGGAGGCTCTGGAAAGATGGTCTAGAAAGTGGAAGCTGAGGTTCAATGCAGGGAAATGCAAGGTACTGCACCTGGGGGCCAGAAACCCGGGCCAAGTGTACACTCTGGGGGGGAATGCTACAACTCTCGATGGCTGAGAGGGAACTGGGGGTGGTGGTGGATGTCAAGATGAACAACTTGGAGACTTGTAGGAAGGCAGCAGCCAAGGCCAGCATGATGCTGGGATGCATCGCTAGGGGGATCACCTCCAGAAGGAGGGAAGTGATAATCCATCTGTATAACTGCTTGGTGAGGCCGCACCTCGAGTACTGTGTGCAGTTTTGGAGGCCACACTTAAAGAGGGACATTAAATTCCTGGAGAGGATCCTCAGGAGGGCAACTAAAATGATTTGGAGATTGGGGAACAGGACCTATGAGAAGAGGCTCGAAGAGCTAAATATGTACACATTGGAAGAGAGAAGGAACCAGGGGACTTGATTGAGGTCGTCAGGTACATGAAGGGGGTAAATAGGGGAGGAGAAGTCAGGGTGCTTCGAAGGAAGGAGGAGGGGCCACTAGAGGGCATGGGTGGAAGCTGGAGGGGGAAAGATTCAGGCGAGAAAGGAGGAGGTGCTACTTCACTGAGAGGGTGGTGGAGCCATGGAATGCACTGCCTAGGGGGCTGGTGGAGGCAGAGACGGTGGAAGGGTTCAAGAGGGGGTGGGACAGGTACAGGGGAAGGGTTCTGGAAGCAAAATCCAATGCAATGAGAATATCCAGAACTGGGATGGGAGAAGCCAGAGAAGGCGAGGGGGGGGCAACAAGGTCAGCTTCCAGGGTGGGGGCTGACTAAACGAGCAGACGCAAAAGACGATGTACTAAATTTTGAGCAAACAAAATGGCTCAAAAAGGCTTTTTTAACAGCTTTTAGAGGGTTTGAATCGCACAACTCTGAGAGCAAACTGTCTCCAGCAGCTACCACTGCACACACTACACAGAACTGAGGCTGTGCAGAACAATCTAGAGCCCATGTGACCTGCAATCCCATGAATCACTGCAAAATTTGCCTTGGAGCACAATAACAAAGTGAAGGGATGAGAAGTGCATTGCTTTCTATGTACTTCACACTAAAATTGGCTTAGAAGTGGTTGGGGGAAGGCGGAGTAACGCAAAGTCATTGTTATCAACGGACTTCGCGTTCCTCATTATGATGTGAAGTACTCCGCTTTGTACTGTGGACTACTTTGTGGATTCTGCATTGCTCTGTGAATTGCTTTGCAAAGCGAATTTTGGCCACTTCACCCACCTCTAGTATAGGGTAAGCTGCACCTGGGGACATCAAATATCAGACCTGCTGATGCACAATGGGAGTTTTTTTTTCCAAATGACTTGCATATTAGATATCAGTGTACCATCTGCTAAGATTTTATGCAGCAAGGAAAGCATAGGTGAGGTACCTTCAATTGTTTTGACATTTCTCTAAAATTTGGCAGCATAATGTTTGGCTTTGCCCAGTGAATTTAAGTAGTAATTGGACTTGGTGGCCCCAATGAGTTCAGTACAAGAGTTTCTCATCTGCCTGAAAATAGCCCAGTTCATATCTGATTTCATGTGCCTGGCAGTAGCCCAGCACAAGTTACTTATCCTTAGCACCTCTTTTAACTCCCAGGTGAACCATGGGAAAGATACCATTCTGGCTCTACATTTAACCACTGAGGCATTCTTATTGATGACCCCCAACAGCAAACTGTTGAAAATTGCTAATGCCTCATTGATAGTAGGGGCATGGTAGAATTGCTGCCAGTTTACAGTGGCCAAATTGTTTACAAAATGCATAGTGTTAAATCTGGTAAAACATTGCTTTAGAATTAGTTTGGGTGTGGGCATCTAAATTTATGACTCCCTAGAGCAAGCAATGACATAATGGTCATTGACACTGTTGTGAAAAACTTGCCAGGGAGCAATATGGTTTCAGGAAAACTCACAGCACTATGACAGCTCTGCTGGAATTTACAGATACACTGCTCTGTGCCCTTGACAAAGGTGAAATTGCTGGGTCCATTTATATTGACCTCACCAATGCATTTGACCTTGTGAACCATGCCCTCCTCTGCCAAAAACTTCATTTCCTGGGCCTTTCCTCAGATGCTGTGTCCTGGTTCAGTAACTACGTTGATGGCAGAACCAAAGCAGTTAAATGTCATAGAGCGCTTTACGACACACAACCAGTAACCACTGGAGTTTCCCAAGGGTCTACCCCTGGTCCTCTTTTATTCTGTCTTTTCATTAATGAATTACCCACTGTCAAGACCAGTAATGTTCTGTTTTATGCAGATGATGCAGTCATTTTTACCAGCATTACAAACCTGTGGATTCTTCAGCAGAAACTCCAGTCTGACTTCAACTCCATACAGCACTGATTCTCTAACCTCCTTGTGTTGAATACTAAGAAAACTAAAAGTATGGTCTTCGCCACTCGCAATAAATCCCCTTCCTCCGTTACACTTTCAATAACCATCTCATCTGACACTCCACTGGAGCAAGTGACCACATTCAGGTATTATGGTGTCACTCTAGACCCAACCCTCTCCTTTACTGCTCATATTGACACCCCAGTCAAAACTGCCAGCTTGAGGCTCAGGGTCCTCTTTCACCACAGAAACAACTTCCTGCCTGAAATAAAAAAAAGTGCTTGTTAGGACTTACGTCACTAGTATTATAGACTATGGGATCACTGTCTGCAGCTCTGCAAATGATAGTGAGCTATCTAGAGTACTGGGTCTCCTCAACAGATCCTGCCATTTTCCCTATCCTTTACTGCTCACATTGACACCCCAATCAAAACTGTCACCTCATGGTTCAGGCTTCTGTTTCACCACAGAAATAACTTCCTTCCTGAAATAAAAAAAATGCTTGTTAGGTCTTACATCACTAATATTATAGACTACAGGATCACTGTCTACAGCTCTGCAAATGATGGTGAGCTATCCAGAGTACAGGGCCTTCTCAACAGAGACTGCCTTTTTTCTCTTGGCTTAAAACATGATATGCATACGTGTGTACTGTACAGTAACTTAAATTGGCTTAATCTTGAATTTCGGCTGCATTTCTCTACCCTAGTCACTGGATGAAAAGCACTTTATGGCTCTCTGTCCCCTGGCCTTCAAGCCTTGTTCAGCTTTGTGGAAAAAATTTACACCACCAGGGGGTAGTTCAATATTCTCTACTTTTCCGCTGAAAGAAAACCTCATTAGGCCAAGCCAGCTTTTCCTACAGATTTGCCAAACTCTGGAATGAGCTTCCTCCCTCCTTAAAAGCTGACAGCTCCTTTATCCACTTTAAATGCCTGTTCTTCTCCTCCTCCCTCTCCCTATCTAGATCTGGTGAAGCTAAATGAACTATTATGAATTGTTATTATGATTAAAGGAATAATGCCTGACAGGGTGGGTGTTATGCTGGGATAACATCCCACCTCGGGTGGTTGAGCTCGAGGCCACCAGCCAAGGGCGGCCAACACCCGAGAAGGGATGTTATCCCACCATAACACCCACTCTGGAGGACATTATTCCTATTATACAATGGTTTGTTGTTTTATAATAAAAAAAAATAATTTCAAAGAATGTTTTTGTTAGTGTGTGAAAATATTTTTGTTTTTTAAGAGAAGATGCAAATGATGCTAGAGCAAACAGTGCTAGACGAGAAAAGCAGCTGAGATGTTATGCCAGGATAACATCCCTGCTGTGATGGCCAACTGACCAATCAGAAGCCAGGATTCTTTCTTGCCATTGTATAATTGTTTTTATTGACACCCACAGCTTGCATGTGGTAGTACCAAAATGTAGAAGGTAACTAGTTTGTGAATTTTAATGGATAGCATGTCTTTGTCTGAAGTACTATAAGTATTGCCCTGCTTCCGTGCTGCATTGAGTTGTACTGTATTAACTTGCTATTTTTCCTGTTGACACTGACTCTAAACCCTTTGTAAATAGTCCCTGCCTAAAGTGTTTTATGTGGAATAAATAAATGTATAAAAACAGCCAACTGGGTAAACGTATGTGGCCTGTTTGACAACATAGCACCCAAAAAGGAGGCTTTTGCAGGATTTTTTGAATTAGGCCTTGTTGGTTCAGTTATTTGTTGAACAAAGTCAAGTTCATTGCACAACTTTTTCAGCTCAGTAGATCTGTAGGAGAGCCAGTCCATATTTAGATCTCCAAGTATTAGACTTTTATTTACATAGGAGCTTATAAAGCTGCCAATGTGCCACAGGAGTTCTGAGCTACCTTTGGGTGGCCTGTAGCATACAGTTACATTGATGAACTCATTATGGGACAGGGAAATATTGACAGACAGACATTAAAACTCATTTGGTATGGAGACGGGGCTAACTGTGTCTGACACAAACCTATCATGGATATATAGGGCCATGCCACATCCCTTGGAGGGTCTTTCCAGATTATGTAAATTAAAGGAGGGAATGGCTATCTCATGTAAGAGCACAAATCCATTTAGCCAGGCTTCAATGAGCAGGAATATGTCAGGCTTAATATGTACAGCCCAGGCTTTTGCATTATTCAATTTTTTTTTAACAAACTATGTACATTTAAAGACATACAGCTTGATTCACAAAGGTTGGTGCAAGCTGCTCAGACAAGCAGCTTGTGTCAATTGTCAGAGTGCCAGGGACCCTGTGTCTGATTCACTGTCAGGCAGGACCCCAGCGATGAAGTCCCACAGCTTGCAGCAACTGTGGCTGTGCACTGAGCAGACCGCACATCTGTGAGCTTTGCCACAAGCTGCAGGATGGTCAGGAGGCAGCTGTACCCATGGACAGCAACTGTGTCTAGCAGTCTCCCCATCCCCAATGTCCCCCATAAATTATTAGATATCTTTCCCTGGTGATCTAGTGGACCCCCTTCCCCAGGAGGCAGTGCACCACCACCCCACTTCCCCCATTCCATCCCTGAGCTAACGACTGGCACAGCCCTCAGCTCTCCACCATGGCTGGCCACCTACTGAGCTGTCGATGAGTGAGTACTGTATGCAGTATGCACTTACTGATAGATCAGTCAGAGGGCAACCATGGTGGAGAGTGGAGGGCTGTGACAGTCGCCAGCTCGGGGATGGGATGTGGGAAGCGGGGTAGTGGAGTACTATCTGCCAGGGTGGTTGTGGGGGTCCATTAGAGCACCAGGGAAAGATATCTAATAATTTATGGGGGAGATCAGGGATAAGGAGGTGGTCCACTAGACCACCAGGGAAAGATCTAATAATTCACGGGGGTCATTTGGGATAGGGATGGGGATCTGCTAGATCACCAGGGAAAGATATCTAATAATTCACGGGGGTGATTGGGGATAGGGATGGGGGTCTGCTAGACCACCAAAGAAAGATATCTAACAATTTATTGGGGACATCGGGGACAGGGTGGGGAGATACATTAGACCACCATGGACATGAGTAATTTTGCTAAAAAGGAGGTCTAGGCGGGGGGGGGGCACTGAACTAGTTCCCTCCCACCCAGGAAGGCCTCCGGGGTTGTGTATGGTCTCTAACCCTCCCAGAGAACACATGTCTAAGTACCCTTAGAACAGCCCTGGCTGGTCTAATGGTACTAAGAAATTTGCTCTCTTGGAGGGTTTGCATGAATCCTGAATTGGGGATATGGCAGCCCGCTTCTGCTGCAAGACCCCAGTGGCATGTCACAGCCCATTTTTTGCCACAATAATGGTGCAAGCTCCCTTTGGTGCATGCAGCCTGCATTTGATGCAGTCTGCTTTTGTGAATTGCTCCTTGTGAATCTTTTGACACAAGCCACACCTTTAATGTAAGCCACTTGCACAATTCAGGGGAGCTTTGTGAATCGGGCCCATAACCTTTACTCCTTTGAGGCAAATTCTGTGGTGGGGAGCACTGGGGACATTGGGTCTGCATTGACCTCCACATTACCAGAACACATTAGCAGGATAAAAGTCATATGCTTGCACATGTGGAAATTGATATTAGATTTCTGATTTATAGGTTTAGATTTTAGGTTAATAGTGCTGACCACACCTCTCAACTGCTATGAATTTGGCTTAGCACTATGATTTTTTTACAGTGAAATTTACCCTTGCTTCACAAAGGTTTACTGATGTTCTTAGGGACAGGGAGAGGGAAAATTGTTTAACCAGGAAAGGCACACTAATTCAAAGTTTGTTTCCAGGTCGACCTTCTTAACAATGGAACCTATGGACCTATGGAAAACAGCCACCATGACACCCGTCCATAAAAGTGGGAACAAGACGATTCACTCAAATTATCACCCTATCTCCATACTGCCCCTACTCTCTAAGGCACTTGAGCGCATCGTGGCTGATCAACTTACCGACCACTTGGATAAATACAATATACCTTGTCCACATCAACACGGCTTCCGGAAAGGTCACAGCACCACCACAGCCCTTCTTGAGTTCACTGGAGCTTTGCACAAATCCCTTGACAATGGCCTTCTCACAGGGGCCGTTTTCGTCGACCTCTCCAAGGCCTTCAATACAGTACACCATGGACTGTTAATACACCAACTACTGAATGCCAGGCTATCACCTGACTCTTCTCTCTGGTTTAAAAGCTACTTAGAAAACCGGTCACAGAGAGTAAAAATTGCGGACGCTCTTTCTAAAAATTTCGGACGCTCTTTCCTGCATGTTCGCTCAGGTGTCCCATAGGGATCCATACTGGGACCCCTCCTTTTTAGCCTTTTCTTAAACTCCCTCCCTTACCACTGCTCTGAGCAGATCATACTACAGTATATGCCAATGATGCTGTTGTATTCTCCACTCACAAAGATCCTGCAACTCTTCAACACAACCTTCAACTTGGTTTCAGTTCTGTAGAGACATGGTTTCTTAATCATAAACTGGTCCTCAATGACAAGAAAACCAAATCTATGCTCTTCTGCAGTTCTCATAACCCACACAAGCTACACCACTTGGCTATCTCCACCACCCAGGGGAACACTCTAGATCAGGTGGGGTCCTTCAATACTTAGGGATACAGCTTGACCCTAATCTCTCCTATGGACTTCATGTAGATAATGTAGCTAGAGCTGCTAATACACGGCTTGGTCTCCCCTACAAACACAGACCACACCTCATGCCAGAAGCTTTGAAGTTTGCAGTCCTGAGCTCTGTGGTCTCTGTAATAGACTATGGTCTCATCATGTATGGCTCAGCCACAACCACAACCCTTAGATGCCTCTCAACTACCTTAAATAAAGCATGTCGGCTCATCACTGGTGCTCACCGTCTCGCCCACACATGTGACCTGTACACTCAGACCGGCTGGCTCTAACTATCAAACCACATAAAGTTTCTCACCTGCTCCATGGTGAAAAAAATCTACCTTGGCCTTGCACCTTCTGGGGTCTCAACTCTGTTACAACACCGAATTAACAAATGGTGCCTTAAGAGATCCACGCTACAGCTACTGATAGTCCCCCACTGTCACACTTCACAGGACAACGCTCTCTTGCTTATCGAGCGCCACTCTGGTTCAATGGCCTCAGCCCAACCATCTCCTCTGCTCCAACTATTGGTATGTTTAAAACTAGGCTCCAGGACTATCTCACTACCAACAGCTCCTGTGACTGCCCAACTTAACCTTGTTTCTCCACTTCCCTTTCTGCTCTAGTTGTCCCCCCCCCCTCCTTACTGGATTCTACCCTCACATCTTGGTATACCCAGTGCTGCACTTTTCACCCTCTTGCCACCCTTCCTACATTTCTTCTCCCCCCACCCTCTTCCCTCTCCCTATGACTCTGGCACTTCTTACCTGTTGTCCATTTTCTCTGACAAACGCCGCTGGCTGCCTTGTTACAATGCTACCCTTGAACTGTATTAATCTGTACTCTGTTTGCAATGTCCACATTGTTGTAATGCCTGTCTTGATGTTCCCCATAATTTGTATTTCTCTGACATGGAACCTTTGTAAAAGAGCCATGGCTCAAAGGTATTTGTAATCCTAGACTTGATAAATAAATAAAACAATGTTAGAGCTGTTTCTGGACATGTAAACTATTGACCCATTGAACTAAGTTGATTGAAGTATTTCTTAACACTAAATATCTGTGGCCCACTACTTGTAGACATATTATTCTTTAAAATAAGAAAGTGCTACACATAATGGCCATTTGCACTGATTGTTGAAGGCCAGTGCTATAAGTTTTAATGCTGAGAGGTTGAGAGGTACAATGCTGACAGTGAAGGAGGCATTAAAAAACTACCTCAGTATATGAGAGTATACTATGAGAATAACCATTAGGGCAGGAGGCACAGCAACAGTGAGTTGTAAGGCCAAATCTATGGTATCAGGGCTCCAGAGAGAGAAAACCAGGCACCCTGAAAAGTTCTGATGATTTGATAATGTCAGAGTGTGGTAGGCACAGCAATAGGGTAGAGATGTGCTCAAGCAACAAATGAGGGTCAGTACCTCTACTGCACACGGTATGGCAAGAAATATTACACCAGACTGGGAAGTAACAAAATATTGTTGTGAAAAAACCAAGGGACTTGATTACTGCACCAAACACTGTATCCAGTTTGACCAAGTATGTCCAAAAATCTAGGGGTTCATATTCAGCAGTAGACCAGTGACTTGGGATATCAAGTTTAGTGAAACACACCTTTATGTTGTGATTAGCAACACAGTATTAAAATTATGATTGCATTGTTACCCATCATGCTATCAGACAGTGCCAAGATTGGCTATATAATTACAAACAAGTCAGAGCAGTGCTCGCTCAGCCAGTGAGCTTGTAGGAATAGGCTAAATGGTGCAAGTACAGATTTAGACACAGCCAGGAAGCACAGCCTCACTGAAAAACAGCTTCACTTACGTTGAAGTAATGCCCTCCCAGATAGCGTATTTGTTGGGATTAGTAAAGAAAAATGTGACTGGTAACAGTCAAATCAATACTGTGTTAATACAACTACAATCAAGTGAGAAAAGGACTGACTTGGCTAGGGTACTTGTAGGAATAGGTTAAGCAGTGCAAGTACAATTTGTAAACAGCAGGGTTCACAGCCCTATTTAAACAGCTATACTTCTAACGAAAGTAACACTCACCCAGACAGGATATTTATAGGAACAGGAAAAAAACATTGCAAATTCAATTGGTAACAGACAGCAATGCAACATCCCACTTAGGAAGATGTAGAAGTTGTCAGAAGCACTGCAGCAGGTATAGTTTTAAAACGACTACATAACATAGCTGGATATAGGGATTTAAGCAGTAATATATTCACTACAATGAGGGATACCACCTAGTCCATAGCAGTCCTGATGCCAATATATGTGCTAGCAGTGGTATATCATATTTTGTAGCTTATTAGTTGTTGTTCCTATTTAGGCTATAATGACTGGCCACAGGCTGCCTCCCCTGACTGACTCCCTTCTGACAGACTCCCATGCTGTCCTTTTCAGTATGATTCTTAACATGGAGGACTGTTGTGTGAAGGACTGCTTGAACCCAGAGATAATTTAAGGGATAAAAAGGACTCCTGATTTGCTGCACGTTGATGGGAGGGAGGAGGAATAAGTCAGGGCTCCTGTATGTATAGCACTCTTGTGCCTTGCAATCAGTGAGTGGCAGGTGGACTGAAATTCAGACAAGAGCTCTCACATCCCCCAGCAATGTTCCCACATCAGTTCTGTGGCTCTAATTGAAGTGGCAAAGTTCAGATACCCAGATTCAAATTCCAGTGGGATTTTTCAGGCTCTGTCTCCATGGGAATAAGGACTTCTGATTAGCTGCAAGGTGGTGGTGGGAGAGAAGTAGAATGAGTCAGGGATCCCATGTGTACAGGATCTTGTGTGTGTTGATTGGCAGTGGGAGGTGGGCTGAAACTCAGTGAACAGCCGTCACTGCCCCAGCAACGTTCCTGTGGCAATTCTGCAGCTTTGAATCCAAGGACAAAGTCCCAATGTTCAGATTTAAATTCCAGCAGACTTTTTTTAGGCTCTTCCCCCACCTGAATAAGGACTTCTGATTGCCTGCAAGGTTGTGAGAGGGAGGAGGGATGAATAAGGGCTTCTATGTGGACATTGCTCTTGTGTCTGGTGACCGGAGGGTGAAGGGGTTGGTGGAAACTCACCAAACAGCTCTTACAGCCCACAGCGATGTTCCCATGGCAAGCCTGCAGCTCCAGATGCTTAATGAACCATGTTAATAAGTTGGTTGGTCGGTTGGTCTGGTAACTGATTGGTTGGTTAATAAAATGGGAAAATTTTGTCTAAGCAACAGTGAAATGCCCCTTCTTTTTTGAGAAGTGTCCTACAGAGCAATCACCAGAACAGGCTGAACTCAATTTAACATCTCATTCAAAGCAGTTTGAAAGATGGGCAGGAAAAATTTTAACAGGGAAACCATTTGAATAGAGGTCAGGAAATACTAACAGAGAGACAATTTGAGAAAAGTTTAGAAAAAGTTTATATAAGTATGGTCTGTAGAGGGAAATAAGGGTAAATCAGAATACAAAGCGCATACAAATAACTAGCTGTTATGTATACCAATGCAAAACCTATCAAAATACAAACATCCCAAAACATTCAAATACAATACAAATAAAAAACAGAGATACAAACATTCTAAAACATCAAAATCCAAGCATGAAAAAACATCCACATCCAAATACAGTATATATTTAAAACATGCAAGTTCTCCTTCCCCAAAGCATTCGTATCCACAAATTGAAAGTTTCCGAATCTAAAATCTAAAGCCCCCAATCCAAATGAAAACATTTAAATTCTCTCCTTAAAACAACCAAATCAAAACAACTAAAACATTTAAACTGAATTATCAAAACTGTACAAATCAACCACCCCAAAACATCTACAACCAAGAAAAAACATCCAAATCCAAAAATATAAAACATCAAAATCTAAACATTCAGAAACATCAACCCTCCTCCCTCTACAAAGCATCAGAAAACATTCAGAAACAGCGAACTCTAATCAGCTAAAACATTCAAAGCTGTTCATTCTGAAACATCTGGGGCACAATATTCAAAAGGTTACGCAGGTGCTAACAGGTCTTTGCCCCACACAAACCCAGCTATGCCTTGGATCCCTATATTCAAAAGGGGCTGTTTCATGGGCAGAGAGTTAGTGCCCATGCAAAACATAATGTTTGCAGGTGGGCGGGGGGGGTGCGGCCATGAATAGCTGCGCTACCCCATATTCAGTGGCTTTGTGCTGCACAAAATTGTTTAACTTTGTCCTTTTGCACTGTGCAAATACCATCACACAAAACTTCGACTTACTCTGAGCAACCTAGCAGCTGTCAGAGGTAATGCAGCCACCTAGCCAGTTGGCTGCTGGGGGAGCACACTCACCTCCTGTGGTCCGTGATACCCCCCCAATCACCAGCCTGTATTTAATACATCTCTCCATGGTATTAGTTGCCCCCTCCCAATCATCAGTCTATATTTAGTAACACAATGCCTGGTGCTTGTGGTCCCCCCTATGATAGCCAGACCATAATTAATAAACAAATTCCTGGTTCCAGTGCCCCCCCCCCAATCACCAGCCCATATTTAGTAAATGAATCCCTGGTGCCAGCGGTTCCCCCTTCCAGTCACCAGCCCGTATTTAATACAACTCTCCCTGGTGCTATTGGTCCTCCCTCCCTCCCTCTGATTGCCAGCCCTTAGTAACAGTTCCAACACTCCCTGGCATCCTGTGGTCCCCTCGGGCACTGATCCACGGTATTGCCAGTCACAATTCCCTTCTCCCTGCATCCTACAGCCCCCCCCCCACTGGGACACTGAGCACCCCCCCGTCACCTTGCCAGTATCCTCACTGCCATGGGTGCATACGGTGACAGGTGCAGCCCTGTTCACACCTCCTCAGCCAGCCACCAAATGACCAGGCATGGAGCACACCCTCATTTATAGGATGGGATGAATCACCCCCTCCTATACATAATAAAATTAAAAAAATCTGGCCACACCTCCTGGGTCTGTGTGGTGGCTGCTTCTGTTTGTCTGTGTCTGTAGCTTAGATTTTGGAGATTTTACATGTTTTTTCTGCTTGGAGTAACATCAGTAACTACACCATTCTTGCTCACTATGTCCGTGAAAGTCTCCTGGACTGGATTTATGCAAAATCTCATCACCAGGTATCTGCATTCTCATTTTAAAATCAACTTTTTGGAAGCTATCTCAAGCAAAACATAAGTAAAACAACTAAATCTGACAAACTCAGTGACTCTGGGTCCTACTTGAATCCACATTTTCATCTGACCTGCTCCATGATCAGTATGTGGGCTTTTCAGCAACCTCTTTGAATGACAAAGAAGCATACAGACAAAAGGATTTCACATCCTGCATATGCGCAGGCACAGTTAATCACCTTCAGGAATTTTAACACATTCTGTGACTCTGAACCTCAGCTGTTGATGATTTCTTTTGGCTTTTGACTTAACCACCGGGTATCACTCAATTGACAAACTGCTGTTGTTTTAGCCTTTAACAGTGCCCGCTCTCAGCCAAACTGTGTCTCCTTCCTGAAACCAAATCATGGTTGCTTTAAACCTGCATTCCACATTGCTAGTAGTGGTGATTATAGTGCTGCACTGTCCCATTTCTCCTGAGGTCACTTCCTCTCAATCTACCTGCCAGCCAACGCCACTCTCTGCCCTGTATGATGCACTGAGTATGACCACAGGGATCCAACATAATGATACCATGGCCCACTGCACCTTTATCTGGCACACTGGTTACCTCCTGAAGCTACAAGCATTCAGCCCTCTGAGGAACCTACAAGTATTAGCAGTTCTCTGCAACAAGGCTGGACAAACCCAGTACCGTGGCACCAAGGTGCACAGACACCTGACAAACAAGCAAGCTTTCAAAATACTTAAAACCTCTCTCCTGAGAATTCTTTTTATGCTACTTCTGCTCTCTGGAAATGTACACCCCAACCCAGGACCAGTTGGGCCGACCGCACCCCCCCCCCAGAATAGGAGGGTGGGATCCCTTACATAGGCATCAATGAATGTCTGTAGTCTCCTCAGTAAACTTGATAACCTCCAAACCTGAATTCAACAACACAATCCTGACATCCTCTCTGTTGTTGAAACTTGGCTAAACCCTAAGATCTCTGACACTGTGGTTGCAATTTCTGGATATTCTATCTTCAGACAGGACAGGATTTCAAAACGGGGTGGTGGCTGTGCCATCTACCTGAAATATACCCTCTTGGGACATGTCATCCCATTTTTCTAACCCGGGATCCCCATCTCAGGTCCTCACCATCAAAATTCTCCTAGGGTCCCATAATAAAAATCTTACTATAGCCTCAGTATACATACCCCCAAAGGACCAAGTCAGTGGTTTCAACAGCATCATGGAATTCCTCATGGGACTATACCATAATTCGGAGCCCATAATTCTGGGTGATTTTAACATAAACTGGCTTTCACCTGAGGCCTGCACCTACAAGGATGCTGTCACTGCACAGCACCTCACACATCTTGTCCCCACCCCCATTAAGTGGAACTATAGGATGGGGACTTACACTCTACTTGATTGGATACTGTCAAACCACCCTGAAAGAATCTCTAAGGAGTCTGTACTCCCTGATACTTTAGGTGACCACTCACCTATTAGCTGTTCTTAGATAACAAATTCACCAAGCCCCCTCCTAAAATAATACAGACCAGGGTACTCAAGCAGGGGCACCTTTCAGCAGCTAAAATCACATCTAAGCAGGCTGGACTGGTTGATAATTGACTCTTTCAATGATACAAACAAAGCCTTGGAAATGTTCATCAGCTGCTTTACGGTGGCCTGTGATATCCATGCACCACTTAAAAAGATGAAGGTTAAAGGCAGGTCAAACCCATGGATAAACTCCAAGCTTGTAGCATGGCTCAAACAAAGGGACCACCTCTGGCACTGTGCTCAAGCCACATCAGCGCAAGGGGACATTCAAAAATACAAATCTGAAAGAAATGGCTGTACCAGAGCTACACGAATGGCTAAAAGCAAATATTTTAGGGAGGCACTTTCCAACTCCTGGTGTGATGGTAAAAAATTTTGGAATAACTTGAAGGACCTCACAGGCAAGGATACTAAGGCACCACCCACCATGCTCAACATTGATGTAACACCTACGCTAGACCTAGGTACCATCTCCCATACGTTCAACAATGCGTTCTCCAACCTTGGCAGTGTCCTTCCACCTGATTTTTTCAATGACCCCACCACCAATCCCCCCTTTGACACTGCATCCCAAGTACACACAGCTCTGCAGTTCTTTTTCAAAGAGATCACAATGCACTTAGCAAGAACTAATATATGCAAAGCCCAGGACTGCAGCTAGCAATTCCAGGGCCCGGGGCAGGCAGTCTGATTAGGGTCCCTGTATCCCTAACCAAGCAAGCAGAGGGTCTGGGGGCCACCAGGACCCCAGAAGCTCTGGGGGGTTTTGATGCTCTCTGGTGAGTTTTGTGGCTTTTAGTGAAGCTAAAAACAAGGTTTTGTGGAGCTTTCCCTAACCCATAATCCTTAGTTGAGGGAAGCACAAGACTCAGATGTATGGTCCCATCACTTAGAAGGTATGACGGGGTCATCAGGGAGCCAGCAAGGGCGGGCAGAGCAGGATTGAGCAACCAGAAGGCAGCTTTCCTCTGCGGGGGTTGTCACCCACCCTCCCCGACACGTAGTGGGTGGGTACCTTGAGATATGACACATACCTCCACATGCGTGCATCCACAGTAGGGGGCTGGATCACAGTTCAATTCTTGCTGGCTGGATCACGGGGGTGGGGGTGGGGACCAGAAAAAATAACATAAAATTGCCTATTGGAGGGAAAAAAAGAAGATGCGAGGGTATGGTATTTTTTTTCTCCAGTTACTCCCACTGCCAAGGCTCAGCAACATAATCCATCAGGTGTTGACCCTTGGTCTTCCCATCTGCTTAATGCTCTGCATCTGTCAGCATCCTGCACCACAGTATATCAGAATCAGGCACCCACCCCCCCCAAGAGGGAGCAGGCTTCCCATCCCACAATGGGGGTAATCGATGGTGCAAACATCTCCCTACACCAGCTGAAATTTGTTTTTTACACACCAACAAACAACACATCACGCAACTCCAACAGGGCTGACACCCAGCTGCCCTACCCTTATCATGGTAGGGCTGCAAAGGAGGGCCATGGTGAGGAGCTTCAAGTTCTGGTGACAGGCATCATGGGGTGGAGGCTGGTGGTCTCTCCCCTTGGTTTTCCTTCCCACTTTCCCACTACATCATAGCTGGTACCACAGATTACGTTGAATGCCAACAAAAATGTCCCCTGTGGGAGGCAAGCTCTCCTACCAACCACTTGCTGGCACTGCTGTCATACCAGATGCAGCATCATCTTCTCCCCAGACCCAGACTAACAGGGTCATATAGCCTTGGGCAACCATCCTGCATGTCCTAACTAGCTAGACCTATGACAGAAAAGGCAGAAATTTAAAAAATAAAATGGAGTCCTAAGTCTGCTGTTGAACACTCATTTTATTTTTTTTTATTTCTACCTTTTCTGTCATAGGTCTAGCTAAACAGCTGGCAGCAGGAACAACGGGTTATGCATTCATCCCCAAAGATCCATCTCCAAACATCTCCACACTTATGTATGGTCTACGCCACTAGCGTAATGCTAGCAGCACTTATTGTCACTTATAGCAGCTTTTTTTTTTTCATGTTTTACCTGGATGGTGGTGGATGCTGGCCTGGATGTCTGGAGGACAGTGGAAAAAAAAAACCGAGGGTAGACACACACACCGCATTCGGTTTGTGAGGGGAACCTCTAGTCTTGAGGACATGGACGCTTACTCCACGAAGCGAAGACGATGGACCTCCTCACATCACCAGGCCGCAGGTGACTGATGACTGAAGCCTGAAGGTGATGGGCTGGTGACTTGACCACACTACTGGACAGCTGCTGTCCTCATGTACTCCGGTGGCAGCCACCCCAGTGGATTGTTGCTTCGGATCGGAAGCACATACTGCCTGCCCTTGTCATTTTAATAAAATCTTTAAGGGCGACAGCGACTCAAATTGCTCTGAGCGAGAGATGCACAACAGCATGCGCTAGGCACTATAGAGGACCTGCTCCCGCTCACAATGCCATAAAAGAAGCAGAGCGGATCATGTCTAGGACTGTGATAAATGACACCTTCCCCCTCCTCCGGCCTGGACAGTTTTAGAGTGGCACAGGCAGTCAGCTATAGAAAGGAAAGGGTGGCTAAATCAAAAAAATATATATAAGCACTGCACAGGCGGGCCCCCCATAGCTCAGGGCCTGGGAAAAAAGTCCCAGTTGTCCCCCCATAATGGCAGCCCTGGCAAGGCCATCCGCAAAACTGGCTACAGTGGTGACTCACTCAACCTGAAGTTGCTTGTACTAGTCCTAAATGAAATCCTTGAACCTCTGACAAAGATCTTCAACCTTTCCCTAAGATTGGGTCAATTCCCATCACTCTGGAAACAGGTGACTATCACACTTGTACACAAAAGTGGAGACAAGTCAATGCACACCAACTACAGGCCCATTCCCCCCCCCCCCCATCTAAAGCTCTGGAATGAATAGTCTCAGACCAGCTTGTCGAGTTCCTGGACAAATATGAAATCCAGTGCCCAGAACATCATGGCTTCTGAAAGGGGCATAGTACCACCACGGCACTGTTGGAATTTACTGGATTCATCCATGACACCCTCGACCAAGGAATCTGTGGGGGGGGGGCAGTATTCATTGACCTGACAAAGGCCTTTGATACTGTTAACCACCCACTCCTACTCAGTCAACTGACCACTCTTGGGCTCTCCAAGGATGCACTGTCCTGGTTTGCTAGCTACCTCTGGGGAAGGGTCCAACGTGTTAGGATTTCTGGCATCACCTCTGTTGAAAATCCAGTCCTCTCAGGTGTCCTGCGGGGGTCTATACTGGGGCCATTACTCTTTTCTCTCTTCCTGAACAGTCTCCTTAGCATCTGCCAACAGAGAATATTAGTCTGTGTGGACAATGCAGTACTGTTTACTAGCAATCAAGACTCTAAACAACTTGCGAGTCAGTTGCAGTGTGATTTCAGGTATGTTAAAGAGTGGTTTAGCTCACATAAACTCATTCTGGACTACAGCCAAACTAAGGTCATGACATTCTGCAACGCATGGAGCAAGTATAAACCTCTGTCCCTCACCATCAAGAACCACGTGGGGACTTCACTTGAACGTGTTCCTAAGTTTAAATATCTAGGCATCACCTTGGACAGTTCCCTTTCTTACACACGGCACATTGACAATGTAGCTAAGGCCACCAACATACGGATCGGCCTGCTCCACAAGCACAAACACTGCATGACCACTGATGCCCTTAGACTGGCCATCTACAGCTCTGTCACCTCCATCATTGACCACGGTCTAGTCATCTATGGCTCTGCTTCCTCTACTGCCCTCCGGAGGATATCAGTGACACTCAACAAGGCCTGTAGGCTTCTAATGGGTGCCGCCCACCTAACACACACCTGTGACCTGTATGCCCAGGCTGGATGGCTACCACTCCTTAGTAGAATACAATACCAGAGCTGCTTGTTAACCAAAAAAGTTCTCCTCGGGCTCATGCCATCAGGAGTGGCAAAGCTCCTTACTGCCAACAGCAGTACCCAGCTTACATGCAGTGCTCTATATCAAACCTTCCAGGTCCCCAGATGCCGGACCTCAATGGGTCAGAGGTCATTCATGCAAAGGGTTCCTCAACAGTACAATACCCTAAACAAAGAAACACTTACAACTGTGATGCTTGGTCCCTTTAAAAGGCAACTGTGATAATACCTTGCCTCTACCACTCAATGTGACTGCCTCTCCTAAGTAACTGCCTCCTCATTTTACCCTAGTCAAAGGTAACCTGTAACCTCCCTTAGAGCTTCACTTTTTTGGCACCAGTTTTCCCCACTCTCACCCCTTACTCCCTACACCACACTGCCTCACCCACCCTCTCCCCTCTCTAATGGCACTTTCAGATATGGGGTCCTCCAGCCCATTCACCTCGCACTTTTGCCACCCTCCTCTACCTGCCAACAATGGCCCTTTAGCTTGCCTACTTCTTCCTGACTCCCTCCTACCCTATACTAACTATATACTGTTCACCCTGAAACATGTCTGAAGCTGGCTTATGTTGTCTCTCTCCATTTTTGGCTGTATAGTAAATGCTTAGATATCTTTGTGTTTTTAAGACTGTAACCATTTTTGACCTTTGTATGTATGCTACCCTACATCCTTTGACGTGGAACCTTTGTAAATGAGCAGTTCCTGCTCAAATGTATTTGTAATCCTAGAGTTTAATAAAAAATAAATAAAAATAAAGGGTGAGCTCCATGCCTGCACTTACGGTGGCTAGCCAAGGAGGTGTGACGGGGGCTGCACTGGTCATCATATGCGCCCATGGCAACAAGGGTACTGGTAAGGTGACTGGGGGGTGCTCAGTGCCATGGTGGGGGTGCTAGACTACAGGGAGTATGCAATTGTGACCACCATTACCATGGTTCAGTGCCCTAGGGGACCACTGGATGTCAGGGATGGTTGGAACTGTTACTATGGGCTAGTGATTGGACCACTAGCACCAGGTATCTTTGTTATTACATATGGGTTGGTGATTGGATGGAGGGTGGACCACTAAAATCAGAGATTGTTTTATGAAATACAGGCTGGTGATAGGGTGGGACCACTAGCATCAGGGATGGTGTTATTAAATATGGGCTGCCAATCATTGGGGGGACCACTGGCACCAGGGATTTCTTCTTATTACATTATGGGCTTGCAATTGGAGGGGGGACCACTAGCACCAGGGATTATGTTATTAAATACAGGTAGGCTATCAGTGGGGAGAGACAACTGGCACCAAGGATTTGTTTACTAAATATGGACTGGTGATCGGAGGGAGGACCACTAGCACCAAGGATTTTTAGATTTTATATTACAGGCTGATGAAGGGAACCACTAGCATCATGTAGTGTGTTATTATGTTAAAGGCCAGCAATCAGAGGGAGGGGGACCACTAGCACCAGGGAGTGTGTTATTATGTTATGGGCAGGTGATTGGAGGTGGAGGGGGGACCACTAGCACCAGGGAATGCATTATTATGTTATGGGTCAGCAATCGGAGGGGGGAACCACTAGCACCAGGAAGTGCATTATTATGTTATGGGCCAACGATCAGAGAGGGGACCACTAGCACCAGGGATATTACATGTCTGGGACAAGGCAATTTGGGGGGGGTGGCGCCATGCTAACCTTCATCATTACTCATGCAAATAAGCCCATAATGGCATGCAAATGGCCCTTTAGCACCTTGTATGCCCAAATGGGGTCATTTGCATGGGTCCCTTTGATTATTGCAGATAGTGCTCCGTCACTATCCATTCTGGTGGTGTACTTCAGGATTCATGTTGGGGCAATGTTACTTGACTTAGTGGTGTGCCGGCATGGCCATATATTTAGTTGAATAGTGCCAGCGTGCTATTCGACTGAATATAGCATCTTCGGGTTCCTGGGCAATTGCTAGGCTCAGGGCAAAATCTTGGGATCTGCATTGTGCTAGTTTGAACATCAGGCTCCTGTGGTCTGATTGTCAAAGGATCCCTGTACGCAACTCAAAGTTGCAGGGAAAAAAAATCCTTGCACTGGTGAAAATATTATTTTCAGCATTTTTGGGGCACAGGCAGCATTTTACTTTTTGGGGGGAGGGAGGGGGTAGCCTAGCAGTTGAGTAACCTCCATCTGCACAGTGTCACCAGCCATTTCGCACACAAGCAGGAGGCAGGACAGGGACAGTACCATTTTTTGTGTGTGTAGTCCTGTCAAATAAAGGGGTTGTGTAATTGTTACATGTGAAATGTTTGGGAGGGAGGGGGGAACCCAGCAGTTGAGTAGCCTCTGTCTGCAGTCTCACCAGTGATTTTCCACACAAGCAGGAGTCAGGACAGGTTATACTGCTATGCTTAACTGTTACATTGCTTCAGCCTATAATGTCCCTTTATTCAACATGTTTTGTCTCCTGTCATTTTTGCTAGGAATTTAGACTGCAAGCTAATGAAACTCTGTGCTTATTCAACTTTAGCACTGGCCAAAATACCTTACAAGATAGATAATTTCCTGTGAACTTACTAACAGCTGAGCCTTGCTAGCTGACATGTTAGTAAACAGTTTTTCTACAGAATTTAACTTGTTTTCCTTTATATTATACTGTAAAATGAAGGTACAGATCATGTATTATGTTGAATGATTATTGGCCGTGAATCCAAAACATAAACCAAAACCAGAGGTGATTTAGCAAAACAAAAGCCTCCCCGGTTTTGCACACCTCTAGCTGAAACCTCAGGCCAGTCATATGTAGCCATCATGATGGGATGAGTTTCAGCCAGCTTGAGGCCATCCATTCATTGATTTCTTACAAACTTCATCTAACAGAGCCACCACATCCATCCTACCATGCATGAAAGACAGGCACAGTTGGGTACTACCTGAATAAATGAAACTCCAAACTATTGCATAATGATATTCTCCAGTGCCAATAGACAACATCAGGGACAGGGCTAAACCTTGGTGCCCTCCACACTCATGAACTCAAGGCTCTAATGTGACATAATCCACTATCACCATCTGCTCTGTGGTGGAAAAGAAGGATGTAAAAATGAACAAACTTATTGTGGTCAGTCTTCCATAGTGCTGCAGTGTGTTAAGTGTTCCTTAACCTTTTGCGTGTGAGGAAGTCAGTAATTTGAGTACAATGAAGCAGAATTTTTGATAGTGTCTTAGATTTGACTATCCAAGACATTAATTAAAATATTATTTTTGTAAAGCTTTGCAACTTACACACAAAATGAACTATAGATGTGCCACAATGATATCCTAATTTGCAAAGCGCTTGAATTCTAAGTAATATGATTCTTCCCATGACATTTTATAAACACAGTGAGTAGTAGTTTTTAGTAAATTAAATTGATTTTCAGTGCTAAACAAAAAATGGAAGTGATAGTGTTAGTCAGGAGCACTTATTATTCAGGAATCTCATTCCTTAAAATATTTTGATTCATGTACAGTATCTCGACTAACAAGTGACCTGGATGTCCAGTAGCACATTCCTGAGTGATCATGATTTCTTAATAATGATACAACAATACCATGGTAGATATTGATGACAACAGCACAATGGCAGAGCCCTGGAATGTCACTGGAGGGCATAGTTCATAGTCTGAAAGGACTTCTGCCTTTGGTTTACAAAGGGATTTTTTGTTTACTACTTTAGGTAAACCACAGTTTCATAAATCCCAATATACTTTATTTCTGTGAGACAGATACAAAACATACCATACTTGAGGGTTGAATAAACTAACAAGAGAATGTGGCATGCCCGTAACATAACAATGAGGCAGCAAATAGATTATTATGCATAGTCTGGAGTTTAGATTCAACAGGCAAAACCTCCCACAGAAACTGAATAGTACTCATGGGAAAGAGCACTGCTTTCGGGAGGTTTGCTTAAGAGGTTCAGAGCCATTAACAGTCTTAATATACTGCATTACCTTTCCAGCCATTTGTTGTCCCTTTGTTGTGATACCTACTTAAAATATCAAAGCTGTGAGAGGTTCAATAAGATACTGAAAACTGAGTAACACAGGTTTTAAATGACAACACAAAATCCCTCCCTCTCTCTGTTTAAGAGTTCTGTGTTGGTATCACTAGATGAAAAAGAAATCAAAAGTCCATGGGTGGGACATCAAGGACTGACAAGGTAGAGGTAGAACAAAAAGAAGTCTATGTTAACAAATCAAAGCGTTTGAACAAAAGGTAGAGCAGAAAAAGTATTTTGATTCACATAACCTAGATGTAACCCATTGTAACTGTGAATATTTATGGTTTACAGAACTTCTTTTTGTTAACCACATGTAGGCATTTCTGTATTGGTTTTGAGCCTGGCAGTGCATGTTAAAACAGAAATAAAAATATTGCTTCATAATTTTTATAGATATTTATCTAATGTCATCCTCATGACAAACCAGTTCCACAATAAACTGGATATGAAAAAATGTGTGCCCTGAGGCTCCTTTTTTTCTTTTTTTTTTCTTTTTTTTTTTTTACAGTTTTCCTTTTTATCAAACACTAAATGAAAAGTGTTACAAGGAAAGGGTCCTAAAGTGTTTCTTCTGAGCATGCTTACAAGAACTCATTTCAGAATCACAAGCTCTGGTGGCTAAAATCATTTGTACAGATTAAGATTTGTTTTGTTTTGAGAGGAGGCAGTATAGCAAAGTGGTTTAAAGCTCTAAGCTACCAACCTGGAGTCCTGGGTTTGAATCAGTCAACCTCCACTTGCATACTGTGTGACTTTGAGCAAGTCACTTAACTTCCTTGTGCTCCCAGGTCACACCTGTAAACAAACTTTCAGCTTAGTGTGTGTCTCTTGGTAAAAAAGAACTTTAGCAATCAGAAAGAAATAATTTGATCTGTGTTTGAAATGCTTTTAGCTGCTGCTAATAATATACCAATTAATAACTATCAAACCATTTCCAAATGGAAACGATTTATATATCTTTTTTTTTGCATGTGGTGAAAAGTGTCACCTGTAAATTGCAAAATAGTCTGATTTAATAAAGATTTTTGATACTTTCTATTTAGGCATACATGACTATACTTAGTGTATAAGTTATTCCTTTCCTGGCAAATGTTGCAGCTTGGGAAAAAGCTTGTTTTTCTTTAAAATGAAAAACAAATATTTAAACTTGGGCTGGGAAGGGGTGTTGTTCCTGAACAAACATTGATTTTATTTTGAAACAAAAATCAGCTCAAAATGAATATTTAGTCATACAGTGTTTCATATGTACAACTACTGAATGCTATTTTATTAAACTTAAGATCAAAATGACTACCTTTGATTGGCCAAAACCTGGTCACATGACCAGAAATAGCTGGCACTGTTGCTGTGCCTTAACTTGACAATGGGAAACAGTCGTAACAATGGGCAATAGTTCAAACACTATTGCCTGCAAAATTGGTACATGCACATTGTATGTTTAAAAAAAATGACACCGGTCTTTGATATGAAGTGCTACCTACTTGTATTTCTTTTTTTTTGTTGTTATGGTTCCCTCCTCGGTAGTCTAGTAGCACCCCCAATCATGGTAATAGGCTTAGTTCCCCCCCCCACTCATCATTATACAGTAACAGGGTTATCCTGCTACAGAGATCCCCCCTGCCCAAGTCACTGCCTATTTTTTACCCTCTGTTTTTCTCTGCTGCTGGCCGCTCTATCCAGTCCTGTCTCCCCTTGAAAATTCCTTCTGATTAACCAAAACAAAAAAGTGACTCACACATACAGCATGTTCTACTCCCTTGTATGAGGAGCCATTGCCCTGTCAGTTTGGCAGCCAGTTGTTACTCTCCCCTCAGCTCTGCTACCAGCCATTGTTTCCAGTCCTCTCAACCCTGGCTGACTTGCACTGATTTTATTTATTTTTTTAAACCTGAAGAGCGTGCACATCACGCTCTTTCCTCTCTGGAGCCATATTGATGGCTATTCCCTAAGAAGCTGAGAACCCAATCATTTGAGTCTTTCACAGAGATGTAGGATGCTGTTGCTGAAACTTTCCATTGGGGTGTACTGCTGGTGAAAGGTGGGTGCTGAAGTTGATTGAGCCCAACAAATCATATTCTGGGTAGGTAAGACTTTTTTTTTTCAAATGTGTGTATGTGTGTGTGTGGGGCACAGTATTATCAATAAAGTTAAATAAAACAAATATTGACCAGATTGTTTCATTCAATAGTGTAAAACCAGAACCCCCTCAAGGATGTTATATTGAATATCAGTAGTCATATTGCCCTCAGCATTCAGCTTCAGGCAATACAGCAATTGACAGTAAATAGAAAATCCCCCCCAAGGTTTCTGCCTTTACACTATTGACCTCCACTCTGGTAAATATTTGTACACAATTTGCCACTGGAACCTCCATTTCCCTGCTGGAAAAGTCTCTACCACATGACTGTGACAATGTCCAGCACTGGTTCTATGCTAGCAAGCTGTCCCTTAATACCAAAAAACAATCACTATTTGGTGCCCATCAATGTCTCAGCAGGCTTAGACTGGCTTCTGCAATTAAAAGCCTTAATGGCACCCAACTCAAGTCATTCTATTGCTTCAAATACCATAATGTGTGGCTAGACAATCATCTTAACTTGTCAGTCCACATTGATGGCATAATCAAAATATTACACCCTAAGATTATTGCCCTCTGCAGGAATGAATCCTGCCTTCCACCATTAGTCCAGCATGAGATTTTTCTTAAACTTCTCCTCCCACTGTTTGTCTACACTGATGTGGTCTATGATGGTGACCCCAAATCAGTATTAGCCAGACTGGACCCTATCTTCCACACCTTCTGCCATTTTGTTACTCGTCTCCCCCCATTACTCATCAATGTTCCCTGTACCATCTACTCTCTCTCTTCCTGCCTTATCTTTACAGTGCCTATCCCATTGTGCTTCCTGTCTCTCCAAATACTGGTTTAAATTCCTCCCCTCCCATCTCACTGACCTGGTGTCTACCTCGGCTCCCTCTACATACTCCCTTCACTCCTTTAACTCTCACTCTATTAGTATTCCCTGTTGCTCAACATCCACTAGTCAGGACTCAGGCCTCTTTCTCAGACTGATTGCCTTCAATCTGAATCTCCCCTCCTGAGACTAGCCTCATCTTACCTCTCCTTTAAGGCACTTTTTTGGCCCACTTCTCTCCTGCTTGCTCCTGTCCTTACTTATCTAGCATCTGATCTAGTCTGCTTTCCTCTTCTAGAGCTAGCCTTTATGCTATAATATTATTGTCTGTATAAGTTGTTGCACCTCCACTAGCCATTACATTACTGTCTTATGGTGTTTATGCATTGTTGCCCTTCCACTGTTGTCATTTGGAAACTTTATGCTACCAGGTCGTGTTTGTACACAATTGTTTTCTAGTTCTAACTGCTTGAATTGTTTGCTCCCCTGTTTTCCCTCCACCAGGTTGCACCTGGAAATGAGCACTGGCTCAGTGCACCTTTCCTGATTACCAATTTTCAAACAAATACATTTTTTGATTAAAGGTGAGTTCCTGGCTTCAGAAGTGGTACCAATGTTATTACTATATTGCCATAAAACTGGTAAAGAAAAATCATGGCAATAATCGGTTGGTCATTTTTATAAAGATTCTGCAGTACTTGTATGGTAGACATAAGAAAGACTTAGAATTAGTTACAGATTTTCCATGTAGCTTTAAACAGACCCAAAAACCATTGGAACAGCTCTATAAAAATGCAATCTTTAGGCACATTTCAGCTTATATGTTTCTGTAATTATCATCTTTATTATTAAGGGCATTTGCATGAAATCAGGATCTTTGCCCTATATGCTCTAGCTGTTTGTCAACACCTGACACAACAGTTCAATTTATGACATCTCAATGTGTTGCTGTGGAAATAATTATGATGTAATAAATAAGGGATTATGATGTCATATGTAAACAAGCACCCAGAGCAGATAAAGTATGGGGGGCAGTTATCTTGCGTTTATGCAACTGTCCTCTGTAATAATGAAAAGATGGGAAAGAATTTCAAAAAATATATAAAATAAAAGCTGAATAAATCAAAATCATTTATATCCCAAAGTTTTCTCAATGGTGTTAGATGTTATTTAAGGAAAATGTCTTCAAAAATGCAATACATAACTTACTATATAGAAATCCAGGTTCTTTCTTTCTTTCTTTCTTTCTTTCTTTCTTTCTTTCTTTCTTTCTTTCTTTCTTTCTTTCTTTCTTTCTTTCTTTCTTTCTTTCTTTCACCAATGGTGCTACAACTGTTAAATAAAGTGTGCTTTTAAAGTGCATACACAGCTATGAAAACAATATATGTTGTATATATTCATAGAGAATAATTCATCCTCTCTCTACATTATGAAATGAATAACATATAGAATAAAGTATGGGGTGGTGTGTGTAAACTTTGAGTTTACACATACCACCTTATATTTTATTTTATATAATTGCTGGGTAAAACAAAAAGCTGTTGCTCTGCAGCTGCAGTCTGGTTTCAGTGCGTGGTCCATGGTTGCCGTCATGACTGTCCCATCTTTTTTATTTTTTTTCTTTGAAAGGCGTATGTTTCTTTCATTATTATTTCAGTACATTTAGGTTTAAAACACTTAACGCCAAGTCCAAGTGGTGGTTCAGCGAAAAGGAAAGCGGACAGCAGTTGGGAAGTCAGGAACTCAGGTGGGTACATTTGCAGAGTGAGGAAAACCATGCACATGTTTGCCGTAATAAACACTCCTTTATTATGACAAAGTATGCCACGGTTTCCCTATGGAAAATTGGGAAGCCAGTTATTATATTGCAATAACAGTTAGTCGAGCCATTTATTTGGTACAGTGTCCATTAATGTTGGCAACATAAAGATATACAGACTTCTTTTTATGCAGACAATGCATACAGTAGCTGTATGCATGTATCTATAAACTGTCTTTAATGAATAGGAATCCCTCATTCTCTGAAACCCAAATTTACTTCTTTCCCTTCGTCAGCTGGTTGTTTCTCACATATGCCAAAAATTATAGATACACAATAATTAATGAAACATTAACATTCTAGTTTAGAGTTGATTTAACAAAAAGTACTTTTCTTTTTCCCATAGTATCAGTTTTGTAAGCTTTCCCTGGTTTTGATGAACTCTCACTGACACGTTGGCCATAAGTGCCCCTAATTTGTTTTCTGTCAGGGGATGGAGTGGTATGTCCATATGGAAATTGACTGACAGAGATCTGAAAGATAAAATTTGATTTAGAAGACACTCATGGGCTGATGCTGAGTAATCAATATCATAGTGCCTTAAGATTGGAGACTGCACATCTGATCCCTGTCCAGTTCTTTTATTCATCTTGACAGAAATAAGTTTAAATGCTTACAGCAGTAATGCTGTATTAGCAAGCAGCTGGGCACCTGTCTTGGGAGTAGTAGAAATTATATTTATGGAGACTTATCTTTAAAGAGACTTAACCACCTGGCTACATACATGCCCTATATTTCTTAAAGCTTAAGGAACAAGAAAACATAATATGATCACAGGACTATATGTGGCTGTTTAATCTCTTTTTTTTGGTGTGCTTAAATCAATAGATCATACTTTCAGAAGGACATTTGAAACATGAGACTGAAAAGGGGTGGGGGTAGAAGGAGTTTTGTGTTTAGCACCTAAAGCACATACTTTTGAGAACACCTTTTAAATGGGGGCTTACTAAGTGCTTCAATACCTCAGCAAAGGAGGCCTCACCTGGCAGTTCTATGCATGACTACAGGTGTAAGCACAGAGACATACCTGAACTGTATTGTTCTTTATTCTTTATGTTACATGACTAGAAGAACATTGGAGTCAAAGTAAAAACAGATTTTCTTAAATCTTAAATCTTGTGCTAAATGGACTTCATTCAGGGTAAAGCCTTATTTCTTTCCAATGCATTGGGTAACTAACATGTTTACACTACCCTTTAACATATGACAGCAAAGTACACTTTAATGTTACACACTCTGGCAGCCCCTATTATCACTATAATCACTATAATCGCCCAATGTTCAGTACCTTTCTTTATGTTTTGTAATTTGCCTTTGTTTAGAGAAGAAACCTTCTAGTATCTTTGATGTGGGTTTTCCCTGTGTTTACCACTGCCTAGAAAAGCCTTTTGATAAACCAACCTTGTCAATAAAGAAGACAATTCTTAACAATTAGTGTAACTTTGGAGCACAGCTGTGAGAATTTTGCATTGATATGTAGTAATGCAGAATAAAAGCACCATCACGTGGAAGTTCACAAACCAGACCCCATTAGCAATCTACACTTCTTCTTAAAGAATAGCTTTGTTCTAACTTAAAACACTGAGCACAATCTGGGTTTTATGTATTCCAAACTCACATTTTTATAGTCATGTCCCAATATCAATGGTCACAGAATATATGTACAGAACAACCCCATTGTTCCGAGAGTGCTTGAAACATGAAAACACATTTGGTTACTACTAGCTCACAACAGTACATCTTTAAAATATAATGGTAATCCAAAGGTAATTATAACAACTTTAAAAAACTATAAAAACATTAATGCATTGAAACATGTGTTCACAGCTTGAAAAAGTCTAGTATTGAAGAATGTTATTTGAATTTCTTTTTTGCTGCTGACTCTTCCAGAAGCTGTCAGAGAAGAAGAATGTGGAGTCAGTCTTCTTTGGGTTGGTGTTCCAGCAATGTCAGGTACTTGTCAAAGCTGTCAGGATGACTGGTAAAGGGTTGGTGTCAGTTTTTGTTTAGGTTTCAGCATCAGTATCAACGTCAGTCTCACGTTTTATGCTGAACAGGGTTTCAGCATCCCTTAGGCCCTGTAGCCATTCTTATCCACCCCTACCACTCCCCCATTGTGTCTCCCCATCCTACCACCCTTTTTCCTTCATTCTCCTTCTCTCCTATCACTCCTGCTGCCTCCATCAAGACTCCCTTGGTCCTAAACCCCCTGAAGGGCAGGAGCCCCGATGGGCTCGACCCCAGAACTCATCCATCTCTCCACTTCTGCCATTGCTATACCTCTTACTTCCCTTCTAAACCTCTCTTTCTCCCTTGCCTCCATTCCTGACTCCTGGAAACATACTACTGTCATAGCCCTCCCCAAAGGAAGTGACTCCTCCTAATCTGGCAACTACTGCCCTAGCTCCCTGCTCCTAACTCTAGCCAAAATGCTAGCGCACCTTGTGCTGATCCAGCTTTCCTCCTTCCTTAACTCTTCCTCTTTCTCCACCCCTTTCCAATCTGGCTTCTGTAAATTCCACTCCACCTCCTCCTCCTCCTGCTTACTGACTCCATTCTGTTAGGCATGGATCAGGGCCATATCACCTCTGGCATCTTTGTTGACTTGGTCAAAGCCTTTGACACTATATCTCACCCCCTTCTCCTTGCCAAGTTCAAGGTAGCAGGCCTTTCTGACTCCTCTACCAATTGGTCTTCTCCTGTCTTGTTGGCAGGTCTCAATATATATGAAATTCCATTTCCCCTCCACTTCCTGTCAACACTGGTGTCCTGCAAGGCTCCATCCTTGGTTCTACACTCTTTTTAGTCTTCCTGAATGACCACCCCACTGTCTGCTCCTCTGCGTCCATCCACATGTAAGCGGATGATACTGTTGTGTTGGCCTCTTGATCCTCCCCCTGTGATCACATGGCCAGGCTTCAGCTGGACTTCAACAGCATTCAGCTCTGGTTCTGTCTGAATCAGTTATCCCTCAACACCAAGCAAATGGTTTCAATGACCTTTGCTGCTAGGCAGAAGCTCAATAGGCTTACTGTTCTGTCCTCCTTCCACACCCTAGAAGGGGCCACCATTGACAATGTTACTTCTTGTAAGTACCTTGAGGTCTGGCTTGACCAGCACCTTGACTTTTCTGGGCGTGTGGATGCCATACAGAACAAACTTTGCCACAAACAGGTAGCGTTATACAGGGATAGAGGTTGCATTCCTATTCCTGATCATCATGTAATTGTCCAGAAGATGATCCTTCCCATCTTCAACTTTGGTGACATTGTGTACAGTGCTGCTCCTCAGATCACTCTAGCCAGACTGGATGCCCTCTTTCACTCCTTCTGTCACTTTGCCCTGGACTGTCTGCCCCATGCAAACCATTGTTCCCTCTATTCTTCCTTCTCCCTCCCTCCCTTGAAGCCAAAAGCCTCACTCATTGTGCCTCCTTTCTCTCCAAATACTGGCTTGGCTCACTCCCCCCACATCTTACCTCCATGGGTGCTGGAATATGGGAAAAAGTGGGGTAGCTGTAGTAATAACACAAGTGACCATGCTTTTGCTTCCCTGCCAACACTGCATGCACTAACGTGGCACTTTCAATGCTCTTTGACAAAAGTTGGGGGCTGCCACCACCTCTCACCCTAGGTTCTGACACCTATGCTTACCTCTCTCCTGTCTTCCACTCCCCTTTCAGTTACTCCCTTTGTAACTCTGGCTATCATACCCTCACTGTCTCTTCCAGGAAATCTTCTGCTGGCCAGGCTACTTTCCCCTACTATTTCTCCAAACTATGGAACTACCTCCCCCTGTCTATCAACTCCACCACTTCCCAATACTCTCTATCCTATCTTCTCCACAACTTCTCCCTGCACATCTGATACCACACCTTACTCAGCTCCTCTACCCTCTATTTTCTACCACCAGCTCCTCTCCTTTTCCCTCTCCTCCAGTTCCTGCCTCCTGCCCTATCTTATACCTACACTCTACTGCTACCCTTCCCCTTTAATCTATTATTGCTTTCACTCTCACTGAATTGCACTTCCTGCCTTTCCTCTGGTATAATTGCACTTAAGTTGGCTATGTATTTATCACTGTATATGCTCTCATTCCCTCCTGCCAGCTCAGTATGTCTTTCCTGGTGAAACTTTTGAAATAAATAAATTAATCTGTACAATCTCCTCAGTAAGATCCTTGGTAGTGTTGTGCGGAATTTTCAAATTCCAGTGGAACAACATTTTGTGGAATTTTTGAAATTCTGCTGAAATGCTGCCAAATTTCTCCAGAAATGGAATGGTGGAATTATGCAGCAGAAAATGGTTCTGGAGTAATTTTCCATGGAAAAAATGCTGTTTCACAGAATATTATTCCATGTATCTCAATATATTTCCATGGAAATGGTTGCGGAATGATTTTCCACTGTAAAATGCTGTTCCACAGAATAGTATTCCATGGATCTCAGCAGGGAGAATTCCACAGAAGAACCAGTGAAATTCTGGTGGAAATTCCACCAGTGGAATGGTCATTCTGTGATAATTTCACAGGTGGAATTCTGCATTCCACACAGCACTAATCTCTAGTATGGGCCTTTTGCTCAGTAATTTGAAAAACATTGTTTCTAGATTCTGTTTTTAAGTGAATAGTTTATTTACTACTTCTATGACTGCCTCATTTTCTAATAAAATCAATTTCTTTCAGCATTTACAACTTTCACATCATATTCTCTTCAAGATCCTGAGAGCATGTAAAGTGCATATTTCATAGTAAGTGATTTTATAATATTTATGAGGAAAGTGTCATTGTTTTCCTCCAACAGAGCATTCTTGAGGAGTTTACTCTGGTATAGTTTTTTCAATGTGGCTAGGATCCCCTGATCAATTCTATTAATACAACAGCACAAGCTCTTTGATCATCAATGCCCTTTTATTTTTTTGTTTATAAAGTGGTGAACTGGAAAGGCACACAGAGCCAAGACAAATTCAAGGTGCAACTCGGGGTATGAAACATTGATTTTAGTGATGAAACAAACTAATTTAAAAAGGCTCTAGAGTGTTTTGAGTTCCTCCATACATTTCTCTGTGATCTTCTAAAATAGTTAAATTGACTCAGTGACCAATGACATGCTCTCCCTAGCAATACAAATCTACCATATCCCATGGCAATGATTACATCTGCCAAGCCATCATTTGCTGATAAACACTGTATTCCCATTCAGTAATGTGCTAAATGGCAATTCCATCTGCATATGAATAATACCAGAGATCAGGGTACCTTCGCATCTGCTGTGGATGAACCATATGTATAAAACCTTGTCTAAATTTACATCACAGCAATTATGTATAGTTTTGTGTGACTTTGCATGAATGCCACAGCTAATTGATGCTGCAGAATCTCAAAGCTTATCCTTGGACTTAAGGATAACACAAACTGAAACATCCAAGACAGACATCAACCACCTTTACTTCACTCTCCAAACACTCCAGAACGTGTAATTTCTGGTAATGTCCAAGACAGAATGTTTTCACTTGGCCGTGATGGAAAAAAATGTTGAGCTGCTGAGGCTTCTTTCAGTACTTTAAAATGCTAGGAAACATGAGAGGACAAGCAACTAATTATTGTTAATTAGGCAACTCACAGAGGCCAGGAGACAAGACCTAATTTCAGATTATTAAGTGTTTCAGATAACTGAAGGGCAATTACATGGGGTCATACAGTATTACTTGGTATTACTCAGTATGTTAGGCAGAAGAAAGCTCAAGGCCCATCATGTCTGCCTCTCCACACCATGTGTGTGTGTGGGGGGGGGAATTACCCTTCCTTACTAAAGAGGTATTTATCAAGTTCTGTTTTAATTTTTTTGAAATCTAATATATCCACCAAATACTGAGGAAGAGAGTTTCATAGCTTGCATGCCCTGATTGTAAAGAAGGTATTCCTTTTATTTGTACAAGCACAACAAATGTGCAATTGTTTGTAATGGGACCTCAAGTAAGTGGGTTTGTTGGGTCATAGAAAACTACACTGCCTGGCTAGATGTGGATATTTTAGGATGTTAAATAACAACAAGCGATCTCCTCTGTTTCTTCTCATTTGGAGGTCATAAAGGTTTAATGTACATGTTGGATTGCATCTAATGCAAATATTAACTGGCTTTATAGAAAAAAAAGTATTTGGCAGCATAGTCAACTGGGCAGAGCACAGATCTGTGAACAAGGAGATCCCAGATTTGAGTACCATTATAGATACAACTCAGTGTGAGCTCAGGAAGTCTCACCCTTCCTGTGCTTTAATCTTTCCACCTATAAAACTGGGGCAAAACAGGACACCAAGGGCAGGATTTTCAAAGTGTGGTGCAGGGCTTGTGTCCAGCTCTGCTCCACAACACTTATGTTCTGGTGGTGTGCCAATCCCTTCACAGCAACTGTGCCCAATTTTAAAATCTCAGTCATTGTTGTGACAGTTTCCACACATTACAGCAGCTTGAGCCAAATATCTGGTGCAAGCTCTGTAAAAACAGCCTCTGGGATTGAAACAAGTTAGAGCAGAAAAAGTTGGTCTAATTTGCAGCAGCTGCCACACAGGATAGAAAATCATGTTAGAGCCCCAAAAGGCCCATGCCATGTATCATTGGTGCACTGGGGCTTGTAGTGATCTAAGGCTTTTGAAAATCCTTCCCATGTCTCTTCTGACTTGAAGAAACTTGGCTGACTTTAACAGTATTAAAACAAGTCTGGTGTTGCATTCGTTTGTTAGTTTTGTATTAATATAAGTGGACAATGAAATACTGTAATCTCTACAGTGTCTGATATTTCCAGGTGGTCTCCCATCCAAGTACTGCCCTGTCCCAATCCTGCTTAGCTTCCAAAATCAGATGAGATTTGAAGCATTCCAAGTGGCATAACCGTAGGACTATATGTAGTTAGGTGAAACTTCTTCCTCCATGACATAATACACTTCCATAAAATCGTGGCAACATACTATCAATATATGACAGACTTCGTCAACTATCTGTCCTGACTGCTTCCAGCTACAGGTAAGACCAATACCTTATTTAGAAGAACCTTTCATGGGCTTTCAGACTATGTAGACTGCTGTACATAAGCATTCCCATTTCATTATTCTGGTATCCAGGTTTTGCTTAGACACCCCTCCACAACCGAAGTAATTTCCTGATCTCACCCTTCCCCCATCCTCACATGGACTGATGTTAAAAAAGCAATTGCCAATCCCTGGAACTGTGCCAGATTCTGACATAATCTTTACATTTAGTTTCCCTCCCTTGCCCCCTCAGGCTGCAAAATATCTTCTGTTAACAGTGGTCTCATCTCTTGAACCCTGATCCATGATTTGGAGGGGAGGACAATAGGAATCAAAATGCAGCATAATTCAACTGCCCAAACCTGCAGAGCACTGTCCCCTCATTTACAGTCATTCTATGTGGCTGTATTAGCACACAGTGTACACAACTAGGAAGGGGTAGTGAAGTGGTCTAGGTAATTGGTGACTCTCGGCAGACTGACAGGTTGGACCTGAAAAATGAATGCTCAGTGATTAGGTGTGCTCAGTGCAATAAATCAAGTTCCAATAACCAAAATCATGGCAACAGTATTCCATGAGGATTGTTAATATGCTATTACCATTCTTTCACGCAAAGTTCACATACAAAAGAAAACAAAATTCATAGACCCCTACAGCATAAAGAAACTCTACAAACATTTTTGTGAACATTGACTTTTCTGGGTATCTCTCCCATCTGTACTAACAGCTTTACGTTGCATAAAACTGTAAAGGCACAATGCATATATGAGTGGTACCATTGTGGACCTACTGTAGAACATGAATAATATACAGTAGTGCTACAAACAATACATGAGAAAGTGAAAACATATAAGAAGATTAAATGGTTAAAATACAAACTAGTTCTTAAAGACAGGTACCAACCATTGTTAAAGCTATTCTGCAGCAAAGAAAATACTGTAGCTGCATTAAATTTGATGAACACATGGATCTTAAACCAATGAAAATTATTACCTCTATTCTTAAATTCCATCCATGTTACCCTATGCTTAAATTCCAGCAGCAACATGCAAATGTAATATATATATATATATATATATATGATATATATTATTAATTGATTGATTGAATTTTCAAGTTTTATTGCTAAAGACATATGGAGCTTATAACAGCTCAGTTCTAGATGTATCCTGGGGATGGGGGAAGAGGAGTATGCAGTATAAGATACGCATGTGAAAATACATACTTTAAGGTGAATTCGTTATAAAAATAAGTACAGCAAAATTACACACAATAAAATAGGTTAAAAATTAATAACAGTGCATAGTCACAATTTACTGGCAAAATATGCAGAGATACAAAAATATAGATAAAATATTATGCAAATTAAGATACAAGCACTATTATTACAGGAAACAATGTCAGACAGTAGAAGGATTAGCACCACTCAGGCTGCTTAGGTGTGATCTAACAAAACCAGTACAGGAGGTGGGATCAGGGCACAATATAACCAGATGGATTTACTGATTAAGGCACAGTTAGCTTGGGGAGTAAAAAGTTGCTCACAGCTGGGGGTGGGGGACAGGAGGAATGACAACAACACTAGAGAAAGGAATACAAGGGTCATGGATAAGGAACAGCAGAGGGGTGGGGTGGCAAGGTCTCAAAAAAGGGATTTGAAGGAAGTGAAGGAGGAGGATGAGTGGATAGACAGAGGGAGGAAGGAAATGAGTTTAGGAAAATATTATGATAAGACAGATTTGCCCATGGAAGGTTTCCTTGAGAGAGAGGGAGAGGGAATAAGAAGCAGTGTTTCAGAGGGGTAGAGTAAGAAGGGGTCAGGAAAGGAGGGCAGAGAGTTAATGAGAGAGAGATAGCCAAATCGGAATTTAGAGGTGAAGGTTGCACAATGTTTGAGACATCTGGCATCAAAGGAATGAAGGGAGAGGGAGGAGTAGAGAAAGCAGTGGTGTGTATGTGGGGAAAGTCCGAGGCAATATGGCAGAAAAAGTGGAAGATGGGATCCAGTCTGGCAAGTTTGGATTTGAGAACAACGCCATAGTCAAAGATGGGATGGATCACCTTCATGAGTAGCTCCCTTCGGCAGGGAGAGGGATACTGACTTTAGTTCTTTTTTACTCAGTCAATACTTTTTCCTGCCCTACGATCTCCCCGACAACACCCACCAGACCCAACACCGACTCTCTCACACACTTACTAGTTATCCGCTACTTGTTCAGAACCATGATGGGTGGGTGGCCCGCCATGTCTATTATGCAAGAGTCTGTGGTGGGTGCTGGCCATGGGCAGCCTGACATCATTTTTCTCCATTTTCTCCCTCTGGGTTGTAGCATCAGGATGTGTGCACCAAGCACGTCACACTAAAGCCCTGCCCTTCATGCACTCCCTCTGTACTGCCATCAGTCTCCACTAGGTGGTAATTTCTGCAGTGGGCCAGGTGTCTCCCTCCCCAAGAAAGGAGAGCTGTCATTGGGTGCTTGATCCTCCCTCACGCTGCCAGCCAACCGAATGACTCGTGTTCATTCCCAAACTCAAGTCACTGGCGTGAGGAGTGGAAGTGCAAACTGCTTTTTCACTGGATCAGCTGTGGCTTTATTTCAATACAGTACAACTAGTTTGGGCTGAGTTTGGGATGGTTAGCATCAGTGTGCACTGAAAATTCTCAGTACTGGTGTAGTCAGACCCTAAGGTACTTAAAAGAGAGGACATCAGCAAGTACAGTACCATCAAGGGTGTGTAAGGGGGGGAGAAAAGAGAGTCTGGCAAGCCTCTGCCAGCAGCCAAAAGCATAGTGAGTGTAACGAAAAAGGGGCAGGGTGGGGGAAGGAGGGGGAGATGCAGAAGTGGGAGGAGAAAGTAAGTAAGTAAATCTTTATTTGTATAGTGCCTTTCCATAACCAAGGCGCTGTTTGAGAAGATAAAGAGCCCCGCTGCAATAAGCTTGTCCGGGAGAAAGAGGACAAATAGGGAGCAGGTGGTGTAAAATGAGTTGAAGAAAGCAGCAATGGCAGCTGAGTCAGTAATGTGGGAGTTACTAACCTTGAAGACGTGAGTACAAGTAGGTCAGGGTGAGGAAAAGGAGTAACTTTCCAGAATTTGGAGGGGTGGTTAAGGTTGCTTTTGGAGTGTGGATGTGAAGAAATTGGATTTTGAATGCTTGGTGGCTTTGGTGAAAGCACTGCAAATTTAACAGAGTGGCAGGGGAAACTGTGGTCTTATAAGACCTCCTGGCCAGTTCATGAGCTGCAAAGCAGGCCAGTAGCTCAGCAGAGATCTCGGCAAGGAGATAACCTCAGGCCCAGGTTTTCCTTAGGGGGGTGGCAAGGTAGTCCCTGACAGCCATAGATTTGTTATAGAAGGAATCAACAGTTGAGTTGATATCAGTGGCTGTGGAGCTATGGGATCGGTCAGTGCCTGACAGGTCTGCATAGAAGGTGGATTGATCTATGTATCTATCTATCTGTCTATCTATCTGTCTATCTGTCTATCTATCTATTCTGTCAGTCTTTCTTTCTTTCTTTCTTTCTTTCTTTCTTTCTTTCTTTCTTTCTTTCTTTCTTTCTTTCTTTCTTTTTCTTTCTTTCTTTCCTTCCTTCCTTCCTTCTTTCTTTCTTCTCCAGTAAAGTGATATTGAGCTGGTTTCAGCTTGTTTCTATATCTGACTGGGGAGGGGGAGGGAGAAGAAAACAGAACAGAACAAAACAAATTCAAGGTAAAATGTATAAATAATATAGTAATATGGAAATAAGTAAGACAAAATATATAATTTACCAAAAAATGCTTCTGAATAAAAGTGCCAAATAGTATATCACCATGCAGTAAATTACAAAACAGGCAAAACAATATTATTCTGGGATTAACACAAATGAAGGGCCACGCCCATAGTTCAGTGAGTGGGGATACCTCCTTAAAACACCCACACGCCCAGCCTCCTTTGCTTAGCATTCGAGCTTGATGCTGGGCTGGGTGTGTGGTTCTTCCTAGCTGCCTTGTTTTGGCTTACCTGCTGCTTCTCCTCCTCCATTTCTTGTTTTTTCTCTCTGCCTCATGGCTCCACCGTTCCTTTCTCTCGCTTCTCTCTAGTTTTTAACTTTGCCGATCGCCGGTGCTCTGCGGCCGGTTTTTGCCGGTGCCCCCCCCGCTCCCGTTCCCACTCCTGCTAACCTTTTCTATTGCCCTTGCCTGTCCTGTGCTTTGGGTTCTCTTTTTTGGGGGCCTTTTCCCTTTCCTTCTTTGGCTGTTGATTCTGCCCATCTCCTGGTTTCCTCCTCCACAGACCCGGCCCATCCACATGCATACCAGTCCATGCGGCTCCCGACGTCCGTTTCCAGGACGGCTGGATTTGGCTGCTAACCAAAAATGTTCCGCTTTCTGTTTTGTGCAGCTATCATATTGGACTCCAGCTCTACTTCTCCTGCTCTGCCTAAATTCATTAGTGTCTGTTTCTACTGCCATTTGGATACTACGTTTTGCTGGACCTTCTATGCCCCATTATTAAAGAATTCCTACAAGCCATATTCCTGATACTCAAGCCCTACTTTCTATTACTTCCCTCACTTGGCTGTCAGAATCTACATGGGGCTCTGTTCCAGCTTGGCTGTTCGGTGCCTAAGTGGGGCAACTGGCAGCTCTAACTTCTCATTTATTCTGTCATACTATTTTTCGCTATGGCTTCACCAGCTTCAACAGAGGGACCTGCTCCTCCACAGCCTATTCCAAGGAAACGTACAGCTAAAGCTAAGCATTCCTTAAAGGATTTGTCTTTCCCTCATCTAACTGCTGAATTGAAGAAATTGGGTGTCCCTTTCCATGCAAGTGCAAAGAAACAGGAATTATGCGATTTACTACTTGAACACCAAAACCGCAGTTCTCCATCGTGACCTGTTTCTCCTCCAAGCCCCGATGCCACTGCCTTTTCCAAATTAAAGGTTATTCTTTCTCAACTAGCTACATCCTTGGTGGACATTTCTAACTGGCTTGAGGTTCTTGAGAAACAGCAACCGCCTCTTCCGGTGCTTCCTCCTCAGCCTCTTTTTCTCCATGATGTTCCTAATCCGATACCTGATCCTGCTCCAGAGCCTCTACCTCTCCCATCCATTCCTGATACTCACTCCACACCAGGTATGCCTGCCCCTGGCTCCTCGGTACCAGCGATGTCTCCCATCCATCTAATACTTAGTCATCTCCTCAAGGATATCATTGACGGAAAGGATGTTAATCTTATTTCATTGCTTATTTCTTCTCACGATACCATAGAAAAAAGAATTATATCTTGTGGAGATTTCACTGTCATTCTTCATTCCAAGGATCCTCGACTTGCCAAGAAACTTACTATTCTTGAGTTTGTTTTGGACTTTAGCTTCTACAGGGACATCCTTTGTTCCACTTTCCCTGCTCACAGAGAAGAGCTGGATGCCTACCTTTATTTGGTTGTTGATCTTGGTATTTGCTATGAAGGCACTCATTTTTTTGATTACCACAAGTCATTTTCTGCTAAGGCTGCTGCTGCCTTGTCTCATTTCAACGTACATTTGCATTGGGGCTCCCTCAACAACGAGCTCTTCTGCCGCAACTTTGCTGGGCAGCAAGCATTAACTTGCCAAGTATGTGGCTCGTTTTCCCATACAGCTACTTTTTGTCCTTTATTTGTACCTGATACATCTTTCTCACGTCCAACTACCACTTCTGGACTTACTATTACTCACACATTTTGCAATCCTAATGTGCTTCCTCATTTTTCTCATGACAGGTATGGTCATCCTGTCACACTCATTGCTGGTAGACCTGTCTGCAACAACTTTAATGCCATAGGTTGCACTGTTCAGGACTGTCATCTCTTGCATGTTTGCAGCCATTGTGGGGATGTCCACGCCAAACCTGTTTGCCTGACTTTACAACTAAAATTCTGACTAAGCCTACATCCATCAACTCCCATTAATTTTAAGACTCTGTCACAACTGCTTGCTACTCACCCATCTCGAATGCTAGTCCATCACCTCATCTCAGGCTTCACTTTTGGATTCCACACTGGGGTGTGTTCTGTCCCTCGGGATTTTCTCGAATGCTCCAATCTCCACACTGCTTTATCTCAATCAAACGTCATCAAGTCTCTGCTTCAGAAGGAGCTGGATAAAGGCTACCTAATTGGACCATTTCCTCATCCTCCATTCTCTGTGTATTGTGTCAGCCCTATTGGTATCACCACTCGGAAAGTTTCAGGAAAAAAGAGACTCATCATTGACTTATCTGCTCCGCATGCTACTTCCCATTCCCAGTATCAACTCTCTTATTCCTTCTCAAGACTTCTCCTTAGCTCATGCTCGTATCGATGACGCTATCATTACCATTAAACATCTGGGTAAAGGTGCTTGGTTATCCAAGACTGACATTTCCGATGCTTTTAAACTACTCCCTATACATC
Organism: Neoceratodus forsteri; assembly: GCA_016271365.2. Classification (NCBI taxonomy): domain Eukaryota; kingdom Metazoa; phylum Chordata; order Ceratodontiformes; family Ceratodontidae; genus Neoceratodus; species Neoceratodus forsteri. Next base: position 309,825,743 of record CM028133.1, read on the forward strand.
CGTAGCTCTGGCACCTCTATGATATCAAGTGGGACCACCAGTATTACTTCACTGTGCAGGTTACTTTCGGGTGTAAAAGCAGTCAGAAATTATTTGATTTATTCTCCTCTACACTATGTTGGCTATTATTGAACTACTGTCATGTGACTTCTGTCATCCACTTACTCAATGATTTCCTTCTCATCGAACCTCCCTCTGCACCTCCTGTGGCAGCCTTGACTTCTTTGCCAGCGGCGGCTCTACGCCAGGGCTCACCAGACACGCAGGCTCCCCAGTAAAAATGCTGTGCCCCAGTTGGTGCCCCATATGGTGCAGAGCTTCCCCCATAATAACAATATATCAGTGCCCTGGCTGCCATCTGTTGTGCCCCATCTGTGCCCTGGTAACCATTTGTGGCTAGAGCTGCTACTGTTCTTTGCATCTTCTATTCAAACAATTGGCAGTACCTATTTTGGAGGAGAAGACTATTGATCCAACCACTGAACTGGAATTTCTGGACATAACCCTCGATACGATTGGTATGGAAGCCAGACTTCCTTCTGATAAATTACTTTGAATCAAAAACCTGGTCCTGTTTTTTTCACACCACTCATCATGTACAAAACAAGAACTCCAGTCCTTGCTGGGTTATCTCAATTTTGATACTCACATAATTCCTCAAGGCCGTGCCTTTATATCCTACCTACTTGAGCTACTCTCTTCTGTCTCAGCCTTACACCATTTCATTACTATCACATCTGCTGCTAAATTAGACTTTGCCATGTGGCATCTCTTTTTGGACCAATGGAATGGTTGTTCCATGTTCTACAAGGATATCTCTCCAGGCCAAGCTCCCCAAGTCTATACAGATGCTTCTCCTGCTCATGGATTCGCTTCCATATTCAAAACATCCTGGATTGCTTTGACATGGCCTTCTACTTTTTTTCAATTACCTGCAGCCTCCACTTCTTCTCCGCTTTTTGAAATCTATCCTGTAGTCACAGCAGCCTTTACTTGGGGTCACCTCTGGTCCTTAACTACTGTATCAGTATTTACGGATAACCAAGCTACTGCCAACATCATTAATAAAGGCAGATCACCTGCTCCTACAATCATGTTATTCTTGCGGAGATTGACATGGCTTTCTCTCCTACATAATTTCTGCATATGTTGTTTTCATATCCCAGGTCATCTCAATTCAGCAGCTGATCATCTGTTAGGTTTTCAATTCCAGAAATTCCACTCCCTGCTACCTACGGCAGACCTCCAGGCAATCCCAGCTCCTTAGTTCCAAGATCTAATCATGCCATAACGAGTTACCTTAAAACAGCTCAAGCTCTCATGTGGTCCACTCTTTCAAACCATACAAAATCAGTTTACACAACAGCTTGGAAAAAAATTGTCACATTTTACTCCATGACTTCTTCTCCTTCCTTTCCAGCATCTCTGTCTGTTATTGTTGCCTAAATTACGTATTGTCATACAACTTGTAAACTATCTTATTCAACCATCCGCCAATACTTGGCAGGCATTCAATTTCATTTTTGCCAGCAAAATCCGGTTTCCATATCCTTTCTGTCACACTCAGCAGTTAAATTATTACTCACAGGCATCCAGAGACTTTCCATCAAATGACCTCCTTCTCATCTACCTATTGATGATTCAATATTCAAGAAACTGATCGACTTACTCAAGAGTGAACCTCTGAACCCTTCTTTCATTATCTTGTCTGCAGCCATTTGTCTTGCATTCTATGGATTTTTACGCTGGGGAGAATTCACTGTTTCCATATCATATGCAACTAACTACCTCAAGGTTAAACATCTTTTCAAATGTTCAGACTACTACGTTCTACATCTTCCGATGTCTAAGACTGACAGATTCTTCAAAGGTGCCGATATACTTTATTTTCCTACTGCTAATGTTCGGGGCCCTATTAACATCCTGAACCAGCTACTTCTTCTTCATTGCCAATTATCACCTGAATCACCCCTTCTACCATCAATCAACAAATTACCTCTGACTACCAAAGAACTTATGGATTTGGTTTGACTGCTTCTACAATGTCTTGGATACAACCCTCTCGACTATTCTGGTCACTCGTTTTGAATAGGAGCTGCTACATCTGCTTCCAGAAAGAAAATTCCAGCTCATATTATCAAACGTCTAGGAAGATGGACTTCATCATGTTTTGAAGCTTACATTCTGAATCCTGAACTGGAACTATGCTCTGCTTTTCTTTCCATCTCCTCTTAGTACGCCCAGAAAGAGGGCAACTTGGTGGCCATGGTTCCTCAGAGGTTTCCTCCATTACAGGGTTTTTTTCCTCTCCTGAGTGTTGCCAGGTATACTCTCTGAGATCTGGAAGAGGTGGATAGTTACTTCTTTTGGGCTTTCAAATATCAAAAATTCATAAAACAAGATAGGAATAGTAAGGCCAAAAAAAAAACATGTTACACCAAGCACAAATGACTTCAAAGCATCTCTGCACAGTGAAATGAAGGGCCCCACCAGTAGTTCAGTGGGCAGGGATACCTCCTTAAAACACCCACATGCCCAGCTTCCTTTGCTTAGCATTTGAGTTTACATCCACCCTTCCCTTCTTCTTCTCCGGCACTCTTCTCATCTTCAGGGCCTTCAAATATCAAAAATTCATAAACAAGATGGGAACGAGTAAGGCCAAAAAAACTCATGTTACACCAAGCAGAAATTACTTCAAAGCATCCCGCACAGTGAACAATGATATTAGGAGTAGGGAGTAATGCCTGGTGAACTGGGGAAGGGGGCTAAGCTAGTGTCAGAGTGGGGATGAAGGTTGATGACAGAAGTTGAATCCCATATCAGAAACAGCTGCAAGAGTAAGTAGTTAAATCACAGAGGAGAGATTTCAGAGTGAGAAGGGAAGGAGCAGAGTGAATGGAAAGGGGAGGCAGCCCCAAATTTTAGAGAAGTGGAACAAGAAAGCAGTTTGGCCAGTAGTAGATTTCACTGTTGGGAGAGCAAGAGAGTGAACACAAGCATTGTGAGAGGAAATAAGAGGAAGAAGGGGAAAAGGCAGGAGAGAAGCAAGATACATAGGAAAGGAGCTATTTTTATATATATATATATATATATATATATATATATATATATATATATAGATATACAGTAGTATATCTATATCTTTATATACATATATATATATATATATATATATATATATATATATATATATATTCTTTGCAATAAACTCCATTAATGCATCAGTTAGGGTTGTTTCCATACCAACAAAAGTGTAGAAATTCAACGTTAGGGTTACTACCCCACCCCCATGCCCCCATTCTCTACACACCAACAGATGCCAGGTGTGCCATGGAGTCATCAGTCCCAGCTCTCACCCTATTCCATGTGTAAGCAAGCTGACATGCTACAGTATAGGAGAATGGGGTGAGAGTTAGGACTGAAGACTCTATGGCACACCTGTTGGTGTGTAGAGGATGGGGAGTAGGGATGGGGAGGTGGGGTGGTATTGAATTTCTACACTTTTGTCAATGTGTAAACAACCATAACTGATGCATTAATGGAGTTTTTTTTGCAAAGAATGTCCTTTCTTTTTGAAAAAGTGTAATATAAATAGTAAATGGAATGTGTTGGTCTCCCACCAAGCTGCCCATTTTTGCATAATGATATGTGTCTGTGGAAGCATGGGCCCTGTGGGCCCTGCACTCCCATTTACACATAACTATGGAGCCATACAGCATCTCTATAGAGCAAGGAAGCCTTGTAACACAAATTTGCCAATATCTCAGGAACCTAGCAGCTAGGAAAAAAATTCAAGTGTCATTGTAATCATGACAGCGAGTAGTTCTCACAGCATAATATGACTGAATCCATATCTTGCATTGTTTATGAGATATGGGCACTGAAATGTGCTGTGAATGCTAACTCTGTGGGCGTAATAGTGGCCCACTGGCATGAAAATGAGCAATTGGAATATTAATTCCCAAATATCTCAGTTACTGTACAAGGTAGAAAAAAATTCAAATGTCATGGCATTCATGGCTTTCCAACCTACTTCTGCACTTAGTCCCCATATAGGGGGACAAAGAATTTTTGCAAAGAAAAATCCATATCTCAAACCGTTTGTGAGATACGGGCACTGAAGTGCAGCACGGGCTCCACAATGTTATCCTATGGGAACATTTCTAAACTTCAGAATGCTGTAATTATGGGCCTGTTTGATGTTTTCATACTAAACCACCAAAAGGCACATCTGTGGCACTAGTGCTTGCCACCCTGAACATTTCAGGCCAATACCACAGTCCACCTTCCCATAATGAAGTGACAAAGAAAACAACACATACCAAAATGTGTTTGTGCAGTCTTGTCATGATTACTTCAATGTTTTCATGAGTCTCCTATCTCTATAATGGAAATGTTATTGCACACACCAAAATTCCCCCAGCTACTATTGTTCCTGAGCTTGAATGTTTGCACAGCAACAAAAAATGTTGCCATGATAAAAATACATCAACAACTTGAAAAACATATTTGCAGGCAAGATACAGACAAGCTAAAGCCAGGGTCATTTTCCTCAGGGCCTGATTAGGTAAACACAACTGCTGGTGTTTACCAAACTGCATTATTTTTGAATTACAGTGTTTTTTTTCCCTTGTTGCCAACTGAAAAACTAGATGGTGGCAGCATGAAAACAATTTTGGGAAGCTCGACAGCAAATACGTGATCGCGAAAGTTTTTGTAATGCACATATACATTTTTCCTTAGACTATAATGGGACATGAAAACATGGAATAACTTTTGAACAGAGCAATATTTTTTTACCAAATCTTCAAAAGGCACCAGTTAAACCCAGGCCATGTGTAGATCACCAAATTTGAAGCCACTGAAACACATTCTTCAGTCCATTATGGCTTACTGAAGAATTCATAACAAGTGTGATTTTTCACTTTTTGAACATGCTACAGTTCCACAACCATACATCTGACTGGAACAAAACTTTCCAGATCTAGAGATCTATGGTAGGCAGTTCCACATTCCAAATTTCAGTAAAATCAGATAAATAGTTGCAAAGTTATTAAAGTGCAAACTTTGAGGTTTAACATAGAAGTGGCCGTGCAACCCTAACTATAGTGGCACTACCATTTACATACATTTATACTGGTATTGAACTATATATATTATATATATATACAGTATATATATATATATATATATATATATATATATATATATATATATATTATATATTTTGCAAAAAACTGTGTTAATGTACCAGTTAGGGTAACTTAATGCCACAAAAGTAGGGAAATGTGGAGTTAGGGTTTCCAACCCTAATGCCAGACCCCCAGCCCCAAACAGCAAAAGAAAAAAACATTAGGGTTTTGGATCTCTGGAGTCTTGGTGAATCAGTGGTGGGGTCTTAATTGAGGGTTTTCAACTCTAATGCTCACCCCATTCAGCGAGCAAGCAAGGTCATACACTCCTTTCTTCATGCAGGGCCTTGCATGTAGTAAAGTACAACAAATTGTATGGGCAACCTGTGGTGACACATACTTTTCTACCTTTGAAGAGGGTATCATTATGAGGAAGTAGCTTGGAGTTGTACCTTGCTTTGGAATGGAGGCTATGGGCTGGGAGGAGGGGTGAGCAGTAGGGTGACAACCCCCCCAAGGAAGACCCCACCACTGATTCGCCAAGACTCCAGAGACCCAAAACCCTAATGTTTTTTCCTTTTACTGCTTGGGGGGTGGGAAAGGAGCATTAAGGTTGGAAACCCCTGTCTATTCTCTTTGCATTAAAGTCTCTAAATGGTGATAATACTGATTTTTACAAAAACTAACTTACTTTTCGAGGTAGTATAATCATATCTTAATTTCATGTGGGAGAGCATGGCCCTGTGGGCCCTGTGCTCCTATCCCTACATAGATATGTACATGTACTGTATGTTGCTGTGCAAGCACAGGACCCAAACAGCAACCAAATTGTCACAATAGCCTTGTTATTACCGCACCTCATCAACCCCATACAGAGAATGTTCAAATCCCATTTGAACCATCATTCCATGGTATCGAAACATCATTCTGCACCACAGGTGCGAAAACACATTTTGGCCCAGATTTGAGAAATGGCAGCTGTCATGTTCATGAGGTGGTATAAAAAATAACATTTGGGGTCAAAATATTTAAAATTACCCAACTTATGAGTGATCATAGTAGAATTTCAATGTATGTGTATAACTTTGCCATTTTCACGTATTTTGACCCCACATTTTCAACATAGCCTTCTTATGCCCCACCTCATGAACAAGGGTGGTGAAAATTTTCAATCCCGCACTAAAAGATGATTTTGCCAAGTGACTGAGAAATCACCTTGAACCAGACGGTATGCAAATTCCACTGCCATTGTTGCGAGGTGGGTCCCAAAATACATGTTGAAAAATTTGGGCTCAAAAATATGAAAAAATTGCAAAACTATGCAACAAAGTTGAAAATCATATTGAAATACATTGAACCACATTTATCTTAGTTTCTCATATTGCAGTCAGCGGTTTCAGCAGCAAGATGTGTCTTCAGTCAGACAATGGATCTTCCTGCTGTGACCTGTTAAGGTGAGTGATTGTGTGGTGAGGTGTGGCATGTGACTGCTGAGTGGGAGGTGGAGGCGGGGGATCAAATCAGAGAGGGACAATTTTCTTTTTTCCAGGTTAAAAAAGAAAAAAGACATTGAGGGACAGGTTTCTTTATATGACAGCAGGATGGTAACTTGAGGGTGGGGGTGCCGCTAGACACCAGGGACACAACAGCCATTATGGGTATGATGAACGGAGGGTGGGGGTGTCACTAGACACCAGGGAAATACAAAAACATCATGGGGATGGTGATCAGAAGGTGGGCAGTGCCACTAAACACCAGGGAGATAACAAACATTATGGGGACAGTGATTGGAGTGTGATGGTGCCACCAGACACCAGGGAAATACAAAAAGATCATGGAGGGAACACTGTAGAACATGGCCGCTTAGCACATGAGCTCTACTCCTAGCTTGGGAATAGAGCGGCAGTAAATGTAGTAAACCCACAAAATATGGCTGTTGGAGGTATCATGGCAATCCACAAACTATGTGAGACAAAATGAGCCAAGTAAAATAACTTTTCCCTGCCACAGGAGAACAGCACCATGGAGCAAACGATCAGAGGCCTTGACATGTGGGTGGCTATGAGCAGACCAGGCAGTTTCCTGATTGACGCATGGCAGGAGATGCATGTGGTGGTCTGATGCAAGAGAAGACAGCAACCAACTGCAACTGGGATCACCAAACACACAGCAGAGGAGCAGTATTCACTTTTATCCACAAAGTGCCACAAACTGAGGGTACTAAACTATATATAAAAAAAAGTCAGTAAGGAAAAACAAAACATATAAACTGTGTATGTTACCTGCTTAGACTGCAGTGCCAATGGAACTTGAAGGCACAAAACAGATACCAGGGGCCCTGGCAATGGACAATCAGCTGAGTGACCAATTGAGCTACATAACATATACTGTATGTTAGAAGCCCGTGAGATAGACATAGCAGAAGTAAAAACAGTGCTTTCCAGGACCACAGAAGAGGCGAGAGTCTTGCAAGATAAAGTCAATGTGGTGGAGCAGAGAACCAACATGCTATAAACCCACCAGCATAAAATGTTGGCAAGGCTGGAGAACCATGAGGGTCACATGCTGAAATTATGGGAGTGAGCTGAAGACCAAGAAAATTGGGGATGCCACAGCAACATAAGAATCCTGAACATCCCCGAGGGTCTAGAAGGGAGAAGCATGGAAGATTTCCTTTATGACTTTCTGCCCAGGCTGCTGAGAGACATATGGAGTGGCCCAATGGAAACTTGAGAGGGCCCACTGGACCAGGGGACAAAAGGCATCTCCAGGGAATACACTGAGTCCAATAATCGACTATTTCCTGAGGTACTCTACTAAGGAAAGAGTGCTGAGAGCTGCCAGAGACTTAGGTGAGCTGAGTTTTAGACAGGCCAGAATATCATTTTTCTGAGACTTCAGGCATGAGGTGGCCATGTGACACAAGTCTTTTGGGCAGTTAAAGAAAGACTTAAGAGCAGCTAATTTTAAATATAGCTTCAGGGGTCTGAGTGGGCCATGAGTTACTAAGGAGGGCAAGGAAATGGTGGGGAACACCCCACAAGATATAGAATGGTGGGTCTCAAAATGCTGGCCACACATCAGACTTGGGACTTCAAGTCCCAGAAGGCTCTGGTACCTAGGGGAATGGAATGCTGCACAGCAGAACCGAGGTGCTAGCAGTTGAAGTGCAGGGGACTGTAAACATGGTATAACAGGCAGAGATGACATAGTGGCCCCCAGGGAAGCTACTAAGATAGTGGACAGTAGCGCTCGATTCCGAAACATGCAGCCCACCACAGTGGCTCACACACTCAACCCCCACAGCACATCGGGTGAACATAAAGACCTCCCAAGGACTCAGCCACAATGCTCATGCCCAAGGTCCTAGAGCAGAACAGGGTGAGACAGAGGAACAACTAGCCCACAAGCATCGCCACCAGATAAATATCTCCGTGATGACTCCAGCAGTGAAAAGGAAGCCAAGGACAGCCGTCCTAAGTGACTTGAGCAGCAGGAGGGGACTATGGCTGGCTGGGTGGAAGCCTCAGAAGAATTCCTGGAGGAGTTTATGGACAGTTCCAAGTTGACACAGGAGCTTCTTAGACCGAGGGCATGGTTCCTCACTGAAGTAACAGCATCTGGACATGGATGAAGAACTGCTGAACTGACCACAGGGGTGCATCTCACTAAGAGGGAACCGTTGAGGTGACAGCGAGCTGGTCCTCACCACAAATCATTAAGTAGCGTCATGGTAGGTGGTCATAGCTTAAAAAGTCCAATGTTTGCAATTGCTTAATGGGTGGGAAACTTATGGGTGTTGTTCTGTGTGGAGAAAGTTAAAAGTTAAACTGGTTTTTGAATTAAAAAATAAGATATGTTGCTGTGTTTCAGAAAAAGAGAATGATGTGGTCGGCTGGAAGTTGAGGAAGGCATGGGGGGGTAGAAGGGGGAAGAGGAGGTAATGTTGAACCAGTAGCCAGGTATGCAGACTAGTCCCCCACCATCAAAATCCTTGTAAGGGAGGTGAAGGGACCGAATAACCAGATCAGTTACTAGGTTTGAAGCATGGGGAGCAATAGAGGTATCTAAGAACACAGAAGAATAGGAAAGGTTAGGGGAGAGGTGCAGGGTGGTTGGGGCAACAAACCTACATTGAAATGTGGGTAAAGCCACATTCACCTGGACTGGCACAGCTATCTACTCAGTCTTAGGATCCCCCCCCCAAGTTTGGTCCTTGATAGGGCTTGAATCAGATGCCCAGAGGACAACTTCCCCTGCAATGGAGCAACAACCTCTTACCCCTCACCAGATTATAGTCAAGGCTCTAGTAATGTGCAAGCTGGGAGGACCCTTCGGCACCCTGGGAAGGGATACCACGTGCACACAGGATTCACTGGAAGGCCAGATGTCAGGTCATTCCAAGCTACAGAACACAGGTTTCTGACAACAGGGCACCAAGCAGGAGTGGCATGAGCTCCACAATATCCACACTACCCATCAGTATCTAGGTGACGTAGTTGGGGTATAGGGGCACATACTTTTCCCCTTTCGTATACACCTAAGGTACTTTAGTGGACTCACAACATAATCCAACTTACTGTAGGACTGATCGGTAATACCTAAGTATTACTACTCCCCCCTGATTGGCCAGAGAACACTCAGACCATCAGGGCCACAAAAGGGGGGATTTCGAGAAGGGAGGGACTGATAACACAGCATTAAAAGAGTGAAGGGTATAATCTGTGTTAAGTGTAAAGACCTGCAAGATCGGCTTGTGTGGTGCTGCTGCTGTTGGGCTCTGTTTAGTATCTCTTGCAGATATTTTCAGAGTAGAAACCTACAGGCCACAGTTTCAGACCCAGTAGATTGGAGAGTGCTTTGCTTCCAGGAAGAGGGAAGCAGGACTATCACAGGATCTGAAGTCAGGGAAAGGGAAGAACAAGCACTGGAGTAAGTGATACGTGGGATATAGTAAAGCAACATGGCATCCATGGACAGGAAAAAGGGGTTGATGTGCATCTCCTGGAATGCTAACGGTCTGAATCACCCAGTGAAATGCACTAAGGTCCTGCAACACCTTAAATTCTTAAAAATGGATGTTGCATTGCTCCAGGAGACAGACCTCACAGCCAGGATGGTCCTATGGCTTCAGAAGACATGGTTAGGGAAAGTGCTGCACAGCTCTGCCACCTCCAAATCAAGGGGGGTGGCCATGCATGTACACTAGGCATGTAATTGGGTAGAAGAATGGGTCAAAACAGACAAGCAAGGGTGTTGGATGGTGGTCCATTTCGACCTCCCGGGAGGGAAAGTTATTATGGCCAACGTGTATGCCCACAACCAAAACGACCCAGATTTTTTCTTGCAAGTCAGTTAGGCCATAGCAGAAGCCAAAGGAGAAGAACAGGAAATACCAATCATACTGGGGGTGATTATAATTTGGTCCAAGATGTATTCCTCGACAAATCTCAACCCTACCCAGATTCTCACACAAAATCCTGGGAAGGCCTGACTCTTCTACAGGAGGAGTGGAGACTGAGGGACACATGGTGGGGAAACAATCCTACTGGGAGGTATACTTTTTACTCAGCAGCCCATGGAACACACATTAGGATCAACAACTGGTTGACAAACAAAGAGGCATTACAGGAAAAACAGGAAGTGGTAATAGAACCAATGGTCCTATCTGACCATGCCCCAGTCAGCATGGTTTTCACACCACCAGGGGTACAACGGACCTCCACAAGGTGGTGGTGTAACCCTCTCCTGCTCAGGGATCCAGAGTTTGGCAAGTGGTTCAAAATACAGGCCAAGACATATTTTAAGATAAATGCCAATGGAGAAGTAGAGGTGGGCACAGTGCGGGAAGCCTTTAAGGCCTACTTGAGAGACTGCATTACATCACACACGGCTGCTCAGAACAAAAAATGTAGGATGGAATTAGACCACTTGCAAAGAAAGTTGGCACAAATGGAGGGCATTTTCAGAGCAAATCTCTCCCTCTCAAGCGAACTGCTGGCTAGGATCATCAGGCTAAAATACAAAATAAACACCATCATGAAGAGAAAGGCAGAATGGCAGCTGCTCAGATCTAAGCATAGATTCTGGGAGGACAGTGATAAGGGAGGGAAGCTAATGGTATATCTGCTTCAGAAGCAAAAATCCAACTCCCAAATCCATGCACTTAGAGGTAACAAGCAAATGCTACCTCCTACTATGAGAGAGGACATCATAACATTATTGCACAAGAAGTCTGCTGACCCACTGGACTGCACAAACTTCTGACCCATATCTCTCATATCAGTTGATACAAAAGTGCTAGCCAGAGTGCTAGTGTTGCAAATGGAGTGAGTCCTTCCATCCATAACACACCCCTCTCAGGCAGGTTTTAGCAAGGAAGAATGGGGGCAGATAACATCTGCACCGTCTTAAACCTTAAATGCTGGGTGCTGAACTTCAACACTCCCATGGCAGAATTAGCAGTTGACTTCTGCAAGGTGTTTGATTCAGTAAAATGGCAGTATCTACATGCTACCATGGGGGCATATGACTACGGCAGGTTCCTTATAAACTAGATAATGAACCTATACAATACACCAACAGCTGCAGTGCCTACCAATCAGACTATTTCCCCACTATTCCCACTGCAAAAAGGGACATGACAGAGATGCCTGCTATCACCCTTACTATTCCTTATAGCCATTGATCCACTGGCCAGAAAGCTACTCCATACAAAAGAAGAAATGGGCATCAAGGTAAGGAAGAAATTATATCTGGTAAACTCTTATGTGGACGATATCCCACTGATGGTGGAAAATCCAAAAAAGATGCTACCACACATTCTCCAGATACTGGAGGAGTACGCAGAGGTCTCAGGGTTGAAGGTAAACAAGAAAAAGACCACCCTGCCACCCTTCGACTCCATCTGTAAGAGATGGGACTCTAAGGACCTACAGGTAACGTGGGCCCTCAAGGGCTTCACATACACTGAGGTAAAAAGTACTGCAAGCTAGTGACAACTCATGATAATTATGGGCCAATATTGATCACCATAGAGGTGGATATGAGTAGATGGCTAAAGATGTAGCTTTCCCTTAATGGCAAAACAGAAGCACTGTGCATGTTTACATTGCCAAAGGTGGCATATCACTTTTGTAATCTGCCAGTGGAAATACCACCCAAGATTTTCCAAACCCCGGAACTGGTAACGAACCATCTATTGGAGGGAAGGTCCCCCAGGATCGACAGAACAAGATTGAAGGCTCACTGAATGAAAGGCGGGCTGGAACTGCCCTGGTTCTATGGCCATCTGATGGTGTACAGGATGGCACAAGCCACAAGGTGGTTTCTACCAGGCTCAGGATGAGCTCCTGTGTGGGTGCACTTGTAGAGGGATCTAGTGGGAAATCAGTGGTTAGGCACATTCTTGGGGAGAAAAAGAAACCTAGGGTACATCACACCTCAGGTGATATGGGAAACCTGTAGAGCATGGCAGAAGGGAATGGCAATAACCAAGACCCCTGTGCCTAGCCAGGGACTGCCAATGAGACACACATACCTCTGGGACAACCCTAATATACAGATTGAAGGCCGTAGCATCCACTGGAGGGACTGGATGGAGAAGGGAATAGACACCATTGCCGACCTCTGGGAAGTGGACTCAGACACTCTGATGTCCTTCCAACAACTGCAAATAAAGTTCCAACTCCCTAAGCCTGATATTTGGAAATACTTGTGGATCAGGGAAGTTATCAGAGAATACAAACACAACAAGGCCAAAGCAAAGGGGTGGGAATGGCTGGCACAGTTGCACAGGACAGGAGCACAGAAAGGGGAGGCAGGGAGGATATACAAAAGATGGTTTTACCATGCTGCGGTGACATCCCCCACAGTGAAATCTCCCACAGCACCGTGAGCATGCTGACATCCACAACACTGATGCATCTTGAAACTGACCGGCAACACAGTGACAGCTGTGCCCCCTGCACCCCCCCTACTTTAAATTACTAACTCCACGTCGCACAGACAGTGGAGTTAGTTGCCTACCCCCATCACTGCACAATCCATCATCTTGGGATCCCCATCGCCGCAATGTCCGTCATCATCAGGGTTTCGCTGTATGGGTTTTGCTGTGGGGCTGTTGCTGTCCCGTCGGCATATGCAAAAGACTCAGGGATAGTCAGACTAACACCACGGACACATGTAGACACCAATGGGAGCAGGATCTACAAACAAGTATCACTCAGACAGTGTGGGATAAATGTATGAGGGACACTCATGAAATGTACTCAGATGCAAGAGGCCAGGCAATCCAGTTAAAAGTGATAGTACAGTGGTATCGTACATTGGCAGTGCTGCACTGCATGTGTGTTCTCCCCCACTCAAGCTACTGGAGATATCTGGTGGACAATGCCCACTTGTTGCTCATTCTTTGGGAGTGTCACACATTAAAAGCCTTCTGGAAAGGCGTGTTAGAGGACTGCTCCAGGATCCTGGGCACATTTATCCCAGACACACCATTCCTCATAATTCTAGGTGATACTTCCAACCTGCAGCCCAACCAATGAAGCTCGAAAAGATGGTTGATGGCAGTGCTGTTAGAGGTGAAGAGAGTGATCCTAATGAAATGGCATAATTTAACTCCCCCTCACTGCTAATGTGGCACATGGCAGTGGCCAGGTTAGCAGTATATGAAAGGCAATCCTTTTCTAGCAAGAATCAACTGGGAATTTTTCATAGGCACTGGGATCCATATTTAAATTCTCACATATGCACAGTACCCTTACCTGCACCTGGCAAGCCTCCTTTGTAGTCAAACTATAATTGTGTTCCACACTGGTTTACCCCTTCAAATGTGACATGGTGGGCGTAAGCCCAACTGGGCACACTCAAGGGTAGACAGGTCCTGTATAATAAATGTGATGTGAACAGAATGTATAGTGAGAGTAACATGTTTCAGGACATACAACACACTCTAGTAGATGTTTCTCATATTCAAAGAATGGTATTATTGATTATAATAACCATGTATAAATCCGGCACACTGGTTACCTTTCTTTTCTTCTCTTTGTATCCACTTGGATGGTATGTAGTATGTGTTAAAAAACAACTGTTTAACTAATGTAAAACCAATAAAATATTGTATGATAAAAAAAAAAATCATGGAGACAGTAGTCGGAGGGTCAGGGGTGCCACTAAACACCAGAGAGACAACAAACATTATGGGGATGGTGACTGGTGGGTGAGGGTGCTGACAGACACCAAGGAAATGCAAGAACATCATGGAGACAGTGATGGGAGGGTGGGGTGAGAGTGCCACTAGACACCAGGGAGACAATAAACATTATGGGGACAGCAATCAGAGGGTGGGGGGATGCCACTAGACAGCAGGGAAATACAACAGCATCACAAGGATGATGATTGTAGGGAGGAGGTGCCATTAGATACCATGGAAAGAGAAATTGATGATGGGGACAGCAATTGGAGGATGGGGGTTCCACTAGACATCAGGGAAACACAAATATGTTAGGGGGACAGAAATCAGAGGGTAGGGGTGCCACTAGACACCAGGGAAACATTAAATAAATATGGGTTACATACAAAAAGGGATGGCAATGGGGGGGCACCACTAGACACTGTGGAAATCACAGCTCACTTCTGCCACTGCAGTCCATAGCATGAGTTCCTGATGTGACTGCAGAAGTCAACAAAGGCCCGTTGTTCTCATACAGAGAACATGGGTGAATGGCTCTTCTTGCTAAGCTGGGCACCCTCGATTTTGGGTGCCCAGAATAAATATTTCTGGCAACTTTAACAGAAAACAAACACCAGCATCTAGCTAAACAGATCCTGTTTAGCTAGGTTCGGGTGTCTGGTGTTATCTTTAATATATAATTTGCATGTACTTTTACTGATTGCAAGTTTGAACCACTTCTTCTGGTTCATGAACCAGAAATGTTTTAGTTCGAAACAAAAAAAAAAAGTGGTTCAAACCAGAAATCACTAGGGAGAGATCATGAATGTGTGAAATATAACATTTTGCCAAAGTTCCCCATAAACAGACTATTAAATCTTGCTTGGGGAAAACCTTGTACATCAGGGATGTTTTAATTTTGCTTAAGCTATCCCTTTACAAGTGTCTTCCAACTTCCGTCACAACAGAAACAGAGAAACAAGATGGCAGCCATCCTGAATGAAAAAAAGTGGCTCATAAGAACCATTTTTTAAATCTGCAAACTAAAAAACAATTCTCGTGAACCAGAAATTTCTAGTTCATAGCTGGTGTCTATTTTTCAAATTCTTATAACTTAGGACCATTTCATATTTTTTCACCAAACCTTCAAAAGGCACTGCCTCAACACAGACTACATGTACCCTGAAAGTTTTGTGCAGAAACTGAGTTCTGTGTAGCCTGTACTTGGCAGCAATAAAATGCAAAAAAAAGACAAAAAAAAAACATGCTAAGTATAGGAAAAAATGAGAACTTTTACTAAATAAGGGGTATCCAGATATCAGACACTTCACAAGTTGTCCTGATGAAACTCTCCACAATTTCACAACATGTCACATCAATGAAAATGAAAATTTGTGGGCTATTAGGACAAACCCTGCCAAAATTATTAAACTGCAAAGTTAGGGTTTTAACACTGAGCACCCTACTCAACCCTAACTATAGGGGTGCTACCTCACAGCTATAATGTAAGGGATATACAGTGGGGTCGAGATAAAATAAATGATTTATGTGCATAAAAGCAGTTTGACCTTGGGTAACCTCAAAAGTGGCATAAGCCCAGAGTGAGTTATCCAAGGTCAAACTACTCGAGGGCACATAAATCATTTATTTAACTAGTTACAAAGTGTATATTCCATTTATGCAATAGGGCAGTATTTTTTTTGTGGCTGTGCATGCGTGTCTGCGTGTGTGGTTTTGATTTGTTTTTATTTAGTTCAGGTTTTTTTTTTAACAAAAGAAAAAGGATTTTTTTATGTCGATTTTTTAATGAAGTGTGCTATTTTTTCCTATACTTAAAGAGCAGCTGACACCTTTAGGAGAATGTTAACAAAACCTAATGTTTAGACAGTTTAGTTTTTCCACATTAGGTTTGTATTTCTCCTCACCATTATTTATTGCTGAGGTCACTTGCATGAAAATAGGATCTTTGCTCCTGAAGACTTTATCCATTTCTGTTGCTTCTCCCTACCCGAGGTCATAATGCACAGCTTGTGACATCACAGTTACTCTCACGGCAACTGATTGTGATGTCACAACAGAGAATTATGACTTGAAGTAGGGATTCAGCTACAGAAGCAGATGGACTCTAAAAGAACTATGAGGGATAAAGATCACATATTCATGCAAACCTCCACAGTAATAAATAATGTGGAGGAGAAATCTAAGGGCTATAAATGGCATGCAGGTAGAATTGTACCTAATTATCATGCTTTTTACAGTTTTCATTGTGGTGTCAGTAGCTCTTTAATACATGTTTTAATTGCTGTCAAGTACAACCAAGATGGTACAGAATTTCTTGCAGAAACGGTTACGGCAGAAGCAGACTATGACAATGTAGTGTCTCTCGAATGTTTCGTGAAAATATAATAAATGGTTCCACAGTTATAAGGATCTAAATTTTTTTCTAAGCATGTTCAATAAGTTTTTTGGATAACCTTCTGATGCAAACAATAAATTTACCATTCACAGGCATTTATCTACCATAAAATTAGTGATTTATCATTCATGAGAAAAAATATAATTAATGATTGCCACCATTTTGTCTTTTCAACTACAAAACATGGAAAATACATACCAATGATGTATTTTCAAAAACCAAAAAACTGAATCTAGCGGAACAGGTCCCATTTAATTAGATTCTGGTGTTTGTTTTTCCAAAAATACATGCAGAAATACCTTTTTCATGCACCCCAAAATCCAGGTTGTACAGCTTACATAGAAACATAGACTTTGATGGCAGATAAGGATCGCTTGGCCCACCCAGTCTGCCCATTTCCCTATCTATTGGATAAGCTGCAGATCCTAGTTAACCAACAGCCTACTTCCTCCTACCCCCCACTAGAACTGCTTTATGTCTGTCCCATTCATTCTTGAATTCCCCCACTGTTTTTGACCCCACTACCTCCTCAGGACGGCCATTCCATGCGTCCACCACCCTCTCTGTGAAAAAAATACTTCCTCATGTTGCTCCTGATCTGTCCCCCCTCTATCTTTAAATTGTGCCCCCTTGTTCTTGTACATCTCTTTTTCTGAAAGATGCTACCCTCTTGGATTTTGTTGATTCCCTTGAGGTACTTCAAAGTTTCTATCATGTCCCCCCTTCCCTCCTTTCCTCTAGGGTATACATATTAAACTCCTTTAGGCTCTCTTTGCATGGCCTCTTATGCAGAACCTGCACCATTTTAGTGCCCTCCTCTGGACTGCCCACATCCTGTCTATGTCCTTGCAGAGATGGGGTCTCCAGAACTGCACACAGTACTCTAGATGGAGACTTACCAACTGTCTGTACAGAGGGATAACAACTTCTTGTTTTCTACTGGTGATGCCTATCCCTATGCATTCCAGCATCCCCACTGCCCTCCTTACTGCCTTCTCACATTGCTTGTCTACCTTTAGGTCATCTGATATGACTACACCCAGGTCACTTTCCAATTTTGTTACTGTTAGTACCTCTCCCCCTCCCCCATTGTGTACTCTTCTCCTGGGTTTTTGTTTCCCAGGTGCATTACTTTGCACTTCTTTGCATTGACTCTAAGCTGCCATACTTTTGACCATTCCTCCAGCCTTGCCAAGTCTCTTCTCATCCTTTCCATGCCTCCTTGTGTATCAACCCTATTGCAGATCTTTGTGTCATCTGCAATGAGACATATATTTTCCTTCCAGCCCCTCTGCAATGTCACCTATAAAGACATTAAAGAGGATGGGTCCCAATACTGAACCCTGTGGTACCCCACTAGAAGCCCTCTTTCTTTGGAGTGGACTCCATTTAATGTTACCTTCTGCGTCCTGTTGTCCAGCCAATTGTTTACCCTGGTTGCCACCCTGGGAATAATTCCCAGGCTGGCTAACTTGTTTATTAATCTTTTGTGTGGATCTATGTCAAATGCAATGCTAAAGTCTAGGTAGGCCACATCCACAGCCCCTCCCTGGTTTACTACTTTGGTCACTCTATTATATTCTTTTAACATGACCTTCCCACTGTGAATCCCTGCTGCCTTGGGTCCTGTGCCCTGCTGGCCTCTAGGTACTCAACAATTCTTTCTTTCAGAAGTGATTCCATCATTTCCCCTACCACTGAGGTCAAACTAGCAAGCCTGTAGTTTCCTGCCTCTGCCTTGCTCCCACGTTTGTGAAGGGGACTCACATCCACCCTCCTTCAGTCCTCAGGTACCACATCATCCTCCCATGATTAGTTTAATAGGGTAGTCTGTGGTGTCACTAGTTCTCCCCATAGTTCTTTTAGAATTCTGAGGTGAATCCTGTCAGGCCCTATTGCTTTGTCCACCTTGAGTTTTAGGAATTCTTTCAGGACCCTTTAATCTGTGAATGGACTGGTATCAACCTCCCTATTCAGAGTGCTTCTATTGTTTGGTTTAGGTACCTACCCCACCTCTTCTTTTGTGAATACTGAGCAAAAGTATTCGTTCAGTATCTCTGTCTTTTCACTGTCACCCCCTGCCCACCTCCACTCCCCTTTATTAACCCTCACTATCCCTCCCTTGGTCTTTCTGCACTCCCTAATGTACCTATAAAAGGTTTTATCCCCCTTCTTAACTGAGTTGGCTGTCTTTTCCTCAGTTTGGGCCTTCACTATTCTGACTGCCTTCCCCTCTTCCTTCTGCTTTAACTGATACAGTTCTCTGCCCTGCTCATTCTGTGATTCCTTATACTTTCTAAATGCTATCTTTTTCTCCCTAACCTTCCCCATCACCTCTTTTGAGGACCATAGTTTTTTTTTCCTTTGTTTTGTTTTGTTTATTTGCTTTACACAAAGGCTTGTTGCCTCTGTGATGATAGTTCTGATTTTTCCCCATTGTTCCTCCACCCCTCCTTTCTGCCCATTTGCTTGTGCATTCCTTAGGCACTCTCCCATATTGCCAAAGTCAGCCCTCCTAAAGTCCAGTACCCTCACTTTTGTATGGCTTGACTCCATGGCTGTATTTATCATTAACCACACTGTTTGGTGGTCACTTGTTCCCAGATGAATACCCACTTCTAAATCTGAGATCCTCTCTCTGTCCCCGTTTGAGAGTACCAGGTCTAAGATTGCTCCCTTCCGAGTGGGTTCCAACACTAACTGTCTGAGGCATGCCCCCTTTAGGGCATAGAGAATGACCCTGCTCTTGGATGTGGCTGCAGCAAATGTGCTCCAGTTAACATCTGCCATATTCAGGTCCCCCATCAACAATATCTCACCTTTTTCTGCCATTCTAAAGATGCCTTCTATCAGTTCCTTGTCCATTTCCTCCCCTGAAACAGGGATCTGTATACAATCCCCATGCAGATTGTGGTGCCATTTCCAGTCTCCAAGGTGACCCACAATGCTTCCTCTCCTCCCTGTTTACCCTTTAGTTCCATGGTGTTGATCCCTTCCCTTATGAAGACAGCTACTCAGCTTCCTCTTTTATCCTCCCTGTCCCTCCTGTAGATTGTGTGCCCTGCTATGTTGACATCCCAGTCATGGTTTTCTGTGTACCATTTTTCTGTGACTGCCACAATATCCAGGCTTCCCTCTTTCATCAAGGCCATTTGTTCAGGAAGCTTGTTACCCAGACTACAGGCATTGGTACTCATCGCCCTTCATTTTTTGATGGCCTTACCCCTTTTAGCCCCATCCCTACCCTTACTGCCTTTACTTTTTTCTCCATTTACTCCTGTCCGGCTACCTGTTGACTACTCTACCTTGATGTTTACCTCTCTAACTGCCTGTTTTGTGGGGGGGCTGGGAATTCCCTGCTCCTTTTTAGTGCCTCCTCTATTGAGAGGAGCAGCTCACCTACATTCCGTGTATGAGAAAGGGGGTTTTCCTGGCATCTGCAGCTGCAGATCAAGACATACTGCTAGTTTGACTGCCAGCAGTGAGTCAGCAATCACTCAATCCCTATTGTTCTCTCACTCATTATCTATCTATCTATCTATCTATCTATCTACTTATCTATCCATCTCTCTATCTCTCCATCTCTCCATCTCTATCTATCTATCTATCTATTTGGTTTTTCTTATTTTTTAATTCATTCTCCCTCCCAGCTCAGCCAGCTCTCCCTCATCCTTTCACGATACATACAGTATGTACTCTCTGTAATACAAAAGCAGATTGGAGTGCCCACACACAGTACAGCTTGCCCAACCCCCATCCCCAAGTCACCTGTCCCCTCCAATGCATAAGTAGCAACATTAGGGTGCCCACCTCCAGTGCTGCTATAGAGTAATAGCCAACACTGGGCTGCCCAATCCCCAGAGTTGAATCCAGGAAAGCAGTAAATTTGACAAAAAGGAAACAGTCACTTGTTGTCTTTTTTATTTTTTAAATACCCCATAAACAAGGAAACAGTCCAGTTCTTATCTAACTGCCACACCCTTATCCATCGAACCCCAACCCAACACTCACCACTCACCACTCCACCTACCCCCACACACCCTCACTCACCAAAAAGTGTCCCATGGCATAGATCCACTTTCTGATAGAAAAGACTTGCTGTTGGAACCGGCAACAGTGATATGAGAAAGCAATTTAAGTTTGTTAATGTATTTCAATGTGTTTTGAACTTTTACTCATAACTTTGAAATTTTTCAATATTTTTACACAAAATTTCCAACACAGCCTTTTTGGAACCCACCTTATGAAGGTTCACCCATGCCGCAGTGATATACATTTTGCTGATGCCAATTACAGCGCTGGCAAAATGCTACCTGGCATTACAGCACCACGTAGTTCATCTCCCAGGAATTACAGCACCAAAGCACCCTCCTGGAAAATAGTTGCTTTTGCAGTGGGCTTTCCCCCTCACTCCCCATGCCCCAGAGGGAGTAGAAATTGTGTAGGTGCAATGGGCGACATGTGTGAGGGTGATCTAAAATCAGAATTGCCCCTTTCACTGTTGCCTTTGTTGCAGTGCCCTAATTGCAACAGCCAAATTTACTTGTCAACTTGATGGGATATGCCTCATGAACAATGCAGGTGACCTTTTTCAAATCTGTCCCGAATGTTGATTTTGGGGACATTCCATGAAATCCCCTTTTGGGTGGGAATTGAATATTTTCACCTACTGGTTTCATGAGAGAAGGTCATAAGAAGACTATGTTGAACATTTGGTGGAAAAATATGATAAAATGACCAAATTATGAGTGAACATTGAAATGTTTCAGTGTTCACTCATAACTTTGCTGATTTTCAATATTTTTCTTCCAAGCTTTCAACACACTTATTTTTTGAAATTGCACCTCATGAACAATGCAGGTGAAATGTTTCAAAGCCATGCTGAAAGTTGATTTTATATTCACTCCATGAAATCACATTTCTGGCAAGATTTGAATATTTTTGCCTACCAGGTTTGTGAGGTGGGGTCACAAGAATACTATGTTAAACATTTGGTGAACAATATTATAAAATGATCAGGTGATGAGTGAATGTTGAAATATTTCAATGTTCACTCATAACTTCACTAATTTTCAATACTTTGACTCCAAACATTCAATATATCCATTTTTTCACACCACCTCATAAATGTGGCAGATGTAATTTTCTAAATAATGGATGAGATGTGTTTTCTCACTTACAGAGTGAATTGGCATTTTGGCCAGTATTCTACAAATGCATATGACTTTTTTTTATAAGAGGGGAGTCATGAAATGACTATTTTTAAAATTTGGAGCCAAGATAAAAAAAAAAAATATATTGAGAAACGTGTAGTACCAGACTTTGCCCTAGCTGGTAATGCTTTGTGATCTCCTACCAATGTGCTGAGTTTGCAGGCAAGCTCAGTGAGCTAGCTGGATAGGCTGAGACTGGATAGATGGTACTAATATGCAACAACATCCCCCCAAGCCTGGGAAGGGAAGGTGCAGGGTTGCCCACACTGGCTCAAGTACTATACAGTGAAGAGCAATCTTCTCTTGGAAAAGGGCCCTGAATCTCCCTACCAGTGTCTTCTAGAGGGGTTCTGCACTTTTCCAGAGAGATGGACTATTTTCCCTGCATGTCTGTGTCTTTAGCCACATGGAAGTGTAGGGTTCAGAGGGCTCTGCACCTCTGTAGCCCACCAGACAGCCCCACAAATCCTTGACATCTGTTACCATATAGAAGTGCAAAGTCCAGAAGTGCCATGCACTTCCACAGGCAGATGGATGCTTCCCTTGGAGCAGGCCCCAGAGGGCCCTGCAGATCTGCATCTATTCACACTGGTCCCGGGGGACCTGTTGTAAATAGTGATATGATTCCACTATCTCAAAAAAAGGAAATTATTTGTAAAAATACTGCATTAATGCACCAGTTAGGATTCAACTTAACCCTGAAAAAGTGGGAAAATGTGGCATTAGGGTTCCAACCCTAACTCGCTACCCATGCCTTCCAAGCAGGAAAGGACAAGGCCACACAAGCAACCACAGACAGCCATCATCAGATAAGACAAACAACATACAACTGTTTCAGAAAGTAGCCATTTTCACCTAATCTGTGCTTTCAAAGGTAACATTAAATGTTTTGGAAATATTCTACTCCTAAACAAAACTGCTACCCCCCCCCATGAAAAATTTATAGGTACACTGCTGAAACCATGATACCTACATTGCAACACTACTTCTGCAGACACAGGTGCTCATGCAGGCTGTATGACATACACATCCAGGTGTGGATGCATAAATATAGGCCCCTTTAGGGTCCATGCTTAGGCAGCCTCAGACACAAATCCACAAAGGTAGCAAATCAGTGGCACTGCATTTATGCAATCTGGAAGCAGTTGAATTTGTTTGTCTTACCTGATGATGGCTGTCTGTAGTTGCTTGTGTAGTCTTGTCTTTTTGCTGCTTGGGAGGAGTTAGGGTTGGAAACCATAACATCATGTTTCCCAGGTTTTGTGGCATTAAGTTGAATCCAGTTTTTTGCCACATGTGTGTGTGTGTGTGTGTGTGTGTGTGTGTGTGTATGTTTAGATACAGATGTATGTGTTTATTATATTTGCACAGCAGCACCAGTACAGTTAGGGTTGAGTGACAGGTTTTATGTTAAACCACTAAAGTGTCCCCTTAACAATTTTAGCAGTGTTTGACAATATTAGCTGAAATTTTGCATGCATTGTCTAGTAGGCAAATCCTAAATACATGGAAAGTTTTGTGATGGCAGCTTGTGTGGTTTCTGAAATCCACATATGTCATTTTCCTGTAGTCATCTATTTTTTTCCTATACTTAACATGGGTTTTTAAGCCGGCCCAGTGGTGCAGAGAGTTGAGGCATCCATATCTCCCTGCTGCCACACCAGCGACCTGGGTTCAGGAATGGATTCAGATCACTCAGGGTCTCAGATGGGAGAGCAAAGATTAAGTGTCCATAGGATAGCTCTCTTCCCTAAGGGAGGGGGGACTCCATGACTCACTGCTTGACTGTCACCTGGCCTATACAGAATGGAATTTTTTTCCCAAAACTTCTAGGGTACAGGTGTGATGTGCCAAGATAGTGCCTTTGGAAGATTTTGTGAAAACATATTAAATGGTTCTAGAGTTATAAAAATTAAAAATGTTGTCTTTTTTCCCTATTCTGAGCATGCTCAGTAGGGTTTCTGGGCTAATGTTTTGATACGACACAAAAACATTTAAAGTTGCAAGACCCTTTTTAGTTTCTTTCCACTAGCTTCTCACGTCATGAAAAAATGTGTGTGTACCATGACAACCATCATCTTGCTTTTTTCCCCTTGAACTAAAAAAGCAATGAAAATATATAAAAACTGTGTAATTAAAAAACAAACACCTGAATTTAGCTACAGTATATGGGACTCATTTAGCTAGATTCTGGTGTTTATTTTCTTGTTGTGTTTTTAAATGGCCAACAATACCTTTTCTGGGTATCCCAAATCCAGTGTGCCCATCTTAGTGAGAGGGGCCATTCACCCACATTCTCCATATGAGAATAGCGGGACTTTCTTGAATTCTAGAGATGCAGTAGGAGTCATGCTGCCAGCATAAGTTGAAGCAGTGAACCAGTGATTCCTTTTTCTATCTGTCTATCTGTCTGTCTGTCTGTCTATCTATCTATCTGTCTATCTATCTATCTATCTATCTATCTATCTATCTATCTATCTATCTATCTATCTATCTATCTATCTGTCTATTTATCCATCTATCTAGCTAAAATATTTAAGCAGATCTGGGTGTCCACCCCTGCTACTGCTTCTTTCTCCCCAGCCCTCCAGATTGCACACCCACCCTTCCAATTTATATTTACTTTTATTCAGTATAATTGGAAAGGGGTGCTCACGCATGATGTTACTTCTCTTAAACCCCTTCCCCTGCAAGTCACCCACCCCATTCCCCAAACAATAGCCTGACACTGGGGACTCAATACCCAATGTCAGAATTTGAATGTTCCTGAAATAAAGAAAACTGTCCCTTGATTTTTTTACTTGTAACAAAGAAAATAGTCCCTCACCATCTGAACCCCCCACACACACATCCATCCCACACACACCCACATACCTTCACTCACCTGATCATGTCCCATGGCATAGATCTACTCTCTGATTAATGATGCCTCTTTAGTGTAGTTCAAAGGAGTTTGAACTTTTATTCAAAACTTTGTCATTGTTGCATATTTTAATACCACATTTCCAACATGGTGTTTTTGGGACCCCCACCTCATAACCAATGGTGGTAGAATTATGCAAATCTGGCCATAAAAAATGATTTTTAGGTCACTTTGCAAAATCACCTTCTGGGCAGGATTTGAAAACTTTCACACACACACACGCACGCACACTAATGTGATGGGTCTTAAGAAGGCTATGTTGAAAATATGGGGTCAAAATATGTAAAATTGACAAAGTTATGAGCATGTGTTGACGTTTTTCTACACTTGCTCATAACTTTGGCAATTTTCAATATTTTGACCCCAGATTGTCAGCATAGCCATTTTGTCACATCACCTCATAATCATGACAGCTGTTATTTTGCAAATCCTGGCCAAACTGTGTTTTCACACCTGGGGTGCAGAATTATGTTTCTGTAGGGATTTGAACATTCTCACCTGCTGGGCTCATGAGGTGGGTTCATATGGTTATGCTGAAAATCTGGTGTACAAATGTGGCAAAGTGCTCAGCTTATGAGTTTACATTGCAGTGTGTCAACGTTCACTTATAACTTTGCTAATGTCAGTATTTTAACTCTAAACTTTCAACATAGCCATTTTTCAACACCAACTAATAAACGTTAGTGGTGTAGTTTTTAAAATCCTGGATGAGACTGTTTTCACAATTGTGGTGTGAAATGACATGTCAGATAATATATTATAAATGCCACATGTCATGTTTATAAGGGGAGTATTAAAATGACTGTTTTGAAAATTTGGGGATAAAATAAAAAAATTCTAATTATTGAGAAACTTTCTGTGTAGTACCACTGTTCACTCCAGTGGGTATGCTTTGTGATCCTGTGCCAGTGACATAAGTTTGGGGGTAAGCTCAGTGACCCACCTACATGGGGTGTGGGTGTGTGGGGATAGCACTGTTATGTGACCCACCCCCCAGTCAGGGAATGAAGGTTGCAGGGCTGTCCACACAGGCCCAGGTACCATATAGTGAAGACAACTCTTCTCTTGTCATAGAGCCCTGCACCTCTGCTCCCATGGGTGGCAGAGGGACCAGT
The DNA here is from genome assembly GCA_016271365.2 of Neoceratodus forsteri. Lineage (NCBI taxonomy): Eukaryota > Metazoa > Chordata > Ceratodontiformes > Ceratodontidae > Neoceratodus > Neoceratodus forsteri. The sequence continues at coordinate 309,851,717 of CM028133.1, forward strand.
GCATTGACAGGTGGACTCTTTGATGTGCATGTCTATTTTTGTGGCCATGCTGAAGTGCAGGGACCAGAGGGCCCTGGCTTCTGCAGACCACCAGACAGCCCCATGAATTCTTGACATCCATTGCTGCTTGGAAGTTCAAGGTCTACAATGGCCCTGACTTCTGTAGGTGGACAGAGTCATTTCTTGTCACAGAGCTCAAAGAGTCCTGCGTGTGTGCATGTGTTCATATAAGTCAAAAAAAGACTTGCATGAATGAGAATACAATACCACTACCTCAAAAAGAAAGGAAATTCTTTGCAAAAAACTTTGTTAATGCACCAGTTAGGGTTCCAGTTAATGCCACAAAAGTAGAGAAATGTGTTGATAGGGTTTCCATCCATAACTCCACAACTCCAATCCCCCAAACAGCAAAGGGATAAAAATATTAGGGTTTTGGGTCTCCGGAGTCTTGGGTAATCAGTGGTGGGGGTCTTCCTTGGGATTGTCAACCTTAATGCTCTCCCTGTTCCCTGAGCAGACATCAGACATCATCTCTTTTCTTCACACATGGTCCACAAGCTACAACAGATTGTGTTGGCAACATGTTGTGAGACACATTTCTCTACCTTTGATGACACCATCACTATGAAGCACTGGCTTGCAGCTGTACCTTGTACTTTGGACAGCAGGCTCTGTGCTGTCAGTGGAAGGGGTGGAAATTAGGCTTGACAACCCCAAGGAACATCCTACCACTGATTTACCATGACTCAAGAGTCCCAAAACTCTAATGACTTTCCTTTTGCTGCTTGAGGTGGGGGGATTTACTTGAACCCTAACTAATACATTAATAAAGGTTTTTTGCAAAGAAGATACATGTAAGTAATAAAGCCTGAGAAGGTGTGCATTATAGGATTTTTATGCACACCCCAGGTGTGTAGTAAGGCATGTGGTCAAAGGCTAAGGGTCCTTATGCCCCTGGGAAGTGCATTAAAATCCTATGATGCACACCATGAAGGGGCTTATTATACTTATAAAATGGCTCTAAGTAGTTTTTGGAGGGAGGGAAATAAGATGTGGTGCCTGACCATGCATTTAAAGAGATTTAGTGCACTGTCAGGTGATGTCTCTCATCCCAAGTGTGACACACAAAGATATAATGCCTTTGAGGGGAGCTAATGAGGTTATAGGCCACAAGACTGAAGGCCAAGTGGCATTATAATCTCATTAGCTCCCTGAACTGGCATTATATCCTTATATATAATTCTCTCCTTTTATTTATTAAATATAATATACAGTATATGGATGGTGTAGGATGGACAGGAAAGACATATGGTCCAGGCATGGTATGTAGTGTAACACTCATATTTTATTTTCACATGGAACTTTTGATTGTAGCAAATTATGGTGTGCTGTGCAGGCTATGGCAGGACTTATTGGGTTCTACTGTTGACTGTAGTGGTTTCTGATATTTGTATTTCTGTTTCTTGTTTGTTCTGAATCCAGAGCATGGTTGTGTTTGAAATGAAAACACGGTACTGTGTGGGATTATAACAGAAGTCTGATCAACATCATGATGTGATCAGTTTGTGCTATGCATACAATGGTGCACCTTCCCAGGAATGGAGTGGATTGTTTGATTGTGTGTTCTTCATGTGCACATTTTGTGGCTGCAGCAATAATTTGAATAGCTGCTATGAAAAGCTGAATTTTGAAGATAATTAGGCTCTGAATGTCTGCAAGCAAGGACATGACAAGAGGTCGAGCAGAGCAATGAATCTATGGCATGATAGCAAATACCAACAGAGAGAAGTTTATTAGCTAGTCAGTGGGGCAATAATTTTGAAAATTAATACCGGATTATTTTAAGTTTCGAGGTCCCCTTTAATGAAATCCAATTTATCTCCCTGAAACTGTAAAAAAATTACTTACCCTTCTCTCTTGGCTGTACCCTTCTTTAATGTTTTAGCATTTTAGGTTGGTACAAGAGATAAGAGAAACTCTATTTTTAGGATAACAGAAGACCCAAACACAGACAAACAGATATGATAGAATCTCAGTTTGCTTTTTCATTAGGTCACAATAGTCCCCCCCCCCACCACCACCACCACGACCACCACCACCAATTCCCTAAATAAGATAATGGCTACTGAAAAAGTAGGAAGGCAGATTCTAAAACTGATGCTATGTTGGAAGAACAACAAGAAATGCTGCTTAAAGAGATAAGACAGGATCATTGCTAATATTGAGAAAGCTATGTCTGAAAGTTCATCTTGTATTTTGAAGGGGTTGGGGGTTAAGGTTGATGGGAAGGGGAACTTTGAGTTGTTATGTAGTATTCCTATGTATTATAGAATGTTTAGATATGAGGGAGAGGGAGGGAGATGGAGAAGTGTGGAGGAGGGGGAACAGAGAATGGGAATTAATAAAAAATAGGTTGGTTCAGAAAGTATCATATGTGATTGACTTCAGCAGTATAACAAGATTGCATAAATATTATATAAAATATGTGTCTATTATTTGTTTTATTGCTTGAAGATCAAGGGGATTACGATGGTTCATGGCCTGTGCACCTGTCCTATTCCCTCACACCTCTTTATATATATATATATACATTTATATATGTTGGCATATATATACATTTTTAGTTCTTTTTGGATGTAAATGCCTAGTTCCATTAACTGTATGACTTGGAATGTGAAGGGGCAAAAGATATGCTGGAGCTCAGAAAGATCGTAGCTTATATAAAAAATCAGCATGTGGATTGCATCTTTCTACAACAGAACCGTTCAGGTAAAATTGTAGATCAATACACAGATGCCAGCGAAAGATATTATTTTAAAAATAATAAAAAAAATGACAATACTTTGATTTCTGTTCATGCCCCTAATTATCATGATCTGATGTTCCTCACAAATCTTTTTTTGAAGCTGGCTAACTTTTCCTCTCCATTCTGTTTGGCAGGAGATATAAACCTGACTCTTTGTGAGATGGATAGGTCAAAAGGGTTCCAAAGAAACAAACAAAAATAAAATTATAAAGCTGTACAAAATCTGCATATTCTGCTGACAGGATTTAATTTAATAGATGTGTTTAGATATTATTTACCAACTTGAGAAAAATAATATTCTTTATTTCTCAAATGCTTACAAAACATTATAGATAATTGATACTTGTTTTATCTCTAGACCTTTCTTACACAAAATATCAAAGTTGTAATATGGAACAATACATATTTCTAATCATGCACCATATTGATTTGTACTTGAACAGGAGGAGATGGAGATAAAGTATAGTGTCTGTAGGATGGATGGATCTCCATTTAGGGATCCTAACTATATTACGTTAATTAGGGCAATGATTCTGGATTACTTGTAGTATAATAAACCAGAAGATACTGAGTTTGGTTTCTTTTGGGATGTATTTAAATCAGTCATTGTTGGTGGGGGGGAGGTAACCTACACATATCATAAAGATATTAAAAATATGTGTAATGATCTTTTAGCAAAAGAATATAAAATGGCACAAGCATGAGCAAACTATACCCAATCCGGGAATGAAACAGATTTTTGTGTAATGCTTAAAATACAAAATAGATATGATGAGATATCAACTAAACTAAATCAGTTGGCTCTGTTCAGATCAAAGGCTAAATATTATTTTGCTGGAGAGAGGCCAGATAAACGTTTGGCGCTGCAACTTAGCACATAAAAATCAATGGGAGCAATAAAACCACATTAAAAATAAGGAAGGGTTGCTTTATTTTGAATATTGACAAATTAGCAAGATCTTTGAAACATTTTACAGGGAGTTATACTCCAGATACCAACGGAGGAAGAAATCAAATCATTTTTGTAACATTTGAAGTTGCTGACAATTTCTGAAGTACAAAGAGAAGAACTGGATAGAGATATTCTGGAATCTGAAGTAACTGAGGCCATAAATAAATTAAAAAAAGTTCTATCCCCAGGGACAGATAGGATAATAGGGGAAGTTTACAAAACATTTAGCTCTGAACTCGGCCCTGTCCTGTCTCTCTTATTTGATCAATTTCAAAAGATGGGGAGGTTGCCTCTGTACTTTGATGAAGTTTAGATATCACTTCTCTTAAAGCCAGATAAAAACCCAGAGGAATGTAAGTCATATTGTCCAGTTTCATTATTAATGACTATAACATTTTTGCAAAACATTTAGCAAATAGAATTGCAAAAGTGATAAAACCTTTGGTATATGAACATCAGATGGGCTTCACTAAGGGACAGAGGCTCCATCATAATATTAGGGAAGTAATTAATTTGATGCTGGTGACAAATAATAGGGATGCAGCATTGCTGATGTTGGGTGCCGAAAAGGCCTTTGACAGGGTATGCCAGAAATTTTTGTTGGAGACCCTGTCAAAGGTTGGAATAGGCCTAGTGTATTAAAAATTTGGGAATATGATATACATCTCCCAGTGGTAATGGTTAAGACAAATGCAATTGTTTTACAGACTATCAAACTGATGCAGGGTACCAGACAGGGTTTTTCAATCACAAGGGTGTGGTGTACAGATTTATAAAACCAAATAAATGGAAAAGAGAAAGAAATAAGTGCCTTAGCTGGGACTTAAACCCAGGCCATCTGGAATACCGATCTAGTTGAACTTCCAGCTGCACCACTAAGGCAGCTGGAAACTGGGAAGCCACAAGGCACCATACTCCTTCTCTAATTCACAACCTAATGCTGCACAAATAATTCATTTTCAACCACAAGAGCATGGTGTGCATGTTTATGGAACCTAAACAAATAGAAGAAAGAAAGAAAGAAGTGCTTTAGCTGGGACTTAATCCCAAGCCTTATATGGCAGTACAAACAGAACAGTATTCATGTGGTCTTCTGTTTATGAAGCAAGGTTGCCCACTATCACCAATGCTATATGCAATGGTATCCCATGATAACAGCAACCGATATGGTCAACAGTCAAAACAGCGACTCATATTCAGTGCTATTATCATGAGCGGCCCACAAGGGTAACAATGCACTGCTACCACGAGGGTAGGGGAGGGTGATCAGAAAAGGAAGATAACGAGGGGAAGGGAAGGGGAGGGATAGAAAAGAGAGGTTATTGCCCTGTAGTGTGCCTGCTGCAGCTGAGCCAGATGTGTGGTGTGGTGGTGAGGGTGGCTAGCTCCAGCACAGCAGGTATTGGGTTTGGGGCTGGGGACCTGGGGGGGGGGACTTTTTCTGCTGGCTGTGGCAGCAATTTTTTTTTATTCTGGATTGTTGACCCCTCATTGACATGCACCCCCCCTGGAGTTAGGAATCCTTCAGTGGGGGGTGGGTAATGGGGGGGAACCCCTCATATAGACACTAAGTCTATTTGCTGGATGTTTAGTGACTGGCGTGTATATCGCCAAATTGCTTGTCAGCGATATACACTTGCCAGAATTGCGATTGCCATTTTTCAAGTTTGCTATTATAACATAGAATCATATGCAATATATACTGAGCCATTAGTACAAGCTATATGAAACATTGAAAGCATCAGGGGTATTACCATAGGTAATGAAGAATATATGATTCTGTAATATGCAGATGATATCCTTATTTTTCTGAATACTATTTCAGAAGGGTTATAACCACTAATAGAAATTTTTAAAACATTTTATCACTTAGCTTGATATAAGATTAATTTAGGAGGTCAGAGGCAATGTCCCTGAGCAGAGATCTGTCTTACAATGTTCCTAAACAGAGATCCATTGTCTTCACCCCCATTGTTCTTTGAATTAGGGAACTATTCAGACTTTGAAATATTTAGGGGCTAATATATCACAGAATACTTCAGAGCTGTTTGAAGTGAAGTTAATTCCATTGATTGAGAAAAAGAAAGGGGATCTTAACAGGTGGTCTCTTGCGTCACTGACTCTGATAGGTAAGGCTAATGTGATAAAGTTGAATGTTTTAGCAAAGTTTTTGTTTTTGTTTAGGGTCCTCCTTATCAGAGTCCCACTCTTTTTTTTCAGGGACTGGGAAAAAACCCTGAGACATTTTCTTATGGAAGGGAAAACATGCTAGAGTTAGCTTAGAAAAACTGTTTGCATCCAAACAATATGCTGGTCTCCAAGTTCCAAACCTATATTGGTATTGTACAGCTTGTCAGCTTGAACCAATGCTTGTTTGGTTTAAAAAACCTGAAAATTAGCCACAGTGGATTAAGACAGCAATTTGGAGGGATCCGCATAAGATTCTGGGCTATATACATACTATTCCTTATTGTATCCTGTTGTGGGGAAATGATGAAATCCCAGCATTAAAAAAAGTAAATATGAGAAATTAGAAATTGGATGGGAGTTTCAGGAGGTATTGGAAGGAAGAAAAAGGAATCCACCGGTATGATGGTGCTAGCCCTCATGAACCCCAGCGTTGCTTCCAGCTATGCATTTCAAAACGTGCTCCAGATAGGAAGCATGCCTGTTAATGGCCCCCCCATGGGAAGAAAACCATAGGGGGACTCTGCTGGGCAAGGTAAAAGAGTGTGGGGTTGGGAGGTCCCTGGTAGGAGCAAAGTGGGGATGGGGGAGATGCAGACCAGAGTCGACACAAAGCAGTTACTAAAAGAGTATGGCTGGATTTATGTACAGCTGTCTATGTACAAAGCTGTCATGTGCCTATGCCTCTACAACACAAGGCCTGTGCCTTTGCAGTGGATGGGCTTTTATACTGAAACTTCCCACTAGGGATCAGAAAAGTTGATAATTGACAAGTTCTGTTTGGCTTTGATTCATTGGGGGGGGCACTGAATTTAGTTATCATTGAGAAATCAGCTGAATCACTTTGGGTCCCACTGCAGTAATTGGCACTGATAATGTAGACTAAAGTATTGGGATATTATATGATGTCAAGAATGAATCCTGTAACCTGATTGGTCAGCTGAGACTTGGACCCATGATGTTATCCAAGCACAGCATCGAAGATCAAGTCACAGCAAATGAACTACCACAGTAACCAGTAAAGAAATCAGTCCACCAGTACTTCATCCTTTTTTGTAAATTCAGTCCCTCCCTCCCACTGCCACAAAACTTAGCCCAAAATTATGTATAAGGTATCCAACATGTCCAAAATAAGTCTGCTCCAAATTTGTCTCATTAACAAAATTAAAAAAATCAAACAACAGCGCAGTTAGCTTCACCCAATCACTCCACAGTTGGCTTCACTACTGGCTCCCAATGGCCATAATTATGTGAGCACATGTATTCCTGATGCTTTGCTTATCAAGCACCTCTACAACCATTGCATTACTTCTTCTTTCTCCCGGTACAAATACAACTGTACTGGGAGAATCAAATGCAAGGACTGTACTCACCATTTGAACTGTCAATCAGTTTGGCAGGGACAGAGAAGTATAGCGTACAGCCACTGTGAACCATGCTCAGACCAGCACAGAACATCTCAAGAGAGAAAGTAAAATAAAAAAAAGAAATGCACACAAGTAGTTAAACACAGAAACACATATAAAACTTGGGGGTCAGAGGTCAGCATGAGTGCTGACAACAGCAATAGACAGAGAGAGATGGGGGGACAGAAACTGAGACATAGACGTAACAGCACCACCTCCTGGAAAAATCAGAAATAGTGAACTATTTTTTCATTAGATATACCTTATTACACGAGGTCCCTGCACCCAAATTGATACCCGAGAGGTACACCACAGACAACTAGCATTTATGTATATGTTATACAAACATATAGGGCTAAGGACAAATACCGTACAAGAGTAGATGTCAGGATATGTATGCGTATGATTGCTATTCACTTTTCTTTCTAATATGCACATGTATTTTTTGCTTATAAAATGTTAGGACACTTGTGTCCTTGTAGTGTTATGATATATGAGTCAGCATTGCCATCTTTTGATGATTTGTATTATTACACGGCCATGTACTCAAACTGTACTTTCTTTGGGTCCACAAAGTGATGACTATAACAAAGTTGTATAATGTTGTCTAGGACTATGGAGCCACCTCTAATTTAGCCAATGGGGCTCATCTCTGTAACTAGAAATGTTTATATCTTACAGTAACTATGGTAACTATCTTAGGTGTACAATGCAAGACATTACGTCTTCTACCGCAGAGACCTGGAGACACGGAGATTCCTCGAGGTATAGGGAACACTTAGCATTGGCTCCCAGTTCCTAATGGTAAGAACTGCTTAGGGCAACTGTGATTATTACTCTTATGCAGCATGTTTGTGATTCCTTGCATTCCCATTATTGCCAAGAACCTGAGAGTGAGGGTTTAGACCTCCTCACAATTGGCGACCGTGTGTAGGCAATATTTGGTGTTTGCAAAGTTTTCACTCATTGCTACTACTTTCTCTTCCTAACAGGGACAGAAGGTGGGCACACCTGCCTCACCTCTCCCATTTTTCACCCACTTTGTAACTCCTTGCAAAGTCTGGCTGCTTACTGGGTGCGGTCAATGCCAACTCACCTCACCTCATGGCAGTTTTGAATTGCAAGCTTACAAGTGCACAGAGCCCGCCTGTGAATTAGTGCACCTGTTGTGGATTGATATGCAGCACGTGACTTTTCACAGTTTGATTTTACATCCCCTCCCACTAAATGGCCACTGTGTCAAATATCTGTGCAGACTTGAGACGCGATGTTTCAAACTTCCTTGCCTCCCATGGAGGATGGGCTGACTTCACACAGGATGCAAGTCAATCCAACAACCCCGTGCTGGGGATTTCAACCCAGTACACAGAGATGGGACAAACAGCCATAAAATGTGAAGCTAGAGGGTCATTGGTCGCGGCTCTCTACGCTGCTCTAGAAACCTCCAAAGTGAGGTTTTGAACCCTTGATCTGCAAGTCTTATCGCTGAAGCAGGAGATGGAACTGTGGGAAACTGAATGTTTGGAAAGAGAGCAGGATTTGGAGTCTGAACTCCAAACTCCGCGGAATGAAAAGGATTCACTTTTGCATCATTCTGTTCAGGAAAAAGAGCAAGAACTTTGTATGTTGAAGCAGGAATGTGAAAGTCTGAGACAGGATAAGAGTCAGACATTGCAAATGAATGATCTATTAAATAGAACTAATGACCAGATCCATGATGAGTTGGGAGAGCTCCAGGATGAGATAAACCAGTTAAGTAATGATTTAGGTGTAGCTACTAGGGACTATTGCGAATTGAGCACCGCGTATAGAGTGTTACAGAAGCAGTTACAGGATGACATGGATCAGAATGTTGCAAAAGTTAGTCATGAAGAATGTAAATGTAAAATGGTGAAACTGCACCATCAGTGAGAGGTACTGACTGGTCACGTCAAAGCGATGGGCGGTGTAGCCCCATCCTGACGACATCATCTGAGAAGAAGGAGTCAGATGATGACATTTCTCAGTACAAAACCCTGTCACACCCCTACTATGGACCAGTGACCCCACCCCACCATTCACAACATGGCAGTCCCCCATCACATGACACCACCTCCCTACATCATCAATGGCATGATGACCATCATGGGTATCACCAACATGGCGACCCCCATGATGGGGGGAGCAGGCCCAGGCCTAGTCCCAACAGCACCACCGATCAGCGTTATTTCTGTGGACGATAGGGAAGAGATAGAAAAAATGATTGATTATCCTTAGGCACTGTGACCCTTCCTGAGAGAAGCAAATGGACCCTCTGAATGCAAATTAAGCAGCTGCTACAGGGGACTTCTACTCAGGAAGGAATGGTTCAGTCTGTGGCTGAAGCAGCAGCTCAGGCAGCCCTGCAGGGTGCCCAAGACAATCTACCTTAGAACTATCATCCCAGTAATTCCCTACAAATGGCCCACTCTGTTCAGTAACTAGCTGCCAGCATTGGTAGGATGAGCCCATCTGATAACCTCAGTTGCCACTTGGAAAAGGTGCATCCTAAATGCAAAATGCGTAGTCTCACTGCAGACTATCAAGTCCAGATTCTGGCCTATGGATGAAACTCCCTTATGCTATCTGACAGGATAGCCACACCACCTTTGACGAAGTTGCAGCTGAGCTCATTACTGCACATAACCTAGGTGTGGTGGGAGTAATGCTCGCATATCCTGTGAAACAGAATGCAAAGGAGAGTCCAGTGACCTACCACCAGAGGCTTTTCATGGCTACCGAGCAGGAAAGAATCTTGCAGGAGAGGCTGGAGACGTGGACCTTATTGAGTACAAGACCTTGTTCCTCAGAACATGATCCTTGCAGTGAGAGAGAAACTAGAGCCAACTACTTATCCCACCACAGAGAAGTTTGCTGACATTCTTCAGAAAACTGAGAGAGTTTATTAACTCTAAATCCATGATTCAAGCTCCGGTTCCAATAAGGTAGCCACCTTGGAATCCATCCCGGAGGCCACAACGCACTACATGGTGGAGGGGCAGGCCCAAAAGAAACAGCCCCGCCTCACAGATATCCAATAACTCCAGCAGGCCCAACAACAACCCTGGGGTGGGAACAAAAACAAGAAACACCAGAAAAATAACAAGGGTAAACAACGGAGACCAGGCCCTTCATATAGGGAAATAACCAATGAGAACCGAAGCCTCCGAGACCTTCTTAGGCAAGTGTGCTCCATAGCAGGACCTGTCCCAGTTTGGGCCCTTGCTGCAGTACAACCTGGAGGGCAGGCATCCATAGGCCACAGGGATACCATAAATTTAGGCTCTCAGGCCCCTACAGGCCTGAACCCGGAAGTGGCTCCCTATATATCATCAGTACAGCATGGGAAAATGGTTCACAGAAACCAGGCCCAAATGCTCTTTCAAGAGCATCCCCATGCCTCTACTAGTATGGATTGACAATTACAGACCCCAATCCATATTGTAAACAAGCTAGTCTTGGATACAAATGGAAGGCCCTGTACAGAGGCCGATGTTGAAGGTCGCCTACTTACAGTATTGCTGGATACAGGCATGGCAGTGTCTGTATTGCATGATGACAACCCAGCCACATCACCTTGGTCCACCAGACGGAAGACCAATATGTCTGGCATAGACAGAACTAGGCTACCTATGTACCACTCCCTGCCACTACCTGTGACATTGGGAAACCTGAAGGCATATCATACCTTTCAGCTGATGGTACTGCATAATCTCCCTAGTATTATCGGAATTGACTTTTTGGCACCACACAGCTGTGAGGTAGACCTGGCCAACATGTTGTTGATACAGATTCAGGAACAGTACCACACTGTCATGATTCCTGACTCATATGTGGTTGCAACAATAGCTGCCATCAGGACATGTGTTTCCATTGTGAATTCCCCAGTGTGGCCTGTGAAAAAACCCACGGGCACATGGAGACTTACAATTGACTACAAGAGACTAAACCAAGCCACCCCTAGTTGTGCCCCAACGGTGGCATCAGCACCAGATGTGCTATGACTACTGACCCCTGACCAACAATGGTTTAGTGCTCTGGATATTTCCAATGGTTTCTGGTTATTGCCATTGGCCCCCAAGAGTCAATATAAGTTTGCCTTCACCTTTGAAGGTAGGCAGTACACGTGGACCTGCTTACCACAGGGGTTCCATAAGTGTCCCTCCCTATTCCATATGCACATGATGGATGTTCTTGAGGGTTTCTCTAAACCCCAGTGCCTCTTGCAGTATGTGGATGACCTGTTGTTCGTAACAGCCATGCAGGAACAACATCTGGATCTCTTGGATGAATTGCTGACCCTTATTCAGAGGGCAGGTCTTAAATGTAACCCAGCAAAAGCACAGCTGTGCCAGAAAGAGGTACTCTTTCTTGGTCTAAAGATAACAGACAAAGGCAGAAGCCCTACCTGGAAGAAGATACAGTGATTACAGGACTTGTCACTCCCCACCAGTGTGGCTACACTTAGAAGATTTCTAGGTATGGTAAATTATTCCAGAGATTTTATTTGTGATTTTGCTCAGAAGGCTGCTCCTCTGTATGATCTACTGGAAAAGGATGTTCCCTGGACTTGGGGCCCCTTACATACCCAAGCTGTGACATCACTGAAGCTGGTCCTGGCCTCAGCTCCAGCTTTGGTCTACCCCAGTCCAGCCTTGCCATTCCATCTGGACTGTCACTGCTGACATTGCCATGTCTGTAGTGTTGGCCCAAAAGGTTCATGGCACCCTAAGACCCATTGCATATGCATCACAGCTCTTGACCCCAGTGGAACAGAAGTACAGCCTTTGTGAAAGGAACCTTCTGGCTACCTACTGGGCTGTCAAGCACTTTTTGTATATCATTGGGTATTCTCCTTGATCATCAATACAAACTACACCCATACAACCTTCCTACTCTCAGACAGGGTAAAGGATGAATCTGTTTCTAATACCAGACTGACACACTGGTCCCTCCTTCTCCAAGATAGGAACATCAAGGTTCACCCTTACCAAAATGCCATCCATGCTGGTGCATGACCTCCTTTTCCAAGGAGAACCACATGACTGTACACTGCAGCCACCTGATCTACCAGATCCAGGCCCTTTCCTTCCTGCTACACCACGACTACTTGAGAACACTTCATTGTGTCAAGTTTTTACAGACGGATCAGCCTCCTATTATCAGGGAGAACAGATAGCAGGAATGGGTATATTTGTGATTTACCCTTTTGGTAACACTGTTAACATTTCCAAATGCTGTAGTGTAGCATCATCACAGTATTCAGAAATGGCAGCGGTGGCCTGTGCCCTCGAGGTCATCCAGCATTGAACCGGGGATATCATCATTTTTACAGACTCAAACTGGGTTTGTTGTTCCCTTACAGAATTTCTCCCTTTCTGGCAGAAGAACTCCTGCACCTCTTCTGACGGCACTCCAGTGAAACACAAGGAACTGGTAATATACATTGATTCACTGGCACAGAAATTTGGACACAAATTCTATGTAAACACGGTTAAGGCCCACTCCATATATGACCCCTATCATGCCTTCAATGACACAGCTGACACACTTGCTAAGGAAGGGGCCCAAGGGGGGGACATCAGGATGATGGACCATCCAGAAGCCAGAGCAGCTGTGCACATTGCAGCAGTCAGGAAGAAACCTGAACCCTTCTCCCTCTTGGATTTGTCAGAAGCCCAGCATGATGACTCTGAATTCAAGGATGTGTTCAGATTTCTGGACAAAAGCACTGAGAAGAATCTACCTGCCCAAACCCATATTGAAGGCATGAAGGTAAGTTACACTTGTCCCCAGCTGACAAGCTCATTTGGTACCAAACAGATGACACCACCACAAAACTGTGGGTGGACCCTCATCATCTTAGGTCTGAATTTTTGCACCAAGTACATGACACCCCCACTGGTGGACACCAGGGAGTGGAAAACACACTTCAGAGGCTCAAGACAACTGCATTGTGGCCTGGTGTCACCAAGGATGTCAAACAGTACATAGATACCTGTCTTGTTTGTGCACAAAACAACACTATCCCTATCAAAAGAAATGCCAAATTACTACCACAAAGGCATCCTGGCCCTTGGCATGCTTTACAGATTGATTTCATTGGTCCCCTCACCAATACCAGTAGAAATAACAAATACGCCCTTGTGGTCATTGATCTTTTCTCTAAGTGGGTTGAGGCTTTCACCACCAAGACATGAACTGCAAAAGCCACTGCCAAAATCCTGGTGGAACAGATTTTCTCCAGGTGAAGCCTACCTTTTAAGGTGGACTCCAACAAAGGAACCAGTTTTACAGATGAGTTGAAGAAAGAAACCCTTGAACTCCTTGGAGTTCACCAAAAGTTCCACATACCATACCACCCACAATCATCAGGTCAAGTAGAGAGAGCCAACAGACAGATTAAGCAAATGCTTTCCAAATTTATTGAGGACAATCCCAAGGATTGGGATTCCCTACTGCCATTACTCCTTATGGCAATTAGGGGCACACCCTCAACCACCACTCAGTTGACACCCTTTGAGGTGATGACTGGTAGAAGTATGAGATTACCTGAACACCTGTTGTTTGACCTGCACACTCCCATCACAGATCGTGTCTCTGTGGATTAATATGTGGAAAAGTTGAGAAAGGACCTAATACACAGTAATTTGTATGCTGCAATCTGCATGGGCAAGGCCCAGCAACAGTCCAAAATTCAGTTTGAAAAACACGCACAAGAAGTGGATTGGCAAGTTGGAGATCAGATAATGGTTCTCAGATTTGTGCATCCAACACATTCTTTCTCCAACAAGTGGGAAGGACCCTACCCAATTGTCAACAAGCTCAGTCCAGCAGTCTATCAAATTAGACTCATGCAAAACAACAAATTGGCTGACAAATGGTTACATGCAAACCAGTTGAAACTGTATAAAGGAGTATAATTACTTTTCCTCACCCCATTGGGTGGAATAGTACTAACCTTGCTAATGTTTGATTTTCCTTTTCAGATACACTGACAAGATGGCTATCATGTTCCATTTTCTTCTCATCTCAGGAGTAATCCCCTGCATCAAAGGCATGGTAAAGCACATCCTTCCTCATCTTGATCTGCCTGCAACTACCCCAGAGGAAGTCTCCATCAATGTCCCCAACAATTTGATTACTGTTCAGGAAGGTTCAGATGCCTACCTCACTGCCTCGGTTGTTGCTCCTTATAAATCTGCTCTACAAACTGAGTGGCAAACCAAGTCTCAAGAACAAATACTCCCCATGGCCAAACTCTCCAAGGGACCTTTCCATGGATGGCCCAACACAAAATTATCCCCAAATGGTACCTTGTCCTTGCACCAAATCTCTCTTAGACTTTCAGGTTTATACAATATTACTGCCTTAATTGACCCTTCATATTGTAACACACTTTCTAAGGATTCTACCAGGAAATTTTGTGCCATACACAACATGGCCTCAGCAGCCATGTATTTATCTGTGTTACCCCACATTGAGAAACAGCTTTTGGAAAGTCTAAAACAAAACCCTGGTCCTCGTAGTGGTCTCACAGCCACTGCTCTACCTGCCACACTTATTAGCAACTTACAATACATATACCTGTTTTGTTTAATTTGACTTACTGGAATATGAAAGAATTTGGTATGTGTCATACTACTAACACATCATTATTTTATAGTACTTTGTTACTTGATAGCTTAGCAGCTTTTCAAATTTGTAATCCAGACCCCATAGCTGGGGTGCATACCACTGAGCATAGAGGCAATTTTAGGAGAAAACCTACTTCTCAGAACGATGATTCACAAAGTCACAAAAGAAACACACATGACACATCAGATGTCACTGGTGCCACAGGCACCTGTACTGGTCTTTTTGGTGCTACAATGTCTATTTGGAATAAAGCAGATATTGCTACTATCAAAACACAATCACAGAAGTATGAAGCTGGTATGATCAATGACATCATACCCCCATTATTTCATGGTGTGGATGGCCTTAGTCAGGAAGAAAGATATATTGTATGTAATATGCATGACATTGGTAAGGCATTTACAGATTCTAAAGAAAAGATTAACACCCTTTTTGCACAGAACAATAAGGTAAGGAGGCAGATAAGCAATACATTGCCCGTGAAATATTATGTTCTGCCTATGGGTCATATATTATCACTACCATCAACAATCTCTTCTGCGATCTGGAATCCAGAAGAATCTCTGATATCATACATGATAGTCATATCTCTAAATCTTACTGCTCTCACTACAAATCCCCTATCTGTGTTGCCATGTGTATGTTACAATCTGTTTCTATTCCTAGTTCTACTGCTAAGAATTTGGGATTTGTGACCAAGCACCCTAATACTGGCTCTTGCTTTACTTCTAAGAAATGTACCATTAAGGATACTATGTTTGTGTCTTTTTTTTTTTCAAATTAAATATATTTTATTTGTAGGAAGAGTTGACAAATCTTGTGTAGCAGACATTGGACAGAGAAAAATACATGCTGGCTTTACACAGAGACACATTGTATAATAAGGTCCTATTGCAGTGCTTGCTCTGGATCCCTTAACGGAATAATAACAGATGTTCAGTAGGGACATGGTCTTAATCTTATTCACGTAATGAGTTCTCATCAATCTACAAAGACCTACCCATATTCCTCCTCCTACCTCCTCCCCCCCAAAAATTACCCCCACCCCTATCAGGTATGCTGTGACAATTGCCTATATTTGTATTAGCCCAGGTATAGTAATCGGACAGGATCCAAATTAGTATATCCGTGCCACTGGTATGATTCCTCCTTTTCCTCATTAAAATGTTGATCGGTATACTGTGGGTCACTAAATGATCAGTAAGGTATGTAAAGGCGCCCATACTTTCTGATAATATTGTGGCCTCTTTGTCATGTGGGTGATCGTGTTTTCAGCCTGTAAAGCAAAAAGTATCTCTTTTAGCCATTCTGCATATGTTGGGATATTTTGGTCTAACCAGTAGCGCATGACCACTTTTTTAGCTCATATAGATATTAATGCCATGTGTTTTCATTGAGTGCCTCTTAAAACCTCTCCATAATCTCCTATTATACAAATTTCTGGGCTAAAGGCCACAGATAGCTCTAGTCGTGGATCTAAGTTGGACCTAATACTATCCCAAAAGGGTGTAACTTTATTACATTCCCATAGTATATGCAACAAAGTGCCAGGCTCCTGTTTACAACGAGAACATAAATTTGAGGGAAGTTTCCCCATTTGGTAAAGCCTGGCTGGAGTATAATATAAGTTGTTTATTACGTAAAACTGTAAAATGCAGTATCTAATCCATTTCACATCTTGATACAGGTGCGACCAGATTTTAGCCCATGATCTTGGAGTTGAAGTGTTTGAAGGTAGTGCTTGGTCCAAAACATAATACGGCACTCCTCGTATTCCCTCTATTGCATCCCTGAGGAGACGGTAAAAATAGGAAATGATATGAGAGGAGGGTAAATTAACAATAGCCGGTAAGAAGGGGCCAGCTAAATACTGCGTCCAGTACCCCGTTCCAAAGTGTCGTAGGAGCATGTGTTGTAATTGAAGATACTTGAAACAAAAAGAGTTAGGGAGATTAAACAGTAAACTGGCTGTTTGAAACGGTATCAGTTTGTGTTTGTGAAGTAGATCTACGACTCTCAATTGAGTATTTCCAGGCCAGAAATTGCGCAATAGGGGCATTCCCCCAATTCTAAAATTGAGGTTCGCACTTATAGGCTGGGAAACATTCTTCACCGGAGATATCTGGAAAAAACTACACATCTGGGCATGTACTCGAAGTGTTGTTCCAATGGGAAGGGTCCTGAAACCCTTAGGCAATTTTTTGAGAGGGGAGAAAATGACAGTATTAAGGGATATATTGTGCGGAGAGAGTAGACTCTGCTCAATTTGGTACCACAAGGGGATGTATTGAGCCTGTTTCTTATATGAGACATCCTTCATCCAGTATGCAAGGACTGAGCAAGTAATGGAGAACTGATAAAGAAGCAAATCCGGAAGTTGTAAGCCTCCATTGTTCCTACTCCTCTGCAGCTTAAAAAGAGCTCACCGGGGTGTCTTGCCACTCCATAGAAAATTGGACATAAGTTTATTAATCTGAGTGAACCATGTTTTGGGTAAGAAAAAATAGGTCATCTGCAAGGGGTACAGGATTCGCGGAAGAACATTCATTTTCAAAACATTTACCCATCCCCAAAAAGTAAGTGGTAGCATGGCCCAGCGCAAAAGATCCATTTTAATCTGAGTAAGAATTTTATCTAGGTTGTATTGTTTCATTTTGACTTCCGAACAGGAAAGGTATATACCCAGATATTTTAATTTGTCCTTAGTCCAGCGAAACCCAAAATGAGCAACTTCAGTTTGAAATGTATGAACATTTAAGGGCATCATTTCTGTTTTTGTAATGTTAAGTTTGTAATTGGAGAATTTACCAAATGTTTTAATAATTTCAAGTGCAGCAGGGATCGATTTTAGAGGATGTGTTATATGAAGTAAGATATCATCGGCATAAAGCGAAATTTTATATTGATTAGGCCCAATAGATATACCAGAGATATTTGGGGAATAGTTGATACGTCTAACAAGCAGCTCCAAATATAAGTTGAACAAAAAGGGGGAAGTGGGCATCCCTGTCGAGTTCCTTGTTGTAACTGAAAGGATTGAGATAGGTGCCCATTACATAATATGCGTGCAGATGGACAAGTATATAATATCCTGACCCATTTTATATACTGTGTTGGGATGTTATAAAGATGCAACAAGTGGAATAGGTATTCCCAAGAAACCCTATCAAACACTTTCTCTGCATCCAGGGAGACCAAAGCAGATGGAATTCGGGACTCCCCGGATGCAGAGATCAAATAGGCCAACTTACGCATATGATCAGATGAGACCCTGCCAGCAACAAAGCCAACTTGCTCGCAGCTTATGAGGTATTGCCAGACACTGGATAGCCGAGTGGCCAAAATTTTTGCCAATATTTTTATGTCAACATTAATTAGGGAAATTGGGTGGTAATTGACAACTTGAAGGGGATCTCTGTCAGGCTTTGGGATAACCATGACTGTAGCCTCAAATAAAGTAGGATCTGAGATACCTTGTTCAAACATATAATTGTAAGTGTCTAAGAGGACTGGCACTATTTGCTCTCTGAAAAGTTTGTAAAATTCTATAGTAAACCCATCTGGGCCTGGGGATTTGTCTCTAGGAAGGGAATCAATGGCCTGCTTAATTTCTTCCTGAGAGATTGGAGCTTTGAGTAAATTCGCTTGACATGTGTTAAGCTGTGGGAGCTGCAATGGCTGCAGGAACTGTTCTAGCATATCCAGGCAAAAAGGGTGAGAAACGTGGGAATACAAGTTTTTATAATATTCTTAGAAACAACGATTTCTCTCGGGAAAGTGACTATTTGTCCTCCAGGTTGTTGGATACTTGTAACAATTCTATCGGAGGCTTGTGCCTTGAGTCATAGGGCCAAGAGCTTTCTAGCCTTGTCCCCCTGATCGAAATACTTGATCTTAGAACATACAAGAAGATACTCTACGTGTTCGGTCAAAATTGAATTATATCGATCCCTTAAAATTTCTAGGGCCTTGAATTGATCCATTGTAGAATCCGGAGAAAGTGACAATTCCATGGCCCTAATGTCATGTAGCAAGGCTGAAGTAACCTTGGAGGTCGTCTTTTTTTTAACTGTAGCCATACAAATTATTTCTCCTCTAACTGAACTTTTAAGAGCCCCCCATAACATGTCTATCTTAGGCATAGAAGGGGTATTTATCTTAATAAAGTTAGTGATAAAAGCAGACAGTTGGTTTTTCAGGTATTCTGATCGAAAAAGCTGACAGTTGAATTTCCATACCTTATCTCTGGACAGGGGCGGACCAGGGCCCCAATTTAATAAGATGGGATGGTGATCGGAGATCACCTTGGGGAGATAATTACAGGATATTATAGTCGATAGGTGTCCCATATCAACAAGGAAATAATCTAAGCGAGAAAATTAGTTGTGTGGAATAGAATGAAATGAGTATTCCCACTGGTATGGATAGAGGGCCCTCCAAGGGTCGATTAATCTAATGGAGTCCATCATTTCTCTGATGGCCACCTGTGCTGAGGAAGGAGACAGAGGATGACTAGGAGAGTGGTCTATAATATTACAGTAAATGAGATTCCAGTCTCCACCTAACGTTATAGGGAATCGGGACCATGGGGTCAAGTCATTCATGAGGGAAACAAAAAAGGACAGGTCATCTGTATTAGGGCTGTATATGGAACCAAGCACTACCTCCGATTGACCCAACAAGGCCTTGGTCAAAATGTACCTGTGCTGGGAGTCTACAATAGTATCAGCAAGACAGAATGGGATACTCTTTGCAATAAGAATCGCAACCCCCCCTTATGAGTGTCCAGTCCAGTCCCGAGGGCCTGGCCTACCCATGATCTTCTTAGTTGCGAAACCTGAGGCGGGGGCAAGTGGGTTTTCTGAAGAAATGTTATATCAATGCCAAGTTTATGGAGATGCAGCAATATTTTGGCCCGTTTGATCGGGGATTGAGACCCTTTTACATTCCATGAACATACTTTGTATGAAGTCACCTTATTGATAGTTTTTTCTGCCTTTAAACCCTAGGCCTGGAATGATCTTGTTTTCCAGGTTTTTAAAAAAAAACCCTTATTAAGGCACTGTTATACCGCATACCTGATCCCTCCCTCCCTCCCTCCACTCCCTTAACTACCCACTTACCCTCCCTCCCCTTACCATGTGTCAACACTTTCCTGTACACAACTATTCGACAGAGGCTCCCCCCGAGCTGTCCCCCGGTCTGACCATTTTGCAAGATCCCAATCAGGGTAGACATCAGGCCAAAGGACAGTCTAGTGAATGCTCCACCAAGGAGCCGAGCATGCCTCCTACCCTTCATCCTGATTCGCAACACCCTTTTGAAGTTGCAGTTTTCAGATTACCCCATTCCCACCCCAACTCTAAGTGATGAGATTGTAGCATATGAAACAACATTTCTTATGTATTAAGGCAGCAACACTGTGTTCATCATTTACAATTGGTTAGCTGTAAAGAATATTTTTCTCAGAACTTTATGCAACTGGCAGAATCCTCTATAGTCCATCATGCAGATTAGCTATCCAGGTCCTCAAGACGTTTGCTTTCTATTGTAGTTCGGCCAAAGAAAGAGAATTGAGAGTCCAGTGAAAAAAAAAAGGGGGGAGAGATGCGACCCCAGGTTTGACTACACAATTACTCCCCCTGCCTGCTTGTACCAGACTGTAGTTATCTATTAGAGAGATCGGAGACATCTTTTTACTTTTGTCTCCTTAATTATGTTTGTCATCATATTCCATAATGAGGGATTATAAAGGCAATTGCCTTCATACTAAGGGTCTGCACAATAGTTCTTAGCAGTACACCTTATCAGGATACCTGTTTTCCCCAGTTAAACCTTATTACCTTGGCCTCCTGTGGTCAAGGGTTATATCTCCACTTATAGTTTCATTCAAATGGGAGGGGAACCAAGGAAGATATATATAAGTTTAACACCTTCCTAAGCAATCAGTCCCCCTTACCCTCTTTCCACTCCCTCCATCCTCCTATTTTGATTTTTAAATATACCGTCTTGTGTTAGTGCAGCAATAATCAAATAAACACACATTCACCATCATAGTTTAACTGCAATGCGATGGTAGTCATTTGGACCCATTATTTTTTCTCTCCATCTTAACTTTAGGAGAGAAAGAAGGAAGGGGAGCAGGAGAAGGGATTGAAAATAGTAAAATAAAAAGGGGAAGGGTGACCAAAGTATACAAGTCAAGAAAACCCTCCGATGATTTGGATTCTCATCAAAGATTTAAGATAATTACACCATTATAAACACAATGCAGCATTTAAAACTTCTGGGACTCACACTGCTCTGCTGTTAAGCCACCATGAAAGGCTTTCCCATTCATGAAGTGGAGCAGATGCGTCTCGCATTATACAGCCGCACAAGTAATCCTCCTAGAAATAAAAAGAAAAACACTTTCCCCACTTAAACTCAGGAGGGAAATGATCAACACTGTAAATCAGGACTTTCCATATTGTCGTATGCAAAATATTGAAAAGTTGGTGTCCTACAAGTAAATGCTGAAAATTAAAAGGAAAACATTAATTAATCGAGTCACCAAGTCAGTACATAGGGCTAGGGCACCCTTTTGTGGTAATAGCTTTGAATGTCATTGAGTTAACACAAGGTATGGTGGTGCGATGCACTTAAAAGATGTTAAAGCGGAAAAATTTTAATGATCCACGGGTAGGGTATCCAACTTAGCTGTTCCATCTCTTTATTGCCTGATTTCTTCTTCTTCTGGGAAAGGTGGAGGGAGCCAAAAGGAAAAGAAGAGGACCAGGGAAAAGTTCACTTTTAAATCGCACCTCACCCGGTATTTCTGCTCTACCTCTATTACTGTATACTTCTGCTCCTCAGTTGTACTTCGAGAGTCCCCAAATTCAGAGTGAGAATGGAGCAAAGAAATGTGTGGCTTAGAGTCACAATAACTAGCATTGCTTAGTTGATGTCATAAGTAGCGTATGCTTTCTCCCATTTCCTGTTCACTTTCCATGGCAAGTGACAACAGTTTTAGGGCTCAGTGTGGCTTAAACAGGTCAGGCATCAGCACCCTTAACTCAGATTGAGCTTGGTCAGCTGTATCAAAACTTTTCCAGGTGTTTTGATGGTACACAGATAATTTAGATGGGTACTGGACTTTAAACTTTATGCTGGCAATGATTAATTTAGTAGCAATGGGATGGTATGTGGCCCTTCGCTGTCGTATAGTAGTGGGGAAATCTTGTGCAAAACGCAACTGCTGTCCTTCCCATAAAATTTCCTGAAGGCTCCTGACTTGCCCTAATACATGGGTTTTGTCCAGGTAGTTGAGAAATTTTAGTATTAGGGGCCTTGGTGGTTGCCCTGTCGCCGGCTTGGGTCTAAGTGAATGATGGGCCCTCTCAATTACATATGTGGTGTTTTGGGAGAGGGACCAGCGATTTTAGTTAACAACCGCTACAAAAGGTAATCGGAGCCGCTCCCTCTGAGCCCTCTGGAAGGCCAAAGATAAGAATATTATTGCGGTGACTTCGGCCTTCCAGATCCTCAAGTTTAGCCTCCATCCGACTAATTTTTTGGCGCAGTGCAGCGAGTTCAGAGTCAATTGATGTCTTCCATCCTTCTAGCGAGGTCATCCTAGCACCACATCTTTAATCGCACAGTTGGTATCAGTGAGCTCTGTACACATGGCCTTCAATTCTGAGGTGAGTTCCTGGAGTGTTGCATGGAATGGCTTTAACTCCTCCAAATATTTCTGTTCTGTTAGAGGGGCAGCTAGTGGTACTAATGTCGAGATTATGCCCACTTTAGGAGTGGATCCTGGTTGCCCCCTGGAGCGCTTCGAGTTTTTCTCCGGCGTCTGCGGCAGTGTATGTGGGGGAGGTGCCTGGCTAGGCCACAATCTTCTTTCGGTCTAAACTTCCGATATAATGAAGCCACACCTTCCGCTTGATTCACCATAAGTTCAGAAGACCGCTAGAAAGGTATGCGGTGAATACACTCTCAAGATTAGTGCTCTGGAAGTTAGTGAAATACAGTACACTGTAGAAATTAGAGCTGAGGTGGTGATGGGCTCTTTGAGCTGCTATCTCTTCCGTGGCATCACGTGATCTCCATGTTTGTGTCTTTTACTGTTTCTTTACCATGTTTTGATCCCAATACAGCTATATTTGACAAACTAGCATACGTACACTCCATTGGGCAACTTGATGAAGACATCTACAGAGATGCCTTGATTTGCCACCTCTTCTGGTTTTCCATCCTCTTCTGTATGCATGGATCTCACTGCACATGGACTGTTGTGCTTAGAAAGGGTATATTTATTTGTGTCGATGTGACGTATTTGATGTTATTAAACCTCTATGTGGATATTCTCCAGACAGTATCAATTGGTCCTTTTCCATGGACGATGACATCACCACCAATGGTACAGAATGCCAGGACTCAACATCTGCTCCAGATGCTTCTTGATTGTACTAGTCTTACTGGAAGGAGGTTAATCGGCTGTCAACACAGATTTCCAACCAGACTTACACTTGCCCAGTACAACTACAAAAATGGAGGCTACCTACTGTGAAAATGCAATATAATTTGGACGGTGAATTTTGTGTGGTAACTAATTTTATGCAGTTTACTTATGGAACTCAGTTATGTGTTATTACTCAAGCCAATTTCTGTTTTGTACCTCACCAGACAACTATTATTGGACACACAGTTATCACCCCTGTTCCCTTTGTGGAACTATATATCATTGATGGTGACCCTGATTATCTTCCTACTCTTTCAGAGTATTTACCTTCCTTTAATGTGCATATTGATCCTCTGACTTTAACATTGAAGTCACTTTTAGACATTAAAGATACACACCTCATCTACATCAGCAATAATATGACCAATGCAAATGAAGCAATATGTGATCTTATTAATGATGGTGATTTTAATAGTGCACTTACTAATACTTGGTTAGAGATTACCTTTAAAGGTTTTGTTATTATACAAGCATTTTTGATATTTTTACTTATCATTATGCTTTGCTGCCTCAGACGCACACTATGCCAACACTGTGAGCAGCTTGAGTTCCTTTACAAGGCTCGCACGTCAGGTCCGTAAATGACACCTGCTCTAGCACCACTTCCCTACTTCAGTTTGCTTTGCCCCTTCTGAGGCAACAAGGGGGGAATGTTACATGAGATCCCTGCACCCTAATTGATACCCTAGAGGTACACCGCAGACAGCTAACATTCATGTATATGTTATACTAACATATAGGGCTAAGGACATCCACCATACAAGAGTAGATGTCAGGATATGTATGCATATGATTGCTATATGCTTTACTTTCTAATATACAGATGCATTTCTTGCTTACAAGATGTTAGGACACTTGTGTCCTTGTAGTGTTATGATATATGAGTCAACATTGCCATCTTCTCATGATTTGTATTATTACACGGCCATGTACACAAATTGTACTTTCTTTGTTTCCAAAAAGTGATGACTATAACAAAATTATATAATGTTATCTAGGACTGTGGAGCCATCTCTAATTTAGCCAATAAGGCTCATCTCTGTAACTAGAAATGTTTCTGTCTTACAGAAACTATGGTAACTATCATAGGTATATAATATAAGACATTACGTCTTTTACCTTGGAGACCCGGAGACATGGAGATTCGTTGAGGTATAGGAACACTTAGAACTGGCTCCCAGTTCCTAATGGTAAGAACTGCTTAGGGCAACTGTGATTTTCCTTTTGGTAGTAATAAACAAGATTTATTACTCTTATGCAATGTGTTTGTGATTACTTGCATTCCCATTACTGCCAAGAACCTGAGAGTGAGGGTTTAAACCTTATGACAACCTCCCCTTAAAAATAGACATAAAACTATAATTTAAACATATTTTTTAGCATTTTTTATTGTTTTTTTAACAATGAACCATTATATAATAGGAATAATGCACTCCAGTGTGTGTGTCATGCTGGGATAACATCACTTCATAGGTGTTAGATGCACTCAGCTTGCAGTTTTTTACCCATTCAACTGAGCCATGATGTTATCCCAGCACTACACACACCCTGTCATGCATTATTCCTTTAATAAAAAACATGAGGTTAACAATATATATTTTTTACTTTTTCTTCCTTGTGGCAGTTGTCCTGCCACGCTAGTGCTGTGGATTTCTATGTTTTTGGTGTTGTGACAAAGTTTGCAGTCCAGTAAAATCACATGAGCACAGTGCTCAGCTACAGTGATGTTAATATTCAATGATGACCTCAAGGTTTATACGCACTGTAGACTCTACAGTATCTCTGTGCCAGTTACTCTATTCTCCCTGGCCCCACAGACATTTAAATTACATCACAATATCACCCCCAAAAAGAAGGCATTAAGAAACATATACCAGAAATGCAAATAAAGAAATAAATAAATCATTTCTGGACCTTATATAGTGCTTCACAGCATATGAGCATCCGTCCTTTTAATTTTTTCATTATTTTTATGTTCGCCCTTATGCTTGCACAAAGCAAACATATAAGTAAGATAGTGGGTTTTGAGATGTGTGTCACTGTCAGTCCAATGCAGGACAGTCTGCAAAGGGCTCGATAGTGTCAGACCAATCATCAGCAATCAGATCATGACATTCTTCTGGTCTTGTGGGGTGGAAACTTTGTGTAGTTCAAAGAAAGAGCCTACTAAATCATAAGGAGGCTCTTTCCTGCATAAGCCACCCACCAAGCACAGCTGATCAGCATCACGATGAGCCTGCTGTGGTCCTCCCCCAATGTAACAACAATCCTCTCCACCATCTTTAAAGCATGCCTCCCACCTCACATCACTTCTCCTTCTTAATTTTTTGACAGCAGGGTGCCCAATCCCTGGTGCCAGCTTGTGCCCCCCACATCACCCCATCCATTTTCACTGTGTGACACTGGGGAGCTCACTGCCAGTGCCACCAAACATAACACTGATACTAGGGTGCCCAATCCCCAGTGTCAATACCTGAGATAAAGAAAACCATTCATCATAATCTGTTTTTTATTTTTATATACCCTGTAAAAAAGAAAACCATTCCATCAACGAGTGTTGCAGCAGCCAGAATACTGCCACCATTACCCCCCACCTGGCCATCCCACTCAGCATCCATCACCTTTACATTCACTTTTCCAAAATGGGGTGCCCAGTGCTTGGCATTGACTAGTACCCCCATGCCACCGATTTTCACTCTGTGATACTCTGGAGCCCACAACTGGTACTGTGAAAGGTAATGCCAACACTGGGGTGCCCAATCCCCAGTGTTGGTACCTGAAATAATGAAAATTGTCACTTATAGTCTTTTTATTTCTATATACCCTGTAAAAAAGAAAACTATCTATTGATGTCTGTTGTGGCAGCTGGCATATCACAGCCATTACCTTCCCCCCAGCTGAACCTCCCACTCAGCAGTCACCAGCCCACAACCCTACACCACCTCACCCCTTTCTTTTAATTTTCTGACACCAGGGCACCCAATCCCAGTGCCAGCTAGCACTTCCAACTCCATATGTTTTAACAGTGTGACAAAAGGGAGTCCCCCCATGGTGCCAGGAAATAGAGCACTGACTCTTGGGTGTCCAACCCCAGTGTCTGTACCTGAAATAAAGAAAAACAGCCTTCATAATCTTTTTTTTATTACGCACTTTAAAAAAGAAAACCCTTCATCGATGTCTGTTGCTACTGTCAGCACAACACCGCTGTTACTCTCCCCCACCTCGGCCTCCCTCTCAGCACACCCCACCCCACCATCCCAACCTTTTCTTATGTACCAGGGATCCAACACCATAATCCTCTCTGGACCAGAGACATATCTTCAGTCTTTAATGCCAGACTAGGAATTGAGGAAATCAAGTATGCAGTTCAATATATTTCAAATGGTTTTAAACTTGTCTTCATAACTTGGTTATTTTTCTTAACGTTAAACTTTTTATTGAAATTCCAAAGTAGAATATCAACAATAAGCAAGGCCATACATATGAATATGCAAGAGAAAGTTATGTAAACAATGTGAAAATATAGAACAAGAGAAACAGAATAATCAGCAACAACGACAGATAGCCTAACTGTCCTGGTCAGGCATTTTAATGCTGCCTGGGGGTGTAAAAGATGGCAAAAGCTGGAAGAAGCATTGCAGAGCCTAACTGCTGCAATTGATTAATACACCTACTAGAAAAGGAAATATAAAAAGCTTAGGAAATATCTTAGACCTGATATTTGTGTCACCAGAGATACTAGTATTAGAAAAGTTTATAAATTCACCAATCTTGGGGGATCACAATGTTACCTGCTGCACCATCTGTACTAAATCTAAAATCCAAAAACAACTGAAAGAGCCTGAACTACTTGAGAGATGTTTTAAAATGTATAGTAAGCAAGTTTTTCAAAACCAGATCTCAAATAGGAAATGGTATAGAATTTCACTAATTCCAGATTAAGATTTAGTGGTAGAAGAGTTTATTAATATGTTTATGGAAGTCTGTAACTTGAGTACCCTTTAAAAAAGCAAACTCAAAAAATAAACCACCTGCCTTGGATAAATGGAAAAATCTAAAAATTAATTAGATTAAAAAACTGCTTGAGGAAAAAGACAAATAAATCATTGAGTCAGAAAATTTGGGATCAATTTAAAAGGATAAGAAACAAGGTTACTCAAGAAGTCATGAAATCTAAAGTGTTCTATTATAAACAAAAACTAAATAAATTAATAGACCCCAAGCAATACTGATCACTAGTTAAGTCTTTAACAAATCCCCCACAAATACAACAGAAATAGTTATTTTAGATAACTGAAAACCTCAAACATCAGAAAGAGCAGCTGATCTATTAAACAAATACTTCATTAAACTTCCTGATTTAAATGACTTAAATAAGAGCAATTTGGATCATGAGACAAATAGCACCTTAATAAGTAACACAGTTAGAGAACAAAACATAACCCCAAAGTTTAGACTCAAAAAGATTCTTAAGTGGGAAGTAATCAAAGTAATAAACTAAAAGTAAATAAATCCAGTGGCTCTGATAACATAGAAATTAGATATATAAAGGATTCTGTTCTTGAAATCGCCCAGACTTTAACAGACATTTTCAATTGGAGCCTAACAGAAGGCACTTTTCCAGACAATTGAAAATCGCCAAAAATTGTCCTGATATACAAGGGCAGTGACAATTCACAACCCACAAGCTATTGGCCAATTGCATTGCTACCTATTGTTTCAAAAATAATGGAAAGATTAGTACATAGCCAACTGACTGACCTTCTTGAGAAACACAAGAAATTAAACAACTTCCAGTCAAGATTCAGAAACAAACACTGCGGTCATGGACTTCATCAACCTGGTGGCAACCCCACTTGTGGAAGTGGGAGCCATGGGCATGGTGTTTATTGACTTGTAAAAAGCTTTTGACCTTGTGGCCTACTAAATTCTTATGAACAGATTAACAGATATAGGCATAGCAGACTAGCCAAGCAAATGGTTTAAATCATATTTAACAAATCAGTCTCAGATGGTCTCTGTGGGTGGAAAAATTCTTGTATATTACCAGTAACTAGGGGTGTTCCGTAGGGGGTCCATATTGGGCCTTTTATTATTTTTGATATATATTAATGATTTACTCAACTACATGAAATTAACCAATATACGACTTTAAGCTGATGATACAGTGTTAATTTCAGAAGGACAAGATGTTAGAGAGGCAGAAAACAAATTACAACTTAATTTTGCCTCACTGCAAGATTTTTTTGCTACCTGAAAGCTGATACTGAATATTTGAAAAATGAAAACAATGCTTTTCAGGCCTGTGTCCCCAAAAAAACCTTAAGAATACAGACAGGTTGGAAATAAAAACACTCAATGGATCTATATTAACCCAGGTAACTACATACAAATAAGTGTGTGTAAATATTGACAATAAATTGTTCTTTGAACAATATATTAATGATTTGGTAAAAAAAGTAAATATTGGAATGGGGCTTTAAGAAGGACTTCAAACTGTCTTACAAAAAAGGCTAGATAATCAGTAGTAAACCAGTTAATTATTCCAATAATAGATTATGGATGTCACATCGATGCCCATGCTAACAATGGTGCATTACATAAACCTGATATTTGTTATAATAGATTAGCGAAATTTGTACTTAAGTGCCACTACAGAACACACCATAGCCATATGTATCAATTATTACATAGGAAATCACTAGGAATGAAAAGGCATGAGATCTGGACAACATCTGTATATAAAATATTTAGAAATAATAGACCCTCTGGACTTTTGGATAAACTGATTAAACCAATTAACCCCTACCAGCTAAGAAAATAAGGAGCTAGGGACTTGGCTGTGCCCAAAATACACAATGCATATGGGAAAATAACCTTCCAATTTAAGGCTGCTACAACCTGGAATAACTTGCCCTAAGAACACACAACATGTCTGTAAGTGCATTTAAAAATTGCAATGAAGTAAGAGTTATAATTTCAATGCACTTGTAATAGATGAATTCTGTGCTAGGTTGATGAGCTGCAACTAAATGCATGTTATGTGTATGTGTCTGATGTTTTTGTAATTGGGTATTTGTTTGTATTGTCTTGATCATCATTTGTAACTTTGTAACTTTTGTATAACAATTACGGGTACACCTCGTAAATAGGGTATGTATTACCCTAATGGTGTGTGAACATGTTTTACTTCTGTATAAATAAAAATATTTTACTACTATAAACATAAGGATAAAACCTTGAACTGTATACAGAGTTTCAATTATACATATATAATAACTGGTCAGCAATTTTTTACATTGCCTGACCAAGTTATAATTTCCCATTATAACTCGTGAGTTATAATGGGGAAAACGCACTGAGTCAGTCATGAAAACCCGCTCCCTGATTGGCTCTGCTTGTTTTCCAGGGCAGGCTTTCAGTTCAAAAAACATGGCAGCTCCTCACTCGCTTAGCAAGGAGCTGCCAGAGCAAGTGTTCTCGTCATTTAAAAAAAAAATAAAAGAATGTATCTTGTTGATGCTACCATTTAGAAATGGCAGCATGTCTGACTCTCACTTGCTATCTGGATGATCCTGCCATTCGGCGGCCAAACTGAACAGGAAGTGGCAATGGGAAGACAACTGCGGTAAGATCACAACCGCAAAATAAATGAAAAATGTAAAAATGTAAGACAAAAAATTGCTGAGTGGCAATTATATTTAATAAGAGATGGTGAAGTGTGTTAAATTTGAAATTAATAGTTGCCCTCGGTGTGGGATGCCTTAATAAACACCTCGGGCTTTGCCCTCGGGGTTTATGTAGCATCCCACACCTCGGGCAACCATTAATTTCTCATTAAGCACACTTCCCCCTACATTATTGTATATATTATGTGAGCTGGTTGAACAAGGAAAAGAGAAATTAGCAATGTAATCCATTCGCCAATAGCAAGGAAATCAATAAACAGATTCTGCATTGGAAATAACTTGGTTATTTTTCAATATTTTTTTCCCAAATTTTCAACATGACCTTTTCGGGATCCCACCTCATGAATAAGCAAATACATCCCAAAAGGTAATTTCATGGTTGCTGTGTGATATCACCTTTTGAGCAGGATTTGAGAATTTTCTCTTCCCTTGTTCATGAGGTCAGGTCATAAAAAGGCTAGGTTAAAAATTGGGGGTAAAAGGGTTTTGAACTTGTCTTCATAACTTGGTCTTTTTTCAATATTTTTCCCCCAAATATTCAACATGACCTTTTTGGGACCTCACCTCATAAACAAGGGTGGCAAAAATATGCAGATCCATCCTGAAAGGTGATTTCATGGTCACTACATGGTATCACCTTGTGAACAGGATTTGAGAATTTTCTCTGCTCTTGGTCAGGTCATAAGAAAGATAAGTTAAAAATTTAGGGTAAAATTATTCTAAAACAACAAAGCTATGAGCCTGCATTGAAAATTTTCAACACACACTCTGAACTTTGGTCATTTTCAATATTTTGACCCCAGATTGTCAACCTAGCCACATAGCCATTTTCTTCACACAACATCAGGAATGTGACAACTGTCATTTTTTGAATCCTGGCCAAGATGTGTTTTCACACTTGGGGCATTAAATCACCTTTTGGGCAGGATTTTAACATTTTCTCCACCATTGTTTATGAGGTGGGGTCATAAGAAGTATATGTTGAAAATCTGGGATAAAAATAATAAAAAAACAGCAAAGTTATGAGCGTACCTTGAGATCTTTCAATGTGCACTTACAACTTTTGTAATTTTCAATATCTGGATACCAAATTTTCAACATGACCATTTTTCATACCACTTCATGAATGTGGCAGCTGTCATTTTTCAAATCTTGGCCAAAATATGTTTTCACACTTGCGACACAAAATTACATTTCATCCACAATTTTATGAATGACACCTGTCACATGCAGAAGGAGTGGTAATAAAAAGATTGGGCTTAATTTCAATGGGCCCTTAGATCGACACAAGATGTGCTGAACACCCACTTGCATCAAAGCCTGGTATGTCAATGTAACAGATCTTGTTAAGAAACCAGCCCATGCACCCAAGTCCCTGATGCTGCCACAAGTGGGTCCTTGCATCTAACAGAGGGTGGATGTGAGAGGATTGACAAGGTTATCAACATCCCCTTGTCCATGACACTCTGGTCCCAACGTGCTTCCTAGTGATAGTTGGACCTGCAACCAGCCACAAGCAAGACACAATACCATACCAGCCAGCTGCCACTGACCCACGCCACCCCAGCATCACAGACCATGACACCCAGGCAGGTTGCCAGGATCCCAGTCTCACTTAACAGTTGTTCCTCATCCTCTGCCAAAGCAATGCAGGACACCCATGTTCTAAGCATGAGAGCCACAACCCCAAATATATAGTGTTGAGCCCCACATGTGGTCATCAAGCTCCCCACACTTGCACTGATTGCATTCTGCACTGCTGTACCCATGCAGCTGACCAGGATACAAGCTACTACCATGGGAGGGGGAATGCCAGGGTCCAACTACTACATTCTGGCCATCCAGAAGTGAATACTGCCCTTCTCTTGCACCCACAGCCCAACCAGTGAACCTGTGTAACAGAATCCCACATCTGCTATCAGACCCTCCAGCAGTGGGACATGAGCATGGGCAGTGGACCTCATGCAGTTGTGCACAAAGAGCCAACACAGATACCAGGGTATTGTAAGCAACATAGTGCTATGGATGGCATAAAGGTACTGGGGTGATGTGGGGGGATGCAGACCACAGGCCACCTATCCAGCCAAGGAGAGTGCTTCCACATGCACCCATGCCCATACCAAAGGGTTCTGCTGGCCCATATAACATTGGGGCACCTAATAGATCAGACATGTCAGCCATGTGGGGGTCTCTACCTTACACTGCCTGGTTGGCATTGGTGTCTGTGTTGGTAAGGTACTAGTGAGTCATAAATAAGGGTAATTAAAGGAGCTCAAGGCAGGCATGTAGCTACTATGGTTGTCTGTGAGATAAGGGATGAGATCATGTAACAAGACACAGTCTGCACAAAGGGCACATACTGAACCATTAGTTGCTAGACTGGGTGTATTTGCAGAAGCATGAATAAAGTGTTGCTTAAGATTCTAGCAAACCCTGTGTTTTGATTACTACAAAGCAAGACATTGTACTAGGAGTGGTTTCAGGATCTTTCTGAAAAAACAAACAGAAGAGAAGCAACTAAGACAAAGAATTAATGTGGGAGAGGAACAGACAAACCACACAGTGGCTCAAGTTCAAGTGAATGCAGATTTTGGCAGGCTGGTCTAATTGATACTAGAGTCTGCCAAAATGGAGCAAATAAGACCACCACCAGAGATTAGATTTGTGGGTAATTTAGAAGAAACATGGAAACATTTCAGGCAGCAGTTTTACTTTTATTTACAAGCAACTGGTGCAGATGAAAAAGACAGTCCACAAAACGTAGCCTTGTTACTGACTGTAGAAGGCTCGGAGGCTCTAGATAGATATATATATGATACTTAGCAATTGTCTGAAGTGGCCAAGAAGGACTATGATGGAGTCCTGCAGC
Source organism: Neoceratodus forsteri (assembly GCA_016271365.2). Classification (NCBI taxonomy): domain Eukaryota; kingdom Metazoa; phylum Chordata; order Ceratodontiformes; family Ceratodontidae; genus Neoceratodus; species Neoceratodus forsteri. The sequence continues at coordinate 309,884,788 of CM028133.1, forward strand.
AGTTTGAAGCATATATGTTTGTAGATCCCGAATGCAAAAAGAACAAGAAACAATAGAAGAATTTGTTACTGATTTAAGACTGAAAACACAATCCTGTAATTTTGGCACCCTTGGCCCTTCTATGATCAGAGACCAAATAGTTAAGGGCTATTCAGATACAAAAGTCAAAGAACGACTACTCAGAGACCGTGAACTAAGAATAGTAAAATGTATCCAGTTTTGTTAGACTGCAGAGGAGACTTGCATGCAAATACAAGTCTTCACTAGAGCAAAAGAGACAAAGGACAGCTCAGCGGTTGCTGCTGTGCAAACTGATGCAACAGAGCCCAACAGTCCCCTACAAGTTACACAAAACAAGAGGTATGACAAAAAGAGATAGGAAGAGCTGTAACCACACAAAGAAAGGGTGCAAGTAAACTCTGCCACAAATATGGTAAACAACATGCCTACAAAAAGTGTCCTGCTTATGGGCAACACTGCAAATTCTGTAAACAACAAAATCACTTTGCAAAATGTTGTAGACAGAGAAATGCAGTGCATGCAGTCACTGAAATGGATGACTCAGACATTGAAAACAAACTTCTCATAGGGGATTTAAATAAATACGGCATGTCACAGAAAAATGAATGGACCTCAGCTTGCAAGTACAGAATTCAAATCATTTGCAAGGTTCTACAGTTTCAATCATATTAGCTCCAGACCACCATATCCACAAGGAAATGGGTCGGCAGAATGTGGGATCAAAATCATCAAGTCTCCAATGAGAAAAGCTAGTAAGGAAAACGCAGACCCCTCCCTTGCATTGCTGAACTACAGAGCAATACCATTAGAATGTGAAAAATCCCCAGTGGAAGTGCTCATGGGATGTTAGGTTTGAACCCGATTACCTCAGCTCCAACTTGACTGTCACACTGGCAATAAAGGTGCACTGAAGAAAAAGGCTATGCAATTCAAGAGACGATGTGATACCTATTACAGAACAGCAAAATTGCAGCCTGGAGAAACAGTCAGGGTGAGCAGTGAGGGTTTCTGGGGAGAACTTGCATTCCTGTACAGGCTTGTGGCTCCAAGATCCTATCTGATACTTATTGAAAGTGGACAACAGACAAGATGAAACAAGAGACATTTAGTGCCAGTGCTGACAAACTCAGGACACTTTTCTGCAACACAGGAGACTGTAACTACAGACACAGAGTATTTACCTGGGGACCCAGGATAGTGTCAGGAAAACAGTATGAGGAAAGTGGAATGTCTAGGAGTGTGGACACTGAAAAGGAAAGAAATTCTACTTCACCAGACAGGGTTTTATCTGACTTTCCTGAAATGTCACAAACCAGTACTGAACTGATGCCTTGTGTTCAGATGTCTGATGAAACTGACAGTCACAAGAGTCCTGAACAATTGAGCAGGTCGAAAAGTGATAAGTTAATAACAAATTCAAAGAAACTAATTGAAACTTGTTAAATGCTGGTACATGCTTCTCATACAAAAAATGAAGAGGGCTTCATGATAATGGTGTAATCATATTCTTTCATTTTAGTGAATCCTGTTAAAATATCATTTGATATTAAAGGACTCGATGGTGTATTTTTTTATTCTTTCTTGCTTTTTTTATTTTTATTTTTTAAACAGGAGATGTGTTGGTAAGGTACTAGTGAGTCATAAATAAGGGTAATTAAAGGAGCTCAAGGCAAGCTCACAGTTACTACAGTAGTCTGTGAGATAAGGGATGACAGCAGGTTTATTTATTCATTGAAGTAATCGGATATACACCTTTGAGCAAAATGCTCATTTACAAAGGTTCCTCATCTGAACAAAAAATAAAACTTTGATGTAAAATCATACATAATGAGGTTACAATTTATATTGGATCATTATAAAATGGGTTTTCTGTGTCCTGATTGGCTAAGATGTACCAGTGAAAGTGTCCTTATGAGGTTATATTGTCCCAGCTGGTACTTCTTATGCCAACCAGGATGCAGTGCAGCAAAATATTCATGCCCACCAGCAGGCCGCTGATCCACATCTCTCCTGCTGAGTTTTTGTCACTGTAACATCTTCTCTCCAGCCCCATTTCTTTCCTTAGCTTCTGTGGTCCCCACTTTGTTCCTTGGCACTGCCACCCCACCTCCCCCCCTCCCATCACTTGAAGTAGCGGCTTGCTGACTAACTCAAAATTAAACAATTTTGTTAGACTAAGCAGTGTCACCTCCCCACTCCCAATTGTTGCCTGAAGTAGTGGCTTGCTGACTAAATCAAAATGAAGCCACTCACTTAAGAAACAGAAGTGGGAAACCGAGGAACACCAAGTATGGCACCTCCAGATGGTCACACTCGCTGTTGCTCAGTCAGATATGTTACTCATGATAAAAGAAAATTCTAACTATAACATGGGGAGAAAAAAACAACAAAGAAAAGCTAAGCAAAAATAAACTGTTTCTCTGTGTTGAGGGGGTAGGGGCTAGCAGGGGGTGGTTGGATGGAGGAACAGAAAATGGATCTGGGAAACAGATACTGTGTTGCTCTTTGTTATAGTCCCTGCCAAAAAATAGAAACATAATTATTACCTCACATGTTTTTAAAACATTAAAAAAAATCACCACACAGCACTGACTTCAGAAATGCTAACTATAGCAGCTGACATGGGATACGCTCGCTCCCGTTCATTCTCATTAAAACTGGGTAGGCACTTGGTCACTACTGGCTAATAAGAAAATACAGTCAAATTAAGACATGTGAAGATAAAATAAATAAAAAGCATATTGTGTTAGGTTATGTATCTGTGTGGGGGGGTGGTGGGTAGACAGACATTACCGCCCTCTAGTGGGTTTTTTTATATAATTCAATAAACTTTATTAAACCTGATTGAGATCAGATACGTACCACAGACAGGATACATACAGGACTGTTCAGTGTACATATCAATAGTCATGACAAAGAATAGAAAAAGAAAAGAGTATCCAATAACTTTGCAGATATCTCAATCAGGTTACAATTTTAATAATACAATCCTCCCTGTATCCCCCCCTTCTACCCCTTCCCTGTCTCCAGTATCACTAGGATAACATTAGATATGATATGGTAGCAGAGAAACAACAGTACAGTATAATGAAGCCATATTTAGGACAAAAGGTGTGACATCAGCAGCGGTAGGTCTTGGGAGAAAACCATAGACTTCGAGTGACAGATATACACCCATCTTTCACTCAGGATACAGTGTTAGCAAGGTTTAAAGGGTTCCGAAGTTTGTTTGTATTTAGTATGTGAGTGTGATAGACTAGCAATAGTGTGCTCAGCTTGAATTGCAAATATAATTTCCTGGCACAATTCCCTATAGGTGGGGATGGCTTGATCACACCAATGCCACAAAATAACATTTTTGGCACAGGCTGTTATTAGGGCTATATGTGTTTTTTGCTTGCCCAGTGAGGTTCTGGTAAAGTTACCTAAATTGCATATTTTCAGAGTGCAAGCCTGATCAGGGCCCAAAAGGGTGTCTATACGGTGACTGATCTCATCCCAGAAGGGCCTTATTTTGTCACAGTGCCAAAGATTGTGAAGTAAGGAGACCCTTTCTCCCTGACATCTAGTGCATATATCCAGAGGCAGCCTGCCCATTCTATGTAGTTTAATAGGGGTGTAAAACAAATTATGTAAAATCTGGAATTGCATAAAAAGGTACCTGTCTCATTTTATGTATTTATACACTCCCTTCCATCTCGTGAATGGTACTGCTGAGGGAGGGCCTGATCCCAGTAATAGAGGAATGCCTGTTCCCTTTCAGCAAGAAGGTCCCGGAGCTGTATATGAAAAAAAGATATAGTATGGGAGGTGGGGGGTGGACAATAATAAAGGGTGAAGTAAGTTACCGTAGTCCTTGGACCAAATGCCAGATCCAAAGTGACTGAAAAGCATATGATGAAGTTGAAAGTATTTAAAACACATGGATATGGGCCAGCTGTATCTCTGCTGTGCATCTTTAAAGTAAGAAGCCAATTGGAAGACAGCAGGTGTTCGATTGAATGAGATTCCAGGGAGGGCCAAGTAGACTTAGTCAGTGGCTTCCCAGCAATCTGGAAGTTCAGATTTTCCAGAATGGGTTGTGTGACATCCTGGTGGGGGATTAGGGTGAGCAACTGACATAGTTGCTGATGGGCACAAAGTGAATATCCAATGGGAGTAACTTTTAAGGGATCCAGGATCCTCCTGGTGGGGACATACAATAAAGAGTTAAGGCGCAGGCCCAGCTGTTGACTGTGAAAATCCTCTATATCAAGCCATTGAGGAATATAAAAAGGATGTGGCATTTCTGAAGTGGGGTGATTCAAGAGGGGAGACTCAGAAGCAATGTATAGCCAAATAATACAGGTAAACATTAGGAACATTTAGACCCCTGGCTTCCCTGGCTGTCATTAATTTTACCAAAGCTCTACAAGGAGGTTTCCCTTGCCAGAGAAAACAAGAAAAAAGTCTATTAACCTGAACAAACCACCTTTTAGGAAAAGCCAGACTGAGCGTAAGAAGGAGATATAGAATTTGAGGAAGGAAATTCATTTTAAGAATGTTAACCGGCCCCATGGAGACAAAGGGAGCAAGGATCAATGATTAAGATAATTCTGTATTTGGAGAAGTAGTTGGTCCAAGTTGTATTTTTTTGAGTTTAAGTAGGTCAGTGCTAAGATATAGGTCCAGGTATTTTAGTTTGTCTTTGACCCAGTGGAGACCCAGGTGTTCCACAGTGGTGTGATGGGTAGAGGTATTCAAAGGCATGAGTTCTGTTTTGGATAGATTTAGTTTATAGTTAGAGAGGGTGCTGAATTGGTTGATAATATTCAGGGCCTCAGGTATTGAAGTAGAAGGGGATGTGATATGTAGAAAGATGTTGTCTGCGTAAACTGAAAGTTTGTATTGTGAAGGGCCTGTAGCTATACCTTGAACTCATGGGGAGGAATTAATTCTTCAAATTAAAGGCTCAAGGTATAGATTAAACAAGAAGGGAGACAGTGGGCACCCTTGCCGGGTTCCTTGCTGCAAGGGAAAAACTTCAGAAAGTACCCCATTACAATGAAATACGGGCTGAAGGTTTGGTATACAGTATTTTAATCCATGTTATAAATTCACAGGAAAAGCCATATTTGGGAAGCAGGTGAAACAAATAGTCCCAGGAGACTCGATCAAAGGCTTTCTCCTCATCCAGAGATCCCAATACAGTGGGTGTGGAGGAATCCCTGGATGCGGAGATCAGATGTAGGATTTTTCGAATGTGGTCAGGTGACAGCCTGCTCAAAACAAAACCCACTTGTTCTCTACTAAGGAGACATTCCCAAACTGTGTTCAATCTGTTGGCCAGTATCTTTGCTAGTGTCTTTATGGCCACATTAATTAAGGATATAGGTCTGTAGTTGCTCACCGATAAGGGATCCTGTCCGGGGTGGGCAGGACAACTATAGTGGCAGCAGTGAGAAAAGTGTTCAAATGACCTTTCAGAAAGAGGTATTGAAATAACTCCAGAAGGTGTGGAGCCAACAGGTCTTTAAACTTATGGTAAAAGTTGGTGGAAAACCTGTCAGGGCCAGGAGATTTATCCGGTGTTAAAGTATCTATTGCTATTTTGACTTCATCCAGGGTCAAGGGTGCTTTCAGCAAGGTTGCTTGGACTGGACTTAACCTTGGTAGTTCTAGATCCTGGAGGAAGGCGTCTAGTGTGGAGAGGTCCAGAGTAGTGGTGGGACGAAGTGGCTCAATCTGGCCTCGTAGTTTATCTGAGGAGCAAAGGCAGATTCGCTGAGGCTCAAGAACGGAAGCTGTGAGTATTTGGGCATTATAATGAGGAATGCAAAGTCCATTGGAAGCAATGACTTCGCATTACTCTGCCTCCCCAGGCCACTACTCTGCCAAATTTAAGGCGAAGTGCATTGGAGGCAGTGCACTTTACCTCACTTCACCTTGTTTTTGAGCTCCAAAGGCAAATTTTGCAGTGATTCATGGGATTTCAGGTCACATGAGCTCTATATTGATCTGCACAGCCTCAGTTCGGGGTAGTATGAGTAAGAAGGAGTAGGAGACAGTGTGCTCTGATAGCTGTCTGTGATAGGAATCTTGTAAAAGCTGTTCAAAAAGCATTTTTGCTTTTTTTTGGGGATCCAACTTTAGTTCATCGATTGTAGGAAACCCTCCTGTGCTCATATCATCAAGCGTTTCTGTTTTTGTGTGGATTTTCAATGTTAATTTACAACATCGAGTGTGTGTGGTGAAAGACAGTGAAAGTGTGCTTTGTGGGAGGGGGCATATCTGTGGTGTAGGTAGATATAAGTTGGCGAAATAGTGATTTCTTTGTTTTTTGGTTATATTTTTGTTATATAACTGACTGTGTTAATGTACACACATTAATATTGTCAGTAATAGAAATGTTCTTGCTGTTTGTTGTGTGGATGTGGTGCAGCAGTTCATAGGTTCAGGTTGTTCACATTAAAATTTACAATACATAATGTGGTATAGTACTGAACTTTTGCATTTGCGACGCATTCCTCGTTCAGCATTGTACACAAACTGTTCTGTGTGTGAGTGTGTGTGCAGTGTTGCGTGCGTCAAATAATACACCTTTTATTGTGCCACAGACTAGTGTAATTGCAGGCACAGCAGTGTGAACCTGCTATCCACTGCAGCTGCCTGATTTTGTACTGCGATCGTGGTATCTGTTCTTAGTTTTGCTGCTTTTAGTGCTGTAAAAATCAGCACTGTCTGCATTCAGTGCTCCCCCCCACCCCCACGTTCAAAAAGTATTTTTTACCAGATTGGATTGCTTTTGTGACCTCATCAGCACCACTGGTTACTGAAGTTGTTTTAATTCCATGACAATCTCAGAGTAGTCTCTTATCTGTTGCTGAAGCCACAGTTGTTTATTTGGCTTCACATTCAGAGTCCCTCCAATCAGAGAGTGAACATATCAAAATCTGAATTTGGTTATAATATTTGTGGTTGATCCCCAAAATGCCTGCAAAGAGATGTGCAAGCAAAGATGTTTCTCACCATGGCACTGTTGGCAGTAAGATGGTCTGTGGGTGTGGTAGTAGTACGCAGACGCAGACGCAGAAATGCATTGCTGATGTGAGGAAAGGTATTTCTCCTGCATTGTTTTTTACAGCCCAATCAGTAGCTTCAGTCAAAGTTGGAGGAGATGATGTTTGCTCAGCTGGTGGTGTTAGTGTTACTGGTGTTAGTGGTGGTGGAGGTAGTATTAGCATTGTTGCATCAAGTCCTAATTCTGACCAGTGTACCGTATCCAAAAATATTGAGTGTGAAGCAGTGCAAGTGAGTGGCAGCATAGATGATGTCATAGTTCCCAGTAACATCCCAGTAACTGAACCTGAGGATTCTGATAATCATGTCAAGGATAGCATACACTGTGATATTCCATCCACCATGGCACTTAATGTCACGCATTTTCCATGCAGTGATTCACAGTGTGGTGAAAAAATATCAGGTGATGGTGGTGTAGATGCTGATGCTGAATGTGATGATGATGATGATGATGTTGCTGTTGTTGCAACATGCAGTCCACATGCTAGCATCTTAGCAGAAGATGTGGATGTGTGTGACGTTGATGAATATGATGATGATGTAATTGACTCAGCTGGGTACCGGAGAAAAAGAAATTAAAAGTGGCTGTGTCCAAGTCTGTTTGTAGTAATCCCCCATAAAAACTTGTGCTCCACCGGTTTTAGTTGATGATGATGATGACCCAGTAATCAATATGACAGGTAGTCATGGTAGTCAGTTGCAGTCCAGGTGTGCAGTGCCTGAAACATCAAGTGCCCCTCCACTTCAGTTCTTAAAATAACAGACTTAAATAAGCCACATCATGGACATGTTAAAACCAGAGCATCACAATCCCTTGTTTGGGATTCTTTTGATCAAGATGCAAATGATGATTCAGTTGCAGTCTGCCAGGTTTGCCATGTGCGTGTGAGTCGAGGTAAAAAGGTTAGCCATCTGGGCACAGGAGGAGAGCATACGCATCTTAAGAATAGGCACTTGGCACTGTGGACCCAGCACAAGCTGGCAGCTAATACCACAGTGGGGTGTTCACCCTCGTCACCAGCAACCACAGCCAGCATGTTATCCCCTTCCATGACTGCTAAGCCCAGTAGGAAATTAAACATGTGCAGTAGTGCGGTAATAAGAGCAGAGGATTACTACAGGCATGATGAGGTGGAGGACCATAATGACTTTGAAATGTTGTCAAGTGCTGGTGAGAGTAAGCAGTTTTTGTGGTGGTGGTGGTGGTGGTGAATGCAGTATGTCTAGTGCAAGTGGTACATCAATCCCGATTGGCAAATCTGGCAAAATAACAGAATGTCTGGGTTTGTCATCATCACCTGTGCAACCGTCATCATCAAATGTCAACACTTCACCCCCTGCCAATGCCATTCATCACATAGCACAACCATTTGTGATCAACACACCCCATGTAAAATGTTTAAGTTGGCCCACGTTACAGAGTGTTTTTGCGCATAAGCGAAGTACCCTCCGAATCATACAGTGTCACGTGAACTCAATGCTGCTGTAGCGGAAATGCTGGCAATTGATCTTTTGCCCTTCTCCTTTGTGGAGAACTCTGGGTTACGGTGGTTTGCTGCACGTGCCTGTCCAAAATGGAAAGTCCCATCCAGGACATCATTTTCTACCCGTGCTGTCCCCAAGTTGTTCCGCACTGTGTCCGACTCAATAAGACATGCCCTTCAGCATTCCTCCTCTCCATTCATCCATTTAAGTATGGATATGTGGACAAGTAGCAAAACAGAAGGATGTTCATATTTGTTTATAACTACACACTGGGTGCAGGTGCTGGGGGTTGTTTGTGATGTTGGTAGTGTGAATGATCAGTGCAGTAAAGTGGATTGTCGCAGTAGCAATATTCCAGGAATTTGACAGCATGCAACGATTGCTATGCACAGTGTGACCTGTTCATACACTGGTGAGAACATGTTGGATGTGGTACTGACTGAAATTGACAGATGGCTAAACCCTCTGTCCCTGAGAGCTGGGTTCATATTAAGTAACAATGGGTCAAATGTGATGAAATGCATCACGAATGGTGTTTTTTTTTCATGTTCCATGCATGGCCCACTGTTTAAATCTGTGGTTCAGGAGTTTCTGCAGCACCCTGATATAAAGAAAATGCTTACTGTTGCATGACGTATCTGCTCTCAATTTTCAAGATCTGGAAAGGCCTGTGACCAACTGCAGCAGTTGCAGATACAAAACAGCCTGCCTCAGCACCACTTGAAACAGGAAGTTGTCACCCGATTGAACTCCACTTTATACATGGAAGAGAGGTTGTATGAACAATACAAAGCCATCTCAGAATATCGTGTTATGCACACTAGCCGTGACAGTACCAGGGCATCCATGTCTATGACGACTGAACAGTGGCGCCTCACCGACTCTGTAATAACAATTTTTAGGCCTTTTGAACATGCCACACAGGCAGTGAGTGGCGAGTCTGCCTACATTAGCCAATCAATTCCACTGCTGTGGGTGCTGAGGTAGACATTGGTGAATGTACAGCATAGCCTTGATGTTGCCGGAGATGGTGGTAGCAGTATGTTGCTGCAACACATGCTGACAGTATTCTACTATAATCGTCACATTGTGAGCATTCAGCGTAGTGACAACTTTGCCATTGCAACAATGCTGGACCTACGATACAACTGTGGAATTGCATCAGTACTGGAGGGAGGGCCTGAACAGGTAAAAAATATCAGTGGTCAACTGGTGCACTTGGTTCATGGGGCACAGAAGTCACATGCCAAGGTCAGCAAACCTCAGCAGCATAATCTGGCTGAAGGTGTACCTGGAGGACCATCAAGCATATCCTGCAAGGGGAAGGGGACTGCAGTTCTAGGTGGTCTGTTATCCAAAGAGGCTAGCGTCAACCCGCTTTGGGAGGCTTTGTCCCAAGTGGGTATTTGTGAAATAAATGATTCGGGAGAACAGGATGATGCATCAACAATTGGACTTAGTGCGGCACAGAGAATGGATGAGTCATATTTGTCTGAAAACAGGCATCAAACAATAATTGAAGATCCTCTTTTGTACTGGAGTGGAAAGGTCAGTGAATGGACAGAGCTGACTGCAGTGGCACTGAAATACCTCACATGCCCACCCTCCAGTGTAAGTGTTGAGAGGGTGTTCAGCTCAGCAGGTGCAATAGTCAGGGATCGTCAGACAAACCTGTCTCCTGCAAATGTTAGTTTGCAAACATTCATTAAAATTAATGAGGGGCACATACCAGCACAGACTGCAACCTCGGTATTCATACCCCGGCCTAGTCATGGTGGTCTTGCTGATGAGGAAATGGAACATCCTGGTGGCACTGGCAGTGGCTGCCTAAAACGGCCCACCACTGATGTAGATGATGACACAATGGAGAAAGAAATTCCCAGTGGTCAGACTTCAGACATCGATGACTGTGAGGGCAGCTTTCTTTATGAGGATGATGATGTGGTTAATGTTAGCAGGTTTTAACAGAAGTTTTTAAAAGGCGGGGTGCCCCCCACCCCCAGACCACCACCACCGGGAGTGATGTTAGCCACCACCACCACTGCCACCATGAGTCTCTCTGCCCCCCAGACCACTACCACTGGGACTGATGTCAGCCACTGCCACCATGAGTCTATCTGCCCCCAGACCACCACCACCGGGACTGATGTTAGCCACTCCCACCATGAGTCTGTCTTCCCCCTGGACCACCACCACCAGAACTGATGTTAGCCACTGCCACAATGAGTCTGTCTGCCCTCTAGACCACAACCACCACGACTGATGTTGGCCACTGCCACCATGAATCTGTCTGCCCCCCGGACCACCGCCACCACCGGGGCTGATGTTACCCACTGCCACCACTACCACCATGAGTCTGTCTGCCTCCCCAGACCACCACCACCGGGGCTGATGTTAGCCACTGCCACCATGAGTCTGTCTGGTCCCAGACCACCACCACCGGGACTGATGATAGCCACTACCACCACTGCCACCATGAGTCTGTCTGCCCCAAGGACCACCACCACCACCGGGAGTGATGTTAGCCACTGCCACCATGAGTCTGTCTCCCCCTGGACCACCACCACTGGGACTGATGTTAGCCACTGCCACCACTGCCACCATGTGTCTGTCTGCCCCTGGACCACCACCACTGAACTGATGTTAGCCACTGCCACCATGAGCATGTCTGCCCCCCAGACCACCACCACTGGGACTGATGTTAACCATTGCCACAATGAGTCTGTCTGCCCCACAGACCACCACCTCCGGGACTGATGTTAGCTACTGCTACCATGAATCTGTCTGCCCCCCAGACCACCACCACTGGGACTGATGTTAGCCACTGCCACCACTGCCACCATGAGTCTGTCTGCCCCCTAGACCACCACCACCAGGACTGATGTTAGCCACTGCCACCATGAGTCTGTTTGCCCCCCAGACAACCACCACTGGGACTGATGTTAACCACTGCCACCATGAGTCTGTCTGCCCTCCGACCCACCACCACCGGGACTGATGTTAGCCACTGTCACCACTGCTCCTGAGTCTGTCCGGACCACCACATCCATCAGCCAGAGACACAAAGCTTCTTAATATTTAAACCATAAAGTGAGTATGTGTACTCATGTTTGTTATGCTGCTTCACTTCCTTTAGTTGTACGTTTTGTTTTCTGTAGCTTTTCAGAGCCGCATTGGTAAAACACATATGGTACACTTATTTTGTTTCTTTTACATGGTAACAGAAAAAGGCTTCATCACTAAAACTCGTTCAAAATGGTACTGTAGCTGTACCATACAGAGAGGAAGCGATGTAATATACATGTGATATCCATTCTGGGAAGTATGAAGATTTTATTTAATCTGTTTCATTGTTTTGTAAAGACTGCAGCAAATATTGCACCCAGGTTGTGTTAGTTGACAAGATGTGGGTTTGAAATGTAACTTGACTTTAGATTGAGATTTGAGAACCAAGGAGGGACACAAAACAATTAAGTTGTAAGAAGTCATTCATTTCTTTTTTAGGAAACTTCCAGATGCTTTATTGTTCTGTCAAAGTGGCCTTATCCAAAAAAGTTCTTCAACATCAGGCACCCCCCTTCCCCGAGCTTGGGCACACATGCAACACGCAGAAGTTGTTTCATTAGATGACCACAACCATCCTAAACAACCGGACTCCAGAAGGATGCTGATGAAATCTGTGAAGAAGAAACAAAATAAGAAACCATTAGAGACAAACCTGCAAATATGATTCCCCCACCTCCCACAAAAAAATACTTACCTCCATGTGCTTGAGAGTTATCCGTTTCCAATTTCAGCGCAAAAAATTATCATTGAGCACTGGAATGTACACACCAACAGTTTCTGTGTGACCTGTGATGCAGAACAATTCCATGAGTACATGTCCATGTCAATCCCCCTCCTCACCTACAAAATACACAACAAAATGATCTCTCTCTCTCTCTCTCTCTCTATATATATATATATATAAATATATATGTATATATATTTATATATATATATATATATATATATATACTCACCAAGGCTGCTATTAGTGTATGGCCAAAGGGCACCCTTCAATCCAGTTCAGATGATAACATTGCATTTGCTAGAACCATCTCACAGAACACATTGGACCAGCAACACGACGCTCACAGTCATCATTTTATACTGGGGGATGTGCTGAAACAGTCTCATTTCATTGTGTAACCACTTGTCAATTTTCTGCACACAAGCAGGATGCATTTTGGGCCTGCAGAAAAAATCTGGGACTCTGTGCCACCACTGCGCGCATGACTGAGTGCGCCATTAATTCTGGCGGACTTTGTATGTGCTGAAACACCCTCATTCCACGGTGTAACCACTTGTCAATTTTCTGCAGACAAGCAGGATACATTTTGGGCTGGCAGAAAAAATCTGTGGACTCTGTGCCACTTTTGTGCGCATGACTGAGTGCGCCATTAATTCTGGGGGACTTTGTATGTGCTGAAACACTCTCATTCCACTGTGTAACCACTTGTCAATTTTCTGCACACAAGCAGGATGCATTTTGGACCTGCAGAAAAAATCTGGGACTCTGTGCCACCACTGCGCGCATGACTGAATGTGCCATTAATTCTGGGGACTTTGTATGTGCTGAAACACTCTCATTCCACTGTGTAACCACTTGTCAATTTTCTGCACACAAGCAGGATGCATTTTGGCTGGCAGAAAAATCTGGGACTCTGTGCCACTTTGTTCAAGTTCAAGTTCAAGTTCAAGTTTATTGCAGGAAAACTCCATTGAGCAAGCTCATTCACAAGGAGGTCCTGTGACATAAACACTTAAAGTACAAACACAGATAGGTAATAACAGTTTATACATGAAATGCACGTTACATGATACAGGCTGGATATACATACAAGGGTACCACATAGGGTGACCGCAGGTGGTAAACATTGATATGAGACAGGGAAGCGTCTTACAGGTTGCATACTGATAAACGAAACATGATGACTGGTGTGTGCAATACATATATTTTGGCAGCTAGAACAAACAACAGACTACAACTGATATGGGGGGGAGGAGTGATTTGATAAAGTAGCAGTGGAGCGTAAGCATAGATAAAGCCAGGAGTAGAAGGGGAAGGGAAAGCAGTTAATATGACAAATCAATTATACCTTACCAGTGGATAAATATGGCACACTTGGGAAGGAAGAGCTTAATGACAGTTACAGGTGTCTCTTATTTTGGCTGAACTTAGCGATTTGTAGAAGTTTATTGAAACTGTGCTAGTTAGTTTCAGTATGGTTTGTAATTGGTTCCAAATGGAGGAAGGGCATATGCAATAGCACGTTTTGTGCGCATGACTGAGTGTGCCATTAATTCTGGGGGACTTTGTATGTGTTGAAACAGTCTCATTTCACTGTGTAACCACTTGTCAATTCTCTGCACACAAGCGGGATGCATTTTGGGCCTGCAGTAAAAGTCTGAGGTCCAGATATTCAAAAGGGTTGTGCATGGCGCAACAGTGTTGCACCATGTGCAACCCACTGATGCACCCTGGCGTGATATTCAAAAGGGAAAAGTGCTCAGACAACCTGGCTGCACCAGAGTGAAATGGTAATGTATGCAGGCATAGGTGGGATGGCCTGCATAACCTGCACAGCCCAATATTCAGCCCGGATGTGCAGAGTCATGCATCTGCAAACCCTACCTGCACCTGCACAAAGTTAAGCCCCCCAAAAAGGAACAAGTGATGGCCACCCACAGGTGAGCTGCCGCATTGCAGGGTGCAACACAGCAGCTGCCACCTGTGGGTGGCCACCCGAGTTCCTGCCACACCTGGTGGCGGTGCCCCCCCAGACCCCATCGTGGGCATCCCTGGAGTGAAATACCACCGTCCAACATCCCTGGTGGTCCAGTGGACCTCTATGTGCCCGATCGCAGGCATCAGTATAGTCCCCCTCCACATCTCCTCTGGAGGTTCAGTGACTTCATGTGCTTCATCACGGGCATCAATATATCTCCACATCCCGGTGGTCCAGTGGACCGATCATGCCCGACAGTGGCATCTGTAACAGGTTGTTTCACACACCCGGTGGTTCAGTGTGGCCCGCCCACCGCCACTGAGCTCTCACTGCCTCACTCCCCTGTTGCTGGTGGGCGGGCAGCACCCTCCACCTGCCGCCCCTGCCACCCGCCGACCGACAGTAGTTATGCACGCCCATTGCCCACAGTGTGAGCCAATGGGCGCAGCAAGTCTCAGACATCAGTCCAGACATGTGAATGTTTCATCCACATATCTGGACCGAGTAGTACAGGAGAGCTGCACGCCCATTGGCTCACGCTTTGAACCACCGGGCGCAGCTACCGAGCTGTCAGTCGGTGGGCGGCAGGGCAGGCAGGCAGGTGCTGCCGCCCACCGGCTGACTGGGGAGTGCGGGGCCCAGTGGGTGGTGGGACGGGGTGCACTAGACCACCAGGGTAGTAGGGGTCTGTTATGTGTTACAGATGTTCACGATCAGGTGGCATCTGACCACTGGACCACCAGGATATTGGATGGGGACTATACTGATGCCCATGATCAGGCACATAGAGGTCCACTGGACCACCAGGGATACTGGACTTTTTTTTTATATTACAGGAATGCCCGCGATCAGGCTGCAGGGGGCATCAGTCCCCGATGGCTGCTGCCTGGCAGGGTGCCAGGCACAAGTCATCGGGGATCGGCGCACCTGCATGCTAATGGTATGCAAATGGGGCCATAATGAGATGCAAATGGACCCCTGTGTGCCTTGCATAAATTATGGCCCCATTTGCATGTCTCCTTTTGAATATCGCAGGTGCTGTGCATGGTGCAATGGAACCTGCACCAGCGAATCTTCATGCTTCACTCTGGCCACTTGCTCTGGCACAGTGCCACTGCGCCATGCAAAGTGGGGATGGCCAGGGTGCAATATTCAAAGCTGCTGCGCCATAGCACAGCTCCGTTGAATATCGCCCAGGCCACACACCCCGCGCAACAAAAGCTGAGCTGCGCCCGCGCTTCGGCGCCACAGCCTGGTGCAGTTTGAATATTCGGCCTGGGACTTCTGTGCTACTGCCATGCCATGCATGACTGAGTGCGGCATTAATTCTGGGGCACTATGTACGTACTGAAACAGTCTCATTTTGCTGTGTAACCACTTAGCAATTTTCTGCACCCAAGTTGGATGCATTTTAGGCCTGCAGAAAAAATCTGGGACTCTGTGCCACCACTATGTGCATGACTGAGTGCGCCATTAATTCTGGGGGACTTTGCATGTGCTGAAACACTCTCATTACACTGTGTAACCACTTGTCAGTTTTTTGCACACAAGCAGGATTCATTTTGGGCCTGCAGAAAAAATCTGGGACTCTGTGACACCACTGCGTGCATGACTGAGTGCGCCATTAATTCTGGGGGACTTTGTATGTGCTGAAACAGTCTCATTTTGCTGTGTAACCACTTGTCAATTTTCTGCACCCAAGTTGGATGCATTTTAGGCCAGCCTAAAAAATCTGGGACTCTGTGCCACCACTATGTGCATGACTGAGTGCGCCATTAATTCTGGGGGACTTTGTATGTGCTGAAACAATCTCATTCCACTGTGTAACCACTTGTCAATTTTCTGCACACAAGCAGGATGCATTTTGGGCTGGCAGAAAAAATCTGGGGACTCTGTGCCACTTTTGTGTGCATGACTGACTGTGTGCCATTAATTTTGGGGGGCTTTGCATGTGCTGAAACACTCTCATTCCACTGTGTAACCACTTGTCAATTTTCTACACACAAGCAGGATGCATTTTGGGCCTGCAGAAAAAATCTGGGACTCTGTGCCACTTTTGTGTGTTATGTGATTGTTGCTGTGAGCTCATGATGTCATACTGACATTTTTACAATTAAAGCAGCATTGCAAGAATGTCCTCACAGTTCTGAACTGTACTTTTTTATGCTACTTTACATTGCCACAGCCACCACTAGTTACCTCTAAGTCGTGACTTGAATGATATGATTCTTTTCACAATTTATGTCTGCTTTACTTAGTTGACTACTTTTTTTCATGTATAAAAAAAAATGAGCACGCCTTCCAATATTATTCAGACCAGGTTTGCATTTATTTGCAGCTGCTTTTCAGTAACTATTGTTCTGTGGTGTCATAAAACACTGCCTGATGTATAACTGTTAATTAACAACAGTAATGATATATAACAACTACTTGATGTGATGGAGAAAAGCAGAGGAAAAAATGACAAAGACCTGGTCAGCACCAATTTAAAAGGAATACTCCTTTCATTATTTCATACATGAAAAAAGGTAGTACAGCAGACTCAGCTACTGCAAATTTTCATATCATTCCAGTCAGTCAGGATGTAAGTAAAGGAAGCTGTAAATTAGCATTAAAAATATAGGTCAGAGTTATTAACAGATTGACCACATTACATAGTTACGGTGATGCACATAAACTAATATGTGGGGGCATTACTCCCACTGGAATATTTCTTGCTCCACAGAGTGCAATATATTTCTGTGAAAACCACCCATAATTTCATTACAGTGAGTCACGTGATGGAGGAATTACTGATCAGAAAAGCCACCCACATTCTTCCACCCTTTCTCAGCAATGTTAGGATGTGATGCTAGGGGGAGTGCAGGTTCATGCTCCACTGTAGTGAATGTCCAGCAGCTATCCCAATGTTTCCTTATGTTATAAGGTTGACTTTGTGGTGAAATGTCAGAATGTTTTCACTAACAAGGCTCTTCTTAAAATGTGCCCACACATTTCACCACAAACTGACCATTATAACATAAAGAAACATTTGGAAATCTGCTGGACAATTGGATATTCACTGTAAGGAGCATGCACACACACTCTCCCTGCTATCACGTCCTAACGTTGCTAAGAAGGGAGGCAGAATGTGGGCAGATTTTCAGAATGGGAATTCCTGTGTCACGTGACACACTGTAATGAAATTATGGGTGGTTTTCACAAAAATGTATTGCACTGTGTGGTGAAAGAAAGATTCCTCTGGAAGGGAAAGTGTGTATGATTAAACAATAAAAGAAAAAACACACAAAAACAGTACAACACAGTAGTGGGGCGGGGTCAGGTGTGGGGTTGGGAGGCAGAAAACAATCCCCTCACTTACTATGGCCGTGGGATGCCGTGGTGGTCCAGCAGCAGGTGCAGCATTGAAAGTATTTGCTGTTGCTGTGCTTCTACTCTGTTCACCTGCTGCTCCAAAGCACTGAACTGCTCATTATTTTCTTCAAGCACTGCCCACACCAGGCCGATGTCAGACTGTGTTGCAGGGACTGTGGCAGGGTCCACTGCAGTGGGGAATCCATGTAGTGGGGCTAGTGTTGGACAGGGTGGTGCTGGTGGCTGTGGTGGTGGTGGTGGTGTTGGAGGAGCAGCTGCTGTAGTAGCCTTCCTCCTGCTGCAGCGGTGACTGTGAGGCACAACTCCCACCCCAGCAGCACCCTCGGCCACTGCCATGGAAGGGCCAGCAGGTGGACACCTGGCCCCTTCCATGGCAGCCTGCCACTCTGCCCTGTGGTGGTTCAGCATGTGGGTGCACTGGCCACCAGTTCCCAAATGTGTCCCATGGGGGCCATAGCACACCAGCACACCACACACATGGCACTCCACCACTGTGCTGTCTCCCCCCACACAGTTAAAAAACTCCCACACTGGGGAGCTGTGACAGTGACCAGACACAGTCCTTGCATGTCAGGCATGAGTCCCACCACCACCTACAACTTTTGGGGCCACCTCCTGTGGCTGTGGAGGTGGAGGGGGTGCTACCTGAGCCCCAACAGCTGCTGCTACCGGTGGTGGTGGTTGTGGTGGTGGCGGTAGTGGCGGAGAAGGTGGGCACGCAGCAGCCACCAATGGCACTGGTGCTGCTGCTGCTCCTGTTGCTTTGACAGGGGCAGTAACACTGGTCAGGAGTCAGAAGTGGTCCAACATGACACAACCGCCCGGCCCCCCCATGGGTCCGCATTCCCCTCCTACCGCGCCCCCGGGACAGCGACTTGCCTTCTCCTAGGTCCATCCTCCTGAAGTCCATGGGCCAACACATACACACAGACAGTAGACACACACACACACACACACACACACACACAGTCAGTCACACACACAAAACAAAACTTATACAAAAAAAATTCACTAACCAAAAAAAACACAAATACAATATAAAAACTAAATAAAGAAATAGCTTTTAAAAAAGCTGTTTGTTTTGTTCTGGAACTGAAGCGCAATGAAGTGGCAACAAGGCAATCAAGCAGTAGCTCCTCTCCTCTCACAAATGCTTTCTCCCTCTACAAATGCAAAGGAGAAAGTGAAACTGCTTCTGTGACTCACTTCCTTCCTGCCTGGCTAAAGCATGTGACTTACAGTACTGCAAGCCATGTGGTGTGCCTGTTTTCTCCTCACTTTGCCTTACTTCACATTAAGGCATAATGGCAATGTGAAGTGGTAATAATAATAATGTGAAGTGAGCACTTTGCAGTGTCCACTTTGCGTTGTGCTCCGTGGATGCGAAGTGCCCATTTTGCATCCACTTTGCGGGCTGATTAAAAATTCGCTGCATCTCTAGTCCAGAGAGGTCGAAGGAGCCATGTAAAGAGAGCTATAAAAGCTCTGGAACTGGAAAACAATATATTTGGGTGAGGTGACTAATTGACCAGTATCTGACCTGATGGATGGGATAATCCAGTCGGCCTGTTGACTGTGCAGGCGCAGTGCAAGGAGCTCCCCAGCCTTCTCCCCTTGATCAAAATATTGGGTCTTAGTTCTTAGAAGGAGATGCTCAGCTTTCTCTCCTATAAGAGCATGATACTTTGCTCTTAGAGTTTTGAGGTGCTCCCAGTTTGTTGGTGGGGAAGAGTCTGAGAGTTCTCTCTCAGCTGTCCAAGTCTGTGATAAAATGGAGGTCGTGGCTTAGGAAAGTTCTCATTTCCTTCTGGTTGCTAACCTTATTATTTCACCTCTGAGAGCACATTTGAAAGATTACCAGACAGTATCCAATTTAGGCATTGTAGGTAGATTAAATAGGAAGAATTCAGTCATAAATAACTGTAACCTTTCAACTATATCTGAGCATTTTAGTAAAAAATTATTAAGGCACCAAGTTTTATCTTTTTTGATTGAGGGGGCCAGATTAACCTGTAGGAGGACTGGATGGTGATCGGAGATAACTTTGGCACTGTAACACTGTCAAGGATCCCTGGTAAAGCTTCTGTGCTTAATTAAAAAAAAAGTCAATACGGGAAGAGGAATTATGTGGGATGGAGTGAAAGGAGTATTCTGTAGAATCAGGATGTATAAGCCTCCAGGGATCTATTAGGCCCAGGGTATCCATTAAGCCCCATAAGGCCACCTGACTAGGTGTGGGGGGGGGGGTTGACCCTGTCTAGAGGATCTGTCAAGGTCATTTTCCAAAACTATGTTCCAATCCCCAGCAAGTATTATAGGAAAAGAGGTCCACTGGGATAAAATAGATGGTATTTGGGGGAAAAAAGAGTGATCCTCTATATTAGGACCATAAACTGATCCCAGAATCACCTCTACATGATCTAGTAGTGCCCTAACAAATATAAATCTGCCCTGGGGGTCAATAATTTCCTGGAGAAGGCAAAATGGGACAGACCTGGAAGCCAGAATAGCAACCCCCCATTTACGGGAATCCAGACTTGAACCAAACCTGGCCAATCCAGGAATGCCTAAGGAGCATAGTCTGAGCAAGAGGAAGAAGTGTCTCTTGTAAAAAAGCTACATCCACCTGCAGCTTGCGAAGATGGAGCAGGACATTAGCCTGCTTTATAAGTGACTGGACTCCTTTAATATTCCAAGAACAATATCTCTAATTAGATGCCATATTTTTCTGAATATATGCTAGGTGTCGAAGGGGTAGATATATGCCATAAAGAAAACCTCTGTTTAGCAAATGTCATCCTATGTAGCTTATGGACCGAACAGAGACAGGCCCCCAAATCCCACCCCCTACCCTCTGCCCATACAACCCACAATGTACCCATTGAAAGTGTATAACAATAATAAAACATTAGTAACGTGAACAAACCAAACCCCATCTCTTCTCCCTCCCAACTGCCCTCCCCTTTTAACTGTAAATCCCATAGTACCACCCCTCCCATCCACCATTTATCCCCTCCCACCGCATGACTACGACTATCCCTACCACAAACTAATTGGTGCATGAAGCTCCAACCTACCATAGCTCTGTGCTCATCCCTCCTGACTTCTCCCCAATATAAACTAGTTCATAACCTGATATATTACCGTATAACAAGGTGAGATAGTCTTGTGATATCTAATAACCTAAAAAGCTTTATTAATATCTAGGAAGCAAGTATTCTAACTTTTCCGATCTTTTGTAGACTAACTGTAATAAAACATTCATATGTGCATTTAAGCTATCCCTGTACTTTTCATACACCTGTAGTGTATTCTAGGGATCAGCCAATATCATAGAAGTAATAGAGCCTCAAATAACCTTGGAGGCAAAGACATAATAATATCTGCTGTAGTAGGCACAGATAAAATTAAGAATAAACAAAAAGAAAAAAATACTTATTAAGGTGACCGTGGCCTGAAAATTGTGTTCTGAACAGACCAGCACAAAATCAACAGTGTATCCCCCCTTCCTTTTGCATGATGAGAACAAAGTCCTTTGAAATCCATAGGAAGGTCCCAAGCTTTGTATGCAGATGGCACCCCCATTTCTCCCATTAACATGAAGGGGGAGATCCACTCACACTGGGTCTCAAGGATGCTGCTTCAGTCAGTTGACTTGAGAGTATTCCTGCTTCAATGTAAGAAATGCATTAGGGGTAGTTCATGTACAGTGTGCCGAGACAGGAGTCTGTGACCTCTCAAATGGATCTGCAGAGGAAGCATGCTGATAGTTCAGTGCTAAAGTAGGACTAAAGTACTGTATCAGTCCAGATGTTCTGGTTGAGTGGATCAATGTCTAGATGCAGTGCAAGGGAACAATATCTTGATTTGAAAGCCTTACCATAAAATGAAGATGTAGCAGGCTTGTGGTATTCATAAGAGGACACAAAATGAAAACAAGAAATGTTCAGAGTGGGTTCCCATATAGGAGTATAGATTATTCCTTAGTTAGACCCCGCGCTCATCTATCTTTGAATAAATCAGGCAGTCATTCCTTGAAGCTTTGTATGGCAGAATCCACCATTTCAAATGATTGCCAGGTGCCTTGGAGTGAGACCTGTAGGTGGGCTGGGTAAAGCACCCTGAATTTAATTCCTGCAGCAATGAACTTAGTGACCGCTGGGTGGAAGGCGGTATGTTTCTGTCGAGTGCCAGCTGGCAGATCCTGAGCAATTCGCAGTCTGCTGCCTTCCCATAAAATGTCTTTTAATTCTCAGGTTTTTTGAACCAGGATGTGTTGCTTGTCCAAGAAATTTAGTAACTTGAATATAAGGGGTCGAGGAGGGAACCCCCCTGGAGGTTTAGGGCAGAGAGATTGGTGGGCCTGCTCCACGATATGCATGGGGTCATTTGGGGAGGGACCAGCAATTTTCTCCAGGAATAGGGCAGCATTGCAGCTTCCAGAACATCACCCTGAAGACTTCTGCTTCACAGCCACTACACTGCACTGCACCACTCCGCGTGTCATCATGTGGACTTCTACAGTGCTCCCAAATACACGGTAAATTTTCCTTTACGTCTTTCTGATAGTGGCCACTTTGCTTTAAAGTGTATATCCTCTTTTTTTTATTCCTAGTTCATGCAATGAATACAATCACAATGAAAATAATCACTTCAAAGCACTTTTTTGTACAAAATTAATTTCATATTTTACAATACAGACCTAAATAATATCCCATAATACCAGAAGCAGTAATTCTATGCTACTCAAATAGTCAATGACAAACATTGACAGCTAATTTCTAGTCCAAAATATAGTACAAATTAGTTACTACATAATTGATTAAGACAATCTAATTCATATATATGAAGTAAAAAATCACTTCTGACCAATATCAGGAGAAAAACTATTTCTATTGCATTGAGCAATACTTTAATTAAATTTTGAACACACATGTGCACTGTTTGATTACTTAAAGACCTATACCTCGCCAGCTAGTCTGGAGTTTTCACTGCTCCTGATATAGATTCCACCTGACTGCTTCAGCTCAACCTTCCTGAACATTTGGAACTCCCATGCCCCCCTCAAGAGGTTAAGGTTGCGGTGCAGGCACCTTCTCTGGATCTCTCCTCATTTGATAAAGCTCTTCAAAAATAGAGATTGGGCATGGAAAGTCTACAAGGCTTCTTCTGATGTCTCTGACCTCCAAAAGTACAAAACACTAAGAAACACCTACACTAAGGCAGTGAGTAACACCAAAGCTGATTTCTTCAAAACTCAGCTTAATGAATGCCGTTCCCTTCCAGCAGCTTTCTGGAAGATTCTACACTCCCTGTTAGGCTACCCTTCTCAATCCACCCCAGCTGTCAGTCCTCTGACAGGGCTGGTGATGCCGACTCCTCCATCAACCACTCCTTCACCACCTGTGCCTTCCCGTCAGGGCAACCCCCCTCCTCTCTCACCCCCGTACTCATCATTTTGCCCCCCTCTGCACCCAGCTCTACACCCTGGCAGTCCTTCCCACACTGAGCACACTTCCCCCTACCTCCCTCCCATCTTACCACAACTTCCCCCCTTTTCCCCACTAGAGTTACTCAGGGCCCTTAAACCTCTAAACTCTTCTAAACAGAGCCCGGATGGACTTAACACCAAACTTTTGAAAATCTCAGCTCCAGCCATAGTCCCACACTGGAGTCTTCTTCTTAGACATCAGTGATCACTGCTTTATCATTTGCATTAGGTCTTGCCATATCCCTACCCTTCCTCCTAAATTCACCATAAAAAGAAGCAGATGCAACTTTGATCCCTGGTCATTTACTGCTGAGCTAAGTCACTCTCCTCGATGGCAGGACTTCTACCTAGCAGAAGCTGTGGCTCTTGCCTATGACATTTTCCAAGATATTGTGATAAATGCTCTGAACAAGCATGCCCCCCTAGTTACATCCTGAATTAGAAGCAAATCTTGCCACTGGTTCTCTCCTAAACTAAAGAGCACACTATGGAATAAAGACAGACTATGGAATACTGTTCACAGAACAAAGTTACCTAATAACTGGAATCTTTTAAGGAGAGCAAGAAATCTCTGTCCTAAATTGGTCAGAGAAACTAAGGCTAAATATTATCACTCTCAACTTGAAATTTCCTCCACATGTTCATCCAAATTCTAGAGGACCATTAGAAATATTGAAGGCCATTCCTCTGGTAACTCCTTGCCTGCAAAAATCCGGGTTGGTGCTTCCCCAGTCAATGGTAAACCTACTATCCTGGACTCGTTCAATGACCATTTTGCCACTGCTGGCTTAGCTTTCAATTCCTCCCCAGCTAGTACTCTTCGGGGCACAACTTGGTCTTTACATCCCTGACTCCCCCAAAATTAACACATCCTACTCTCTCCAAGCTATATCCTTGAAGGAAGTGGAGGATCTCTTGCTCCAGCTGGATGATAGGAAACGCCCCAGTGCTGACCTCATTGACCCCTTATTTCTAAAGGCAGGCTACTGTGCTCTAGCCATGTCTATTACACATTTATTCAATTTATCCATCTCCCAAGGTGTCCTTCCTACCATTTGGAAAACCACCCACATTGTTCCTGTATTTAAGAATGGGGATCCCAGTGATCTAAATAATTACAGGCCCATCCCTCTCCTCCTGTCTAAATTGCTGGAGAAAATCATTAACTCCCAACTCAGGATCTACCTGGAATCAGCAAACCTCCTGAACCTGCTCCAGTCAGGGTTTAGGGCTCAACATAGCACTATTTCTGCCCTTGCCAAAGTTAATAATGACTGGCTTGGTGATCTGGACAACAAAAATTTTGTCAGTGCAGTCTTTCTGGATCTCAGCAAGGCTTTCAACACTGTCAACCATTCCTTGCTCCTTTCAACCCTCCGGAATATTGGCCTGGATACTCCCTCTTTGGTGGTTCCATAATTACGTATCAGACCACTTCCAGCAAGTTAAAGCTGATGGTGAGGTCTCGCCCATCAAACCACTTACTAGGGGGGTTCCACAAGGTTCCATCTTGGGACCCCTGCTTTTCACAATCTATATTTATAGAATTAATGCCACCATTAATAAGGCCCAAATACATCTCTTCACGGATGACACAGTGCTCTACACCAGTGGGCCATCCCTCGATGCAGTACTCTCAACTCTCCAGAGCGAATTCAATCTGCTGCAAATCCAGCTCCAAAAACAGAAGTTGCTCCTGAATGTAAAGAAAACTAAAGCTATGCTCTTCTGTCCCATGTCCAACTCTCCTATCCCACTCTCCCATGGTTCGCTGCCCCCCATCTCCACCATCCTGGGGGAACAGTTGGAATATGTGTCTATCTTGAAATATCTGGGGGTCTGGATCGACAACTCTTTCTCTTCTTCTAGGGACATATTGAAGAGCTCATAAAGAAACTCCAACAGAGACTAGGACTATTCTTTAGGATAAAAAAACTTCTACCTAGGGAGGCCAAAAAGCGACTAGTCCAAACAACATTTCTTCCCTTGTTAGACTATGCCAACTTCCTATACAGCCAAGGCCCTGCTGGTACTCTTACCAAACTTGATACACTCTATCACAGAGCCTTAAGGTTCATAATGGAGCTCCCCTACTCCACCCATCACCGTCTCCTATATGCCGCTGTGGGCTGACCTTCCCTTACTCTTAGGTGACAGAGAAATGTGGTACTTTGGACCTACAAAGCCTTCACGAATAATCTGCCCAGCTATATTACAGCTTCTCTGCTGTTAAGCCCCCAAACTAATTATGCTCTGAGAAGTGCATCTTACATTACGCTATAAGTACCTAAGGTTAGATCCTGCTTTGGCAGGGTCTCTATTAGCCATGTACTTCCCTTGCTGTGGAACAAGCTGCAAAAAAACCTGAAAATAAACCTTCCCATTAGGCTTACTGCATTTAAAGCTTTAATCATCCGCCAATTCAAGGAATCCTGCAACTGCTTCCCTTAATCCCTTGGACTGTGGCCATTGTGTTTACTCCTGCTCCTGCTTTGTCCCCACTTGGCCCAACTCCCTGCCCATGCCTTGGCCCCCACTCTTTGAAGCATTCTTTTGCCCTTCTGCCCCTTTCCTAAAAAAAAAAAAATATATAACACTTGATGTCTTTTCTGTGAAGACTGTAACTAGTTTATTCTAGTTCTATGTATTATACTATGCCACACTTTTAACCACACATATCTGTTGCTGTATTTTTTTTTCGTTGTATGTGTTGCCTCTGTGTTAGCCAGTATATATTTGATACTATGTATGCTGCCATGTTTGGCAGCAATTCATTCCTGTTGTTTCCTCCTGTACCCCTGTATTGTTCACCCAGGTCCACCTTGAAAATGAGCTTGCTCAATGGTGTCCACCTGGTTAAATAAAGATTTTGATTGGTTTCTTTTTTTTGATTGATAGTCCCCCCCCCACCATCACCCATCTCTTCAACCTCTCTCTCATGCCAAGGCCATTCCCCTAAACAAAGTGGGTTATCCCTCTAATCCTGGCAACTGCAGGCCTATCTTGCTTCTCCCCTCCCCTCCCTCTCCAAGATTCTGGAATCCCTCATCTCCAAAAGACTGAACTCCTTCCTGTCCTCGAATGACATTTTGACCCCATACCAATCCAGCTTTTGGCAACACTTCCTCATCCCTTCTCTGTCCTACCAACCATATTCACACTGCTATGGACAAAGATCACATGACATTGGCCTTTTTCATAGACCTAGCCAAAGCATTTGATTCCGTCACCCATAAACTCCTAATAGATGACCTTGTATGAATTGGATTCTCTCCCCCTGCTGTCAATTGATTTAAGACCTACCTCTTGGATAGGTTTCAGTTTGTGCAGCTGGGTGAAATCAAATCCCCCCTGCACACACATCCTAGCTGGGGTTCCGCAGGGATCAGTCCTTGGCCCCACCCTTTTCTCCATCTTCATAAATAATCTGCTGTCTGTCTTCCCATGTTCAAATGTATGCCGATGACTCTGTGATTTTCACTTCTGGTCCCTCTGCAGCCCAAATTGAACCCAACCTCCAGTTCGACTTCGAGAACATGCTGCATTGGCTAGATGCCATGTCTCTCAAATGTAATACTAAAAAAACAGTCACAATGGCATTCGGTTCCACCCAGAAGCTAGCCAAACTGTCCTCCCCCTCTTCTGTACCCTAGATGGGTCCAAAATCTCAGCAGTAGACAGATACAAGTACCTGAGAATATGACTTGACACCAAACTGGACGTCTCCCTTCATCTTGATTAAATTCATAACAAGTTCCGTCCCAAACTAGGCATGCTACTGTACATAGGCATAAACACTGTCTCTCCCTCCCCATCAGGAAATAAATTATAACCAAGCTTATTCTCCCTTCCTTTGACTATGCTAGTTTACATTTCAGCCCCTCAATCCTCCCTAGCCAAGCTCAACCCCCTGTTCCATGCGTTATGCTGCTTCACCACCAACCTCCCTTACTGCACACATCACTGCCTCCTATACCAAATGGTTTCCTTCCCCTCCCTTGCAAATCACTGGCTAGCACACAGTGTATTCTTCATTGCCAAGTTCTGGTTCAATACTCTCCCTTCTTATCTCTCCTCCCTACTAGGCCCTGCCCCCAGCACTGGCTAGGCCCTACGTTCCCATGACTCATGTTTCTTCTCATTAGCCACTCCACATTCTTTCATGGGGATACAAGCCTTTGCCTACCGGCTCCCTGCCCTGTGGAATTCACTACCACTCACTGTTCGCAGTTTGCCTACTGTGGCAGCCATCAAAAACTACTTCAGGCACTTCCCCCATCCCTGTCACTGCCACTCCCCCCCTTAACCACTAGTCCCCTGGCAACCCCCCTCCATTTTTCCCTCTTCCCTCCTCTCTCTCTCTCTCCCATCCCCCTCTTTTTCCCCTGTTCTTGCACCAACGCTAGCTCTTACTTTCATGTCAAAGTACCTTAGTGTGCAAACCTCCATTCTCAAATGCACTACTCATTCTGTAGCCTGTGCTATGTTATTGCTTATATGTCTTATGTATAACTGTACACACCGTGTCTCAGATTTGTCTGGCACCAGTGATCTGCCCTTGTTTCATTTTTTATCTGTTGCTAATTATTCTTGCACTATTGTATCCATTTTTAATGCCGTGTACAATTCTGAATTGCTGTGAATTACGCTTGTAAAATTTTGTATTCTGTACCGTTGCCCTTCCCTGGGTCGCACCAGGAATCAAGCCTCGGCTCAGTGTGCCTTTCCCGGTTATTAACTTTTAAATAAATAAATAAAAAGGTGAAGTGTCAGAACTAAAACTAACTTATTCAAATAACTACATCCAAAGCAATTTATCGAACTTTTCTTAAATATTGAAGGAATACTAAAACAACACAGATATTTTAATTGGGAATGCTAAATAAACCACCCGCAGCAAGTCATGCTAGCAAACAAATGCTGACCAATTTCTCATAATATATGAAGATACCATCACCCTGGTTGCCTGATGTGGAATGTCCAATAATTAAGCAACATACCATGACAGGGTGTGGCTGATGCTAGGATTTACCCATGCCTGATGTGGTTTTGTCATGAGGCTGCAGGCTGAGTGAGCAAACCACACCAGAAGTGGGTAAATCCTAGCATCAATCTAGTATACTGAAAAGTAAATCCTAGCATCACTCACACCCTGGAGTGTTATATTGTGATTATACAATGCCCTCTGTCTTCTTTTGTGCCAAAAACATAAACAAAAAAAGATCTTTTTCATATATTTTTCGATATTTTTATTGAATTTCTTGCTCCATGAGAAGAAATAGTCCTAGGTTGTTTGGGCTGCAGTATTGGGTTGCTGGGGCTTTTGTTTCCTGTGCATGCGTAGAACTGGCTTGCCATTCCTTGCTCCATGCTTTTCCTTCTGCTGGGAAACCTTCTACACTGTGCCTTATTTTGTTAGTTCATTCTGTCCCGGCTCCATTTTTCTTGTAAGAGCTGGGACAGCAGTCTCAATTTGCTCCATGGCCAGATTTGAAGTATGGAGCACTGGCTCCATTTTCCCTGTGCATGTGCGGCAGCATACATTGCAGCCATGCTTCCTAGAACTCTTTCCCTGGTCGTCTTCGATTCCTCAGATGGTGAAAAAGTAAGAGTTCATTTTGTTTTCTGTATCCTGTGCCTCGGACCCGCAGGAACACTGACAAGGGTATGAGGTCAGAGGGTGGTGACTGGCGAGCAGCAATGGCCACAGATTTAAAATGAGGAATGCTGCTGTGATTGCCCTGCCGGTACCCATCTTTGGCACTCCTGGGACTAGGGGTGAAGAGATCTGAATACAAGGGACTAGGAGGTAGAGATTTTTTCAGAATATAGGCATGTCACTTTTGTTTTTTTTATCAGTGGTAGTGTCAGGGCAGGATTGTTATGCTGTTTGGGGTTGCGAGTGAAGAGTCTGTTTAGCGAGAAAACAACATGGCAGCAATTTACTTTTAAGTTTAGGGAGGTCAGAGAGATTTAGAAATGGGAGGTTTTTAGCTGTGGCTGGCTGGCATTTTTTCCCATTGGTCATGGTGGGATTTACAATGGGTAGATTGTGCCACCAAGCAATCAGGGGGCAGGATTTTTCAAGCAATTGTATAACAGCAAATATCTGTGTTTGGAAGAGGACATCTCTATCATGTAAAGGTAGATAATCAATAATGTGCATCTGCAGTGGCACACTACATGGGCAACAATGCTGAGGGAACAAACGATTGAATCATGTGCACTATTTACCTTGTCCATCTCAAATATCATTGTGTATGCATTCAATAGCACTCAGTTATTTCCCTTCATGAGTGTAAACTAATTGTCATAATACACCAAAGGGAAACAAAATACTGAGATAAAGACACGTTATACCTTTTTTTACTATTTTTTTTTAAAACAGTAGACATGGCAGGTATGGATATACATAAATCAATATGACAACGTAATTAATTCGAATTTCAGGTATTATTAGACTTTGTTCATTGCTGCATAAATTCAGATATGCTAATAAACAATGAGTCAAACTCTTAGGGCTTGGACACACTGGGGTTGTAAAAACTTTTAAGAGTGTTGAAATGGTTTAAAATGCATTAACCTGGTTTGTAGCCACACGCTTTCTTTGTTAAATCATTTAAAAAAACTGTGCTTTAACTGTGTTATGGACCTAGGCTTTAGCACATTTTTTGAAACATTTTAACAGTAACATGGTTTGGTTTCATTAATCTGGTCCACCAAGCATGCATAGTCATGGGCTACCAGTTCCTGGAAAACCTTTGCCCTTTACCAAAATGCACACAGACCTCTAAACCAGGAAGTGTACAGTGCGCAGGGTGTTTCAAGTAAGCCGCTGTCTTCACTCACTCACCTGAGGAGAAATCAATTTAATTGTAAACCATGTTAGATCGTTCAGCTAGCTGGTAAGAGGAAGCAACAAAATTGCTTATTGATTACTGGTCACAAGAGTCTGTTCAGGAGCAGATAAACAATTTTACAAGGAATGCAAAAATTTATGAAATGATATCAGCGCATTTCATGGCTAGGGGGCATGATCGTAGTGCTAAACCATGCTGTGAGCAAATAAAACAGCTAAAAGTCCATTACCATAAGGCTAAGGATAGCAATAGGAAATCAGGGTTCGGTAGGGTTACTTGTCCATTTTATGACTAACTTGATTGTATTCTGGGCACCAGACCCACTTAGGTTCCTCCCGTGGTAATACAGAGTGGTGATTTAATTGGCAGAGGATGATGTGGCACTGGAGGATGCAACTCATGAAGTGCTTTATGAAGTCAGTAAGTTATTACTTCTGTCTGACTGGTATTGTATAATTGAAGTCATTCCAGCACATGTTTTGTTGAGAAATGTTTTACTCCTTATGCTGATTGATGATATAAACCAGATCTGTGCTCTATTAAAGTAAAGTAATAAATAAAATTTATTAAGTACCCCCCCTCCCTGCAAGCACTAGCCCAAACGTAAAATGCCATTGCACTATTGTTGGCAACAGTTACAGGTACAGACTAACAGATTGAAGTGAAGATAAGACCAGAGAGAATCAAAAAAAAAAACATTTTGTGTAGTATTATAATTGCATATCTCCCAAAACTGAATGTGAACATGATGCCATAGTGTTATTCCCCCACCCCAGTGCTGCTGCATCTCTCCTAGATTCACTGGCTAGCCTATGTGTGCAGATTGGTAGTGTCTTGTTGTTCTGTTGAATGGAAAAGTGAAGTGAAAACTACTGGTTTTTCAAGTTTTAACTGCTGAGTGAAAACTGCTGAGCAGAGTACCCAAAGGAGAAACACATTTGCTTGTGAAAACTGCATGGAGAATTCTAAGAGGGTTTATACCATTGCCATTATCAATCTGTCTCGTCCCTCCCTTCAGATTGCAATTATTATTCTGTCTCATCCCTCCCTTCAGATGTGCTCTTATCTGTCACTGAACATACAGCACTTCCTGAACTGTTTATAAAGCTAGAATCCAGTCACACAGGTTGGGGAAGGGGTAAATGCAGTGAAAATAAAACTTCAGATATAAAAACTAGCACTTTGAATTTATAAAGTATATGTTTTTATTTTGATGGATGCGACAGTTGGTGCCCCAATGCCTATAAGAAAAGCCATAGTTTGTTCACTTTGTGTGGTTGGCACTGTTTCCATTCATCTCAATGGCATGCTGCACTTCAGGTAATACTGAGTTGTGATTCCCCCTTCCCCCCCATTGCAAATCACCCTCATTTATCTGCTGAATATTTCAATTTGCCATGATTTGCTGTGGATATACACACAGGTCTACTCACACGCACAGTTGTTAAGCAAGGGACATTAGATCTTCCTGCTTGAGTTCTCGGTTGCAGGCTTGGCAAGAAGGAGAATATTTCAATAGCCAAACATGTTGGCCATCACCACAGATGTGAAAACTTGTCAATTCACAGGAGTCCGAGTATTTGACTACCCTTAGCATCTTAGAAGAACAGAAATGTAATTTTTTTTTAATCATAAAATGTTTTCCTGGCAATGCTTTTTTCAGTTGTGTCAATGGTGACGAAATTATTGTGAGTGCCCCAGGCAAAATTAATTGCCTTTCCTGACTCAGAGATAACAACACTTTAACACCATTTTCCATCTGTTCAGCAAACCACAGTTGCTTTTTTTCCCCTGTTATCTTTCATTGAGCTGAAATGGCGCGCTGGAATTGTTCACTTACTATTCAATGAAATTGTGTGGTAAAGTGAAATGGCTATACAAAAAATGTGAGGAGTATGTAATTTTTTTTAGGCTAGGATAGAGTAAAGTTTTGTGTGGGAACTCATTATTTTAGATCTGTATGCAGTGAAACTGTCCTTTCAAGTTGATGGGACTCTCCTGAATTCAATGGAGAAAAATAAATGAGAAGCCAGAATTCTCATAGTTTTGTAAGGAGTGAAAATGGATGGAACTGTAGGTTCCTGCTCAGTTTAACCTCAGCCACAATCTACAGTTTAAACTCATGGATTTCACTTCACTACATCCTCTCTGAGGCTCACTCAGGATTCAGGCAGAAGCACTCCATCAGTACGGCCCTTTAAAGTTGTCAATGATCAGCCATTTTTTCTAGTCTCAGGGCTCCTCTCAATCACAGTTTTTGTTGATTTAACAAAAACCTGAGACACTGTTAGCCAGGCCACCCTAATCTAAAAACTTCACCACCTTGGACACTCACAGCAATTATTGGCTTGGTTCAGTGACTAAATCCTAAAGTACCTGTGAACTTGTGGTGTGGTGCAAAACCAAGGGCTGGCCAGCCTAAGAAATACAACCACTCATCTGAATGGTAATGCACTCAACAGAATGAATGCACTCCTCCAAACGGTAATGCATGAGACAGAAGAAATGCACTCCACCAAATGGTAATGCACTCAACAGAAGGAATACACTCCTCCAAACAGTAACACACTCAACAGAAGGGATGCTGCACCAATCAAATTAATGGCCATGTGCTGCTTTATTGCAAACAAAACAAAGTTAAGTGCAGACAAACAGACATGTGGAGTTGCACAACTTGCCCCGGCGCTTCAGATAAACTAACCCTTCATCGGAGGGGCATGGTATATGCAAGGCACAGCTCTTTTTTTTTTGTACATAATAAGTAACTAATCAATCACGATCACCTGTTGCCATGGTGACCTGTTGATAGTGATCCAAATAATTGAAACAAAAACATAGCTTAAAGTGAAAAAAAAAGAGCACATATTCTCAATATTATCATGCTGGTATTAAATACACTACTTCAATGTATAGATTTAAAAATGTGCAACATGATTTCACCATAGTTAACACATTTAAACTATTAACTTTTTTTCTGTTCCTCTCTAAAGGTCATGGAGCCATTACCATTACCCTTACCCTTACCCTCACATAACTTCTCCGCATGTCATAATTTGAACAGTATATTTTTGTTTATGTTAATGTTATTTATTTTACATTTTATTTGAGATAAGTGAACAGTACGCAACTGCCTTTTATTGTTTTCTGAGTGAAATTTAATTGTTTTAAATGTTACTAGTGTTTTCAATTGCTTATGTAGGTGTTCTCTTTTTGATTTCAGTGTAAAACAGAGGTGGGAACATGGTCATTCTCTTCATACGACTGTGTAATTTTGTATTATCCCTTGATTAATTTTTAATTGTGTGTCTCTCTCTCCTTTACTGACTGTCCTGGTTTGGGGACTGTGTCCTCCCAAAACAATAAAAAATGCAAAATGTGCTTATCTTACAAGAGACAAAATATTTTCTTGTTTTCATGTAGACATTGCAGAAAACTGATAAATACCTTACAGTGAAAGGAAACAATTAATATCAATACCAGCAATTAAAACAAGAAACACTTACTTCTAATTATTTCGAAAAAAGAAGTCTATTGAATTGGGCAAGGATAGTAGAGGCTACATATCCTATAAAATAATGTTTCAGTACAAAATGTCATGATTTGGCCTTCTTAAAATATTATAACCCAACATCCCCATACATTTTCTTGCATGACTTTCCTGAGACTCCCTCATTTAAAACCAATTCTTACTAAAATGATAAAAATCCATGCATTTCAAAGTGTGCTTCCTTCATTATTCAATCTCAACCCTAAAATAAAATGTTTTTCAAGGCATTGCAATGGTTGCTTCATTAGTTTTATAGGCTCAACCCTGAAATCAAAATATTTACAATGCACTGCATTGGGTGTTTCACATTTTGCTTTATTTTATTTTTAATCTCGTACCTTTGTTTTTTAATCTCAATCCTTTTTTAAACTCAATACTAAAATCCAAAGATTTGTGATGCATTGCAATGGGACTGTTTACAAATCTAAATTTGTTTCTCATCTCCTTTATTTTGATGTTATGACCTTGACAGCTTTGCAGAGCCAGGAAATAAGAAAAAGTTACATTTGTAGTACTGGTAGAACTAGTTCTAACAATAGCAATAAAAATTACAATTGGCAGGCTATGTCTAACATGTTAAACTAAAAAGAAGACCTAAACCATTAACAACAGTCTGCATGGGTCAAAATTCAAATGAGAAAATGATCAAATTATTAATATGCAAATATATGTAAATGACTAGGTATGAAAAGACGTTCGAAGATAAGACTCTTTTGGAATCTTTTGAGGGTTCTAATTAGAATCAGAAAAAAAGTTTTGTCATCTTTACTTTACTGTATATTGAACAGGTGTTCACCTATTAGGCTATGCCACCACAGTTTACTGTGTCTTGAAACAAGCAAAGAATGTCTGCTACAAAATGTAGGAAATAAAATGTAATGATGTCACCACTAGCTGCATTGTCACTTGGAAGTCAGAAATAAAGCAGAATTGTCAAATTTAAAACTGTTGTTATTGGTGGCAATGATAAGGGAATGAAGGGACATTCTCATTCAGGAAAGTCCCACATATGGTGCTGTTCTGTTACTAAACTCTTCAGTTAGCAGTGGAAGATGTTAGACTTGCCATAAATGGACTGGGGAAGGATATATGTGGAATCCTTCTAATTTTGTTCAACTTGATAGTAGTCAGAACAAATACAGATTACTTACAACAGTTATATGAAATCCCTCTTATTTAGTACAACCTCCCAGTAGTTAGAACAAATAAAGATTTACAAAAGTTTGCTTGTGCCAATAATGTGATATCTGTGATGTGATGAATGTATGTGTACTTTAACATACCAGAAAGTACTGGGGATGAAATGTTAGTTGTAGTCCATCCCAGGTTTACTGTCATGCTCAGTGGGCAATGGGGTAGTTAGTGTTAATTAAATAAAGATGACCACTTGACATCTCCTGCATCTGTACCCCTCACAGCTATTACAGAGACAATGAGGATTCCTGTTATCTGAAAATGAGTCTACCTGTAGAGTAAACCTTTATATTTAAAAGTAAACATTGGTGCCTTTACTTTGCCAGGTGTCCAGGATACAGTAAAGCACCTTCCTTGCCCTTGCACTTGTCTGCATGCATAAATTGCTGCCACCTGAGCCCTTTTCACCAACAGTGATGTACCCTAGTCACCAATGTCCGTAATCAAGAGAAATAAAATGGACGTTATCACAAACAGTGAAAGTGGTTTGCGGATTTTGTCTTGAACTGATCCTAGCATAACTACACGCTTTGAATTAACAGAAAAAAGGTACGGTGGTGGAGTTTGCTGCATGTGTGACTCCCTGATGTTGTGCAAACAAACCTAATGCCTCCACCCTTTCACACCTCAGGCAAACCGATTGGGTCATTATGAGAATGCGGCATTCTCTGTCATACACTGTAGTGGCTCTCCATATCAAATGTAAATAAAATCAGCTAGAGGACTGGTGCTCCCTTTCAGAACATTTTCATGAGATCCTGCCATGTTCTGAAAACCTTTCAGTCTGTGCTATCAAACACAATAAGAAGAAGAATTACATATACATATGTTTGGTCATCTAAAATAACAGTACAAAATTGTTACATGTTTAATATTTATGAGGTCAAATTGTAACATGAGATAGAAAGGCTAATTAATCAATGTTTTAGATACTGAAAAATATATAATGCTAGACTGTAGCCAGTTACATTTAAGCCCAGAGACCTTTAAAGATTGAAAATATTTTAGGCTAATTTAAGTCTTTAAAACCATTGCATGTAGCCTTCTTTAATTACTCTTTATGAGCTGCCTTGCTGATGATTGACGCAGAGTGCTATCTGCATTGCTTAAGAGGATGAAGGGGTATCTACCAAGTTTCTGTACCATAATACTGTTTTAAATATTGAACAGATGGTTGCTGTCTATTATGAATTGTGTCCAATACAGATGGAGTTACTATGAAAACAAGACACAATGTCATGTGTTGAAAAAAACAATAGGCTTAATGAATTCCTGCAAAACCCATTTGTTTGTTTTATCAATACTGAAAAACTAGATTTTATAGCAAACCTTGGAGCATTGTCTTGACAAGCAAATAAGACATTGATAATTATATACATTTACAAGTGCCTTTTGCTATACAGCTAATTAATTACAATGACATTTTTAATTATCCTTGAGATAATTTTCCAACATGATACCTAACAGTGTAGTGCAGTGAAGTGTTAACCTTATATCTATCAGGATGGAGGATGGAACACAGACATGCTGATCAGCTTATTACATATTTTGCATCCCTTCACATGCATATGATTCCAACTTTTCAGTTATTTGCCAATTAGAAAAATAAAAGTTTTAATTGGTTGTCTGTTTCAGTTATTTAGTTTGTTAACTGTGCACGAATGTATTTTTCCCAACCATAATTTGACTCAGCCTTTCTGTATTTCCATTACCATACTTTGCAACTGACAATATGTATGACACTACTATTTATATCCCTTTCCAAGTGCAATTGCAAATGAATGTAAACACCAGGGAATAACTATACTCACATAGCACACTTAGATTAATTTCATTTTTCAATGCCAGTGGATAAAGCACACCAAGTATAAAAATCCATCAGCTCAGTTTGTTAAAGAATTCATTTGGCCATTCATCTTACTGTATTTTTGGGGGAGGAATGGGGATAATCAATATTAACTACATAGTAACAGAAGGAAAATAAGAGAGGATGACACAAATTATGGTTGTCACAATGAAATAGCTGTATAGGTTATACATTTCTTCTTTTCCTATCTTTAAGATATGTGTTAAGACAGAAGAATATGCATCTGAGTAATAGCAAAACATTTGAATTCTGTTGAATGGCCTGTCTGTGCCCCCCCACCCCCTCATCCCCACATTATATAAAGACACAATGTTAAAAAATGTAGTAATCTTACTTCCGGCATATTCAATTTTAAATTAATATGCCAAATATCACGTTTTAAAATCAGCATAAAATAGAATAAGAATACTATTGTAATGAATCAGTTATAAAGATATGTGAAATGGAGGTCATGGGACATGTTATGTGGATGACTGGAATACTCCATCAGAAATAGTCAAATTTTCTATTTAAGGTGTAACTTGTAAAAGTAATGAAGTTAATATGTAGCTAAATATGATAAGTGTACACCCTGTAGCAACTCATTCCCATTGAGGCTAATTAACAGGCCATGATAAAAATGGCACTAAAAAAAGTAGACATATCCTTGCATAAGAGTCTTCAGCTGATCATAAATTAAAACTATTTATATAACAGGTGTAAAAATAAATTTGCCAAGATAAACATGTTATCTTGGATAACGTGAACAAGATAAATGAAGTTAGTTACTGAGCATGCTCAGAAATTTATCTCACTCATTCTTGCCACACTGAGCTTGCTCATAAATTTATTCTCACATGTGAAGATAAATTTCTGAGCATGCTCAGTGACCAGTTTCATTTATTTCCCCTGAGGACACCACTGGGAATGAGTTTTATGGCTCATTAGCCTTTTCTGATAAAACTGTTCAGATAAAAAAGTGAAATGTAAGATGACATTTATTTTTTGATTAAATATACAGTAGTCTACATTTCTTTTTTTCTTTTGTACTTTTTACCACTTCTGTCACAAAGCCACCTAAAGACATGTTGTATAAATCAAATATGACATGGCCTGACTTAAGATATCATGCTTATCTTCACTTTAGTGCATTGGTCTATTGCTATCTCATGCAATCTCCTCTCATGAAGATAAAAATGATATCTTAAGTCAGCCCATGTCATATCCCTTAATTATAAAATGGCAAGTAAAAACATAGAAATGTCATTGGCCTAGAGGAATCAGAGGATTGTGCATTAAATCTCTAGATATACACACAGTCACCCTGGTCCTATACCACATCACATAATAAGCAAATCAGTCCTCTCACAACCAGAAATGTCTTTCATTAATCCCCATACAACAGGAACTGATCTTCTGCCACAAACATGGCTGATATCTGTACACTGTAAAAATCTTCAAGTGGGCCCTAAACATACAACTATCTTAAATATAAAATTAATCAAATTACTTAACCACTGTTTATCGAATCATCACAATTTCCAAACACACATAAACAAATTAGAAACTTAATATTGAAACATGAGATGGCTTGTCAATGCTTGGCTGTGCCAGGACTTTTTTAAAAAGAGGCATAAACATGTTTCTTTTTTGAATTGGTACATTTCTACTGCCCCTCCACCCCTCGCACCCATGCAAAAACATATTTGGCCCATTTTATAATCACAGTAAAACACTCCATGGTGTGCATTGTAATTGGTGTAACTACATTTCTTGGACAGTTGAAGTGAAGGCACTCGGTGATGTCTATATGCACACACAAGGTGTGTCACTATCCAACCTCAATGCATACCCTGTCATGCCTTAATGCATAAGTGATTATTTCTGTTTGTTAGAACAGTCTTCACTCCTGTAAAAAAAATCAAAAAAATCAAGGAAACACAGAAAATAACCATATGGATGCCTTTGCCATAGTACTAGTGATCGCCATATGGATACTAAATGTGTCTGTCAATATAAATGTGTTTAGTTCTGCAACATAAAAATGAGATAAAAAGGGGCCTAAAAAATATTGCTAAGCTCAAAGTAATAAAGTTTGCTATAAAAAAGTCAGTGTAACCAAAACTGAGGGATAAAGTAAAGCTCTTAAAGGGAATATTGTATCTCTATTTTATGTCTAAATCAATTATAACAAAGTTATAACTTCAGATTTTTTCCTTATGTTTATTATTTAATCATAAAAGTATTGTCTGAGTTTTATAGCCCTATTATAGTAATAATAATGAATAACAAGGTGTGCGTTGTCTCTGAATAATGTCTCACCTTGGGTGATGGAATCACTTGGTCTGCAGCCTCGTGTTTCAACCAACCCTATGTTTGACGTTATTCAGCGACAACGAACACCCTGTCATGCCTTATTTCTTAATAATATTTTGTGAGTTATTGTTATCTGAGCATGTAATCACTGATCCTTTCTATATATTTCAGAAGTTGAAAGAAACATCAACAATGATGTCCCTGGACAGCAAATGATTGATGAAGCTGAGACACAATCAAGTCACAGTTCAATTCCAGAAGAAGAAGTTGAACATGATCAAGAGCAACCATCAACGTCTGCACAAAACAAGGCTGTAAAGTGATCTTCAAAGAAGCCACTCACGAATCTCAGAAAAAAGAAAAAAATGACAGGAATGCAAGAGATGATGGAGTCAGTTTTTGAACCCACAAGACAACTTATCCAAGATCAGTTCAGCAAACTACTCGATTTTGAATGGGAGAGGGCAGTGGCAGAATGTGAGATGGAGGAAAGACTATAGAAGAAAGAGTCCAAACAGACAGCCCAACTAATACAAATGCTTATCCAGTTAATTAAGCTTACAAGCACATCAAACAGCCTTCCTCCCCCACAACCTCCATTATACCAGCAGATGCAAGAAGATCATTCATTCCATGTGATGCAACAGCAACCTTACCAAACAAGGCACAACCCTGTTCCCATGATGCATAACTAGTCTCCACAACATTTTGCATCAAATACCAGTCAGCATGCTTCATTCATGCAGTCAACTCCAAAGAGAAGCTTAACAGATGAGCTGATGAGTGAATCCTTTACATGGACTGAATTGTAGTGTGGGATGAAAAACTTACTAAGTATTAGCTATTTTTGTAGTGCATGTTAGTTTAACAGTTAACACATTTGATGACTATATTGAAACTTCAGAACTTAATTGGTTATCATCACTATATTTATTTAAAAAGCATATAAAGGAAATTCAAAGAAAATTTTAAAAGTTAATATTGTCATAGCATTGCAGATATGTTATGCTGTTTCATGCTATTTTAAGTCATCCTATAAATAAATAGATGTATTTATAATTATATATTCACATTTAACAAAAACATAAACAGTTATATATACCAGCTAATATTAGCAGATTAATTTTCATTATATATACATTGATGTTATATGAGTTGCCATGTTGAAAACAGAACATTGTTTATATTTCAGTTGAACATTAACAAATAAATATTTATTACATATTTAAATAACATAACTGAAAATTTTAAACATAATCAAATGTATGAAAGTATTTAATTGTTTGGTAGATTGAGATACAAATAAAATGATAGTAATATGATAGCAATCGCTGTCATGAAATCAGTCAATTAGTAGCATACAGTATTGGTTTCTTTTCTCAGTCATGCATGTCAAAGTACTCTGCAATAGCATCTTGAACACTGTTCGCATGTCCACTCTGTGTTGCACTTCCACAATCTTCTAGAGTGAGAGTATCAGATTCAGGTTGCAGGAACCCACTGACATATCCTGTTGAAATCCAGTCTGAGTCAAACAGTTTGCCTTTATTCTCACATATGTTGTGTAAAACACAGCAAGCTGAAATTACAGTTGGGATGTTTTGGATGTCAAAGTCCATACGTTTCAGTAAGCAATGCCAGTGTGCTTTTAACATCCCAAATGCACATTCAGCTACCATCCTGACCTTACTAAGATGGTAGTTGAATTTTGCCCTTCTTGGTTCAGAAATATCAGCATTGGGTTTCATCACCCAAGGAAGAAGAGAGTATGCCCGGTCTCCCAGAATTAGCACTGGGAGACTTGGGTCTCTAAACTTACATGTTGACTGGGGGAACAGAGTGCCTTCCTGACCTTGATGAAACAGCAAGCTGTTTTTGAAAATGTGTGCATCATGCACCTTACCCAGCCAACCAACATTTATATTAGTAAAACAGTATTTATTGTCCACCAGGGCTTGCATTACTACTGAACAATAACATTTGTGATTATAGTATTTAACAGCATGATTTGGTGGACAAATAATAGGGAAGTGTGTCCCATCGATGGCTCTTCCACAACTAGGAAAGTCTTAGTCTCTCTCAAATCCTACCACAATGTCTTCAATTTTGTGCATTTCAATTATTCTTGGTAGTAAGACATTTACAATACTGTGACATACTTCTAGTATAATTTGACTAGACGTGGTTCATCCACAACCGAAAAGGTGACCCAGAGTTCTGTTCTCAGTATTGGTGGAAAGGTGACACAGTGCTACTATAGCCACTCTTTTGTCCACAGGTACTGCATCCCTCATCTGTGTATCTCATTTATGAATGAATGGTTCCAATTCACCACAAAGCACATGAAACGTTGACAGCTTAATTCTGAAATTTGAGAGCCATTCCTGATCTGACCAGGTTTTGAGTACAACATCCTCCCACCAAGAAATGCTACGCTCACAACTCCATGTAGAACGGTAGATTGTTCCTGACACATATCTATTTACAATTGCATTAATAAGTGTTAACATCATCTCCAGCGATGTGTGCAAATAAGTCAGTAGCAGTGATGTTCTGGAAAACATTGTCTTCTGTCTTCATCATAATCTCTGAAACTTCTTACATTGATACTGATGTAAAGTTGCAGTCACTGCAAACATTATGTCACTGTTAAAGCTGGCAGACATATTTTGGCTGTTTGAAGCTCAATTTCTAATACAGTTTGTACAGGTCCCTATAAGAAAAGGAGATCAGTGAATGAAAATATTACTGTCACTTGAAAACATAGTCATTACAAGCTTATTAATAAATCATTGTATAATTTGAACACCGATGTTCGTATTCCTGATTGGCTGAGACTTTGTCCTGGCCATGGTAGTAAGACAACACCACTAATGACTTAAACAAGTCCTTGCATAAACAAACCAAAACATATGTTTAATTCATCGATTCATAGATTCATAGACATGTGTCAGCAGAAAAGGACCTTCCTTACATACCACCCGATCTCCTCCCTAAGCTGGAACACCTGCCAACTCATCATGCAGCCCCCTGCCCTCCAGGAACATGGCTAATTCACATAGGTGGCAGCATACAACCCTTCCTAGCCACTGCCCGGGTTGTATGTACATGCCCTTCCCCCCTCGGATTGGTCCTGCCCACTCACTGGGTCCCTTCCCCCACCTTGGACTCCATCTTTCCATGCTATACATGTATTGACCCTCCCAGTGCCTGCTACCCACTGTCATCCAGTGTGGCATGTTTCCTACTGTCTTTCCTGTTGGCACCCTGCAGACACCACTTAAGACGCCAAACTCCTAAGTCTTGGCAGTTAGGTGAGGGGAGCTAGGTCCCCTGGAGATTAATGTCAGACCCAGCCTCCTGATTGGCCCAGCTGGGTCCCGTGACAATCCACCATCCCCTGCTTCAACCTCTCCCTATGTGGCCTTCCTCCCTTCTCCCAATTCCCTGTAGCCCCACAGAAATTCCCCCTTGCACGTCAATCCCCTCCCATCAATGCAGTGCCCACACAATCACCCCACTGCTGCAAAAAAATACACAGTTTGGTTAGTCGTTCTCCTCCCTGCTCCTGAAAACTCCTTTCTGGTCTGCTGCTCCTAACCAATATAACTTTAACTGTTTATTTAATCTGTTTTGATTGGATCTCCTTCTGGAGCTTGTTAGGATTACACCCAATGGCACAGAGCATTTAGTAAAAACAATGCCCTTTGTTCAGTTCTCAGTACAAGGTCCTGGTCTCATGACTCCCATCAGAACCACTATTTCCCTAAGACTCAACTTATGGCTTTTATGTTGGATAAAAATACATAAAGCGAGTACTTATGCAAACATTAATATCACAATCAACTCATGGGACGTAGTGATTTTGCTCACTTTTAGTTTGTTTCACTTTGCGTCCTAATAAATTATAT
The DNA here is from genome assembly GCA_016271365.2 of Neoceratodus forsteri. Classification (NCBI taxonomy): domain Eukaryota; kingdom Metazoa; phylum Chordata; order Ceratodontiformes; family Ceratodontidae; genus Neoceratodus; species Neoceratodus forsteri. The sequence continues at coordinate 309,927,664 of CM028133.1, forward strand.
CCTATAAATTAATGGTCCACAGAAACCATTGGGACACTTTAAAAACATATATAATACTTAGATATAACTCACTAATATGTTAACTATTGTATTGTCTGCATGATTTTCCTGCTTTTTCATTACTCTTGTCAAATAAAAGATGTGTTCTATATTGTTTGGCAGCTTGCGCAGGATGTCGACACTTGGGATTACATTCATCTGCATGTGACATCATAAGGAATAAAGTGTTTCAATAAACTGGTCATTACTCATAACAATTGCAGGCAAGCTTCAGAGTCAGAGGTCTTGTTTTCCTGCAAATGTCATGTGTGATAAATTCATGGTTTTTAATTACACATCCATTGAAATGTGAGTTGAAATTCTATGTCTTTTAACTGTCCCCAGGTGGTGTCAAAATGCAAAGCTGCACCTTCTGTTATCAGGGGTGTAGTTAGCAATTTATAAATTTTACACCAACTGTTAAGCTTGACTCAGCAAAAAAGGATTAATTTAAGGTTGTGCGGCATCTTTACTGCTCTTTTCTGTACATGTACTATTTATTAATTCATCTGCTCTTTTCTGTTGGATAGTGGTATCAGGTTGTGCATGAAGCATACGCCTGGACCTGGTGTCAGTCTAATAATCCGCCTACTGTCATCGGTCCAGCCAGCATGAATACTGCAAAGTAACCTGCATTGTGGTGCTCTGTATTATGATGGTGTGATCCTTCAATACCTCTGCATTTGTGATAGCATGTGTGGCAATGTACCCTCATATCACATTGCCATTTCTGTTGTCATAATCCAGTTCTGCGTGGCAATCATGGAAATACAGTTATGCTGCTGCAATGTGACTTGATCCCAAAATCCTTGTAGGTTAGCTATGGATTTTCTGCATTATGATGTATTTTTTTTGTCTTGTTTAGCATCTCGCATTGCATCTATTGGTCTTACTCCCCTCATTTCAGAATAGAATAATTTTTTGGGAGGGTGGCTGGGTGTTGACCAGATCCCCATTTTTAGTTTATTATTTATTGTTTCAATCCTGTTGCTCACATTTTCATTTTAGTTTCAACTTCTGATTCATGCTACACAGGCAGGGAAAGGAACAGGGGCACAGTGTCACTAACCCTGTAAAACAGACACTGCTCACATAGTGTGTGATTTCTGCCTCAGAGCATGCTCCAACTCATAATGTCGCACTCTGAGGAATGTACTGCTATGTAGCCCTCCATTAAGTTACTGCCTCAGTTCAATAATTTTGTTTTCAAATGGTATGTATTTGTCTATCAATCTGAAAGTGATTTACAGCTACAGTGCGGTATTCCTGATTGATGTGGTCGGACTGTGGTATCAGGTGTGCATGAATGCCTGCAGTTCTAGTGGCATGTTACTTTCTGCTCCTAGTCGGGTGTGCTAACAGTCAAACATACTGGAAAAAGAAATCAGGAAAGAGGAGACAGATACTGGCTTAAAAAAAAAATTTAAAGATTAAAGAACCAGAATAAACATAATTTTCAATAACGTGATGACCCAAACAATTATATACCAAGAAAGGGAATTAATATGTAGCAGGGCACAGGTGGTTCCACAAACACCGGTTTTGTTTTTTTGCATTTTTTGGTAACTCCACACCATAAATGTAATACAGGAGTCAGTATCTAATGCAGCATGTTTAACAATGTGAGGGACAGCAATAAAGGAATCACATATAGTACTTTATTCAGCTCCAGCTGTGGACGATTATAAAACCAGTGCTCTTGAAGGAACATGCTAGGTTTACTCTTGCCAAAAAAAGTCGAACAACCAAGCTGCACATACAGAATGAAATTGCAGACCTATGTAGTATACTGTAATAGAACACTTTTAAACCAGCACAAACATTCAACCTTCATAGATCACAAAGGATTACATTTTTAATCAAATATCAGGTGAAATTGAATAATGGCGTGAGGTGGTCAAACCAATCTTGCAGGCTTCTGGCACAGACAGTTGTTAATAGATAACACCATCCTTGAGGGTCAGATGAACAAATCTATACAGTTGGGCTGAAATGCAGACCACAATCACTTAGCAATCACAGAAGACTCTGTTTAGCTTCATGAATCAACTACTTGTACAGTGCTACTACACGCAGAAAGAATATGTCTTTCCAGAGAATATTCTGATATGTCTATATCGCAGTTTTTTTAAGTACTAACCATTATTCAACCATTTTTGATACAGGTTCTTCCATTCTTCACTGATCTAAAGTTATTGTTAATTTTTCATTTATTAGTGTATGTATGTAATTTCTCAGTGGTGATTGAGTACTGTAACTTTCAATTAAGATATACTAAAAGAAAGGCATAACCTCTCATTTCCCCTTTGCTACCAATCCTTGACGTGCGTCTAAAATTATTTATATACTTGTACAGGAGCATACACTGTGTTTGTTCTTATTTTACTTGGATTTTCTACAAGGTATGGATGCTCAGGTGAGAGGGAAGGGAGGTACTCTTATGGTACTAATCCCTTTTGTTTTGTTTTGGCCAATTGAGGACTGTGATATCAGTTCCAGCTCCAGACCACTCCATGGGTTTCACCACCATTTAGATAAGTACAGATGCTTACGTGTGCACAGTGGAGGCATGCTGACCTCTAGGCAACAACCTTTCACCTCACCACTTTGTAAATCCTGCTTTTTTTTTCTTTTAACAGTATAGCCTACTTTTAAAGTACCAGTTCTGTTAACTGTTTCTCTAGATCCTGTTGAGCTTCTTGTCTCTTTATTTTTATTATGCTGTTTTTATTATTGTATTAATTTAACCCTGCGGCTGTTTTTACAGTATAATGCCAGGGGTCACATACATTAGATAGTAGGTAGGTTTTATTCCAAAATTAACTCCCATCAGGATTTATTAGCAAAGGGGCCCCCTCATCTCTTCTAGCATGACTTTTTTTCACAGTAATTATAAAGCATAACAAATAATGGAACATCATTAAATTGCTGGTGAGGTCCATGAACTTCATAACAATAAAGGAAATAAAGACTGAAGAGCGGATCCACCTCCTTCTTTGTGACCAGCATAAGATGAACTTAAGTTATGAAAAACAGTCTTCAGCTTGCATAACAGCACCTAACAGTTTGCTGTGCTGCAGGCACTATCCTCCCGAATTGCATGCATGGTTCTGGAGTGCTTGTTTCCCACAGTCATTACTATTCATACCTGTGGCATGGGCTGCACACCTTGATAACCCTTAACCACTCCGGGAAACAATCCTGAAGTTAGGCGATCATTTTAAGCAGCTCAGAGATTACTGAGTGCCACAAAGCTGCTATGTGACTAGTACACTGTATCTGCATCTTTTATTCTTATGAGAAGCAGAGGTGCTCAGCACTGGATTTAACAGCCATCTATTATCACTTGCCATGGCAGGTACAGTGCATTAAAATAGTCACGCACAGTATTGTTGGGTGTCACATTTCTCAGTGAGATGCACCTGGCAGCATGCTTGGTAGGCTCGGCTACAGCATGGTGCAAAGTTCATAAAATGAAATGTGTTGTCTAGCACACCAGTGGAGATGTGTTCAACTTGTGGGTAAATTCAGGAGAGATGTGAGGAAGTAATTCTTACATAGCCACTGTGGCCATCGCAAAGCATAACAATGGGTAAGAGATATAAAGTGCTTGGGCAAGCTGCAGTGACAGATACAGCAACTGCTGAAAAAGGTGGTTACACAATTAAAAAAAAGTCACAATTTAAAAAAAAAGAAGTATGTAGTAAAGAATCAAAAGGGAACAGAGTATGAGATTACTTCGTTCTCACATGCACATACACATACAAGTACAGCTGCTTACCATACGATGTATAACTTAACAGTGTTCCTAATTATTTAATTATTGCAACTCAAACTACCAACGAAATAAAAAATAAAATGAGGGGTTTGCATGACAGTAAAACAAAAGGGACTAACAAGCAGTCTGTCACTGAGAACTTACTGAATACAACAGCTACTTGACACTGGTAGCGCAGTTTGTGTACAACGTTTCCAATGGAAGCACGAGATCACATGTAGATTAATGAGTGAGGCACAGAGAACTGTGGGGTAGTGAATCACTGCAATGCATCACGGTAAGCAGCAACCTAAAAGCATGCTAGGAAATTGGTTTAAAAAAACAATAACCATCACAAATGTGTTTGGTTTAAAATGTTTTGTGAGATGTTACATCTTCAGGTGTGGCTGCAACACCGTGTCACATATAAACTGTTTCAAATAATGGATTAAAACACACATCAAGAGTGTCCTGGGGCCTTATTTTTGTTGCAGTTCTGATGTTGCTAGAATGGAACTAGGTCAAAACTGCGTGGACTAAAACAGTGACAATGGGACTGCAACCAGGGATTGTACCAGAATGTCTATAAAAACTTGTAATGCACAATACAGATTTCACTTTGGGAGGATTTTCCCTAATGAATTATGTATTAAACAGTAAAATATTCTCCACCGTGGAGTCTTATTCATTAATTTATGTGGAGTACACAAGAGGACTTAGAGCTCGCTGTCCATGCACAACCTTGGACTCCACATAAATTAATTATTCCAACTTTACGGGGGACAGATCTTTCAAGGGTTCACACAGAATTCGTTAGGGGAAGTCCCCCCCCATTGGAATTCTGTATTAAACATTACAAGATTTTACAGAAATTGTTGTACAATTGCCAGTTGCAGTCCCATTGTTGCTGTTTTAGTCCAAGCGGTTTTGATCGACTACCTGCTAGAACTCTACTATCAACATTTGTAGACTAATTCCTAGCATTATGCTTAACTACAATCACGTTGTAGAGGACAATAAAATCATAAGCAGATACGTGTCATAATAATTACTTTGTCAGATACATAGGAAAACCATAGCAGCTTTTGTCATAAAAACAAAACTGCACAGCAGAATTTGCAGCATTGATAAAAAAAAAAATAATAATTTCTGTCTCTCATGGGAATACATTTAATTTACCCTGAACTACCTTTCAATCCATATGAAACTTTCAATTCAGAACACAGTTGAAAACATCAGTTCTGAAGTGAGCAATACAAATTACTGGGTGCCAAGACCAGGAAAAATTTATTTTGTCTTTATTAACAAAGTCAATCCATTTTTTCAAGGCTTTCCTCTGATGGAAAAAATGCAGGGATACCTGGTTTTCAGCAGTATTGCTGCAACCATACACTATGCATCATTTAGGCATAGCAAATTAAAAACTAAAAAACCCACTAACAACTAAACCACAAAACAAAAGATCTTAGAAGTATTTATCTTTGATGCACAGCCAGCATGCAAGCCAAACAATAGTCAAACCATAGGAAGGGGTTCAGAGAGACAGTGAGACAGCATTTAAAAACAAAAATGGAATAATTCTCTATAGATATATATAATCTATATTAATCTATGTATCTTTATTATTTAATTAGAATAATAAAACCACTAAACAAGATATAGTGATAAACAACCCAAATCCCAAAAGGTAAACATTAAGAAATGTTCTTTTTGAATGAGTTTTCAACAAACTGGAACTCAGTGTCAGTTAAATGTATGTGTCAGATTGCTTTACCGCTGGGAACAAGAACAGCAGGTTGACAATGATCCACCACTACATCACTCAGACAGCTCACCTACAGTATGTGAATGGTGATAGGCACAGCTTTACAGATCATAGATAGATAAAATGATAAAAACAAACCACCTAGGTATATAAATTAACAAAGAAAGTGCAATAAAACTGATCCGGTGCCTATTATTAAGCAGTAGAAGGTGATAGCCTTGCAGTGCATCCATTCTGATACACTTGCTCTTTAAAACATTTTTTAAAGTACAAACCAGAAAAATGTAAACAGAACTTGCCCATATAATAAAAACACAGAACTGCCTCAATTGCTTCAAGACAACAAGACATTTGAACCAGGAGGTGTCAGCTCAAATTGGAACAATTTAAAACCTGCAATTCAAAGCAACTTGTAAAGTGATCTGTTCCATAATCACCCAAGGATTGTGCACCATAGTCAAGAGCTAAAATTGTATCTTTCTGTTTTTTTCCTCAATATTCACCAGACATACAACCACATGTTCATTCTAAAAAATTAAAAGCTACAGAGGAGGGTCCACTATACCACCAGGGACTGATCTATACATTATACGGACAGGTCGGGATAGGGAGGGGGGTCTGCTAGACCACCAGGGAATGATCTATGCATTATACAGGCAGATCAGGATAGAGAACAGGGTCCACTAAAACACTGGGAAAGGTTACATTTTGGTACACTGGCAGAACGGGGTTAGATGGGGATCACTAGCTGCCAGTGAGTTTTTAAGAAACAGACAAGAAATCAGAGACAGGGTGGGGGAACCAATGGACACAAATGCAGGTGACATCAGGCATGGCTGTGAGTGGGGGGAGGGACTGCTAGACACCAGGGAAAGTTACAATCTTATGAATGAGTCAGCAACCAGTGAAGGGAGTGGGGCCACTAGAGACCAGGGAAAGTTTCATATTTAAGATTGGTCCAGTGATTGGTGGGAGGAGGGACCACTGGACCATGGGAAACATTTCATATCTAGGATCAGGCTAGCAATCAGTGGAGAGAAGAGGGAACAGTAGCAATAGGTATATCTCTCTGGGACTGGGCAAGTGGGGGGGGGCAGCACTGTGCTAACATGCTGGGCTACCCTTGCAAATGGGCCCAAAATGGGCATGCAAATGGACCCTTAGTGCCTTGCATGCCCAGTGAGCTCATTTGCATTGGTCTATTTGAAAATTGGGAAATATAGCCTGGGCACAAGCTATTGTGAGGCCCTATTTCAGGCACTATGTCTGCCAGTGCTAAGTGACTTAGTGCCACACTGACATAGCCCTATATTCAGTCGAATAGCACCGGTGTGCTATTCCACTGAATACTAAATTTCTGGACACCCTGGCAACCACAAGGCAGGATGCAGATTTTTGTGCTCCACTTTGCCCATTTTTGAATATATGGCCCCAGGTGAGGTATGGGGAGGGGAGAAGTAGAGGGAAAGGGGAGTCAGTAGTGGAAGAGGACAGAAGGGCACAGGTTGTGAAGAACTTGTTAAAGAGAGCTAGAACAGAGGCATGGTCTGACACAGTTGAACCATTGTCCATGAGAAGGGGATGTAACTGGGCAGGGGGGGTCAAAACAACAAATTAAAAAAAAAGGTGTATAACCTTTCAAAATTTAGATGGGGAATTTAGGTTTCACTGGAGGTTGGCTTTAAAATAATGTGATTTAGTTGACTAGACAGCCTTAATACAATTCTTCTTCAGCCCTGTAGAAGATGTGGTCAGAGGTGGAGTGGGATTATTTGTAACAGGCCCAAGCATGTTTGCAGGACTTGTATAAGTCTGCGATATCAGTGGTAATCCAGGCATGGTGGGATATTTTTACTCTGAGTTTCTGGGGGGGGGGTGCCTGTCCCAGACAGAGGAAAATTTGGATTAAAAAACAGCATGGGCTAAATTGTTATCTGAGGCAGTTAGGATGTCAGACCAGTCAATAGCAGTAAGGTTGCTCAGTAGAGCATCAATATTTAGTGACCAGAGAGACCTAGCCCAGATGTATTTTGGTAATGGGGGCATCAAATTTTTCTGAGGCAGAAGGTCATACAGTGGTCGCTAAAGGCATCTAGCATGATACCAGCAGCCACAATTTGTTCAGGATATTTGCTTTTTCCTGATCCTGCTCTGCACAGTCCCCCTCACTTCTTAATTTCACAATCCCTCCCCAGTCTTTCTCTTTTCACTTATGTACCTAAAGAAGGTCTAATCTCCTTTTCTTACCTCTTGGGCTATTCTTTCCTCGGATTGCACCTTTGCACTCATCACTGTTTCCCTTCTTCCCTCTGCTTCTCCTGTTATGCCTCCCTATCCATATTCCTCTGTGTCTCTTTATACCTCCTGAATACTACCCTTTTAGCCTTTGCCTTTTCAGCAACTTCCTTTGAGAAGCATAGTGGTCTCTTCTTTCTGCTGTTTTTGCTCCTTTCCTTTCTGAATAGGTTTGTTGCCTTCATTATGCCTTCCCTTAACATAGCCCAATGTTCCTCCACCCCAATCTCCCAGGAATCCCCCCCAAATAGGTCATCTCTCAGGCATTCACCCATTTTTTTAACCTACCCTTCTGAAGTCCAGGAACTTCATAATTGTGTGGTTTACTTCCATTGTCCTTCTTATGTTGAACCACACTGTACAGTGACCACTGGTCCCCAGGTGGGCTTCCACCTTGACAACTGAAATACTCTCCCTGTTAGTGAGGACCAGGTCTTATATTGCCCCATCTCAACTGGTCTTCTTCACTAGCTGCCTAACAAACATTCTCTTCAGGGAGTCTAGAGTTTGGGATGCCCCTGTAAAGAATACAAAGTGCACAAAGTAGTGTAATAAAAAAAAAATCAGTAGGGTTCTGTGTCTAAGGAGTTTTGATAAATCAGTGGTGGAGTGCTCCTTGTGATTGTCAACCCTAATGCCCACCCCATTCCCTGAGCAAACAAGGTCAGAGGTGAGCTCTTTTTTCATGTAGGGCCTCCAGGTCCCTGTGTGAATAAGCTACAACTGATTACGTGATCAGCAAGTGGTGAGCTATACTTTTCTGTCTTCAAAGAGTGTATTACTATGAGTCACTGGCTTGGGGCTGTTGCGTTTCAGATAGGAGGCTATGGGCTGAGGGGTGGGCATTAGGGTTGATAACCTCAAGAAACATCCCACCACTGATTCACCAAGCCCTGGAGACCTGAATAACTATTTCTTTTTTTTTTATTTCATTACTTTGTGCGATTTGCCTTCTTCAACCCTAATGTCTCCATTAGTATAGTTTTTAGTAGTGAAGAGACCTTTGTGAATAAGGATATGGTTATAGTATCTCAAAAAGTAAGGACATTCATTGCAAAGAACTCTGTTAACATACCAGTTAAGGTTAAACCAACAAAAGTAGGAAATGTGGTGTTAGGGTTCCCAACCTTAACACTCCACCCTACAGGCAGCAACAGGAAAAACCATTACGGTTTTACCATTCCTGAGTTTTTGCAAAACGGGTGAGGGGTATACCTTGGGGTTGTCATTTCTAATGCTCAGCCCATTCCATCAGTGAATAAGCTGAGATGTGTACAGTATATGAGAATGAGGCAAACATTAGGGTTGACAACCACAAGGTACACCCCACGCCTAATTGGTTTTTGTAGTTTTTGAGATTGTAAGAGCTGCAGTTATCTGTTTTTCCCCATTTGCTACCTTGATTTTTGCCCTCAGGTAGTTAGAATGTGGTAAAGAGGTGCAGTATGAAACTTACAGATTTTGTAGATATTATACGGGTATAGGTGTTTTGGGCAAAAAAAAATACATATTTTTAAATTGTTCACGCATGTGTGGTTAAAAAATCTGAGAAACATAGCTAGAACCATGCATAGATTTTTTCATGTTAAAGTTCAACACGAGCAAAAAGTTTAAGGTAAGATAACTTTTTAATTTGGTAAAAGTTAAGGGTGATTGTGTAAAGTTTGTGAGGGAGGGTTAGTATGAGTTACAAAACACCTTTTTCTTAAAACAATTAATTAACAGTAATTAGTTAACTTTGATTAAAAACAGAAGTCCCCTCAAAGCAATTCTTCGTGAATATTATTTTTTCCTGTAAAATCTATGTGTGGCATGAATATTGAAAACTGGATTTTAGAATATTTGTGCTGATTGGCAGTTTTGTGCTGTGTGAAGATTTTCAAACTGATTATAAAGTTATTAAGTGTTTCTCATAATAGTCGTACTGCACAGTATTATTTTGTGCTTTGCAATGATCTGCAAAAAAAATATAAAATCTTCATGCAGTGACAACTATTTGTGGAAGATTTATAAAATAAATAAATCTTGATGCAGTAAAAAGTATTTCTGAAAATATTTGTGCTGCAGAATGGTGATGGGTTTTGTGTATAAATATGTGAGCTTCAGATATAAATTTAGAAAATACATGTGCTTTGCCTTTTAACTGAAATAGTGGCCTGGATATTCAAACTGCGCTCAAAACTGGCGCAACAGCAGGAGCAAGCGCAAACCAGTTGCGCAAATGCGCAACAGGTGCGATATTCAAACATGGAGCAGAGCAAATTGCGCAAGCAACCAACGTCTCAATATCGCACATACTGCGCCATCGCGCAACCAGGAAGGAGAAGCTGAGCCAAAATGTTGTGCTATGGCGCAACCAGGGAAGCTCAGCTGAGCATTCCAGAGCTGCCATAGCGCAAGCACAGCCCCCCCCCCCAGAGCAATGGAACTGCACATCCAGGGAGGCAGGCTGGGGCCCACCGCCAGCCATGCCACACATGGGCACAGGAACACACTGCAGAACCCACACCACACCTGCACACCCCAAGAACAGCATCACTGTGGGTGGGACGGAAGATCCACGTGCCCATGGGGACAAGCCAACAAAGCATAGCAGAGCCATGACACCCCAGCACAACCACTGGCAGGCGGAGAGTGCCACACACAGGGGTTGACAACCACAGTGCACATCAGCCCCTGCATATACAGAAAGCACACCCTGCACCGTGACCCCAAGACACCGCTCATGTGCAGTGACTGGCACTGCAGGAAACACCATGCATCCCCCCGCCACACGTCAACCCCATGCTGCAGAGAAGCATACCAGCCAGACCCACCCTGTGCACCCAGCAGTGGGTGGCAGCAGATGGCAAGACCAACAGAAAGTCAATGCCATGCCGGTGATACCTCCCCATGGACACACACACACACACACACACACACACCACACATATACCCAGGACCATACCAGCCCAGATGGCACATGATACCCCTGCAACGGAGCAACCCATAGCCAGTTGCAAATCAGAGACCAACACAGCAGTCGTATCAAATAGAAATGTATATTTAAAAGATTAACATATAAACAGGTGAAACTATGTACAAGTGGGGGACGGGTAAAAGGCAGGGGTGTTCAGGGAGGGAATAAAACCTGGAGAGGAAGGCAGGGTGATAGGGATGGGAGAAGTGGAAGGGAATGTGGCCTATGGTCTCAGCTGGCTGCCGGTCTTCCCCTGCTGGTGTCTCGTCCTGTGCCTCCGCCTCCTGGAACCATGGCACTGTGTGGCCTGCAGTATCGCCTGGTTCTCCACTGAAATCTGGGTGAGGTGCCGAATATCCCTCGAAATCCTCCTGAGTACCTCGAGGCCTAGGAAAATGGGAACACAGTCAATGGCTGAGACTGACCACAACCCTGAACACCACCCAACCTGCAAGCCATATAGCCCAATGTCCTGCACCTGTGATGGCATGCACCCACCCACAGTGAACATGCATATGGCCATCACAAACAGGCAGCACCAGCTATGCGCACCACTGCACACACACACTGCCCATGCCCATCACAGCACAAACAAGGCTGCAAGTGATGTGGCAACGTGGTGTGATGCCAGTTACACAGCTATGTGCCCAGTGCATGCCTGGACCACCAGTGACACATACACAGACGTGCTGTGATACTGCACAGTGATGCATGTCACCTGTGTCGTGCCTGCATACATAAATACATAGACAGTGTCGGCAGATAAGGTCTATGGCCACCCAGTCTGCCCATTTGACCTTGTAAGTTTACTCTGTTTTCCTATAAGTCTGTTGCACCTTACCCCTGACCTCCAGAATTCCTGTATGGCTATCCCATGCATTCTTACATCCCGTGACCAAGTCAGCCCCCACCACTTCCTCTGGCAGGGTGTTCCACTTGTCCACCACCCGGTCTGTGAAGAAATTCATTCTCATGTTTCCTCCGAATCGTCCCCCCTCCAACATCATCTCATGCTCTCTAGTCCTGGAAAATCTTTTACGCCGAAAAATAGTGTTGTCATGCACTCTGTTCCCCCCTGTAAGATACTTGTATGTCCCCATCATATCCCCTTCTCCCTCCCTCCCTCCTCCAGGGAGTACATGTTCAGTTCCTTCAACCTGTCTTCATCGGACTTGTGCTGCAATCCATGCACCATCCGTTGCCTCCTCTGAACCCTCTCTACCCAGTCCATGTCCATACGTAGGTATGGTCTCCTGAACTGTGCACTGTACTCAGTGTGGGGCCTCACTAGTGTCTTGTATAGTGGAATTATGACCTCCCCTTTGGTTGTGTTGTGCATGGCTGGTGGTCTTGCCCCCCCCAGCATGCAATAGCATCCATGAAGTAATGATACTCACACTGCTCCAGCAGCTGGGTCTGCCGCTGCTGCTGCCGCTGCTGCTGCTGCTGCTGCTGTGGTTGGGGCACAACACCCCCTGGCACCGGGGCCCTGGCACGGCCCACCTCACCCTCGCCCGGCGTCCTCAAAATCCGCCCTGTGGGAGACATATGTTGAGACAAACATCAGTGTGACTCAAAAGCAGAGTGCCCCCTGCCCCAGTGAGAGTGCCTGCCCACACAGCCATAACCATCCATCTCACAGCTGCACACACTGACACAGCCAACCGTGTCCGAGCCGGCACCTATGCACAGCCACCCAAGCACACACACACCTACAGAGAATATAGCTGCATAGATGGTACACTCACCTGGCCTAGGGACTACGCCCCACCTGGCACGTGACCGCAGCCGCGTCAAAAGTTCCGGCTCCCTCCGGCGGAGGTCACTGTACCGGTGCCGGCACTGCTCAGCTGACCAGCCCCGGCCAGTGACCTCCACCAGGTCAGTGGCCACTTGCTGCCACTCGTGTGTCCTAGGCATGGTGAGGGGGGCCTCACCATACAGTGCCTCACAGTGGGGCTCCACCAGGGCCACCAGGTTGGCCACCTCCAGCTGGCTCCAGGACACTGCCCTTCTCCGTGCCATGGCACCAACACCACAGCAAAACGGCTAGGCGCCCGCTGCGCCGTAACCCGCGATGGGTTGTTGCGCAATAGACACCACAGGCTCCAATTCGCTGTTCGAGCAAGCGTCGTCACTGTACATGGCGCTGTCACCGGACAGCACAATAGGGACGTACACATGGCATGCGAACAGTGCCAGGGGTCAGAGGCCATACACAAGGTCACGGCAATGACACAAGGCTACGCACAGCGCCACCGGACATATAGGCATCCTGCGCGACTGCAGAGATATGCACCAGCCACAGTGGACTATCGCACAGTAGTGCCACAGCGCCATATAGTGCCCAGTGCTGTAGCGCCACTGGCACAATGGTGGCCATGGCCTGAATCGCCTATCATGCTCAGCAGGTCTGCAGCGCCAATAAGAAGCATGCGTAAGCTTCAATGGGCATGCTCAATGCAGTGTGGCACGCGGCCACAAACCTGCGCCATTGGCTCAGCTGGACCTTCCAGTGCATAAAGCCGTAACACGCAATATTCAGCCGACATATGCAAATCATCCGATCAGCTATTCAAAGCGCGGTGGCGCGATTAGCATGTCATTAAAGTTGAGCCACACATCATTTGCATGTGTTGCGCTATAAAAAATGTGACAGTGGGTTGTGCTGGCCAGATTTGGTTACTGCAGGTGAAAGGTGAGTTACATGCTGTGTGATGCTCAGGACAATGCTCATGGGTGGAGGATGATAAAGGCTGAGGGCTGAGCATGAAAAGGGACTTAGAAAGGGACAAAGGGCACCCTTTCTATCAGTATCTGCCATGCGGAGAGGAAACGGGGGGGCTTCCGCACCCCCCGGGCCGGCAGCTATGCTCATGGGGTAATGCTGTCGACTGCACAGTGACAGGTGTCCACTTCCACCCATACAGATCACCATGACTGACCAGAGCCAAGCTGAGGGTGTGGACGGCGGGCGTAGGAGGAGGCCGAACTTCACCGCGGCAGAGACAGAGGCCCTCTTCCAGGCCTACCTGGAGGATGAGCCACTATTGAGTGGACAGAGGGGCACCCCTCAGGAGCGTGCAGCTGCATGGGAGGGGGTAGCTCGGGCCGTCAACCTGCACGGAAGCCACCAGCGCTCCGTGCAGGAATGCAGGAAGAAGATGGGGACTGACCGCAGGAGGCTGAAGGAGAAGGTGGCAGCCTTCAGGGCGGCACGTGCTGGCACTGGTGGGGGCCCACCAGTGGTGTTGCAGCTGACCCCTACAGAGGAGACACTGGTACGTGGCCATGCAGCCAAGTGCCATTGCGGGCGTACCTGGCGGAGGATTCCAGGCAGGTGGAAGCCCATCACTGCACGGTATGACATGGTGGTGTTGTGGGGGGCTGTTGTTCACATGCACTACATGCTACTCTTTCTGTTACAGATCCTGTTCGTCTGCAGGAGACGGTGGTGGTGGTGGGTCCAGACAGTGAGGCAGACCTGCTGGACATGGAGGAGGACCATCCACCTCCGCCACCAACCTGCAGGCACTGCAGCAGCATGCAGGCTGGGCCGACAACTCCGGTGTCAGTGATACGGGTGCAGGGTGCACAGCCTGTGTCACAGCAGTCTGGCATGCAGGTATGCCAGCATGCTGTGCCTATGGCAGTGGCACGCACCTGCACATTGATGATAGCAGGCCTGCAATGGGCAGTGATGGTGTGTGTCCCATGAGCGGACACATGGCAGGCCAGCACGTGCCCTGGGCCTTCCTGGTTCACACCTGTGTACCAGCATGCTGGCACAGTCCCAGCTGTGCCTGTCAGCACCCGATGAGGCAGCACCAGTGGCTGTGCAGGTGTCTGGAACTGTTGTCAGCATGGAGGTGGAACAGGGTGGAGCTGGGGGCTCAGCAGTTGGAGGGCGGCAGCAGCAGTCGCACACCAGGTCTGGGGTACAATGTCAAGCAGTGGCACATGTCCACCACCCCTTTGATCCGCCCATACCTGGTCCTGGTGAACAGCGCCCACCCTCAGGGTGCTGTGCAGCAGGACCATCCACCCTGGGGTCACTGATGCCATTGGGGCACAGTACCATTGACGGGCACACCCGCCTGCTGCAGGAGTCGGTACAGCTGCAGGGGCGGGTTGCAAGGTCCGTGGAGGCACTGTCTGTGTCCGTGGAGCGGCATAGCAGAGTGTGCTCCGGGACCCAGCCGAGCTGGTCCTTATCGCGACGGATGTGACGCTGCCATTGACAGGCTGACCCAGGCAGTGGTCTCTGTCACGGACGCATTGGCCACACTGTCAGGTGCCCCTGTACCACATACCCCACACAGTGCACTCTCCACTCCCCATTCCTGGCGTCATGCGACACCAGGCCTGTCGACACCGGGTTCTGCTGTGGGCATCCCGAGCACCCCTGGTGCAAGTTTGTTTGGCAGGATGCAGACCCCTGTGTGGGCAAGGTCGCGTTTGCGCAGTGGGACCCCTGGTGGTGCACCAGCGCCACCCGATGTGGCCCCTGCTCAGCCTGCCAGTGCTGCTGGGCCACGGCAGGGCTGCCCATGCATCCGTGGTGGCCGTGGGACAGTGCTACCTGACTGAGCTGTCTCCCAGTGCAGGCCCTGTCTGGTGCTGCCCTGTGCAATGTGTGTCATGGTGGGCGGTGCACTGCTGGGTGCTCTGCTCACCAAGCTGACACGGACCACCTGCACACTCCCAACTGCTGTCCACAGGTGCGTGTGCATGATGATGCCTGCATTGCACTGTACAATCAAGGTGCAGGGTGCCCAAGTCCTCACACACGCACGCGGACAGTCCAGGTGGTGGGGTGGTAGGTGGTGCTGTGTGTTGGCAATGTCATTTCTGCAGTGCTGTGCTGCTGCCCATGTATGCTGCCTGGTGTGTGTGTGTGTCTCCATATGTGTGCTCACCCCTCTCTGCTGGTGTGTTGGTATGCCTGGAACCTTCACCTCCCCTGACCTTTATGCACGGTGTGTTCCCCTGTGTGCCTGTGGTTTGCGCATGGACAGTGTTGCCTGCACATGTCTCCTTGCCTTACCTGTGTTGGGCATAGTGCTCTTCTGCAATGGTGTCCCGGTGCAGCTGGGCCTGCCGGGTCAGTCAGGGGTCCCTCCATCCTAGGGGGGGCTGCTCATCACCCACATCACCAGTGCCACTGGCGTCCCCATCGCTGTCCCCCTCTTGGACCTGTACGACTATCCCATGGTCTTTGGCCATGTTGTGCAGGATGCAACAGGCCAGGAATATCCCACAGGCCTTTTGGGGCTGTACTGTAGGGCTCCGCCCGGTGTCCAGGCATCAGGCGTGCCTTGAGCATCCCAAACACCGGCTCTATGATGTTCGTGTTGCGGCATGTGCCTCATTGAAACATAGCTGCGCTGGGGTCGTGGGGCGCCGGTACGGTGTGAGCAGCCAGGGACGGAGTGGGTATCCGCAGTCACCTGTGTGGAGATAGTGGAGATCAGTGTCATGTCAGGTCCATATTGCCCATATCCTTGTGTGCCACTACAATGGCACCTGTGTCATTCCCAACCTTGCCCAGGGTTTGCATTCCATACATGTCTACTCACCCACTAGATGACCCGTGGGGATGTTCCCACTCTTGAATCAATGGCACAGTGCAGACTGGTGCCATATGAAGGCATCATGTGCTCCGCCAGGGTGTGTGGCACAGACATTGATAATGCGCCCAGTGGCATCACACACCACCTGGCAGTTGACACTGGAAAAGCCCTTTCAGTTCCGATAAGCCTGGCTGTCAGGGCCAGGTGGCGTGCGAATGGCCACATGGGTGCAGTCTATGGCCCCTAGCACACCAGGCATACGTGCTACCCTGTGGAACTCCTGCATGTTTGCTGTACGCTCTGCCGCGGTGCTGGGGAAATGGATGTACTCCGCAGCATGAGGCAGCAGTGCGCTGAGGAACTGGGTGAGGATGCGTGACGTGGCCGACTGTGTAATGCCCGTGGTGTCCCCTGTCAGCCTCTGGAAGGTGCCCGTGGCGAGCAGGCACATGCAGGCTGTCACCTTGGTCTCCACGGACAGAGCATGACTCCGTCGTCAGGGTGCCTGCATCACATCACTGCACAGCTCGCAGAGCTGTCTCAGTATGCCCTGTTCGGGCGGTACCGGGCCACACCGACAGTCTGTGTACAGCTCGCTGGCGGGCACGATACCGCCTGTCGGGGCATACCGCCGACGGGCCCCTCCGCGTCACGTCCCCTGCAGCATGGTGTCTCACCCCCTCATTACAGCTTCCATGTGGAAGCTGACACTGTCCATCTCCTGGCTTCTGCCCCCTGGCTGCTGTTCCTGTGTTACCCCGCTGCCCCACTGCTGCTTCCACTGCACGGGCACCCCACTGGCCTCTCTCCTCCTGGACCCACTGTCCCTCTCTGCCCTTCCAGCTCCTGTCTCTCTCTCTCTCTCTCTCTTCTCTCCCCAGTTTGCGGCCTGCTAGGGTTCTTGCGCCGCTTCCTTGAGCCTTTTTATTTTGGCTCAAATCCGGTACTGCGCAACTTCCGGCTGAGCCACTCTTGCGCATTGCGCAAGTGTTCGGATATCGCATTGCGCACTTTATGCATGGACCCGCCCCCTTCGGTTGCGCATGCCTTCATTTCCATTGTGCTGTTGCTCAGCATGTTTTCGGTGGCGCAACTGGCCCCTTCTGAATATCGCAGAATGGCACATTTTTGGAGTTGCGCATGCGCAACCCTGTTGCGCATGGCGCAAACCTTTTGAATATCTGGGCCAATGTTTCTTTTTTGTGAATACTTTTAGTAAACTTGATTTTATTCTACCTTAAGATTGAAAACACAATGCACACAAAGTTTGGAAATGTCTTATTAGGGTTCTTATGTCTACCTGCCACCCAACCTGCCATGTCCCCTTCTCTCATGACCCAAGGACAGTATAGAAGTACAAGATCATAGATCAACAGTGTGCTACCTCATACAGAATCCTTATATTAAAACTGGTATATAGCAACTCCAATCCCCAGCCCCCTACCCTCTTGAGCAATGGGCAATGTCTAGAGTCATGACACATGTGTCTGGTATTTCCTACACATTTTACATCTGTAATTAGAATACTTTTGGGTGCATACCTGTGAAGTTTGACATCCATTAGAACATGTGCCTTATTTGGCACATAATATGGTATACCCTCCACAAAAGCAGCAGAACTGTTACAAATTTGAAAGTAATAAACACATTGCATAGTTGTCAGTTTTTGTAATGCTCAAAAATCACTTCATGGGCAGGTACTCAATTGAGTGGTATGATTAACTGATTTATCTCACCCTAGCCACTAGGATGGGGGTGAGGATTAGGCACAGTATGGAGTATGGGGCAAGTGCTTCTATAGTCACATGTACTCATGCACACTTTAAGACATACACATACTTCTGGCTGCAGAAGCGCAAGTCCTTGATGGGGTATGCCATCAAATGGGTGAAACAAATTGAGTGACTTAAATATGAGTCACTCAATTTGCGCACCCAACAGTATAGTGAGTGTGGAGATTCAGAGATGGTAGGGGATATGAGTACGGAGCTGTAGAGTGATGCAAGTGAAATACTGCAATGAAACCTGCTGCTGCTGCTGAGCTGTCCACCTGGCATGGTGGATAAGGTCACTGAGTGGAGTGGTGATGGTTCCAGGTTTAGGACTGCCTGTTGGCAAAAACTTTTTTTAGCAGTATTGGCTGTTAGAAATTTTTTTGTTGTTGTACTGGTGTTCTCCAGGCTGATGGTGCCTCGGCCACAGTATCCCCCCTGGAATACTGTTCCCTCCCTTCCTGTGTATTCCCCTTTCCCCAGTGTCCCCCACGGAGTTGATTATATTAGTTTTGGGGGGTGCAGGGGGCACAGCCCCCAGCATTAAATGTTAATATTAACATCTGCATGGTCACGTATTGGCAGTCATTGAGGTGGGTTAGTGTCTGATTTTGCATTCACCGAAATGCACTCGCTCTTGTGTGAGTCACCATAGAAAAATCACCCTTCTGACATGGAACACCGTGATGGCTCTTTGCTTCTGCAGCCACAGGTGTAAGACATACACACTGACCTCCAGCTGCAGAACTGCAGGCTGCACAATATCCATGACATCCAAATTGCAACATTACTTCTGTCTGCAGAAGTGTAGGTGCCTCAGGGGCCTGTGCTTCTTCAGCTGCGGATGCAAGCCATACAGACCAATTTCTGTCTGTGGAAAAGCAGATCCATCTGTGGTCTGCACATCTGCTGCTACATATAGAAGTCTATGAAACATCAATTGCAACACTACTTCCATCATGAAACCTAAATTTCAACACTACTTCTGTCTGCAGAAGCATAGGCCCCTGTGAGGCATGCACTTCTGCGGCTGCATATACAAATTCATGATAACCAAATTGCAGCACTACTTCCTTTCTGCAGAAGAGCAGGCCCCTATGCAATGAGAACCCCAAGGAATGACATACCATTGATTTGCCAAGACTCCTGAGACTCCACACTTGAGATATAGATATTTATGCAACATGCAATGGTTACATATGAACATGCTATCACTGCTATCTCATTGGCTACTTTGAAGGTAGTAGGGCTATGTTGCAAGATGATATGTCACAATGGAATACTGAATCATATAACATCTTTAACAACACTGATGACATCTTGATAGCCATGTGCAGCTCTGAAGCCAACAGATGTGAAATGATTTGAGGGGCACAGTATAAATTTTGAACTTTTTTATTCTGCATTTTTGTTTTCTTTCATACCTGAAAACCACCTAAACGGACAGGGGTGAGAGGGAGACACTATGAGTGGCACAGTTCACAATTTGTACTTTTTTCCTTTTTTTAATGTTTTATCATTTTTATCACAAAACAATTTCTATACGTTCAATATGTTTTAATTGTTATTATGTATGGCACCTTGACACCTGAAAGGCGCTTTATAAATAAAAATTATTATTATATTATTATTATTATAATACCAGTTGTACAAATCAAATATTACTTCGGTGAGAGTGAGATAGTAGAAATATCTTCACTCGCTATACATGACCTCTTCTAACCTCATTCGATGGATCAGCATTTCTGAGGTGAAGAGGTCATGTATAATTCATACAGATATTTCTACTATCTCATGCTCACCCATGTCATATCCCATATATATCTACATCAGTCTTTGTATCTATCTATCTATCTATCTTGAATATACTGTTTACATGAACCTACCTCATGAATAAGGATGGTGGAAATTTTCAAGTACAGGTTGAAAGGTGATTTTGCATTCACTCTGCAAAGCCACCTTTTGAGTAGGATTTAACAGAATCTAGTGACAATGTTCATGACATAGGTTCAACATGATTTTAGTTTCACACATTTAGGTGGAACACTAAAGAACAACACTGGAATTTGCAATATTAAAATTTTCCTTACAAACTAGAAGTGTAATTCTTGGGTCACACTTAAATTCAGACAGACTCTTCCTTGGCAGAGCACCCTGTGCCTCTGCATCTTTTCATACAGATCCTGAAATGACCTGAATGAATGAGGATACAGTTCAACTATCTCAAAAAGAAAGGAAATTTATTGCAAACAACTGTGTTAATGCACTAGTTAGGGTTCAACTTAGTGCCACAAAAGTAGGTTACAGATGCAAACATGCAGGGCCTCCTAAGCCCGGTGCCAAGGGAAGAGTTTGTCTGGCTGCTGAAGTGCATAGCTCTCTGGGCTGTGAAGTTTTGTGTGATTATGGGTGAAAAGAATTAGTGGGACTCTCTGAGAGGCTACAGAAGTGTAGGGCCCTCGGGTTGCTACAGATGCAAATGATCAGGGTGAAGTCTTTCTGGATGCAGAAGATCAGGAACCTTGGGGTCCTGTGCTTCCATGTGGCTACGGGTGTAGAGATACAGTGGCATTTGAGCTCTATACCAAGAGAAGACTTTGTTTTGGTTACTTGTAGCCCATTTTGCCAACACTGCACCATCCATCCCCAGGCTGGAGGGTGATACATAGAAGTTGACGTTGACGGCAGATAAGGACCGCAAGGCCCATCCAGTCTGCCCATTTCTTTTTCTACCTTATAAATGTGCCATCGGCCTTTGCTCTGTCAGTGACCTATCTATTCATAGTCATTTGTATTGCTCCCTTATGCCTATCCCATGACTATTTGAAGCCCTGCACTGTATTCATAGCCACCACTTCTTGTGGTAAGCCATTCCATGCATCTACCACCCTTTCTGTGAAAAAGAATTTCCTCACATCCCCCCTTAATCGGCCTCCCTCTAATCTCATGCTGTGTCCTCTTGTCCTGCTATTTTTCTTATATTTAAACATGTTAGACTCTTTCACCTTGTTTATGCCCTTAAGGTGTTTAAATGTCTCGATCATATCACCTCTCTCCCTCCTTTGCTCAAGGGTATACATATTGAGCTCCGTTAATCTGTCCTCATATGTCTTCTGATGCAGTCCCTGCACCATTTTGGTGCCCTTCTCTGGACTGCCTCAATTTGGTTAATGTCCTTGTGAAGGTGTGGCCTCCAATACTGCACAGATACTCCAGATGGGGCGCTAACCAATGTCTTGTACAGAGGATTATTACCTCCCTGTTACGACTTGTGATACCCCTACTAATACACCCTAACACCCCTAGCCTTACCTACTGCTTTAGAGGTCTGCTTGGATGATTTTAGGTCATCAGTGATGATGATGCCCAAGTCTCTTTCTTCCTTTGTGACTGCTAGAACTCCTCCAGCCTATAAGTGGCTTCAGGGTTCTCTTCCCTATGTGCATGATTTTGCACTTCTTTGCATTAAATCCCAGTTGCCACTCTTCTGACCATTCTGCTAGTTTATCCAGATCTCTTCTCATTCTGCCCACCCCATCTGGATCATCTACTCTGTTGCAGATCTTGGTGTCATCTGCAAACAGACAAGCCTTACCCTCTAGTCCATCTGCGAGGTCACTAATGAAGATGTTGAATAGGACTGGCCCCAGGACTGATCCCTGAGTACCCACTTGTGACTTGCATCTCTTCTGACTGTATACCATTTACCACCACTCTCTGTTTTCTGCCAGTCAACCAGTTTGCCACCCAGTTGACCAACTTCTGACCCACCCCGAGCCTACCTAGCTTATTTATCAATCTTCTATGTGGAACAGTGTCAAAAGCTTTGCTGAAGTCAAGGTAGGCGACATCAACTGCTCCCCTTGGTCCACCACTCTGGTTACCCAGTCAAAGAAATCTATGAGATTAGTTTGACAGGACCTTCCTTTTGTAAACCCATGCTGTCTTGGATCCTGTGCCCCTATGGATTCCAGGTGTTGCACTATCCTTTCCTTAAGGAGTGCCTCCATAATCTTGCCCACTACTGAGGTAAGACTGACCGGTCTGTAGTTCCCCGCCTCCTCCCTGCTACCACTCTTGTGGAGTGGGATCACATGAGCCCACTCTTGTGGAGTGGGATCACATGAGCCCACATGGCAGTGCCATCCCCCCAGCCTCAGCCAATCCAGTTAGCTCACTGAGCTTGTTCCCAAACTCAGCTCACCAGCATGGGATCACAACACACTACCCACTTGGCCAAAGGCCATCACTGCACATTTTGTCATAACTTTTTTTTATTTTGACCCAATCTGATGAACTTAATTGCTAGAATGTGTTAAATCCCACTCAAAAGGTGGTTTTGCAAAGCATCTGCAAAATTACCTTTCAACCTGTATTTGAAAATTCTCACCATCCCTGTTAATGAGGTAGGGTCATGTAAACAGTATACTCAAAACATCGGGCTAAAATATTATAAAATGGTGAAGTCATGAGTAAAACTATAAGAAACAAAAAAAAAAGTTCTCCATGTGAAAAATGGAATTCTTGAGACACATGTTTAACTGTGACCTAAGAATTTCTCATGCACACCAAAAATGGAATTATTGGGTCACACTTAAATTTGTGACTCAAGAATTTAAGATTCATGACACAAGAGTCAGCAATCTCAGTAAGCTGAAAGCCACAGAACTTAATGAAGTTCAAATAAATGTTACTTCTTGCCCATTTCTTTAATAAAAAACACCAAAATCAAGCTTAACAGGTCCCGGTAGCAAGATTCATGTGCTTTTGTAAATAACTAGTTTTATATTTTTTCTCAATTTTTTGGCCAGAAAAAATCAATACAGCAGCTGTCATGACCTAAAAGTTTTTCTAACAACCAAAAAACACAGTTGGTCATGACCTAAAAATGCTCATAAAAGAAGAATGTTTTGACGTATCAAAGGGTTATCTAAAACACCCTACTGAGTATGATCAGAAGCCACATTTCAATGCCATATAGCTCTGGAACTGATGAAAACTTTTTCACAAAACTTTCAAAAGGCACACCCTTGGCACAAGCCCCTTCAGCTCAGAAAATTTTGAAATAAAAAATTCTATACCCACCTGACTGTAGATGAGACAAAAAATGAAAACAACCAACAACAGTGCATTTTTTGCATGTTTGATGTTTCCAGATCTCAGAATCAAGTAAAGTGTCCATCATGAAACTTCTTAAGTCTTGAGAATGTGCCACCTTGACCACACATGCCAAATTTTGTGCAATATTCTACCGTGTATGTATAATTTTCCCAGCCATTTTTGCTCCACAAGTGAGAAAAAAGGGAAAAGGTGATCTTACAGCTTTTTAAAGTTCTGGATCTTATAATAACAATGAGTCATGTCATGAACCTTCCCAAGTCTTAAGAACTTGGTATCTGGACTGTGTATGTAAACTTTCATTCAGTTTTGTCATTTTTGATACTTTTGCACTCCACAAAACTTGACAAATCCTAAGAACATGACACCCTGACCACTCGTGCAAAATGTCATGTAATTTTGTCAAATGACTCCACAGTTATTAAGGTGCAAAAAATGGGGTTTACCATTAAAGTGTCTACACAACCCATGCTCAAAATCCACATTTTAAAAATGCTTATAACTTGGGAATCGATTAATATTTTTCACAAAGCTACACCTTAATAACTTTGGCTCTGTTCGAAAAAATTGTTTAAAAGTTTGTTTGCACGCGTGGTCAGGGCACCATATTCTTAGGATCTGGCAAGCTTTGTGATGGCTGCTTGTCCAGATTCTAAGAGTTGGGAAGGTTAAAAAAAAGAAAAAAAAACATTATTGCAATTTTGCTCCTGGCTACAGCAAAAACTGTTTGGAATTTTGTTTAGACATTTTCAGGGTAAAGCAGCATTACACAAGGAGGTGTTTTAAATGACTTTGTGAAAAAAATATTGCTTCATTCTTGAACTATAAGGTTTTACAAATTTGGCTTCTGAGCTTGGGTTGAGTAGGCACTTAAATGTTAAACCCCAATTTTTGTACCTTCGTAACGCATGAGCCTTTTGACAAAATAAAAACATAGAAACATAGACTTTGATGGCAGATAAGGACCACTTGGCCCACCCAGTCTTCCCATTTCCCTACCTACTGGATAAGCTGCAGATTTTAGTTAACCAACAGCCTACTTCCTGCCACCCCCCACTATAATTGCCTTATGTCTGTCCCATGCATGT
Organism: Neoceratodus forsteri; assembly: GCA_016271365.2. Taxonomy (NCBI): domain Eukaryota; kingdom Metazoa; phylum Chordata; order Ceratodontiformes; family Ceratodontidae; genus Neoceratodus; species Neoceratodus forsteri. The sequence continues at coordinate 309,952,030 of CM028133.1, forward strand.
TTGAATTCCTCCACTATTTTAGACCCCACAGCCTCTCCAGGAAGGTGGTTCCATGTGTCCACCACTCTCTCCATGAAAAAGAAATTCCTCACATTACCCCTGAACTGTCCCCTCTCTATCTTTAAATTGTGCCCCCTTGTTCTTACACATCTCTTTTTCTGAAAGATGCTACCCTCCTGGACTTTGTTGATTCCCTTGAGGTACTTGAACATTTCTATCATATCCCCCATCCCTCCTTTCATCAAGTGTATACATATTCATATTAATTATTATAGCATGATATCTGCATTCACAGTCAAGGTGCATTGTCCTTAAGATGTGGCATGTTTTGTGATGGCTGCTTGTCTGGATTCTGAGATCCAGAGAGTGTAAAAACAGTAAAAATAAGCATTTGTCAATGCCAAATGTTGCTTGCTTGTATGTGTTGTTTAGGTATTTGGAAGTGATAGTTCCATGCCTTCCTCCCATGACATCCACTGTGTCTTTCCATTCAGTATTCAGAGAAGAGAGGGAGGAGCAAGGGCCACAGCAGTACAGCAGTTGCCAATGGGGTGAAAAGGTGGGTAATAGTCCATTCAAAGGCAAAAGAGTCCTGCAGGACCTCACTAAATTGAAGGTGGACAAAGTGATGGAACCAGATGGCATATGCCCAAGGATATTAAGAGAACTGCGAAGGGAGATAGCAGTACCTCTGGCAGCCATGTTCACTGAGTCATTCAACATGAGTGAATTGGAGGAGGGCACATGTGGTCCCTCTAAACAAGTCTGGCAGCAGGGAGGAGGCAGGGAACAATAGGCCATTCAGCCTCACCTCAGTAGTGGGGAAGATCATGGAGACACTGCTTAAAGAAAGGATACTGGGGCATCTAGAAGCCAACAGAGCCCAGACCATAGACAACATGGATTCACAGTGGGGATGTCATGTCAGACAAATCTGGTTGATTTCTTTGACTGGGTGACAAAGGAAGTGAATCAGGGTGGGACAGTGGACAATGCTTACCTTGATTTCGGCAAAGCCTTTGACACCATCCCATATAGGAGGCTGATAAACTAGCTGGGTAGGTTGGGCATGGGGGAAAGGGTGGTAAACTGGGTTAGAAACTGGCTAACAGACAGGAGGCAGAGAGTGGTGGTAAATGGTGTGCAGTCTAAGGAGAGGGGGTGACCAGTGGGGTGCTGCAGGGATCGGTCCTAGGGCCAGTCCTGTTCAATGTCTTCATTAGTAACATTGCAGAACATCTGAAAGGAATTTTTTCACCAAATTTTCAACATAGCCATTTTAAGACCTCTGCTCATGAACAGAGTCACTGTGATTTTCTTAATCTGTCCCAAACATTGATTGCGCACACCAAAGGCGCCATTGTGCACTACATACACGGAAACACATTTTCGGCGACATGTGAAAAATGACAGCTGTACTGCTCATAAGGAGGTGTGGTAAAATGGCAATGTTGAAAATCTGGAGTGCAGATATTAAAAGTTTGTGAACTTACGAGCGTGCGTAGGAACTGCGCAACGCACACTCATAAAATAGTCATTTTTAGGAATTTTTTTACCAAATTTTCAAAATAGCCATTTTAAGACCTCTGCTCATGAACAATGTCACTGTGATTTTCTTAATGTGTCCAATACATTGATTTAGCACACCGACTATGCCATTGTGCGCTATATGGGTGGAAACATGTTTTGGGCAAGATGTGAAAAATGACAGCTGTACTGCTCATAAGGAGGTGTGGTAAAATGGCAATGTTGAAAATCTGGATTGAAAATATTGAAAATTCTTGAACTTATGAGCATGCGTAGGATCAGCACAACAAATGCTCATAAAACAGCCATTTTTTGGAATTTTTTAACCAAATTTTTAACATAGCCATTTTAACACTTCTGCTTATGAAAAGTGTGACTGTGATTTTCTTAATCTGTCCCAAACATTGATTTTGCACACTGACTGTGCCATTGTGCTCTACATCTGCAGAAATACATTTTGGGCGAGATGTGAAAAATGACAGCTGTACTGCTCATAAGGAGGTGTGGCAAAATGACAATGTTGAAAATCTGGAGTGAAAATATTGAAAATTCACAAACTTGCGAGAGTGCGTAGGAACTGCACAAATGTGCACTCCTAAAACAGTCATTTTGGGGAATTTTTTCACCAAATTTTCAACATAGCCATTTTAAGACCTCTGCACATGAACAGTGTCACTGTGATTTTCTTAATCTGTCCCAAACATTGATTTCGCACACTGACTGCGCCATTGTGCACTACATGCATGGAAACACATTTTGGGTGACATGAAAAATGACAGCTGTACTGCTCATAAGGAGGTGTGGTAAAATGGCAATGTTGAAAATCTGGAGTGAAAATATTAAAAATTCACGAACTTACAAGCGTGCATAGGAACTGCGCAATGCACGCTTGTAAAACAGTCATTTTTAGGAACTGTTTCACCAAATTTGCAACATAGGCTATTTGAGAGCCCAGCTTATCAACACTTGCACTGTCATTTTGTTAATCAGCCCTGAAAGGTGATTTCATGCATTGACCGTGAAAGCACCCTTCGGGCCTGATTAATGCCATGACAGTGACAGAATTCATGAGGAAGGGTCCCAAAAACCCCATGTTGAAAATTTAGTGCCAAAATTCCAAAAAATGACTGAGAGATGCAGCAAAGTTGAAAAACCCTAGGTATCCCATTATACAGCTTACCGGCATTTCCTCAGTTCGCGGTCGGCTTTGAAGAGTGCAGACGTGCTCCCGGTCCACCGAAGATAGTCATGCCGAGGTCTGAAGGTAAGTATGGTATGAGGGGGTGTGAGGAGGCAGGGTGTGCAGGGGTGGGTGCAGTTTTATGAGGGGGGGCAGGGAGAAGTGCCAGGGGACAGTTTTTGTATTTACAGGTTTATTCCTTTTTTTTAATAAGACAATGAGGGATATTTACCGTGCTGGGATGGGCTTCCAGCCTGGCAGCTAGAAGGCTGTTTGGTGGGGGCTGGAGCCAGCAGAGTTAGGCACCCCGTCGGCCATAACAAAATTTTGCCACACTGGGGTGGGCTCACAGCGTGGCACCTAGAGCTTTGGAGGCGAGGGTAGAGCCAAAGGGGGATTGGGCACCCCTGTTGGCTGTACAGTGTGTGCCTGGGAGGAGGGGGAAGGTGCATGAGCATGCAGTGTGCATGTGTGTGTGTGGCGGGGGGGAGCTCTGCTCACTGAAGCAAAGCTCTCCCTTTCAACTGTACGGCCACTGCATTTTCAACTGCTGTCATAGACAGCTGCAGCAGTGATTGGGGAACTGGGGCCATGCCTGCAAACACACTGACTGAATTGGAAGATGGGTGTCACACCTCCAAAAACTCAGATGATGGCACTATGTTTCTTGCACATGAGTGCAAGCAACATAGCATGCATCTAGACCAAAAATGGTATGGAATTGTGTTCCAAAATTTTCAGGGAAGAAGAAGCTCAGTGTAGGGAGGTGTCGTTTGAAGATTTCATGAAAAAATATTAATAATTTATTGTGTTATAAGGTTTAAAAATGTGGTTTCTGAGCATAGAATTAGTATGCACTTTAATGTTAAAAGGAGGGATTGTCGGCCCAGTGGTGCTGAGGATTGAGGCACTGGACACCACAGCTCATGCTACACTGGCAACCCGGGTTCAGAAATGAACTCAGGGTTGCCGGGGAGTCAGCGGGAGGATGGAGGATTGAGCATCCCAATAGATGCTCTCCTCCTCCTGGGGTGGGTTACCGGGAGTGCCTCATGCACCCAAAGCTCCTGAGGCCAGTGGAAGCATGGGCTTTCAGGGGTAATGGTGGCTCTCTGGAGCTGAGGAGGGGAGGACATTGTGGGCACTTTGCAATGGCATGTGTCAGCACATCGTCTGCACTAGGACGTATGTCCTCAGGAGGTAAATGGAGAAATTGGGGAAAACTGTATACACCCCCAGCCCCCCTAGCAACAATGAAACTGTGGAAGGGGTAGCCTTGAATAGCCCAGGCAGACAGAGTAGGAGGGGGTACGAGGCCTCCTCTGAAAGCCATGGAGCTGGGCAAGTAAAAAAAAAAAGGAGGGATTGTAAAAATAATGAGAAATCACTGTTTTGTGGAAATTTTGTTTCACTTGCATCTAGAGCAAAAATGGTTTGGAATTTTGTTCCAACCTTTTCAGAGTAGAAATGGCTCGGCCCAAAGAGAAGCCTTTTAAAGATTTCATGAAAAAAATATTAATTGATTCTCACATTATATATCCTGGCCCGGATATTCAAACTGTGCCAGGCTGTGGTGCAAGTCTGGGCGCAGCTCAACTTTGTTGCGCAGGGGTGTGGCCTGGGCAATATTCAACGGAGCTGCGTTATGGCTCAGCAGCTTTGAATATCACACCATGGCCACCCCCACTGTGCATGGCACAGTGGCACTGCACCAGCACAAGTGGCCAGAGTGGAGCATGGAGATGCACTGGCACAATTGCTATTGCGCCATGCACAGCACCTGTGATATTCAAGGGGCGCGCATGCAAATGGGGCCATAATTTATGCAAGGCACACAGGGGCCATTGCATCTCATTATAGCTCCATTTGCATGCAAAACTAGCATGCAGGTGTGCCGATCCCTGACAACTGCGCTGGCGCCCCTGACAGAGCAACGGCTCGTGGATACGCGCCCCCTGCAGCCCGATCGCGGGCATTCATGTAAAAAACCCCCATACAATATCCCTGGTGGTCCAGTGGACCTCTATGTGCCCTCGCAGGCATCGGTGTAGTACCCCCCCACTCCAATATCCCTGGTGGTCCAGTGGACTGATCGCCCGCCTGATCGCGGGCATCTGTAACACATAAAATGCCCCTACTACCCTGGTGGTCTCGTGACCCCCTCCCACCCACCACTGGTCCCACCACCCGCTCCTCCTGTCAGCCGGTGGGTGGCAGCACCCCCACCTGCCGCCCGCCGCCTGCTGACTGACAGCTCGGTGAGGCTGCATGCCCGATGGTTCACAGAGTGAGCCAATGGGCATGCACACCTCTCTACTCAGTCAGATATGTGAATGAATCATTCACATATCTGGACTGATATCGGTATGGCTGCACGCCCATTGGCTCACGCCAGAACCAACGGGCGTGCAGCCCACCGAGCTGTCAGTCAGTGGGGCAGGGTGGCAGGCGGGATGCTGCCGCCGCCTGCTGGCTGACGGGGAGCGGGGGTGGGGCCCAGTGGCGGTGGGGGGTACGCTTAGACCACCAAGGTAGTAGGGGTATTTTATGTGTTACAGATGCCCGCAATTGGGTGGCGATCAGTCCACTGGACCACCAGGGATATAGGAGGGGCTTATTCTTCACACAATGCCCATGATCGGGCACAGAGAGGTCCACTGGACCACCAGGATATTGGACGGGGGATTTCATCACAGGGATGCCCGCAATGGGCATGTGGGGCCCAGATGCGGCAGGAACTTGCGGCACCTCACAGGTGGCAGCTGCCATGTTGTGCCCTGCAATGCGGCAGCTCACCTGTGGGTGGCCATCACTTGTTCCTTTTTTTTTTGGCTTAACTTTGTGCAGGCACAGGTAGGGGTTGCGCATGCATGACTCTGCACATCCCGGGCTGAATATCGGGCTGTGCAGGTTATGCATGGTCACACCCCCCCCACCTGTGCCTGCACATATCACTGATGCACTCCGGTGCATTGGGATTTGTGCGGTGCACTTTTCCCTTTTGAATATCGCACCGGGGCACATCAGTGGGTTGTGCATGGCGCAACACTGTTGCGCCATGCGCAAACCTTTTGAATATCTGGGCCCCTGAGTTTTGCATGTGCTGTCTAGGTGCAATGTTCTTAAGACTTGGGACATTTTATGACAGCCAGTCATCTGGATTCTAAAATACATAAATTTAAAAGCCTGTTACAATGCAGTTTTTTTTTTAAGTTTATTCGCTCACCTGTGGGGCACTGGAATTTGTTACCAAATTTTCAGGGTAGAGGAGGCCTGTCTTGAGGGTGTGTCTTTCAATGGTTATGAGAAAAAATACAGGTGGCTCAAGTGATCCTTATCTGCTGACAAATTCAGTTTCCATGTTTCTATGTTAGTTCTCAAGTTGAAACGTTTAAAAATTTTGCTTCTGAGCATGCTCAGCGTTTCAAGGACAGCTGTCTGGCACAAATAAAGAATTTATGTTCGTGGGATGATTTTAGTGTCCCGAGAACATTTTTTATCTCCATGTGAAAAAATATTTGGTCATCAGTGCTACTATTTTGTTTTTTTGGGGGGGTCAAAATCTTTTTCTAGAAATACAAAAGGATTCCTTTTCAAAAATCAAATACCTGAGCATATGAAAATTGGACCCATTTAGCTAGATTCTGCTATTTGTTTGTCAAAAAGTTATCCAGAAATATGTTTTCTGGGCACCAGAAACATTTTAAGTCATCAGCTTAGCGAGGGTTGAAATTCTTGTGTCGTGAGCTGAGAATTCTTTGTTCATGAGAAAGTGCAAACAAAGAATCTCACAAACAATGTATTCTTTGTTCATGACATAAAAAAGGGCAAACAAAGAATTTTTTGTTTTCGACATAAAAACGTGTAAACAAAGAAGTCTGTTCACAAAATAAAAATTTGGACTTTGTGTGCAAAATCAACTGTTACTCATAATTCAGCCATTATTTTAACACTTTTTCAACAGTCTTATTTTTTAACTCTCTTAGGAGAACACAGTGGGTGAGAACTGTCATTTTCTGCCTTAATGTGTTTTTATGTTGTAACACCACGTAATACATTTCAAGGTCAGATTGCAAGTCTGTCAGTCCTGTAGATTTAGGGAGGCTTGAAATATAAGGTCTAAGAGCTTGGGATATAAAAAAAATGGGACATCCATTGTGGTACATTACTGCTGGTGTGAAGATCATACTGGATAAGATTATAAACCCTGCAGACAAATTCTTAAAAGTCTGGTCTCATATAGCTATCTATCCCTCTTTGAACCTGTACTTTTCCTCTTTCTCTCTCCATGTCTTCATCAACCTTACTCTGACAAAGTAGTGAAAACATTTCATGTACCCCTCTCCTGTATCTGCTGTTGTGTCTTATCTGTGAGTATGTGCCCTTCAACTCGGATACAATCACATATGGGGATTACAGTGTGCCTTGTGGGCCCCTGTCCCCTGTTGAGTCCTGCAAACTAATTCCCTGCCTCTTGCTTACCATCTAGCCTAATGCACTGAGCATGTACTTCTGCCATGAGATTCTGTACAGCCTCCTGCAAATCTATGATTGTGCCCAAAACCATGGGTGTTACCTGAGAAGAGCCTGCAGGCTAAGGAAGGAGACTGGCATCATGGAAAAGACCCACTGTGAGGAAGGGGCCTATGGGCTAGGGACAGGCTACAGGTGGCAAGGGTAAAGGCTCCACTGGGGGTGACAATGACAATCTCATCATATGGTACACTCATTGCACACCCATCCCTTCACCCTTTGAGGTTTGGACATGAGAGTGCCCTCACCCAGAAAAAAAACTCAAAACCTCCTGCATCTTCTTATCAATTAGTGCATTCAAATCAACAGTTTTCTAACCTTCTGGTGGAGTCCTACTCTCCCTTTCGATCTTGGCTTTCCTCTTTTTGTGGTTCACCTTCATTATCAAGGGGAAAGTAGTTGTTGCTATACCACTCAACTGCTATGCATTTCGCAAAGTGTTATGTATTTTACACTCAGATTTACCCTTGCTCTGCAAAAGTTTACTAATGTTCCTCTGAAAAATTCCTGAACACTAAACATATAGGACACATTATTATTAAACATTTTATTCTTAAAAGTTACAAAGTGCTACACGTTTTGGACATTTCTCTGCATGTTGAAGGCCAGTGTAATGCATTTTAATAATAAGTGATTGAGAAGTACGGTTGTGGCATTGTTGTTGGTTCTTCACCCTGACCCTTCAAGAAAGTTTCTATCCAAGATTTTGTGCTCTTCATAGCCACCATTTTCTTCAACCTGGTAGCCATGGCATCTGTGGCAGGATCAGAACTTGCCTGCCTCTTCTTCTGTATGCTGTCCTACTGAAGGACCACATCTCCTTTGCTACAGCTGAAGCAGCACTGAGCATATTTAGGGTGTAGAAGCACCTCCTTCCCCAATTCCCATGAAGTCTGTGGCCATGCAGACTTACAAGCAAAACCCCTAGCTTGCATGCCTAGGCATTCACACCAGCCAAGAACCCACAAGGAGTTACGGTTTCAATGTGGGGGAGGTAACTGAGCTAAGCAATGCTTCTAAGGTTGCTACAGTGGTGATCATCCACCTATGCCAAATTTGTTGCCTGCTCTCCTGAAACAATACTAGTTGTGCTGAATGGGTAGGGGGTGGAGAAGCATATACTTACCCAGACTCATCTGCATGAGCTACCAAAATCATCCCTTGGTCTCACATGCAGGCATGCTCCTTAGCAAGGGACCAGCAAGTAGGGAAAGTTCAAGGCTGTGGGTATAACTACTCACTCTCCAAAACCAATACCAGCTACACCAAGTGGGTGGGGGTACAGAGAGGAATATGTTGTGTCTACACTGTCCACAACTGTGCGGTCTCCTGAATGCATGACTCACTCACTTGTGTAGGTATGCTTCCTAGCAGGTGCCAGCAAGTATGGTGAGTTCAAGACTATTCTTGATTGCAATCATTTGCTGATTGCATAATGTACTTCTGTGGTATGCTCTGCCTACTATGTAAATATTGTATTGTCCGTGTACAGATGTGTTACTGGTCTCACTTTTTAGTTTTGTTATATGCAGGTCCATCTTGTAAATCAGTTCTCAATGATGTTTCACTTGGATAAATAAAGACTTGATCGATTGATTGATTGATTGATTGACTGATGTTGTAGCAGAGGCAAGTCACCTCAGCCTCCAACATGCTACATGGGCACAAAATACTGAGTAGGTCAAGGAAACTTACAACAAACCCCCTACCACATTCAACAGTACTGACCTAGCATGCAACCAAAACAACTTAGTCACAATGCTGAATTTGCCAAAGACCCACAATGCTTAACAAACTCCTCAGCTACCCCACAATAGCCCAAAATGTCACATACCAAGCTTGAACAGGTGATTTTTATGCAGGACTAAGAGGGCAGACAGAATAAAGGACCACTGGCTCTACTTTAGTGCTTGGAAATCCTGAGACTGCAGCTCCACAAAAAGGAATCAGTCCTACATTCTCTGCCAAAAGACCACACCAAAGGTTTTTGGCAGTATGTCCAAAAACTATTATCTTATTTTAGTCCATATGATAAAGTGCAGTCACAAACAGGGTGTCTGTATCCACATAGGAGGACTCACTGGAGCTATAATGCCTTTGGTGTGGTCTTTTGGCTGAGAATTAAGTGCTGAATCCTTTTTGTGGAGGTCTAGGAAGGAAAGAGGGAGATCTAGACAACATATAACCTTTTAAACTTCCCCTTTCCATCCCCTACAACCCCCCCGCCATACCCCCCATGGACTGTCCTCCATGTTCCTTGCCATTCCACTGTACCCCTCTAGCAGCAGCCAGGAGATGGAAGCATTTCTAGCATGTCAGGGGTTCTGAAGAGACCCTACCTTTGTTTGTAGGAGGGGGTCATCCTCCAATGCCCACATTGCTACAATTCTTTAGTGACTGGCAAGTATGACAATAAAAAATATCTCACAGATTAGAAAACCACATGATGGTCAAATGATGTGCTGTGACTTGAAAGGCATAAAGGGACTTGGGAGACAACAAGCAACGTGTTTCTTCCCATGATAGATTATACTATGATGCAGGTAGCAGCAGAATATGGCACAAACTGTGATGGCAATAATATAGTGTATGGTAAATGTTGTTCTGCATGGCAATCCATTCCTAAAATAGAGTTGTAGTGCTGCAGTAGTGACAGCAATATGTCGTTGTGCTGCAGTAGTGATATCACTACTGTAGCACACAACTAGCACAACCTAGAAATACTGCTGCACAGTTGCTTTCCTGTAGCCAATCAAGATAGAAGCTTGTTGTTTTTTTTACTAGAGCTTACCAAAATAGCTGCAGCTGCAGTCATTAGCTGCATGTTGCATCAGTATTTTGTGCCCACCACCAGATCTCAAATTTCCCCAAAGCCAGTTCACTGAAGAGAAGCAGAGTGTCTGAAATGGGCATTGATGGTCATTCATAAACATACAAGCCTGTGACTTCATCTTGAGTTTTCTATGGCAACCACAGAACCTCTCAAACTCCATTCTTGAGGTCAGACATAGGCTTGTTGTATATGGCGGCCCATACACTATTCTCTGTATAATATATGGTTATGGTTATGTTCTGCGTAGGCTTTTATCCTAACTAGAAATCTATTGTATGATAGTTCAAAGGTCAAAGAATGCAATTGTACCCTTCTGTGGTACAACACAATTTTAATTAGAATCAAAAACTGATGTACTTTATTCATTGTTTCTATCAAACACTGATTCACTCATGGCATTCTCATATGCTGACCCCCCCTCCCCCACGCACACACACATGCCCACACACAAAAACTGTCCAAATTATAAACATTTCAAAATGAATAAGTCCACTCCTCACCCAGCTGCTAATACCTCACCCAGTGCCACTGATATTTTTTTCTGTGAAATGTATTGAAAAAATTTTCTTTTAAGAAAAAATTAAGACGTCCATGATGCATGAGTATGCAATCCATGCTGCAACTGTTTCTGCTTAAATCACCGCTGATTTACACAAAGCAATCACAATGCAGGTTGCTGTATGCTCATAACTTATTTCTTCATTTTCTTAAAAAAAGATTCTTTCACAATACTTTTCATAGGAAAATACTGTCAGTTGCACTGGGTGAAGTATTATTAAATGGTTAAGGGTGGGTTTATTAATAAAAATAATTGAAACCCAGAAATACCTTTTTGTGTGCCATCTGAAATGCAAAAATGATATACTATACAAAAAAGCAGATAGTCAAACACATCAGCAACTTAGGGAATAATGCATGGGCAATCATACATGATGCAGTATTTCCATCAAGATGCTGTGATGACATCATATGGACCGTGAAAACAAAACTCGAGAGATCCATGATGTCTTCTTAACCTTGAGATGGAAGCATGACCTGAGTTGTAGTAAGTGGTTTTACTGTATGTCAAAAGTGAACATTTCAGTTTATATACAGTAGTAAGTGGCACTCATCCACTGCCCTCCAACCTATTTTTCATCCATTATAGTCAAAAACTATATTAAAGGTAAATTATTTATGTTGGCAGGAGAGAGGCCTAACAGGAGATAATGTTACACAGCAACTTTTTGTGACCTTTGAACTGTGCACAACAACCTGTCATTACCATTGACCTATACACAGCAACTGTTTATGACCTTTTAACTGTGCACAATAACTTTTGCCCATGAACAACAATGATTCCAAGTGCATGGAATTCCATTCAAAACAAAACTTTGCCATATACTGTAAGTCTGTGAGCCACCTTGGTATTCTTATTACATCAGACCTCCCGAACTTTTCTCTTGAGGTCAGTGATGTATTTAGAAGTCCTTGATGGCAACACAAATTTGTTGTGCATGGTTGGCTATCCACTCTTCTGTATGTATTTGCCAAAGACAGACAACAATATGGAGGCCACTCACTAGCTGTGACTAAAGAAACATGACATACAGATTTAGTCTTTGCCATATTGGTCCTCGTAAGAACAGATCCATAAGCAAATGATTTGATACCTTTTATTGGACCAACATAGATGTAACAAAAAGAACAAAGTGCTTTAGATTTCAGACCAACCCAGTCTTTCCTCAGAAGCTTAATGACAGTTACTTAGAAATTCCCATACTTTTAACACCCAGATCATGCAGAAAAATCCCATTGGTTTAAAATACTCATTTGAAAAATAACTGAAGAAATATCATAGCAGCTGAATAGTACCCAAATCCTCTCCAGGGAAGGGAAAGCTGTCCTCAGGATGCTCAAATCCCTTCCTTCCCCTGCTGACACCGTGTGACCCTGGCTCGCTCCCAAACCTGTGTTGCTGGTGCACCACGAAGTGTGAGTCCAGCGCCTCAACCCTCAGCATCACTAGGCTGGCCTTGGTTTTGCTTTTAATGAACTGCATTCTTAAACACACTGGGACACTCATAATTGGTTTATATAGCGCTCTGCTAGAGATATTCTTATCTTACTCTGAAGGTATTTCTAAGTCATTGTAATTTATGTGCAGTGTACTCCCAGCTTGTTGTTATGCTCTAAGCACATCTGACCTTTAGACCCTTTCAGCTGAAGCTGAACTGGTACTATTCAGCTTCTATGATATTTCTTCTGCTATTTTTTAAATGAGTATTTTAAACCAATGGAATTTTTTTCTGTTTTTTTCTGCATGATCTGGGTGTCAGACATATGGGATTTTCTAAATAACTGTCATTAAGCTTCTGAGGAAGGACTGGGTTGGTCTGAAAGCTAAAGCACTTTCTTCTTTTTGTTACATCTATGTTTGTCTAATAAAAGGTATCAAATTGTTTGCTTCTGGATCTAAAGAGACATGAGAGAGAGACAGTGGGTGATTGAATGAGTGAGACCACCCCTCATCCAAGTGACAGACCCACTGAGAGACATTGACTCAATGGACCTAACACACTCTCAGGTATGACACAGCAGCCTACATCACTTTCATTCACTGTTCACTTTTAGTAACTTCAAAATAAAATCTGCAAAATCCACTATGCCTCATTCATGTCCCTCATGGCATGATCCTAAATTTCTACCCTGCAACAAGCAGTAGCTGCAAAAAGCACCCACTGTACTCAATGTGAGCACTCCTCTCTGCAGCTGCACATGACTTACCACTGTCCTGTCCTGCATAGAAACTTCAGATTGCTAGTCAGCTATATTAATAATCAACTGTTCTCAGATCTCAAAGTCTTTTTTGAGTTAAAACAACTGTTTTTTTTTTTTGGAAGAACTGAAGAGCTCTGCCCATCAGTGCACTTCTCTGGTGAGATCAAGCTAAAAATGGTAATGAAACATGTGCAGCTTGAGGAAATCTTTATCTGCAGCATCACTGATTCAGTGCTGCAGGTTATGTAGCTTGAGCAAGGTCAGGGAGTGATCCCGGAAAACAGCTGTGCCAAAACACAGACATGCCAAAGAGCCAAAGGGAAGCCACAAAACTTTGAATGCCCTTTGCTGGTGTCAGAAGTGTCAATTTTTATTACATTCACCACACTCTACTTCTTCATTAGACTTTAGTAGTTGTTTTTATTCAGGCAGAAAACCATTGAGCCAAGACTTTTTTCAGTGTGTGTCCTGCACAGTTCACACATGTTACACATGTAAGTTACAAAGGACAGCAATAAATGTAAGACAAGCAAAATACATTGACTCATCAAACAATAGTGCTCTTACAGAATGGACCATATAGATTATTAAATTACACAACATGGCTTGGAGGAATTTGCCTCTGTGGAAAACCATTGTTTTAATATATTAATTGAGGGATGGAATCATGTTATCAGGCAGTTGATTCCAAATCTTAGGAATTAGAGATCCAGACATATACAAATAGAATACTAGGCTCCATTTACAGACACATCAAGAGTAGGGACAAGAGAGTTCTCATACCTCTATTTACCTTATTGGCAAGCCCACACCTGGAGTATTGTGTTCACTTTTGGGACCCACATAATAAAAATAATATTAAATTGATTGAAAGAACACAGAGAAAAGCCACCAAATTGGTTGCATCCTTACCAAATAAATCATACAACAAAAGATTAAAAGAGTTAGAGTTGTACTCCTTAGAATATAGGAGAGTCAGAGGTGACCTCTGCATAGTGTTCAAGGCCTTTAATGACTAATCATTTATTTATTTTATTTATTTATGTCTTTGGTAACCAGATAAGTGCACTGATCCATTTGACCACTTTCAGACATGACCTGGGCCATAGATGTGGCTACAAAATAACATAATCAACAGAGACGAGGTACAAAAATAGCAATAGTACAGAGTAACACATATAATACAATATACAATATAATACAAGATTTGGTAACGTACCTCCAGATAAGGTAATTAACACATTATGGAGACAAAACAGGTCTGAAAGCATAGTTTCAGTGTTTAAGATCTATCTAAGATAGCTACCTGCTGTAACAGTGGGCAGTAGGCTAAATTAGTAGGTGCATGAAAGCTTACATAGAGCATACAAACTATACAAGCTGTCAATGATCTAGGCTAGTTAGGTGCATAGAAGCTCAGACTTGCTAGAGAAATATCAAAACAGTGGATCAGTAGTACTGCAAGGAGGTAAGAACAGGTTAGGAGAGCAGAGAGTACCGTGAGGTACGATGCAGGTAGAGAAGACTAGGGGGCAACAGGGAGGTGAGTTGGAGGACGTGGAGGGTCCCAAAAGACCCCTATGCATTACCTATGCATTACCTATAGGATTGTACAGGCCTGGAACACAAAGAATCAGAGAGGGGAAAATAGGCTACACAACCAACAACTGAGAGAGGATTTTTTAAATCATCAAGAAGAGGTGAATGGTTTAGCAAAAGAGTAGTCAGCACCTGAAATAGACTACTGGCAGAGGTCATATTGAGTGATAGCCTTACAGCATTTAAGACTGCACTCGATAAATGCAAGGGTGATAATACATTTGCATATTCATAAGGATACATGATCGAGTCAATATGTCCTATGGTTACAGACTCGTATTACCTATGAACCTATGAACTTGTGTTTACCAAATTTTAACTTGAACCATGGTACAGTAAAATAAATGGACAGGGAAGATCTAAGGTCTGGTCTTGATTTTCTTACCAATATCAAATCCAGGACACAGCTTGGAACATTACATTGATCACATCACACATAGATTGGACCATACAGTAGCAGCCACAGACACTGCCAGCTATTTCCCAAAATTTCTGTGATATTTCCAGAAATATCACATGCTTTCTCCATTTTCACAGTAGGGACAGCAGAGAGAAACTCTTTAAAAATGTCACGAAATATCTGGAAATAGCTGGCAACGTCTGTGGCTACTATGAAAATACCACCGTTTTGTAAAGACAGTCAAAGTAATTCTCTATGGAGGTCACAGTGGTCCCTACCAGTTGACTTAAGGCAAGCGCCCTCACAGACTTTAAAAGATTATGATAGATATTACTTTTTATTGATCTCCTTTCACTGAGGCCTTCAGATTGTTCATATGGTGGCATTGTTGAGTTACTGATTTATTTACTTATGAAAAATATATAGCCTGACAATTTGCCTTCTAGCACATGAAGCAACAAATGATTTTCCAGTATATTTATATGGTCTTTATTATGTTTTAATGATTGCTCAGGTGCCTCGAGCCTTGGAAGGATAGGTCCTAGCACCATAAATCAATGATGTAGATACTGGAGTCTGGATTTCCAAAAGGCATGCAGAGTACCCATGTGGAGTCACTGACTGTGGTTCTATACGTAACTATCATTTTCCAGGCATTTGTAAAAGTGTGGCAGTTTGCCATATCATTCCTCCTTTATGGTGCAAATGACAAATGTGCTTCTTACACATATACTGATAACAGTGTTCAATATCTTCAGTTCTTTGATAGAAAACCAGAAAGTGCCATGAGCTGGAGCCCATTTTAAAGTGTGGATGTAGTTGAGCTGTGGATGTCTGCAAATGAATAAATCCTCAAGAAGCATCTCAACTCCTGACATGGACAAATGTTGGACCTTCAAGAAAAACTCCAATTAAACTTACAAAGCAATATGATTCTACATTTTCAGTAGGAATTCACAAAACTACAGGCCTTAGTTTAATCAGTTTTAGCAAACTAATTAATTAATTGAATATACTGAATTGCATCAGTTGTGCCACTGTTGATAAGTTAAGCAATGTATACCATTGATACTATTATGATATTTTGCTGCATTATTTTTCATCCAAAGGTACTAATGCTATCAATATTGTTATGGATACAAAGATAGAAACTAACAGATGTTTTCTGCAAAAATGAAACAAAAAAACACAAACTTGATTAAATCTCCATTTTCAATAGTAATTCATGCAAATAAATGTCAAATTTACTGCACAATCACTTTTAATAAAGTAATTGATTATCAGATGCACATTATTAGATTTGACGTGTCATTTATTTAATGCATGCTGCCTGTATTGTAATGCATGCATCATTTTCAATGTGAGCTTGGTGTCATTTTCAAATGTATAGAAGACTACCACGTAAGTGGTCTAACATGCATTGGAATTGAAATCCAAGGCCCCTGAAATCCTTTCCATAGTCCTTTTCTGCCCTTTCCTGTCTATGTATCTACGATGTAGTTTTAAATTTTTCATCTGTTGGGGTTAAGTCTCATGAAATATATTGTGGTAAAGCTAGTACCTGCAGAGATGTTTTAACCTTCAGGTTTAGTTCAGTGAGACCTCTAGCAGTTGAAGGTATTGTTTTCACTGACAGATACCATACATGCTGCAAACACGGAAACAATAAGAGCTGTTACTCTTAGATTTCTCTTGGGCCTGCTTCATATTACTCAATGTAATACTGAAAGTGTTCAACCTCCTACAGTGAACCAAGCGGCAATTGCTTTGTTGCCTTCTGCATAAGAAGCATCACAGGTACAGCTGCTAATCTTTCAATTTCATGCCCTCCCACTATTCTTTCTAAACAGTAATCAAGCTGTGCTGACCACCAAGCTGGACCAAAGGCTGAACCCTTGCTGATTTCATGCCTTCAATAGCCTAAAGCAGGTAGGATGAAATAAATCTGAAGTTATGTTACTTGTTTGTTTCTTTTTAAAAATCTATTAATGGTGGTTTATCAAAAGCAATCAACATGGAAAGTATATGTATTTAAGCTCAATGTGCATATATGAATCTTGACCTGCATACTTGGAAGTTATATTTTCTAACAATAATGTGCCAGAATGCAATACAGTATTTCCCTTCATATACAAAATTATTCTGCTATTCAACTGCACTAGGACATATGTATTTGATTTTTTTTAACTTTAATTTTCCTTTCCAGTGTTTAAACCACATGTTAGATATCCAGCCATGAAATGTGTGTTAAGATAATTTCACAGTGCTGACCCAATGACAAAGTACTTTTGTTTATGACATAGTAGTGGTTTCCATCTCAGAAGATTGTAGGATTACAATCATACCATGTGTGAGGACAACTAGAGATAGATACCTTTTTAAATATTAAGTCAAGTATTTACTGGAATATCTGACATATATAGAAGAACAATGACAGGAGAAAGTAAAAGAAACTAAAAAATAAAGTTATACATAACTGTTGCAAAACAATCTGATAAAAAGAAATTCAAGTTAGAAAAGAACAAAAGCAAAGGAAAGCTGGCACTCACCAATGCTCAGTGGAATTCACCTGCATTATGAAAGAACAACATTAACTGCTAAAGGATGTATTACTTAAAGTGCTTAATTTTATTTATGTACAACACAACAAAAACAAGGTTACAAGGCTACCTCAGCTAATTAACACTGCCGCAGTTTGCTTCTCCTTTTAAAGGGTCCGATTTACCACTACCACAGCTATTTTATAGTAGAAAGTTTAAAGTGGTTCTATAATTTTGAGAACTGGTGTGATCTGTAAAAAACATCAAAGGCCAGATATTCAAAACTTTACCCAGTGGGCAAACTGATAGAGGCCTGTTTGTATGATTTGCACCAGAGTGCAATATTCAACGAGGTCAGTTGTGCACACTGAAAGGGCTAGCATGAGCACAAAAAATAATGTATGCAAGTGGGCAAAGAAAAGGACGGAACAGGAATACTGGCACAGCACAATATTCAGTGTATTTGTGCTGCACAAAGGGATTAGCACAGGCCATTTTGCACAGTGCAAATACTGGCAATCAAAACCTCAGCTTACTCCGGGCAACCTTAGTGGCTGATGGAGCCACTGCAGACAACAACCATGTTGGTGGTTGGGGGGGTACACCTGACCCCTGCTGTCCAGTGGCTCCCCTGTCTACCAATCACCATCCCCAGTAAAGACAATTATGGCCCTGGTGCCCAGTGGTCCCTCCACCATCTGATCACCATCCTGTCATTGAATAAAGATAGTCCTAGTGTTCAGTGGTCCTCCTCCTTCTGATCACCATCCTATAAGTTGTGTGAGATATCCCTGGCATCCAGTGGTCTCCTGCAGTCTTCAATCACCAATCTGTACTTCATAGGATATATGGCTTATGGTCTCCCCACTCTCTGATCACTGTCCTGTAAGTTGAATGAAATATCCCTGGTGTCCATTGGTCCCCCCCAGTCTCAGATCCTGGGCACCATGACATGAACTATAATCCATCATGGCCAGTGGTCCCTCGCACTCTCCGATCACCAGCCCCATGCGATCCACCTGTTAACTTAAATGTAGTCTGAGTTTATGTTGTGTTGTAAAACTACACTGATGTGTACTACTGTGCATAGAACATAACAATGAAACTCCCTGGCATCTCCTGGCACCCACCCACTGAATCCCATCCCCATACCGTAATACCCCATACCTGGCATCTGTTGCTCCCCCAGTCCAGGCACCACACATGCACCCTGCCAGCCAGTGCTGTGGCTCAGATACAATGACCAGCACAGACCTACTCTGATCTCCTCATCCAGACCCTGTATGACATGCAGGGAGCTTGTGTTCTATTTGTACAGGGCTAGAGTTTCATTTATGTTTTTTGCACAGTAGTATACATTAGTATTGTTTCACAACAAAGCATACACTCAGACTATGTTTAAGTTTATAGGTGAATCACACCAGGGCTGGTGATTGGAAGGTGGAAGGGACCACTGGCCACCTGAGATTATAGTTCTTGTTACAGGGCCAAGGACTGGAGCGTGGGGCAACCACTGGATGTCAGGGACTCTACATACTTCTGCAGGACACAGATCAGAGATTGTGGGGGACCAATAGATACCAGGGATATCTCACAGAACTTATAGGACAATGATCAGAGGGTGGGGGGGGGCACTAACCACCAGGGATGCATCCAACCATGCATGGACTGGTGACTGGGGGGAAGCACTAGCCACTGGGGATAAATCTTACCAGATATGGGTTGGTGATTGGAGACCATGGAGACCACTAGCCACCAGAGATACATTCCACCAGGTAGAGGCTGGCAATCATAGGGTGGGAGTGTGTGTGAAATCTGCAAGGCACCAGGGACTTTTGATACACACAATGGGCTGGTGATCGGAGTATGGGGGGCTCCACTGAACACCAGGGGATATTATTGATAATAAGTACAGGCCGGCAATCAGTGGAGGGGGACCACTGAGCACCAGGGATGTATTTTATACTTTACAGGATGGAGCGTGGCAGTTTGGGGGGCACCACTAGAAGTCAGGGGCCTTTCTGCAATCAGGGTGGGGTGACACTGTGCAAACCTGCCACTGCTTCCTATACAAATGGCCCCCCCATATTGGGCATGCAAATGGCCACTTTGTGTCTTGAATGCCCAATGTGCTCATTTGCATGAGTCCATCTGAATATCACACTGAGGGCTACTGACACTATGGGGTCTGGTGGTGTTAGTTCCTGCACACTAAGGATACATGTTGGGGCAGTGCTACTTGACAGTGCTGGAACAACATGCCCCTATATTCAGTCAGATATTGCTGGTGTGCAGTCTGACTGAATATAGCATCTTCTGGAACCTGGGCAGTGGCAAAGTGCAATACAAGACGTTGTACTACACTTTGCCCATTTTTTCAAATCAGGCCTCAAGTGTTCTAGTGAACAGATAAATATATCTTTAGCTATATCTATTATAGTGGCATGGTAGGTCCACTACAGGTAGGGTTGAGCAGGGCTTTCTATGTTAAACCCCAAATTTTGCACTTTAATAACTTTGAAACCATTCAACAGAGTTGGATAAAATTTCATATACACGGTCTTTTGGGTATATATCTTGATGTGCATTCCATTCAGATGTGTGGATTTTGAACTGCTCATAGTGAAAAATGTAAACAAAATCACAATTTTTTGCTTTTTTTTTTTGCCATCATATAGAGCACAGATGGTTTGCAATCTTGGACTGAAATTTTCAGGGTCAAAAGGGCTTGTCTCAGAAGGACTTCTTTTGGTGGTTTGGTGAAAAAATATAAATCCATTGCAAAGTTATTAAATTTTAAAATTTGGGGTTCTAGCTGGCCCTGTGGTGCTGAGGGTTGAGGCGCTGGATGCCAAACCTCACGTCACGCTGGTGACCCGAGTTCGGACGCGAGCCTGGGTTGGCAGGGGTTGGCGGGGAATAGGATTGAGCATCCAGAGGACTGCTCTCCTATCCTGGGAGGGCTGTGGGTTTCCACCACTCTACAGTGGCCCCCAGTGATGATCAGGGGCACTGCTAGAGTCAGTGCAGTGTAGGGACAGAGTGCAGCAAATATTGGCACGTTGTGCCTCCGACGTCATTGCACATCTGCACTCTGACCGGGGGCATAAAATGGAGGAAAAAGGCAGCACTACTGTGGCAGCTTGATGGTCGCTACTTCTGAGCCTGGTGGGGCTGCAGAACACATCATATGCCAGTATTGGATCCCGACCTGGTGAAGGGACTAAGGGGGGAGTCCCTCTCAAAGGTACAGCAGCATATGTCAGCCAGTGTGCTAGTGTGTCTCTGAGTCACTTGGGGGAGTGGAGCAGTGGCTGGATTACAGCAGGTTAGTGGCTGCAGGAGGATAAATAAGAGTAATAAAAAAAAATTGGGGGTTCTGATCGTGCTTAGTCAGTCAAAAAAATTGCTGTATGAAGTTGTCATATGGGGAATCCTTTTTCTAGAGGGTAAGAATCTTTTTTCATTTGTTGCCATCTTGTTTTCCCTTTTTCACTAAGAATTCACATTGGAAAAGTCCCAAACATTATATTCTGGAGAGCTACCAAAACATGTAGCTTGCTTATCGGGCCCCCCACCCCCGCCCCCAAGCTGGATTCTGCACTTAACTGTTGCAGAAATGCCATTGTAATTTTTTTCACATTATAAATCTTTTTTCTTGACTCATGCTACAAAAAAAGATTATTTTTCATGTCACTAGTCATGAAAAAGGATCCTTTTCCGTGATGGGGAAAATCCTTTCCCTTGTGTCTAGTGGCACCCACCAACCTCTGATTGCCATCACCTTTCATAATTTTTATTTTATTTGTTTTATTCTTTGGTAACTGAGTAAAGCCCACTAGGCACAGGTGCCTGTTTTCAGGGGCAACCCGGGTGCACCTTAGAGGTTAAGTGACTTGCTCAGAGTCACACAGTGTGCAAGTGGAGGTTGTGGGAATCAAACTCAGGTCTGTCTACTGGATTTACCAAGCTCATTCACAGTTCATTAATGTGGTATACTGCCCTGGTGTCTAATGGCAGTCTCCCACACTCCTATCACTGCCCCCTGATACATTTAATTACCTGGTATTTAGTGGCACCACCCACCCTCTGGTCACTGTCCCCATAATTTTTCTGTTTATCCTTGGTGTCTAGTGGCACCTCTACCATCCAATTGCAGTCCCTATTGATTTGTGCCCTTTCTCTGGTGTCTAGTGGCACCCCCAACCCCCCCATTGCCATCCATAAATCTTTTTTTGTGACTCTTGAAATGAAAAAAGATTATTTCTTGCATCATAAGTCATGAAAAAGAATAATTTTGCATGATGGAAAATTCTTCCTGGTGTGTCGTGACACCCCCAACCTCTTATCACCATCTCCTTTCATAATTTTTATTTTATTTGTTTTTTTCTTTGGTAACTGGGTAAACCCACTAGGCACAGGTGCCTGTTTTCAGGGGCAACCCAGGAGCACTGGGGAGGTTAACTGATTTGCAACCCTAGCACCCCTACTCTGCAGGCAGCAATAAGCATGGGGTGTGCCTTGGGGTTGTCAACCCTAATGCTCAGACAATTTTCATATACTGTACCCATCTCAGCTTAATTACTCATGGAATGGGGTGAGTGTTAGTGCTGACAACCCCAAGGCACACCCCATGCCTACTGCTGCCTGCAGTGTAGGGGTGGGGTGTTAGGGTTGAAACCCTAATGCTACATTTCCTAACTTTTGTTGCCTTAACCCTAACTAGTGTATTAACAAAGTATTTACAATGAAGATATAGATATATATATAATTTTAATGGCTAAGTAGTGCCACTATAGTTAGGGTTGAGTAGGCTGTTTAATTTGAATCCCCTAAATGTTCACCTTAATAGCTTTGTCCCCATTCAACAGAATTGCACAAATGTTTTCATGGGCAGTCTGGGGGGCAAGGTCTCTTGATTTTGCAAGTTTTGTTCTAGTCGGAAATGCAGATTCTAACATCTTTATAGTGCGTTTTTAGGAAAATTCTGGGGGTTTTTTTGTCATCACCCACAGCACAGGCAGTTTGGAATTTTGATCTGACATTTTCAGGGTAGAAAAGGTACAAAGGGGATCAGGAATAAGGGGTGGGGGTTGGTGTTAGTAAATGCCAGGAGCGTGGGAAACAAGTTGCCGGAGTTCCAGGCCATGCTGTTTGGGGGGTGGATGTGGCGGCAGTCACGGAGACGTGGGCCAACAAAAACCATGACTGGGACCTTAACGTGCGAGGGTACACTATGCTTAGGAAGGATAGAAAGGAGGGCAGAGGGGGTGGAGTGACTATGTTCATTAGAGACATAGAAATTGCTAGGGTAGAAGAGGCAGAGGGAAATGTGGAGGCCCTATGGGTCACCTTACGATCCCCAGCAGGAGATAAGGTCAAGCTGGGTGTAGTATATAGGCCCCCCGGGATGGGTGATGTTCTGGAGGATGGTTTGCTGGACAACATCATTGCTCCAGTGTGGACCAAAAGGAAGGAGTGGAGTTGATGGGGACCTTAATATGCCAGGTACAAACTGGGGAACCATGTCCTCTAAGGTGGCCAAGGAGCAGAGGCTGCTGGATGGCTTCCAGGATGTGTTCTTAACACAGCATGTGATGGAACCCACAAGGGAGGGGCATGTCCTGGACGTGGTTCTGGCAGAGGGGGATCTGGTAAGGGACCTGGTTGTACAGGATCCCCTGACTGGGAGCGACCACAATACTGTCTGGTTTGAAATAAGCATGGGGGTGAGATCTAGAACACTGGCAGTGGACTTCAGTGGGGCAGACTTTGTGGGCATGGGAAATATTCTCAAGGATCACTTGAAGGGGATTACATCAATGACAAATGTGGAATGGAGATGGGAGGTCATAAAACGGGGACTTCATGAGGCAGTCAGGACCTGCGCTAAGGTGAAACATAAGGAAGCAAGGTCACATAAACCATGCTGGTGGTCCAGTGAGGTTCAGGTAGCGGTCAGAGAAAAGAAGGTGACCTACAAAAAATATAAAACAACAAGAGGGGATAGGGATAAGAAAATGTACCATCTTGCATCTAAAAAAGTCACCTGGATGGTGAGGGGGGGAAGTCCAGTAAAGAGCAGCGACTGGCACAGGGATACATGGAGGAAAAGGGTTCTTCTGGTACATTGGGGAGCAGAGAAAACTAAGGGCCATCTTAGCAGATTGAGATCAGAAGGAGGGTGGGTGGAAGAGGCGAGGGACCAGGCAGAGGTATTTAACAAGTACTTCGCCTCTGTGTTCACTAGGGAGTGGGATGGGATATTTACAAAGCAAGGCATGATGGGGATAGAAGCGGCAGTGAGTGGGATCTGGGGAGCAACAGAAATGGAGCAAGAGGGAGGGAGAGGTACCCAAGGGGTGTCACATCAGGATAAGGATAAAAAGGCCAGTAAGGTGGAGGGGACGGATGATGCTATCTCCACTGAAAGGGTGTGGTTAGCCCTCAAGGCCCTAAAGAAAGGCAAATCTCCTGGGCTGGATGGCATTCATCCGAGAGTACTATGGGAATTGGCGGACATACTGGCTGCACCCGGTGGAGCTCTTCAACAGGTCACTTGAGACAGGGAGGGTACCTAGCGATTGGCGAGAGGCACATCTGGTGCCAATCCATAAAGGGGGGTCGAGGGAAGTACCAGGTAACTATAGACCCATTAGTTTGACCTCGGTGATGGGAAAATTAATGGAGAGTATACTAAAGGACCGATTGGGGGTGTACTTGGAGGAGGTGGGAGGTCTGGATAGTCGGCAACATGGGTTTGTGCCAGGTAGATCATGCCAAACCAATCTTATGGAGTTCTACGAATGGGTAACATCAGAACTGGACAGGGAAAAGCCTGTGGATGTATTATTCTTGGACTTCAGCAAGGCGTTTGACTCTGTCCCCCACAATGATCTGGTGGAGAAACTGATGGGGTTGGGAGTAGGCCCTTTGATGGTCAGATGGATTGAAAACTGGCTAGCTGGATGCACCCAGAGAATAGTGGTCGGTGGGGAGCTCTCAAACCCTAGAGAGGTTGGTAGTGGGGTACTGCAGGGCTCGGTCCTGGGTCCAATCCTGTTTAATGCATACATATCGGACAACAGGGAGGGTATAGGGTGTGAAATGAGTCTCTTCACTGATGACTCCAAGATGGGAGCAGTAATTTAGGAAGAAGAGGGGGGTTGGCCCTGCAAGGGGACCTGGACACCCTGGAAAGCTGGGCTCACACATGGAAATTAAATTTCAATATCACCAAGTGCAAGGTGTTACATCTTGGGTAGGAAAACCCTAAACACAGGTACACCCTGGGAGGGGAGGTGCTGGAGGCCTCAATAGGGGGAAACAGACCTAGGGGTCATGGTGGATGCATGTATGAATAACTCTGAGCAGTGCAGGAGAGCGGCTAGCAAGGCAAACAGGATGTTGGGATGCATCGTGGGGGATCACCTCTAGGAGCAAGGAAGTGATTCTGCGCTGTACAATGGACTGGTTAGACCACACCTTGAGTACTGTGTACAGTACTGGAGACCACACTTGAAGGAGGGACATACAGCTCCTGGAGGGAGGTACAGAGGAGGGCAACTAAGATGATATGAGGACTAGGGATTTGACGATATGAGGACAGACTTGAGGAGCTCTGCCTGTTTCATTGGAGGAGAGAGAGACAGGGGGACATGATTGAGGTCTTCAAGTACCCTCAAGGAATAAATAGGTAAACATGGAGGGATCTTTAGACTAAAGCAGGAGGTATCACCAGAGGGCATGGTTTGAAGTTGGAAGGTGGAAAGGTGAGGGGGAAAGAGGAGGAGGTTTTTCACTGAGAGGGTGGTGGACCCTTGGAATGCATTGCCTGGAGAGCTGGTTCAGAGATCCACAGTGGAGGGCTTCAAGGGAGGGTGGGACAGACACAGAAAGTGGATGTATCAGATGATTGCCTGTCCCGGGGGTGGGGATGGATGATAGGGGTTTCTGGAACACAAGTGGGGGGAGGGCCTCTGCACCCAACTAGGGATCTGAGGTTCAAGCAGACTCGATAGACCATAAGACCTAATCTGTTGGCAATTAGTATGTTAGTATGTAAAATGTTTGTCCCAGAATGATGCCTTTTGTTAGTTTGGTGAAAAAATATTAATCCGTTCCCAAGTTATAAGGATTTGAAATTTCGGTTCTGAGCATTCATAGTAGGGTCTTTTGGATAGATGTTTGATACTCTACTGAGCAAGCTCAGAACTAAAATAAAATTAAATTCATTTAATTAAATTAAACCTAGATTAATCCAGAAGGTGGTCAGTGGCTTCTGGTATAAGGCCACTAAAAAATAAATGTTAATTTTGCTAATTATCTCATGATGTCTGACATATTACAGGCTGCAAATATTGAGTATGCACAATCTGTGTAACAGCATCAATTACAATCATAATACAGCAACAAAGAAATGTGCACCTCTTCCACACATACAGACTGTGTCGCACACTAACACTCATCTCAAATGATAAGTTTACTATATACAATGAACAATCTGTTAAGGCTAACATTATTGCAAAAGACCATGCAAAGTGAAATGAGAGTACAGCTATAAAAAAAGGAAAAAAATCCAAACATACTGCATTTTGGCATTATTCATCTGAAGTAGAACATGCTTTGTGAGCTGATTATATGAATCTCAATTGCATAACCGCCCTGACTGTCACTAAAATCGAAACTAATGAACCAGCATCAATATGCTATAAATGAAAATAGAAACTCAGATTAAAATAGTGTAAGTATAAAATATAACATTACTGTGACTGATTGCAATTTAGAGAAACCAGGAAGATAACTTACAATTTAACATTAACTTCATTGCTGTGCTTACTTAGCTGCTCGCAACTTGGAGTAAGAGGTTGTACTTATATGAATATCATTCAGACATTCACATAAATAAAAACAAAATTGTGTTTCACGATTCTGAAAATTATGAATTGGTCAGAATTAATAGCTTATGCACTTCTTAATTAATCTATTTCACAGCAGGTCAAGATACACGTCATTACCAATGTGGTATGAAACTGAAATGAACACTACCAGCATACTTTGTCCATAGTTTCAAACAAGAAAAAAGAGGGGGTTAATACTTGCGATACTGTTAGTATTAGCCACAGATACTATTCTTCTTAGCTGCAAGCACATAGGTCCCCTGAAATCAAAGGTGATCTTTGAGTGAACCAGGGTGTCCATCCCCAGTACCACCTTATTCTCCCCCTTCACCAAAAGGTTACCTATCTAGCAATTTTGGCCAATATATGATAAATGTTACATGTACTGTTTATAAGGGCAGTCATAAAATGACTATCTTAAAAATTTGGAGACAAAATGAAATAAAACAATAAAGATTAAATGTGTGAAGAGTGAATGTGTAAAGAGTGAATGTGTGAAGAGTGAATGTGTAAAGAATGAATGTGTAAAGAGTGAATGTGCCAATCCCTGTAGGCGGACAGAGTCTTCCCATGGCACAGAGCCCAAAGGGGTCTTCACATTTGTACCTGTTCACACAGAGAAATGATTCCACTATTTCAAAAAGAAAGGAATTCTTTTGCAAAAAGCTTGTTAATGCACCAGTTAGGGTAACTTAAAAAAAGCTTGTTAATGCACCAGTTAGGGTAACTTAAAATCACAAAAGCAGGGAAATGTGCTGTAAGGTTTTCCCCAAGCAGCAAAAGGAAAAAACATTAGGGTTTTGGGTCTCTGGAGTCTTGATGAATCAGTGCTGAGGTCGTCCTTGGGGTTGTCAACCCTAATGCACATCCCATTTCCTGACCAAACAATGTTTGACATGATCTCCTTTCTTCATGAAGGGCCCAGAGAGTGGCCTCTTTGTTACCAAACCAGTTTCAGGTGGCAACTTGACAAACTAACCAAGCTCTGGACATAAAACTGCAGCCATGTCAAAAAAGGGAGCCTGAGCTCAGGTTATCGCTTCAACCAAAACCAATATCTTGGTTGCCTAAGTCGTAAAAATAGATAATTACCAATAATTGGGAGCAGCACTCGCCCTACCATGCCAAACGTGTTTGAGTGTCTTGTGTTCTTTCTCAAGGCATGCTGGGAGGCTGAACCAACTTTGGCTAAATATGCATGATTTAAAGACGTATACACTAAAAAACTAAAAAAAAAACCTATAATGGTAGATAGCCACCCTTACAATATACTGTATATCTACTCCATAAAACACTAAATAATTTAATAGATAAATCCACGACAAAAGGAGGTGGAGGAACAAAACAAGGGATGAAGAGAAACAGAACAGGGAAGAGGTGGGAGAAAAGGTACAGGAGGAGATTATACTTTGGAAAATTAGCATAAAGTCAGACTAAATCCACAGAATAAATAGTACCATAAACAAAACATGTACACTATACAAATACATCCCCTACTTATATTTTTACAATTGCATGTAAGTAAGGGAAAACCCATAAAGATCCATAAAAGTCCACAAGAGAGTCCATGAAAGTTCATAAATATATATAATCAATTCCATAAGTACAGAAAATTACAAGAAAGGAGTTAACTGTAAATGTTAATTAAGGCCATATTCCTCCATTGCTTTTAAAGTATATTACCAATAGCTTTCCAATTTCCGTAACAACTTATCAAGGTCCCCACCTCTATTCGATAGACAGACTTATTCTAAACCTTGAAACATGAATTCATACTGTGGGCCTTTAGACATCACATGGGTAGCTAAGACATTAGTCTGCTTCAAGTTCTCTATGGCCCTTAAATGTTCCCCCATACAAATTTTAAATTTTGCAGTAGTCTTTTCCAACATAAAAACTGCCATGGCAACGTGTGGTTATGTAAATGATGCCTTCTCTGTTACTGTTAATACATGCATTCACCTTATATCCTCTGCCATTTCCATAGTCTTCAAAAGTCTCTCCTATAAGTATGTACTTATAGAATCAGTATTCTCCACATCTGTGGTTATCTTGTGGCAGTGGTCTCTGACCTTCAGTCTGTTGCATTGGTATATATTGACTTCTGATTACACTATTGGCAATATTCTGGCCCCTGCTATACACCATTCTTGGCAACTCTGTAGTTCATGCTTCCAGCCTTGGTTTTGCTTTCAATACATTCCCATATTTTTCTTAATAATTTTTTCCACCATAAAAGCCTGTTGGTAAAAGTTGTAACAAAATTAACATGTTTCCTTTGATTATCATATCTCATGCCATTTACTTGTCCCTTCAATAATTCATCCCTGTACATTCCCCCACCCTAAGGGCCACTTTATCCAAATGATCAATTTTATAACCTCTATACCTAAATCTCTCCCTCATAGATCTCATATGTCTATTGTATTCAGATTCAGAATTGCAGTTTCTCTTCCAACTAATATTCTGCCCTCCCCCCAGTATATTTTCTACAAGGTGTCTGGAGTGACAATTTTCAAACTGTAACATAGAATTTCTATCAGTACTTTGTGATATAAGTAAGTTTTGACACCCCCTCCACCATTCTCGTCCTTTGTGATACATAAATCCAAAAAGTCAATTGTTTCCTTATTTGCTGTAACTGAGAATTTCACATTTTAGTTAGTTGAGTCTAAATTCTCCACAAAGCTAAATGGTTCATCCCTAGTTCCCTTCCATATTGATGGGAGATCATCAATGTGTCTCCTATGGGATTTTGTTCTGCTGAATATATATACATTTCTCCCAGTGGGCCAAGTAAATATTGGTATATGTGGGTACAAATGTAGCACCCATGGCAATTCATTTAATTTGTAAATAGAACTTCTCACTGAACATAAAAGCATTGCAAGTTAAAACCTTGTCTGTAAGGGTTGAGATAAATTCTGTATGAGAGGCATTGTAATTAGTTTGTTCCAATAAGGTGTCTCTAAGTGCCTCTAGCTCCCCTGGTGCAGAATATTGATGTATAGGGGCAGCCACATCTAATGTGACTAGCCACCATTCAGGTTCAATATGAAACTCATCTAGCACTTGTAAGATATGAGTAGTATCCTAAATATAGTTTGGAGCTCTACTAGCAAGGTGCTTGATCATTTCGTCCACATATTATGCCAGAGGCTCAGAAAGGAAGCCTATATGGTCACAATAGGGCTAGCAGGGGGATCCTGAAGACTTTTATGGACTTTGGGAAGTCCAAAAATCACAGCTCTAATTGGATGAGGCACAATGAGAAAGTCATATGTCTGTTTAGTAATATTAGCATTAATGTACATATCATATAGATGCATATCAATATCTTTTTTGAATCTGTTAGTAGGATCATATGGTAAAGGTAGGTAAGATTCCATGTTGTTCAGTTGGCTCAATATTTCCCCTTCATACTTAACTGCATCCACAGTCATGGTGGCTCTCCCTTTATCTGCTGCTTTGATTACAATGTTCTTGTTAGTGGCTAAGTTTTTAAGGGTCTCTCATTCCTCTGTCACACAACTATTAAAGCAGGGTAGGGGTGGGGTTTCCATCATTTCCATAATGTCATGTTCACATAATTGTTCACAAAATAGTCACAGCAGCATTATATGGTGGCAGAAAGGTAGACTTCTTTTTCAAATTGCTTTTGGTCACATCCATGGTTTCATAAACCTGCCTTTAACCATATGATTCATCAATTTGCTGAGACATAGTCATATGCTATTTAGCAGAGGTATCATGGTCTACACCCTTGACATAAACACTTTCAAATGTAAATTACATTTGCATTTATGTAGATCTACCAGTAAGTCACACTCACAGGCTCTATGTACAAAAGAGAATACTTTTTCTAGCATGTTTAATTCCATAGGTGTGGGGCTGTAGCTGCAGATGTTTAAAACAAGAGATTTTTTTACCTCCTGATCCTCAGGGGTCACCTGTTGTAGTTCCTGCCCGTGTTGCCTCTGGGTCCCTGTGGGTTCCTCTGGTACCTACCTCCATGGTATAAACATTCTCTTTTTGCCCCTGGTGCCTTTTCATGTTTTTCACTGTGAATCAAGTTGCTCTGGGACTTCTCCATAGCACTTGCTGGGGTAATTGTAGCCACAGTACCTCATGTTAATTTGTTCTAGTAATAAATGGTCTGCTGCTTGTTGATTTAGAGGCATTTCTGCCTCCTGACCCTTTTCTAAAAAATCATCCCCATTAATCATGCATAAAGAATCACTGTCTGATTTAGATCCACTCATGTAAATGTTTCTATCTGATGTGGAAACTTTTTCAGGATATATTTCAGTTTAACATTTTTGTTGGACCAATCAGAAATCCTGCCCCCTGGGACTTCCGGTGATGTCACCGCAGTAATGGCAGCCTAGCAACGGAGCTCCAATGCCATCTGGCAAGGCAATTGCTCCCAGACTTACTAAACTTAAGCATCATACTGCAATATGAGCAAAAATAACAGTAGGAGCATAACAGAAAAGAGACTGTGTCCTAAAAGCTTGAGGCAAACTCAGAAAACCACAAGATTACAGTGGATGAACGTGGGGGCCTGTGGAGGAGAATCTCTGACAAGCATGGAGAGCGGGGACACTGATGCAGAGCTGGAGACCCTATCCCACTCAAGATTCAAAATCCTGCTCTCTGAAATC
Organism: Neoceratodus forsteri; assembly: GCA_016271365.2. NCBI lineage: Eukaryota > Metazoa > Chordata > Ceratodontiformes > Ceratodontidae > Neoceratodus > Neoceratodus forsteri. The sequence goes on from CM028133.1 coordinate 309,982,966, forward strand.
AAACAATTTCACTCCGAAAATAAAGCAGAGTTTGAAAAGCTGCACACCGATTTTACAATTGGAGACAAGGGTGCATGAAATGGAAGAGAGGATCTTCACAGCTGAGGACAACATTCAGCATCTATCCCAAGCAGTAGAATTTCTTACTAAACAACAGGAGCAGACAGCAGCCAAATGTCTGGATCTCGAAGCCAGAGTCAGATGAGATAACCTGAAGATTTATGGTCTCCCTGAGGAGATGGAAGAGGGGGAGATGCCTGACTTTCTTTCTGACCTATTGAGGCATACTTCGGATCTGCCACAGTCCTTTACCTTTAAAATAGAATGCGCCCACAGGGCATTAATTCCTTAGCCTCCATCAACTTCAGCTAGACCAAGATCTATCATAGCAAAATGTTCACGTTTCTGCGATAAGGAGATTATCCTGTGGACTGTCTGGTACCAGCAAAACGTGGAGTATAACAGTTTGAGATTGTTTTTCGACCAAGATTACCCCCACAAATACAGCAGCATCTCCTTGAATACAGCCCCATCCTGCACAATCTAAAAATGTTGGGGCTTAAATTTCAAATGCCTTACCCTGCCCATTTGAGAGTGCGATGGGAGACAGGTACAGAGCTGTACCACTCAGCCGAGGAAGCCCTGCAGGCACTGAAAATCAAAGGCCATGCCCTTCAAGAGTTTGGCTCCCGCTCGACCGCACAATCTCATCAGCAGCCATGCTGGCAGGACACAGCACAGCATAACGCCAAGAAATCAGGGAGAAAATTGTCCCCCAGCACAATGCAGGACATAAAGGGGATTTTGTATCACTTAACTCGTTCCCACTGACGCTCTCAAGCTGACTCAGAAGATGAAAATACCTGATTTGGGGAACTGACAGATCATGAGTGTGTTTCTCACTAATTACTGAACGGTCTTCCTCGTTATCTTATATTGAAGATGTCTGAATGATAGGAAAGGATCTCATGCTGGGATAGAAACTAAAGTTGGATACTAAAGGTTAACGGGTGTTATCAGAGTTTTGGATGGCCCAGAGGAAAAGCCTGCCCCCCCCACATTCATGCAATACTTAAGAGAAATGGCTTGTACACAGGAGAGAGGTAAAGCAGTATGCAGTATACACAGAACTGGTCTAGCTGCATTTCAGTGATCTGACTTTGAGATGGGTGGGAGGGAAAAGAAGGTCATGCTGAAATAAATGTGTTCATGATAAAAACACTAGCTTTCCTCTGGGCCCTCGAGTTTATAGCCCTCGAAGATTACCTCAATGGAACAATTGAGACTTTTAGTTTAACCTGGAAGGTAATGTTCAAAACCAGATCTGGATGGTTATAAGATTCCCCAGACTTTCTGTGGTGTTACTTTACATATTTGCTGTCATGGAGTCACAATTGCTTTCAAAGATTTCACTATAACCCTGGGGTGGGGGAGAATGAAAGGTTTGTAATGTTTTGTTATCGACTATTAAGTCGCTGGGTGATGGTTATCCTGATGCTAGTGGTGGGAGGTGGGTCAGAGATAATCCCGTGGTTAGTTAGAAGGGATTCTCTGAGCCTCTCACACCCAGTCCACGGAAGTGTGTTGACGTTTTTAGGCCTAAACATCAAGCCTAGGCCCACTACTGTTAGAGCCTTAGAGGATCGAACCCTGGTTAGGGGTTAATCTCCTCTGCTTCTAAACAAAACCTTTAGAGGCTATGGGGAATGCTACTTACAGTTCCCCTACCTTGGGGATCACATTATATATAGTTTGGCCATGGGGGGAAGGGAGATCTGTTGGCACCTCCCCTGATGGTGGTTACAGCACTCATGCGGTGTTTGTTTGCAATAGGGCACTGTTGACTTTGTGTGATATTAGATATGGATATTAGGTTCTATAAGTGTTACTTCGGGGGGAGGGGAAGGGACTGGGGAGTGGGACAAGGTGGGTTGATGTTATTTTGTTTATTTAATGGCTGATGTTGTCTTTATGTGGTACTAAACATGGGCAATGCAATTAATGTTTATATCTGTTCAATGGGGGGGGTGCAGGGGGAGCCGAAATATGGTGGGACTGAGCTACGTAACAGAGGAGGAGGGGGCAGGTGCATAAGAGATATTTCTTATTATCGAATTATTGGGTACATATACAATGGGGATCTATCTACTCAATGTATAAATGGCTGATAGGGATAAAATTAAAATTATCTCACATAATGTAACGGGTTAAACAACCCGATTAAAAGATATAAAGTCCTTTTGACCTTAAAGAGACAAGCACCAGGTTTTGTGCTGCTTCAGGAAACTCACCTCAGGGATGCCGAGCATAAGAAGCTGGCAAGGATTGGCTTCTCTGAAATGTTCTCCTCCTCATATGGCAGGGGCAAATGCAAGGGAACAGCTATTCTGATCCCTAGAGGATCACCCTTCAGGAGAACTACTGGCTATTCAGACCCGAAGGGCAGAATTACTATTGTACAGGGGGATTGAGGGGGCTTGCCCATCACTCTTGTGTCTCTATATATTCCACCGGGGTCCTCGATTTCAGAGGTCAAAGGACTCATGTGTAAGATATCTGAATACCAGAGAGGATCACTGGTGGTGGGGGGGGACCCGAATCGGACTTTGGAACACAAGGATACTTCCAGACCAACCATATTTAGAAATAACCCAGTCACTAAGCTGACTAGGGCACATATGAGAGGAGCCTCTTGGGTGGATGTCTGGTGTGTAATGCATCCTAGGAAGTGGGACTACACTCATTTCCCCCCCCATGGGTCTTACACATGCCTTGATTATTTTCTCTTAACAAGCGAGCATCAACATCAAGTTGTGAAGTGTGAACACACACCCTCAATCCTGTCTGACCACCGGGAAAGGAGAAAAGACAAACAATTTGGAGACTTAATAATTACCTACTAAATTTAAAAGAATTCACGGATCAGGCTAAATTAGGAATAGCACAGATTTTGAGGGAAAATGATGCACAGGGTGTTTCAAGAGCTACCCTATGGGATACCCTAAAATCTGTGTTAAGGGGGAAGTAATTAAATATGCAGCCCACTTCAAGAGGCAACAGACAGCATTGTGGGAAAGCCTGCACACACAACGTAAAGAAGCTCAAACACAACACACTGAGGGAGACGATTCTGCTGCTGCCAGAATAAAGGTTATTAAACAGCAGATACAGAAACAGTTAGACATTAAGACAGAACAGGTGCTACAGCACTTACGGCAGAAATATGGGGAAGTGGGTCACAGGGCCACTAGACTTCTGGCTCATCGTCTGCGTCAACAGATGACCCAGTCTATGATAACCCAGATCAGAGACCCTAGAGTGGGAAGCTAATGCACCCCCAACAGCACATAATGGCAAATTTTAAGAAATTTTACCAAGACCTCTATACACCTGAGCAAAGAGCCGATGAGACTCAAATAAAAGCATATCTGTCAAAGCTGGCGCTCCCTAAACTTAATAAAGAGACCCAACTTTTGCTGGACAAGCCAATCACTCAGGCAGAATTAAGTCAGGCAATTAAAAAGTTAAAATTGGGTAAATCTCTGGGCCTCGATGGCTATACCCCCGAGTTCTTTAAGTTTTTCAAGCAGAGGTAGAGGGCCCCCTACAGGAAACCTGTAGAGAGGCACAACAAGTAGAGCAGTTTCCAGACACCTGGAATTATGCAGTAATTTCTAGTATCCCAAAACCCGGTAAAGATACTTCCCAATGTAAATCATATAGACCAAGTTCAGTCCTTAACGTTGATTATAAATTATATGCTAGTCTCATAGCAAAGAGACTAGAACTCGTATTAGCTAATTTAATTGATCTTGATCAAACAGGATTTGTACCGGGTAGACAAACCCAGGACAATATAAAAAGGACCCTACATGTCCTTCACCATGCTGCCTGGTTGAAGTCTCCCATCTTAGTTTTAAGCTTAGATGCTGAGAAGGCCTTCGACCGGGTAGCATGGAATTTTCAACTCTCGACCTTGGCCCACTTTGGCTTCTCAGACTCATTTATTAAAATTATCAACAACATTTACTCTAAACCTAAGGTCTTTATAAAGATTAATGGCCAGGTGTCCGGAATGTTGTCATTATACAGAGGTACAAGGCAGAAGTGCCCTCTATCCCCCCTCCTGTTTGCATTATACTTGGAACCCTTGGCCGAGGCATTAACAGGTGAGGATGGGGTGCAGGGGGTGGAGCTTGGGGAGGAGTGCCAACAGCTAGTGTTGTATGCAGATGATCTCATTTTTTTAGGGAACCTAGAGCAGATGCTTCCTCGAATGTGGAGGTGCCTGGAGGGCTTTGGTCAACTAGCAGGATACAAAATTAACACCACAATGACTGCGGTGTTGTGGATCCAATATGCTCCCTTGGACAATATCCGACAGCAATTCCCCTTTTGATGGGACCTAACTCATCTGAAATATCTAGGGTTCCAAATAGTACCAACACATAAGCTGCTGGCAGATCTTAATTATCTCCCAATCTTAGAACAAATAAGTAAGGATCTAGAGAGATGGTCAATCATCCCCATCTCATTAATGCAATGAGTCCAGGCGATAAAGATGGCAGTACTACCCAGGTTCCTCTATTTAGCTCAGACCCTACCTATAGCTCTGCCACATGATACCTCTATAATACCCTTACCAGGAAAATTTCTAGATTTATCTGGGGAACTCAAAAGCCAAGGGTAAGCATGTCAACCCTCCAATTACCACGGGAGAAGGGGGGGCTGTCCCTCCCCAACCTCAGGTTATACCACATGGCAGCACAGCTTAGAACAATTTTTTACTGGACAGATAAGCACTATGTAGCCAAGTGGAAATTGTTGGAGCTGGAGGAAGGAGATCTCACTAAAATTCATCAAGCTTTATTAGCCAATAAAAGGAAGCTGCCACTGTAAGGGACTCCCAATCCATATACAGCTCACACCCTAAATATTTGGTATGGGGTCTTGGAAGACAGGAGTTTGCAGAACTGGAGATACCTCCTGTTTGTGATTCCATACCTGAAGGACTTTGGCCCAGCAAAGTGGGATGGGGGATTTAAACTATGGGAAAAGAAAAATCTTTACATGATCTGGCACTTGGTGGGGGAAGGGGGGATCCTATCTCTTCAGGACTTAATTACACAGTTTGGTCTTACATGGAGAGACAGATTCTGGTACTTCCAAATTTGGGACTATATTAAACATCTAGGCCCTGGGATGGGGGGATCGGGCTTGCCCCATTTTATTCTGTCCCTTTGTAGAGATGCGGTAGAAGGTAGAGCTTCTCTGGAACATATTATTTCCTGTATATATAGAGTCCTCTTGCTGTGGAAAGGGGGTTCCACACAATTAGTTAAAGGAGCATGGGCCAGAGACTTAGAGTTACTAATGGAGCATGAAGTGTGGAGTAAAGCACAAATTAAACTATACAAGGGGCTCTCGGCAATTTCCTGGAGAGAATTCTCCTGGAAAGCGTTAACTCACTTTTTCAGAACTCCAGCAATACAAATCAAATTCCAGAAAACCCATACTGCACTATGCTGGAGAGAATGTGGACACTCACTGGCGGCACTTGGCCACATCTTATGGGGCTGCCCGGCCCTGGATAGATTTTGGGGAGAGCTACAACAAGCCTTACAGGCCATATTTAGCCCTGATTTGGTGTTAACTCTGTCCCTGTACTTTTTTGTGCATACTCCACTGGGATACAGGGATTGAAATACAGAGAAACTATTGAAGGTGTCCCTTCTGGCAGCTCAAAAGGCAACCACAAAAAAATGGCTTAGTAAGCAAGCTCCTGACCTCTCTCAGTGGCATAAGATTATGATTTTAATCTATAGAATGAAGACCTTAACAGCCATGATAAATAAGAGACAAACCCAGTGTAAACTTGTGTGGAGAAGATGGGTTTTGTATACGACAGCTATAAACCCAGACTTTGTACCTTAAAGATTCTCTGTAATCCTGGTGATTGTCACTGGTAGCTGAATCAATTGAAACTACTAATTGCCACAAGGTTTTTATCAACTAATACAGACTGCGTTAACCTTCAATGGCCCTCCCTTTTCCCTTCCTCACTCTCAATCAGCATTTCCCCCCATTTGTTAATCATCATCGCCCCAGTGCCTGTGTCCCCCCTTGATCCCATTTCCATCTCTTTCCAGTGATGTAACCCATGTGATTAGATCCTAAGATTTGGAATTTTTGTTTGACGTGCCTCTGTCTTTATATAATTCTTTTTTTTATTGTCTGTGTTACTTATACGTATGATGTATTGTACTCATCGATGAAGTTGGCATGTTAAAGTGTTAAATATATTAACTCAAAATGAAAACTCTACTAAATAAAGAAAATACAAAAAGAAAAAAATAAATCCTGTCCCCTGCATAGTTCACCCTGTCTCATTCAGATTTTCTGTCTTTCACTTTTCGAATTCAAGCATCAGCTGCCGTAATAGTTTGCTTTAGTTGTTCTCTATACCTTCCAGATTCTGTATGTGTAACAATGGGGCTTGTCACTAAAAGGCAAGCCAGGTTGTCTAATGATTCCTGCCAGAAAGATGCACAGGAGGGGGAGGGGTGAGTGGTGGGGGTTGGGGGGAGCAGATGAATAGAAGGGGTGGGGCCTGGTGACATCATGAGGCAGGGAAGTATAAAATGACAAGGGCATGCCAGAGCCCCAGGGATTGGCTGGGGGGGTGGAGCCCAAAGGGGGTCCTGACCAGGGGCCTGTAGGGGTATATTAGGCCAGGACTCTGGCAGGACGGCCTCTTTTGCTGGGAATTTTTCCACCCTCCCACCCTTATTAAGGAAGGTGGGGAGAAAATGGTTGGCACTAAGGAAAGAATTGGAGGGCAGGTTGAGTGCCCTAGGGGCCCTGGGCATAGGGCTGATGTTTTTTTCTGTTGCAGGAAGGCAGCATTGGGCCAAGGAGCTAGGTCAGAGTCCCCTGGCAGGCAGGGACAAGGATGCCCATGGGAATGGGGGAAGAAAGAAAAGGGGAGAGCGGGGGGAAGGAAGGGGGTGAGGGGTAGGTACATGGGCTGGGGATAAGGAACCCAGATGGGGTGGTAAAGTGGGGAGGGGGATAGGTCCAGGCACCGGATTCAGAAGTGTCCAGGCCTGGAGGGCGAAAGCCTGGGTAGGTGGAACCGGCCTGGTTCTGGTGTGGAGGAGGGGGCCAGATTCACAGTGTCTGGGCCCTGAAAGCCAAGATGGAAGAATGACCAGAAGAAGGACAGAGGCCGGAAGCAGGAAGCTTGAAAGAAAATTTGGTGTGGAATTTGAATAATGAAGTCATAAATATATGGATGTAAATATATCCTTTGTGCCATAAATAAATTTGCTAACGAGCAACCATCAAGTTAAACTGTTGTAGCATCTATCATTCCTGGGGGGATTCAGGGGACAAAGTCTTGTGCTGCCTTCTCCTTCTCAAACAGGTGTTTTTTACCTACTCAACTTCAGCTGCATCTTTTAAAATATATCTGATAACACCTGCAGATGCTTCTGAATTACATAATTGTCACCCTGCTAAAAATGGTCCTGTTCAAACGGTCCTGTTCTGTGCCAATGGTCAGCTGTTTAATTAGCCACAATCCTCTCAGAACTCAGTTCAAACAAAAATAAGTTGATAAAGTAACCCTCTACCAGTATAATTTTAGGGGCTTTTAAACCTGCCCATTCTAACGCCTCCCTAATATCATATGCTGGGACTTCATCCCTTCTCCTTTTGTATGTAGCAAATCTGGTATTCTATGACATGCAGTGATTTAATAAATGATTACTGTCTCCTTCCTTGTAAAATAAAGCTTCCACAAAGCCCATGGTGCTGTGGTGTGGATAACTTATGTGGGGAGTGCTGCTACCCATCCCCTGACTAGGAGTCACTCCTGAAACCATAGCAGGAGAATTCAGCATTTCCATCAGTGCTGACCATAAACAAAAGTGCAAAACATTGAACCAGATGCAGGTGGCAACCTCATGAACTAACCAAGCTCCAGATGTAAAACTACAACCGTATCAAAAAAGGCAAACCGAGCTCAGGTTAATGCTTAAACCAAAACCAACATCTTGGTGGTCTGATTCTTAAAAATAAATTTATTGTTAAAAATTGGTAGCAGCACTAACCCTACCATGCCAAAAATGTTTGAGTGTCCCATGCTCTTTCTCAAGGCATGTTGAGAGGCTGAGCTACCATTGCCTCAATATACATGATTTAAAGGTATATACTCTAAAAACTAAAATACTACAATGTTATGCAGCCACCCTTACAATATGTATCTACTCCATAACAAAAAAAGAAAATAAATAAGTTAATAAATCAATCTACTTCAAAAAAGGGGGGATAAAAAAGGGATGAAGGGAAAACAGAGAAGGGGGACGAGCTGGAAGAAAAGATACAGGAGGAAGACTATACTGTGCAAAACTAGCATCATTGCAGAATAAATCCACAGAATAACTAGTACCTGTAAAGGTGTTAAAAAAGTAATGGGACCTGCATGAATGGAAATATGATTCCATTATCTCAAAAACAAAGGAAATTCTTTGAAAAAAAAACTGCATTAATGCACCAGTTAGAGTTCAGGTTATTGTTACCAAAGTAGGGAAATTTGGCATTAGGGGTTTCAAACCTAACTACTCCCCCCCCCAGCAGCAAAAGGAAAAAACATTAGGGCTTTAGGTCTCCAGAGTCTTGATGAATCGGTAGTGGGGTCTTCCTTGGGGTTGTCAACTCTAATGCACACAATTTTCCATGATCAAACAATGTCAGACATGATATTTCTTCACACAGGACCCACAACAGTTTGTGTTGGCAACATGTCACAAGACATACTGTACTTCTCTACCTTTGAAAAGTGTATCACTGTGAGGCAATGGCTTAGACCTGTACCTTGTGCTTCAAACAAGAGGCTAAAGGCTGAGAGAGAGGGGAAGCATCAGGGGTGACAACCCTAAGACCCCAACACTGACTTGTCAAGACTCTGAAAACTCAAAACCCGCTTTTCCTTTTGTTCGCTGGGTGGGGTGGGGGTGAAGAGCTAGGGATTACATATATGTCATGATGTAGGGTGGATCCTTAACTATTTCTCTCAGGGTAGGCTCTGTCTGTAGGATGCTCCAAAGCTTTTTCAGAATGTTCTCCACCTTTCTTGTCCTTCTGGTGTAAGTGGTAAACTCTATTCCATAGTTCTTGTCTCTTATCTGTTTGTGTCCTCTTGGTACATTCCATAAATGTATAAATCACTGCACACACCTAACCTATCTCCCTTTTCAAGGATCGTAGAGTTGACCTACTACTAACAGTAGTATGCTTCATTTAATACATTTGACTTACTGCAGCATCATATTGCTCCTGTTTCAGCTGCTGTATTACTGTTCTGACATGTTCCCATTCCCCCAGGTCATGCCTGGAAGCAAGCCTTTGCTCAGTATTCCTTTCCTGATCATCAACATTTTTAAATAAATAAATAGTGTATTTTTTTCCTGATAATTTGTTTAAAACATGCACAGACCCTTATGTACATATGTTATGGATTATTGCTATATTACAAAAACATTGCCAATTAAGAAAGAATGAAAACCAGCAATTCTATACTAGTCCTAATCTTTGTTAATCACCCTTCCAGAAAAAAACAAATCAGGTGTCTATTGGTATCATATATAATGTATAGAGAAAATCCATATCCTTGCATCTCCATCATAGATGGTTATCAAGACCTTTTTGAAGCATTTTTCTGAAGCTTCCATAATATCTGACCCTGCCAACGTTCTATGGGATAGAGTTAAAATAATTCCTGAGGTGAACCAAGCCTTCTCTGACTGTTACAGCTACTTTACTGAGATCTGCAGCCTCTGTGACCTATTCAGACAACATAGAATCAAGGATGAAAGTTTCCCCTTATTAAATGGACACTTGTTCCATTTCTTATACGGCTTATGAGGTAAGAAGAAGGTCAAATAAGGTAAGCTTTCCCCATTCTTGGAATTGGTTTCACCACACCTGGTGTACTGCCTCCAGTTCAGATCAGTGAAGTATAGAACAGACATTGAAGAGATTAAGAGGGTCCAGCACAAGGTCACTAAATTGGTTAATTGCTTTGTAGGCAAGACCTATGAGGAGAGACTGGGAATACTCCAATTACTCAGCCTAGAAAAAAGAAGGCTGAGAAGGGTCATGATTGAAGATTTTCAAATACTAAAGGAAGAAGACGGGATGTATGCACTAATGTGTGAGCTGGTGAGTACAAGCAAAACTAGAGGGTGTGCTCTTAAACTGAGGGGTGGCAAGCTAAGGGAAACATTGGAAAGCATTACAAAATATTTTTTTATTTTTATTGAACTGTTTGGTCCCCATCACCTCCTCCCACCAACTGGTGATGGGGACACATATGTATTTTACTAATTTTTCTACCTCAACCCCCTGAGGCCCCAGCACATGGCTGTACGAGTGTGTGCAGGCATGCTTCACACTCCGTGGTGACAGCTCAATCTCTTCCACCTCCCGATACTTTTGCCACCCCCTCTCTGTCTATGCTACCCACCAGACCTCCACCTGGTGGGAGCAGAACTACAGGGGGGCACCAACCCACCCTCACTACCCACAGGAGAGGAGAGCAACTCACTGGCATGCTCAATCCTGCTCCATCATCCCCCCCATGCCAGCACCCTGACGACCTGAAGTCGTTCCCGAACCTGGGTCACCGGTGTAGCATGAGGTAAGGTGTCCAGTGCCTCAACCCTCAGTGCCACCAGGCTGGCCTTTACAAAATAGTTTTAAAATAGTGAGCAATCCTGCAAACTTTGTTGGTCTAAAAACATCACATGATGATGAATTAATTCTTAGTAAAGGCACGATTCATTGCCAAACTTATATGTTATGCCTAGTAACATCCTTAGCAGAATGAAAATAAATCACTATACCAGTTCTCTGTTTCTAAAACATTATGGCAACCATTTATTTCCAGTGCAAAACTGTCAACATCCCTCTATTTCTCCCAACAAGCTCAGCAACATACCCCCCAAAAGTGAATATTTCCTTTTATTTACCTTTTCTGTACTTACAACAATGCTGCAGTTCCTCTTGTCCAGTGTTGTAACTGTTCATATAGTGTCTTTTATTGGCACTATCCCTCTAAGTACCAGCCTCACAGTTGGCAAATAGCATAAGTAGCCTGCTTGATTAAAACAAATTAAAGCTCCAACTCTGATCAAAACTTACAACTTGTTCACTGGAAGGAGTTATTTCTACAGAGCGATCACATGTGGTGGTGGGGGCAGTATGGTAACTCCTACACAAAAACCAAAATGAATACTAAAATCAGAACTACACCACACTCATTTGAGTATGCACAAACTTCAAGAAACAGGCACGTGCACATAAAAAAGCTTTTGGATGGTAAGAGGAAGAGGGTGTCCCTGGACATAAGAGACAATAAGATTCCTCTACATAAAAAATACAGTATAGTTACTACTTAAATGAAGATTTTATTGTCCTCAGCTCATAAAACTCCACACAACTATCAAAACTTGGTTCTGTAGTTTGGGGAAGGGGTGCTAATTGTCTGGCCTGGGGCCTTAGCTACTTGATAATTGACCTCCCACAACCAATAACACATCACCAGGAAGTGAGCAGGTTCTGCATAAAAGCAGCCACTGCCAACATGTCCCACACATGCATGTCCCAGTGAGTGAATGAAACAGCGAAGGAGTGAAACAAGTGACTGGCATCGGCAGGTGTCAACAGAAGGAAGATGAGAAGCAGGGGACTCTGCCAGTTGACTAGGGCAAGGCACCTGCTCACTATTGTGTAACAGTCACTGCTGGAAAGGGTGGAAGGTCAAAGGTAGGCCAAAACAAGGAACTGGAGCAACACCCTTTCTAGGGTAGGAGTATATAAAGATTAAAACAAGGCACCTAGAACAAATAGAAAAAAAACAAAAAGGGGAAACTAAAAACACCCTATCGGGGCAAGGGTACAAAAGTATCTCCAGGTAACACAGAGAGAATAGAGGCTGAGAATGCTGGTAGTAGTGCAGTGCAGGGGCTGTGGTGTGGCAGTTTTCATAGAGGCCTTCTAGAGACTGAGGTGCTTCCCCATCTGCATACATCTCTCTGGGTCGAGGAAGGAGGTTCCTAGACTCCAAGTCAAGTCAACTAGGATTGAGGGGACCTCTCCCCCCAATCCAGATGCCATGAAGTCTGCCACCATTACCTCAGAGGATGCCAGGGAGGAGGGATAGCTGGACTATGGTGGGATCTGGAAGGGTGGGATGATGGGATAGAGGCACATTCCTCAGTGGGTATCACTACAAAAAATTCCTATGACATTCTGGTGGGGTGGGACTGCCAGGAGAAAGCACCAACAGTAGTGGCAAAGAGGAATGTGGGGGCTTTCCATGGTGGTGACCCCAAGGAGGGTGTTAGAGGACCCAAGAGAAGGAGGAAGCAGCTTCTGAAGGGGGACTCAATTGAAAGGGGAATAGATTTGGGAATAGGAAAGGGGGGAGAGGCAGGCTAGGTGGCTACTGCATGCCATGGCCTGAAGGGGTGGGTAGTGAATCCTGAGGATCACTAGAGAGCAGAATGTGTGGGAGAGCTGGATGACATTGTCCACCTGGGGACTAATGACCTGGCTAGGGATGGGGGCTGGGACAGTGTAGGGGGAGTTCAGGGAGTGGGAAGGGGTCTTAGACAGGTAGTTCACTCAGTGGCTTTTGCTGAGGTGCTGCCTGTCTGCAACAGGGGACTGGAGTGGGAACTTCACACCAGGAGCTGCAACTCGTGGCTGAAGGAATAGAGCAGAGAGTAAGGGTTCAGCTACATTGTGGACTGGGGACTCACCTAGAAGGATAAGGGCCTATTCAGGGATGATGGCCCACAGCCATCAGGGAAAGGAACCGCAGTCCTTAGTGGACGGTTTAAATATTACTTTGATGAACATTTAAACTAGCTAAGGGGGGGCAGAATTGGGGAGTTAGAAACTGCCCCCCCCCACAGACTGAAGTACATAGCAAGGAGAACTTCAGGGGAGAGGAATCCTCAAGGGTGCAAACTAATAAGGAGAGTAGGGTTTTAGAGATACAGGGGGAATGAAACAGGAGCATTGAAAAGAGAGGCAGGAAACAGGGAAGGCAAAAAGGAAAAAAAGGGGGGCAGCAAGCAGAGTGGAAACAAAATCTGGAAGTCCATGTATGCCAATGGTAGAAGTCTAAGAAATACAATTCTGGACCTAGAGGCCATAATTGCAAAGGCTGACCTGGATATTGTGGCCAATATTGAGTCACGGTGCACTGAAAACCATAACTGGGGGGTCTAGTACGACTTCCTGACACTATTCTTACCGACGATCATTCTCCTGACTATAAGTTCCCATCTAGCAGCTTCCCGCTTAGATTATTTTACTGATGAGATTATTCCCCAGCATACCGTTTACCCATTTAGCATCATCCCATCAGTTGCTAGTCCTCTTATAATTTAAAAACATACAATAAATAATAATTATAAACAAGGTTCTTAAAGTTTGCCCACACTAGCTGTACACCCAAACATTGCAACAAATAAGTTGCTGTTTTGTTGATATGCCATCTCGGTGTGCTCTCTGTGCCCAGACACCATCTTCTCTAGCCAGAATTCACAGCGGCAACTCCGAGATGCAAAATAGCAGGGAGGGCTTTCAGCCATGGTGCAATGTCATACATAAAGACTGACTACACCCGCAGTTGTGCTGCGATTGTTATCCCTGCATTTCACTCCTCTGGCATATCTTTATTATAAATTCATGCCTCAAATTATCAATTCTGTGGATTACTTTCCAAGTCCTCGTGCTCAAAACTATTGCTTACAGACTTTTAGAAGTGACTTGTGAGGGGCATAAGGCTGCGCTGTCTGCTGCCTTGCCAGACCTTTTTTCTGATGCACACTGATACTAACACCATTTCCATTCATCAAATTATCACTGAGTTTTGACAGACTCCTTATTTTGTATTGTTGTACCCTGAAATAGCTTTGCCTTGCTTGACTGTAATGTTGTTAGCCAAAACCTTATAATGGCCTTTCAAGGTGCATAACGCTGAGTTCTGTGCTTCTTGCCAAACGTTTGTCCTGGTGTGCCAAACGTTGTTTCTGCTGACACTGGAGGGATACTCTGTGGCAGTCACTATTAGTCTGCTTACTGAATTAAGATTGTAGCTACCACTTTTAGTTTGTGTTGCTTATGAGAAAATAATAATTCAGAGATCGGGGGTCCGGGAAGCATATGGGCAAAATGGCACTGGAAATAGCAATTTCATGATTAGGTCCACAAATGGGTAAAAATGTCAGCGATGGGTAGGGGTCCTGCTATAATGCTGACCGTGATGCTAGATCCATAGTTTTCAGGGACATTAGTCCGTATACAGCTGGCCAGTACAAAGAATGACGTGTGGGTAAATGTCATGGGAACGGGTGAAGCAAAAATCAGTTCAATAAATCTGATTATGTCAGGAGAAATTTTGAACCCAGTTTCAGCTCAATTCAGCAGTCAGGAGGTACGGGAGGGTGAAGGGTAAATCGGGAGGTAGCATTTGGATGTTGCGGTCTGTAGCATTTGTAACGGGTGAAGTAGCATGTCGGGGGTTTAGCAGTTGGGATTTAAGTATTGCCGGGAAAATAAATGATGGCATTAATAATGAAGGGATGTGAGAGCAGTCGGGAAGTTGGTTGCGGGAAGTTAGTAGTCAGGATATTAGGAGTCGGGAAATCGTACCGATCCCATAACTGGGACATGTCTATACCAGACTATACTCTGTTTAGGAAGAACCAGGTGGGAAGGAAAGGAGGAGTTTGATGCTTTATGTAATAGAAAGCATAAAGCCATGGAGATACAGGGAGTACAGGTGGAGGCAGAGGTACTGTGGGTCACCCTGGAGATGGGGAATTGAGCCACTATTCACACTGGAGTGATCTATAGACCTCCAGCCAGGGGATGAGGAATTAGATACGGTACTGGTGGAAGCCATTGGCAAGATGGCAGAAATGGAGTAGGTTCTGCTGGTGGAGAACCTCAACCTGTCAGATGTGGACTGGAGCCTCCCAGTAGTGACTTCATCTAGAAGCAGAGACATCCTGGTCTGTCTGCAGGGGGCATTTCTCAGGCAACTAGTCTGTGAACTCACTCATGATGGGGCAATACGATACTGGACCTGGTACTCACTAATAGGGACAGTGTTGCAGATGTCAAGGAAGGAAGCCACTTGGGGACCAATGATCACCATGCGGTGTCGTTCAATATCAGAATGGCTGCAGAATTGATGCACACAAGGGTCAGAGTCCTGAACTTCAGGAGTGCAGACTGTAAAAAGATGAGTTAATGCTTCAGATATGATCTAGCTGGGGTGGGTGACCTGGGTGGGGTGGAGGACCGGTGGGCAAAGATAAAAGGGAGCATAGCAAAGGTGACAAACCTCTACATCAAGCAAGTGAGCAAAAGCAAGAGGAAAAAGAGACAACTATGATTCTCAAAAGAGGTGACTGAAAAGGTAAACGCTAAAAGGATAGAATTCAGAAGATGCAGAGTGAGGAGGATAGATAGGTGTATTGGGGAACAGAGGGAAGCAGGGAAAGCAGTAAGGAGTGTAAAGGTGCAAACTGAAGAGAGAATATCCCAGGAGGTAAAGAAAAGGGACAAGATATTTCTTTTAGATATGTAAGTGAGCAGTGGAAGATGGGGGGGCTGTAAGGTTAAGAAGGGAAAGGGAGGACTGTGCAGAGTGAGACCAGGAAAATACTTTTGTTCAGTGTTCACAGAGGAAGGAAAATGGTAAGAGCCACAAAAAAGTAACAAAAGTTTTGGAAGGAGGGAGGTGGGCACTAGTCCTTTTTTTGAGGTGAGGGTCCTGAAGGGACTTACTAATCTGAAGGTGGATAAAGCAATGGGGCCAGATGGGGTGCATCCAAGGGTACTGAGGGAACTCAGGGAAATACTAGCTGCACCTCTGACAGTTCTAATTAACAGTTCAATGGAAACAGGAGTGGTTCTGGAGCACTGGAGGAGGGCAGATATAGTTACACTATACAAAAGTGGTAGAAGGAGGGAGGCTGGCAATTATAGCCTATCAACCTGACACTGGTGGTGAGACAGTTAATGTAATCACTGCTGAAGGAAAGGATTGTGGAATATCTTGAATCCAATGGGTTACAAGACCCAAAGTAGTATGTTTTCACAGGAGGAGGCCATGTCAAACAAGTCTGATAGATTTGTTTGACTGGATGGCAAAGGAACTAAGTCAGGATGGAGCAGTGGACATAGCCTACAGTACCTAGACTTCAGTAAGGTGTTTCACACCATTCTACATAGGAGACTAGTAAGCAAGCTAGATAGCTTAGCAGTAGGGCCAAAATTGGTAAACTGGATAAGAAATTAGTTAGGAGACAGGTGAGAGAGGGTGGTGGTAAATGGAGTTCATTCCAAGGAAGGGAGGGTGACAAGCAGGGTGCCTCAGGGATCAGTGCTGGGACTGGTCTTCTTTAATGTCTTTATAAGTAACATTGCAGAGGTGCTGAAAGAGAAGGTCTGTTTCTTTGCAGATGACACCAAAATCTGCAATAGAGTGAGCACTCCGGGGGAGTGGAAAAGATGAGCAAAGACCTAAGAAAACTAGAGGCGTACTCAAGGGTATGACAGCTGAGTTTCAATGTAAAAAAGTGCAAAATAATGCACTTAGGGCACAGAAACCCAGGAGTGGAATACAAAATGTGAGGAGTATTGACAACCACCAAGCAGGAAAGATACCTGGTGGTAATCATATCAGATGACCCAAAGGTGGCCATGCAGTGCAACAAGGCAGTAGGCAGGGCGAGTGGGATGCTGGAGTGCATAGGGAGGTGTATCACCAGCAGAAAAAGGGGGGTGGTATTGCATCTTTATACAGTGCTGATAAGACCCCACCTAGAGTACTGTGTCCAGTTCTGGACACTGCATCTCCAGAAGGACATAGTCAGAGTGGAGGCTGTCCAGAGGAAGGCAACTAAAATGGTGCAGGGTCTGCATCAAAAGCCTTATGAGGAGAGACTAAATGACCTCAGTACTTACACCTTGGAATAGATGAGGGAGAAGGGAGATACGATACAGACCTTAAGATACCTCACAGGGGTAAATAAGGTGCAGGAGGGGAGTATTTGTCAGAAGAAGTGGTGGTCAAGAACAAGGGGAAATGCTATGAAGATGGAGGATAGATTCAGGAGAGATGTGAGGAAGTACTTCTTCACTGAAAGAGTGGTGGACTCCAGTGGATTTGGGGGCCGAAAACAGTGGTGGGGTTCAAGAATGCACAGGATAACGGGTACCACTGAACACCAAGCAATTTTATTTAAAAGCAAACAGGAATTAGTGGAGGGAAAGGGGAAACAATGTTTTCCCCCATATTTTAGTTTGTTTAGCAGTACCACAGCTGACCATAGGCTACAGTGTGGATTGGACAGCCAGCATACAATCCATGGAGCAAAAGATTGTCATTCACATTGTGATAAAGTTATAATGGGATGCAAAAGGCCTCTTAGCTCCCTGCATGGACAAAGGGGTTATTTGCATGGGACATTTTGAATATAGCATGTTAGTACAAGAGCACTAACTGGTTTTGGACTCCTTAACTCTGTTTGCTCCTTGCAAGCTCTGTCTACTATATGGGACCCTACCTTTTGTGGCCAGTATGAGGTTTTGCTTTGTGCCAAACACGCCATTTAGTGTCTTTATTTGGGCATTGCTGTAAGGTTACACACCATTTAGTGTATTCATCTGGACATTGCTGTAAGATATATGTACTTTTTGGCAAAAAGGCTTTGTTAATGCATCAGTTAGGGTTCAGATTAAACCAACAAAAGTATGGAAATGTGGCATTAGGGTTACCAACCCTAACTCCCCATCCCTTGGGCTTCTCAACCCTAACATACACCCCACAGTGATACAGCATTGAAACATACAGAACTGTGACTCTCCACATGTTGCCAAGAATGTGTAAGCCCTTCCTGAAGAAAACATATCACGTCACATTATTTGGTCATGGAACTGGGTAAGGGTGAGGGTTAGTGCATATTTGAACATGATCATAATTTCAGTGTGGATTTGGCACCACGGTGAAAATTAGAAGTAATTTTGGGGTGCAGTGCATACCCCATTAATGTTTAGTTGGGGATTAAGCGTTAAATGTGTACTATACATTGACACCTTTTACATATAGTGTATTACACACAATGTTATCCTACGAGAATATTTATGTTGTAATTCTTATGTTTTCTTTTAATATGGACCCTAAAGTTTTGGGGGATGTACTGTATTATGTGTTAGTGTTATAGTACTCAATGAGACCTTTTTTTGATACATAGATTCTTCTTTAATTCCACAGAGTGGCAGAGTTATGACTTGCTAAAGTTGCAATGTTATCCTATTGGAATTTTAATTTTTAAATGTTTACAGTTTTATATGGCCCCCAAATTCTTTTGCAGGGTATTGTCTTTTAGTGTAGTAGTACTCATTAAGATCTTCCTTTTGAGGTATACATTGTCCCTTAACTGCAAATATTGACAGAGTTATAGCTTATTAAAGTTGAAATGTGATGGGGAAAACTAACTCCAAATTCTTTTATCATATGAAGGAATCTTTTTTCAAAAGTTTATGTCATTCTCACAAAAAAAGATTCCTTCATACGAAAAAAAAATGTTAAAGAAACAAATTTAAAATTATTTTTTCATATGGAGTCCTTTTTTGTGAGATTGTGTCATTCTCATGAAAAAAGATTCTTTCATACAAGAAAAATGTGAACAAAAATGAATCCTAACTCTTTTTTCATGTGAAGATCATTTTTATTCATATTGCCATGTTCCTGTTTCATATGGCCATATGAAAAATGAAAATTGTCTTGCTAAAAAAGACTTTTAAAATGTGCTAAAAACACATTGCTGAGTCACTTTTCCAAAAACTAACTGCAGATTCTAGCTAATGGGGTCCCAATATCCCTGAGAGATACCCTCAAGAGCCAAGCCTTCCCTCTAACAGCCCCTGTTAACAACTCACAAAGGCTAGCCTTCAAAATACTCCTTGGCCAACATGGGAAATCCCTTACCATCATATCCGTTTATATTCCCCCATGTGACCAGGTCTCCAGCTTCCAAATGGTCACTGATTACCTCAAAAGCCTCCCACACTGCACCCAAACAGTGGTCATGAGTGACTTTAATGTCAACTGGCTGGCCCCTGAAGCTGACCCTTATAAAGGTGCTATTGCAGCAATAGACATCACCCAGATGGTACCCACTCCTACATGCATCAACTACAGAACTGGTTCCAGCTCACTTCTGGACTTAATTCTCACCACTTACCCCGACAGAATCTCAGACACCCAAGTCCTACCCGACTCTCTGAGTGATCACTCCCCAATTATCTGCCACTGGTCTAATAGGACACTCAAATCAAAGGTCAAATTCTCATACCAGCATCTGCTAAAAAAAAAATAAGGTCCCACAATTCCTGGCCTCCCTCTCACAAATTGACTGGTCCCCTCAGACTCTATGAACTGCATTGATTCAGCCCTTAACTACTTCATCTTGTGCTTTAATGAAGTGTGTGACAGGTTTGCCCCTCTGAAGAAGAAAACATCTCAGGGGATACCCTAACCTCTGGATCACCCCTGCCCTGCTATCTCTGATGAAAGATAGAGACAGTCTCCTGCACTGTGCAATGGGCACTGGGCTCCGTGCTGACCTACAGCTCTATAAGGCTGCCAGAAACAAGTGTATCCTGATGGTACAAAGAGGCAAGCAAGAATACTACAGAAGCGAGCTCTAAAACTCATGGGGAAATAGTAAACTTTTGGGGGAAACTATCAAAACCCGGACAGGAAAACCCAATAAATCCCCCCTTCCTTGCTAGTGGTAAATGACACTGTTATACAGCACCATAAGCTGCTTGCAGATACCTTTAATGTTGCTCTTACAACCCCTCCAGTGTACTCAGCTTGACTATTTCAATGATTCTACATTATCTGTTAGCATGGCAAACTCTGCTCCTCCCTCAAATTCCCCCCTTTCTACTTCAGAAGAGTGTCCCATACCAAAGCTAGAAAGTACCTACTAAAGGTGCTGAGCAAGTCCAGATACAGCAGTGATACACTGGATCTCAAATTTCTCTCCCTCTCACTCAATGTCATCTTATTCCCCCTCACCAAATTGTTCAATCTCTCTCTTTCTCTCCAGCAGTTCCTCCAACTATGGAAATCTGCTATTGTCACACCTATACACAAAAGTGGTGACAGATGCCTTCACACCAACTACCGACCCATCTCAATCCTTCCTCCACTTTCTAAAGCCCTAGAGCACATTGTCACTGACCAACTGTCAGAATATCTGGACAAATATACCATCCAGTGTCCACTGCAGCATGGCTTTAGAAAAGCACATAGTACAACCACTGCTCTACTGGAGCTCACTACCCACATTCACAAGGCCGTGGACTCTGGTCACCTACTAGGTGCGGTGTATATAGATCTAACCAAGGCTTTTGACACCGTTAATCATCAGCTTCTGCTGCACTCCTTCCCCACCCTTGGCATTTCCCATGTGGTCACTAACTGGTTTGAAAGTTACCTTCTAGGTAGACATCAACAAGTCAAGATTGGGAAATCACTCTCTGACTGCCTCCTTGTGCACTCTGGGGTTCCCCAAGGTTTTATCCTTGGTCCACTACTCTTCAACCTTTTCATCAACACTCCCTGCAGCATGCAGCAACAATATGATCTTATATGCAGATGATGGCATTCTCTTTTCCACTCACACTGACCCAGTCCTCTTATCCCTTGAACTACAGACAAATTTTACCCATGCTGAATCATGGTTTGATAAACACATACTGCTGATGAACTATAAAAAAAACAAATCAATGTTCGCAGATGCCCACAGTAAACATAAAGCTACAAGCTTAACTATCCTGACAAACTACACCTCCCACTTGAACAAGTACCTGAATTCAAATACCTCAGAGTTAAGCTCAACAGTCCACTCAAATACAGCATGCATGTTCAATTCATCTCCAAAGCCATTAATTCAAGCATAGGTATTTTTTACCGCCATTCCCACTGCCTTAATAATGAGGCTATGCACATAGCTGTAGCCAGTTCAGTTCTCTCCATAATTGATTATGGACTAATTTTCTGTGGGGCTGCCACTGACACCACCCTAAAATGAATGAAAGTTACACTTAATAAATGTTGCCATCTGGTGCCAGGTGCCAGGAAAAGAATGCACACCTGTGAGCTTTATAAACAATCCAATTGGCTCCATCTTCAAGGGAGGATACCCTACCAAAGCTACCTCCTTGCTAAGAAAATTTGCCTCTGCCTTATCCCTCCATCAACATGTGACTTTATGTTACC
Organism: Neoceratodus forsteri; assembly: GCA_016271365.2. Lineage (NCBI taxonomy): Eukaryota > Metazoa > Chordata > Ceratodontiformes > Ceratodontidae > Neoceratodus > Neoceratodus forsteri. Next base: position 310,004,351 of record CM028133.1, read on the forward strand.
CACCTCCTTCACGTGGTGCCAGCAAATCCTCTTTCATTTTTCCTTTCTGCCGTACATCACAAGCCCAGCACTCCTTCTGTGCCAGGGCCCCAACATTGGTGAATGGACTGCCTCCAGAGGTCTCTAGTGAGACAAAATTGGGCCCTTACAAATGCCAACTACACCGACACCTCACTAATCTCAGCAGCTGCAACTGTGCCCACTAGGATATCCTGGCTCTCCAAACCCCATTAAACCCCTCTTCCTTCTCTCTATTCACCATGCCCCTTTCCCTCCACCACTCCTCTCTCTTTATTGGCTCACCTCAAACCTTTCCCTTCTAGTTTCCTCCTTCTCTTCTCCCACCCCCTCCTTCCCTTCCCTGTTTTTCCCCCTCCATTGTTCTCTACTATAACCTCCTCTCACCCCTTCCTTATTTCTCCACTATGACCTCCTCCTCTCACCCCCTTCCTCCCCTTATCCACTTTCCCTATCCCCTGCTCACTACCTCCATCCCACACCCAGCTACACTGCTGTCATGCCTATTACCACACACCCCACCCCTACCTCCCTTCCACCTTACCTATGCTCCTAGCCTTCCTTCTCTTGTTCATGACCCCCGCCACCACTTTCTCCACCCTATCTTCTTTGCCTCTCCTGCCATCCTGCCCCCGGCCCCCTCAGCACTTCTTCTACCCCCACAGCACTTTATGACAAAGTCTCATTTAAAACCAGAACCACCCATGACACCCTTCCCTTCCCACCCCTTACCTGACAATTTTGTGCTTTGTTTCATGATTCGTCCCCTTTTGTGTCAACCCCTCTTGTTACCCTCAATGCTTGTTACTGCACCTAATTATTGCTGCTATGCACCATTTAATTTGTACTGATGGTTGTTATTTCCCACTGTTTGTCTCCACGTAATATTGCTGTTACACATTTACTGTTATATGATGTGAAACCTTTGTAAATGAACCTCTGGTTCAAAGGTATCTGTAATCCTAGTACTAAATAAATAAACAATAAGCAAGATAAATGTGTTAGTGTCTTTCCATGATGGGTTTTCAAAAGAAGATTAAAAAAAAAATGGAAACAAGATGGCAGCCATATGAACAAGCATTTGTCAATGCCAAATGCTGTCTTGCTGGCATTGGTATTGGTAGTGCAGGAGTCAGAGAGATGCATAATAGGAATGGCAGTGAAGTATTGAACTGACACCAACCCTTCCCCCACCCTGCAGAGACTGACAAGCATTGGGGTGCGCCTTTGGGTCATCAGCCATAACGCTCACACCATTTCACCTCACCCTACCCTGCAGGCACTGACAAGTGTTGCAGTATGCCTTGGGGTCTTTGGGCCTTACGCTCACCCCATTCCATAAGGAAATACACTGAGATGGGTGCAGTATAGGAAAAAGGGGAGAACTTTGGGGCTGAAGAGTCCAAGGCACACCTTAATGCCTATCACTGGCTGCAGGTGGGTGGGGTGGAATGGCGTGAGCATTACAGAGGACAATCCCAAGTCACACCTCTGACGCATGTCAGTCTTTACAGGGTGGGGCATTATGGTTGGAATGCCCCAGACATTTTTTGGTATTTTCACTCCAAGTTTTCAACATGGGCTTTTTGTGACCCCACCTCATGAACAGTGGCACTATCAGTCTGTTAGACGAAAGGTGATTTTGCACAGTGACTGCGCCATTTGGCACCACAGGTGCAAAAACACATTATGGGCAGGATGTGAAAAATGACAGTAGTACTGTTTATGAGGAGGTGTAAAAAAATGGCAGTGTTGAAAATCTGGATTGAAAATATGAAAAATTGGTGAAGTCACGAGCGTGCGTAGAAACTGTGCAATGCACACGCGTAATGCACTTATTTTGGGGATTTTTTTTAACCAAATTTTCAATAGAGGCATTTTGGGACCTCCACTCATGAACAGTGGCACTCTCATTTTGTAATCTGTCCCGAAAGTAGATTTCCCACAGCGACCAGGTCACTGTGCACCAGATGTGCAAAAACACATTTTGGGCAGGATGTGAAAACTGACAGCTGTACTGTTCATAAGGAAGTGCGAAAAAATGGCAATGTAGAAAATATGGACTGAAAATATTAAAAATTGTCGGAGTTACAAGCAGGCATGGAAACTGCACAATGCAAACTTGTAACACAGCCCTTTTTGGAATTTTCTTTACAAATTTGCAACATAGACTTTTTGGGTCCCCACCTCATGAACACTGGCACTGTCGTTTCATTAATTGGTCCCAAAAGGTGATTCCATGCAGTGACCACAAAATCATCTTTCTTTACCAAATAACGAGATGACAGTGCATGCTTTCATGAGGTGGGGTCCCAACAACCCTATGTTGAAAATTTGGAGCCAAAATTTTAAAAAAAAAGAGATATCCACCTGTTGAAACCCACCCACCCCACCCCACATTGATGCCATTCTACAGCTTACGGCATTTCTTAATTTTGCAGTTTGGTTTGAAGAGTCCAAGCGTGTTCCCTCCACCAAAGATCGAGTGTCGGACCTCCAGAGGTTAGTATAGGGTGAGGGGTGTGTGGGGAGGGGGGTGCACAGTGGGTTGGTGCGGGTTGGAGGAGGGGGCAACGCAGACAATGAGGGACCATTTTCCTTTTTCAGGTAAAAAAAAATAATGGCCCCGGACATCGCAGTGCCGACACGATCCGCTTTGTGGCGGTGGCACACTGGGTAAGGATCCCAGTGTGCCACACAATGTGGGGGGGACAAAACCGGACCCGAACATCGTGGTCCCAACATGGTCAGCTTTATGTGAATGGTGACACACTGGGGTGGGCTCCCAGTGTGCCACACAATGTGGGGAGGTGGGGTATAAAACCAGATCAGGGCATCGCGATGCCGACATGGTCAGCTTTGTGTGAACGGCGGCACACTGGTGTGGGTTCCCAGTGTGCCACACAATGTGGGGGGGTGGGGGACATGCTGACACAGGGATTGCACCCCCAATTTCAGCTTTGTTTGGGGATTTTGTGGCAGCCATGTTTATTGAAATGTTTCATCAGGAAAGTCACTAAAGGGAGGCATGTAATCTCTGCCGCTGCATGACAAGCTTGTCTCTGACTGCAGCGGCACATTTCTTTCAAGTTGGTGGCACTTTAGATCATTCTTGCATCAGTGCTAGCATGCTGGCTAATTGGGGAATGAGGGATGCACCTACTAAAGCATGTCCTGTATTCGCCAATACTGACATACCTCTCACTGTGCTATTACTACTGCAAGATGTTGCTTGCGCATGCGCAAGACAACATAAAAGTAATTTTTTCGCATGAAACAGGATCACCCCACATGTAAAGCAGAATAATTTTTCCTATGAATCATGTGAAACTGTTGTCTAAAAGAGCATATTGTGCATGACCAGAATCAAAATTTCAAATTCTTGTAACTCTGTAACAGATTAATATTTTTTCACCAAACCAATGAAAGGCACAACTCTGAGCCAAGCCTTTTTACATAGAAACATTGACTTTGATGGCAGATGAGGACCTCTTGGCCCACCCAGTCTACCCATTTCCCTACGCTTTGAATAAGCTGCTGATCCTAGTTAACAAACAGCCTACTTCCTCCTACCCACCACTAGAATTGCCTTATGTCTATCCCATGCATTCTTGAATTCCCCCACTATTTTTGACCCCACTACCTTCTCTGGAAGGGTGCGCCATGTGTCCACCACCCTCTCTGTGGAAAAATACTTCCTCACATTGCCTCTGAGCCATCCCCCCATCTTCAAATTGTGCTCCCTGTTCTTGCACATCTCTTTTTCTTAAAGATGCTAGCTTCTTGGACTTTGTTGATTCCCTTGAGGTACTTGAATGTTTCTGTCATGTCCCCCCTTCTCCCTCCTTTCCTCTAAGGTATACATATTAAGCTCCTTTAGTCTCTCTTCATATGGCTTCTGGTGCAGACCCTGCACCATTTTAGTTTCCCTCCTCTGGACTGCCTCTATCCTGTCTATGTCCTTGCGGAGATGGGGTCTCCAGAACTGCACTCAGTACTCCAGATGGGGTCTCACCAACTATCTTTACAGAGGGATAACAACTTCCTGTTTTCTACTGGTGATGCCTCTCCCTATGCATCTCAGTATCCCCTCAGCCCTTCTTACTGCCTTCTCACATTGCTTGCCTACCTTTAGGTCATCAGATATGACTACCCCAGGTCCCATTCCATTTTTGTTGTTAGTAGCACCCCCCCCCATTGTGTACTCTTCCCCTGTGTTTTTGTTTCCCAGGTGCATAACTTTGCACTTCTACCCTGAAAACTGCAGACCAAAATTCTGAACCATCTGCATGATAGGTGATGACAAGAAAACAGCAAACCACCCTGATTTTTTAACTTTTTTCACTGTCTGGATCTCAGGATCTGCACATCTGACCATAACAAAACTTGGCACATCAAGACACTTTGCCCCCAAGATTGCACATGCAGAATTTAATGCAAATCTGTTGAATGAGGGTAAAACTCTTTGGGCTGGATATTCAAAAGGGTTGCGCAATGCGCAATAGGGTTGCGCCAGCGCAAGTCAGAAAATGCGCCATTTGGCGATATTTAGCAGGAGGCAGTTGCACCACTGAAAACATGCTGAGCAACAGCACAATGATAATGAAGGCATGCGCAACTGAAGGGGGTGGAACCATGCATAAAGTGTGCAGTGCGAGGTTCAAAGACTTGCGCAATGCGCAATAGTGGATCAGGCGGAAGTTGCGCCATAGTGGAAATGAGCCAAAATAAAAAGGAGCAAGGAAGAGGCGCAAGAACGCTACAGGGAAACCACATGAGGCAGGGAGAGAGACAGAGCAAGAGGGACAAAGAGGGCAGGCCAGGAAACAAGAGGACAGAATAGGGGCAAGGAAGGTCTGTAGGGCCACAGTGAGCAGAGGCCAGTAGGTGTGCCGGTGCAGTGGAGGTAGCAGTCAGGACAGTTGGGGGGGAATAAAGTAACAACAGACGGGGGCGCACAAGCCAGGGACATGGACAGTGCCACCTTCCACATGGAAGCTGTAATGAGGGGGGAGAGAAGGCATGCTGCAGGGGGATGTGGCCGTGGAAGGGCCCGTCGGTGGTACGCCCCTAACAGGTAGTACCAAGCCCACACCAGCTTTGAGCTGTACTCAGATGTCAAGATTGTGGGCCAGTACCGCTTGAACAGGGCAATACTGAGGTGGCTCTGTGAGCTGTGCAGTGATGTGATGCAGGCACCCACACGACAGAGTCATGCTCTGTCAGTGGAGACAAAGGTAACAGCCTGCATGTGCTTGCTCGCCACGGGTACCTTCCAGTGACCAACAGGGGACACCACAAGCATAACACAGTCGGCCACATCATACATTCTCACCCAATTCCTCAGTGCACTGCTGCCACATGCTGCGGAGTACATCCATTTCCCCAGCACTGCAGTGGAGCGCACAGCAAACATACAGGAGTTCCACAGGGTAGCATGTATGCCTGGCATGCTAGGGGTGATAGATTGCACCCTTGTGGCCATTTGCATGCCACCTGGCCCTGATGGGGCCACCTATATGAACCGGAAGAGATATGCCAGTGTCAACTGCCAGGTGGTGTGTGTTGCCAGTGGGCGCATCATCAATGTCTGTGCCACGAACCCTGGAGGAGCACATGATTCATTCATATGGTACCAGTCAGCACTGTGCCATAGATTCAAGAGTGGGGACATCCCCACAGGACATCTAGTGGGTGAATATGCATGTAGAACTGACAAATCATAGGCAAAGGGGGGTAAGCCACAGGTGCCATGGGTGTGGCACACAGGGTTTGGGGCAGTCTGAGCCTGAACAAGACACTAACCTCCACTATCTCCACACAGGTGACAGTGGATACCCACTCCGTCCCTGGCTGCTCACACCCTACCGGCGGTCCACGACCCCATCGCAGCAACGATTCAATAAGGCACATGCCACCACATGCAACATCATTGAGCGGGTGTTTGGGATGCTGAAGGCGCGTTTCCGTTGCCTGAACACCTCTGGCAGTGCCCTACAGTATAGCCCCTCATAGGCCTGTGGGATATTCCTGGCCTGTTGTATCCTGCACAACATGGCCAAAGACTGTGGGATAGCTATACAGGTCAAAGAGGGGGACAGCGATGGGGACGCCGGTGACGCCGGTGATGATGGGGATGGGCAGCCCCCCTTGGACAACTGGACCCCCGACTGATCCGGCAGGCCCAGCTTCACCGGGACACCATCACAGAGGAACACTTCACCCAACACAGGTAAGTCATGGGGCCATGTGCAACCAACAGTGGCTAGGGCACAACCCACATACACACAGGGACACACACCAGGGGTGCATGATGGCAAGGGAAGTGGCAGGGCACAGAAACACACACATACAACCAGGGAGGGGTGAACAGTAACACGCCACATGGATGGACACACACACACACACACACACACACAATAGGCACAAAGTGCACAGGGGTCAGGTGCAAAACAGAGCTGGAACACAGACACTAAAAACACACATGTCCACAGGCCACCATGTCCACTGACTGTCCATGTGCGTGTGTCAGATGCTGGGCACCATTGCACTTTGGTGTACAGCGCAATGCAGGCATCATCATGCACATGCACCTGTGGACAGCAGTCGGGAGGGTGTGCAGGTGGTCTGTGTGTCTGCATGTAGGGCTGGGCACCCAATGGTGCACTGCCCACCAAAACACACATTGCACACAGGGCAGCACCAGACAGGGCCCGCACTGGGAGACAGCTCAGTCTTGCGGCACAGTGCCACGGCCGCCTTGGATGCATGGGCGGCCCCGCCGAGACCCAGCAGCACTGGCAGGCTGAGCATGGGCCTCATGGGGTGGCACCGATGGTCCACCAGGGGTTCCACTGTGTGAACGTGACTGTGCCTGCACAGGTGTCTGCAGCACGCCGAACATACCTGCACCAGGAGTGCTCGGGATGCCCACAGCTGAACCCGGCATCAACAGGGTGGGTGTCGCGCGATGCCGGGAATGGGGAGTGGATAGCGAACTGCGTGGTATGAGCGGCACAGGGGCATCTGACTGTGTGCCAATGTGGACATGACAGCGACCAACGCCTGTTTCTGCCTGTCAATGGTGGTGGTCACATCCATCCACAAATGGTCAATGCATGACAGGATCCTCTCGGTGTCCCTGCTGTGTCGCTCCTCAACCCAATGCAGAGCCACACACAGTGCCTCCACAGACATTGCAAACTGCATCTGCTGCTGTACTAATGCCTGCAGCAGGCGGGTGTGCTCGTCAAAGAGGTCGTCTGCCACATCGGCAACCTGTCCCTCAGGGTATGGAAGGGCCTGATGTTCAGCACCCCTTGAGGGTGGGCGCTGCTCACCAGGACCAGGTATGGGCATGTCCACAGGTGGTGCACATATGCCACCTCTGAACCCTGTACCCCCAGTCCCAGTGGGTGACTGCTGCTGCTGCCCCCCCTCTGCCTGCTGTGCCCAAGGGATCAGTTGTTCCACCACTGTGGCCGCAACAGTGCCACTGACCTGAACAGCCACCAGTGCTGCCCCACTGGTGCTGACGGGTGCAGCCTGGGACTGTGCTGACATGCTGGCACACACGTCGAAACCAGCCAGGTCCATGGGCGTGAGCTAGCCTGCTGTGTGTCCATTCTGTGACACACACATGTCAATGCCCATGATGATCGTTGCATCATCAATGGTGCAGGTCTGTGCCACAGCCACAGCCACAGCGTGCTGGCATGCTTGGACGCCAGACCACTGAGACACAGGAAGGGCACCCCCACACCTGTCTCAACTACATCAGTGTTGGCAGCCAGGCGTGCACACTGTTGCAATGCATGCTGGCTACCTGCGGAGGTGGATGGTCCCTCCTCCAACTCCAGATGGCTGTCCACAGTGGACAGGCCCTCCACCACTGACCCCTGCAGATGCACAGGATCTGTAACAGAAAGTAAGGACACGTTAGTGCATGTGATCTACCTTCACCCCCACAGACCATGACGTACCATGCAGTGATGGGCTACCACCTGTCTGGAAGCCACCTCCTGGAATGCCCTCAATGGCACTGTGCTGCATGCTTGCAGCAAGCTTGTCCTCTGCCAGAGTCAGCTGCACCACCTCCGTCTGGCCCCCGCCTGTTGCAGCACGTGCAGCCCTGATGGCAGCCACCTTCTCCTTCACCCTTCTCCTGTCGGTACCCATCTTCTTTTTACACTCCTGCACAGAGCGCTGGTGGCTGCTGTTCAGGTTGACGGCATGTGCCACACCCTTCCATGCAGCAGCACGGGCCTGAGGGGTGCCCCGCCGTCCACTGAGCAGTGGCTCCTCATCCAGGTAGGCCTCGAAGAGTGCCTCCATCTCAGCCTTAGTAAAATTAGGCCTCCTCTTCCGCCCACCATCATCCTCCTCACCCAGTCCTCGCTCTGTCATTTCTCAGCCTGTATGGGTGAGAGTGGTCACCTGTGACTGTGCAGTACAAAGCAATTCCCTGAGACCACAGTCCAGAACAGCACACAGCATGCAACTCACCTATAAACTGCAGTAACCGAATATGGCCACTGCAGAACAGTGTCACATTTTTATAGCGCAATCCATGCAAATTAGGTGTGGAGCAACTTTAATGACATGCAGATCGTGCTGCTGTGCCTTTGAATGGCTGATCGGATGATTTGCATATGACGGCTGAATATCGCACTGTTGCGCTTTGCGCAATAGGGTTGAACGTGCTGAGCCAATGGCGCAGTTCTGTGGCTGCGTAGTACACCACACTGCACATGCCCAGGTAGCTTACGCAGGCGTCTGCCGTGCTGATGACATGCTGTGCACGGTAGACAATTCAGGGCATGGCCACCATTGTGCCAGTGGCGCTATGGCGACGGTTACTACATGGCACTGTGGCACAACTGCGCAATAGTTCACGCTAGCAATGGCACACAGGTGACCAATCGCGCTAGACGCATAGACGTCTGATGGTGCTGTGCATGGCCTTGCGCCAGAGACCCATGACCCTGTGCCCGACCTTTGTCTCCTTGGCGCTATACATCTGGCATGTGTGCAGCTCTATCACGCTGTTTGGTGACAGGGCGATAAGGAATGGTGGCGCTGTACCGACAGCGCAATAGGGAATGGCGGCGATCTATTGCGCAGCAATTCCATGTGGGGTTGCCATGCTGCAGAGCACCATATTGCCTGCTATAGCACTGGAGATGGCATGCAGGAGAGCCCCCCAATTGAGTGCCCTTGAGCTGGCTAACCTTGTGGCCATTGTGGAGCCATGCTATGGCCCACTGTATGGTGAGGTGCCACTGGACAGGGCCAGGACCCAGGTCTGGCAAGAGGTGGCCACTGACCTGGAGGTGGCCACTGGCTGCAGGAGGATGGCTGAGCAATGCAAGCACCGGTATGGGGACCTGAGCTGGAGGGAGCCGGAGCTACTGGCATGTCTGCAGTTGCTTGCCAGGAGGGGCATGGTGCCTCATCCAGGTGGGTGATCCATCTACGCACCTGTATGGTCCATATGGGTAACACTGTCTTTTGTGTCCAGCACATGGGGAGGGATGGTCTAGGATTGGCTGTGGCGGTGTTTACGGGGTATGGGATGGATGGGTCTGGCTGGGTGGGTGGGCACACACATTGGGGCAGGGGAAATATGCTTTGGGTTTGTACTGATGTGTTGCTCTCCTTTTGTCTCCCACAGGCGTGGCAGAGTGGGGAAGGGCCATGGAGCAGCAGCGGAGGGTGGTGGAAGCAGAACGGGAGCGTATCGGGGAACAACCCCAATGCCAGCGACAGCCCAATGATGGTGAGTGCCATGACACCATGATTGCTATTGCATGCTGTGTGACAGGGTGGGGAGCAGGGCATGGCCACCATCCATGGACACCACTGCCATGCACGTGACATGTGACAGTCAGCACTGTCCAGTGGCACTGCACGTCTGGGAGAGCGTCAATGGTGGTCCATGCGTGCACTGGGCACATGGCTGTGGCACTGCCTGCCCACCGCATAGCCACTTTACTGTACGGCCTTGGTTGTGCTGTGTTGGACATGGGGTGTGTGTGTGTGTGTGCAGTGGTACACATGGCTGTTGCTGCCTGGTCGGGCATGTCTTGTGCACACGGTCACTGTGGGTGGGTGCACACCATCACAGAAGCGTGGCACATGGTTGTATGCCATGCATGATGGGTGGGCTGCAGGGGGATGGACAGTCACACCCATTGACTCTGATCCCTTGTCCTAGGTGTGCAGATACTCCTTTGCATAGAGTGTTCCATCCAGAATCTGGTTCGTGTTACGGCCGAATCCCTGGCCATACTGCAGGACCTCCATCAGCATGGGGTGAGGAGGAGATGGCGACCCCAGGAACGGCCCCAGGCAGCGGAGGAGCAGGCTGGATGCCACTGATTGAGCATAACCTCCCCCCTTTGACTGACCTTCACACCCCGCCTTCCCTCTCCCATTTGTTCACCCCTGCTCCTTACCCACCCCCACCTTGTTCCTGTCCCTCCACCTCATATATGTATATATGTATATAGATGTTGTTGTTCTATTTTTTGAATATAGTAATTTTGATATGAATACTGTGGCGGTCTCTGATTTGCAGCTGGCTATAGGTGCTCAGTTGCAGTGGTGTGCATGGCATCTGGGGTGGTCCACTCATGGGTATGTGTGTGTGTGGGGAAGTGTCTCTGGTGTGGGAGTGGCTATCAGTTGGTATCTGTGGTGTGTGTTGTTCTCTGTGCATTACATCACTGTGTGCAGTGGTCCATGGTGCCTGCTCCGTGTCCATTGTGCCCCTGTCAAACTGTCCTTGGCCTGTGCAGCTGACACCCTTGCATGTCTGTGGCCTGCGAGGTCTGCTGCCTTGTCAGTGGTGGCTGTCCCTGCAGGTCATCCACTGTGACCGTCACAATGCTGGGTTGCCTCCTGTCACTGGTGAGGTGCATGTTTGCCTCGGGTGACACTGTGGCCTCCGAGTTGCTGTCCCACCTCCATGCTGTGGCTTGTGTGTGTTGCAGGGGCTGTGCACCACTGTCTGTGACTTGTGATCCAGGCATATGCTGGTGGCATACAGGGCCACAGTTCATGCACACGGTGGGTGTCACCCCTGTGCCATGGTGGACTGCAGGCTGTGTGTGCACAGTTTACATGGGCCCACACTGGAGGCTTGATTGCCACACTACTGCGTCCCTGTGTTGGTTTCCCCGAGGGTATGGGTGTGTGTTTGCCCCTGCACTGTGTTGCATCCAGTGTGCTGCATGCTTCCACGCAGCACTGTGGGTGTCTGTGCTGGCTGCTGTGGCTCGTGGTGGGTCATGCTGTGACACTTGTCTACTGTGCAGGGTGCTGTATCAATGTCGGTGGTGTCAGGGGCACGCCCTTTCCTGTGTGGGGTACCTCTTGTGGTGAAACATGTTCGGTCTCTCAGCTGTTCCTCAGGGGGATTGTGCATGTTGGCACTGTGTCTGCCATTGTTGCATTGCCGTGTGCTGCCACCCACTGCTGGGTGCTCATGGTGGGTCTGGCTTGTATGGTTCTGTGGTGCACGAGGTTGCAGTGTAACAGTGGGGGGGGATGCATGGGGATTCCTGCAGTGCTGGTCACTGCTCATGGGAGGTGTCTTGGGGTCACGGTGCAGGGTGTGCTGTGCACGGGGGGGGCTGCTGTACCATGGGGTGGTCCGCCCTCCTTGTGTGGCAGTCTCAGCTTGCCGGTGGGTGTGCTGGGGCACCATGGCCCAGCTGTGCTTTGTTTGCTTGTTCCCATGAGCCGGTGGATATTCCATCCCTCCTCCAGCTGTGCTGTGCTTGGGGTGTTGGGGTGCATTGTCAGTTCTGCAGTGTGTTCCTGTGCCCATCTGTGGCATGGGTGGTGGGCCCCTGCCTACCCCCCTGGTTGCGCAGTTCCATTGCTCTGCTGCTGGGGGGCACCCTGCTTGCACTATGGCCCCCTCTGGGCTGCTCAGCTGGGCTGCCCTTGTTGCGCTATAGTGCATCGTATCTGCTCAGCTTCCCCTTCCTAGTTGCGCTATGGCGCAAGTTGTGCGATATTCAGATGTTGGCTGTTTGCGCAATTTGGCTTGCTCCTTTTTTGAATATCGCATCTATTGTGCATGGGCGCAATGGACTTGTGCTTGCTACTGCTATTGCGCACTTTTTGGGTGCAGTTTGAATATCCAGCCCTTTAAGTGCAAATTTCAGAGTTTAACATTAAACAGCCTACTCAGCCCTAACTATAGTGGCACTACTGTACCATATATAAAGGGCATTTTCAGTTTACCCCAACCAGGGCTGAATATAGCAACTTTAGGGCAATGCACTAATTTGCACTCAGGATATGGACTTTGTAAGGAGCAAACTAAGAGCTTTGAATAAGTAGAGAACTCAATAGTTGTTTTAATATATGCTCCATGTCCCAAATTATTGCCTGCATTTTACTAAAGTTTCAATCATGATTATTCTGTAAGAGATACACCAGAACATTGTTAAATGACTGTTGAAAGGAGGTCTGAACTGTATGCAGGCTCTGTTCACTGGTGTACAAAAAAGTGTCTTTGGCATACAAGTGAGTTGCAGTACCCAAGGAACAACTGGTTACTTGGTAGTACAAGACAATAGTAGGCAATATGCTCATCAGGATTGTCTCCCACTCAGAGTGGACGTATTTTATTCCAGAGGTTTTTAATCTTAAGTAACTGTCTAACCCATTTTAAAGCCATTTCTAGGTGGAAGATCAACCAGGACTTGGACAATCTGTTCCAGGCTTAGGCTGCCCTAAAAGTGAAGTAATTTTTTTTTTTTGTTCATATGTGTAATGGGTACCATCAGCTGCTTGTCATGCGATCTCAGGTTGATATCTTTTCTGCAATAAGATAATCCACATTGCCACATTAAATCAGGGTTCTGAAGTATCTTGTAGAGCATTAATAGGTCACCCCTTTTCCTTCTCTTCTCTTAGGAGAACAGCCCAGTTTCTGAAAGCCTTTTCCTGTATGTTTTATGCCTTAGCCTAGGTATCAATTTGTAGCCCTTCTTGGAACCTTCTCTACCATCTCAAAATCCTGCCTCAAATGTGGGATCCAAACAGGGGACCCATAATGCAAGTGAGGTCTAATGGGAGGGCTTGCCCGAGGTTCAATGTGAAGAATAGCTCCTCCCACAACCTCTTCATAAGCCCTCCTCTTGGACACCTCCCTTGCTTAGGGATGGCTTGTGTGGCTGTACATTCTCTGCTCCTGCTGCCTTGTTTCTTTCTCTGTTCTCCCCCCCATCCCTTTGTTCATTTTGTTTTTTCATTCTGCCCTGTTTGCGCTGTCTTCCCTGACTATTGCCTGTTTTCCGTCTCGCTGTCTTGCCTTTTTCCCTCTGTTTCTCTCCTGTTCTATTTTTTGTGGGGGGGCTTTCTCCACTCCTCCCCCAGTGCTGCTTACCAGGCATTCCGGCAGGCTATGCTGTCTTGCATGGCCCACTCTATCCCGCTTCCCATTGCACTTATTACACTTTGAGGTTTGCTGCTGACTCCAGCTTGCAGTACATGCCACGTTTTATTACTAGACAATGAGACCTGTGGTAACAGCTGAGGCTGATGTCTACTGAATTTGTTTACTTGGCCTGGACAGTGAGGAGGACCTATTTCGTTACAGGTCGCTAGCCCACTGGTTGCATACCTCTCATATGCCCTCTGCTTCTGCCCCGGTCCTCCAGATGCCTTACCTTGCTTTCTTCTCCTGCACTGCTGGGACCCTGCACCTACTCTCCACACCCATGCACTGGTTGCTTCTCGGCCTTTACCGTTCCTGCACAGTCTCCTCGCAGTAAGCATGCATGCTATGTGTCAGCCGTCTGACAAGCATTGAACCTCCAGGAGACCAATTGTTTCACACAGGCTTCTTTCTATGTTACTGTTTATTGTGAATGCATTGCTAACTCAATAACCATACTGAACTGCTGTAACTGGTACATGCAATTCTCTGGCATAGTCACTTTACAACTTTCGTTGCTGTTTCTGCAGGTTAGTCCACTCACAGCTTAAATCACAGCTCATTTTGAGCCAAATTTGACATTATCTTACCATGCTAGATATGTAAAGGCTTTTAGTAGTCTCTCTAACTGCCATACAACAGTGAAATTCATGAGGTAATACAATCAGCATGCCTTTGCATTTGTGTACCATTTTAAAACATTTGTGCTGACCCAACAGAGTGAATGGAGATTATTGCTGGAGTGACTAAACGTTACCCTGCTTGCATTGTAGACTCAGTGGTACTGAAACCAGTAGGCTGTACGCTAACCCTTGGTGTTCAGGTTAACTGTGCTCTCATGTAGTGCAAATACTTAACTTACAGCAAACAATACCAGTTTTCTGTCAATGATGGACATTTCTGGGCCTATGCCATAGCCAAAGGGAGCAGTCACTTTACTTTGTAGCTTTGGCTTTTACTTCACTTTTGCTATTCATTTCTACATAAATAATGCTGTTGTTTATTACTTGGGATAACTTTATCTGATATACAAATTGATAAGGGTTCAGAACAAAACAGCATGGCCATTGAAGTATGAGTAGTTTGTGTCAAACATAATGCAAACAAAGCAACATAAAGCATATCTAAAACCAGTATCCAACTTCATATACACAAAGCCAGAACCACTTAAATCACAGTAGCCACCATGCTTAGGCAATCAATCCATCCTCAATTCTAAGTGTGTTCCATACCATCACACTCTGTTTCCTTTTATCCATGTCATGTTCACCATCCTGTTCTGTTCACATCACCTTCCTGCGTCATCTTCCTGTACCTACTTTCTAGTCTGCTATCACTCCTTTCTGCAGCAATTGCATTTCAGCCAGCCCATACCAGCAGCATTCCAGTCTCTGGCCCTAATTCGCACCTTCTGAGGTGCTGAACATAGGCAGGCTTCCCCTGTCTACCGGGGATGGGAGTCCATTACGATCAATCCTTCCATTATCTTCCAGCTTGACATCCTTCGTCCTTAACTCTGCTTGATTGCATTGAGTGAAGGTTCTCTTTGCCCCAACGACCGGGGATGGGAGTCATGTCTACCTTCTACAGACTAATACCATACCATCTTTAAACATACCGGTTGCCACCTCCCTTCAGGAACGGAACCCTATTCCACTTGCCACTACACGTGCTCTGTCTCTATTTCTACTTGATAGAATATAATAACTGGTAGCCTGCCCGACTGCCACTGATGAGAATTGCATCTCCAGCTTACACAATGCTACAGTAAATTCCTACCTTATGCTAGATGCCATTTCCCGGGGGAATGGAACTCTCACACTCTGCATATCATAATCCTGCTACCAAAGCTGCTTCAGGTTACTAAGTCCCTGCTTGATGCCCTGCTGGCTCTTCTTCAGGGTCATGAATTTGTCATAAGTACTCCTCTAGCCTACCTTGTCTGCAGCCTAGACTCACCGTCCTCTTTGCTGCTTCCATCACCAGGAAATGATTCTGCCATGTAATGTCTCCA
Source organism: Neoceratodus forsteri (assembly GCA_016271365.2). Lineage (NCBI taxonomy): Eukaryota > Metazoa > Chordata > Ceratodontiformes > Ceratodontidae > Neoceratodus > Neoceratodus forsteri. The sequence continues at coordinate 310,019,839 of CM028133.1, forward strand.
ACCTTTGCATCCCTACCGACGGAGATTGCCATTCATTTGTGATCTCTAACTCACTCTCTGCATCTTGTAGTTCTCTCATCGGATGTAGTCTGAATCTTTCTGCTTCGTTTGTCCCTTCTGGAAGTATGTCACTGCTACATGTTGTAGCTGTTCCTCAGACCCACTTATAGGCACTTCAGCAGACCTCCACGCCTGGTCCATGGCCCTAGTTCGCTTTTCAGTCTCCGCTATCTGCGTCTCTTCCTCCTATCAGTTGCTGCTTCCCTTCAGAAATGAGGTATTGCCACTCCTCAAATCTTCCACCTCTCAGCTGCCTACAACTCAATTGAGGAACTAAGACCTCATCAATTCGATTTGCCTCCCTCCTGCCAATTTGCCAATTCCCCTTTCTTCGCTGGACACTTCCTGCTTTGAATGATTCCACCCTCCAGCATGTTCTTCCTTGGACCTTCATTATTTAGCCAATTAGCCTTTCCTTACCATATGTATCCAGCTTGTTCATTTACTCTCTCACACACTCCAAGTCAACTGCTTCATGGACTTCCTTGCTCAGGTCCCGTTCAGCTACCCTACAAGCCTGCCTTCTTTTTGCAGGTCTGAAACCTTATCCTTCGTCACCCCAGGTCGCTTCCAGCCTTCATTGGATACAGAACTTCCATGGCTCATCGTGCTTGGCTCAGCTCCTTCAGCCTTCCATGGATCATCATCATATGCCTTCCTTCAGCATTCTCGCACTTAGCTGTTCACCATGGAACTGATCTTGTCTTTCTCCTTCCACTCTGGATGTCATTTGGCTTCGCCTGGCCTATTGCTTCCTCCGCTTCGTCACTCCATTGCTCAGGATCCACTCCATACTTCCTTCTCCTATGCCTGCCTGACTCCACCTTGTTGGCTCAGGGATTAGTATTGTTTGCTGCAGCTCTCGTGAGCCTTGTACCTCACTTCCGTCAAGCACACCTACCAAGTCATCTGCGTTCATACAATCTAGCCACTACTGTTACTCCTGCTCTTCTACCAATACCTTCCACTACCATTTGATCATTTATTCATTGCTCTGGAGCAAACATTACTGCCAGTATACTTTCCTTCACTCATATGCCCTGCCTCTTCCGTGACCATCAAAGTCTTACACTGCCCAGCCAATGCTTCGCAATCATTCATGGACACTCCATTCACCTGGACAATAGGAAGATCTCCTCTGTCTCTACTGGATATACCCTCTGAGTCCTAACTCCTAGGATGCCACATTCCATTAGCCATCTTCCTACAGGGATTGGACTTATTTATTTTATTTTTTATTTAGTTTTTGTTGACCGGGTAAGTGCACTAGACAAATCCTGCCTATTTTCAGGCACGACCCGGGGGAGGGGGATACAGATGAATGCCAATTGACCTTGAACCAGATTAAGCTGTTGGTGGTATTTTTAGTGAATGAGGGAAATTTGTCCAGGACACCGGGGAACTTCCCCTACTCATCAGTAGGGGGACCCTTTTGACCGTTGAAGGATGGCTGAGTCAGTTGTTGTGCTGCCGCCTGAGGAGATGGATGTGCAGCAGGTCGAGGAGCCCATCTCCTCCTCCTTGGCTACGGCGCTGTTTGCGATGGATGCTCCTGCTGAAGTTACTGTGTCTGAACAAATTTTGGAGGCTGCCTGCTCGACAGCTTTACCTGTTTTAGATTGCTCGATTGAGTCTGTATTGCCTACTGTGGAGTCTCCTGACGTTGAGCTGCAAAAGCTGCTGCAGTTGGAAGAACGTCAGTATTTACTAAAGAAAAAGGAACTTTTGGAGCGTTTTCAGTCAAAATGTTTGGTGACTCCGGCTGGGGCTCCTGGACTTGTTGTTGACGCTAAGCAGTCGGTTTCCATGGTTACAGACCAAACGGAGGTTCAGACTGAGCCGAGCGTAGTCTTTCACCACTCAAAACAGGACCAAGCTGCTGCTACTGTTTTTTCTTTCAACACTGCACTGGACAAACCTCGCATGGAGTGAGTTACTCGTAAAGGGTGCCCCAGCAAACTTAGTTGGGCTGATGCCCCTGTTGTGGAAGGAGGTCCCTGGACTGTGGAAGACTCATTCCAGGCTGCAGACTGGGTGTGCTCCCTCTGATACTGGGTCTTGGATCTCGGGTTTTGCGCCCATTAAAATTCCGGGAGTCAAGCTATCACCTTCTTCTTCAACTCATACTATATCAGAGACTGTAAGTACTAACCTTGAGGCTGTAGCTACTGCATTACCTGTTGGGGTTTCTCTATCTGCTTTACCTAAGCCCACTTCTGAGCAGGAACCTCCTCCAGCTATGGACAATTTAAAGCATTCTCCTCTCCACTTGCCTTCGGATTTGGAACTTTGTCAAACCCCAGTTTTACAGCTGCTTAGTACAATAAGGGCTAGTTCTCCACTACGTGAGGTGGAGGCAGCTGAACTTAGTGACATTTCTGACTTTTCGGATATACCTAGAAATATTCCAGCTGATGTTAGGAATTTTCCACAGGCCTGTCATGGTGTGGAGGAGCAGCCCCCCTTTGCCCCTCCTAAAACCCCTCGGCCTTTTGCCTCCCTTTTTCATAATTCTACTCCTTCGGCTAAATGCCATAATACTGTTCACCTCTTATATAAAGGGGGTCTAGATACTTTTCCTGATAGGGTTTATGAGGATCGTACATTATTGAAAAGCAGTTTATTTTCATGTTTCTGAATTGTATGCCCTAATTCATGTGTCAGGTGAGAATATATTTGATGTCAGCTTTAAACTGGGGAGTGGCCTTGACAAGTTCTGGGTACGTTATCACCAGGTAAAGGCCACCCCTTTGTGGGCCCCTTTTGAGGTTCTTCCTCTTACCAGGCCTGCTCACAAAACTATTGCAGTTTTCTTCCGAAATGAAGGGGTCAGTGTTACCGATTTGCTGTTTTGGCTTAAACAATGTTGCACTGTAACTGGTCATTCAGTGGCTATATTTGACTCTGAGGGAATCTGGACTGGAGGATGGAGAATTAGGGTGATTTTACACTCAGAGGGTGGGGGTTTCCGCCATCTCCCTAATAGTTTTTTCTAGGTAGGGATAAAGGTGTTCTATTTTATTCTGGTCAACCCAGGACTTGTTATAAATGTGGGCTCCCAGGTCACATTAGTAGTGCTTGTGACCAGATGAAATGTTCCCTTTGTCACAAGACTGGTCATCTTAGTGGTCAATGTTCAACTCGGTTCCTGCAACCTTTGTGGGAAAGAAGGACATACGTGGCCTGTCCTGAGGCAGCCTCAGGAAATCCTCTCTGCTGATGGGGAGGAGAAAGCCTCTGGTTACTTTAGCCCAGAGGGAATTTAATAAAGCATCTACCACATGGTTAGCTGAGGATGTTCCTCCTTCTAAGTTGCCTGTTCCTACTGCCCCAGGCCCTCCACCCCCTAATGTGTCTGTAGCTTGTCCTGTTCCTGTTTTGCAGGAGACTTCTCCTCCTCCATTGTAGAACCTCCAGAACACTCCCCTGTTTTGCAAGCTGCCTCAGTACCCACCAGTGTTACTGAGGTCCTACCTGGCTCCATGCCTCCCCCCATGAAGTTGAGGATCCTCCTGAAAGGAGAATGTCGACCAGGAAAAGATCTACTGGGGCTCTGCCTACCCCTAAAATGCCTAAAACTTCACTGCATGATTCCTCTAATAGATTTTCAGTTTTTTTGGATGCTGATCACTCCAACACTGATTCAGCGTGTTCCTCAGCAGATTCTATTCTACCCAAAGATGCTACTGATTTATTGATACCTGATGAGGCGAAACCCCTCTACAACCTCACATAGAAAGGAAACCCAGGAAGAAAAGTGTTGATTTAGTCTCCCTTGTTTTTACGAATGCTCTTTTCCCCTCCATTCTTAATTTTGACGTCTAACGTCAATAGTATTAAGAATGTAGTTAAACAGAGTTCGGTGTTTTCATTTTTACAGACTTTCCCACCTGGAGTCTTTCTTTTACAAGATACTAGGCTCCACACTACTCTAGAACTTACTTTTTCCACTAAAGCATGGCTCTCTGGGATTTCCTTTTGGTCGATTGGCCCAGAACGTTGCATGAGGGTTGGTATCCTTTTTCACCATATTCAGCTTACTGTTGTTCGGGTGTTGGACCTCATCCCTGGTAGAGTATTGTTACTTGATTTCATTTTGGTCACTGTCCTTTTCCGAGTAATTAACACTTATGCACCCCAGACTAAAGCAGAGCGTACACTTCTTTTTCAACAAGTCAGTCCCTTTCTGCATATTGCTCATTATGTCATTTGGGGAGGTGATTTTAATTGCGGATTGAGTAAGTGGGATCGGGGTTCCGCCACCATGATGGAAAAAATATTTGGTGATATGGCTGCATTGAATAAGGCTGTGTGAGATGCTCGTCTCAAGGATGCTGTTTTTTCACATACAGGTGTGCGGGAGCAAACTATTTTTAAAGGGGCATTATCTTCCCGTATTGATTTTTTGTTTCTGTCTATTTCTTTGTTACTCCAGACTGCCTCTGTGGAACCAACTGCTTATTCTGACCATAGGCTTTTGAAGGTTTCCTTGGGCAAAGCAGTTGCTCCTATGGGACCCAGATACTGGAGATTAAATTCTAGACTTTTGCAGCAAGCTGATTTTCTACAGCTCATCTCCACTTTTTTGGCCTGTAGGAAATCCTTGTATCCCTTATATGATGATCCAGTGGTTTGGTGGATGGAAACTGAAACTGGCCCTTCGTTCCCTACTTATTTCCCATAGCAGATACTTTAGGAAGGGAACTTATTTTTTATATTTACAGGACAGAAAACAGCTACAACACTTGTATTCCCTCTCACAACTTACCCAACATGACTTTTCAGCCCAGATTGCTCATTTTCAGAAGAAGATGAAGCAATATCATTTAAATTTGTCTGTAGATCTTCAGTCACAGCAGCAACATGGTACACAGGGACAATTTGCTACCACTTGTCCCTTACTTAGCCATCGGGAGAAGGTACAGGCTAAATCTATTTCTGCTCTTTATGACCTACAGGGGGTGGTTCACACTGAGCAGGGTAGTGTTTTATGCATTGCATCTGCCTATGCTGCTTCTTTATTTACTGCCCAACCAGTTCAGCCTCTAGATTTTGTTTCTTTTTTTGGTAAAATTCAGGTTCCCCAGGCACCTCAAGATCACCTTTTATGCTAAAGGGCTCCTTTTCAGGCCCAGGAAGTAGCTACTGCCCTTCAATCTTTATCTGAAGGTAAAGCCCCTGGTCTGGATGGCCTCAACTCTGACGTTTACCATCTTTTACATGGTGAACTTTTGGAAGAACTAACCTCAGTTTATAATTCTATTGTGCAGACTCAAAATATCCCTTTTGACATGACTACAGGAATTCTCATTTTTATCTTTAAGAAAAAAAGTGATAAATTGGATCTATCTAATTGGAGGCATATTAGCCTCTTGAATAATGATTTTAACATTCTTTCCAAACTTTTGAACACAAGGCTGTTGACAGTGGTAAAGTTCTTGATTTCTCCACCACAATTTTGCACTGTGCCTGGGAACTCAATAACAGATCAAATACTTTTATTACGGGATCTATTTTTTCATGATTCTGTTTCACCACTGGATGGTTATGTGCTTTCCCTAGACCAGAGTTAAGCCTTTGATAATGTGGTGCATGTCTTTTTATTGCATGTACTACGCCATTATGGTATTCCTGCCACTTTTATAGCATGGCTACAGGCCCCTTATCGTACTGCCACTGTTCGCCCCTGTATTAATGGATTTTTAGGCCCTCATGTTCCTATTAATAAAGGTGTTCGACAAGGGTGTCCGATCAGTCCCCTTTTATATATATTTAGTATAGATCCTCTATTAAAGCTTCTCAATTCCACACCTGGTATTGCTCCAATTCAGATATTGAATTTTACGGTTCCTTATACTGCCTTGGCCTATGCGGATGATGTAGTTCTTTTGGTTGGGAATACCCAGTCTGCTGAAATGGCACTGACTGTCTGTACCACTGACAGTACATTCTCAGGAACCAGTTTGAACCTATCAAAAAGTACTGGGAAGCCCCTGGGTGGTCAGATTGTTCCTATTGATCACATAGCCAGTCTCCCTTATACATTAGGTCCTTTAAAAATCTTAGGCATTAAGTATAGGTCGTCCCAAATGGATATTGCAAACTGGGACAAGAAATTATTAATTGGATCACAAATGGTTCAGAATTGGAATAAGACCAAAATGAGTTATTGCAAACGTGTTTATTTGATAAGGACTTATCTGGTGCCTCTTTTTTTGTTTCTTAGTTCTGTTTTTCCTATTCCCAAGTCAAGGGAGGTTAAATTGTATAGCCTATTTTTCCAGTCCTTCTAGGGCAGTCGTCTGAATCCCACCAAAATAAATGTATTATATTTACCTCGCAATCAAGGTGGACAATAAATGATTAACCCTGTATTGTTTTTTTTCTGTCAGTTTTTGTATGCTAATTTGAAACCTTTATTTATTTCTCCTGATAAATACTGGTGTGATTTTTTTTTATTCAAACCATATTACCCTGGTTTGTAGCTTGGGATTTGGGTCATTTACATCACATTAAGCAGGTAGCCACTTCTCCATTGTATTTGCATGAGGTCTTTGTCAAGCTTCAGTCATGGGGGATCACTAGTAGACTTGTGATCTCAAAATCTAAAAAAACAGTTACAGTATATGCATTTGTTATGGAGAATCATTTTAGTGATTTGGACATCTTTCCAAAATGTCCGGTAATACATAAAGAGGCCTTATTAACCTTTCTGAATGAGAAGAGAATCCTACAACAATTTAAAGATCATCACTGGCTTAATTGTCATGAAAAACTGAATGTAAAGGCTAATCAAAAGCATAAACGGGTGGAGGAACGTATTTGTTCTAGACCTCGGTTCATTAATCAACCTGAAACCCTTCTGCATTTGTATTTTACTTGTACTTATATTGTTGATTTTTGTTAATTCCTATATGAAAAGTCCCATCTTTCTTTTTTTCCTACAACTTACATATCCTGCACTTATGTATGGTAGTTAGCCTAGCAACTGGGATATTTGGGACACAAGTACATTGACTGTAATTTTTGCTGTTATCAAATGGTTTATCTGGCATTCTAGATGTTTGTTCACTCTTCAGCAGCATGAACTTTCTTATTATGATTTGTATGGTAATATTTTCAAATCCCTACAGGAAGTTTATTTTTCTGAATCTAAAAGTCTCAGTAGGATCCACTTGCAGGCTATTTGGCAGAATTTGCCCTGGATTACTGACAATGACTTTCCAATTACTTGAAGACTCTCGTCAAGGCTTGTCCTTTCCTTTTTATTGTATTTGTTTATTATGGTTGCTATGGGAACAGCTTGTAATTTTTGTTGCTAAGTGTGATTTTGAGTTTTGTACTGTATGATTTCTTTAATAGTCTTCCCCTACTCTTTTCGATAAGTGCCATGGGATCTTTAACATCCACCTGAACTACCACCAATCTAGGCAGATGGGACCTCGGTTTAATGTCTCATCCGAAAGATGGCACCTCAGAAGTGCAGCACCCCTCTCATGCTGCAATACAGTGTCAGTACTGGGATATTAACCCAAGTGCCAGATATGGGAACCGAACCCACAGCCCTCTGATCTCCCGGCCTCAGAGGCGAGTGTGCTACCTACTGAGCCACTGACACTGCTTAAATCCTCCCATTTTATTGAGCCTGAGTAATCAGCATCTTCTACAGAAACCAGGAATCATAAGACAACCCATCCAATTATGGACTTCATCCACGTAACCCTACACCACTACCTACTCTACCGATGACTCGATAACCAAGTTGCTCGACTCCCACTTTTCAATGGTCATTGCTAGTGCTAGGAATTACATAAATATCATCCAGATTAGTCATCATGGGATCTTCATCGCCTAGCCAATTCCAGACTCTACATCATCCACATCTATGATTTCATTTCAGATGTCCATGTTTCTTACACAATTATGCGTACTGTCCAACTAGTATGTTTTGCCAGGTTAACCGTTATTTCAGTGGCCCCTTCAACCTCTTCTTCTCAAAATACCTTTGTTAATCTCAACAGTAAAGACCCTCAGCAAAAACTGACTCTCCTGAATTCTGTCCGGCAACCCATAACAGCCAAGTCAAATTCACTAATTCAGCATTGCATTCTAAGTGGTATTTATTGTCTATAGCTCTACCTCCAATGACATCCTGCATTTATTGAGTCACTATCAATTCAGCCTACAGACTCTTCCTGTCATGTGCCTCATGCTTTCTCATGTACTAAGGCATTAGGTTTCCCCATGACTTTAACAACGCATGCCTCCTTAGTGATCTTCTAAATGAGCACACCATAGGAATACCCACATGTAGTTCAGGCAGCGTGCCAGAATAGTATGAAGCATAATGCCATAAAACATTGTGACTATAGAAGCCACCAATTCCTTATACCTTAATTCCAAACATTCCTCATATACACTAGGTTACCATCTGGACTACTCCACAAACTATCTTCTGGCCTGCATGGATCACTTATGGTATTCTATTTACCAGACACTCAAACTGTTTTACTCATTTGCTCTGGGATACTTACCTAGTGACTGTCGCTCACTAATCGATTCTTTACCTTCAGATCACCGCAACTATTGAACCTTACACAAATCGAACCAGTCACTCATAATTTGTTCTAAATTGCACAACTATCACAGTGTACCGTCTCATCCTACATCGATGTCATCTTGCTCTCCGGCCTCATAACCTCCATGCACTTCCTTGGATATCTGTCCTTCGTCACTTCAGAAATACAGTCTACATTAGCCCTTCCTTAACTGGATCTACTTTACGCATAGGATTTTACAATCCCTACGAAAAGATGTACATCTCATCTTCAGGATCTTAATTTAAGTCATATCATCACTGACTCGAGACTGAACCATCATCCTCATAGCACTCAAAGATTCTTTTACAAATACTATTCTGGATATGTCCTTAGTGACTCCTTGTTCAATACAGAACTTCTAGCTTCCAGACTGTATCGTACCTTAGAGCCTCCTATAAGCGGGATATTTTGCCAATGACTCCTTCCACTAGTGCAGTTCCACCATACCCACCTCAGTACCTTATTGATACAGTCATTATCCCTTTACCCATTACAGTCCCATTGGACAAGCACCATTCATCATCCTGGATACTTAGACTTCCTCCATCTCCTTCACTTGGATGTAGTTATGCTCAGGTTTCTATTGCTCATTCAGAACTAATTCCACTTCAACCTTAGAATCACTCTAGATCGGCATCACCCATGGATTGAAGATGGATTATCATCTCGTCAAGCAACTCACTAACCTCAGCTCAGCTATGGTTATTAGAACCTAGATCCTTCTCCATTTAGTATGCCTAGAAGGACAGGCAGACCTCCGGCCATGGGTTCTCAGAGGTTTCCTCCACCTGGGGTGTTTCCTCTCCTGAGTACCAGGGGGGCATACTCTCCATGTGTTGGAGGAGGTATCTTTTCGGGCCTTCTATTCCCTACAAATGAATACCTACATACCTACTACTCAAGGGTGGGAATAGAGTAAAGCAACAAAAAGAACCATATGTTACACAAACACAAAACATAAATCTCTCCACATTGCTATTCCACAAACATTGAATGGGAGGGCTTGCCTGAGGTTCAATGTGGGGAATAGCTCCTCCCACAACCTCTTCATAAGCCCTCCTCTGGTTCAGCTCCCTTGCTTAGGGAGTGTTTTCATCCACCTCCTTCCCCTCCTCCTCCTTCTCCAGCGATCTTCTCACCCTTGCTCCTTGGCCTTCTATTCCCTACAAACTAATACCTACATACCTACTACTCAAGGGTGAGAACAGAATAAAGCCACAAAAGGAACCATATGTTACACAAGCATAAAACATCTATCTCTCTCTCCATTGCTATTCCACAAACATTAAATATATGTCTGATAGATGGGTAAGATGCATTGTACACTTCTGGTTCTGAATGATTTTTGGACTGACTTTAGTAATCTGTTGGCAGTATAGATAATTTTTTTACACTGGTCAGATGGGGACAACATGTTATTAATAGTTATACTTAGGTCTCTTTCTTCATCTACTGCTTGTATCAGCATTTTATTTAAGTTATAAGGGTATAGTTGGTTTTTATTTCTCAAAATGGAAAAACATGCATTTCTCCTGATTAAATTTAATTTTATTTGTTATTGCCCAGTCCTCAATGTTTTTTTAAATCCTGTACTAGAGAATGATACTTCTCTGGAGTGTTAACCTCTCCACCTAACTTGGTGTCATCAGCGAATTTGGCAATTGAGTTAGTCAATTTTTTTCTGAAGTCACTTATAAACAGGGGGCCAGATATTCAAAAGGGTTGTGCCATGCGCAATAGGGTTGTGCCTGCTCAAGTCCGAACTTGCTCCATTCTGCGATATTCAGCAGGAGGCAGTTGCACCACAGAAAACATGCTGAGCAACAGCGCAATGCAAATGAATGCATGCTGAGCTGGAGGGGGAGGAACCATGCATAAACTGCACAGCCCGATATTCAGCCGGGCTGTGCAGAGTTGTGCGAGCACAACCCCAACCTGCACCTGCACAACTTTGAGCCAAAAAAAAAAAAGGCTCAAGTCGAGGGCCACCCACAGGTGAGCTGCTGCATTGCAGGGTGCAACACAGCAGCTGACACCTGTGGTTGGCCCCCAACCCACTCCCTGTGCCCCCCCTGCAGCCCGATCACTGGCAGAAGACTGTAAAATCCCCACCACCACCCCCCACTGGCCTGATCATGGGCAGCAATGTGTCTCCCCAACACAGCCCGGGTGGTCCAGTGGACTGAAAATCCAGAACGCGGGATGTCAGAAATAAACACCCCCCCAACATAGCCCTGGTGGCTAGTGTCCCCCCACCCCAGCCACCTACATTCATTCACAAAACTGGACTGTCTTGTACGGTATGGGCTGCACGCCCATTGGCTCTTGCTCTGCACCAATGGGCATGCAGCCCTCACCGGCAGTCAGTCGGCGGTAGTGGCAGGCGGGTGGGATGCTGCCGCCCGCCAGCTGCCAGGGGTGAGTGTGGTGGCTTCGTGGGTGGTGGGGGGACACTAGCCACCAGGACCATGTTCGGTGGGGTTATTTATCCACTGGATCACCAGGGCTATGTTGGGGGTTATTTCTGACATCCCACGATTGGGATTTTCGGTCCACTGGACCACCAGGGCTAGGTTGGGGGGGTGTTTATTTCTGACATCCCGCGATCAGGATTTTCGGTCCACTGGACCACCAGGGCTATGTCCGGGGGGAGTTTGTTCAATTTTTACATCCCGTGATCGGGATTAGCCACTGGACCACCAGGGATGTATTTGGGAGGAGGGGGAGTTTGTTCAATTTTTACATCCCATGATCGGGATTATCCACTGGACCACCAGGGATGTATTTGGGAGGAGGGGGGGTTGTTTTAAACTAATACAGCCCATGATCGGGCTTTTCGGTCCACTGGACCACCAGGGATGTACTCGGGAGGAGGGGGATTGTTTTAACTAATACAGCCCATGACTGGGCTGCAGGGGGTGTCGGTCCCTGACGGCTGCTGCCTGGCAGGGCACCAGGTGCAAATCATCAGGGATCGGCGCACCTGCATGCTAATGGCATACAAATGGGGCCATAATCAGATGCAAATGGTCCCCCCTGCGCCTTGCATGAATTATGACCCCATTTGCATGTCACCTTTTAATATCAGAAATTAAGATAATAATGGTACTCTTAAGCCACCCCAAGCTGAATGCACCACTCTGACCACTTGCGGTGGTGCAAGTTCCACTGCACCATGCACAGTGGCTGTGGTCGGGGGGTGATATTCAAAGGAGTTGCTCAAGGGCGCAACTCCTTTGAATATCACACTGGCCACACCCCTGTGCAACTATTTTGTTCAGCGCAAGGGCTTGCACCACAAAATAGCACAGTTTGAATATCTGGCCCTGGACAAATAAAAGGGGGCCCAGGACAGATCCCTGAGGGACCACACTGGAGACCTGTCCCTCCTTTGACAAATATCTGTTTAAACTAACGTGATGAGTTCTAGTTTCCAGCCAACCGTTTACCCACCTAACTGCATAATAGTGGAAACCAAGTGAACTGAGCTTCTGCACCAGCTCACAATGTGGCACATAGAAACATAAAAACATACATAGAATTTGACAGCTGATAAGAACCACTTGGCCCACCTAGTCTTCCCATTTCCCTACCTGATGGATAAGCTGTAGATTCTAGTTAATCAACAGCTTACTTCCTCCTACCCCCAACTAGAATTGCCTATGTCTGTCCCATGCATTCTTGAATTCTCCCACTGCTCCCGACTCCACAACCTCCTCAGAAAGTCTGTTCCATGCATCCACAGCCCTCTCTGTGAAAAAATACTTTCTAACATTACCTCTGAGCCATCCCCCCTCTATCTTCAAATTGTCCCCCTTGTTCTTGCACATCTCTTTTTCTGAAAGATGCTATCCTCTTGTACTTTTGTTAATTCCCTTGAGATACTTGAAAGTTTCTATCATGTCCCCCCTCTTCCTCCTTTCCTCAAGGGTATATATATAAAGCTGCTTTAGCCTCTCCTCGTATGTCTTCTGGTGCAGACCCTGCACCATTTTGGTTGCCCTCCTCTTAACAACCTCCACTCTGTCTAAGGCTTTGCTGAGATGGAGTCTCCAGAATTGCACGCAGTACACCAGAAGGAGTCTCACCAACTGTCATTACAGAGGGATAACAACTTCCTGTTTTCTACTGTTAATGCCTCTCCCTGTGCATCCTAGTATCCCCCCAGCCCTCCTTATTGCCTCCTCACATTGCTTGCACACCTTTAGGTCATCTGATATAATTACTCCTAGGTCTCTTTTGATTTTTGTTGTTGTTATTAACTCACCCCCCATTGTGTACTCTTCCCCTGGGTTTTTGTTTCCCAGGTGCATTACCTTGCACTTCTTTGCATTGACTCTGAGCTGCCATATATTTGACCATTCCTCCAACCTTGCCAAGTCCCTTTTCATACTTTCCACCCCATCTTGTGTAGCCACCCTGCTGCAGATCTTTGTGTCATCTGCAAAGAGACATACTTTTCCTTCCAGGTGCTCTCCAATGTCACTTATAAAGACATTAGAGAGGACCAGTCCCAGTATTGAACCCTGCGGTACCCCACTAGTTACCCTCCTTTCTTCACTGTGGACTCCATTTACTATTACCCTTTGCATCCTGTTGTTCAGCCAGTTTTTTATCCAGGCTACCACCTTGGGACCCACTCCAAGGCTGACTAACTTGTATATTAATCTTTTGTGTGAGACTGTGACAAATGCCTTGCTAAAATCTAGGTAGACCATATCCACAGCCCCTCCCTAGTCTACTACTTTGGTCACCCAGTCGAAGAAATCTATTAGGTTCATCTGACATGACCTTTCTGCTGTGAAACCATGCTGCCTTGGGCCCTGTGCCCCTCTGGCCTCTAGGTACTCAAATATTCTTTCCTTCAGAAGTGATTCCATCATTTTCCCTACCACTGAGGTCAAACTAACTGGTCTGTAGTTTCCTGCCTCTGCCCTGTTCCCACTTTTGTGAAGTGGAATCACATCCGTCCTCCTCCAGTCCTCAGGTACCTCCCCATCCTCCCATGATTTGTTAAAGAGAGTAGTCCATGGTGCTACTAGTTCTACCCTTAGTTTTTTTAGAATTCTGGGGTGAATCCCATCAGGCCCCATTGCTTTGTCCACCCTCAGTTTCAAGAGTTCTTTCTAAACTCTTTCTTCTGTGAATGGACTGATATCAACCCCCCATCCAAAGTGTTTCTCTTGTTTGGTTTAGGTACCTCCTCCTCCTCTTCCGTTGTGAATATTGAGCAGAAATATTCATTCAGTAACCCTGCTTTTTCACTGTCACCCTCTGCCCATGTTCCCTCCCCTTTATTAAGTCTTTTTATTCCTCCCTTGGTCTTTCTTTGCTCCCTAATGTACCTATAAAAGGTTTTATCCCCCTTCTTAACAGAGTTGGCTATCTTTTCCTCAGTTTGTGCCTTTGCTATTCTGATTGCCTTCCCTGCCTCCTTCTGCTTTAACTGATAAAGTTCTCTGTCCTGCTCCTTCTGTGTTTCCTTATATTTCCTGAATGCTATCCTTTTCGCCTTAACCTTCTCTTCCACCTCTTTTGAGAACCATAGTGTTTTTTTCCTTCATTTGGTTTTGTTGATTTGCTTCACACAAAGGCTTGTTGCCTCTGTAATGGCTGTTTTGATTATTCCCATTGTTCCTCCACCCCTCCTTCTTGCCTGTTTGCTAGTACTTTTCTGAGGCACTCTCTCATTTTCCCAAAGTCAGCCCTCCTAAAGTCCAATACTCTTGTTTTTGTATGGCTTGACTCTATGGCTGTGTTTATTGTGAACCAGACTGTTTGGTGGTCACTTGTTCCCAGATGGCTACCCACTTCTAAATCTGAGATCCTTTCTCTGTCCCCATTTGAGAGTACCAGGTCTAAGATTGTTCCCTCCTGAGTGGGTTCCAACACTAGCTGTCTGAGGCATGCCCCTGTAGGGCATCAAGAATGACCCTGCTCTTGGATGTGCCTGCAGCAAAAGTGCTCCAGATAACATCTGGCATATTCAGGTCCCCCATCAACAATATCTCCCCTTTTTCTGCCATTGTAAGAATGCTTTCTATCATTTCCTTGTCCATTCCCTCCCCCTGAGATGGGGGTCTGTACACAAACCCCATGCGGATTGTGGTGCCATTTCCTATCTCCGGGGTGACCCATCGTGACCCATCAACTTCATGTTTAATCTTTAGTTCTGTTGCTTTAATCCCTTATTTTCCCTTATATAGAGAGCTGCTCCTCCTCCTATTTTACCCACCCTGTCCCTCCTGTAGATTGTGTATCCTGGTATGCTGACATCCCAGTCATGGTTCTCTGTGTACCATGTTTCAGTGATTGCCACAATATACAGGCATCCCTCTTCCATCAAGGCCACTAGTTCAGGGAGCTTGTTGCACAGACTGCAGGTATTGGTACCCATCACCCTCCATTTTTTTATTGCCTTACCCCATTTAGCCCCATCCCTGTCCTTACTGCCTTTTTCTGCATTTGCCACTGTCCTGCTCCCTACTGACTTCTCTACCTTGGTGTTTACCTCTCTAACTACTGTGTTTTGTGGGGGGGAGGCTGGGATTTCCCTGCTCCTTTTCAGTGCCTCACCCCTTGGCTAGTTTAAATGCTTGCCAATGAAGCATTTAAACCTATCACCTAGGATCCTGGTTCCCCCCCAGACAGATGCAGACCATTGTGCCAGTATAGGCCTGCATCCCTCCAGGTGGCTCCCCAGTCCCTAATGAAGCCAAACCCCTGTACTCCACACCAGTTTTTCAACCATCCATTGAATCCCATGATGCAGAGTACCATAGCATCATCCTTGCCATAGACAGGCAGCACCTCCGAGAAGGTTACCGTACATGCTACTTGTCTAAGGCCCCTCCCCAACTCTAAAAACTCCTCTTGCACTGCTTTGATCCCATTCTCAGCCAGGTCATTTGTCCCTAGGTGGACAATAACATCCAGCTCCCTCCCTCATGCAGCTGCTCCCGTGATCCTGAGGATTCGCTTCCTGTCCCTCAGAGCTGTGGTGCCAGGCAGGCACCTTACCTCCCATTCCCCTTCCTCCCCCATGTCTACACCCTAATGATTGAGTCCCCCACAAGGAGTTGTTTCCTTCCCCTGTGGGGTCTCGTGCCACCCTCCTGTGGGTCTTCTTTGTCATTTTATTTTAACCAGGAGACATACACTAGGCTTTAAGCTTGTTTACAGGTGTGACCTGGGAGCACAATGAAGTTAAGTGACTTGCTCAGGGTCACACAGTATGCAAGTGGGGGCTGTGGGATTCAAACCCAGGTCTCCAGGTTTGCAGCTCAGAGCCTTAAACCACTGCACTATACTTCCTCCTGTGGAGGTTCCCAGCATCCTCCTTGGTCTCCACTACAGGTGCCTCCATAGAGGAACCACTTTTCACCAGAACAGCATATGAATTGTGGAGAGGTACAACTGGAGGGATGCACCTCTGTTCCACCACCCTGTCCCTCCCTCCCTCCCTGAGCCCACCCTGGTCCAACTGCTCCTCTTTCTTTGCAACCTCTGTGGTAGCGGCTGTGGCCCTAGTGGTCCCTGGGTGGGGGGAAGAGGTTTCACAAATCCTAGCCAGGTCAGCCTGGAGATGGGCAACTTCCTCACTCAGACCAGAGAGGTGCCTGCAAATAGGGCAGCATTGCAGCCTCCAGAATGTCTCCCAGAACACTGCTACCCCACAGCCATTGCACTGCACCACTCCCATCTTGACTTATTTTGTGTCCCCTCTCCTGTTACTTTGTATGTTTACTGTCTCCTCCCTCTATGTATTTTTACACCTACTTTCCTACTGCCTATGTGCCCTTACAACTCTCGCCCTTCCTGTTCTGGAACAGAAACTTCCTGTAGCCTTCAATAGTCTCTTCCTTCCTTGCTCAGATTCAGACCTCCAGCAGCCAGCGGGGATAAAGATCTATTTTTAGTTTCCTTCATGGTTGATGAAACTAATGTGTCTCAGTGATCCTTCCCTTCCTACTGCCAAATGGGAAGTTCCTGTTGTCAGTCAAATCCAGTGGCTATAAAAGAAGAACTAGCTTAGGATGGGAGGGTGGAGCAGTGGGAAGGAGGGCAATTAGTAAGAAAAGCTGTAGTTCTAGTCAGCTGTTACTTGCTCTGAAAGCAAGATTCTCCTCTGTCAAAAACTAGCAGCAGGAAGCTGTAATTGGAGACAGCTGCTTTACTACTGCTCAAGCCACACACCCAATTAGCTTCTCCCTCTGCTCCTGACTCAGCAAAGTAAGTTGATACAGCCCCCTTCCTCAAACAGAGAAACACACAGTGACTTTCTTCACTTTTTTTTACTTAAATAAAACCCCCTGCTTCTAATAAAGTAAAACCCCCTGCTTCTAATAAAGTATCTGTTTGCTCAATCCCAACAGGCAACGACTCTTGCTGAGATAGAAGTGATTTATCAGTTAGAAAAGCTGTAGTTCTAGTCAGCTGTTACATACTCTGAAAGCAAGATTCTCCTCTGTCAAATGTCTTTCCAAAATCCAGCATCACCACATCCACTGGGTTCTTCTTGTCCAAACTGTTACTGATGTAATTGTAGAAGGTTATTAAATTCATTGTACATGATAACTCTCTTTGAACTCTGTGTTGTGTAAGGTTGATAAAACCCTTACTTTTTGCTTCTGTGTCAAATATTTTTTTTTATTATCACTCACAGATTTTTACCAAACCATTCAAAGTTAGTGAAGAAAAGTATAAACCTGAAGAAGTAGCCCTGTGGTTTATCCTTACTTACTGGAAGTCAAGAAGTGACGGCACCCTGAAAGGTAATATTTTGCAACCTTTCAAATAGGTAACTTTGGAGTCACTCTAGAGACATATACATAAAAACCAGACACCCTAACTTTGAGATCATAACATCTTCATCAGTGTTGTCAAAGGCTTTAGACAGGTCTATAAAAATGGCACATAAGGTCATGCCCTTATCATAGGCTAATAGAAGGTTCCATGTGACCATTGTAAGGGCTGTTGTAGTGCTATGGTGAGGGTAAAAATCCTAACTGCAAGGGTGCAAGACTATAATTACAAGTCAGATAATTGGAAAGTGGAGAAGCAATCAGCTTTTCCATAACTTTGGACCTGGTAGGTAACGTTGAGATAAGACAGTAGCTGAAAAGATCGCTCCTCACTCCTGATAGAGCCACTGCCACCTTCCAACTACTAGGGAAAGTGCCTAAAAAGATAGAAGGTGGAATATCTGTTAAATGCTGGAATTCCAGTACATCCAGGGGCAGCACATATTGATAAATGGTCATGGGGTCAGTCCTCCTACTCCTCCTCCTCAGCTCTTAGAAATTAATACATTTCCTGCCTCTCCACCTGTGCTGGAAGCACAACCATCACACAGCACCAATCTCTGTGGTACAACATGCATTACCATACATTGCACACTCTGGTAGCATACTGTGTGCTGCAGACTGACTAAAACTATAATGGCTACAGTCCCTACCCTGCCGCCTCATTCCATATTTTTGTTTGTTTGGAATGACAATAGGGGAATACTGACCAGTCTTTATTTTGATGTTGAGCAGATATGACAAGTGATGTATTTTTCTCACTACATGGCTATCCCTGCTTTTCTGCCTTCAGAAAATTTTAAACTGGAGTTTTTCCTCAGCAGGAGGTGACTTTTCAATGTACTTTGCTACATCCAAACTTGTCCCTGTTACATCTGAAAGAACTTGATTTTTTTCCCATTGATATTCAGGAAACTGCTAAAAATTTTTGTGACATTTGGAGCTAGACATGGGATCAGCTGTTTAATGCCGGACTTATATAGGCTGCTGCATTAGACAGTAAATTAGGATTCATGTGCTAGTAGTGGGTCCTTCCTTCTTTCCCACAACTTTAAAAAGTACTGAGATGTGGGGAGGGAAGCAACACATGTCACGGCTCTCCTTATTTTCCTATGATTCATAGGAAATATCCATTTTACTGTCACTACTACTGATGAGCCCCAGAACCCATTGGCACACTTGTTACCCTACCTACCCTACATACCAGGTGGGCTTTGCCATCTACAGGAGACCAAATCTCCCTTGTGGGATCACCCATTCTTCTCATCAGGGAGAGTCATGACCTCAGTGCCTCCCCAATTCATAAGAGAACCTATGAATAGATCCTTCTGCATTGGAAGCCACCCCCTCAAGTGGCAGATCCAACATTAATTAAGATCCTGAGGTAGTGGGACTTTTTTAATGTTTGCATGGAATAAACCAATCCAGCATAATATATTTCCAACACCACCAAAAGTAATTGTATCATAGCCCACTACCAAGTTATCATGTCCAGTACAAAATAACAGAAACACAAGTTTTCTGCCTGCTTGCTGACAGCTCATCCCCTTTAAGTCCATCACCATTCATTATTGCCACAGGATACCTTTTAAAACCTTAGGTCCAACACCGCCCCCTCAAGAGATAAGAGTGATAGTTATGTGTTCATACTATTCTCCATGCTTTTTCTGTGTCTCTTATGTGGTTAATATTTGTTTGGTGTTTGCTGCTGTCCTGAAATGCACCAGGCTAACAATAGATCTTTATTTGCAATTTTTATATCAGGCCTTGTGCTGTGCCATATACTTTCTTTTAATAATCTCACTATCTGAAACAGAGGTAAAAATAGGGTGACTAATGTCACTTATTAGTCCCGCTACTCTTGGTGCACTGTTGTGGTATGGCTGAACCATCCCTACATTGTGATTTAGATGACCAGCATAAAAGATACTAATGTATACTCTCACAATGTCAAGAGACTTAGCAACCCCGCACAGAGATGTAAGGTACTTAGTGCAATCAGTATTAGGACCAGTCCTCTTCAATGTCTTTATAAGCGACATTGCAGAAGGACTGGAAGGAAAAGTATGTCTCTTTGCAGATGACACTAAGATCTGCAACAGAGTTGATGCACAGGGTGGGGTGGAAAGGATGAGAAGGGACTTGGCAAGGTTAGAGGAATGGTCAAATGTATGGCAGCTTAGATTCAATGCTAAGAAGTGCAAGGTAATGCACCTGGGAAACAAAACCCAGGGAAGAGTACACAATGGGAGGAGATACTAACAACAACAAAATGGAAAGGGACCTGGGGGTAGTCATATCAGATGACCTAAAGGTGGGCAAGCAATGTGAGAAGGCAGCAAGGAGGGCTGGGGGGATACTGGGATGCATAGGGAGAGGCATCACCAGTAGAAAACAGGAAGTTATTATCCCTCTGTACAGACAGCTGGTGAGACCCCATCTGGAGTACTGTGTGCAGTTCTGGAGACCCAATCTCCGCAAAGACATAGACAGGATGGAAGCTGTCCAGAGGAGGGCAACTAAAATGGTGCAGGGTCTGCACCGGAGGACATATGAAGAGAGACTTAAGGAGCTTAATATGTATAGCCTTGAGGAAAGGAGGGAGAGGGGACATGATAGAAACTTTCAAGTACCTCAAGGGAATCAACAAAGTCCAAGAGGGTAGCATCTTTCAAAAAAAGAGGTGTGCAAGAACAAGAGGGCACAATTTGAAGATAGAGGGGGGTGCTCAGAGGTAATTTAAGGAAGTATTTTTTCACAGAGAGGGTTGTGGATGCATGGAATGGCCTTCTGGAGGAGGTTGTGGAGTCAAAATCAGTGGTGGAATTCAAGCATGCATGGGATAGTCATAAGGCAATTCTGGGGGGTGGGGGTAGGAAGAAGTAGGCTGCTGGTTAACTAGGATCTGCAGCTTATCCAGTAGGTAGGGAAATGGGCAGACTGGGTGGGCCAAGCGGTCCTTATCTGCCGTCACATTCTATGTTTCTATGTTTCTATGTTTCTATGTTTCTATGTTTCAATCAGAAAGGCACACTCTTCATGTATATTGCTACAGGAAACCCATCTATTGGGGGGTGAGCACCAGAAACTAGAAACCTTTGTTTTTTGCAAGTAGTGGCCTCTAGTTATTAGAAGGGAAAAGTTATAGTAGTTGTGGTGCTGGCAAAAAAAAAATAATTACCTCATCAACTTTGATGAGCATTCATGCATGGTTCGTGAACATCATCAGTGTTCACCAGCTACTCTTCAACTCAGTTCACGAACCAAGTTTGTGACGCATTCAACAACACAAAGTTCATAAAGTTGCTAAACCTTTAAATAACCATGTTGAACCTACAAAAAGATCCATTTGCATCATTTATTTGCATAGCAGAATAGAGTTTCCCACTGTAAAAGATAAAAAACCATCACAAAATCAAAATTTATTTAGTTTAGAAGTGGAAAAATTAACTATTTGAGCACCCAAAAGGATTAACAACACATTTTAAAAGAGTTGCATATGTCTATATATATATATATATATTATATACATTTATATATTATACTGGTGCGGTAGCACCAGTATATTAGGGCTGAGTGCAAACATCTATGTTAAAACCAAATTTGTGAACCTTAATAACTTTGGGATTGTTTAACGGATTCACATGACATTTGGCATGCATAAACTCTATGGGCAGATCTCTTGACTATGCAAATTTTGTGTGAATCTGTTAAGAAGTTTTAAAGTTATTAAAGTTCATGAATCCCTAAATTTACCAGTTTTTTGCCTTTTCTTTGTCCCCTTGTATCTCAGAAACTGCTTCAGGTTGTAGTCAGAAACTTTCAGGGTAGAATGCCTTTGCCTCACAGATGTGCCCTTTGAAGATTTGGTGAAAAAAATATTAATCCATTCAAACGTTATTACATTTTTAATTTTACCATTATTTCCTATGGGAAAACTTAAATGTTCTGCACAAAAATACTTTTATTTTCGCATACAGTCTTCCAGTTTTGCATAATTTGCACCTTAATAACTTTGCAACCATTCAGCAGATGTGCATGAACCTTTGCATGCATAATCTCGTGTGGTGGTTCTGTTGATGTGACTAATTTCATGTGAATCGTACATATGGTTTCTGAAATACTGTGTCTCAAACATCCTTAAATGTATGTTTTTTTTCCATTGTCGCAGTCACCCAGTGTTGCATGTTTGCACCTTAACAACTTTACAACCATTCAACGGATGTGTATAAAATATTTTATGCACAATCTCTTGGGGTTGGTCTGTTGATGTGGCAAATTTCATTTGAATCGCTTGTGTGCTTTCCAAGATACTGTTTGCAGTTGCGGCATGAAATCACCTTTTGGGACCAATTAACAGTGCTAGTGTTCATGAGGTGAGGTCCCAAAAAGCTCATGTTGGCAGTCCCGATGGGCCATCTGCCCTCTTATGCCTTTAAAAATGAGCAAACTGAGAAAAGTTGGTGAAAACATTCCTAAAAATGGCAGAGTTGCATGCGTTCACCAAAATGTTTCTATGCATGCTCATAACTTTGGTAATTTTTAATATTTTGACTCCAAATTTTTAATGTAGCCATTTTTTCACAGGTATCCAGTGATATGAGCAAAGCAAACTGAGCAATTCAAAATAAGTGACTCAATATGCGTGCCCAGAATAACAGACGACCATGAAAGGATAGTGAGGGGTGTGAATAGCAAGGTAGGGGGGACAGAATAGTGAACATTGAGGAGGTTAGCCTGTGTACAGGTAGCAGGTTAAGTAACTGAAGTGAGTGAAGAGCTGCCAAGCTGGCCATCTGGCATTGTGGTTATGCTCACTGCCCATGATGTGGAAGGACCCAGGTTTGGGACTGCACGCAGGTGCGTATAATTTTTGCTTCTTGCTGTGGCAGTGTACTTAACTATTTGTTTTGTGACCTCCTGTCCCACCCGGTTATTCCCCCACCCACGGGTTGTCCCTCCTGGAAAGGTCACCCCTTCCCAGTGTCCACCCCCGGTTGATTATTTTAGTTAGGGGGGACTTGCCCCCTGTAAAGGGGTGCAAGGGGCGTAGCCCCTCCTTGCATAAAATGCAGGTCCGAAAAGTCATCAAATTTGTATTCAGCAGTGTTGATCGCTGATTTTGTTGTTGACATTTTGTAGTCACCCTTATGAAAGTCATGATTAAAGACTTGCTGTTACCACATGGAACCTTTTCACACCACCTCATGATCAGTACAGCTGTCATTTTTCACATTCTGCCCGAAACATGTTTTTGCACCTGTGTCATAGAATGGAGTTTTGGCATGCATTTGTAAATTTTTACCTTTGGGTTTTGTGAGGTTGGGTCATAAGAAGACTATGTTGAAACTTTGGGGTCAAAATATGAAAAAATGGCAAAGTTATAACTATCCATTCCAATTTTGCTACACCCAGTCGTAACTTCAGAAATTTTAAATATTTTGACCACAGATTTTCAACATAGCCTTCTTATTAGCAGACCCCTTGTATGTCACAGCTGTCATTTTTCAAATCCTGCCCAAAATGTGTTTTTGCATCTGTGGCATGGAAGGGCATTGCAGTCGTGCAGAATTAAATTTTGGCATGGATTCGAAAATGTTTTGTACCGGTGTACATAAGGTGGGGGTAGTAAGATGACTATGCTGACAATTTGGTCACTGTTGTCCAATGAATGGAAGCAAAAGGCCCAGAGGGCCCTATGCTTCCAAAGCTACATACATACATATATAGTATGTATCTGTGGAATACTAATGCTCACTCCATTCTCCTATGCCATACCCATCTTACCTTACTTACTCATGGAATGGGGTGAGCATTAGTGTTCACAACCTCAAAACACACCCCTCTTCCCCTCTTGCCTGTTCCTGCATGCACAGTGTGGGTGTGGTCTTAGACTTGGGAACCCTAAGGTCTCATTTCCCTGCTTTTGATGCTTCAGCCCTAATGGTGCATTAAAGTTATTTTCAATGTGTGTATATATATATATCTACAAAGAACCACAGCGTGCAAGCACTGAGGCAATGGTTACCCCACCCTTACCCTTTGGGGTAATCATTGCCTCAGTGCTTGTGCACTGTGGTTCTTTGTTTTCTAACTTGTTTTTTGTTTTAATTGGGTTCACCACAACATAACCCAGATAGACCATCTCAGGGTAGCTGGTTCATGCCAGTGGGGTGTCAAACAGATGAGGCACACTGATGAGTCCTGGTAGGATGGAACACATGTCAGTTTCTTCTGTTGGCACCCTTTGCAAACTGTGTGAGAGGCCTTTTGGCACCATGTATTTCTGCTTAAAGTTGAACCAGCATAATATTCCGTGGTGATTTGCATATGCAGTCCATGATGCTTATCATTATGAGGGCACATGTAATTTTGTATTTTTTTTATGTATATATATTATTATTATTGGGATGTGGTTGTGCCCCTAGAGTTAGGGTTGGTACAGCACTTCAATGTTAAATCTCAATTTTTCCACCTTAATAACTCTGTTTTTTTTGATGAAATAGCCCAAAATTTAGCATGCACGGTCATTCTGCCAGTGTGGCAAGATTTAGAAAGTTTCCTGATGGCATCTTGTATGATTTTTGAGATATACAGTGGTGAAAACAGAAAACAATAATTTTCGTTTCCCATAGGTTAACATGGGATTTTTTTTGCCATGATCTACAGTCCACAGAGAATGAAAAAAGCCTCTGTAATTTTTATGGATGATGGGGTGTGTGCCAAGGGTGTGTCTTTGGATCATGTGTTTAAAAAAATATACCATTTTTGAATTATAACAATTTTTGTGATAGCCTCAAGACAAGCAGGTAAATGAAAACAGTTTGAACAGTAAATTTGATGTTTGAACTGTAAATTTACTGGTCCTGCTCAGAGAAAATACTTTTCATGTTATCAGCCAACTTGTTTTTCTAACAATTTACAAAATAGTGCTATACACAACTACTGCATGGTAAGAACACCTATATTTAGGTCTCAGTGACATGCCTATCATAGGAATCATAGGAATCAAAGGAAATATCAAGCATTATGGACTTTAATCTTTATAGCTTGCCAATCCCCTGGTATTTAGAACTCGGTAGTTCTAGCCCTACAAACTAGATCTAGTCTTGCCTTAAAGGCACCCATGTTAGGGCTATCTACCACTACAGATGGGAGTTTGTTCCATGATGAAATCACCCTTTGCTGAACCAATTTTTTCTCATAATCAAATTCCACCTTGGCAGAAAGAGTTGTTTATTACGTCTCCTACCACTGTACCAACTGGTCTTAAGTTTGATGTTTGTCTTAAAATTAGTATATCTCCATGGCAAATATGTATTTTTGCACTGAAAACCATGTCCACTGTCCCTCGCTAAGTAATCACTGTTTTTTTTTTACTGTTCAGAATTTACTGTTCAAACTGTAAATAACCAGTTGCACTTATTTACAGTTCAAATAGTAAAGTCTGAAACATTAAAAAAACTAACCATAATTACTTAGCGAGTCATGGGGGACATGATTTTTAGTGAAAAAAACCCCACATATTTGCCTATGTAGATATATTCATCTAGTACAACTTTGTGCTATAACTGCAATTCTTCCATCTTCCCATGCCCCCGGGTACAGTTAGTCATACAATCAGACAACTCTCATGATTGTGTAGTAGCAGTAGAACAGGGGATGTTTAAGTCTGACACATCTGTATATTGCTCCATGCCATGGTGTTGCATTCAGCTGGTGTTGCAGGGCTGTTATAAACAGCTGTGGGATGTGAGGGGTGGGGTACTGTCTGGTCGGGAACCACACAGTACAGAGAGACACTCAGTGGTGTTGATTGGGATGGGTCAGGGTGAAGGGTAGCTCCTGCATTTGTTAGGGCAAGGTTCACCTACTGTCATATGTGCATGTGCAGGTGATTAATGACAGTGATATCATCAGTTCATTGTACTGTTGTGCTGGAGAGTCATGGTCATTCAAACCTGGCTGTCAAAGCAAAGCAGCATGGTATGCCAATAGACACCTGATATCGTGGAGCAGCAGTCTGAAAGACTGTCAGTCCAGGACATGTGCCGCAGCTGTATGTCCATAGCCACTGTGTTAGTGCAGTAAGTTGCAGTTGCAGGGTGGTTGTGAAGACCCATCTGACAGTGTTGGGGGGGTGATATTGGTGATCAAGCACAGGACACAGCAGAGACAGATAGACATACATGTAGTGCAAAGTAATAGCAGTCAGGTACTAAAGGGCAGCATAGGCGCCTGGCGGGCAGGGCCAGATTAAGACATTGGCAACATAGGTAAGCCTGATGGGGGAGTGGCTCAGCCACGACTGGTGAGAATTTTAATTGGGGGCCCTCTGTTGTTGTCTGTCTGCTACACTGCACTCATCTTCTGTTTTTATGGGTCCCCTTCATTGGTTGGATCGCCAATACCAAAGGAATTGAGAGAGCCAGGTGCCAGAGTCTGGCTACTGCCAGAAAGCCTCAGCCGTGAGCCACTTCATGGTTCCATGAGATCATAGAAGTTCGGAGAGCTGCTGCCACTATTTTTTATATCTTATTTATTATAGTTCAAGTGCTGCAGGCTATGGTTAATCAATATAAAGTCTGCTAGTTGGCACTGACTGTGTTGATAAAAAGTTTGAGCTATGTGGTATGCTCGAAAATTAATCCTTTGTTTACCTTATTGTTTAGAAAGTTGGGCTCAGAGTGTGTTTCTGCTTAAATTGAGAGAGCACCGATTCCACAGTTCTGTCACTATGCATTTAAAAAGCATACAGGATTCATTAGTTTTAGCTGTTTTATTAAATTTTGATTTATTTGTGTTATTTTATTGTGATATGTGAATTTCATGCTGCTTCATCACATGGCATCCATCCTTGAAAGACTGTAGTAAAGTCACATTTTTTTTACAATACATCACCGAGCTTGATGAACACGGTATTTCTCCAGGATTTTGCTCAGCAGGGTTGTTTTTCTTTTACTATGCCTATGGTTGGACTTTACTAGGGCACAGCATCTTTGACAGTCCACATATTCATTGTTCTTCAAAGCAGTACGGTTCATTAGAAAATGCAATACCTAACTGTATAGATTTTTTGTTGTAAATAGCAATTCTGTTACGCAGATTAAATATTATAAAAAGCAAATTTATTTGATTTAACTCATAATGCTGTACGGTAGTTTCTAATGATTAATGGTAAAAATGGTCAGATTTCACATGTCAGTCTACAGTAACATTTGTGCACTACAATAAAACAAGCAGTGCAGCTGGAGGGAGCTACAGTATATAGCTCATCACTGATCTTTAGACTGAGCTGCACTATTCTAGTTTGAAAACATTGCGCTATAAAAAGGAAACAAGATAAGCACTTTCTGGGTGTTTTACAGCTGTAATGTCTTTGCCTGGTGTCTCAGCATGTAATAGATTATTCACAGTCTTTAGTTACTGAACAGATACAGGCAGGCAGCAGGAAGATAGCTGCTGAGTAGAGGCCGGGCTATGCTGTCCCGTGTTAATGCTGTGGTAGGTTTTAATGTTTATTACTACTTTATTTCTTCTCTGCCAGTTAATAGAAGTTGTCTTGCTCCATATGGTTCCCTGCCTAGAACTTTACTTTGTTACCATGCTGTTGCATAGGAAGGAGGCAGGGTGTCACTAGAAAAAAGTAGTATCTAATATCCTCAGTATAGATCTGTATTTTTAAATCTGCATATTGATTATTATTTAAGGGTCCCTGGTAGTCAGTAAAGTTGCAGCATTACATCTCCAATTAATATTCTACGAGATATGTTGGCACTTTACCTGTCCTCTGTATTTTTCAGAGTTGTTTTTTATGTGAGGGCGTAAGTGATGATGTATCTTGTAACTAACTAGTTAAAAAATATGTACATTTATTTGAATTTTTATGGTCACCTAGACTGTTACTGATATATGTCTGAAGTTTGTACCAATGGACAGGCTCTCATGGAAACAAGATATAAAATCAAGCGGGGCTTTCCTGGGATCCTAATGGTTACAAACCTAAGAGAATTTATAAATGGTTAAAGTAGAATAATGTGTGCCTTAAACAGTCAGCAGCTTTGGGTTTCTTGGACTACGGCAACATAAAAGTCAGAAATAAATTTCCTGCATGCCAAGGACACACTGTTTAATCAGAAATGATCATTTATTCCTTTTACCTTGCAGATTCCGAGATAGTAGGCAAATATATTTTCACCTCAGATGGTCATTCTTAGAATCCCAGGCTGAGGTTGAACCATGTGTGCCTGTCTGCTACTTAATTGTCTGTAAGACAAAAAAGAATAAGCAGATTATATTTTAAAATTATTTTACTGTGTGACTTAGAGTGCATGAGAGTTGGTTCAGACTTCTAAACATTTATCTGTTGCCTACAAGGTTACTTCAATGGTGACTGCAAGCCATACAGTTTACATTGCTAAAGAAAAAGTCTGCACCCTTAGAAACATTGCTGTGACCCCCTGTAGTTAAGTAGTGCTTTATGACATAAAAACACATACCGTTCCCACAGGCAAATAAGGCTATGATTACACTATCTCAAAAAGTAAGGAAATTCATTGCAAAAAACTACATTAATGCATCAGTTAGGGTTAGTTTTAAAGTGTCAAAAGCTGGTAAATTTGACGTTAGGGTTTTCAACCCTAACACTCCACCCCCACCCCCCCAAGCAGCAAAAGGACAAGACCACATAAGCAACCACACACAGCCATCATTGGATAAGACAAAAAACATAAAATGGTTGTCGCTGCAGACAGAAATCCATGATACTGGTGGATGCCTGGAGAATCTTCCCAGTGTAGGTGGTGGGGGCAAAAATTGTAACGGGATTTAAGAATGCATGGGGTAGGCATAAGGGAACCTTAGTGGTAAGGAAAAGGGGGGAGCAGGAGATCAAGTAAGGTCTGCGGTGTTACAGTGGGTAGGAAAATGGCAGACTAGGTGGGCAATGCATTCCTTTCAGCCTTTCTGTAGTCTCATGTATCCATGGATACCATAAAACATACACACAGTTGATGGGCCTGAGCTTCTGCAGCTGCAGGTGTAACACATACACACCGACCTCTGGGTGCAGAAGTGCAGATACCACAACATCCATGATATGAAAAGTGCAGCAGTACTTCTGTCTGCAGAAGCAAAGTCCCCTGAGGATCCTGTGTCTCTTCAAAGGTTTTCTATATGCAAGGGGCTTGCTCTTCTGGAGTCAGAAGTTGATGTATGCCTTACACCTCTGGCTGAAGAAATACAGAGCCCTCTTTACTACAGAAAGGCGGGCCCCATAAGGCATAGAAAAAAGAAGTCCTGTACTTTGGATTTAATGGGTTTGTATCTGGATGGAGGGGGATCTGCTTCTGTACACAGAAGCAGTGTGGTGATTTCAGTATAGAAATATAGAAACATAGAATTTGATGGCAGATAAGGATAGCTTTGTCCAGCTAGTCTGCCATTTTCCTACCTACTGTAACACCGCAGACCCTACTTGATCTCCAGCTCCCCCCCCCTTTCCTTACCAGTATGGTTCCCTTATGCCTACCCCATGCATTCTTGAATCCTGTTATCATTTTTCCCCCCACCACCTACACTTGTAGGATATTCCAGGCATCCACCAATATCCAATAGCATTTTGATTGGCTAGGACACAAAGATTAGCAGGCGGGCATTTTTGAATAGAACCTGCTTAAAAAAGTACCAATTTCGGGGGGGACCCATTATCTTCAGAATCCATGGGTACCCCAAATTTGCAAAACTGGCATGTCACCATTTTCTCATACTCCCTAAGTGAGACCTAAACCACTGTCCAATATTCCTTTTTACCTCCAGGCAAAACTTGGAGGGAAAACTCTGTGAAAACCATAAAACAATCGCACATGTTACAAAAAGGAAGTGGGTCAAAAAGTGGAAATACTCACAGAACAGCAGCTCTGCTACAGCTAGAGTGTATCAGAGAAATGGCATTTCATTCATTTTCCATACCTCAGATGGACGTTCATCTGTGCTATGGAAAATGAACAAAATGCTGCTCCCCTCATGCACACTAGCAGTACTGGAGCAACCACTCTCTCAGCTGCTGTTATTGCACTCCTTAGCCTGCAGAAAGAAAAGTTTTTTATTTCTGTTTTAAATTAGCAGCAATAGCATGTTGTGTGCTGCACGCCACTGCCAACAGCTTCTCTGGCTCACCCCACCTCCAACCATGCATGAACCAAGATGGACAAAAAAAAAACACAGTAAGATATATATTTTTTTTAACTCCACACAATCCAGTACCTTGATGTCCTTTCTTCTGCAGTCCTGTCCTTCTGGTGCACACTACCCCATGCACCAAAGTTATGAGTCGACAAGTGTCCAGGATGCCGGGGGGGGGGGCATCTTGCTGATATCATGTGAATGGCACACAAAAAAAGAAAAGAAACTCAAGCCTCTAACTACCATGGCAACTTCAAACATAGGGAGATGGGGGGGAAGATGCCAAAGACAGTACTGCTTTCAAAACAATAGCTACGGTACTACTAGTGTCAATACTATCAGTATGCAGACAGCGGAAAAAACAAAATTCTAAAGCAGGCAGAGGAACTATTTTATTACAAAACTCACTTTAAAATAATTTTTTATTAACATTTTTTTTATTAAACTTTTTTTTTTAACTGTGCCCATTTTCTAAGCACAATAATACCCTCCGGAGTGGGCGGTAGGAATACCGGGCCTTCCAGTGGCTATAAGGCCCTCCGCTTGTGGCATCGGGCCTCATGATGCCCCTGGGTGGTCCAGTATTCCCCAATACCACCCACCCTGTCAGGTATTATTGCTTACTTATAAAAGCAGGGTATTTCTGGTCACCAAAAATATTGATGGACACTATCCATAAATGTTCTGTGGAGGAACTTCATGATCTTTCTCTGACTGTTATGAATCTTTATGTTCAAGAATGTTCATGAACACAGTTTGCACATTTATTGTTCTTGCATAATTTGTGAACATTCATAAACATGATCGCTGAACTCTGATGCACACTCATGGACTCAGTTCATGAAATATTCATGAAAAATTCATGAATGTTCAAGAATAGTTCATGATCAGTTTGCCTGTGCATTCCCCAGACTACTCTATTTCAAGCTATAGGATTGTATGAGGACCCACAAGGCCATTTGGATTTCCTTTCCAGAACATACATGAGGAAAGGATGTAACACTGTTATGTTTGTATTTGCCACCAGGCATTGACACCCCCTATTATTGCTGCCTTCCTTAGTAAAATCCTACAACATCAAGAAGGGGTTCTACTGCTAGGGGAGATCATAATATGGTATATGATAAAGCAGATACAACTAATCTGAATACAACAGAAATAGGGATACAAAAAAAGCGTAGGCCACTACTTAAAGAGCTAGTAGATCCAAAATAGACAAACAGGAAAATGATTAAAATTTTAAGAAGTAGTCGGTTGTAACTTTTTATTCCTAAAGTATTTTTCCTTTTCCTTTTGATCATTAGAGTGTTTCAATGTGATAATGTGCTGGATGTGTGGAAGACCTCTCAGTCTGGCAGCTGACATATCTATCTCTAGTCCACCCCCACTATATCGTCAGCATTGTGATCTCACTGACAGTGACATCACAGGTGACCGAACTGGCAGCTACTGAGTGGCTCTTCATAAGCAGCAGTGATGTCATGGTCAGTGAGGTCACAGTGCTGATGATGTAGTTGGTGGAACAGTGCTAGATATGTCAGCTGCCAGGCAGAGTATTGTTCTACACAGCACACCTTTTAACATCAGGACACAAATCTTCCAATTAACCAAAGGGAAAAGAAAAAGTACTTCAGATAGAAAAGGAAATGGTTGACTGCTTTTACAAAATAATATTAGTTTTATGCAGTATACCAGCTTTTTAATTCCTTTGCATGGGTGGACACCTGGTGCTCACTCAGTCCCATTGAACACTGCTACATTGCACATTGCTACACACATTTTTCCATTCCACATCAAATATACACGAGGATTGATTGGTTCACATATCAAAGGAACATCTTGGCTTACTGGCAGACTACACTATCCTGCCAATTTGTTTAAAAGATCATGCTCCTCTTACGATTAAATTACACCGGTGTCCAATTATAGGTAAGACACTATGTTGTTTCAATAATTCTTTACTAAATTCATTGGACTTCCAGGGCATGGTCAGAAACAGGACTGAGAAGATAACAGAAGAAAATTCAAGCCCAGATATCTCACTGGGGATACTATGGGAACACTATAAAAGTGATGCACCATGGACATCTAATTAGCTACTCTATAAAGCTAAAGAAACAAAGAGAAAAAAGTTTCTCCACATACAACAACAGTTAACTGATGCACAGCTGTTGCACATGCAGGGAGATGCAGTTGAGTTATCTCTACACTCACAAAATTGAAATAAAAGTCCAGCAAATTCTTAATGTAAAAAAAAGAGAGATGGATTTACACTATTTGCATCAAAAATAATTTGAAGGAAGTGCTGGAGCCACAAAAGTGTTAGCATTTCGGCTGAGATGCCACACCCTGCAACATACTGTCAACCAAATCAGAGATTCCCAAAAAGCACTGATCCTCTCAGATCTAGACAGGATCTTGGAGGCATTTTGTACCTACTATGAAAATCTCTAAACACCAGAAAAGCCCATCCCCCCAAACAGCAGCCTCTTTCTTAAAGATCCTGTGCAATGGTTTTATTTTGAGCACTAAGCATAACTAATCTCATCCTTGTGTCAGCGATAGGTAATTGTATCATTTTCACTTACTTTGTGCCAGTAGTTTTAGTGAAATTTCATTTTTCTTCCTGTTCTGTTCTGGCCCCCAAAGCTGCATGCTAACACTGCACTTTCCAGCTGGGCATGTTCAGTTCTGATGCCATTGTGGAGTGCTAAGCCGAGGACTGCTTGCTATAATCCCATGAAATATACATACTGTAATGATATGCACACATTTTGGGACTGTCTCATCAATTGCCAATTGTTTTACTGTTATTTAACCTAACTGTGAAGTGGTGGTGTCTTCATACTTTGTTACACAGACCAATAGTGGTTTCAAAAGACAGCATTTATGATCTTCCCCCATCCTGTCATGTTTGCACAAAGTCTCCACATATGCCATTAGTGTTGTTGCATTTCCTGACTCTGACCCCCTCTCCTATGCCCCATGATGAATGATTTATTTCTTGCAGCCCCCCCCAAGAAAAATTACAACATAAAAAATACATTGCTGTGTGTCTATTATCTGTTGCCTGTGCATCAACCCAAAACCACAGCAAAGAGAGCAGCAGGCAAAATGTCACAGCAATTCCTGAATAAAAAACAGTTACAAACATTGTAATTTGTTTTATTTCCAGTATTCATGTTGTCCGACCTAGTCATCTGGACAGTGATCACCATACAGTCTGTCTTGTGCATCAGTGCATATATTGTGTTACTGATGTAGTGTATCTCAAACAGTGTAAAGCTATGTGCAAAATAATTTGACTGTGACAGTGCTGGTCACAATGGTTTGAATGTCATAGCCATCCCATTTAGGCAAAACACAACACAAAACTTTGTACATCACATTTTTATCTTCTTGCTGTCCCCTGTCATGTTTGGTGTTTTGGAACAGCACATTACTTTGCAAACATTTTACAGGGAATGTGCGCAGTAACATCTTAGCCTGTAACATCTAAAGTGCCATTTTATGTAACCTCTACTGTTTTTGATTTTGTTTTACTGACTATATTGATGACTGGTAGCTGTGATCGCTTGCCGGTTTGATGTCCCTACCCCTCTTGAAATACAACAGCCCGTCCAAATATCAATGATTGGTGAACAAAGTCCATTACCATGTACACATATAGGATGGCAGTGGGTTTCTGTTGGCACATCATCAGGTAGCCCCATTCACTGTTGCCGCAATACATCCCCCCCAAAAAAGAATTTTTTTCTGTGACTCCAACTACACCCTGTGAGTGCATAGCACTGTGGGCTGTGTTTGGCTGTGTGAGGCACTGATGCTGCGTGACCCCTTAGTTTTGATTGTGTCGACCTATGTAGGGGTACACACTATATGAATGGCAATCAGGCACCATTAGATGATGCCACAATCTGCAGCCTGCACAAACCAAAAAAGCACCTGTCCAACATGGCAAAGTGGATGTACTGTAAATGGTAGCCCATGACGACGGTGACTGTATGACGGCAACTGGTCGGAACAGTAACCGAATTACAGCACTGACACTGTTCAGTGACTGGCAGTTCCCCCCATCCCCGAGGTGTGCCCCCCTGTAGTTAGAATATTTTAGTGGGGGGCACAGCCCCCCCACAATGGGTGGTGTGCGGGGTGAAGCCTCCTGCAAGAAACTATGTTTTCCACAATCAGTGCCTATGTGGGGTCGGCACCGTTCTGACCAGTCACCGTCAAGCGGTCGCCGTTCTGACATGGAATCCATGTAAATAAAGAAACAAAGCACCAAGATCCATAAATAGATAAACCATGGAAATAAATGGCTTATAAAAAGCCATGTTTGGTGTGACTGCAATAAATGCATATGACATTATGACAATTGTGCCTAATGCTGAAACAGTCAGTGGATGAGAAAAAAACAGGTACTGCACACCTATATCTCAGGCATTTATTGCTGTTGCACAGAACAGGAAACAATTTAGAAAACAATGTTCCTTGTGTTATGGTTTGTCGATTCCTATTTTCCCAAGCACTTCGCCATGGTGCTGGACCATCTCTTTTTTATGTTTTTCAGGATTGCATATTACATAGTATTATGCTGACAGATCACTGTTATTTTGTGCCTGATCTCTAACCCTGGCCCACTGCCATTGATCCTGTGTGAAAGACAACCACAAACACCTGCAAAAAGGTGTTGGTGGCATGTGTGACAAAAATACAGCCCAGTCAAATAAGAAGATCACCAAATCTGGACACCACTACCTCATCCTCCATAGTATACTTGTGTACTGGTTGTGCTCCATGGGGCTAGGTGAGGATAAGAGGCTAATGGACCACCACTTCAACCCATTACATGTGCACACTAGGAACATAACATGACAGGATGGCCACAAGAATAATTACATAATACATACAGAAGGAACTATATAAATAAATGAATATCCCCAGCAGTTTACCAGTGCCATATATGGGTCAGTCCCAGATGGAGATGCATATGCTGCTTTTGCCCCACTGCAAATGATGCCAGTGTGACACAGATGACTGCAATATGGCATGAATGGATACCATTCTAGCAGGATCTCAGTTGTAGCACCTACATCGGACTTGATGCCTTGATGTTTTATGGCTGTGGCTGGATATTGCAAGCATGCATGTTCCTTTCACATAAACGTGAAACAACAATGGCACAACAGTGGCATGGCATAGAAAAAAGCCAGCCATTCACTACATGCAGTATTGAAAGGGGGTGAACAAAACCCTGTATTCAGAAGCACTGGCAAATGGTATGGAATGATTAGTCACGGGGGAATGCTTGAGAGGACCCTAGGCTCAGTGGCTGGACTTTAGAGTGGATGGGGGAGATGAAGGCATAACTGACTGATGGGATGGTGAATTTTGAAACATGGCAGTGAGCAGTAGCGCTGAAGTGACATGAAAGGCTGCCTGTCAGACTGGTGTTGTGGCGATCTTCTTACTGCAGTGTCTTTCTGTGAAAAATGCCACTGTCTCTGCAACCTAACTGTTGTGGTAACTATTTATCCTTTTGCCAGTGGGCTGTTGACAGAGAATGAGTGAAAATGATCAGCAGTCAGGCACCATTAGATAATACTATAATCTGAAGCCTGCACAAACAGAAAAGAAATGTTCCAACTGGATGGCAAAGTGCATGTAAATAAAGAAACAAACTGACATGGAAACAAATGGTTTATACAAAGTCATGTTCTGTGGGAATGCAATAAATGAATATGACATTATGACAGTTGTGCCTAGCACTGAGAAAGTCAGTGCATGATAAGGCAAAAGGTACTTTGCACCAATACCTGTGGTATGTATTGCTTTCACACAGAACAGGGGGATTTAGAAAAATGTATTCTTTGTGGTATTGGTTGTTGTTTTTTTTTTTATTCCCATGCATTTTGCCAAGGTGCTGGACCATTTCCTTTTTATGTTTGAGCAGATTGCAGATTATATAGTATTATGCTGACAGATCACCATTATTTTGCACCTGTTCTCTGTCCCTGGCCCACTGCCATTTATCCTGCATGAAAGAGAACCACAAACACCAGCAAAAAGGTGTTGTTGGGAAACTGACAAAAAAACATAGACTGGTCAAATAAGATGATCGCCACATCTGCACACCACTATATCCTGTTCTCCATAACATACTTGTGTACTGGTTGTGCTCTGATAGACTAGGTGAGGATAAGAGGCTAATGGACCACCCCTTTAACCCAGTACATGTGCACACTAGGAAGCCCGGACATGACAGGGAACAGACACAAGAATAATTACATCATACATACAGAACGAAATACTTAAAAAAAATATGCCCAGGTAGTTAGCTATG
Organism: Neoceratodus forsteri; assembly: GCA_016271365.2. Lineage (NCBI taxonomy): Eukaryota > Metazoa > Chordata > Ceratodontiformes > Ceratodontidae > Neoceratodus > Neoceratodus forsteri. Next base: position 310,055,829 of record CM028133.1, read on the forward strand.
CCATACATGCAGCAGTCTGAGATGGAGATGCTTATGCTGCATTTGCCCCACTGGACCTGATGCCACGGTGATGCAGATGGTTGGAATAAGGCATGAATGGATGCCATCCTAGCGGGATCCCAGTTGTAGCACCTACACCTGTGTGGCTAGTGACAATCCAACCTGGTAGGTCACACATCAAGAGGGCTTCTCGCACAAGACACTGTCCCCCAATGCTGTGCACTTACACGTAGTGTTTGGAGGCACAGAAAGAATTATGCTTTTTGAGGGGGGATGTGTTTTGCAACTTTATTGGGGCTACAAAGGTGCAGTACAGCACAAACCAAATGACATCGTGTATTTGCTCATGGCAATCGACTGTTCCATGCTCATTGGTATATGGAGGGGCTGTTGTATTGTATTGCGAGTGGGATGGAGACACAACACAGGTGCGCGATCACTGCAATCAGTCACCAATATGTGTCTCTAAAAGCAAGACAGAACACACACACACATATATATATATATGTATGTGTGTGTGTGCATATATATGTGTGTGTATATTTATATGTGTGTATATATATATATATGTGTGTATATATATATATATGTATATATATATATATGCATCTTATGGAATACAATAAAACGGTTTACATAAATGGCATTGTAGGTGTTACAGCTCTGCATATTCTCATTATTATTTTTATTTATTTATTTATTGTTACATCGGAATTACAACCCTTTGAGTCAAGGACTCATTTCCAAAGGCTCCTCATCAGGTTACAGAGAAATGTACAAGGATGTAATACATACAGAATAAGTACATAGGTTCAGGTTGAACACAACAACATCTAGGTACAGCCAGAGGCAGGCGTAATACAAACATATAATAGTTAAGCACAGTTCCGGGTGAGGCCTATACATTGTGGTAGCTAAGTTATTTTTACACAGTAATATCAATGCTTGGTTATGCTGAGAGAGGTGCAGTCTCAAGTGAGACTTTGTCTGAGGACGAGTAGCTAAAAATAGAACCAAACTGGTGGTGAGAGGTACTGTGGGGTCTTATGATCTTTGTTGAGCACATGTACAACTGTAGGTGGAAAAGATGTGGTTCCTTGGGGCTACTTTGTAAGGGTCAGTTTTTTGTAGGCTGATCTTCAGACCACCCTCCTGGAACTATGGAATGGACCCTTGTTGAAGGGTTCCTACGCACCTGAGTGGCACTCAGCAGCTAAGGCAGCCCTCCACAACTCTCTCCGCCACTGCTGCCAATGCTCCACTATCCCTCCATCTTCAGACTGCCCTCCTGGAACTATGGAACAGACCCCTGCTGAAGGGTTCCTATGTGCCTGAACGGCGCTCAGCAGCTAAGGCAGCCCTCCGTGGCTCTCTCCGTCGCTGCCACCAATGCCCAACTATCCCTCTATCTTCAGACCGTCCTCCTGGAATTATGGAACGGACCCCTGCTGAAGGTACAGCTGCCCTGCTTAGACTGCAGCCGCTTAGATATGGCTGTGCCCTGATTGGTGCAACACTGGGAAACTGGACCCTGATTGGTCTGTTCCACTTGCTGATTCTCTTAGATTGGTGCACCTTTTGCCTGGGGATTAGACAGCCCGCAGTGGTACTTGTTGCTAACAGTTCTACTCGCTATTTTTAAAAAAAGATTTGCTGTTGTATTGCTACCTTTTGGTAAATGCATGTTTAATATATCTTCTTGTTATTTAAACTGTGAATCTTGCCTAGGGTAGCTCTTGTAGCTGTAGGGTACCTGTTTGCGTAACTACTGTTTGGCCATTGTTTCTGCTATTTTAAGCCTGTTTTTCTTTCTGCCTGCCCTCCCCTGCATTTTCCTCTTCCCTGTCCACTTCTGTTTGAAACCCCTTATCCTTTGCCTGTTCTCCCCACAGCTCCTTCTCCAACTGCAGTTTTTCTCTTACTCCATTTTGGCTTGCTCTTAATTTCCCATTCCTTAGCTAACCCTCTTCTAACCCCCCATGGCTCTCATCTTTCACCTCTCTGCTGCTCTGACCTCACCCTTTGTGTTAATGTAAATCTCAACCCATGCCTATTCGCACCCTAGGCCTTTTGTTTTAAGTTAATCACCCCACCCCCTGCTGACAGTCTGTCGCCAGCCTCTCGCCCCCTCCTGCAGCTATATTTAATCTATCTTTTCCTTTCCCCTAAGGGTTGTCACTGCTTATCACTAACAGTTCTACTTGCTTTTCCCCCACCCCACCCCCTCCCAGACCTCCTTTAAATGTGCCTTCGCCCCACCTCCTCGGTGGGTCCACTGCTCCTATAGGTGCAAGCTGTACTTCCAAGCCCTCTGGTCAAAGCCATATGACCAAGCCCAGCTCATCCTGCAATTTAGAGCTCCATTCAACTCTGGGTGGTTGTTTGCCATGGCTTGCCATAGTCACTGGTTCTTACCCTCTCTCTGCTGGGGCCCTGAGCTGCTGGGCTCCCCTACAAACCAGAACACGGGGTCACACCTAAGCTTTATGGTAGCAAGTACACCAGGAGAACTAACGCTGCCTAACTAGTATGAACTAAGAATCTCTGGCCCTAGCTAAAACCAAAGTTTAAATCTTGCCATACGCCAATAGGTGGTCTGGTGTATAACACCCCCGGATGCCTGTACTCTGCCACTCTCAGTTATTAGAGATAGAGCCCAGAAACACTCAGTGCATCCTATCCTGCTATTACCCCATAGGGAGCCTTTCCTCCTGACAGCAACTGAGATGGGCTGGCTTCTTAAATTTCAGCTCACCCTGGTACTAATTGCCACACTCTGGATGAACCCATCCATGGATCAGCCTGTGCTAGATACTGATCTCTATTTTACAAAAGTCCTGCACTGGCAGGAAATTAGGGATCGGAGAGGGACCAACTCAAAGATTGCTTGCTCTCTCCTCCACATGGACACCATTGATGAGCTGATGAAGACATGCACCCACCCGATCCCAATAGCTGCACTGATAAACATATGACCATGTTTAGACACCACTTATCAAGCCTCCCCCTTGAGGAAAAATGCACCTGCTCCTGTGCCGGTTACCCACCGACAGCGACTTTTCGACAGCAAGGTCTCCTACAATGACTACAGTGCCTTGCCGCTGTAGGGGACCAGCTGAAACCGGGCACTGTCTGTTGGGATCCTGCGCCCCCCCAAATCAGCTCTGACTCGGGGTTGATAATCCTAAATGGAGGTGTGTGGGGGTGCAGCCCCCTGCATGGGGTATTAGGTGAATGAAGGCCCCCCAAGAAAACACTTTGTGGCAAGTGAAACCGGCAACTGACTGCAAAATGAGGTTGACCTGCCAGTTTCACTGTCGGGGCATTTGACAAAACTTTTGTTGCACGCCCATCGTGGATCCCTCCCATGCAACCTTCATGTGCCATCTGCTTCGCTCTCTTGTCCTACTATTGCTGCTTCTATCAGGGAATGTGCACCCCAACTCTGGACACACCCTCACTAGAATGCCTAAACAAAAAGGGCAACTCACTATCGTCTTTTTAAACATCAACAGTCTCCTATCCAAGTTTTCTCAATTCCAGGCTTGGGTGCAGGTGACTAACCCACACATTATCGCACTCACAGAAACCTGGCTTGCACCGAAGACCCTAGATGCATCTATCTCCCTCAATGGATACGACTCCTTCCGGCAAGATAGAACCACTAAACATGGGGGAGGGTACCTTGTCTATACCCAAGTTCAAGTTTCAAGTTTATTTTTATTACAATAAGATGTATAAAATCACATTTTGTTACATCACCATACAGTACAAACAATAAATACAAATACCATATTACAATAACTTTACCCTTAAAAACAGAGTGCTCTAGGTTTAAAAACATATTCAACCTATCTTTATTCTACTTATAAACATGGCAATGCCGTAAATATCTTAATCTTACCCAATCTTAATAATTGTTTCATAGAACTATCCTTACATTTCAAGTTACATACTTGTATTAGCGGCATTACCCATTTCATTCTCTCATTCAACAGTTCATCACATTCTAACAATTTGTGCATTAAACTAGGGATTTCCATGTTATTACATTTACATTTCAGTCTATTCCCAAACTGACCCCACCATTTTTTGTATTGCAGATGTCTTATTCCCAAGCTTTCCAATCTTAAGTTGCATAACATGTTTCTATGCCATTTGTTTTCACAATAAACTAAATATTAAATTTCTCCACTGAGTTTTATGCTAGAATATAGTCCTTGTGTATCTACCTCATAATTCTTTGACAGATCATTCTGTATTTCAACACAGTTAATTCTCTGGACCACTTCAGTTGCATAGCAATTCACATTAGACAATGCCCTATATGACCATAGATCTTCCAGGCCCATTCTTTTCACCATCAAATTTACCATGGAAAACCACATTGCAGGAGCATGACCAGCCTCCAGATGAACCACATAATCTGTCCAGCATAATTTTGGCAGCCTGTCATTGGCCATATTCATTATTTTATTCCAGTAATTAACTGCACTACTTTTAATTCTAGCACACAAAGGACGTAACCCAGCCTCAGGTCTCATAAATGCAGTTGGACAGTCCCTTGGCAAATCTAGTATATTCCTCAAGAAGTTATTTTGTATACTTTCAGTTTTTGTTTCATTAATAAAGGGACCCCAGACTTCACTGCCATATAATGTCTGGCAAATAATTGTTGCTTCAAAGGTCCGTTTAAGGGCTACAAAGGAGTTATTTGAAAACTTGTTCGCAAACATACTGATCGCATTCATTGAGATATATTATTTATATTTCACCTCTGCCAACTGTGTAGTCCATGACATATTACTTTCAAATATAATACCTAAATATCTATATTCTTTTACTTTCTCTATTTCCCCTTAATCTCCTAGGCCTTATTTGCTTTCCCTTTTTTCCCAAATTATATTATTTTTGTTTTATTAACATTAATTTCCAAATTTAGTTTATCCAATGAATTTAGAAGACTGGTTATACCTCTTCTTAGGCCTAATAGGGTCCTTGAGATAACAATAGCATTGTCCGTATAAAATAAAATTTGGATCTTTTCATTATTTATTATAGGGGCAAAAGTATCTATTTTTGCAATTTCTTTTCTAAAATGATCTATATATAAATTAAAAAGTAAAGGGGCTAATAAGCATCCCTGTTTAACCCCATTTCTAATGTTTATTTCCTTGGATAATGCACCATCTCTTGTATATCTAACTACAGCAGTTGTATTGGAATGTAGTACCTGCAATATTCCTAATAAGTGTTTATCAATTTTTAAAGTATCTAATATCTCCCACAGTTTACACCAATTTACAGAGCTAAATGCTGCCCTAATATCAACAAAACAAACATACAAAAAGCTTTTCTTCCCCTTAACATATAGATCTATTATATATTTTAATGTAAAAATCAAGTTCAAAGTGTTAAAACTTTTTCTGAAGCCACATTAAAATTTAGATATCAAGTCATTTTCCTCTACCCAGGCTGACAATCTTAATAGTAATAATCGTGTCTAGTCTGTACCAAATCCGGAATAAAGGAGGTGCAGGCCCTTGACTCCAGCCTACACACAAAATAGGTCCAAATCCTGAATCTCAAGCTAAGCACAGGTCAACAGAACAAAGCACTGCTGCTCTCAACAGTATATACCACCTGGGCACCAAACTGCCAGACTAAACCTAGTCACAGACAACCAGCAGCAGTTAGGTACTCAATGGGAGAAGATCATTGTAGGTGACTTTAACATAAACTGGAACTCCCTGAAGAAGAAAAATGCCAGAGATCAAATATCCAGCCTATTCTTAACCCAGATAGTAAGTGATGACACCCAGATTAACTACAAAACAGGGAGCAGCTCCCTTATAGACTGGCTCCTGTTCACACACCCGGAGCATATATCAGATGTCACCATCCTACCTGAAAGCCTCAGTGAAGTGCACCTGGACAAACAACTTCACCAAAGACCCACCTAAGGTGTCCAAAAATCACTGCCTGAGGCCGGGGCTACTTGACCATTTCAAGCAGTACCTATCACAACTGGACTGGTCTCCTTTGGCAGGAGATATTGATGGTAATGATGCCTTGAACTACTTCATAATGATCTTCAACCATGCCTGTGATATTTTTGCAGCGTACAAAACAAAGAAAACCAGGGGTACCTCCAATCCATTGCTAACTAACTCCCTTATTGGTCTCATGAAGAATAGAGACCATCTCTGGCACATTGCAAAATCATCTGGAACTCCTGCAGCACTCAATGCCTACAAGGCAGCCAGAAATGCCTGCACCAAGTTCATTTTACAGGCTAAAGCTTCCTACTATAAGGACCTCTTAAGCAAGAGCTGGGGCTCTGGGACAGAATTTTGGAACTCCATCAAATCCCTAACAGGAAAGACCCCTAAGGCCCCACCCAATCTACTAGTAACAGTGGAGGGCCTCCTACAGGAACCCATTGACATCGCAAATGAGCTCAACAATGCTTTCACAAACCTTTCTGGCATACTCCCTGGTGATTACTTTAAAGATCAGCTTGGGAAACAACACTCCACTGCCCCTCCTAACCCTCCAAAGGATGCTATAGCACCTTTCTACTTTAAATGGGTCACCAAAACCAAAACCATCAAGCATATTAAGGGGGTTCTTGGCAAGACCAGGATGGGGGCTGATCTAGTGGATATGAAACTGGTGGATCTTCTCCTAAACTAATTGGCCATTCCTCTCTTGATGGTGTTTAATGCATCTCTAAGAACAGGGGTGTTTCCAAAATTATGGATGTCAGCCATCATCACACCTGTCTTTAAAGCCGGGGACAAAACTCAAATGTCCAACTACAAACCTATAGCCATTCTACCCCCAAAGCACTTGAAAGAATGGTCTTGAGCAGCTTAAAGAGTATCTTGATGACTATAACCTACTCTGCCCACAGCAGCATGGGTTCCAAAAAAAGCACTCCACACTCACCGCCTTTGTTGATTACTCATCCTAGCTTTATGATGCCTTAGATAATAGGGAGGCAGTAGGCTCAGTCTTCATCAACCTTACAAAGGCCTTTGACTCTGTTAATCACAAACTCCTCCTAAACTGCCTCCTTTCAACATGTCTATCCCTGGACACAGTACTTTGGTTTGGAAGCTACCTCACAAGCAGGTCTCAACAAGTCAAAATTGCAGACACCCTATCATCAGCTAAGGAGATGTCCCTCAGGATTCCACAAGGCTCTATTCTCGGCCCACTGCTCTTCAGCCTCTTTTTCAACACTGCACCATCCGCATGTACAGCACGCACAGTTCTCTATGCTGACAATGCAGTAATATCTGTTGCTGGCAAAGATCACAACTCCATCACTACCGAACTCCAAAATAGCTTTCTCAAGCTTGAATCCTGGTTCGCACAAAACAAACTACTACTAAACAATAAAAAAACTAAGAGTCTACTCTTCTCTACCTCCCAAAGCAAAAAGAAATACCAGCCTTTGCTCGTTGATAACCATAAGGGTGAGCTACTAGAACAAGTAACCAAGTTCAGATACCTCTTCATTACCTTTGATGATACACTCACCTTCTCTGGCCATATAGACTCCATTGTCAAGTTAGCTAATATAAAATTTGGGGTCCTCTACTACCATAGGCATTCCATGACACCTGAAGCTCTCAAACTTGCCACCAGTAGTTCAGTACTGTCCTCCATAGATTATGGACTGCCTATGTATGGGGCAGGCACAAAAAATGCCCTAAACAGGTTCAGCACACTACTAAATAAAGCCTGCCATCTGTCAATAGGAGCTTCTCATGACACCCACACCTGAACGTTCTACACTGAAACTGGGTGGCTCCCACTCCATCATAGAGCACAATACCAAACCTGCCTACTTCTGAAAAAAGTGCTTTTTGGGCTTACTTCCCCCGTACTGGGCTGCCTCTTTACACTGGCAGTTCCCACCAGATCAACTAGAAGCATGGCTACTGATAGGCTGGTGATTCCCTTCAAAAGGACGAAATTCACCCAGAACTCCATCTTGTACCAAGGACCGAAATGGTACAATGAGCTACCTGATAACCTTACTGATACACCCAAGATTAGTACCTTCAAATCCAGGCTCAGATCCCTTCTTGTCACAAAAAAGATCTGTGCTTGCCTGAACTAATGTGCCAGGATTTCAGCCACCCAACCCCCATCCCCACTTAAGTCTCCTCAAACCCCTCCTCCTCCCCCTCCACAAATGAGGCCCACTCAGTTGACAATGCACTTATTCAATGACTAGGCCATCCTTGGTTGAACTCCCTACCCCTTCCTCCTAGTCTGACCTACAAACTAGTGAACCTTAAGGCTGAACCCTATTTGACTCTATCTTCTTTAACCTGTCATTGAATGTACATAATTTCTTGATATTTGAATGCCTGTGTTTTTCTATTTTCTATAAACACTATTATGTTTTGTAATGTTTGTACTACAATGACTTGGAACCTTTGAAAATGAGTCCTGGACTCAAAGGTATTAATCTGAAACTGAAATAAATAAATAATAGTAGAGGGGAGGGAGTTAAGCCAGGATGGGGTCCTATAACAAAAGGCTGTTTGGGCAAATGAGGTCCTAACCCTAGGGACTATGAGTGTGGACATAGTGGCATTGCGAGTGGAGGCAGTGGAGGGTAGCTGGGTGGAGAGATGAGGTCACCCTTGGGGGTGAGAGACCGATGAGTGTCTTTTTGGTCAGGAGTCAGGTTTGATATTGGAGGCTCTCCTCTAAGCTGAGCACATTAGCAAAGGTGTAGAGCTTGCAGGTGTGAGTGAGCCTGTCAGCCCTGGTCAGAAGCCTGCAGGCCTTGTTGATGGTCATCTGTATCTTATTGAGAGTGGTGTTGTCCGTGGCTGTGTAGACCATATGACTATAGTCAACAAGTGATAGGACTGAGGAGGTGATGGCTAGCCATAGGGCTTTGGGGGTCAAGCAGTCCTTGTGGCAGTAAAGCAGACAGATCTGAATATTGGTGGCAGATGAGAGGGCATTGATGTGGGAGTGAAAGGTGAGAGTGGGATCAAAGGTGATGCCAAGGTATATATAGGAAGAGACTTGCTCAAGGGGTGGTGGGAACAGGCTAGGATTTTCAGGGGGAAGTCTCTGGATTTGCTTTGATGGTGGGAGAATAGAATTGTTTTAGTTTTTTTTAGGTTAATGACCAGTCTATGATTCGTAAATCAGTGCTCAGTCTGGTTGAAAGAGTGCTGGATGGAGGTATGAAGAATGGTGGGGTTTGAGTGAGAATCAAAAAGGACAGTGTCATCAGCAAAGAGAAGGAGCTTGCCAGTGCAGGACCTGGGTAATGTGTTGAGATACAGGCTAAACAGAAGGGTTCCCAGGATGGAGCCCTGGGGGACTCCTGAACACACAGGGCAGATGCTGAAGAGGGTACTGTGTATTTTGATGTGCTGTGATCTGGAGGAGAGGTAGCTGGTGAACCAGGAGAGGGGCCCTTGTGAGAACCAAGGCACAGGAGAGAGTCAAGGAGCAGGGAGTAGCTGACCATATCAATGGCCTTGGAGAGGTCGATGAAGACCCCTCCAGCAAGGTGGCCTTTGTCTAGAGCAGAGTGTAAGAAGTTGGAAAACTCCAAGAGTGCCGTAGTGGTGCTGTGGCCTGAGCGGAAGCCATGTTGCTCCCTACACAGCAGCTCATGGGAGGCCCGGTAGTCGGTAAGCTAGACAGCCACTATTTTTTCCAAGGCTTTGGAGAGTGGGGGAAGGATAGAAATTGGCCAGTAAATACCAGGGGAGGAGCTATCTCCACCCTTGTGAATGGGAGTAATGATCACCATTTTCCAGGTGGGGGAAATTGCCCAAGACATAGTGAATGATTGAGTGGGTCAGTGAGAGGGATGATCACAGCATCCAGGACCTGGCAAAGGAGCCTTATATCTATTGGGTCATTGCAGGGGCTGGTGCTGTTTAGGGCTTTTACCAGGTATGGTCTGGCTTCCTATGGAGTGACAATCTGGAGGTAGAAGGGCAGGTGAGGGAGGGTAGGTGGCTGTGAGGGGGGCATCAGGTCAAAGAAGTTGCTGGGGAGGGTTGAACTGAGGTCAGAAAAGGTGGTGTTGAGGCAGTCGGTGATATTTAGTGTCAGTGGAGGTGTTCCCATTTATGTTAAGTTGGGATGGTGGGGGGGTTTGCAACTTTCCGTTCAACTCCTTTACATTGTCCCAGAATTTGCAGGTGTATCCCCATGAGGATGCAAGAGTTGAGTGGTAGTATTCTGCTTTGGCCTTGTGTACGCCCAGGTACACCTATTGCGCATAGCATTATAAGTCTGTCTGTCAGCCAGTTTACCAGAGCTGAGGGCTCTGTGCCACAGATTATCTCTGTGTTTCAGTTGTTGGAGGAGGGATGTGGTAATACAGGGTGTGTAATGTTTTTTGGTTTGGGTCTTGGAGATGGGGGCAAAGAAGTCACAGGCCATGTTAAAGGAGCATGAGAAATAGTCATGCGCAACATCGATACTCCGATCAGTTCAAGTTTTATTTGTTCGGTAAAAGACCATTACAAGTAGTTAAAGATAAAAATTGTAGTTAGTAATAAATACGTACAATGCATATACATAATTCTGTACACCTTTCTTAAATAAAATACTTTTTCACTTTAACAATATAGAAACAGCATCATATTGTCTATTACACTCCCCCCACATTGATACTGAACATATTACAATTCCAATTGATCTAACATATTGCTATGTAGTTTTGAGGTAAGTGACTACCCCATTTATGATATTGTTACACAAGGTCCCTGCACCCTAATTGATACCCTCAGAGGTACACCGTAGACAGCTAACACTTAGGTATAGGTTATACTAATATTTAGGGCTAAGGGCATCTACCGTGTAAGGGTAGATGTCAGGATATGAATGCATATTGTTGTAATACACTTTGCTTGCTAATACATATATATTCTGCCATGTATTTTCAATGTATTTCTTTACATAGAAACATAGAAACATAGAGGTTGACGGCAGATAAGGACCGCAAAGCCCATCCAGTCTGCCCATTTCTTTTTCTACCTTATAAATGTGCCATCGGCCTTTGCTCTGTCAGTGGCCTATCTATTCATACTCATTTGTATTGCTCCCTTATGCCTATCCCATGCCTGTTTGAAGCCCTGCACTGTATTCATAGCCACTACTTCTTTCTGTTAGATGCTAAGACACCTGTGCCCTTGAAGTAATTGTAATATGTAAGATGGCATTGCCATCTTTTGGTGATTTGTACTACTACACTGAGTTATGTAAGACTCTGTATAAGAACTCTTTTGTTCTCAAACTGATGACTTTACAGAATTGTATAAAGTTATCTTGGACTGTGGAGCCACCTCTAATTTATCCAATAGGGCTCATCTCTGTAAGTAGAAATGTTTCTATCTTTTGGTAACCATAGTAATTATCATAGGTATATAATGTAATGCACAAGCTTTATACCTCTGAGACCCGAGAGACCCCAATAGACTACAGAGAAACCTCGAGGTGTAGGGAACGCTTAGCACTGGCTCCCAGTTCATATTGGTAAGAACTGCTTAGGGCAACTGTGATTTATCCCTTTGGTAGTAATAAACTTGTTTATTACTCTAATGCAACATGTCTGTGATTACTTGCATTCCCAATATCGTCAAGAATCTGAAAGTGAGGTTTAGACCTCTCAACAATATGCACCTCCCTATGGTAAAAAATTAATTACTAGGTAGTCGACCTTTCTAAAACAAATTTACATTTATTTGGAAATTTAAATAATAAAATCCCTACAAAAATTTCCACCCCGATCTTTAAATACGTATAATTTAAAAAATAAACATAATTTAACCATTACCTGGATTCATGTTTATACTTTTTTTTTCCACTGCTTCTTTGCTTTTGATCCTCCTTCGAATATTTACAATAGTTACCAAATATCTTGTAGTGGATTTAATAATTATTTCATCATTTGTAGTAAACAATATTTTTAGTAAAAGATCCTGGTCATCAGATAAAATAGTTTTACAGAATGGTGTAATCCATTTATTTCTGGGCTTTTTGTACCACTGACAATAAAAAAATGACAAGTTTTAAATTTTCATAGCTTGTTCTTGATCAGGAACATAGTTTGGTGTCTCTCTGTTTCTCCCCCTGTATCTCGCTTCCATAATATTACTGGGAAACAATTCTAACTTGGATATTGTATACAAATTTCTTTTGTTTGGATCAGTAAGAATTTCATAATGATATCTAAAAAAATTATTGACATCATTTATTCTAAACCAGGGAGAAATTCTTAACTTAGAAATTTTTTCCAAGTCCTTGAGTTTATATAAATCCAGTAATCCGGTAGTGATACAGGGTTGATAGCTAAGACCTATTGTAATACCTTTCTCCACATTTTTCCTTAGAGAATCCAAACCAATGTCCTGCAGAATTTTATATACAGAATTTAACCAGCTTGATTTTAAATGACCAAGGTTTAACCAGTTAAATTTTTCCTTCAGACAACAGTAGGTTAGTCTATGAGTTTTATGATGTTGAATTTTTATCCAATAATTAACTTTCCTTGCTGCAAAATATGCACCTAAAGACACCATACCTAATTCTGCCCTTATAATGCACATAGGAACCGACTTTCCTAACCCCAAGCTTAAACGTAATACTTTATTTATTGGAATTTCAATTTTATTTACCTCTCTAGGTTGCCAAATTTCCCCACTGAATAATGCCTGTGCATTATACTTCACCTTAATAGCTTTAATAAGGGGTTTTAATGAATTCCCTCCATAATTTTTGTTAAATCTGTGTAATGAATTTGCTGTTTTTTTAAGGTTTAAAGTCAGCTTATCTGTATGTTTTACCCATTTCCCATCGTCCGAAAGTTGAAGACCTAAATATGTATATTCTTTAACTTCGTCCAATATTTTTTCCCCAATCTTCCATATAAATGAACAGTTTTTGACTCCAAAGGATATGACTTGACTTTTTGAGTCATTAATTTGTAGATCATATTCTTTCAAAAAGTTATCCAAAATATTCAATTTGGTTTGTAGACCTGATCGAGTTAGTGGAAATAACACCAAATCATCTGCATAAGCAAGAGAAGCACAATTTTGCCCAAATATTTTTGGAGAATCTGTTTCCGATTCCTCCAGTTTATTCAACAATACATCAATGTAGATGCAAAACAGGGTTGGTGCCAAAACACAACCCTGTTTAACACCCCTATTTGTTGGAAAAGGGCCAGAAAGTTGGCCTACTCTACCAATTTTCACTTGTGCCCAAGTATGGGAATAAAGTTCTCTGATAATAGCAATTATCCCTTGTGAAATTCCTCTTTTCTTCATAATTTCCCATAACTTATTACAGGATATAGTATCAAAAGCGGTACCGAAATCTATGAAAGCCGCATAAAGTTTTTGTTTCCTTAATGTAACGTATTTTTCAAATAAGTGCCAAATCACAAGAGTTATCAGTGGTCGAGAAACCTGGTCGAGAAATTCTGATAAATCACTAATGTTTGACATCTGATCTCTTAACCAACTTAAAATCAGTCTGGCAAAAATTTTGCCCAAGTGATCTAAAAGAGAGATTGGTCTATACATTGCTGGATCAGATCTATTACCTTTTTCTTATATTGAGATTATTATTGCACATTTCCAAGATCCTGGTAGATGTAATTCTCTACCACATACATTACATAATACTGTAAGAAGCTTGGCCCATATTACCAGGGACTTTAAATAAATCTCTGAGGGAATTTGATCTGGCCCTGGAGCTTTATTCAGTTTTAACAATACAATTGCCTGAAAAACCTCCTCAAAATTGAAAGGGACAAATTGAATTGCATCATAATTTAAACTTGGCCAAGAATCGTCACACACATTACTAAAACCTTTTTTTGAGAAATAAAGAGTCCAAGACTCCATTGCAATGTATGTGTCAATTTCAAATTTAACTTTATTTGAACCCTTCGCTACTAGAAGCCAAAATGATTTGTAATCTTTTTGATTTATGACCTTTAACATCTCTTGCCATTGCTTCTGTTGATAAACATTCTTTTTGTTAAGTAAAACAGCTTTATATTTTTCTCTTTGTTTATTTAAATCTTTAAAAGTGAGAGCATTCTTTTGTAACTTAACACCTCTTAAAATGTTATCAAGTATCTTTTTTTCTTCTCGACAATCTTTATCAAACCAAGTCTTTGGTACTATATCCCGTCTAATTTGTTTTTTATATGGTTTGCTTAATAGTATTTTAATTTCTTCCAAACATTCAGTAACTTGCTGAATAATAGTTTCACTATCATAAATAAATTATAATTAATGGCTTCCATTTTTTTCAATGGCAAAAACCGTGTGTTAAATACCGTAACACCTGAGTAGGTGTTACGGCATTCACACGCTCTCTTTCCATTCAAATCTGCTTCAGACAGCACAGAAAGACAATGAGCTTCCCACTGTCTGTTTCATCTCACAAACCATTGACCATATAAACTCACCTCCTCACTAGCGCTCGCTCCTTACAAAACATTCTCGCCTCGCACTGCCTAACTAAAATTAAAAAAATGCTCAGCAATTTCAAACCACGGAAGAAATGGTTCCTCCAAGGCTTCTCAGCCGCAGTTCACTACCCAGCAGGATGAAATGCCTTCCGGTAACATGCAGGAACATGCTCTAAATTTGGGAGCACCTGCATTTTCCACAGCCCCGTCACAGTCAACATCTGTAACTCCAACCAACAACTGCAAAAAAAGATCAAGAACCCGAAACATTGAGAACTCGGACATCTCTTAATAACGTATTCTAATCAAAACAAAACAATGACACTTTAATTTACCTCTTAAATCTTATGTTTAACTGTAAAATACCAGATTGTTACAGTCCACACTTTCACCACGGTCCCTAACTACACTCCCTTTCAACCGTCACCTTTCCTCTGCAGGTCAAACGATGACACCACATAAAAACAAATGTGCCAACCTGAAAAAACAACCATTTATATATTTATTTTTTCGTTTTCTTCTTTTTAATAGTTAAAAAGTACAATTTAAGTGTTCGACCTGCAGTTCTGTTTGTGTTACAAATGAAAGTGTTTCATTAGCACAAAGTAAGACTCCACTTTCATCTTTTTTTTATTTCAAATCTCAACAGGAAAAAACGGAATCCTTCAATTATATATAACAAAATATGGGTTGCAGTGTGTTTCACTCGAATTTACCACACACCCTCATTGTTGGATGGCTATCATAAACCCCTCGGGCTTTGCCCTCGGCGTTTATGTGCCATCCAACAACTTGGGTGTGTGTTAAATTCTTGTAACACACTGCACCCCATACTTTATCCTATATTTAATACATTATCCAATCTATCTATTATTAAATTATGTATCTGATCAGCTACCATATCATTCCATATGATTTTATTATGATGTATCTCTACTGTCTGTGATTGAGTATGATTTTCATCAGAGCCATAAATCAATTGTTTGGAAAATAACACTAATGGAAAATGATCACTATACACTTTATCTGTAATTATTACATTTTCCCATAGTGACACATCCCCATTCTAAAAAAAAAATAATCAATTAAGGATGGCCCTCTTGCTGAAAAATGAGAATAATTGCCCTTTTTGTCACCTAATAGGCAACCATTTAGTGGTACTAAGTTAAATATATCTAAGATCTTAATTAAATTCTTTCCCATCCTATTAGTTCTAGTGTCTTTCGAACTCCTCACATGATTAATAGACTCTTTGTAAACCCAGTTGTGGTATTCGCTATCAGCATAACCATCATAGCTGCCTATTCTGGCATTGAAGTCACCACAAAGTAGGAGTTCCTCAAAATCAGAGAGTACCCGGCTTTTATAAAGCATATCTTCTAATTGAGCCCATATGGAATGATCATAATATTTGGAATTTGGGGGGAGGAATATAAACATTTGCTAAACAGAATGAAAATCCTTTCTTCTTAACTTGTATAATCAAGATATTATTATTAGAGCATATACATTTTACTTCTGTGTTTCCCTCTATTTAAATCCAAGTAATTAACCCACCTGCTAACCTTCCTTTTCCTGTTTTTTTATCCCCACTTGAGTGAAACATACTGTAACCATTTAGGCAGATATCTGAGTTTTTACAGTGCCATGTTTCCTGAAGGCAAATAATGTCAAAATTTAATATAAATTCCATCCATTCGCTAACTGCTAATTTATTTATTCGACCGGAGATATTCCATGAAACCAACCCTAACTTTTTGTTAGAATTCCATCCAGAAGCTTGATCTAGTTTGTGCAGTCAGTCATCACAAGATGCTAATTCTAGAAATTTATTAGATGTTGCTAGTTTGTATGTTATTGCTGAATTTTTTGTTTCTGTAATTGTTCCTTTTACCAAGCTTTTATTATTTCCCTGGGAAACATTTCTAGCAACATTTGTTAAATTTTCATCATTATCCATCACTAAATGTAACCCCAAGGAATCCAACAAGGCCAAATTACTAACTAATTTGTTATATAAATGTGTTTGTTTAACTGTTAGGATAATTGTATCACAATATTAATCTCCTCTCTTTCTTGCTACCTGTAATGTTTTAAAGTCCTCCATTGGGACTTGTAGTATTTGCACCAATAAGTCTTTTACTAACCTTTCCAGCTTTATATCATTCTCATTCTTAATCCTTTGTGCACCATAAAGTTGCAATAGCATTGGATAATTTCCTTTCTCACGTCCTAATGCCTTTTTAGATATGAAAATATTAGGAACTTTTTCTAATTCTCCTGATATTATATGTATACCTGCCTTGTCCAGTAATAAGGCCTTCTCCATAATCATATCTGCTAGTTCTTTAGATTTTAATAAGGCCTACACATGGCCTAGTCTTAGATCTGATTGCCCTTTCCTTACTTACAAAATTCTAATCTCATTCTCTGGTATCTTTGATATATGGGAAAAAAGATTAGTCAGAATATTTTTTAACTTAAAATCTGTAACTTTTGGGGAGACATTTAGTCCAAAAATGGAAATTAAAACTGGATGTAATCTGTCTTTTGATTTGGTTTTGTTCAACATATCTCTATTTATATAAGTCAATGTGTAACCCGTCTTTCTCAATGATTCCCTATTAATCCAAATTTGGTTCACTACCCTCGGAGCCTTACAGAAAATGAATAAAAAAGCCACACCCTCATAATCTTTATCCTCCCATAGCTGAATAATATCCTCATACTCAATATTGGCACCAGTTGCTGCCCTAAGCAGGTTCACAATCTTTTCCCTTAGTATCACATATGACCAGTTGGCATCAATTTGAAAACCATACAAATTTAATATGGCACAATCAATAATATTTATAGCTGATTTGCTAACTAAATTGTTTAATGAGGAAGTAGATGACAAATGAGCTGTAATACCTCTATCTTTAATATCTCCTTCAATAACTGCATCAGTTGACCTGTAAGGCATTTCCCAAACCTCCTCTTCATCCCCAAACTGATTTATTTTTGGACTAAGTTCCTCCAATTGAATCTTATTACTCTTTGGAATAATGCCATCATTATGTGTATTAAATCACAGTTGATTCTGATTAGGGTTTGAAAATGCATATTCTACATGTGCTTTATTTTCCTTAAGTACAGGACAATATTGCTTGTCCACTTGTAATAAAGTTTTGTCAGAAACACTGTCCAATGACAAAACTCTCTCTTTTTTTTCTGAATCTATTTTCTTAGCTTCCTTTTCCTTGAATTTCTCCTTTCTTTTCTTCCTATCTTTCTTGTTTTGTTTGAATACTGGGGTTTCAGGGAACATAATGGAAGGGAAATCTGGTCTTAATTTCTCGTTTACTGCCTCCTGATTATCTGACCTATCTATAACTAATGAGGGCGAACCCTCCTGAGGGATGATTTTATTCATTTGCAGCAACACCTCATCCAATCTACTACCATTAATAGGTTTGTTTTCTTTAATTGTATTTAATTCAAATTTAAGATTGATTAGATGGTTTAAAATTATCATGTGTGCAATGTGTGGATTTTGGACCTATGTTTTTAATTCTTCACTAAGAGCAAATGGATAGGTAATGTTAGAATTAATCTTATAATCTTTTTGTGGCTAAAAAGGTTGCCTTAATTGTTTGGGAGTTGTGAATTGTTTGAGACCATTTATGGTACCCTGCAATTCACTAGCAATATTTATCAGATCACTATGCCATGAGGGTTTAGGATTCAATTCAAAAACATAATCAGGAGAGAATTCTAGTGAGTTACATATACTTGAATGTTCCTTCTGGCTCATATTCCTAGAAGCCTCCAATGTTATATGCAGCTCTGTACCTAGTGTTTCTTTCAAAACATCAGAGCTCAAAGTGGTGTCAACTGCTGCTTGTAAACATGTATCCCCTAGTTCTTTATGTTCCTTAGCTTTATTATCTTTACTGAAGCTCATGGAATTATTGGCCTGATTAATACATGCCTTATTGGCCATTAACTCGAAACCAACCATGTCATTAGGTGTCAAATGAGCAAGTTGTTGCTCTCTCCCAACAAAATGGTCTTTAATTGTTGCCTTCTTTGTCTTATTTGCTGTAATACTACTCTCTGAAATTTTCTCTACTATGTCCATCTTTGGTTTAGAAATCCTAGACCTATTATTCAATATTTCCCGTGACTTATTTCCTTCTCTTTTGACTATAGGAATAGTTTTACTCTTTGGATTCATTAATTTCTTTGATTTTCTGCAATTTTGATTCATTGCTTGTACTTGGGTGGCGGTACTACTTCTGATAAAACCATCCAGAGCACTTTCTCTGAGGTCATTACCTTCATCTGTAACAAAACACATAGGTGATTCTAAATCTACGGGAGAATTTGCAGAGAGGTGACCAGATCTATTATCAAACCCTGAATTAATATTTAAGTCAGTACCTATAAATCGTCCATTTCCCCTTCTTTGACATCTAGTTTGAACCATGATCTTTATATATATACTGTATATGTTTATAGTAAGTGTACCCCTGAGATTCACAACTGGCAGAACAATATTGTAACTAGACAAATATCACAACTAATTCAAAAAACACATCTAACACAAATAAGAACTAAAAAATCGTTACAACAATATAATGATAATACATATTTTTGAAAACAGCAATAAACTAATGAAATGTACTCAAATCCTTAAATCTTAAAACCAACCTTAAAACAGGAGGTTTTACTTTTAATAGGTTTAAAGATTAATAGTTCATAATTGTTATTAAATGGGTGGTAAGTTAGCACCTTGCAACTGGCACACTGTGAGTATTTACAAATTCACTCAAAAAACTAAAAAGGAAAACAAGGTACCCACTTTTATTTACTATTTTGCAGTAAAAAACTGTTAATTCAAATGGAAGATTGGCCCTGTGGCAAGAAAAGTCCAACTCTTGCCTTCAGAAAGCAGAGCACTCTTTTATCAGCAGGCTGGAAAATTTATAGCAGAGCTTCTATAAACTGCTTCTACCCTCACACCAAAAAATATCTTCCCCCAAGCAATAGTTTGCAACTTCATAAGCTTTTCCCTTCTGTCACCAGGAAGCTCTGCTAGTTAACACTGAAGATGCACTGTTTTCACTCTGTATTATTCAGTCACGCTAACAGATGTTTAAGACATTAGTTCTCTCAGTGACTTAAAGATATAATCACCAAGAGGGACACAGCCAAAAGAATTAAAACAGCCAAAACATGTTTTATTTTGTAATTTTTTAACTCCGAGTGGTGCTCACACCACTCACACTCACACTACCACGCTCGCATGCTAGCAACTCAAGTCTTTTTGTAGGGTAACTGCCCTTCCTCTCAAGCTGACATGCTCTAATGACCACAGGAATCTTCCTGAAGACAATTATGTGCCCCGGGAGATTTAAACAAACAGTTCAGGTCTTCAAGCTATGCAGAGGATCCACGGCACAAAATGCTGTTTTAAATGCACAGGAAACAGTCTCAGAATAAGTGCAGAAAGCAAAGCAACACAGTTCAGTGCCTGCGCAAGTCTTTTTGTAAGGCAACTGCCCCTCCTCTCAAGCTGACGTGCTCTAATGACCACAGGAATCTTCCTGATGACAATTATGTGCCTCAGGAGATTTAAACAAACAGTTCAGGTCTTCAAGCTATGTAGAGGAGCCACGGCACAAAACGCTGTTTTAAATGCACAGGAAACAGTCTCAGAATAAGTGCAGAGAGCAAACCAACACCTCATCGATACTCAGAGTAAGGCTTATACGTGACCAGTCCCAGAGGGTGAGGTGCTGCCTGAGTTTACTGAGGCTACCAGGGAGGAGGCATCATCAGAAAAACACCTTGGGTGCAGGCTTGGGAAGAAGACAGGACCATGAGAGGAGTATAGGGGAGTGGTCTCTTAGGGCATTAGGGAGAACAGTGATGTCTGTGATTTTGTGGGAGCAGTTTGAGAGGACAATGTCCAGTAGGGTGTGAGTGTTGTTAGAGTTATTGAATCTGGTTGGCTGGGTGACTAACTGAGATAGGTCAAAGGCAGCAAAGGTGTCCTTGGCATGGGCTGCCGAGGTGGCCAGCCAATTGGTATTGAGTTCCCCCAGCAGAATCTGTTCCATTTTGTGCAGGAGATTGGTGAGGTAATTTGAGAGTGAGAGAATGGCTTGGGGCTGATTCCAAGGGGGAATGTATGCCACAGTAATAAAGAGGGGGGCCCCGGAGGAGTCAGGGATAATTTTGAGGGTATGACCTATTGTCTTTATTTTGTGCCTGTGCTCTGGCCATGGGCCACTACAATTATTCAGGGATGAATGAGCAACATGAGTAACAGCAAAAAGTGCTGGTGGCATCCATGACAAAAATATACAGTTCAATAACAACAGCAGACTGCTGATCCGCACGCTGAAAGAGTGCTGCACCATAAGTTGATCACATTACACACTCCCACTTGACTTGTTTGTGATGTGGTTAGTGGGCAACCATCAGCTAAAATGGCAGCAGGAATACTGGCAACAAATGGACATGTTTCAGGGGTGGGAACTGCTACATGTTTGAGTGAAATAATGAAATAGGGCGAGTTACAGTTTTCTCCACTGCACAACTTGTGGCTACAAACAGAGCATGCAATGT
Organism: Neoceratodus forsteri; assembly: GCA_016271365.2. Lineage (NCBI taxonomy): Eukaryota > Metazoa > Chordata > Ceratodontiformes > Ceratodontidae > Neoceratodus > Neoceratodus forsteri. The sequence goes on from CM028133.1 coordinate 310,076,938, forward strand.
AAGTGTCGGGCAAGTAATACCATTGGAGAGCACCTAAAGGCAGTTTGCCATTGTCTCCTGGATGGAGAGGTCACATATTACAGTGAGACAGCAGCATAAATTCATGGTTTGATCAGTCAGTGCAAACTTGGGCTGAGATACAGGGGGTTTTCATACAGAGAACATGCAAGGAGGGTTTCAACAGGAAACAAAAAAAGTACTTTGTGCACAGATCGGGGAAACAATGAATCACAGACCAATGCAGCCAGAGGACAAGCATGTCAGGTAGAAAAGATGCACAGAAGGCACCGACATCAAATCACAATGTAGGGGCAACCACATGGCCTTAGGGAGGGCAATTTTACTGTATGGAGTGGTGCACATTTGCACAGTTGCAGTAACATGGGTTAGATGGGTAACTCCAGAGCTGACCACAGTCTAGAAAGACAATCGCTGCATCATTTTGAATAAATGTGGAGACTACCATAGGTTAGGCATGCCCTAAACCAATGTTGAGGTGTGTTGCCACTATCAGTTGTCATGACAAAGTGATAACGTGCAGGGAAAGCAACAGATGCAGCATTTTGGTACTGAGGGGCTTCATGGAAAAAGCAAAGCCCACCTTCAAATGTGCAGGGAAAAACAACAGATGTGGCATTTTGGTACTGAGGGGCTTCACAAAAAAAGTACTACCTGCCTTCAATTGGGGCACATAAGATGAACATGATCATTGTCTGTAGGGGCACAGCTGACAACAAATTCCAGGTCAGATTCACAGACTCGAGTACAAGAAATGAAAGAAAATAAAAAATATAATAATCACCATTCATCCACATTCAGCTCCGAGCCAGACTCCTCACTGGCATTCTGGCTGCTGTAGGATACCTCCACATCAGATATAGTTTGGTGCTGGCTGGCCAGAGGCTCCTAGGAATAGAGCTGAATGCATGCTGACCCCCAAATGCTGCTGATGTAGGTCTCCTCATTAGACAACATTGTATGCAGTTGGCTAACTGAGCTGAAGCAGTGATCACATAAGAAGAGTGTCCACAGCTGAAGCCAATTTAAATTAAGTGCCATTAAGCAATGACGTCTCAACAGTGGGAGTGGTGCTTAGCAAGCTGGGGAGAGCTTGTGCATGAGGAGTGGAACAAAACAAAATCATAGAAACATAGAAACATAGACTTTGATGACAGATAAGGACTGCTTGGCCCACCTAGTATGCCTGTTTCCATACCTACTGGATAAGCTGCAGATCCTAGGTAACCAACAGCCTATTTCTTCCTACCCACCACAAGAATTGCCTTATATCTGTCCCATGCATTCTTGAATTCTACCACAGTTTTAGACCCCACAACCTCCTCAGGAAGGTGGTTCCATGAGTCCACTACCTTCTCTGTGAAAAAATACTTCCTCACATTGCCCCTGAGCTGTCCCCCCTCTATCTTCAAATTGTGTCCCCTTGTTCTTGCACATCTCTTTGTCTGAAAGATGCTGCCCTGTTGGACTTTGTTGATTCCACTGATGTACTTAAAAGTTTCAATCATGTCCCTCCTCTCCCTCCTTTCTGCAAGGGTATACATATTAAGCTCCTTTAGTCTCTCCTCGTATGGCTTCTCTTGCAGACCCTGCACCATTTTAGTTGCCCTCCTCTGGACTGCCTCCATTCTGTCTATGTCCTTGCAGAGATGGGGTCCCCAGAACTGGATGCAGTACTCCAGAAGGAAATCATTCACTAAGTATCAAAAACTGGATGGATATGGAAACTAGCAGACAAATAATAACACAACTCATATACGTGAGGGATATAACTTTATTAGGGATTTGGTAACTTTCCATAAGACAGCTTTGCACATCATCTTTAACAAAAATGACAGTCCCCTCTCTTATCACAGCTTAGGCTACTCAAATAATTCCCCCAATCCAGATTTTAGAATTTAAAGATGTAATAAAAAGTTTAAAAATGGAAAAAGCCCTGAACCACAAAGATACATTTGTGAATTTTGGAAAAAATTTAGAGTTGACTTAATATGCCCATTACATACTGCCTATGGACAGGTGACTCAAGGAGATCCAGCACCAGCTATTTGGAAGCAGGCTACAATATTCTCAATATTAAAGCCGGACAAAGATAAAACTGAGTGTTCTTCTTATCACCCAATTTCAGTTTTAATTATTGATTATAGGAAATGATGGAAAGGTTGATACCTTTTATTGGACCAACACGTGTTTTGTACAGAGATAGAATAATACACAAGCTTTTGGTGCCTCACAGGTCCCTTCTTCTGGTGACTAGAAAAACTGAGCAACATAAACAGTATATATATATATATATATATATATATATATATATCCAGTGCGGAGCAAAAAAAAAAGCAGGAAGTGAAGTAGGAAAATGATAAAAGGGAACTAGAGATAAAAAGTCTATATAAGATGCAAAGTGAAAAAGTGATGAATGAGAGGAAATGGGAAGGGGGGCTAGTCAGGAGGAGATGAAAGGAAGCCAGAGAGAGAAAAACAAAGGAACAGATAAGAAAGATCTGAGATCAGAGGTAGGCTGTAAGGGTAGACTAGACAGGAGATGCCAAGAAATGCATGGAAATCAAGACATAAAGGAACAAAGGCCCAGATAGACAGAGTGTGAGGTAATATAAACAGTAGGTGTGAAAACAATCAGGAAGCTGAACCAAAGAGTTTGTAGGAGAGGCAGGGAGGATATAAAGGTAGGAAAAAAAAGATTAGGCAGGAACTCAGAAAAAAACAGTAGATTGCTGTAGATTATTTACAACCCTGATCAAGGTACAAAACAATTCAACTTCCACTGGAATTTACAGTTAAAGTACCAGGGCACTTCCCCTACCTCCCCATTTTGCTGCGTTTAAAGCCTGCAATTTTTTAAAAATAACTCCAATGTTCCTACTTTTCATACTTTTCGGAGGGGCTCTTAGTTCTCATTATCCAGCTGAACCATGATTAAGCCTGACCACTTCGGCAAAGTGACCACTTCCATCAGTCAGGTAAAAAGCTTCACATTTTAACTTGCTATATCAGAGCTAAGGTCTCCTTGCTTCCTCTATTTCCACTGGAATTTACTCACACTAAAATACCTGGAAGTGCTACTTTCCATTGTCCAAAGCCAGATTTTGTCTCACAGTTATAACCCTCTAATGCAGCCCTTTCTTAGTGACCTGACAACCTGGCAATAATTCCGGCAATAATTGCGCTGTCTTTGATGCAGAGAATTGACTGCAGCCAAACAAATATTTTAGCTAGCCTGCTATATTCGGCACAGATGTTCCTGGTGGTCCTATTGAAAGCACAGGCCATGCAATGGGACAGACCAGTATTCCAGTTTATATGGGCAAGTGCACAATCGTGCATTAAACTCACTACACTTCAATTACTGCAGTGCAGGGGAGGCCTTGCTCTCCTCTCCTCAACTTGGAGAGATATCATCTTGCAGCCCAGCTTAGTACAGTATATATCTCTAGTGTACTCTGCACACTGGAAATCTATAGAATTGATAGAAGTAGACCTGCTCCCTGTAACCAAAACCCTCTTATATCCACACAACTGACTGCTAGACATTCCCCAGGAAATGTCTTTACAAACAATACGCTGCAGATATGGCTCAGACTGTTAACTCATAACCAGCTGCACCAGTATGCCGTCCTATTGTACCCATTCTCCTATAATTGTCCCTTTGCCCAAGGCAGACTAGATCATACATATAGACTGGGAACATCATGGAGTTTACTTACCATCTCATTATGAAAGGGGAGGAGTTCCTAGACTTTCAAAATGTACAGATCAAGCATACCCTATGGGCCACAGACTAATATCACATCCTTCTAATGCAAGCTTTTATTAAAACACAGATGAATTCCCATCCTAAAGACAAGAAGACAACAGCTGTTATCTCACTGATCAAGCAGATGTTGGAAAGGGAGGCTTTTCATTCCCTGATCTTGAAATTATATCTAGCACTTTCCAGTCTCACCCCTTACTCTATGGAATATGTCAGAACCAACAGCAGGAAAATCTGGCTGTCACTATTCAAAAGTCTGTCAATATCTGGGGGCACTTAAAACATATGAGCTATTGTTTATCAAGCTTAGATCATAAACACATTATTGGGCAAGCCATTCCCCCATCTTGGATTATGGGGATACTATTTACTGCCATGCCCCTGCTCCACATCTTCTTCCCTTAAATATCATTTACTACCAGTTACTTTGTTTTGTTCTAAAATCAAAATGAATTGCACTTTATTGCATCAATTAAACTGACTGTCACCTTCCTTCAGGCAAACTTTTCATTGGCTTTCCTTTATTTACAAAACTCTAAATAATCAGACCCCTACTTATTTAACTGAAAGACCAGCTATTCCTACTCACAAACATAGCCTCAAAGATGTGCCTTACCATGATTTTCCCTTGCTTAAGTTTGATACACATTTTGGCAAAGAGTGTTTCTCATATGGGATGCCTTTCTTTTGGATCAATTTGTCTCTGCCATAGATTCTCTTTTCCATGTCACTGATGAAGAGGACTGGGCCCGAGACATATCATTGTGGCATTCCACTGGTGATCTGTCTTTCCATTGATCTGATCCTATTCACCACAACTCTGTGCTGCTTCCCCTCCTGAGAAAGGTGAGTAGCCAAAGCGCTGGGGGCAGTGTGAGGTGGTGAGATTAAGTGAGCACAATTTGTGGAATAAAACTTTAAGCTTCATCTGGAATTTTTTTTCATTTGTTGTTTGATTGCTGAGGGTTGAGAGCACCAGCACATAAGGACTGTCTGGATACTTTTTGGGATTGCTTCCCGTTTGCTGAGCGAACCCACTCTAACTCAAGGTGCAGGTAAAAAAACGTGAACTGCCATGATACTAGACCAGGTAAGACAATTTGTCTTCTACAGTACAAGTCAAATGAATGCGATCAATAGACAAGCCAAGACAGAGTGACATTCTGCAAAGAAGAGGGGTATGGTCTTGTCAGTGGAAAAGAAAGTTAAGGGGATTTGAACCATAGAGCAGGAAGGGAGATGTGCAGTGGTCACCAGTGGCAGGAGTTAGATGCACTGGTTCACCAAAGGAAGGGCTGCTGAGCTGAGAAGAAAAAGAATAGTACACCACCAGTTGGAGCAAGAAAGCATACTGGGACAATTCTCACATTGTAAGTGTCAGTGGCTCAGTAGGTAGCACACTCAACTCTGAGGCAGGGAGATCAGAAGGCTATGGGTTCTATCCCCACACCAGGCACTTGAGTTAATATCCCAATACTGACACTGTAGTGCAGCATGAGGGGGGTGCTGCACTTCTGAGGTGCCATCTTTCAGATGAGACATTAAACTGAGGTCCCATCTGCCTGTTCTGGTGGTAGTTAAGGTGGATGGTAAAGATCCCATGGCACTTCTCGAAAAGAGTAGGGGTGTTTTTTTTTATTGAAGGAAACAATACATTATACAGAAAAAAGGCTCAAGAAAAAAACATCAAAAACAGTGATCATGCTAATCATAATGCAAATAAAGTCAGTCCAAAGGAAAACAAAATTCTGTCATACCTCAAGGAATAGACCCAACCTGATAAGAAAGAGAGAGAGGGACCAAAAAAACCGAAAAATCTGATACTCATGGGAAGAGAAAATCATGTCGGGAGAAAAGGCAGTCAAGGGGATGCCGATAAAGGAGGGACTCTGTCTCCACCCCCCTGGGGACCAGGAGGATTGCAGGAAAAGACCAACTGGCAAAGTGCAGATCAGGAGAAAACAGAATCCCCAAGGGAACACGAGCAGGGGAAATGGAACTATAGGGAAAGGGTGGAAGGTAGTCCTGCTAAATGACAGGAGCTTGGGCAATAAAATGCCTGAGCTCCAGGCGATGTTAACTGAGAGTAGTGGATGTGGCAGCGGTCACTGAGACTTGGACCACTGCAAGACATGACTGGGACCTGAACCTGGAGGGTTACACTTTGTTCAGGAAGGACAGGGGAGGGAAGGGAGGAGGAGTAGCAATGATAGTAAAAACTGCATTGGCATAGGGGAGTAGAGGAGGCGGAGGGAACCGTGGAGGCGATTTGGTCACCTGATATGGAGGGGGGCAAGAGAGTAAAATAGGAGTGGTGTATAGACCCTGTCTACATGGAGGAGCTGGAGGACAGTCTGGTGGCAGATGTTAGGAGACACTACAGACTTGGCAGAGGAAAGGTGGTGGTGTTAGGGGACTTAAACATGCCAGGAACAGACTGGGAGACTATGACATCCTCTGTGACCAGGGAACAGAGGTTGTTGGATGTCTTTCAAGATGCATTCCTAACTCAGCAGGTGAGGGAACCGACCAGGGAGGCACGGGTACTGGATGTGGTCCTGGCAGACAGTGACCAGATTGGGGGCCTGGAGGTAAGGGACCCATTGGCGGGAAGTGACCATGCCTCAGTCTGGTTCTGCCTGGACCTAGGAGGGGTAGAAGACTGCACAAAGACGGAAGTAACCGACTTCAGGGGGGTGGATTTTAAGGAAATGGGAAGGATCCTTAAGGAGCATTTGGATGGGATTGGGTCAGACATGGACGCTGATAGTAGGTGGGAAATCATCAGGAGAGGGTGCAGGATGCTACCAGCACCTAGCAAGAGTAAGACGAAAATGCGGTGAGGGCCCAAAAACCCTGTTGGTGGACCAGGAGGTCCAGGAGGTGGTGCGGGGAAAGAAAGCAGCCTATAAAAATTCAAGTGCTCAAGGGTGAAAGGGATTGAGGGTATGAGCTGATGGCTTGAAGGGCCACTAGAGTGGTGAGGGTGGCTAAGGCAAGGAAGGAGCAGAACCTGGCCAGGGAAATTGGAGAGAGAAAAGGGTTCTTTAGATACATTGGGGAAAGACGAAGGGTGAAGGGGCAGATTAGCAGGATTAAATCAGGGAAGAGATGGGCACAAGACCCAGAGGAGCAGGCTGAGGTACTAAATGAGTACTTCACCTCAGTTTTCACCAGGAAAATGGGATGCTGCATCATACATGGGAGGAGACAGAGATAATGAGGAGGGAGTCCCTTACCAATCGGCAGGTCTGGGGAGGGGGCATCACTGGCAGGTGGGGAGGGCTAAGCAGGAGAAGAGGTACTGAAGTGGAAATCACAGCAGAGAGAGTGAGGGAAGCCTCAGCTCCCTTAAGATGGAGAAAGCACTGGGCCAGATAAATTACATCCTAGAGTGCTGAAGGAACTTGCAGATGTCCTGGCGAAACCCCTGGCAGAGCTTTTCACCATCTCTCTGAGGACAGGGTGGGTGCCCCAAGACTGGAAGGTGGCGCATGTAGTGCCTATCCACAAGGGGGGATCAAGGAAGGTGGCAGAGAACTACAGGCCTGTCAGCCTGACATCAGTGGTGGGCAAGGTGATGGAGGGCATTGTCAAGAAGAGGCTGGGGGGGACCTGGATAAGTCAGGGTGCCTGGACGATAGACAGCATGGATTCATCCTGGGAAATCGTGTCAGACAAACCTGGTGGAGTTCTATGACTGGGTGACAAGTGCCTTGGACCTGGGTAGACCAGTGGATGTCCTCTTTCTAGACTTCAGCAAGGCATTTGACTCTGTTCCTCACGTGGGCCTGTTGGATAAACTAGGAGAAATGGGGTGGGAAACCAGATGATCCGATGGATAGGCAATGGCTCCAGGACCGACCCAGAGGGTCATAGTTGGTGGGATAGTCTCTTCCCCAAGGAGGGTCATTAGTGGGGTCCCACAGGGATCAGTCCTTGGGCCCCTTCTGTTCAACGCCTAAGTATCTGACATAAGGACAGGAATCAGGAGTGAGATGAGTCTCTTTGCAGATGACTCGAAACTGAGGCGGTGGTGGGGGAGGAGGGGAGGGTGGCCCTGCAGGAGACCTGGAGGCTCTGGAAGATGGTCTAGAAAGTGGAAGCTGAGGTTTAATGCAGGGAAATGCAAGGTACTCCACCTGGGGGCCAGAAACCCAGGCCAAGTGTACACCCTGGGGGGGAAATACTACAGGTCTCAATGGCTGAGAGGTACCTGGGGGTGTTGGTGGATGTCAAGATGAACAACTCTGAGACTTGTAGGAGGGCAGCAGCCAAGGCCAACAGGATGCTGGGCTGCATCGCTAGGGGGATCACCTCCAGAAGGAGGGAAGTGATACTCCCTCTGTATAACTGCTTGGTGAGGCCGCACCTGGAGTACTGCATGCAGTTTTGGAGGCCGCACTTAAAGAGGGATATTAACCTCCTGGAGAGGGTCCAGAGGAGGGCAACCAAAATGATTTGGGGCTTGGGGGACAGGACCTATGAGGAGAGGCTCGAAGAGCTAAATATGTACACTTTGGAAGAGAGAAGGGACCGGGGGGACATGATAGAGGTCTTCAGGTACATGAAGAGGGTAAATAGGGGAGGAACAGTGAGGGTGCTTCGAAGGAAGGAGGAGGGGGCCACTAGACGGCATGGGTGGAAGCTGGAGGGGGGAAGATTCAGGGGAGAAAGGAGGAGGTGCTACTTCACTGAGAGGGTGGTAGAGCCATGGAATGCACTACCTAGGGGGCTGGTGGAGGCAGAGACAGTGGAGGGGTTCAAGAGGGGGTGGGACAGGTACAGGGGAAGGGTTCAGGAAGCAAAATCCAATGCAGCAAGAATATCCGGAACTGGGAAGGGAGAAGCCAGAGAAGGCGAGGGGGACAGCAAGGTCAGCACCCAGGGTGGGGGCTGACCAAACGAGCAGACACGAAAGACCATTAGGCCTATTCTGCTGGCATTTTAGTATGTTAGTATGTTCCAAAAAAGGTCTGCCGCACATCTGTCCTGAAAAAAAAATTAAGGAAAAAGGACACTCTTAACTATTAGGAAAGGGAAACAGATCACACTAATACTAACACCTAAACTGAAATCAGCAATACCATCAATATATGTTCATTTAAACTTAATAAAAAAAGAAAGACCTTTCCATTTTAAATTAGTAACTGTTAGCCCATATTTTACAATTTCCTTTGCCTTAACCTGATGTAATGTATTTTCACATAGCAATTGAAACACAGAAAAGGGCACATATTGCTGTCTTAATACCCATTGAACACAGGCATTCCATAGATAATATTTTAACACTGCAAATATCACCGTTAATGTGCCCCTATCATACTTTAGTGACCTAGAACTGTAACCCAAAACCAAGGCACCATTAAGTGGGATTCTGTAGCCATGAAAGATTCCAAGTCATAGCCAGAAAAGGCCATAAGTTCCTAGAATAAATACAATGGAGGAAAAAATGTTCCATCGACTCCTCAGGGGAACCACACCTCTGATATGGGCATGTATGTTCTTCCATCGGTTTGTGTTTATTATTACCTTTCACATAAAGTCTCCCATATGCACTAAGCCACACTACATCCCACATGTGTTCCAGGATTCCGGCCTCAGTTAACATGCATAACACTTTACTGCTCTCTCCAGGAAGACAATGTTTAAATTTTGGGCCGTAGGTCCTACTGTGTCCAATACCCCTTGATGCAACTGTACTCTAGAATGGATCATCAAAACATGTAGTGAAATCTTCCGTTTATCTAACTTTTGGATAGAAGAGTTCATGGAGTCTGAAATAAGGAAAGTTGGGGAAAATTTTGGAAGGAGGTCAGTCCATTTGGAAGTATAGATATACCAATTATTCATAAACCATTTATGAACCAATGTACCCACCATGGTCCATGGGGTTCTAAGATAGTGTACCCAAAAAAGTGTATGAAAAAAAACACCCAGTAAATCATCCCCAACCCAGCCTTACTTCTTGCCAGATAAGTGTACTCTCTTTTAACTGGATTCAGTCAACTCCCCCAAAGCATCCTAACAAAAATACTTTATACCTGTGTTTCCAAAACTACTGGAAGGGGAAAAGTAGTGGCAATATAGGACATTCTCAGGAGAAGAAATGTCTTTATAATAGAAATTCTTTTTAGTTTGGACATTTTCCAGCCCTTCCAGGACTATACCTTGGATTCACAATCCGCCAAAACCAATTGCCAGTTAGTCAGTGCCATATCCAAAGACCCAAAAGTAACACCCAGTATCTTGACTGGGCCTAAAACCACTGAAAACTGTCCTATAACCACAAGGGACCTGACCTCTGAGTCCAGTTGGACTGCCTTACATTTTCCTAAATTCAAGCTAGCCCCTGAAACCACAGAATACCTTTCCAATTTCCTACTAGCCTCCAATACACTAGACTTATCCTGAAGAAATAAACAAGTATCGTCCATGTATGCCAACACTTTAACCTCATCCTCCACCACCTGACCCTTCAACCCCTGAATCCTAGGGTTATCCATCAGCCTTTGAATTAAGGGGTTCAGAGAAAAAATATACAGGAGTGGACTTAACAGACAGCCCTGACAAACACCCGTGTGTACTGTCACTTCTGGCCCAATCACACCCCTAACATATGGGTTCCAACAAGCTCCCCGATACAACATTTTTATTTTATCAGTAAGTGGAGAAGCCCATAGGCTTTCATTGTTTGAAAAAGGAAGGAATGATCAACGGCATTGAACGCCTTCCTCTGATCAGGGAAATAATCCATCCCTCCTTACCCCGTTTGAAATACCATTCTCAAAGTTCCCTCAAAACTATTAATGGGTGATAAATGGAATGGTCTGGTAGACTAAAAAACTGAAATGGATGAATGATATGTTTGGCCAAGTCCTGTAGTCTAAGTAGTAAAATAAAAGACAACATTTTAAAATCCCCATTAAGCAGGCTTATTGGCCTCCAATTGTGTAGTAAGGTTCTATCCCCAGATTTAAACAAAAAATAGTCAGACTTTTGGAAAAATGAGCTGGTACTAAATTTGTGGAAAAAAAATAAGTAAATGTTTTTTTCAAGGCAATATGCCAACTCAATTGGAAAACATTTATAGAAATCGAAGGGGAGACCATCAAGGCCCGGAACTGAGCCTGATTTTCGAGTACGTATAGCCTCCAGGATTTCTGAATGCGTGATATTCTGTGTCAGGGAAGCCATCTCCTGATCAGAAAAATTGTGTTTAGGCAAAGATGAGATGTAAGAACAATGGTCTTGTGCACACGAAACTCCTGGCATGGTAGAGTTAATGATAACATTGAAAAGACTTTGGAGGGAGGAAACCTGATCCACCCTCTTGATCCTGTAAACTAGAAATGGATGAGGCCTGTCTCCTAGACTTACATGCTGCACAAGGGTCCAAAATAGGAGACTTATGTGTCCCATAGGAAAGTTCTGCTCTAATTGAACCAGTCCTGTCATATTGTAAGGACTACATTTAAAGTTTAATGGACTCAATCTGTGCTTGTAGGCCATCCCCCTTTTGTGTCAGAAGGGAAAAAAGATACTGGAGTTTCTTCTGCAAAGTTAGCTACTGAAAGTATTGGTGTCAAGATTTATGTTTCCCATGTTTCTGAAACAGCTCCTCAATGTCTTCCTTCATATGATACCACCAGTCACCAATATCCTAAGAGAGGTCAAACACTGAGGCACGAGAAGCCAAAAGTTGTTTAATGGAATGTTGGATATGGAGAAGTACCAAGGAATGAACATTTAACTTCCATCTAGATTTCATAACTGGGTGTGTGATGTCTAAAGACAGTGTTGCAATGATCATTTGATGATCTGAAAACTCGACTGGGCAAAGAGTAGTAGAGGCCACTTTCAAATGTTGGGAAATAAATAAGTAGTCAATAACCGTACTATACTGTGCCCTCCTGTATGTGAAATAATGAGGCATAGAAATAAGAGAATTACAATGAACCAATCCCACCAATGTAACACACTGTTGGAACACCAAGGAATCACAGTATATTATCCCCTTGGACCAAGCACCCCTTAGAACTGTTAAAGAACAATTAAAGTCCCCCCCAAAAAATAATTTGTGCCGTAGAGAGTTAAGGCTGAACCTGGACAAGCAACTTAGTCCTGTCAGCTTTAAGCTGAGGAGCATAGATGTTCAACAATCTACACGGTTCACCATCCCAGTATCCATCTAAAAGGACAGCTCTACCTGGAATGAGATCTACTATCTGAAAGAGGGAAAATCGGGATCCTCTAAATAAAAAAACAACCCCATCTGCCCTATCAGTTCCAAATGACCAAAAGGATGGACCCCAGGGCCATTTTGATTTATAGGCTTGCAACTGTGAAACTGATGATAACCATGTCTCCTGAAGAAATACACAATCATTGTCAGAATCGGCAACCAACTGAAATATAGCTTGTATTTGTTTGGTATTGCACAAACTGTGGCAATTTATTGATGCCACTACAGTGTTTGCCACTCTCATGGTTTAAATAAAAATAAAGTCAATTCAATTTCCTCCTTTTCTTCTTTTTACCAAAGTATAATTTGTCCAGAAGAGACGAAGGGATCTCCATCAAGTCCATTAAGTCCTTAGAGTACTCCTCTTGTTCTGAGTCTCCCCACTCTGTGGAGCCCAGGACCTCAAATGGATTTGTTGTTTCTACAGAAGGAGAGGGTTCAACTTTCAACAGTCACCGAGAAGACCTCCTCTGGTCCAGTGGGACACAAACGGGTGGGGCAGGTGCAACACTTATACTCCTCAATAGTTGGCAAGATTCTGAAGGGTCTGAATAACAAACTGGTTGAAGGCAATCCTCTGCCCCATCATCGGTAAATTAGAGGAAAGTAGTTCCTGAACTGATGGGGTGTCCCACCTCTGTCAAGACCCCCAGGTCTGTACCTAAAGATGGTGCTCTAGACTCTGGAGCAGGTTGCTATATGGGGGGGGTTGGCTCCAGATCTTCAGAGCTTTGAGCCAGGTTAATCAAGTCTGCTGGGTCAAGTGGAGATTGAGTATTAGCAGCTGCCCATGGGCAATTCTTATACACATGGCCGGTCTCTTCATACAGATTGCAATGTGTAAGATTAGAACATTGGGAATTGATATGCCCAACTTCATTACAGAAGCTACAGTGAAGTTTGTCACATACACTGAAAAGGTGGGTGCATGATCCACACCGGTAACAAGCCCAAGGGTGTCCTGGGTAATAGCAGACCCCTCGATCCCTGCCCAGAAAAAAAATGCTTGGAATCTGAACGATTCCATCCTCCATTTAATGTAGTTTAACCTGAAATTTCCAGTTCCCCCATCCAGAATTGTTCATCGTCCATTACAGCCATTGGTTTACCCAGAACTTGACATTTTTGCTGTAACCAATGATAAATATCTTCAAGTGGGACACTCTTATTCTGGAACATAATAGTCACAGTTTTGGTCAAAGGTTTGATTAGTAGAATAGCTGAGAAGGGGAGCCATAGCAGGGTAGTTTTTAGGTGGTTGTATTCCCCCAAAAGGCTTCCAACAGAACCGCTGATCTAAAACTGATATCAAAGATGTTCTCCCCTGAAATATGTATAAAGGCAAAGACATCCACTGGGTAAAACCACAAGGACTCCTTAATCAGTGTTTTACCTACATAATGTCTGTCTAAATGAATGTCCAGCCCCCCTTTATATTTCAGGTGGACTGTGTGTTTCCTGGGGACAGGTGCAGTTGCATTTGTTTTAAACAATTCAGAAAGCATCGGTCTTTGGGGCAGAACCTTGAGGTCAGTGGGTTCTGACCTATCCATAGCTGGAATAGAGTCCTTCTGTTGTGCCATCTCCTTGGTTGTCATCCCTTGCCCATCTTGTCCATGTGCCAAATTCATATCAGATCTGGGGAGGGGGCAAAGTCCCTATGCCCGTAACTCCCACTAGCTTATTACTCTATACCACTCTGTGCTCCCCAGTGTTCTGGACTTCCGGTTGGGAACTGGTTGTATATATCAAAGGAGGCCACAATTAAGGGGAAGTCAAGGACTAGGAGAAAACTGTCGCATCCCACGTAAGGTCAGGTACCCACTGCCCCGTATCATTTTGAATCCACCCTGCACCTTGTAAGGCCATGTTAGTCCAAGGTAGTTCACTGCCTACTGGGGAGACTAGCCCAAACACCTGTTTAAGTGCCATGTTCATAGAGATGGGGAGGGGAAAATTGAAAGGAACACATTCAGGACATTTTCTCAATGTGTCCTGTTCCTGGATGTTCCTCTTCTGAAGAACCACATTTTCCCATCTCTTGATAGACTCTTCCATTTTGCATTAAACCCCTGTGTCATCCCCTTGTGCGTGGACCATGGCTGTCCCTTCAAGCTCTATATCCAATGTAGGCACATTGTCCATACTTTCCTGTTGAGATATTACCCCAGGCATGACAGCCCAGTCAAACCTACTTCCATGTATTTTAATGTACTCATGGAAGAAAGCCCAGTAGTAATTATTCTGGACTTCCCCTCAAGTCTACAATCCTTTGATTTATTCAGCTTTGGGGCTTGGACCACCCCGTCATTCAGTTTCTGAGTTACCATGGTACCCACAGCCTTGGATGGTAAAGGAAGATTTACCCTTTGGGGCCCACACACTGGCCCAATCAACTCATGAGTACCGTCTAAGTGCCCCCCCAGTTTGCTGTCCACACAGCCTCTGCCCTGACCCCCAAGGTGTTTCAGCAAATGACACCTCTGGGAGGGAAATGAGAGTTCATTCCTGACCCACAACAGTATCCTGTACAGGCCCATGACTTGCAAAAGTGAATACCGTTGCTGATTCCTGGGTATGGGACTCAGTTTGAAATATAATAGGATGCAATACTTGCCCATCCACTGAAGGAATGATCAGTGATTCAGCACTGCCACCAATTCGGACCAGCAATGGGGGGTTGGTAACTGGGAGATGTAACAGACCGGCCTACTCTCCATCTGAAAATTCTTGCTGTAACTGCTGACAGTGCTTCTGAAATAGGGCATCTTGCAATTGCAATTTACTAGCCAATTCCTCTGATCTAAGATGGTCTGGTAAATCCATAAAAACTGATTTAGACTTCTTGGTGTTCAAATCCTTTTCCCCAGCAGACAATTCTGCCTCCGTGGGGTCCGTAGCATTGAAAAAAAAAACCTCTTGATCAACCATAATATTTTCAAGACCATCCAAGATAGAAACCAGGACCTCAGCCACCAACACCTCCATCCCACTCGAGTTCTGGGCCCAACTGGACATCTCACAGACAAACCAAAACTCCCTCTACTGGCGAGTAGGGGAATTTCCCCGGTGACCTGTCCAAATTTCCCCCCATTCACTAAAAATACCACCAACAGCTTAATCTGGTTCAAGATCAGTAGGCATTCATCTGTATCCCCCTCCTCCAGGTCATGCCTGAAAATAGGCAGAATTTGTCTAGTGCACTTATCCAGTCAACAAAAACTAAAAAAAAAAAAAAAATGAAAGCATGGCATATGACAATCACATCCCTCAAAACTGACAGGTCTGAGCACCAATTACTCTTGGATGTCTGAATGTAGAGGAACATATACAGACCTGATATGGGAAGTAAATGACTGTGGAACCAAGACAGATAAATTTTAGCTATTCCAAAGGGATAAGTCAGACAGGTAGAGGAGTAGGTCGATCTTTCGAAGTAAGCTTGTCTGCGACAAACAAGGAGGAAATTAGTGTGACATGCAGGTCCAAAGAATCCATCTAGTCAAGCTCAGATAAAAAGCAGGGGAACAAAACAGTCCCCCATAAAGGAACCCCAGGACTGCAAACAACTCAACATAGCAAAATAGATTAAGTGGTGATAGGTGCTTTGTGCAAGTTAAATTCCAAAAGTTAAATTCTTGTGACAGTAGCTACTATGCATCTATGAATTTCTGAGCAAATTTTTCCAATTGATAATTTCAGAAATTTCCACAGTAAATTTTTGCCTACTAAACTACATTTATCCAGCTTTATTAGATTCTAAGACCTATACATGCAATAGCAGTGGTGCTACAAACACCCAAATATTTAAAACATTTTGACAAAATTTAGCAAATAATTAAATTGTGAAATTGTGAACTCTTGCGCAGCACAATTCACATTAAACTGTTGGATCTGCATAAGGTTTATTGGATCCAGAACAAAGCCTTGCAAAAGCTGTTACTTAAGTGTTGCAGCTCAGTTTTGCCTTGTGTTGTAACATAAATACAGATGCATTCCAGATAAATTGCAAAAACATTGTCTAACAGTTGCTTTTTAGCTGTGTAAGTGTTGAAAACCAACACAATGGGATCTATGCATCAAAGGGCTGGAAGTAAATGCCAAAGGCACGTACCACGCCTGAGCAGCTCCACACCCATTGAGAGGTGTTCAATGGCCAGTATTCACTATTGCCACCTGTCAGTGGCCCTGCACCTCCTGGCATGCAGCTTCACAGGAGGCAGACAGGTGCAGAGCTGTGTACCCAGGCAGGCATCTAATCGGATGCTTATCCTGGGTCCCAAAGTGGATCCCTTGCACAGCGGAGCAGGGATGGGTAGGAAGGCACAGATCTGGATATTTAACATGTACAGGCACTTGTCCAAATGGCTGCCCCAGCCTTCTGCACCTGCCAAGTGGGCTGGGTCAACATGGAGGCTCATTTCTTGGTCCTGCCATGGCCATCTGGTATCATCTGTGGGGTCATGCACTGGGTTGTGACAGGGTCCGGACTGACATAACCTGTGGCCACCTGTGCCTGGCACTATGCATTTTAGTGAATGGCACATAGTGCTATCATGTCCCCGACATGCCCCCTGGACTGTCTGTGCTGCATAGCAGTGCAGACAGTGGGGGGGATCCAGTGTGCAACTGGCATATGTTCCAATTGTACATGCCACTGAGGGTCCACTGCACAGCCTTCAGACATAGGGTTGCCTACATGCCTCAGATACATGGCGCATAGGCAATCTGCACTTTGATGCATAGAGCCCAATGTGAGTTGCCAATGTATCCACAATATAAAAAAATATGCCTGACCATCTAATTGATGAAACAGTTTAACATGAAATGTAAGGTAACTTACAATTTACTTAACCCACTAGTTCCATATTTAGTTGTTTCTAAGACCCTTTCAAGAAAGTATATGTAAACATGTTCAATTATCTAGCTTAAAAGGTGGCTAAGTTGTAAGCAGAGACATGTTTTCTGAGATTTTCACAAACATAATAAACTGCCAGAATTTGAGCCCCCATATATTTTACACCCCTCATCCAAATGCTGTGAAACATGGCATCTCCTTAGGATGCCTTACAAAGTAAGCATGCCAGATTTCAGGGGCTAACCTTCAAAAGGCCCTTAGATCACTGAAAGTGCGGCAAATGGCAGCTTGCTTCAAAGCCTGGTGCACCAGGGACCCTGCACCAGATTCTGCTATAGGAAGGGTCCTGACACCAAATGGCCTGAAGTTGCTGTGACTGCTCTTGTGCAGCAATCAGATGGTGAATGGAAAAGAATTGACAGAGGCTGCAGCAGCCCCAGAACATGGACAAGCCAACCAGGGGCACCAGAAAGGCTGGCTAGCAATGCTGCACAGGAGGCAAGACCGGAAAAGACAGGTCAGCTGCAGCCTTGTGGCATGTCACAGCACCCAGCAGCACAGAGAGAGAGAGCAGTGCCAGGGTGACAGTGCTCAGAACTGGCAAGCACCATAGAGTATCCAGACAGAGGACCCTGTTGTGAAATGCAACAGTGAATGTACCAGTTCACACTGTCAGCACAGTGTACTGTACCTATACAAGCAGTGTGACAACCCCGTTCTCCCCCAAGCCAGCAATGCAGTACCTCTGGATGCTCAGTGCTGTCATGGAAGGTAGCACTGCCACTGATGTCTAACCATATCCATGTGATAGTGGCCAAAACACAGCTGTACTGGTATGCCTGTCCCCTACCCCAGTGTGCCAGCCTCCTGCCATGACCCTTGATGGCACTTCTGCACTTAGTGTGACATGGCATGTGATCTCCTGAGGACACCCTGCCAAAGCAGACATTGGCAGATAGAGTCCCACCCAGAACCACATTGCAGGAACAGAGCCACCATATGGGTACTCTACAGGGTTCCATATGACCCATCCTCTCAGACCACAGGCACCAGTCTATGTGCAGGCACCGGTGCATCTGAGCATAGGGGGAGACCCCTGTTGTCCCATACACTATGTACAGCACCCTTTCTGTTCTAGCACACAAGTATGGGCACTTGTGCCAGACTGCACAGTCTGCACCCTACCACACTGGTGGTGTGTACATGTTGAAAGCCAGAAGCTGCCTGACATGAGAGCAGGGTGTCAGCTACATGCTCAGGCAGATGTACATGTCAGTGTCATGGGGCACCACAGTTGTGTCCTGCATGGCACTTGGACTCACACCAGTGCTGCCTGTGTCATAGTAGGGACTACCACTCTGCACACCAAGTCTCATCGCTGTGGCAGATACTGGACCCACACCTTACTCAGCCAGTTAGGGCACACTGTCAAGCTGGTTGCTTTCTGTGGGTACCATCTGATGCATGCCTGTTCTCAGCCTATGCACTCTGTGTGGCATACAACAGTCCCCACTTCAGGTAATGGCACACATGCCACTGATGCTGGGCATATACAGGCTATGTAGCACATATGCCACAGTGGGCAGTGCTATCAGATGTGCCCACATGCCCAATGTCCTTGCACAGTACCCAGAAGACTGGCTGCAGACATCTGCCACAGATCTGGGGCTCCTGGCTTCTTCACCATGTCTGCCCCATTTACCACCTGTGCATCCATGGTATTGCTGTTAGCCATTCATCACTGCCACCATCCCCTCTGCATATCCAGATGTGGCATCATTTTGCTTGTAGCATGCTGCACAGGTCCCAGATGGGTGGGGTACCCACAGGCCACTGTTGTCCGCAGCTTCCAGTT
Source organism: Neoceratodus forsteri (assembly GCA_016271365.2). Taxonomy (NCBI): domain Eukaryota; kingdom Metazoa; phylum Chordata; order Ceratodontiformes; family Ceratodontidae; genus Neoceratodus; species Neoceratodus forsteri. Next base: position 310,095,683 of record CM028133.1, read on the forward strand.
AGAGATGCTTGTGTCACACATGGACATTAGATCTTGTCTGGCTGGTATAACTTGCTGTAGGTCCTTTATCCATGGGGGTCTTAGAAAGTCTAAATTGAGGGGATGATGCAGTGATACTATGGTGCAAGCCCTGTACCATCGTGCTGCAGTCATGTGTCCACTGCAAGCATGACACTGGCTTGGCTGGTGCAGGTGCCTCCCCCACCATGAGGCACAGGCACCATTTGAAAAATCAGTAATGATGCAAGATGCAACACAGTGAGCCCCTTGTGTCATGTCTCTTTGAAGCAAGTACCTTGAGTCATTCCTGACCCATTGAAAATCAAGCCCCATGTCTCTACTTGTACAAATGACTGAGTTATGACCAATTAAAGAATTTTAAAACATTCTGCAAAATTTCCTAATTTCACCAAGCCCTTCTTAATATATTGCAAATATTCTGTTTTTTCTGCTTATGCATACTGTATATATTTCTGTCTGGCCACTAAAATATACAGTATATGCATAAGGAGAGAAAGACATGATACAATAGTATAGAAGGAACTCTGACATTAATGAGATACATAGTGGAAACAGAACTTGGACTTGATCTTACTGAATACATCTACTTTAAGGCTTTCAGTGTAAGAAATAATGACAAAGCAGCTAATGTGTATTTCCACTGATTCCAAATTTCTCCTTTATCAAATGTGGACTCTAAAAACACACTTACTTAACGAAATTGGAAATCAACATCAGTTTTCCCAGGCCACTGCAGAATCTACATTGGTAAGACTGAGTGAAACTCCCAGTGTTTCTTCCAAATGATATTACAGACTATACCCATGACTTGAACCACATGCCACTGAGACAGTAATATTAATCCTGCATAGACAGGCTAAAAACCCAATGAGTGAATAATTAGCCTATACAATGAAGTTTTGTTTACCTGGCAAGTTCTTTCTGGGATCCAGTGCAGTGACTCTGATATTCTATACATAAAAATGACCCCATGGGATATGATCAGGTAGATATTCTTTGTAGCAATACATTTGTTGCTGAAGAGATTATGCAATGTGCTGAGTACCTGGATAGTTACAGACTAAATGTTGCATTTTTCTCCAAATATTCTTTCCACCAGCAACAGAGTACCCATTTGATTGAAAATATAAATTTGCAACATTTTTATAGTGAATAGATTTGAAATCTGGCAAACTTGTGAGGCCCCTTGACTACCTATTAACCCTACTTTTTTATTATCAAATATAGTGCCCAAAATAGTGTAGGAAAGTATTCATTTATGTCATGGAATGTAGCAGGAGTATAAAATAAGTTAGTAGATACAGACTGGTTAGAATTTTTATCAGGGCATGATGTCATATGTATACAATAAACCTGCCTGTTAAATAATGTGCAATATGTCCTAAATGGGTCTCAAATTATTTCCCAACCTACAATGCGGGCAAAAAATATATGGAAGGCCTATGGGGGGATTATTAGTAGCAATTGCAATTAACCAGATGGTAAGAAAATTAACTACAAGAGCATAACCTTTTATCACATCTTGAAGTCTTAATAATGTGTGATATGCATTCCAGGAAAGGATATTTGAATAGTTTTGAAGATGTAGATTTAATACCACTTGGTACTCGATGGTACAATAAATCATTAGTTATAGTACAAAACTATTGATTTTATGTGACACTCTGTTGCTATGGGAATTTAATGGTAGAATACAAGGGACTTTATAGGTACACATACACATACTGCAGGACTACATGTATCCACCATTGACTATGTTGCTGGTATGGCTATTGATAAACAAGGATGCATAGAAGTCACCATGCCCACCAGACCTGAACATGATCACTTACCCTTATGTCTAAAAATATTAGCAAAACAAGTTTTGTATACTTTGGTCAATCAAGTTAAAAATCTTAATATATAGAACAAGTAAAGAATTATCTGGAATCAAATTCAGAGTGAAAAAACACGTGTAGTCTTCTCCAAGGGGACATATGCACAGAACTGCAAAATGTAATTCTGCAAGAGGAAGATCAAACTAAACAGATAGATACATATAACAAACTGATGGAAATAAGTTTGCCATTTTGTCAAATGGTAAGAAACACAAAACAAATTCTCTGCTTGGCTTGATGTTGACTGTAAACAAGTTATAAATAACCCTAATATGGTCATTAGAAGAGTAAGAGGTAGCCTAACTAGAGTGAATATAACTCACTTGACTAACACAAGACTTGAATATAAATATTTATTTGCAAACAAAAGGTCATGCTATCAAAAAATGATGTGGATAAGGATGTTGGATGCAGCAGGGTCACCAGACTCCAGAACTTGTTGGAGGTTAGTCTCACAGGACTCAGAAAATTGGTATTGTAACACTGATGCCCGTGTTCATTCGGATGCCTAGGTTCAACATTACATGGTCCTATTCTCTAATAACAACATCATTATGGATCAATGGAGTCAATTCTCAGAGATTAACAGTCTGACTCTCTTCTCTCTCTCTCTCTGGATGAAATACAACATGCAATTAAAGTAACTTGTAATAATGAAGCCCTGGGTCCTGATGGGATCCCATCTGACTTATTTAAAGCTAATGTGTCTTTCCTGCCCCCATTTGGACCAGATAGATGCAATAGAAACAACTTGTAACAATAAAGCCCCAGGTGATGGGATACCATCTGACTTATTTAAAGCTAATGTGTCCTTCTGGGCACCCAATTTTGACCAAAGCTAGGGTTCAGAAGGGTGTTCAATGTAAAATCCCTAACTTTCCACCTTAATAACTCTGGCAGCATTTGATGAAATTAGTTGAAATTTGGAAGTATTGTCCAGTAGGTAAAGTTTAAACATATGGATAGTTTTGTGATGGCAGCTTGTGCGGTTTCTGAGATCTACTTTTTTAATTTTCCTGTGGACATTTAGTTTTTTTGTCTTATACTTAACACAGGATTTGGGTTTGCTGTCACATACAGCCTACATGGAATGGAACTTTTTTTCTGAAACTTTCAGAGTAGAAGCATGATATGCCAAGGTAGTGCCTTTGGATGGTTTCATGAAAAAATATTAAACGGTTCCAGAGTAATAAGGATTTAAAGTTGTTATTTTGTTGTTGCTGTTCTAAGCATACTCAGTAGGATTTTTGGGATAATGCTGTGATACGACACCAAAAATTCTGTGTCATAAGACTGTTTTTGTTTTTTTACCACTTGCTTCTCACAGCATCGAAACAGTTTTTGGTGCTGTGAGAGCCACCATATTGTTTTTCACCTCTTGAACTAAAAAACATGGAAAATACATAAAATTGCTGTCAATTTAAAAACAAAACCAGAGCCTAGCTAAACGGGCCATATTTAGCAAGATTCTTATGTTTGTGTTTTTAACTAATGGCCAGAAATACCTTTTTCTGGGTACCCCAAAATCCAGGATGCCCCAGCTTAGTGAGAGGAGCTATTTATCCACATTCTCTGCTTGAGAACAGTGAGACTTTCTTGAATGCTGAAGCTGCAGTTGGAAGTTGTGCAGCTGGCTTCAGCTAAGTCAGTGAGCTGGTGATCCCCTGTTCCTGATCAGCGTATGGGTGAGTGTGTGTGTCTCTGTCTATTTATCTATCTATGTACTGTTTCTGTCCGTCTGTCTGTCTTTCTGCCTGTCTGTCTGTCTGTCTGTCTGTCTATCTATCAGTGGACTAAGGTGCCAAAGAGTTCATTGAGTCAGAGGGCTGCATTTTATAGCAAAAATTGAGAAAGTACTATGGACTTTTAAGATCTAAGTCTGATTGATTTGGATGGCAAAGTGGTTTAAACAAAAGAATATTGGAAGGAGACAGCTACAAATGCTTTATTGCATTATGAAAGTGCACACTCCTTGGCCTTGAATAACTCAATTCCATAAGAACAGTTTCTCCATTTATGGAGAGACTGTAGTAAACAACAGGACTATGAGACTGAACTCAAAGAGCTTTTTGAGAGATTTGTAGAGAGAAGCTACAAGCCACAAAGGCTGGAACCCACAAGGTATAAGTTGTAAGGTGTGGGAGATACAATGGGCTACTGTAATAATAATAATAATAATAAAAAAAACAGTAAGGCGGAACAGCCAGTAACATTATCCAAGGAATACAAGGGCATTGTGATGGGGATAGTGTTTTTACCTATAAAAGATTGGACAAGAATTTCCTTGGTTAAGTGTATAGTAAAGTAAAGTAAAGATGCTAGTATTAGGTAAACCTGTCCTGGTTAAATGTTTTATGTTAAATGTTGTGGTTTGTGTGTCTTGTTCTGCAGCAACTGTTCCAATATTTGTTCATCTATGTTTGTTTGGTTCCTTCCCCTCCCCCACAGACTGGTCATCTGTGGATTTATGTATTTGTGTTTGTTATGTGTGTTTGTGTACTATTAAAAGTTAAAAACAACTGTGTTCTTTCCTGTGTACTAGCCTGTTACACACCATGTTTAGTGTCTGGATAGGAATACAGAAGTTGGACTTTGCTTTCAGTTTGTATTGTTTAAAGTATGTGGCATTACTGTTTCTTTAAATGTTTGAAATGCAAGCTACACTACAGTAAGAGCTTTATGTGATTTTCCTAGGGAATTAAAGTTGTAAAAACACACAATAGCTATAAAAGGTTCACCTAAAACAATTGGTTACTTTTGTAGTGGTGCTCTGTGAGGAGGACCAAACAGTTCAAACAGTTTCAACAAACACCTTGAAAAGCAGGAAAAGACTCACAGTCACAACCCAAAGTAGTAAGTTTTTACTCTCTGAGGTTTTATTTATTTATTTAGTTTTTGTTGACCGGGTAAGGTGCACTAGCCATAGAAATTACTATTTTCAGGCATGACCCAGGAGAAATACAGGAAATAAAACATTTTTACAGAAGACATACAAGAGCATATAGACAGTAAGTGCATACAAATTTATTTAGTTGTTTAACCAGGTATAGCACACTAAGCTGGAATCTTTTTTACAGCAGCAACCTGGGAGCACAAATATATCAATACAGTGTAAATAATGGTAAACAATTTGTTACACAGTAGAAACAATTGATTTGGCAAGAACAAAAATGTAGCAATAGTAAAAATAAAGCAGGGCGGCATAGTAAAAGTCTTAAGCAACACTGTGGCAGAAAACATAAGTTAGGTTAAGTTACGTGAGTGTGTCAATTGTTTTAGTTCTATTACCAGAAAGCTACTTGGAAGAGTTAAACAGTTGGAACATTTTTATAGTTTACCTGTCTGGTAAAAACTCAAAAGTACTGCTGTAAGTTCTTAGCAGACCTGTTGAGTTCTCTCTAAAGAGGCAGCCGGCCCACCCTGGCCTTTTTTGTAATCTTGTGATGGAAAAAGCTCAGAGCAGCAGGTGCAGTTTGGAGGAGGGTGTATGCAGATTTGGGGTGGGATTTGCATATGTTAAGTCCTTCATCTTCATTTACTCTTTTAGGAAAAAGTCTATCGGTCCGCATTTAAGTGTAGCTTTTGTATAGTAGTTACTTTAGTATGTATGTGTTGTTTGTTGCATTGACTTTCTGTGGAATGTGAAGTTTACCATGCATATGTAAGTACCGTTAAGTAGGAATCATGTTACCTCGTGGGAGGGCTTTAAAAGGCCCCTTGTCTTACAGTTCTGGGAGGGAGGTGGGGAGTGACTCAGAGGAGGAAGAGAGAAGGTCATTTGGTGCTGGGATGCTGACACAGACCAAGGCTGCTCTCCTGATTAAAAGCTGTCTGAAGCTTCACTCCCGGGTATTCCAGGATTATTGTGTGTCAGCATTATTCCTTAGGAATGGTTCATCCTGAAGGAATTGGTCAGTACACTGCATTGTTCACAGTGATCCTGTCTTAAAGGTACAGCCTCCTGAAGTTCAGTGTACCATGTTTGTTATTTTAGTTTATTATTTTAGTTTGTTATTTTGTTTCCAATAAAATGATAGGCATATTTATGTCTTTTTTATACTTATAAGTTGTGTTGGCTCATTCTAATTGTACCCTGTCGCAGGCATATCTGGATAGACTGGTTCTATAGTTCACAAGAAGTGAAATACAGTGGCTAGTGTTTAACAGCTGTCACAAAGGTTTCTTTAAAAAACAAGAATACGTTCCAGAAGAGCCACACAATTAAAAGATGTTCTGGTAAGAAGTCAATATAGACCAGTTAAAATGAATGAGAGAAAGACTTTGCCACCCCCCCCCCAACATGGCTTCCAAACCTGCAAAAGGTTCAGTGTCTGCAAGTTAACTACATCAGGTGATTTGTATGAAATGTCGCATTTAAGCAATGGGCCAGGAAGGGATTAGTAACCACTGGGGAAACTTTTAGACATTTCTGGAGTTACAATGTCACTCAAGCAAAAAGTTAAGGACCCACCTGCACAAAAAACACTCCCTAAAACAGACCAGCTGATGTCCGTTCAAAATGAGTTAACCTCTTGCTGACCTGGCAGAACTCTTGCCCTCTTCTTAGCTTCTCTACTCACTCTAAGTTTATTAAAAGAAAACCATCAGACCCATATGAGAACAACAGCACAGTCACTCAGCAAACAAACAAGCGGATGTCTCCTAGGTCTGTCTCACAAACTCTCTCACAAACTGCCAGAACTCATTTATTCTTGCTTTTCTCTGGGAAAAGCTTTCTCACTACTTGTAAGTTTGAATAGTCTGTGTGCAGTAGTCTATGCACAATTTAGTATGTACTAAATATACACTAAAAATGCATTGCAGAACTGAACTTGCATTACAAAATAGGCAATTCTTTTAAATGGGAGAACTGCTTAATCGGGATGAAAAGCCTGCCACCAAGACAACCCAATTAAGCAGCTTCTACTGTACATCCAAACTTGGATGTGACCTTCAATGTGAGGAAATTAATAGCATGTGACACTAACTTCCTGATTTACTCCATAACATGCTAATATAAGAAAATATATGTTTGGATGCACTGTAGGTCAAATGAAACAAAGAAGAAAGGAGCATGTTAAGGACATCACAAAGGGAGACCAGACAGCCAATTTGGCATATATTTTTAAAACATATCATAATGCTTCAGTAACTGAGATAACATGGATGGGACTTGAACATGAGAAGCCATTGCCAAGAAGTGGGGATTACCTTTAGAAATTGTTACAAAAAGAAACAGTTTGGATAAACAGGCTTAAAAGCTTGAAACAGTAGAGACATAATGAAAATTCTGATCTAAAATCATTTGTTTAGTGAGACAGGAATTTGTTGGATGACAAACTGAAAAATTGATACGTTACATGGCTTGCACCCCAGCCGTGCTTTTTACATCCCCCCTTTCTTACATTTTCTACTCCTCCTCCTTTCATCATTCCCCATGTCCTACCCTTCTCTCTATTCCCTAATCTTTTTCTTCCCTGTGGTTACCGTCTCTTCCCTTGTCTTCCCTACCCTTCCTTCCTCTCTTCCCCCCTATTTATTCCCTCATGCTTACCACCACTGTCTTTATCCAACCCACTGAAGGTTTTGTTATAGACATTGCATTTATCTGGTGCCGAATATATTTGGATTTTTCAGTCAGTATGATTGGTTCAGTTCTCTACAGTACTGGCCATCTAGCACTGAGTGAAATATAGTTTCCTATTTCCTCCCTGTTTTCTGATATAGTCCATATATAATTTTGATAAAGGGTCAGTATTGATGTGAAACACATCAGACAAGCACAGCCTGGCTTTTCAATATGTAGACATTTTAATAAAATGGCTACAAAGTCTTAATTGGATTGAAAACTGCTGCCTATGTTTGATTTGGAGGTGGTGAATGCCCGATTTCTCATCTATTGTTGCGATTAAACCTGTCTGGTACACCACATTCCCAGTGAGAACTCTATCTATTGAAGTTCGTGTTAGAGCTTGTAGTAGTGGGATTAGGACATGGAACACACATTCAATCAGCATCATGGATCAGGAGCAAGACTTTAATAAATGGCTACAGTGTGGGCTTGATAGCAGAAACTGAGTGTGACAAAATGAATAATACTCATAGAAGTTCAGCACCGTTCATGGATGCAAAATGTCACCTCTTGAACAGACATTTGGGTAATTATTATATTGGGATTAGTTTTCTTTCCATATGTGAGGGACTACATAATTTTCCTTTGTCTAGGCATTTCAGATGTGGGCAAACTATGGAACTCCACCATAGACCTGTATTATAGTGGCATGGTAGCACCACAATAGTTAGGGTTGAGTAGGCACTTTAATGTTAAACACCAATATTTGCACTTTAATAACTTTGCAACCATTCAACAAATTTGCATGTGTGGTCTCAAGGGGTAACTCTCTCGACTCACCAAGTTTTGTTCCAGTCAAATGTTCAGATTCCAAGAAGTGAAAAGTGCAAATACATACAGTAAACAATCACCGTTTTTTGCTGAGTTTTTTCCTCAACGCCTAGTGGCCTAACAGTTTGGAATTTTAGTCTGAAATTTTCAGGGTAGAAATGGCTTGGCCTACAGAAGTGCCTTTCACTGGTTTGGTGAAAATGTTTTAATCTGTTCCAAAGTTATTAAATTTAAAAAAATCAGGCTCTGACCATGCTCGGTCAGCACTTCAAAATAGCTGTATAAGGTTTTTGTATAGGAATCCTTTTTCATGAAGTTTTTCATATGCCACCATTTTTTCTCTGTTTTAAGGAACAAAATTTGAAAAATCACAAAAATGGTGTGGTAGACACAGACCAATACACGTAGCTTGCTTATTGAAGATCCACGTAGCTAGATTCTGCACTTAACTGTTGGAGAAATGCCATTGAACTGTTATTTTTTAACATCATAAATCTTTTTTCATGACTCATGATATGAAAAAAAGATTATTTTTGTATCACAAGTCAGAAAAAAGATCCTTTTTTATGAGGGGACGTCCTTTTTGGTTTGCCAGTGTGTTTTCCCTTGTGTCTAGTGGCACCCCTCACTCTCCGATCATCATCCCCATAATAACACTATTTTTCCCTGGTGTCTAGTGGTGCCCTCTTCCTCTGAGTTCCCCTCCCCATATTTATTTTCAGGTTATTTAGTTTACATTTCTCCCTGGTGTCTAGTGGCTCCCCTCACCATCTGACTGCTGCTCCATAATTATTTGTTACTTCCCTGGTATCTGGTGGCCCCCACCCTCTGATCACCACCCCCATAATTGTTTATTATTTCCCTGGTGTCTAGTGATGCCCCCCACCCTCCCATCACTGTCCCAATAATATGTTTTTTTTTTTGGTCCCTGGTGTGCAGTGTTACCCCCCACTCTCCATTTCCGTCTCCTCTTCGTGTACCTGTAATAAAGAAAATGGTCTCTCAATGCCTTTTTTTTGGTTGTTGTTTGTTAAAGCTGTAAAAAAAAGTCCCTTGCCAATCTGCCCCACCCTCACCACCTTGTAGCCCCCCACACACCACCAACACATTCTCACTTACCTGAACAGGTCCCAGTGTGAAGATCCACTCTTCCTTTGAGGACACGTCTTGCTGCTGGAACCACTGACTGCTATATGAGAAACTAAGATGAGTGCAGTTCAATGTATTTTAATGGGGTTTTCAACTTTGGTGCATAACTTTGGGGTTTAAACTTTGGTGCATAACTTTGTCATTTTTGTATATTTTGATCCCAAAGTTTTAACATGGCCTTTTTGAGACCCCACCTCATCAACACTGTCAGTGGAATTATGCAAATCAGGCCTGAAATGTGAATTTGTAGTCACTTGGAGAAATCACCTTTTGGTCGTGATTTGAAAATTGTCACCACCCTTGCTCGTGAGGTGGGAGCATAAGAAGGCTATGTTGAAAATCATAGCTCAAAATATGCAAAAATGGCAAAGTTATGTGCATACATTAAAATTGTGCTACACATGCTCGTAATTTTAAATATTTTGACCCCAAACTTCCAATCTAGCCTTTTTATTATGCTACCTTATGATGGGTGACAGCTACCATTCTTCAAATCCTGCCGAAGTTGTCTTTTCACACATGTGGCATGGAGTGATGCTGCAGTGACACAGGGTCACATTTTGCCAGGTATTTTGAAGGGTTCAGTAATCTGAACATAAGGTGGGGTAATAAGAAGGCTATGCTGACAATTTGGTTGTTGTTATCTTAAAAATGGAAATGCAGGACCCTCTGGGCCCCATGCTTCCACAGCAACATATATGTATGCATCTAAGGGGGGATAGGAGTGCAGGGTCCTGTGGGCCCTGTGCTTCCACAGGCAAGTAAGGATACAATCAAACTTTGTGAAAAGTTAGGGATGGATGGGAGTGCAGGGCACAGTGGATCTGCACTTCCATGGGGAAATAAGGATACTATTATACTATCTCAAAAAGTAAGGAAATTCATTGCAAAAAACATCTTTAATGCACTAGTTAGGGTTAAAGTGAAAAGGCAGGGAAATGTGGCATTAGGATTTAAAACCTAACACCCCCCAGCCGCAGCAACCCCAGACATGGAGTGGCCTTGGGGTTCTCGAGCCCAGCACCCAGCCCATTCTCACATACTGTACAAATCTCAGCTTTACTGATGGAATGGGGTGAGCGTTAAACTTGAGAACCCCAATGCACACCCCATGCCTGGTTTGCTGGCTGCAGGGTGGAGGTGGGTGTTAAGATTGGAAACCCTAATGCCACATTGTCCTACTTTTTTTGCTTTAACCCTAACTAGTACATTTAACAAAGTTTTTTGTAGTGAAGATATAGATATATATATACTGTACATATGCATAAAAAATGGCATCTTGCCTAAACACCTGATTGCCCAGCAGGATTTGAAGACATTATCATCTTGCCAACCCTGTCTGTATCAGTCAAACAGGAACATTGATAAATGTAAGAAAAATATTGCTCTTGCTGTTCAGTCATTTAAAGGGGTTTTGTAAAATTCTAAGAATATTAGCAACTTTTAAAGTTTTTTTAAACAAAGTGGTAGCATTTTAGTGTGGTAAAAAGTTTATATGTAAATTTTTAATCAACCATCAGGTGATCTGCACCTTACAGTATATAAGGCAGTCACCTTAACCCGATAGCCACAACACCCTGAGAAAGCCCAAAAAGGGGGGGAGTGCTGTGGTCTTTTCACACAGGCTTCTATCATTTGCATAGTTCACAGGAGGCTGTTATTTGAACACTTTTTGTATGTCCCCTGGTATTGTTTCATTGCAAACTGACTTGATATTTTAATTCTAAATGGCTTTAGTTATACCCTTATGCTGTAAAACTGTAGTGCTCTAAATTGTGTTTTGTATCAGCATAGCTGGTGGTGGGACATTTGTTCTTAGTACTTGCAGGGGCAGTGCTGCTCAGATCCAGTGGATAAAACACAGCAAGCAGTTATATTATTATGTCTCACTGCTTGCACTGTCACGCTGTTAATGGATGTGAGGCAGTATATCTCACTGCTTGCACTGTCACTCTGTTAATGGATGTGAGACAGTATATCTCACTGCAAGACATATGTTCTACCTTATATTGCACTTGCAATTTAAATCCCTTGGGTTAAGTTCTCATTCAGCCACTTTATCTCAGCATAGCTGTGTACTCCTGGGCATAGTTTACTGTTAAAGTGCAAAACAAAACTGTCAGATATTTATATACTAAATATTTATGCAATGAAAGTTGTGAATATTTATTGAAGGATTTATTTATATTTGACTTCTTTGGTTGTCCAGTGACCATTGTCAAACTATATATTTCTTGATTTGCTATATTCTCTCACCTTCTACTGTTGAGTGAGTTCAATTGGATTTAATCTGATTAGGTTTGGACTTGCCAGTGCTGTGAAATGCACCACCCCCATTTCATTTGTGCTTGCCAGCAATTTCAGTGTTGGATTTCTCTGAACCTCCCTCCCCTACTTGAAGAACTTTGAGCTACTGACAGGTCATGACTCACTGTACCCACTGATATAGATGCTGCTCTGATCTTTTTCCATACCCAATTCTTCACAGCATGGAACACATGTGTCCCTCCCTGTGGGTCTCATCTCCCCTGGATCTTTGCTGAGTTCATTGACTTTCTCAAACCCCTTGACTGCTTGACACCTCTACATGGGGATTGGTGCAGTTACATGTGTAATGAAAGGTGGGGTGGGTGGAGAACTGGCTAAAAGATAGGCAGCAGAGGGTGGTGGTAGGTGGGGAATACTCATCCCCTAAGCATGTGACAAGTGGTGTTCCACAGGGTTCAGTGTTGGGCCCAGTGCTGTTTGGCATATTTATTGCAGACATCTTGGAGGGCATCAGCAGCAAAATCAGTCTATTTGTGGATGACACTAAGATGGGAGTGGTGGTGGATGACTGGGGGGGTGGTGGGGGCTACAGAAGGATCTAGCAAGACTGGAGGCATGATCTGACCTATGGCAGGTGGGATTCAATGCAAACAAAATGCAAGGTGCTGCACTTCGGAACAAAAAATCCAAGGAGGAGCTACCAATTGGGGGGATTACAGCTGGAGGTAACAGAAGAGGAGAAGGATCTGGGGGTGCTCATCAAGGGAGCAATAAACAATTCCACAAAATGCAGAATGGCAGCAGCAATGGCCAACAAGAAGCTGGGGTACATTGCAAGGGGAATTACTTCGAGAAGAAGGGAGGTTATTCTGCTGTTATACAGATCATTGGTTAGACCCCACCTGGAATATTGCATGCAGTACTGGCATCCATACCTACCAAAGGACATTAGACTGCTGAAGGGGGTGCAGCATAGGGCAACGGAGATGATTCAGGCATGGGAGAAGTGCCATATGAGGTCAGACTAAGAGAGTTAAACATGTACACAGTAGAGGAGAGGAGGGACGGGGGGATATGATTGAGACCTTCAAATTAATGAACTGGATAATCAAAATGGACATAGAGGGTCTTTTCAGAAAGAGGGTGGGGAGAGACACTAGGGGCCATGACATGAGATTGAAGGGGGCGTAGATTCAGAAGGGAGGCGAGGAGTCATTTCTTTACGGAGAGGGTGGTGGCAAAGTGGAACATACTGCCAGCTGAAGTGGTGGCATGTACCACAGTGAAATGCTTCAAGAAGGGGTGGCACATGGCAAAGGGAGGGTAAAGGGAGGTAAAGGGAGGGGGGTGGGGCAGCTGCTGAATAGGGAGCTAGCTGCATTCAAGAGTAGCCTAGATAGACCATGATGGCCTTTTGCTGCTGGCAATTTTTACTTGTTCATATGTTCGAGATAGGAAATGTTTACACCTAATTTATTACTGTATTAAAGATTTTCACTATAATAAAACATGCATCTTTTTTATGATTTTTTATCCTTACAGTGAGTTTACAATCAGTTCTAAATAACGATATTCTGACAGCACATGGGAAAAAAGAGCTCTTTGTTTTTTTTGTTTTTTTTTTCTTTCTTAGCTCAGTGCAAGCAAGACTTTCAGTTATGTGAGGTAACATGCTGGAGAATAACAGTAACTCTGTGTATATGAATACTGCCTATGGTATATGCACATGTCAACTAAAAGTTACCCAGCAGATACTACTGCACTGACCTGGAGCACCACACTCTCTCAACTAGATGAAATAAAGCACAGTTTACCTTAGCTGGACATTTACTTTATTGTGGAAAAGGTGCTAAAATCCAATGTCATAAAAAGTACAAGTGCAAAATGAATTAAAAGAGGCCGATTTACATCGTATTCTCACCACATAAAATCAACATATGCTGGCACTGTTTTCATTGCTCCCAAAGCAGCATTTTGCCAGCAGCAGGGATAAGGCCTTGCACCCACAGGTACTACACCTGAAAACAGTGCCGGCGTGTGTTGATTTTATGTGGTGAGAACACAATGTAAATCATCCATCTTTAATTTATTTTGCACTTGCATTTTTTATGACTTTGGATTTTAGCACTTTTTCCACAATAAAAAATAAATATCCAGCCAAAGTAAACTGTGCTTTATTTCATCTGTTTGTGAGAGCATGTGCTCTGGGTCAGTGCAGTAGTGTCTGGGAGGTAACTTTTATTTCCCAGGTTGTGTGCTTCATGTTTTTGCTACATGCACCAAACTGGTCACACACAAAACTTTGGTTGTTTGCTTAATACATGCACATGTCAACACAGACTAATTAGTTTAGATATTTTATAATAATTACTGGTGACCCTATTTATCAACCGGATTATGAGTCTCTTCAAATGTTGTAGTAACCTGAAATCTGTTTATTACAGTGTTTGATACCATAATAACCTGAAATCCAGTTATTATGGAGTTCCAAACAACTTTCACTGTCCCTGCTGATTGTAACATGACCGAGCGGTGTTCAGTCTTCTAAAGGATATTGTACAAATGTTACAGAGAGAGCACCGTTTAGTTTAAAAACATGTTTGATTTTTGTTTCAGCTTACTTTTTGAAGTCTCCTGATAAAGAAACCACCGAGTATAAAGAGAGTGACTAGGCGGCTTCAGAAGATTTGACGCAAGAGTTAACGAGTGTTGGTATAGCAGCACTCACTAATGCTTTAATCGAGTCTTCTGAAGCTGTTGAGTCACTCACTCTCCTCGATCTACACTCGGCAGCTTCTTTGTCAGAAAACTACAAAAAGTAAGCTGAAACAAAAAAGCTAACATGTTTTTATGCTAAACAGTGCTGTCTCTGTAACATGTGTACAGCATTCTCTAGAAGATGAAACACCACTCAGTCATGCTACAGTCAGTGGAGAAAGTGAAAGAAACTGAAACTTAAGGAAATCCATGCACCAGCAATTATAAACAATAAAGAATAAGCGTGTATTGATGTTTTTTTTCCACACACCCTTGGTGTGTAATGACCACATAAGCCTTTCGAGCTTCGCCCTTGAGGTTTGTGGGTCATTACACACCTCAGGTGTGCAAGACAAATCCATAATACACACTTGCCTATCCATTATTCTCTATTTAGTGTACGCTCATCTGTGTCACAAAGATGCTATTCGGTTACACTGAAATAGCTAATCTTTGTAATTTGATTCCACTCAGAAACAGTTACAGTTTGTATACAGTGTAACCATACACTGACTGAAACTGCACACTACATTCTGTCACTTCACTGGCTTTTTCTGTCATTTGCAATACTCATATTTTCTATACAACCACCCACCACATTCCTTCCCCCCTAAACCCACACAAACAATTGATAAGAAAAAACAGTAAGGCATCATGCCTGCATTACTGTCTGCTAACAAGGCTTGATCCTGGATACCTTTTTCATCTTGAATTGCAATTGTAGTAATATATCATCTCCCCTTTCCTCCCCCCTTAACAAGTGATGAGCAAGCAGTGATGCCTAAATCTCTTTAAATGATGTGTGACTGAGCTGCTGAAGGAGGTGTCACCATGCAAATGTGACAGTAAGATACTAGTGGACAGAAATGGGCTTTTCTCCCATTAATATGCTGGCACAGGTCATGCACAGAGGACTGGGCATGGCAGAGCACCATTTGTATGGTGCCCAGCCATACCCAGAGTCCATGCTGAGAGGTGCTGTTGCCTCAGTTATGTTCCCCTGCCTGTACTTTAAGGCTTGTTTGTGTTCTTTGATGACTTTTATTTTTTCAGTCCTGTGCCACTCATTCATGATGGTCTCCTGTCAGCAGCTTCCAAACCATGATATTCTTCCTTGCATCTAGTTGAACACCTCCCCTGGCCCCATTCCCCCACATGCATCATTACTAGAGCTGGGTGAAATTGGTAAATTCTGAATTTATGGAATTTTCATGGAACTTTTTGGAATTTTCAGAAATTCTGTAATTGGCTATAACTCTTTCTGTGTTGCAGCTAGATAACTGAAAAGTGGAAAATGCCTTGCCTGATATATGACCTAAAAGGGTGCCAAGCAGCATGATGTTTGGATGAAGGGTGGAGAAGTTACAGGGGCTCAAACTCTGTCAGTTTAATATTCATGTGAACATATCTGAAAATATTTCTGTGTTTATAACTTAGCAACCTTTGGAGCTAGATAATTGAAAACTTAGATCCATACTTTCTTGGAAAAGTCATAGAAACTGCTAAATAGAGAAGTACTGGTTATGTAAATTGTAAGTTTTAGCTGTGACCATCCTCCTGATACAACTTTCCGGGCCTGCTTCTGAACCCAGGTCGTCAGCATGGCAGCATGATGGTCTGATGCTGGCCCAAGGGGGTTGCCTATCAAGTCTAATATTTAGGGTCAATGAAACTAACAACATTAGTGATATTCCGTTCTCTAGCATTAAAGTTATAGGAGCTTAAAATTCAGCTGTTTACATAACTGTGAAATGTATTTTAAAATTTCTGAGTGTTTGGAGGCTTTTAACTCAGTCACCTATACATCTAGAGATCTGAAACCAGGCACACATCTATATGAGCATTGATAAAGTCAACATACCAAATTTGGTGCACTTAAGAGAAACACTTTTGTTTATGTAGTTGTTAATTGTAATTTTAAATGTTCTGAAAATGTGGAGGCTTATAATTCGGTCATCTATACAGACAGAGATCTAAAACTTGGTACTCATCTGAATGGGCATTGGAAAAGTCAGTGTACCAAACTTGATATAAGTTGGATAAATACTTCTTAAATAAATTAAATAGAAATAACTGAAATCACAACCTAGGAAAAATTTCATGAAATTGTTGTGAGAATTTTGTGAAATTTTACAGAAGTGAAATAGGCGTTTTGCTAGAATTCCACTGGTAGAAGACACATTTTACCCAGCCCTAAACATTACTTACTGAACTCACTATGCAATCTCTATCCCTTGGAATATCTCTTTAACCCTATCACATGTCTGTGCCCCCCCAAAGAACTGCTTGCAACAGTTTTAAAGGGATGTTGGTGCTGTTGTACGTGACCTGCATGTGCAAGGATTGGAGTCTGTCCTGCAGAGCATAGTGCACAATTTGCATGTCAGTCCCTGCCCCTGTCCCTGTGCTGTTCCAATAATTATTGCAACAGCACAGGGAAAGCCTTGTAATCTTGACAAGTATAGTACAACAGGAGACAAACTAGAACAGTGGCACATTGTGGGCATTGCAACCACTTTGGTCACTTAACTGCAACTGTGTATTGGGCCAAGGACCTTTTTAAAGTTCTAAATCTTTGAGTAAACCTTACAATCCTATGTTAGACCATGGTCAGAAATGATCAGATGAAAACTCGGCACGGTGTAGGTTTTTGTGATACATAAAATGAGGATTAATACATAAATCTAAGATAATTAGAATGAAAGTGCAGCAGTTAAAATTGGTTGGGAAACCACAAGGACTCCAACGGTGAAATACAAATTCTCACACAGTCTAAAGAAAAAATGTGGAAGGTGTGGATGGGTGAACTAGCTGTGGCCTGGTTCTGATTCTCACTCTGATTTTTTTCAAAAAGGTTCTGATTTACTCTGATGAATTGTAGACCTATTTTAGTGTATTTGAGTATGAGAAATGCATCAGTATTGTTCTTTTAGATCCCTCTGTTAAAAAAAATACAATGTAACTTTTTAAAAAAGAATTTGTGTATGAATGTTTGTGTTGTTTCAAGGTCAGCAAGCAGCCAACATCAATAAAAAACAAATTTGCTGTTGTTCTTGCCAATCCTGTCTATCAGCCACCACATGTCATTCATAGGAAACAGTGGGTTGGATTCACAAAACTCTTGTGGGAAAAACTCTGTGCAAGTTGGTTGCCACTTGCAGAACTGCAGTTTCTCCCACAGCTACAGTATTCTCAGAAGTGGAGCCAGTTTATGACTGGCTGCACAATTTACAGCACTTGTGGGTGGTGTTGCCTTGGAAATCCCTGAAACTGCAGAAAAATGTTAAGGCCCATGTGACCAGCTATAACATCTTTCACAGCTGCTGCAGATGTGAATTGCAATCTCCACAACTGCAGAGATTTCTGTCAGCAACTGGATTTGTGGTGTGGGACTAAGTCCCAGAAATGTTTGTGAATCCAGCACAGTGTCTGCAAAAATGGGCCTGGGTTATCAGGGGTCAACTGAGGGAAAGAAGGTGGGAGCAGCACTGAGCAGCTGCAAGGCAGCTCTCCCCTCCTGAGGAGGGACATTGCCACCCTTGCCATATGACTGCCACCAGGTGGAGGTCCAGTGGCAGTATCAGACAACAGGCAGTACAAAGGGAGAGTGTTGCGGGAAAGCAGAGGGCATGCGCATGCATGCACATGTGTGTATGTCTGCAACAGGGATGGGGAGAAAATGGAAATGGCAGGCTTCATGATGATCTCAGTTGTGATCCAAGTGATTGGGATGCAGGCCAGGTGTGACCAGGAGCTCCTGCCACTCTTGAGGACCAACTTTTTCTTAAATCTGTTACAACAGTTCTTCTACTTTCTAAGCCTAATATATCCTTTACTATTTCTAGTCCATAATGTTGGCCACCTATGGGCACCCCCTCCCCTCTCTTGATGATGCTACAGTGTCCTCTTTAATTTTCCTTTTCCCTCTCAGGTCCTTGTATAGGGAGGTTATTGTGGTGACCTCCAGATGTATGTAAAACAAGTTGTGTTAATCATTGTTGGATTTAGTATATAATAGCACTATGTCATAAAATACCTTGATGTATATACCTTATGTTTATGAAACCTGTAATGTTGAAAATACCATGGCACTAGGTGTTTTTGATAATGGTAAAAAGTACTAGGTGACTATTATAGAAACTAAGCTAGTTGTGTTATTTAAAATGCATGTATATTGTTGTAAACTTAAGTAAGAAATGTCATGATGATTTACATATATCCCATGATGCATTGCACTATGGAAGTATGTATGATGTTGTATTTCTTTGAAACCTGATTTATTGCCAATGCCCTTTGGGGTAACCCTTCTTTCAGTGATTCTGCACTGAGATTCTTTGTTTATAGCTTATTTTGTTTTTCTTCTTTTTGGGCCCCCACTACCCAAGTAAATAGGGCTTGCATAGGGGTGGTGGCTACATCTCAACTAATGAATTGGATCAGAGATCAGTGTCAGTAGGTGCTGGCTAAGGGCAGAGAAAGGACATTCATAGTCTGTACTGAAAAATAAATATGCCATTGCAGAAGGTTATTTCACGTATTTCGAATAAAAGTCACATGCAGAATGTTTGTTGAACCTGAAGTTCGGTGTCTGGTCCATCTGTTATCCAACAAACCCCTCCACAGATTTGGTGTTAGAAGTAGGATAACTTGCTGGAAGCATCTGGACTGGCCAAAGAGGGACGTTTTCTGGTGGATATTGCCCAGATATTCCAGGTGGACCGATGCACCAGGAGTTGCCAGAGGAGTACCAGGAGAAGAAGGTCCATGGAGTACTGACCAGGACCATGGCTGACAGACTGGAAAAGAAGCTGCTTCCTGGACTGGACCTGGGAGCTCAGAGGAAGGCCAAACCTGAAGGTGATGAAGAGATACAAGAGGTTATGGGAGAATCGAGTGAATGGCCTCCTCTTGAAGATGCTCCACCTGAGGAGGTAGGGGAGTTGTTGAAATGGCTCTGCATAAAACAGGTGGAGATGGAAAGAGAGAAAGTTTGGATGAAGAGTTGGAGGATTTTTCATGGGCTCAGTTTGAGGAGGACCCCCTGACTGAGCAGGATATTCCTTTGTGTCCTGTGTTCCCAGGATGTTACCTGTTGGAGGTCGGAGATGCAAGTATGGAACTTGAATGTGAGACCCCAGGTAAGACTGTGCCTAGTGATATTGTGTTGGGGTTGAAGACTCCAAGCAAGCAAGAAGAAGCCTATGAGGCTGAAGGGACTTTTTCTTGTATTGATGCAGCTAATTAACAGTATTGACTGGGGCATACTGCATGCTAAAAATACTAATATTGTCAAACTGTTATAGTATGTTAAAGTTAAAGATGGTAGAGATCATTTAAAACAATGTTACCCTTGGAAAAAGGGAAACTCTCACATAGGTCACAAGATGTTAGATGGTAACTGATCACAAGCCCCTCTGCTGGTTGCACCAAATGAGAGAAAAAAATCCCTGTATAATGTGGTGGTACTTGACTCTTCAGCCCTATCAATTTGCGGTGTCCCACAGGGCAGGGACAAAACATATAAATACTGATTTCATGTCTAGATATGGTGCAGGAATTGATGTCAGTAAAATATGATGAACTTTCTCTACAAGGAGATGGGAAGGTACCTTTAGTCTCTGTTGAGAAATGTGTTTATGCCTCATGGTAAAGAATGATGATGTCTACTATGTTTATGATGAAATATTAATAGTTAATAAGGACCCAGAGACACAGCTTCTGAAGATGGATGGGTAGAAGCTCCATCCCTTCCTGGGACAGGAAGATGGTAAGCAGTCTGCAATAACTGCTTCCCTCTTAAGGTGGGGGATATGTGACTGGAAGCTCCTGCCACTCTTGAGTACTGACCTTCCCCTTAATCTGTTGCAACAGTTCTTCTATTTTCTAAGCCTTATCTATCCTTTACTATTTCTAGTCCATAAGGTTGGCCACCTATGGGCACCCCCCCCCCGATGATGCTACAATGTCCTCTTTAATTTTCCTTTTCCCTCTCTGGTCCTTGTACAGGGAGGTTATTGTGATGACCTCCAGATGTATGTAAAACAAGTTGTGTTAATCATTGTTGGATTTAGTATGTAATAGCACTATGTCATAAAATACCGTAATGTATATACCTTATGTTTATGAAACCTGTAATGTTGAAAATGCCATGGCACTAGGTGTTTCTGATAAAGGTAAAAAGTACTAGGTGACTATTATAGAAACTAAGCTAGTTGTGTTATTTAAAATGCATGCATATTGTTGTAAACCTAAGTAAGAAATGTCATGATGAGTTGCATGTATCCCATGAAGCATTGCATTATGGAAGTATGTATGATGTTGTATTTCTTTGAAACTTGATTTGTTGCCAATGCCCTTTGGGGTATCCCTTCTTTCAGTGATTCTGCATTGAGATTCTTTGTTTATAGCTTGTTTTGTTTTTCTTCTTTTTGGGCCCCCACTACCCTAGCAAATAGGGCTTGCATAGGGGTGGTGACTACATCTCAACTAGTGAACTGGATCAGAGATCAGTGTCGCTGGGTGCTGGCTAAGTGCAGAAAAAGGACATTCATACTCTGTTGCTACAAACTGATGTACTGAAGAAGAAATATGCCATTGCAGAAGGTTATTTCTTGTATTTTGAATAAACAGCACACACAGATTGTGTGTCGAACCTGAAGTTCGGTGTCTGGTCCATCTGTTATCCCACAACACCTCCACACCGGTCCAGATTTGAGTCCTCCAGGGGAGAGGCCAGAGCTCTGCCTGCGAGCTCCAGAAAACTGGGATAAAAATCTGTATAAAGAAAAAAGTTAGAAAGAGAGAGCGAGAGGCCAATGAATTCAACAGCAGAAAGACAACAGCAGAGTGTAGACCTTCACTGAATCTGGCATGATTTTTGAAGGGAGACAGGCAGCATGAGTAGGATATGTGATGGAGCACCAGCCATCCCTCCCACCCTTTTGACTTGAGATCTTATTTTTTTATTTGTGATTATTTTGCTTGCCTACTTGGTGCTATAGCAAGCATCAAGGACCCCAAAACATCCAACACACTCCTGCCTGGTTGGCCAGTTATTGTTTTATCACTTGTGTTTTGTAACTTACTTTTGTATGTGGTTGACCTTGCCCCCCCCCACATTGCAGCTTTTGGATATATCCTACAAGCTTCCACAACTAATAATTGTATTCAGCTATGATAAATACATGTATCGTATATATATATATATATATTTTTTTTATACAGAGCTGTTTGGCCCTGAACTCCACTTTCTTCTGCCATGAGGCCAACCTGCCAGTCCCCAGCCCTGAGGTTGCTCCCCCCGTCATCAAGCTGGTATGGATCCAGACATTGCAGGACCCGAGGACCGTTGGGCCAGCACTCATGGTGGCTGTGCATACACATAGGCCTTTTCCCTTGGTCCCACCCTCCACTCCAGATGTTCAACAGTTCACTGCCTATTTGTATTTTTAACTTGCTGAATAAACAAATTACACTCTACCTGGGTTCCTTAATTGAATGTGAAAAACACATAGATGTAATTAGACCATGACCTCACAAGAAGGATTTTTTTACTTGAGCTTTCTGTTATGGTTGCTGACCTTTGCCCTCTGAAGTCAAAGAAATAAATTAAATAATATCATAACAATTGTCTTCAAACACCACCCAGGAAGGGACCCATGACATTGGTTTGACAAAAATTATGTCGACCGACATCACAACGATGGATTTATGTCAGTACTAAGTGGAAATTATTGTTGTCACCACCAACAGATGTTGCATCATCAGATCCAGCATCCGCATCGCATGATTCACTAGTATTGTCAAATACAGTTCCTTCCTTTTCCTGGGCAATTGCTGAAATCAGCATGTTTTTGTACTTGAGATAAGAGTCACCAGGATCTGAAGGAGGTAGCTGTAGCAACTTAAACTGAAGGGCAAGAAGAGTGGAAAGAGGAACATTTTTGTCTGTCGTGATATTGTGAAGTCTTCTGCAATTTTAAAATTGCTTTATCAGTCAGTAATTTATTTATCAGTAAGGAATACGCCAGATTTATTTTCTTTTTGTTCAAAAACTCTACACAGACTCCTGAGCTCCTTGTTCAGTAAATTTATGATGGGAATAATCTGGTTTAGAGTAACATTCTCTTTGCTAATCTGTTGAGTTGCTTCCTCAAAGGGAGTCAAGAGCCACGTAAGATGCTACATGAGGCCCCACTGGAATTAATTCTGCACAGCACCATCTGCTACATTGTACACCATGGTATATTCATAGACTGTCTTCTTTTGTTTGAGAAGTCTCTCACACATGTAAAACATTGACTTCCATCTTGTCGGAACGTCTTGTTTTAGTTGCTGTATTGGCAAGCCATTTTTTTCTGGAGGTCAGCCAAGACACCATGTGATTTTACAGAGTGACTAAAGCGGCCACAGATTTTCTTTGCGGCTCCCACTAGTGTTACTATACTGTTGTTACTGGAAAGTAAAGTTCGTACTAACAGATTTAATGAGTGTACAAAGCATGGCATGTGAGTAAAACCACCACATTTTAATGCACTAACAATATTGGCACCATTGTCTGAAACCACAAATGCAGTTGTGAATCCCAGGGGCTCTAACCACTCAGATATTTTGTCATGCAACTCTTCCAAAATATTGTCAGTGGTGTGATGCTTACCAAACATGCTAATGCAATGAGCTGCCATTCTTTGTCTACCTTCCTGTTCACTGCTGTTTGTGATGGTGTTTGAAAATGATCGTGACACCCAATGTGCTATGATGCACATATAATCAGTTGTTTGAGAACTCATCCACATGTCTGTGGACAGTTGCACAGAACCACATTCACTCTTTTGAAGAGCCAATTTTATTTTCCTTTGTATACATTTGTACATTTTGGAAACAGCCACAGTTGCAAAATATTTGCAGCTTGGTATGTTGTAACATGGAGCAAAATATTTTAAAAGGGCTCTAAAACCGTCATTCTCCACCACAGAAAATGGTTGCAATTTCTTGGCAATATATGCAGCTTTTAACTGATTGATTTTTAATGTGACTTGATGTGATCTACTGTGGGCAGTTTTTTGTTCAAGCAACACAGTAATGGTCTGCTGTTTAGTACGTGCATGGGGGCAAAAAACATGGAATTGCAGTTGTGAAGCTGTAGCTTGTTCAAATACCTTTGTCAGTGAAGTCACACATTTTTTTTCTGCCCTGTCTCTCAGTTTCTTCACCATCACTATTGTCTGTAGGGTTATTTTCATCACATATATTTGCCCCTTGCTCAGGACTGCTGCCCAGCTGAGTAGTTGGATGTGCTCTTTGCAAATGTCTTTTTAGTGATGCTGTCCCAAACTGGCCCTTCACTTTCTCTTGTTAATTTTCCAATGCCAAAAGGTGCAGACAGCAAAATATTCATTTTGGGGACTTATATGAAAATAGCTCCACATAACTGAGGTGAAACGTTTTACTGCAGCAATCTTGGTGGCAGTTGTTTCTGATCCTGATTCATGCACTTTGTGGCTGTCCCCTGAAGAGCTACCATGATTATTTCATTACTCCTGGCTGTGGCTAGTGGTGGTGCTTGCTGTATGTATTTTTTTTTCTTTTTGGGTGGGGGAACCCAGGTGGCATCCTCTATCTCATTGGTATCGCATTTCATGCATCACCTTTTTGTGATCTTGTTCTTGTACATTTACAACCTCTTGTTCATCAGATTCACTGATTTTTGGTGAAGAAGCCTAATATGCATGAGTGGCATATCGTGGAGTGCCACATCTAGTGGCACTAAATAGAGCTTTTTCCTTAATCATGGACTTTCTAGTGATAAATCTCTGGAGGACCCCAGATGGAGCTTTTTAAGTATTACCAACCTAAATTATCTGTTAGCTCCTTCAGGTAATTTGTTATCATTTGAAGCTCTGAAATTGCATTTTAAGGTTCACAGATTCCATTTTGTCCATTACTTACAACTTAAGAAAACTTTACAAGACTCTATTTTGGGTCCAAATCTTTGTTTTCCAGTGTGTACGGAATGGGACCAAATTCTTAAAGTAGTGAAACTGAAAAGAGGGGCAAGCCTAGTTTATAAATTACTTGTGTATACCTCAGATCAACCTCCAGTTACATTGTCAGCAAAAGAGAAGTTAAAGAATGACCTAGGGACCTCTGTGACAGAAATAGCATGGGCTTCTTCTTGGAATAATGCCTGTCTTTCCAGTAAAAAAAAATGTGGGTACAACTATCCAGTACAAGATTCTGCATTATTATTATCACTTTTCCTGACATTAGAATTAAGGGGTTACTTGCTGGAAGGCCCACGTTGGAAATGTCAACAAAAACATGTGAGTCTACTGCATATGCATTGGAACTGCCCACAGATCACCTCTTTATGGCAAAAAATCCATCAGACTTGTGAGACAGCCTATTACATTAAAATCCCCTTCTCCCCATAATTTCTAGTTCTGGGAATTGGCTCAGAAGCTAAGCTTATGAACAGATATCAGAAAGTAGGAGTGTGGGTGGCTGCTCTCACTTTTAAAATATTATTGTGATCAAACTGGAAATCTCAATCTCCCCCTTCTCTCCAGGAATGGAATTCCAAACTAGGAGAGATTATCAATAATGAATGTATTACATATACTTTTTTTCTGGAAATTTGCCATTATTTCATGCCACATGGTCACCCTTTTTATAATTTTTAGATAAGAGTTAATAGCAGTACTGTTTTATACCTGTCACATTATAAGACTATTCTGTTGTAGTTGTTTATTAGTAGTTTTAACTTATTCTGCATATCTTTATTAAGCCCACTGAAGGTACTTTGTGTGTCTCTTAAATATACGTGGTTTAGTCTGGTTCTCTTTAGATTTCAGTTCAGTTGTCTAAATCACTTGAGTTAGAATTAAATCACTAAGAATTTCTGTATCATTATGCTGAGCTGGGACTTGACATATTGTGTTATTTAGTTTTTGAATAAGTGTTTTGATACATCTTATTATTAACACGAAATCTTTTACATTTTTTTTTGTAAATTCTATTGTTATGAAAAGTTTGAAACACAATAAAACTTTTAAAGCAAAAAAAAAAATATGGACTTTCTAGGTCTAACTGATTTGGTTACCTATTTTAGACCAGATTCTCAAAGGGATATGAATGTTGCAAGTTGCATGCAGCAAAGGGTGTTGATGGATCTTGCACCATGCGGCAAAGGATGCGGTGGTCCCAACTCAGAAACACAGCCTGCGTCCGAATTGGGACCCACAGCAGCATATCAGGAATAAACCCCCCCTTGCAACATGGATGTGGGTGCGACATGTTGCAAGGGGGCTTGCGCCACGACAGGGCTACAACATCACCTTTCCTGGGATTCTAGAAGCTCCACCATGGTTGCAGCAAGGGACATTAGATAGACCAGTAGTGAACTGATCTAAGACCCTTGAGCCATGGACAGATGTTGTGACCACAACCTTAGGGGGACCCTGCCATATGGGTATGGGGCAGCATGGGCAGGAGATGCCATAGTAAGGGTGGGGAGGGGGTGGTAATGCATACTGGAGTGGTTGCATATGGTAAGGGTGCTGCTCTGAGGCAACTATCACAACTGACATGGAATAAGGGTGGGGTAGTGAGACTCCATGTGGGCATGCTGCCCTCCTATCCCGCATGTCTGCCAGGTGTGTGCCCCCATTCACCACTCATCCTAGCTCCTCTGCTGGTACACTGGGTGGGGGGGGCAGATGGATCCCTGTGGCAGGTCCTGTAAGTGCGCCCACTGCTTAGGAGCATGTCAGTCAATGTGGTAACACACCAATATGTGGTGCAGGGACCCTGTTCTTTCAGAATACAGCACAGGGTCCCTGACACAGCCAGGGTTCACCACAGCCCTAGATCCCTTTATATTTGTGTGATATAGGGGCCCTTTGACAATCCATCCCTTTGTATTTTACTTTTATCTGATTTTTCTGGCAATGCTGTCAGTGCTGTACTACTTCGATCAGGGGATTCACCAACATTCTTTTCTTTTTCTGGTTGTGTTGCTTCATCTTTTTCTGGTTGTGTTGCTTCATTGTTATCAATTCTATTAATCTTATCTTCAGCTGTGAATTTCCTGTTTTTCTGAATTTGTTAATGGGAAATACTTTTATTGTTTCGTGCACCAGTTTCATCTATACTGTTGGTGTTGGCCACATGGTCCATTTCCATAACAGACTCTCATTCTGAATCCATTTTTTGGGGTTCAGTGTAATTACTTAATTTGTAGTATTAGTTTGTAAGCAGAGATGGGCAACAGAGTCTGAGATATGAAACCCCCCCCTCAAAATACGTGAGGCGCTATGTGACCTAGTAGTAATTCAGTCACAGAGATGAGCAGCACAGACTCTGACAAGTGACACCCCCCTTCAACATCTATATGGCACTATGACCTAGTAGTAGTTCAGACACAGAGATGGGCAACACAGCATCTCTGGAAGTATGATCTAGTAGTAGTTCAGGCACAGAGATGGGCAGCACAGAGTCTAAACTATGGGAGTCTAACTTAGTAGCAGTTCAGTCACAGAGATGGGCAACTCAGAGTCTGAGACATGACACCCCACTTCAAAATCTGTATGGTGCTATGACTAGTAGTAGTTTAGGCACAGAGATGAGCAACACAGCATCTACAGCAGTATGACCTGGTAGTATTTTAGGCACAGAGATGGGCAACAAAGAGTCTACAGCAGTATGACCTTTTAGGGCAGCACAGAAATGGGCTACACAGAGTCTATGGCAGTATGACCTTTCAAGGCAGAACAGAGGATGGGCAACATAGAGTCTGAGATGTGAGTAATACCCGGCCCCCTTCAAAATCTGTATGGCAATATAAGCTCACCCTCAAAATTACTGAGGCATTATGACCTACAGACAGCATCCTCCTGTCAGGTGTGCTCCATTTCTTAATTTTTTTTTTTTTTCACAAAAACATATTTTTCAAAAGGAAAAAGAATTACTATGATCTCATAATAGTTCAGGCACATGGATGGGCAACACAGATTCTGAAATGTAGGTGACACCCCACCTTCAACCTCTTTTTGTATAGCACAGCAAGCCTCCCCTCAAAATTAATGAGGCATTATTACCTTCAGACAGAGTTCTCCTTTCCTGTCTGACTATGCTACTCTTAGTATTTCTTTTTTTATAAAAATATATTTTTCAAAAAGGGAAAGAATTACAGTATTTTAAGTTGTTGGATGCTGTACACTAACTTTTTTTTTTACTTTTTTGTTGATGATTTTGCAATAAAAACTGTCTGAAACTACCCCCCTACCCTAACCTACTATTTTTTTGTTGTTGTTGCTGGATGATTTTATGAAAATTGTGCCTGCCTCATGGCAGTGCAGACTGCAGGCCATGCTTTTTGTAGTACCCAAATCCTTTTCCTATTTCTTGTACTTTTTGTAAAACTAAGAAAATGTCTGCACTTTACTGTTGTCTGCTGTTGAATTTGTTGGTCTCTCCCATTTTCATTTTTGTACTGTGGAGTCTGCAACATCTGCACTCTGCTGTTGTCTGCTCTGCACGCTGCTGTTGCCTGCTGTTGAATTCATTGGTCTCTCCCTCTGTCTACTCTCTCTCTGTCTTTCTAACGAAAAATGTTGCTGTTTTTTTCTGTAGAGTACTCTGCTGCAATGTTTGCACTCTGCTGTTGTCTGCTGATGAATTCATTGGTCTTTCACTCTCCCTCTTTCTCTTTCTGACTAAAGAAAGAATATGAAAAATGTTTTTTTATCTGTCTACACACACACACACACACACACAAAACTGTCTCCTTTAATGCAAAGCCCCAAATGTGCTCCATACACAGTTTCCTAGGGATGTTCTGTAGCAGCTGAGTTTGACACACAGGATTGACTAGAACATGAGTCAATCACAGAACAAAGACCCTCATTGGTTGGCTCCCTTCAGTGCCCCAGTATCATGAGTGCTTGCCTTTGTTGGTCATGTGATGGTCCAGGGACTCAGGAATATTTGTTAGAGATCAGAAAAAAAATGCTTTTTGTTTTGTATTTCTGCACCTTGCCCTGCCTTGTTTAGTGACTTGCATGCAGAACGGTGATGAGAGCGTGATTTCTGGATCGGACCAAATTATCCTAATTGAGCCAACTCAGCAACTTCGGTTGAGCAATGAAAGGCTTAGATTTGCTGGTCAGAGCTGAGTCTGTCCAGCCTGGGGAGGTTCAGAAGTGCAGCAGAGTTGGTTCACCCATCCTTAATGTTTGTTGTACTTAACAAAATGTAACACTAAAATGCATTGATGTATAACAAATAAAGTCATACAATTTGATGTGGAAACATGCCACTAGACCCCAGAGTTCTTCTTGCATACAACAGCAGAGAGTTTTTGCCAGTTATTTAGTTCCATTTTCACAACTTTGAAGATAAATATAAAATTAATACAATAAGTGACAGTGATGATACAGAGTAATTAATTGCCTAGCAATTAATGAGTTAGGAGGAGACAATGTCAATACATCTTCCTTACTTCATCAACATTGCAATTATTTGAAAGTATAATGAGGAATCAAGGCCTCTGTCTTGGTAGTGATTCTGCATACTTCAAACACTACTTCTTGCTGATCACACATAGATAGTGCATACCTGGAAACCACAAGAGAAATATGCATGTCCAGTTTAACCAAACTTGCTGAAGACTGTTTCTGTACAAAATATTAAAATCTTGGTTGGCCCAGTGGTACTGGAGGTTGAGGTGCTGGTTGCTACACCTACGCCACACAGGCAACCCAGGTTCAGGAACGAGCCCGGACCGCCAGGGGTTGGCAGGGGTGAGATAGAATCAAGAATCCAGAGGACTGCTCTCTTCTCTCAGGGAGGGAGGGTTGTCATACTGCTCATTGATTGCCCTCTAGTGATGGCTGGAGGGCAGTACAGGTCAGGAGGCCTGTACTGACATCCTCACATTGGTAGGGGAGGTGGGGTGGGAGAAAACTGTGGAAAAGGAGTTGGCAGGCTCCGTGATGGCCCATTGTGTCCCTGAGGGCCACCCCGGCTTCTGGATTATGCTCTGGGGGATGGAGATGGCTGGCACCCTCCTCCCTGGCCCCGCCACAGGGGGTAAGCCACGGGGAACATACGGGGGTTGGCACGAGTGAGGCCACATGGACCAGAGAGTGAGTCCCTCTGAAGGAGGGCCACACCTGCCTGCCAGGGCTCCAGGAGCATAAAAATATAATAGAAAAAAAAAGATTAAAATCTAACATATAAAATAACTAAAGGGAAATCATTACAAATGTTATTACATGTTATATATGATTCAGTTCAGTTCAATTCAAATCTTTATTTAACCAGGTGGAACACCATTGAGAAGGACTCATTTCCAAGGTGGACTTGGACAGATACAAAAATGATTGACATTGACAGATACAACAAATTGGATCACATTATAAACAATTCACATTAAATTCATGCATTAGATAGAGTATATTGGAGATGTTATATCAAGATATAAGTGGATGATTCAGTTATAGCAATATGTAAAGTAACATAGTCATCAAAGGTCAGAAGATACTCTAGGTCCATCACATTCTTCTTCTTGCTTTATAAGCAGATATGACATGGCATGCTGTGCAAATGTGGACTAATTCATAGAAATTGCCGTCTCACTCTAGCTGAAAATCTGAAAACAGAAATAATTTCCTAGACCTCCTTTTCTGGTGAACAAAAGAAAAAAAAATTAAACACACTCATATGCATCTCAGCAATAAAAGTCTTGCTGAAGTTAAGATAGAATATGTCCATGGCTGTGTCACTGTCAACTTCCCAACCAAATCCAAAATAAGAAAAGATTACCACTGGATATTGAGATGTACCCGAATAAAACACAAGAGACTTTCGTTACTTGAAAAACACTTAGAAAGGTTGATCATTTTGTGCATTTGAGATGCATGTGAGGACATAAAAAAGCATCATAACTTTAAAGTATGATAAAGAAAAATACATCACTGCCTATAAATCCAGTTGGGATTATTTAATGATCACTTCACTCATGGGACTGAATGAAGATGCATGTGAAGTATTTACAAGAAACTTATTTGGGGCCCTAAATTTAAATCTCTGTCTGACCCAAGTACAGCAGGAGCTATGTACCGTACTTTCTGTATAGTGCTAGTTTGGGGTGTTATATGCACATCTGTGACAGGAAGCCTTTGATTGTTACAGGGTATATGCCATGTCCAGTGCCTTTCTCTATGCCAGTTCTCCAGTTGTACCTGTCCCATTATTCTGTCTCCTTCAGTTTTCTAGCTGCACAGCTGTAAAACAAAGCTATTCTAACTCAAAAGAGACAGTTCACTACCTGCACTAACTCTCACAGTTTTGTCCTTCACAGCTCTTTCCACACAAAACATGTAAAGAATGGTTTACCATAGTCATGGTTCTTACAGTAAGACTCTGCAGGTTATGCAGTGACAAAGCCAGTTTTGCTGAGCAGAATCATATAGCTATAATGCACAGGTTTTTATTAACAGAGAATACAGTATGTGGAATGCACAGAGGATCACTTTCTTGGATCAGTAATGCCTCCAGCAACTGGGACCTTCCATGAAGACATACCTCCCTGCAACAATGACTATTCCTTCAGGTGCTTTCTTCCCATTTTAACACCCTTTTTCTTCAGAGTGATCACCACATTTCCGTTTTAAAAACTGATCCTAGTTCATTTTGTGTAGCTACCAATCTTTGGAATCTCCTGTAATTTAGTTGCCATTATACCCCTCAACATTCCAACCTATAAAGTGCCAAGACATGCAACAGAATATTATACCAGCAGTTTTGTTTTCTCTTGATGCTGATTGCTAGGGTCCCACAAGTGTTTTCTTGTTACCAAGGATGTTTCATTCATTTCTTGCAATGTAGTACAGTACATATATGATATTCTATACAAAAAAGATTACCAACTATTTACATCAAGAGAATCATAGATGCCTAGGTAATGAGTTCAGGGACTACCACAGAAAAATCTGAAATAAAGACACAGATATCTGTTGCTGCAGACCTACTCTTCCCTTGGCTAAGTACCAAGAGGGCCATCTGCATCTGCTTTTGCAGGTCCCGAAGTGATCTACATGAATAAGGATTCAATTC
The DNA here is from genome assembly GCA_016271365.2 of Neoceratodus forsteri. Lineage (NCBI taxonomy): Eukaryota > Metazoa > Chordata > Ceratodontiformes > Ceratodontidae > Neoceratodus > Neoceratodus forsteri. The sequence continues at coordinate 310,127,276 of CM028133.1, forward strand.
TATCTCAAAAAGAAAATAAATTATTTGCAAAAACTTCATTAATGTTCTAGTTAGGGTTCAACCTAATGCCACAAAAGTAGGGAAATGTGGTGTTGGGTTTCCAATCCTAACTCCCTCTCCCAAGCAGCAAAAGGACACTACACAAACAACCACAGATAGCCATCATCAGGTAAGACAAACAACATGTAGCTGCTTCCAGATGACACAAATGCTGTAGCACTGACATACTGCCTTTGTGGAAGTGTATCTGTGCACTGCAACACATACGCACTTACTTGTCCCTGCAGATAGAAATCCATGATACACTAGTCACAGCATTGCTTCTGTGTATAGAAACACAGGTCCCTATAGCTACACATACAAATCCCTTATACCCAAATTACATGAGTTAGTTTGTCTGTTGAAGCTCAGCCCCTTATGGGGCCAGCACTTCTGTAGCCTTGGGTACTCATGCACATTGTTTTTTTTAAACTTGTTTATTAGGTTTTTCCATACACATCACAAACATAACACACAAAGACCTACACACATATATACCAGGGCATAACCTTGGCATCCCAGCCCAAAACTGGCTGCGGATACTATGTACATCAAGAACTATGTACATACACAGCTGCAAAAGAGAGCCCAGTACCTCTAATAATTATCTGACCATTATCCAACCTGGAGGATAGGATAGGCCATAATCTAACCCAAGATTGCAAAACATGATAAATGATTGCCCATCCCAAAATACATTTGGCTTACTCATGCACATTGTAAGACATATACACATTTCACAGGCCCGCAGTTACGCAGCCACAGATGTAAGACATACACACCGATCTCTGACTGCAGAAGCACTGGCACTCTAAAATCAATGATACCAAAATTGTAGCAGTACTTCTGCCCACAGAAGTACAGGGTTCTGAGGGGCCTGTGCCTCTTCAGCCACATGTGTAAGACGTACACACCAACTTCTGGCTGCAGAAGTACAGGCCCCTGGGGGATCTGCAGTTATTCAGACAGAAGTACTGTTTTAATCTGGGTATTGTGGTTTCAGCAGTGGACCTAGAAATTGTTCAATGGGTTGGCATATTTTCAGTTACGATTTTCAGTTACACAACTGCATATGGAAAACTATGCAATAATGGATTGTGCTAGCTAGTGAGGTACTGTATCTCATGCAGAGTACATGAGTACATTTGGCTGCAGAGGCACTGGCCCCATAGGGTCTTCTATCTGCAGAAGCACAGGCCCCCACAGGGTGTGTGCTTCTGTAGCCACACATATTCATGCACACTGTATGGCATAGTGTACATACACATGTAGTGCTGCAAAAGCACAGGCCCCTGTGAGGCCTGTACATATGCTGCCACAGATACAAATCCACAAAGATAGCACATCAGTGTTCCTGCATTTGTGTCATCTGGAAACACTTGTATGTTGTTTGTCTTACCTGATGATGGCTGTCTGTGGTTGCTTGTGTGGTCTTGCGCTTTTGCTGCTCATTTCCCTACTTTTGTACAATTAACTACCATCCCTTTCCAAATTCTCACTCAAGAGGAAACGGCATCATTTTGACATCTATGCATTCCTCTCTGACTTGTGAGATTCTTTGAGATGGCAGGATTTTTACTTGGCCAGCTCAGTGCCTGCAGCCTCTAATATCTTCCAGGAAGGGGCTCTGGATAAACATGCACCAGTGGTCCAGATTTATTCTAAAAATAAATCATGTCCTTTGCTTACAGCCCAATTAAAGGCCTCCCTGTTGCATAGAGACTGGCTTTGGAAAAAAGCTTGGAAATCAAAACTTTCAGATGATTGGGCATCATTCAGCAAGGCTAAAAACCACTGCACCAATCTGGTTAGGGATGCTAAGGCTAGCTATTTTCTGAAAGAACTGGATGCCTCCACCAAGTGCTCAGCAAATTTCTGGAAAACCATCAAGAATATTCAAGAGCATGTGACTATGAGCAACTTACCCACAAAAATCGCCAGTGGCGCAACTTCAGTGTCAGATAAATCGACTATCCTCGACGCTTTTAATAACCATTTTGCCACTTCAGGTCTTACTTTTGATGCCTCCCCTGCCAATAACCTCCACTCTAGTCTTGGAGCACTGGACTTACCAGATCCATTCACAAGCACGGCCTTCTCCCTCCAGCCTACCACCATGGGAGAAGTTGAGTATCTCCTCCTACAATTGGATACCAGGAAGTGTGCAGGGGCAGACCAATTGGACCCATTCTTCCTGAAGCTTAGTTTTCATGTCCTAGCTGTGCCCATAATGCACCTTTTTAACCTCTCCCTTTAGCAAGGTGATATTCCTCCCATATGGAAAACAGCTCACATAATCCCACTTTTTAAATCTGGAGACCCCAGTGACCTGAATAACTATAGAACAATCTCCCTACTTCCCACCCTTTCCAAACTGTTGGAGAAAATAGTGAGTGTGCAGCTCAGGAACTCCCTTGAAAGTGGGAACCTGCTCAATCCTTATCAGTTGGGATTTAGGCCTCATCACAGTGCTATTTCAGTCCTTGCAAAGGTCACCGACAACTGGCAGTATGCCTTGGATTCAAAGAGCTTTGTTTGCACAGTATTTCTAGACTTAAGCAAGGCACTCGATACGGTTGACCACGAGCTGCTCCTTGTCTCCCTCAGAAACATTGTCTGTGATCCCTCTGCACTGAGGTCATTCTTGAACTATCTAACAGGGTGACAGCAACAGGTCAAGGCTGAAGGGAAATTCTCATCCCCGAAACTTCTGCTGAGGAGTGTACCACAAGGGTCTATACTGGGTCCATTGCTTTTTGCAATTTACATTAACAGTATTGATGCTGACATCAAATCTGATAACATCCATCTATTTGCTGATGACACAGTACTTTATATTGGAAGACCCTCTCTGGAAGCAGCTTGTAGGGATCTACAATGGGAATTTAATCTTCTACAACTTCAACTACTGCACCAGAAACTGCTCCTGAATGCCAAAAAAACAAAGGTGATGCTTTTTTCTCCCTTTGCATATGTCAATAACCCTACAACTCAAGGTAATATTCCTCAGATCCACACTCTTCTTGGCGAATCGCTGCAATATGTTACTAAATTCAAATACCTGTGGGGGTGGATTGACCAAAAGCTTTCCTTTTGCAATCACATTGAGGATCTCTTAAAGAAGCTTAGGCAGAGGCTTGGCCACTTCAATAGGATCAAAAATTTTCTAACACTGGATGGCAGGAAGAGACTGGTCCAAACCACATTCCTTACCTTACCTTATTGAACTACACAGATTTCCTTTACAGCCAAGGCCCTGTGTCTGCCCTGGCTAAATTAGATACACTCTATCATCGGGCCTTGAAGTTCCTAACTGGTCTCCCATACTCCACACATCACTACTCCCTTTACGCTGCAGTAGATTGGTCATCCCTTAACTACAGAAAACAGAGGAATGTAGCTCTCTGGACATTTAGGGCCATCATGAAGCTGTTGCCTCAGTACATTTTGGATGGTCTTCCTCTAGGTGTGATAGGTAACTATGCCTTAAGGAGCTCCTCCGTTATCTCCTTTACAGTACTAAAGTTCAAGTCATGCTTTGGCAGGTCTGCCATATCTCACGCTTTACCCTTTCTCTGGAACAACTTGCAAAAAACCATGAAGTTGGCTTACCCAATCAAACTATCAGCCTTCAAAGCACTTTATTCTTGCTCTATCAAGGAATCCTGTAACTGTTTCCCCTGATGTCACCTTCCCCTAGCCTCAGCTCCATCTGCTCCAGTGCATCCCTTTACTGGTACTTCTTTCCCACCCCTCTTTGGCAATAGTATAGCCTATAAGAACTTACCTGACTGCACCTTCTTTCCTGACCCTGAGTTTTTTCCTTATCGTTAGATCTTTTTCCATGTCTCCCTGGCTCCCACCTACACTCCTTCCTTACCCCCCATGATACCATCATGGAGTTTGCTTTCCACTCCCTAACTATTGCCATCCTCACCCCTGCAATCACTACATGCCCTTGCAAGCATGTACCGTGTACCTCTCCTTACTTACCCTCTTGCATCCCCCTCCCCACCCCTCCCATGCCCCACCAAGCTCCTGCAATCAATAATTATGTTCAAGGATGCTTCAAATACACACTGTAAATTACAGTTGTGTACGTTTAACCTGTATATACTTTACTGCATTTGCTAAACCTTTTAGCTGCATGCTTTTCATGGTCTTAGCTTAATGGCTCTTTTTAATACTTTATTTTGTATGTATTATAAACTTCCTGTGTGTAATTACTGCTCTATGTAAATACTATGTAAGTGTGAATTCATTTTGTATATATTGTTTACCCAATTATGATGTAACTGAGTATTCCTTTGTATATATTTTTAACCTCTCCTTTCTAGGTCTATCTTGAAAATGAGCTTGCTCAACAATGTTTGCCTGGTTAAATAAAGATTTTAATTGATTGATTGATTGACATTCAACTCTAACTGGTGCATTAATGCAGTTTTACATGTATTTATTTATTTAGTTTTTGTTTACCGGGGAAGTGCACTAGCCATAGAGATGACTATTTTCAGGCATGACCCTGGAGGTTACAGGGTAAAACATTACAGATGTACAAAAAAGGTGATTACAGCAAGGTATAAGTAATAGTGTTACACAGCAGGTTCTGCAGCATTAGGGTACAGTGTGTTGAGAACTGGGTACAGAAACATAATTTACAGTTATAGCATAGGGATGAGGCATATTTGTGATAAGACAGTGTGGATTACAAAATAAAGGAAAAAATCTAAATTAGAGAATACAGTGCACAAACAAAGTATATATATATATATATATATATATATATATATATATATATATGTATATGTATATATATATACACACACACACACACACACACACACACACACTTTAGTTAATGAACCAGTTAGGTTAACAACCCCAAGGAGCCCCGTGGCACTGAGGGTTGAGGTGCTGGATGCCACAGCTCGTGCCACGCCAGTGACCCAGGTTCAGGAATGAGCCTGGGCTGCTGGGGGTTGGCAGGGGGAGATAGAGAGGATTGAGCATCTGGAGGACTGCTCTCATCTTGGGAGGGATCCAGGGACAGTCCAGCACTGCAACCGCCCCCAGTGGAGACCGGAGGCACTGCAGCATTTTAGGGCTAAGTAGTGGGATGCAGAGCCATGGTGGACATCTTTGAACATCATTGCATGTTCAGGCCCTGATGGGGAGGGAGGGCATAACAAGCAAAAACCCTCCACTCCTGACAGGTGATGGCTCCCTACAGGGCTGGCTGCCACATGCCCAAGACCGGGTCCTCTTTCTGCCTCTTTGGTCTCCTTGTTGACCCAGATGGATAATCTAGATTGTAGATAGAGTGCCAGGAGTGGTTGGCAGGCCTACCAGAGGGGCTCAGAGTTGGGGGGCTTGCCTTGTGTGGATCCGATGAGAAACAGTAATATATATGTGGAAGAGAGGACCATGGTGGGCAGTAGAGTGATTCAGTGTGTTAGGGCAGCCTGAGAGAGTTTGGGGTGGAGGAGATAAAAAGATTTTGTAAAAAAAAAATAACAAGGGACACCCCATGCCTAGCAGTCCAGCGAAGTTAAATTTTGCCAGTGAAATTCCAGTGTAATCATGAATTTCACCTCATGAAATATTTAGTGAAATTTGAACATTCCACAAAATATTTCACGGGTGCGAAATTCAAAATGTCACCCTCAAATGGCAAAATTTCACCCAGGAGTGGCAAAATTCTGCCATTCGCAGGTGACATTCTGCATTTTGCTGCCAAAATTCCACATTTCACTGGCAGAATTATGCATTTCACACTTACAAAATATTCTGCAAAATGCATGAATTTTGTGAAATATTTCACAGAACAAAATTTGTGAATTTTGCCCATCTCTACCCATGTCTGATTTCTGAAGACGCAGAAGAGGTGAAACCATAATGTTTTTTCCTGTTGCTACCTGCAGGGTGGGGGTGGGATATTAGGGTTGGGAACTCTAGCACCACATTTCCCTACTTTTGTTGCTTTAACCCTAACTGATGCATTAATGAAGTTTTTTGCAATTAATATCCTTACTTTTTGAGATAGTATAATTGTATACTCATTTGTCTGTGCCTCCCTGCTCTGTGCTTCCATCCATTCATATATGCGTACATCTATGTTGATGTGTAAGCGCAGGGCCCTCCATTTCTGGCAAAACAGGAATTTATTTGCTTTGTTCTATGGCTTGTTAAATGAGAGACCAACTTATAATGCCATTGAATAATTCTCTGGTGAAGTCACATCTAGAATATAGACTTTGTTTCTGCTGCCCATGCCTCAAAAAGCACATTATTCTACTAAAGAAGATCCAGAGGATGGCTACAAAAGATGATAGTGGGTCACCACTGTAAGTTACAGTATGAGAGGTTTAGGGCACTGAACATTTACTCAGTACAGAACAGAACAGAGAGAGAGTGAACATGAGACCTTCAAGTACTAGAAACAGATAAATAACTTGGATACAGAAGCTCTCTTTAACCTAACTGGCAACCATAACATGAGAGGCCACAGTGTTAAGATGCAGGCAGGGAGGTGTTGGAGCAAATTGACAATGTATTTCTTCAGACATAGGGTGGTGGACACTTGCAATGTGCTGCGCTTCAAGAGGGGCAAGAATAGCCATAGAGGGAAGTATTCTTCATGAGTAGTAAAGATGGGAAGCATGGGATGATTGTGGAGGTGGAGTAGACCCAATACATGAACCTCTGGACACTGCAATAGGAGTAAACTGCATAGAGCAAATTGCACTCTTCTCTTAGCTTCTTTATATGCTCATATTTTCTATTTCACCAACCAAACGTTGAACTTTGAGCCACATTTTATGCTTCTTGAACCAGAAGTAGTAGTTTGAACTACATTTTTTGGCTCTTGAACCAAACGTAGTATTTTGGAGCAGATCTTGTGCTTCAAGAACCAAAGGTACTAGTTGAAACCACATTTTTGGGTTTTTGAACCAGAGTACCAAGTTAGAACCACGATTTCTGGTTCACAAACTAGAATTAGTAGTTCAAACCAATTTTCCTGGTTCACAAACCAGGAAACTTTTAGCTCAACCAAAAAAAGTGGTTCGAACCAGAAATCGCTCAGATGAGATTGTGAATGTGTGAAATATACATTTTTGGCAAATTTACTCATAAACAGACTATACAATCTTGCTTAGGTAAAACATTGTACATCAGGGATGTTTTAATTTTGATAAAACTATCCATTAACAAATGTTTTCCAACTTCAGTATTATCAGAAATAAAGAAACAAGATGGTGGCTGTCGCAAACCAAAAAAAAAAGAAGTGGTTCATGAGACCCATTTTGGTTCATGATATATCAAATTTACTAACCAAAAAACACTCTTGTGAACCAGAAATTTCAGGTTCCATCAATTAATCAATTTTATTTGTATACTGGAAGGCATGTGAGCAAAAATGCTAGTTTTCACAAATGTCCAGGGTAGAAAATACAACAGAAGAACAAATACATTATATATACAGGTCTATAGAAGTACAAGGAACTAACAAGTGCAAAATAAAACTAGCATATTACATGGGTAAAATTGTACAAGAGTCGTCCAGAAGGCAGACCTATAAACAGAAATGTTTTCAGGTATTGTATAGGGCAGGAAGTTTTAGTGCACTTTGTGGGGAGACAAAAAGTACTGGTGATGCACGGGAGAGAGAGCCACTGGGATTTACCAAGAGGGCCATGGAGGAGGCTTATTAGGGCAGCTGCAGGTGGATCATAGAAGGATGTGTTCCTTTAGTCAGGTGTTGAAAGAGTATATGGACCCGCAGGCCTGGATTTTGGGGGGTAGATTGTTGTAAAGCTTCACTCCCTTGAAGGTAATGGAGTTCTGGGCATGCTTAGTCCTCTACAAAGGGGTGTCAAAAACCAGACTTGAGGCACCTCTAGTCAAATGCCCAAGCGCTGTGAATGGGAATAGGGAGATAACACTGGGAGGGGGGAGAATATTTAGGTATATCTTATGTAGGAAAGAGAGCATATTAAGATGGAACCTCCCTTCTAGAGTGGGCCACTCAAGGGAGGAATAAAGTGAGCAGTGGTGTGTTTCCCTGGGGAGACCAGTGACAAAATGTGCTATGCTGTTGTATGTGACTCTAAGTTTGGAGAAAAGGAGTGATGAGATGGGGGGGAGAGAAGACAATAGATACATAGTCAATAAGGGGCAGGAGTAGAGCACTAGTGAGGTGAAGTCTGGATGCAGGGATGAAAAACTTTCTAATCTTGTAGAGCAGACCAAGTCTAACATGCAGCTTCTTTATGAGGGTACTGATGTGGAGATTGTATGAGAGGTGGGGGTCAAGGTGGAGACCTAGGTATTTGAATTCTGACACCTGTTCAATGAGGTTGCCAGAATTGTCGAGGAGTTTAAATTCAGGGGCTGGAGCTTTCCTGGGTCCCAAGAAGAATATGAGCTTGGTCTTTTTGGAGTTGAGGACAAGGTCTTTACCAGAGAACCAGGAGTGAAGCTTCATGAAATCAGACTGCAGATTGTGGAACATTGTGGTGGGGCTTTTGTCGCTACAGAAAAGAGCCATGTCATCAGAGTAAAGGACAATTTGAGTGGAATGGCATATCGAGGGAAGGTTATTTATGAAGAGTGAGAAAAGAAGGGGGCCCAGGATCAACCCCTGGGGGCCACCATATTTAATTTGACATTCTGAGGAGAAGTGGCCTTTCATTGTGGTCTTGTGGGATCTCCTGGAGAGGTAGCTACCAACCCATTTTATGGCATCATCAGAAAGATGTAGGTCTTTTAGGGTGTTAAGGAGGAGGACATGGTCCACAAGGTCAAAGACCTTAGTGAGGTTGACAGAAACAGAGCCAGTGTACTGACCATTGTCATTAGCTTTAAGGATTTCACTGGTGAACTGGACCAGGGTTGTTTCAGTGCTGTGCCCAGATCTGAACCCATGCTGGGCACTCGAGAGTAGATTGTTGGATTCCAGGTAGTTGGCGAGTTGAGTGTGCACAACCTCTTCTATAATTTTTGAGAGAGGGGCAAGGAGGGAAATAGGATGGTAGTTGCACACCTCGTTTCTAGGCCCAGACTTGAATAAGGGTCTGATGGTGGCAGTTTTCCAGATAGTGGGGAAGAAGCCAGAACAGAGGGAGCGGTTCAGTAGGTTGGTGATGGGGACTGCCAAGGCATTGCTGGAGAGTTTAAGAATTTTATAATCTATACCATTGCTATCTTTACTGGGTTTGGGGTTATTCCCACTGATGAGCTTTTTGGTGTCAGCAGGTTTTAGGGCTTTGAAGTAGAAGTCGGGGAAAGTCCTGCCTTTGGGGTTGGGGTGGGGGGTTGATGGGGTGGGCATAGGAGAGGAGAGAGTAGGTTTGTATTTTTCAAGGTCACCAAAAAAGTTGTTGAAAATCTTAGCCACCTCGGTCAGGTCATTAGCCTGGTTGGCGCCATGGTACAATGTGATGGGATCTGAATTTTTTATCTTGCCTAGTAGTGAGTTAAGGTCCCCCAAAGCTGATGGGGTTTTAGGATTCACTGAGTTGTTTATCATGCAGGAAGCTTATTTTTACCTTTCTTACAGCTGTTTTGCACTTGTTTTGCAGCAACCTATAGAGGGGAGAGCTGGGCTGGGTCCCTGTGCTTTTGGTAGTGGGCCCAGGTTTTGTCCCTGGATATCATGAGTTTGATGATGTTAGGTGTGATCCATTCATTAATATGACCCTTGGTCCTGATTTTTTTAAGGGAGTGTACCTGTCACAGACACTGCCAAGGATTCTGGATAATTTATCTAGGATAGAGTCGCAGTCGCCTGGCCCCTCTGTGGAGGACTGTCCACTAGATTGAGATCATGGGTTTTCCGCTTGATTTTCTGATCAGTTAGTCTCCTGTAGAAAATGGAATTGGGGGGGTTGGGTAGATGGGCTGACCATAGGCAGAAAATGGCACAGTGGTCACTGATATAGTCAGGCAAAACACCAGAGTTGGTGATGCGGGAGGGGTGCGAGGCGATGATCCAGTCTATAAGTGTGTGAATCCCAGTTTTATGGTTGGATCTAGTAGGTGAGAAGATGAGCTGGTGGAGACCTACATTCGTGATACAGGATTCGGCAGTGTCAGCATGGCTGGAGTCCAGTTTATGTTAAAATCACTGAGGAGGATCCACTCTCTATTCAGTGGGAGGGAGTGTTTAAGGGCTAGTAAAGACTCAAGGTCGGAGTGTGGGGTTCCTGGGGGGACATACAGTAGGTGGTGAGGGTGATGGTTTTATTGGGGCTAAGGAGGAGGTGGATTGAGAGGGTTTCAAGTAGGGAAAATTCTAGCCAGCCCGGTGGTGCTGAGGTTTGAGGCGTTGGATGCCACACCTCATGTGGGGCCAGTGACCCAGGTTCAGAAGCGAGCTCAGGCTGCCATGGGTCAGCAGGCTGTGGGTCAGCAGGGGAGAGAGAGAGAGAGAGAGAGAGAGAGAGAGAGAGAGAAAGAGAGAGGATTGAGCATCTGTAGGACTGCTCTCCTCTCTTGGGGAGGGATCATGGGGAAGCCTGGCACAGCAGCGGCCCCCTGTGGAGACCAGCAGCACTGCAATGATCAGGGGCTCACGAGTGTGGGGAAGACATTGGCAGCTGCCTTTTTGATGTGGGTTGGAGCACTCACATCATGGGCCAAGTGGCATTGCATGCCCAAAATTGAGGTTGTAAACACTTCCAGAAATACCCCTCCACCTCGGATAGGCGATGGCCCAGTCAGTGCCACTGCCACACGCCCAACGCTGGGTCCCCATCACTGCCCCTGCAGTTTCCCTGGGTAGCCACCCCAACCTGGGGAGCTGAGATGAAATTGAAGATGTAGGGGAACACAGCAGGCAGTAGAGCAAGTCGGTGAGTGCAGTGGCCCAAGAGAGTTCTGAGATGGAGGGCCAGAAAAATAGTAGTTAAAAAAAAAGTAGGGAAAATTCAGAGTTAGGGTTGTGTTCTGTGAAAGAGAATTTGTTAGATATAAAGAACATGCGGATGCCCCCTTTTTTCCTCTGTCTGTCCTTTCTGACAGTGTTGTAGCCACTGAGCTCACTCTCCCAATCAGAGATTTTTTGGGAGAACCAGGTTTCGGAGAGGGCGATGACATCAAAGTCATAGAGGGCAGCCCAGGCTTGGAAGGCATCAAGTTTGGCTGGGAGACTCTGAATGTTTAGGTGGACTATGCTGATGTTTCCTTCCTTATTAAGGAGGGGCTGAGGGGTGGGGCTGATGGGATTTCCCGGGCTGGGGTTAGGAATGATGGTACCTGAGAGGAGTAGGAGGGGAATGAGGGTTCTGGTGAAAACAAAGACAAGAGTTAGCAGCTTGTGTCTTTTAGATCTGCAATGTTTAATTGTAATGGTGGGTGCATGGATGGAAAGACACCTGGAGCAGTGGAGGGAAGGAGGAAAAGAGAGGAAGGCTAGAGGGTCATTAGGATAGAGCCAGACAAAGGGCTGTAGAGGGTTAAAAGGTTTAGTGTTTAGTGAGAGGGTACAGTGACCAGGAAGGGGGAAATCAAGGGGTGGGGGTGGTGGGGAGATACATGCAGAGGGGTCAAGATGTAAGAGGAGAAGGAGAAGGAGAAGGAGAAGGATTAACATGGTAAGTGCAGTGAAACTGATGGATGGAAGAAAATGAGAGTGAAGTTAAGAACTGAGTGAGAGTGGACAGAATATAGGGGTGTTGAGCAGGAAGGTTAAAGGTCTGCTTAAAGTGTTAAGTAATTAAGGCTGCCAGATGGAGTAGTGGTTAGTGTCACAGCCTTTGGTGCAGATGGTGCAGTGTTCGAAACTTGGTTGTTGTCAGAGAGGAGACTTCTCGAAAGATTGGAGTACTGGAGGTGGACAGAGAGGGGCTGGGGTAAGTTTTAGGTCAGATGGTTCAAGGAGGTAGACGAGAAAGGATGGAGGGGAAGAGTAAATGCAAGTGCAGACTTGCATTTACTCCTAGTGGTCAGACAGTATAGGGAGCAGGTGGGAAAAAGAGTTGTTAGAAAAAACAGCCCAGTATCATATGATCAGTCATGTGACAGGAAGAGCACATAAAGGAAATGACAACCAAGGGTGGATGTGGTATGGGGAAGGTTCATATGGAGCAACTAGTGGAAACCAATTTTGAAATCCTTGTAACTCAGGAACTGTTTAATATTTTTTCACCAAACCTTGGAAAGGCACTACCTTAGCACAGACCATGTGTACCCTGATAGTTTTGTACATGAGTGCAAAAAGAAAAAAAAAACATGTTAAGAATAGGGAAAAATGTGACCCTTTTACAAAATAAGGGGTATCCAGATCTCAGAAACCATACAAGGTGCTGTCATGAAACTCTCCACATTTTCACAAAGTGGAACATCCATGAAAAATGCAAATGTGTGGGCTATTACAACAAACCCTGCCAAAGTTATTAAACTGCAAAGTTAGGGGTTTAACACTGAGCACCCTACTCAACCCTAACTATAGGAGCACTACCATGCCCCTATAATATACATATCTCTATATGTACATATTTTAAATCAAATGACTTCCCTGCTACATAGAGAAGATAATTAGTTATGTTCTATGTTCAAAAAGAGGAACATTTCAGACCTCGTGATATACAGGCCAATAAGCTTCTTGGACTCTGCATCCAAAATTCTTAGTAGAGAAATGTGTAATAGTCATATGAAACACCAGAATCATTATATTCTGCTGTCTGACCTGCAAGCAAGCTTTGTAAAAGGAGTCAAAAAGGAGATACACTTTGTCAATGCTTTATGTTACAATACCTGCTAGAAAAGTATGCAGATCACAAACAGTATACCTTGCATTTATAGACCAAACAGGGCATTTGACTTTATGAACTGAAACATTATGGGAAAGAAACTCTTAGATATATCAGTTGACAAGGACTCGTGAATTATGGGAGAATTACATAGGGATAATTGGTGAGAAGTAAAGTAAAATAAGAAAGGGATCCTAATTAAGCAAATTTGAATCAACTCAGGTGTAAAAGAGTGTTCTGTTCTCACATACACCCTATTTTATATATATTATTATATTTTGTTTTGCTCAGGATATATCTTTTCATATATTTTTTTTATACTGGAAAAGCATATGAGCAAAATTGACCATTTTCACAAGCATCCAGTGACAAACAGTACACATGAATAAATATAGTAGCATGGTCATAGATTGCACATAACAATGGTAAGAACAAAGAATCAGGAGCATTTGCAAACATTTCTGTCAAGAAGGTAATGCTTTAAGTTGTTTTTAAATAATGCCAGTGCTGGAAACTGAACCAGGGGTAGTTGTAGGCTGTTAAAGAGTTTGATACCCCTAAATGAAAGGGAATGCTGTCCTTGAGTTGTGTGACAAAACAGAATTGAGCAAGAGTAACCAGAGGTAAGTTTAGTAGTCCAAGTGTTGACTGGCCTCTGAAAAATGGAAACAATACTACCTGTCATGTGATCCCAGAGTATTTTGTAGAAGAAAGTCAGAATTTTACTGTCAAATCTATCCTCAACTGAAAGCCATCTAACAAAAATGTTGGAAACCCCAACATTGGTTCCCAATCCTGGCCTATCCTTGCATATCCAGATGGTCTGGCTCTCATTGCTTTCACACTGAAATCTCTCCAAAATCAATTAGATCTCCAGCATGAGAAGTGAATTAAAGATGAACCGACTGAAAATGGTTCCATGTCAAAAGGGCGAACGTGGAACGGCAACTGCTGAAACAGTTTATGGATAATACCGAATGGCAAATTCAGCGATATCGTTTTTTGTGGGTGGCTTTGCCCTGCATGCACACACACCTCTCACTAAATATACTAACTGCGGGGGGCTACAGAGACATCACTGAATTTGTCATGCACCATTATCCATAAGCTGTTTTAGCAGTCATCATTCTGCTTTTGCTCCTTTAACGTGCTACCACCGAAAATCAAGGAAAAAGTAAAATTATGGTGGTGAAAAAATGAAATAAATACTAAGATTATGTCTTGATTGTATTGCCTTCTTTTGAGTTCTTGTTTTGCCTGGATATCTTTATTGTATTTATTGTGCCTAGGACATAGAGCCTTTGTAAATGAGCACTTCTGCTCAAAGGTATTATCCAAATGCTCAAATAAATAAATCAATCAAAGGAAGATGGTACATTAATGGGAAAAAGTTAGAAGTAGTTAACAAATATACTTTATCTACTTTGGTCTAACTTTCAATAATCATTTGAAATGGAACCATCAAACTCAAATTGTGCACAGAATAGTCAAACAGGCAGAGGGGGGAATTCTGCGTTTTAACAATAGGTTTGGTGGTAACACTATTGAAGCCCCCATACAGGTTAGCAATGCCAGATCAGTGGCTCAGGCTCTTTATGGTACTGAAATATGAGGTAAGTGGCAAATTACAAAAACCTAGGGATGTATTTTATAAATAATTATTATGCAGGGCTAGCCTTGACAATTCTTGGCCCCTGTGCAGCCCCCTTCTGGGCCCCACTGCTCCATTCCCTGTGCCCCCCACTTCCAACAATTACACCTAACTAACCCTCTTGTCCTGTTTTAATAAAGCAGTAACAAGTCTGCTAGTTTAACCAGCATCTTTTAATTAGTGCCATTGACTGCATTGAATTATTTGACTTCACCATTGGAAATGAATCTTACTGAGCCTGGAGCAAGAACTTAAGTAAGTATGGTACTACTACCGTATTCATTTCTGTAAGGACAGGGACATCATCAGTGGACACTCACACTTCTGAAACTCTGATTTGCAAACAAGCTAAACAACTTAACTTTTTTGGATCTGTGAGTGAGAGAGAACAGAGAGCATTATCATGGGGCACCAGTAAGGTTGCCACGAGTCAGTTTTTTTTTAACCTGGTTATCAGGTTTTCAGGGTCCCTATCAGGAAATCCAGTTTTGTTCTGTGCTGGTCAGGTTTTTGAGCCATTTTTAGTGCTTGCATACTTTTGAAACAGATTGTGCCATATCATTCATTGTTGCTAGCTGCACATTCAAGCAGACTTCACAGACCTCTAGGCCTTTATCTGCTGGCAAATTTTATGTTTGTATGTTCCTTTCAGCTACATGTCCAGGTTTCAAACAAGTCCTCTTGTCAATATAGCCCTTTTTTTGTGAAAGCAGTCAACCTGGGAGGTGTAAAGTATGGCCATCAACACCACTAGCACTTACTTACCCTAACCTTTTTCACTGCAGCAAAGCTGACCCCACCTTTTGTAACAGTAACAGAGCCAGTTGACTTCCACTTTCATTTGCTGGTAAACTTTTTCTTCTGTAACAAAATGTAGGCATAAAGTATGGGTCCCCAAGGTGCAGGGGCACAGTTTGCACCTAGTTCAGGCCAGCCCTGTTATTAAGGCTCCCTCCATCGTGGCCAGCCCGCTGATGCAGCAGTAGAATTATTGCTTGTGACTCAGCTACCCAGATTCAGGAATGAACTCAAGCATTGGATGGTCCACTGTAAGGAGGAGGATTGAGCATCCTTAGAATTGCTCTCCTCTTCCAGAGAGGGAGGGTCATGGAACTCAGTGTGCTCCTAGTGCCTAGTGAGGCTAGGAGGAAGGGAAGTTCAGGTCATCAGTGTAAAAGGAGGAGTGGCGGAGACTGATCCACATCACATGGATGCATGTGGCATGCAGCATGATGTCATTGGACATACACTCCCCCAAGGGGGAAAACAGAAAATCCCAACTGGCAGGATGACTCTGGTCAGCCACAGGCCCCACACCTGATGACCTGGGCCTGTCAATGCAGAACCAGGTCCTGTTCAATAGTAGGGACTTGAAGACCCCTGCTGACCCTGCCTGGGGGGGTGAGCCCTGGGGGAAAATGCATCAGATATGTCCAGGAGAAGTTGGTGGGACAAGTCTGCGTTGGCGGGAGGATGGGGGCCACCCAGACAGTGGGTAAAAAGATCAATAAAAAAAGCTCCTTCCACCCACACAAGGATATAGCATTAGAGCTGAATTTGGGTGGATATGTTTGGCATGCTTTACAGAATGGCATCAGCTAAACTTTTTGCTTTCCATACAGAACAAGCATGGTCTAGCACAGAATTGCTTGAAGGAGAAAGTTGACATTTTTGTAAACAGAAATGCTATACTCCCCGGATTGCTTTTTTTTGAAGAAAACACTTCTTGAAATGGGCATGGGATATTTATATAGCTATTTAATTAGACTGAAAACAATGGTTAAATAGTATATAATACTGAATGTAATTACAAATAGGAGCTGGTGGACACATAATAATATGATTTATATCTCTTTTTAGCAGAGAGCCAACATATCGTCCTAAAGAAGTAGGGTTAATCTGTGAAATACTGATTTTAAATATGTTGTAAATTGTTCAGTATGATAAAATATGATACTATATACATTTCTGGGTGAACTGTATTTATTTCCAAGACCTTCTTAAAAGTGAAATGGGACATTCCTGTCTTGGATCAGACACCTTCCCAGCTGTCTTTAAATATAAGGGCCTAGAGTGAGGAGGGCCACACTGTACCACATTGAGAATGAAATCCAATACATAAAAGTTTATGGCATTGTATACTGCATGCAATCTTGAACTTATAAGGGCTCAAAATCTGATGATTTATTTGTTTGTGAAACTACCTCAGACACCCTTGGAGGCAGAGCGAGCTGCCTGAAAATCTGAATGTATAGGTCAGGACATTCAAAGCCTGGGAGCAGCACCCGTTACAACTTTGCTCCAGAAACAACTTAGTGGCTGGAGCAAACTACAGGGATACTGTAACATGCTTGAAGCACATTACAAGTGCCACAGGAATGTTCCAACATACTGGCTGAAGGATGCAAGCACTAGCCTATTTGTTCTTTGCAAATCACAATCCCGTAATGAGCAAACAAAAAGGCTGCACTCAGGGGATCAGGATACAATGAGCTCAAACTGCAATATATGCAGACAAATCAATATTTATTTCATATGGTGTGAAGTAAAGTTGAAAACACTAGCGAAAGGCCCATCATTTCAGCCTGCTCTAGGACTTCATTGGCGGCATGAGGTTTGTGGCCAGTTGGGAGCTATAAGAATTCCAGAAGCAAATGAGTTGAAAAAGCATTTGTAAAAGGCAATTTCTCCTTTGAAGAAATCTGCCATATTTGAACTCCCCAATGCAAATGTCCCTATAGCACAGGCATTGCACTATAGGGTCTTTTGCATCACATTACGGATTCATTACATGCTGAAGAGCAGTTCCCAAATGGATAAATCTCAATCCCCCACCTGATCGCTGTTCAATTGTACTTACTATTCCCTAGTAGCCTAGTGACCCAGAGCAGAAAAAAACTCCAGCACCACCCACCATAAGAACACAAGGACCAGAGTGGCAATTCAATTCAACAATGTGTTTTTTTTTTTCAAATTAAATAAACTTTATTAAGATTCAGGAAGGAATTACCTCTATATGGTGGGATAAGAAATCTAGAATGGCATTCCATAAAATAGCTGCACCTAAAGCAAAAGGAGGATTAAGGCTTCCTCATATTGGGCTATACCATTGGGCCAGTCAGGCCAATAAATATCTCCAGTGGCTGGCCGCGGATCAGCTTTTAGCCCAGGCTGTTTAGAAGTGGAGTTAGCTTCCATAAAAAACATGGTTATTCCCCTGCTGCGTTGTTATATACCAAAGTCAGTTCCCTTCCTGAATCTTTATGCAGTTCCCCTATAGCAGTCTCAATCAGGGTTCATTCTCAGTTGTGCGCATTTCTGAAATATGAGAATCTCAAGGATTTATTTCAACCCATGAGAGGTAATCCTAATTTTCAGTTAGATAACAAGCCCCTTTCAGTCAGTTGGCTTCCTCAGATAGAAGACTGTCACCTTGATGAGTTTATAACACCAGATAGACAATGGTGCTCTTCAGCAGATATTATGCACAAGTTTATAATACCTCGTACAAATATTTTTAAGATTTTCCAGCTTCATCATCTCTTGATTAAGGTAATAGGTACGATTCCCCCTCCGGCTACCCATGTTAGTTTTCAAGCTACCTTGACGGAGCTGGCTGGTTCACCTCATGCTGTATCTAAGATATACAATGTTTTATTTACTTGGGCCTACCCTGATAATTATGCCCCTATCACTTTTTGGTTTTCTCTTTTCCCGGGCAAGGAATTGGACTGGTCTCTTCTGTGGCAAAACTGTCATAAATTTTTGCAACAGGACAGACTCAGGTTAATGCAATTTAAAATTTTGCATAACATTTATTATACCCAGCAGAAATTGGCTAGATTGAGTTTGGTGTCCTCTCCTCTCTGTACAAGATGTCAAATGCAAAGAGGGGATCTTCTTCATATTTTCTGGAGCTGTTCCAAAGTTGCCCCACTTTGGACTGCTATTAAACAAAGGGCTGACCCTCTTTTAGGGCTGTCTGACTTGTTCACCCATGAAATATGTCTTTTTGGGAGATTTTTCTTGTATTTCGGTGGTGAATAGGAAGTATTATATAGCATTAATTTCACTATCCATTAAGAAAGTGGTTCTTTAGACATTGAAAAGATTCTGGTGAACCAACTTATGTTGAATGGCTCCAGGAATTTCTTGCTAATCTCAGAACGGAGACGACTATTGCAAGCCTTCACAATAAAATTAAGAAGTTTAATAGGATTTTGGGCCCATTACAAACCCTGTACTCATTGCAAGTTTAAGGTATGTGAATACTACATCAGAAGTTCTGGCTTAGAACATATAATGCCTTGCTGGGAGGTATGGGGAGGGTTGTGGGGGTGGAGGGGGGGAAGGGTAGGGTGAGAATGAATCATCACAAATTTTGTACCTGAATTGTTTGTATCATGTTAATAATGTCATGATTTGTTCTCTGTACTGAAAATCTTAATAAAATTTGAATGGAAAAAAAAAAGATTCAGGAAGGAATATACAGCATGCTACTGATTATCATACATTGTATAGAAGACCAAACAACATACACGAGAACAGCAGAACAATATTTAAACAGTTGTCAATTACTAATCCCTATACCAAACCCTCCCCACATCTCCACCCCTCCACCCACCCCACTCTCCCACCCCCACCTGGAGAGGAACTGTAATTTACTCTAGATTAAGAGAGAATAGAACAAAAAAAGTACATTAGGAAAGATATAGTATATTTCAGGGGGAAATATTAGACAAAGAACAGAGTCAGACCTTTATAACACAAATTTCTTAATCACATAAGCGAAGGCTAGAAAATATAATGCATGACCATGGTATCAGCTCCTCCCCCAGCATGTATCAGCTTCAGCTATAAATCATAATGCTATCCTGTTTCCATGTGAGGTAGTACATACCTGATTTCCCTGTGGGGGCCTATAGGTCCAATGATCAAAGGGTTAGCAGGATATACAATGGCTCCCACATTTGTTTGTATCCCTCTAATCTGTCTACTAGACTAGCAATAATCCACTCTGCTTGCAAGGGAAATAGTATCTCTGTATGCCACTCTATATAATTAGGAACCACTTGATCCCACCAGTGTCTGAGAATTACTTTTTTGGCACAGGCCAATATCAAAGTGATGTGAGATCATTGATTTCCTATTAGCATTTCCTCAAATGCCTCCAACAGACAGATTTCTGGTAAAAAAAAAAACACTGTCAAGCCCAGCAGTGGGTCCAAATGAAGTCTAATGGTTTCCCAAAAAGATATGACCTTCTCACATGACTGAAAAATATGAAATAACATTCCAGTGGCTTCATTACAGTGGGAACAAACATCAAATGCAAGCTTACCCATTTTATGCAGTTTGATCAGTGTATAAAAGAGGTTCTGAAGGAGCCAGAACTGCATAAAATGGTATCTGTCCCACTTCACATATTTTTAGGTATTTCTTTATATAGAAAACCAATTGTGTGAATCCCTTGAAGGGGGAGGGCTTGATACCAATAGTAAAATTGCTTGGGTTCTTTATTCAAGAGAGCATTACGCTATCTGTTTTAATAGAAAGAGATGATGTAAGAAGTGGCACAGCTAAAGCCAAACTGAGGATTTGTGTACTGTATGACTTATGCCATAAATCAGTTCCAAAATTATGAAATAACATGTGAGACAATTGAAAATATTTAAACATACTGAGGAGGGCCATCCATGTTTCTTTGGGGATTCCAAAAAGGGAGTATCTTGCCATTCTGTAGGAGGTGCTCTACCAAGCTCACTTCTTGGAAAGTCCAGCATTTCTTAGTCAATATTTGACCAGCAATTCTAAAATGTGGGTTCCCCATTGGGGGCTATGTAACATCTTTTTGAGGGTCCACTTTAAGCAAAGAATGCAATTGCTTGTGGGCTTGCAATGAGATGTCTACATGACTGTTAACCAGGGAGCAGAGAAGCTTCTTATGTGGGATGTACACTAAAGCTTTAATATCCAGCCCCAGCTGCAAGCACTGATATCATTCTATTTCTTACCAACGGGGTGCATAGTGACAAGCTTGATTACTTAATTCCAGTTGGAACCATTGAAAAATCCTAGAGTAATGTACAACTAAATAATAAAAAAAAAATTAGAGACTTTCAACCCTCCTTTGCCCTTAGAATGCATCAGTTTACTCAGTGATCATAGAGGAGGCTTACCTTGCTATAAAAATTTTGAGATAATTCTATTTACCTGTGTGAATCACATTTGGGGTAACACCTGAGTGAGCATGATGAGAGGGTAGAGAATACGTGGGAGCACATTCATCTTAATTATGCTGAGTCTACCCCACATTGAAATAGGCAGTAGAGACCAGCAATCCAGCTCTATTTTAATTTGAATGACTACGCTGTCCAAGTTATATTGTTTCAATTTGAGAGGGGAGACACTTAAATACAATCCCAAATATTTAAGCCTGTCCTTAACCCAGATCAACTACAGGTGTTCTACACTTGCCCTTGTAGTGACCATACTCAAAAGAATAACTTCCGTTTTGAACCAGTTTAGTGTATAATTAGAAAAATCTCCTTATTGCATAATTACTTTTAAAGCCACTGACAGGGAAGTCTCTGAAGATGTAACATGCAATAAAATATCATCAGCATAAACTGAGAGTTTATGCTGGGAGGGACCTAGGAATGCCCTGAATTTGGGGAGTAGCATTAATTTTCCTGATGAGAGGTTCTAGGAAAAGATTAAGTAAAAGAGGGGAGAGTGGACAACCCTGACTGGTGCCTTGTTGTAGGGGGAAATTATCTGAGAGTACTCCATTACAAAGAATACATGTCGACAGATGAGCGTGGAGCACTTTAATCCAATGGATAAATGTTGTGGGGATTCAAAACTTGGAAAGGAGATAAAACATGTAGTTCCAGGAGGCCCTATCAAAAGCTTTCTCCGTGTCCAAGGAGGCCAACACTGTAGGAATGGGGGCCTCCCTGGACGCGGAGATAAGATGTGAGAGCTTGTGAAGGTGATCAGCTGAGAGTCTCCCAGGTACAAAGCCAACTTGTTCTCTACTGATGAGGGGTTCCTATACTGGGTTCAACCTTTTAGCCAAAATCTTTGCCAAAATCTTAGCTCCAGATTAATTAGGGATATAGGTCTGTAATTAGAAACCAGCATAGGGTATTTCCCCAGCTTTGGTAGTACAACTATCATAGCCGCTGTAAAGGATAAGTCTGAAAGTCCCTGGGAAAAAATATAATTAAAGGTGTCCAATAAAATAGGGACTAGCAATGATTTGAACATTTTATAGAAATTGGGAGATTAGCCATCTGGGCCAGGAGATTTGATAGAGGTCAGGAAGTCAACAGCCTTATGCACCTCCATTAAAGTGAATGGGGTTTGCAAAAATTCTATTTGTTCCACACCTAAATAGGGCAGATCCAGGTCCTGAAGAAAAACTTTAAGCTGAGTCTTGCTGAAAGAATTTTGTGTTGCCGTGTATAATGCCTGATAATAAGATTGGAAATAGTCTACAATGTCTCGGGGGAGGTGAGTATGTGACCTGTATCAGTGCGTATTGAGGGAACAATTCTATCAGCAGTCTGGGATCATAAATGTAAAGTCTTATGTTTGCTAACTTTTTCCTCTTAGGCAAAATATTTTCCTTTGGTTCATAACAATAAATGTGCAGCCTTATCCCCCAGTAAATTATTGTATTTTGTCCTTAGGGATTATGGGCATTCCCAATCTGACTGAGAGGATCTAGAAGAGAGTTATTTTTCCAGGGACCTGATCTGCTCTAAAAGAAGAAAGATTTCTTGCAATGCAGTCCTTTTTCAGAAAGTCTGATCAGTTTACCCCAAAAGGTGCATTTCAGCACCCCCATAAGATATCCAACTTTGGCATAGTAGGAGAGTTAGATTCTAGGACGGAGGTGATGAATTTCTGAACATATTAGACCAAGGTGGAGAACTTCAAGAGCTGATTATTTAGTCCCCATGTCTTGTCCCTGACCATAAAAGCAGCAAGACTAACTTGGATAAGAGCTGGGTGGTGGTCTGAAATCACTTTAGCACCATATTGACATAGTGATATACCTGAAAGGTACTCAATTCCCAGCAGAAAAAAATCAAGCCTTGAAAAGGAGTCATGAGGGATAGAATGAAAGGAATGTTCCATTTGCTTTGGGTGGAGAGCCCTCCAGGGTTCAACTAATCCCAGTGAGTCCATTAGCTCTCATAAAGCTAGTTGGCTTGGGGTAAGGGCCAACTCATTATTTAGAACAACATTCCAGTCCCAAACCAAAAGCATAGGGAGAAAAGCCCAGGGTGATAGTACAGTTAATAAGTTAGAAAGAAAAATGGGGATCCTCAATGATGGGACCATAAATCCCTCCAAAGATTACCTCCAAATGGCCTAATAGAGCCCTTAACAATAGATATCACCTCATGGGGTCCGCCACTTCTTGAAGTAGATGGAAAGGAACTTTCCTAGCCACTAAAATAGTCACCCCTCTTTTACGAGAGTCTGTGCCTGAACCAAACACCTGTCCATCCCAGAAATGCCTGAAGCATTGAACCTGATTTGGAGGGAGGTGAGTTTCCTGAAGGAAAGCAATGTCCAGTCGCAATCTACATAGATGTAACAGGACTTTAGCTTGTTTTGCTGTGGATTGAGCTCCTTTAATATTCCAAGAACAAAAGCGATAGTTATAGGACATGGTCATAGTCCTTATACGAACTAAATTTATATAGTGATCTGACACCAATGTCTGACCTACTATCCTCATATGGTGTGTTAGTTCCTCCCTGGTACCCTCCCCCATCCTCCCACAATTCTGAGAAACCCCCTTCCTACAAGCCATTCTCTGTTTACCATCCCTTCCCACTTTCCAAACTATAACTATCGATCCACACTGTTTCCCTCTTCCCCTTCCCTCCCACTTGCTTGGTGAATAAATTAACCACAGGCAGTTAGTTCCCCTTACCACCGGTCCCCACCACCCACCACAAACTATGCGAAAAATGGCATTGGGTCATGTTGTTGCATACAAAAACAGTGTGGCACTATACCGCGCTGTTAAAACAGCAACCAAAAGATGAATACAGTGAAATACTTGTTTCCTGAGGGGGGCTTCATCTCCCCATCCTCCATTACAGGAGGCTGCACCTCCTGAACCTCCCCCTATTAAGATAACCTCCTCTGGGGAGGGCAACCTAGGGACTCTCACTATTGCTGTTGTGCTGTTTCCCCTGCGACATTGTATATGTGACAACATGACCCGGTACAGCGAAAAACATCAATAGTATACATCTAACATTCCACCATAATAATAATAATAATAGGATAATATTGAACAGCAAATATTTAAATATAAACAAAACCTTGGTGGAACCTGGAAAGACTCACAAAACCAGAACTCTTTGGCCCAGATATTCAAACTGCGCCCAAAAAGTGTGCAATAGCAGGAGCAAGCGCAAGTCTATTGCACCCATGTGCAAGAGGTGCGATATTCAAAAACTGAGCCGGCCAAGATGCGCCTACAGCCAACGACTGAATATCGCACCACCTGCACCATAGCACAACTAGGAAGGGGAAGCTGAGCAGATCTGATGCACCATAGCGCAACAAGGGATGTTCAGCTGAGAAGTCCAGAGGTGCCATAGCGCAACCAGGGATGCCCCCCAGCAGCAGGGCAGCAATGCAACTGCACAACCAGGGATGTAGGGGCCCGCCACCCATGCCACAGATGTCAGAGGAACACACAGCAGAACAGACATTGTCCCCCTACACCCCATGCACTGCACAACTGGGGGAGGGCTGGAATAAACACTGGCCCATGGAGACAAGCAACCAACCCACAGCTGGGTCATGGTGCCCCATCACACCTGCTTGCAGGCTGTGACCAGCACACAAGGAGGGCCAAACACCCCATGCCACACCATCCCCCCAATGCAGAGCACACCCTGCACCGTGACCCCCAGGCACCCTGCCCAGGAGCAGTGTCCACCACTGCAGGAAACCCCATGCATGCCACCACACCTACTGTGACAATGCAACCCTGTGCACCACAGAACCATGCAAGGCAGCCCCACCATGAGCACCCATCAGTGGGTGGCAGCACACAGTGACGCAACAATGGCATACACAGTGCCACCACACAAAACCCCCCCGAGGTACAGCTGAGAGACCGACCATGCGTCGACACATGAGGTACCCCACACGTGACAGGGCATTCCCCGGACACCACCACCACCAGTGGTACAGAACCCTGCATACCCTCCTAAGGACAAACCCCGACCCAGCACTAGCAACAACAGCCAGCGCAGACACCCACAGTGGTGCATGGAAGCATGCACCACACTGGATGCAATACAGTGCATGGACAAACACCCACCCATACCCAAAGGCACAACAACACAGGGACGCAGTAGTGGGGCAACCAAGCCCCCAGCATGGGCCCATGGAAACCGTGTACACACAGCCTGCAGTCCTCCATGGCACAGCAGTGCCAGCTACCCTGCGCAGGCACTGTGGACCACGCCACCATCATTTGCCCAGAGCACAAGTCACAGACAGTGGTGCACATCCCTTGCAACACACACAAGACACAGCATGGAGGTGGGACAACAACCATGGAGATTACAGTGTCACCCAAAGCAGACATGCACCACACTAGTGACAGGAGGCAACCTAGCATTGTGATGGGTACAGTGGCTGCCCTGCATGGACAGCCACCACTGACATGCCAGCAGACCGTGCAGGTCACAGACATGCAAGGGTGTCAGCTGCACAGGCCATGGATGGGCTGACAGGGGTGCCATGGACACAGAGCATGCACCATGGACCACTGCACATAGTCATCTATTGTACAGGGCATGACACACACACCACAGACACTGACTGATAGCTACTCCCACACTATAGTCACTTCCCCACGGACACACACATACCCATGACTGTACCCCCCGATGACATGCACACCACTGCAGCTGAGCACCTATAGCCCACTGCAAATCAGAGACCACCACAGTATTCATATCAAAAGATTTGTATTCAAAAATATCAAAAAGAACTATTTACAAAACTATGTAGAAATGTGGTGGGGAGGGCCACAAAAAAGGTGGGGTGGGTAAGGGGCAGGGGTGAACATATGGGAGAGGGAAGAAGGAGTGTGAGGATGGGTCAAAGGGGGAAAGGTGGTAGTCAGGGCACGTGGACATCAACGGCCGCCCCAGTCCTCCTCTTCCTGGCGCTGATGTGTGCTCCTCCATCTCCTCCTGATCCCATGGTGGTGTATGCACTGAAGGAGCTGCAATGTCTCCCTTGCCACCTGGAGCAGCTCGTTAATACCCTGCTGTATTTGCAGGAGTCGCCGGTCACCTAGGATGAGGGAGCAGAGTCAATAGGTGTGACTGTCCATCCCCCTGCAGCCCACCCATTGTGCATGGCATACAGCCATATGCCACACCCCTGTGATGGTGTGCGACCACCCACAGTGACTGTGTCCACAAGACCTGCCCACCCAGGTAGCCACAGCCATGTGGACCACTGCACACACCCACCGCCCATGTCCTGCACAGCACCACCATGGCCGTACAGTTACTTGGCTATGCGGTGTGAAGGCAGTGCCACAGCCATGTGTACAGTGCACACATGGAACACCATTGATGCACTCCCAGACATGCAGTGCCACTGGACAGTGCTGACTGTAACAAGTTGCGTGCATGGCAGTGGTGTCAATGGATGGTGGCCATGCCCCTCTGCCCACCCTGTTACACAGCATGCAATAGTAATCATGGAGGTATGGCACTCACCATCATCAGGCTGGTCCCTCTGGCACTGTGGACCATCGCCCCTCCTACCAGCCCTGTCATCCTGCTGGCACCGCAGCTCCCTAGCCAGACGCCTCTCCTCCGGCCCTGTGGTGCAAACATGGAGAGAGGAACATCAGTACAATCCTGTAGCAAAGTCCCGCTGCCCCATCTGTGTGCACTCCCACCCAGCCAGACCCACCCACCCCACAGCCTGATAACACCACCACAGCCAACACCGGAGGGTCCCTCCCCCATGTTCCGGACACATACAACCATGATACCCATATGGAAGATAAAAGTGTGTGGACATAACACCTACCAAGCTGTGGCACTGTGCCCCTCCTGGCACATGCTCGCAGGCAGGCAAGCAGGTCCAGTTCCCTCCTCCTCAGGTCGCCATACCTGTGGTGGTACTGCTCCACCATCTGCCCCCTTCTTGTGGCCTCCTCCAGGGCATCGGCCACCACCTCCCACACCTGGCTCCTGGACCTGTCCAGGGGTGCCTCCCCAAATAGTGGGCCATAAAGTGGCTCAACAATGGCCACCAGGTTGGCCAGTTCAATTTGGGTCCACTGGGTAGCCCTCCTCTGCGCCATCTCACTTGCTCAGTCGGTTCAAAATGGCGCTCTGCAGCACGGCTCCACCACGTGCAGATGCTGTGTGATACAGTGCTGCCATTCCCTATCACGCTGTCACTGAACAGCACGATAGTGGTGCACCCATGCCTGACGCATGGCACCTAGGGGGCAAAGGTCGGGCACAGGGTCAAGTATCTGTGGCGCATGGACAGGCATAGCTCCATTGGAACCCAATGCGCGTAGTGCGATTGGGTGCCTGTGTGCTACCTCCAGTAGCTGCCTACCGCGCTGTTGCCCCAGTGTGCCTATGATGCCCCAGTGCCACAGCACCATATAGGTGAACATTACTGTAGCACCACTGGCACAATGCTGGCCGTGCCCTGCATTGCCTCCATGCACAGCACATCAGCAGCGCAGCAGATGCCTGCATCAGCAACCCGGGCATGCACAGTGAGGTGTGTACTGTGCATGTCACAGAACTGCGCCCTTGGCTCAGCACGTTCAACACAATTGCGCAATGCGCAACAGCGCGATATTCAGTTGTCATATGCAAATTAGATAATCAGCCATTCAATGGCGCAACACTGCAATTTGCATCCACTTAAAGTTGTGCCTCACCTCATTTGCATGGGTTGCACTATAAAAGTGCGACATTGGGCTGCACTGGCCATAGTCTGTTACTGCAGTCTATTGGTGAGTTGCATGCTGTTTGGGAGTGTGGACTGCGGATTTCGGGACATGCATGGGACTGCACAGTCACAGATAACAACTTTCATTCTCACAGGCTAAATAATGACCAAGCAAGTTGTGGGAGAGGAGGAACACAGTGGTGGGAGGAGGAGGAGGCCTAATTTCACCAAGGCCAAGACGGATGCCCTGTTTGAGGCCAACCTGGATCAGGAGCCACTTCTCAGTGGATGGCAGGGCACACCACAGGCCTGTGCTGCTGCATGGGAGGAGGTGGCATGTGCAGTGAACCTGCATGGCAGCCACCAGCACTCCGTGCAGGAGTGCAAGAAGAAGATGGGCACAGACAGGTGGAGGATAAAGGAGAAGGTGGCTGCCATCAGGGCAGCATGAGCATCGACAGGTGGGGGACAGCCGGAGGTGCTACACCTGACCCCACAGGAGGAGAGGGTTGCTGGAAGCATGCAGCATTGTGCCATTGAGGGTGTTCCAGGTGGTGGCTTCCAGACGGGTGGTAGCCCGTCACTGCATGGTAGTTCATGGTCTGTCTATTGGGGGGGCAGGGTAGGTCACATGCAGTAACACGACTTTGTTTTCCCTTACAGATCCTGAGCATCTGCATGGGTCAGCGGTGGTGGGCCTGTCCACTGAGGACAGTCAGATGGAGATGGAGGAGGGCCATCCACCTCCACAGGTATATGTGGCTCAGTGTGACAGTGGGCCCTCCTGGCTGTCCAGACTGATGTTGTTGGAACAGGTGCTGAGGAGACCCTACCCATGTCCCAGCATGCCAGCATCCATGGGTGCCAGCATGCTGTGACTCAGGCTGGTGCTGGGTCCGTCACCGATGATGATGTCGCTAATGGCATGGGCAGTGACACATGTGTGCCACGGGATGGCCACACAGCAGGTAACATCACGGCCATGGTTGTGGGTGGTGCTGCCATGGAGGCCTGCGTGTCATCACAGTCCCAGCCTGTGCCTGTCAGCACCAGTGGGGCAGCACTGGTGTGTGTACAGGACAGTGGGACTGTTGCAGCCACTGCAGTGGCATCAATGAGCCCTGGTGTGTGGCAGCCAGAGGGGCAGCATTAGCAGTCGGCCAATGGGCTTGGGGGTACAGGGTCAGGCGGCATTGTCAGTGCACCGCCTGTGGACATGCCCAGACCTGGTCCTGGGGTGCAGCACCCACCCTCAAGGGGTGCTGGGCATCAGGGCCACACACACCCTGAGGGACAGGATGCCGAGGAGGCAGATGACCTCTTGGATGGGCACACCCGAATACTGCAAACATCAGTCAACCAGCAGATGCGGCTTGTGACGTTAGTGGATGCACTGTGTGCGGCTCTGGAGTGGGCAGAGGAACGTCACAGCAGAGACACCGCTCTCATCCTGGCAGGGATGGACCGGTTGCAGGAGGATGTGACCGCTGCCATTGACAGGCAGACACAGGCATTCACTGCTGTCATGGCCACAATGGGCACACAGTCATTTGCCCATACGTCACAGACACCACGCAGTGCACAGTCCACCCCCCGTTCCTGGCATCATGTGACACCCTCCTTGTTGACACCGGGTTCAGCTGTAGGCATCCCAAGCACGACTGGCACAGGCATGTTTGGTGTGCTGCAGACCCCTGCGTGGGCACGGTTGCGTTCACGCAGTGGAACCCCAGGGGACCATCGGTGCCACCCCATGAGGCCAGTGGTCAGTCTATCAGTGCTGGCAGGTCTCAGCGGGGCCGCCCATGCATCCGTGGTGGGCAGGGCACTGTGGCACATGACTGACCTGTCTCCCAACATGGCTACTGTCTGGTACTGCCCTGTGTGCATTGTGTCATTCAGCGGGCATTGCACGGGTGGGTACCCGGCCCTGCACGTGGACACACAGTCCATCTGCACACCCTCCTGGCTGCTGTCCGCAGTTGTGTGTGCATGATGATGCCTGCATTGCGCTGTACTCCAATGTGCAATGGTGCTCAGCATCTGACACACACACAAGGACAGGCAGTGGACGTGGTGGTCTGTGGACATGTGTGTGGCTAGGGGTGGCATTCTGGGTCAGTGTGCTTCCTACCCTTTCTGCATGACTGGTGCATGTGTGTGTGTGTGTGTGTGTGTGTGTATATGTGTGTGTGTGTGTCTGTCTGCGTGGCATGTTAGACCTCACCTATCCCTGGTTGTGTGTGTGGTTCCATGCCCAGCCACTTCACTTGATGGAATGCACCCCTGGTGTGTGTCCATGTGTGTTTGTGGGTTGTGCCTTAGCCACTGTTGATTGCACATGGTCCCATGACTTAAATGGGTTGGCTGAAGTACTCCTCCATGATGGTGTCCCGGTGCAACTGTGCCAGCTGGAGCAGTCAGGGGTCCCGTCGGCCAAGGGGGCGCTGCTCATCACCATTATCACCAGTGTCCTCATCATCCCCTTTGCTGTCCCTCTCTTTGACCTGTACGGCTATCCCACATTCATTGGCCATGTTGTGCAGGATGCAACAGGCCTGGAATAGCCCACAGGCCTTTGAGGGGCTGTACTGTAGGGCACTGCCGGAGGTGTCCAGGCAATGGAAACATGCCTTCAGCATCCCGAACACCCGCATGATGACATTATGTGTGGTGGCGTGTGCCTCATTGTAGCATTGCTGTGATGGGGTCGCGGGCTGCTGGTAGGGTGTGAGCAGCCAGGGATGGAGTGGGTATCCACTGTCACCTGTGTGTAGAGGGTGGAGGTTAGTTTGGTGATCAGCATTGCCCTGCCCCGGGCCATGTAGGCCACTACCCATGTCACCTCTGACCATGTCCCCCCAGGTCCTATGATTGTCCATGTGGTTTCCATACTCACCCACTAGGTGACCAGTGGGGATATCCCCACTCTCGAATCTGTGGCACAGTGCTGACTGGTGCCAGATGAAGACATCATGTGCTCCCCCAGGGTGCGTGGCACAGATATTGATTATGCGCCCCCTGGCATTGCACACCATCTGGCAGTTGATGCTGGCATAGCCCTTGCAAATTATATATGCAGCCCCCTCGGGGCCAAGTGGTGTGTGGATGGCCACATGGGTGCAGTCTATTGCCCCTAGCATGCCAGGCATACGTGCTACACTGTGGAACTCCTGTATGTTTTCTGTGTGCTCTGCCTGTGTGCTGGGGAAATGGATGTACTCCACAGCATGTGGCAGCAGTGCGCTGAGGAATTGGGTGAGGTGGCGTGACGTGGCCAACTGGGTTATGACTGTGGTGTCCCCAGTTGGTCTCTGGAAGGTACCCGTGGTGAGCAAGCACATGCAAGCTGTCACTTTCGTCTCCACTGACAGGCATGGCTCCATCGTGTGGGTGCCTGCATCACATCACTGCACAGCTCACAGAGCTGCCTCAGAATATCCCAATTCAGGCTGTACTGGACCACAATCTCAGTATCACTGTACAGCTCGAAGCTGGTGCGGGCTCGGTACTGCCTGTTGGGGGCATACCGCCGATGGGTCCTTCCACGGCCACGCCCCCTGCTGCCCACTTGTCACCCCCCTCATTATGGCCTCCATCTGGATGGTGGCACTGGCCATGTCCCTGGCTTGTGTTCACCCCCCCAGCAGCTGTTTTTGTATTCCCCCCACTGTCCTGGCTGCAACTTCCCCTGCACTGGGAACACCTGCTGTGCTGGCATAACTGCTACGTGGTGTACTACCCCCTTCTGCACTGTGGCTCCCCACACCTTCCCCTGTGCCTGTTGATTCCAGGTGCCCTTTCCTGGCCTGCTCTGTGTGTCCCCCTACTGCCCAGTTTTTCCTGCTAGACTTTGCCCTCATGTGGCTTCCCTGTAGTGTTCTTGCACCTCTCCCTTGCTCCCTTTTATTTTGGCTCATTTCCACTATGGCGCAACTTCCACTGGCTCCCCTATTGCACATGGCGCATGTTATTGAATATACTTTTCGCCATTTATCGTCAGTTCCTCCTTGATTTGCTCATTGCATTCATTATCATTGCGCTGTTGCTCAGCATGATTTGGGGTGCAACTGCCTCCTGCTGAATATCGCAGAATGGTGCATTTTCGGACTTGCACAAGCACAACCCTATTGCGCATGGCTCAACTCTTTTGAATATCTGTGCCTTTCTGTAATAATACCATAAGATAGTCAAAAATGCATATACACTTGTACTTGTAACCAGCAAATCAGTGATGAAAGCTGATTTTCCTAGTACCACCTTACTGACCTGAAGGAAAAAAACAGAGAATAAATAAAGAACATGTCTATTTGCTATGTTGAGTCCTACTCTGAGGGTGAGCCTAGATCAGGAGTTTATTCCATGCCCCAACTGATTTAAAGTAGCTGTTTCCACCAATACCAAATGTGAAGTAGGAAAGCAGAGGTTGGAAAAGATATCTTCACCCTTCAGAACAAGGAGAAACTTGTTCACTCATGACATCAACGATGATCTGGCCGAAATATCCTAATGACACACTAAAAAAAGAAGAGGGCTGATGTGAGGCATAATCTTTTATCAAAGAAAGATATAACAAAAGTGCTTTTGAGGTGCAGAAAACCACACTGGAGCAAAAATTCAGAACATGCTTGCCTCCTTCTCAGATCTGCACTGCGGGGCATTGGGAAAGTTCTCCGAACCAACCAAGCCTGCAATGAGTTCCCCATGGGGGTGAAATTGCTAACATAGTGCCAAACTAGTAGATCTGTGCAGCATTCAGGATATCTTAGGGTGCCAACCCAAAGAAAGGAAAAAAGCTCCAACCTCCCCAGCTGATCTAGGGATCCAGAGGCGCAGGTTTACACCACTCGTTAAGATAATAAAATGCAGCTAGAGTACAATTTGGGAGGGAATGTGTACCATATTTAATATTAGCTAGGAAAGTGGTGATAGGAGTAAGATGAGATGCCTCTATTAAGGGTTCCAGCAGAAGTGTATTTTTGATGCAAAGAAGTTAAGTAAGCCTTACTTCCTTATTTACTTATGTCCAGGTATGGAGCAGAGTCCCTGATCGGAAAATAATTTTCCACCGAACTTACCCCAACCAAATCTCCTCATTAGTTTTCACGTCCCACCACAGAACATAATGAGGGCATCCTCATAAAGCAGCACATTGAAAAGGAAGAAAGGGGGAAAAGGAGATAAATATGCAAGTTTCCATTCAGCATTCTATCATTGCGAGAGCACTCCATTTGCAGTTGGTGGCTCTGAGAGGCGGTGCACACTAGGAATCCATTGCAGAGCAGGATTACACATCAGAGGAGGATCACCCCACAGCTTGGTAGATCTTTTGATAACTACTACAGGTCACTAGACAGTCAAATGATTATAAGAAAGATATTGAAAAGTTGCTAATCCCACTAAGACACAGCAGTTATGGACCAATAGCCATACTAAGCCCCAACAAGGAAGTTGCTTCATATCAGAAAGGATTGCAGCAGCACTAAATCATTCACCGGTTCTTGAAGAGTGCAGGCAGAAGTTCTTTAAGATCTGAAGTGGCCTGTTGATCTGCATCCCATGACTTCTAGGTATCGCCTACCTGGATTTGCAAACAGGCAGGATAGAGTACTTTGAAGTGGAGCCCCGCTGCAATCAGCTTTGGGACAATGGGATGGTAGGCAGCCCTGCACTGCCAAACAGTAGCCAGGAGATCTTGGACAATAAGCAGTTTAATCCCATCCCAGGCGACCTCTTGCAAGTCCTTTATTTTGTGAAGCAGATGTTGTTTATCGAGGAAATTTAAAAATTTAAAAATAAATGGCTTCACGGGTGGGGGTGGGGGGATCCTTCAGGTGACGTTGGACGTAAGGACCGGTGGGCACACTTGACAATATAAGAGGTGCCGTTCAGAGAGGGACCAGTCAATTTAATGCATATTTTCTTGGCAAACTGTATTGGTGCAGTCTCTCCCTCTTTCTCTGGCAAAACAAAAACCATCACATTGCAACTTCAACTCCAGTCCTCCAAATCTCCAATCTTACTGTCCATTCATGATATTTTTTGCTTGAGGGCCTGGAGCTCAGGATCTGCCTTATCCCTCCATTTCTTGAGCAAGCACGTTTTGACTTCATTGTCTCTGACCCTCCATCCCAGATCTGCAAGGTTGTATTTCAGAGATTTGAGCTCCTTTGTGATGTCTTGGAGGACTTCTTTGAAGGGGAGATAACTCAGCCAGAAACTTTTCTTCTGTGAGGGGAATAGGACCTGAAGTATTAGCAGCTGTACCCGAGGGGGCAGTAGATGAATGTCTGCTTCCTGATGGTTGGGCCTTGAATCGCGTGCAAGCTTGTTGGGGGTGGTGGACGGAGAATGCTTGGGAGGTGCCATACATATCTCCACCTCCATTGCGATATACAAAAATCAGTCCTCAACTTCTGTCCAGGTAAAGGAAACTTTCTATAACAAAACAGGTTGACTTTGTAATAAAAAAAAAGATAGATTTTGGAAGAGTTTTGATAGTGGGTAGCAGGAGCTGAGGTGAAGTGCTGCTGTCTGCTCCTGGACATGACATGACTCAATTCAACAATGTTTAATAAACAAACAAAATGTTCAGACCTCTTTCTGAGCATTTTGTTCATTTATTTAACATTGTTGAACTGCATAGCCACCCTGGTCCTTGTGTTCTTTTTGGTGGGTGGTGCTGGAGTTTTTTCTGCTCATGTTTGTTTTCTCATTTGCACACCCAGCCTGCATGGCTGCTTATTTTTTTTCACACAGTCTAGTGGCCCTACCACACCAATTAATTGTTCTGTTGTACTTAACACTGTTCCATAGTAGTCTAGTTCCCCCCACCCAATCACCTTTCCATTGTTCTGTACATCCTTCCCTGGTTGTGTAGTGCCCCTCCTCCAACTTGATCACCATTCTGTAGTTCTGTACACCATTCCCTGTCAGTCTAGTAGCCACCACCCTTCCTGATCCCTATGATAGTATTCATCACACCTACTCACCCACTCCCACCCTTGGTATGACACCAATATGGTGGCTGGTATTCACCTATTGTACCACTCACTGCCACTGCTGCCCACCACTTTACACATACAGCCTTTTTGAATGTAGCTAAGTATAAATTTGAACCTACCATGGAGGTATTGGACCTTAAAAAACTATTCAACTATGTAAATGAGAGGTTCTGCCACTCTTGAGAACTGACCTTTTCTTAAATCTGTTGCAACAGTTCTTCTATTTCTTAGCCTAATCTATCCTTTACAATTTCTAATCCATAAAGTTGGCCACCTGTGGGCACCCCCTGCCGACAACCCCTCCACAGACTTGGTGTCAGAAGTGGGATAACTTGCTGGAAATGTCTGGACTGGGCTAGGGAGACATTTTCTGGTGGGTATCACCCAGATATCTCAAGTGGACTGATGCACCAGGAGTCACCAGAGGAGAACCCAGAGAAGAAGGTCTGTGGAGGTCTGACCAGAACCATGGCCGACAGATTGGGAGAGAAGCTGCTGCCTGGACTGGGCCTGGGAGCTCAGAGGAAGATCAAGCCTGAAGATGATGAAGAGATGCAAGGGGATGGGGAAGAATCAAGGGAACTACCGCCCCTTGAAGATGCTCCACCTGAGGATGTAGGGGAGTTGTTGAAATGGCTCTGCATAAAACAGATGCTGAAGGAAAGAGATAGAGACATTGAGTGGAGAAGGCAAGATGCCAAATGGGTGGATACCATGATGGTCTTGCATGCCATCGATGCAGAACAAACTGAAAAAAACAGTAGCCCAAAAGACATTAAACTGTCCAAACTATTGGACAGTGATGACCTTGAAGCATACCTCACAACATTTGAGAGGATCGCTCAAACATGCACATAGCCAAAGGAACAGTGGGTTGTTTGACTGGCACTGCAACTGACAAGCAGTGCTCAGTTGGTTTATAGCCACATGGATTCCCTAGAGGCAGAGTACTATGACAGTGTGAAGCAGGAGATCCTCAGGCGCTATGACATAAACACTGAATCCTATCACCAGAGATTTAGGTTTCTTAAAATGAAGTCACTGGATACCCCCTGAGAGACTTATGCCTGTCTCAAGGAGCTCTGCTACAAATGGTGGCAGCCAGATAACAAGCACAAGGATCAACTTCTGGAGGTGGTAATTATTGAACAGTTATTAATGTGTCACCCCAGGATGTACAACTTTGGGTTTGGGAACATAAGCCTGATTCCGCTGATAAAGCCATCATGTTGGTGGAAGACTTGCTGGCAGCCCAATCATCCAGACCCAGAGGGTTCCCAGGGACATCAACAGCTGCAACCACCAGCAATCTGGTAAGGAACCTTTTTACTTAAAAGCCCCAGTGAAACAAGACTGGAGAACAGAGTGATGGGAGTGAATTCCTGTAGCAGTCATGGGTGCCAAAAGAAGGGATGTAATGTAAGAAACTGTCCTCCTATAAAGAAAGAGACAGCGCACCTAGCCTTAGTGAACTGGTGTCACTTTATGGCTATGGTGCAGATTGGATCACAGTAGATGATGGGACTGATAGATTCAGGGAACCGCCAGACTCTTGTGCAAGCAGATCTGGTGACTAGGAATAATAAAGGGCCAGATACAGCAGTCATCTGTGTGCACAGTGATACCCAGTGCTACCCTACAGCCACCATACAAATGACTGTTCAAGAAAAGACACATGAGGTAGAAGTGGGGTTGGTACCTCACCTACACATGCCAGTTGTTATTGGGCATGATCACCCAGACTTTGCTTCATTTATACATTTTCATGCCACCCAGGACTCTGCTGTAGTTGCTGTAACCATCAAAGCTCAAGTGAAGCAGGGACATTTACCATCTGTGTTCCCATTTGATGATGATGTTTTTGAGGATACTGGCAAGGACCATAAAACTAAGGCAGAGAAGAGGAAGCTAAAGAAGGACTGGATTGATACTCATCCTGGTGTACAGCCAGACTTGGGGCACACTTTTAAATGTGATATGTAGCATGAACAAAAAGCAGACCCTTCACGTAACCATTTTTTCACTGGTGGGGAAGGGAGTGGAAAAAGGTGCCCCTCAGTTTGTTGTAAAACAGGGAATATTGTACAGGGAATGTGCTAATCCCCGAACTGGAGAGATAGTGGACTAACTTATGTTTCCAGACAAATTTCACTCCCAAATCATGTATCTGGTTTATGACATCTCTTTAGCAGGCCATGCAGGCAGAGATAGTACACTGAAAAGAATATTACCCAGGTTTTATTGGCCCTCTATCCATGAGAACATAGCTGAGTATTGTAAACCATGTGCTGAGTGTCAGAAAGTAGCTCAGGCAGGAGAAAGGGTTAGAGTACCACAACAACCCATCCTCATTCTGACTAACCCCTTTGACAGGCTAGCCATGGATGTAGTGGGCCCCCTGGAAAACAGCTCCAAGGGTAAAATATTTGTACTTGTCATATGTGATTATGCTACCCACTACCCAGAAGCTATCCCCATAAGAACTGTCAACACCCCAAGGATAGCAGAGAAGTTAGCAAAAGTATTTAGTCACATGAGAATCCCCCAGGAAATACTGATCTGGGGAGTAATTTTAACTCATTGCCTCCTCAGGGGCTCTCTGAAGTTGTAGCACTTGTCTCCTGTATACTGTTAACAGTGAATCCTGGGCCTTTCTAAGCAAAATCAAGCCATTATCAGCATGATGCAAACAATGCCAAAAGCACAAAAACTGTAAGTGCTAGACACAAAGTATGAGTGGCAGACTTGTTCAGCATACAATTACCTTTCCAACAGTGGTATGCAAGTAATAATAGGCAATTTATTTTTTTTTCTATGCTGGTCGAAACAGCAAAATAAAATATTTTTTCCACTAAAAAATTCACCATAAGCCTTTTTTGTTGGGAAATATGTAACATATCAACAACAAATTAAGCATCCAAACCTTAGATGTAGTTTTAATAATTTGTTTGTAAAAAAAACAGCTATTTCTGTAATATTAAATATAGTTTTTTCCCCATTTTAGTCAAGGTGCATTGGTGAGGTTTGAGGGATGAATCTGAACCACACACACCATACCATAAACAAATGCATATAACTCCTAAAGTATACATGATACACACAACATATCAGCAGCAAAGTAGTGCTGCACAAAATTGCCTTTCCAACAGTGCTATGCAATCAATTGTGTTTAATTTGGTTTTTGTTTTATACTGGCTGAGATACCCAGAATGTGTGTTTTCTTCAAAGTGATTAGGTCATTAGTTCTTTATGACAGTAAGAATCCCCTAAGCAATGGAAAAGATTTCGAGCCTCCCTCACATTTTGAAAAAAAACAACTTGGGCCTCCCCATAGAAACAAATATATTTTGCACACTACACCAGGAATAAAGTGAGACTAATAAAGTTTACTGAGTATGTTTTTTTTTTTATTCAACTTATTGTTCTCCACTCTCAGACCCACACCCCAGATTATTCGTGTCACTATTTTTCTGACTCTTGGGCCCTCATTGCTCTGTTTTCTGTCTAGCTGGAACAACTTACCTAGCCACCTTCATCTCTCCCCTCCTACCATGTTGCTAAGCAGCTTCACGAACTCTTCCCTCAGGTGACACCTGAAACAAACATTGGCTCTGTGTGCCTTTTCCAGTCACTCATTTGCATATAAACATCTACTGTGAAAACAAGCCTTGGGTCAGTGCACCTTTCCCAGTTACTCATCTGCTGATAAACACCTGGGCCCAGATATTCAAAAGGGTTGCTCCATGCGCAACAGGGTTGCGCATGCGCAAGTCCTACATTGCGCCATTCTGCGATATTCAGCAGGAGGCAGTTGCTCCACTGGCAACAGGTTGCGCAAAAGAGCAATGCAAATGAATGCATGCTCAACAGGAGGGGGAGGAATCATGCATAACCTGCGCAACCTGATATTCAGTCGGGTTGGCAGAGTTGGCATGCGCAACCCCCAACCTGCGCCTGCACAACCTTGAGCTAAAAAGGATCAAGTTGAGGGCCACCTGACAGGTGAGCTGCTGTACTGCAGGGCGCAACACAGCAGCTGCCACCCCTGGCTGGCCCCCAACTCGGTCCCTGTGCCCCCCACCAGCCCGATCACGGGCATCACAGTTACATAGAAACCCCACCCACACATCTCCCACAGCCCGATCGCGGGCAGTACACGTCACATGAACCCCCACACACACATCTCCCACAGCCCGATCGCGGGCAGTACCGAAATCATGAACCCCACACACACATCTCCCACAGCCCAATCGCGGGCAGTACAAGTACATGAACCCCCCACACACATCTCCCACAGCCGATCGCGGGCAGAACCTGTATAGACCCCCGGTGCCCGATCGCGGGCAGAGTGGCTCCCTCCCCAACTCGAATAGCTCCTGGTGGTCCAGTGGACCGTAAAGCCGATCGCGGGCAGAATGTCACAACTAACCCCCCAAACATCTCCCTGGTGTCTAGTGTCCCCCCCACCCACCCGCAAGCCTCCACCCGTGTAGCTCTGCACCAATGGGCCTGCAGCCCCACCGGACAGTCAGTCGGTGGGCGCGGGCCGCAGGCGGGTGGATGCTGCCCGCCCGCCGGGGGGAAGCGGGGTGGAGGGGCTGTGGGTGGTGGGGGGACACTAGACACCAGGAGATGTTTGCGGGTTGTGCTGTGACATTCTGCCCGCGATCGGGCTTTACGGTCCACTGGACCACCAGGGAGTTATTCGGCTGGGGGAGGGTTACATCTGCCCGCGACGGGCACTGGGGGTTCATGCAGGTTCTGCCTGCGATCGGGCTGTGGGAGATGTGTGGGGGGCAACATGGGGATGTGTTCTGCCCGCCGATCGGGCTGTGGGAGATGTGTGGGGGTGTCATGTAACTGTGGATGCCCGCGATTGCATTAGGTGCCGTCCCGATGGCTGCTGCCTGGCAGGGTGGCCAGGAGCAAGTCCTCGGGATCGGACGCACCTGCTATGCAAATGGCATGCAAATGGGGCTATAATAGATGCAAATGGCCCCTGCACCTGCATAAATTATGCGCCCCATTTGCATGTCACCTTTTGAATATTGGAAATTTGCGCATGGCGCAATGGTACTGCGCCACCGCCAAGTTTAATGCTCAACTCTGGCAACTTGCGGTAGCGCAAGTTCCACTGCGCCATGCGCAAGTGCTGTGGCTCGGGGGTGATATTCAAAGGAGTTGCTCAACAGCGCAACTCCTTTGAATATCACCCCGGCCACACCCCTGCGCAACTATTTTGAGCGGCGCAGGGGCTTGCGCCTCAGACTGGCGCAGTTTGAATATCTGGGCCTTGGTGTAGAAACATGCCTTGAGTTTGTGTGCCTTTCCTATTCATTTATTTATTAAAAATGTTTCACCAGGAAAGATACAGTACAAGTCACATTAAACTGTTCCACCAGTGAGTTGGTTTAGCATTGTTTTTTACAATCTGCAATTCATTGGCAATTCATAATGCTTTATTTTTCAGTGCTTAACCAGCTGAAGCACAATGTTTGTAAAATGCTTTTGCAGCTCAATCGGAATGCATCTGCAGTACTCTCATGATGCAATTCAAAACTGGGTTTGAACTCTTAAGAAACAGTTTGTGCACAGCACTGAACTGGATCCAGCAACACTTATGCAACTCAGTCAGAAATGCTACACTAACTCACTGGAGGAACAGTTTAATGTGACTTGTATTGTACACTGAGCAACAGAATGCTCATCTCATGGTATGTCCTGGGGGAAGGGTACAGGGATACATAGCAATTATGCATACAATATTCGAGTATGAAGGAACAACAATCAATATAACAGTAAGGGGGAAGGGTACTGAGATACAGAACATTATACATGCAATTTACAAGTATTTGAGGAACAACAAGGAATATAACAGTACAGAGAATCTATACAGTACAGAGAATTTATACAGGATACAGAATACTATAAGATACAATCTTAGAATGTGTAATAGGAGAGGAAATGGTAGGGTGGGCTTTACCGGGTAGGGAACTACAAGGGTTAGAGAGGAAAGGGAGGAATCAGTTTACATATCAACAAACATCTAATGCAGAAACAAGCCTTGACTTGGTGTGCCTTCTAGTTGCCAATTGACATATAAATACACACCTATACACAAGCTATGGCTCATTGGACCTTTCCTGTTCACCAGTTTGTGCATAAATAAAGAAATTCAGCTGCTATTATTCATATTTATTTTGCTTCATCCCATCACACAAAACATCCAAAACTTAAAATGTTAATACTGTACATTCTCAAACTTGACCAGACCTCCCCTGGAGCAGTTTGGAGCCTCCCTTGGGAGGCTGGTCTCATGATTTGAGAACCATTGGCTAAGGTGGTTCTTGATGGACAAAATGTCTGCCTTACACACCATGTAATAAACAAATGTGAATAACTCCTAAAGTGAACATGATACACACAAAGTGTCAGTGGCAAAGTTGTTCAACACAACATTACCTTTCTAATGGTGCTATGCAGTCAATTCTAATCAATTCTGGCTGGCAAGTAATATTAAAACATATGAGTGACATCTCCAGATGTTACTAGGGCACATAGGAAGTCTGTAGATGACTTCTGTAGTCATGCTGGGACACACTGCAGTACATTTGCTGCCGCCTACAGGCATATTCTAGGAGGCAATAGTTAATGCACACCTGCTAAAAGAATTGTACTGTCTACTGGGCATGGTAGCACTGCATGCTTCCTCATACCACCCACAGACTGACGGCCTCATACAGAGGTTTAATCAGACATTAAAGAGACTGTTAAGGATGTATGTAAAAGAAGAGGGTAAAGATTGGGATAGGTACCTCCCCTATTTACTCTTTGCTTACAGAGAAATCCCTCAAGCATCCATTGGTTTCTCTCCTTTCTCATTACTGTATGGGATGAACCTGAAAGAGCTACTGGATGTGGTTAAAGAACACTGGGACAAAGGGAAGGAGGTGAGGCATTTTAATATCATAGAGTACATGACTCAGTTACACAAATGCCTGGTGAGGTATATCAAATTGGCACACCAGAGCTTAGAACAGAAGCAAGACTTGCAGAAAAAAGGATACGACCAGGGTTTGAAGACTAAAACATTTCAGTCAAGTCAGGGGACAAAGTATTGTTACCTCTTCCCTCCACAGAGAACAAACTACTCATGAAATGGCAGGGCCCCTTCACCATTTTGAGGCAAATGGGAGCAGTGAATTATGAGCTTAGCATGCCAGGAAAGAGACCCCCTAAAAATCTACCATGTGAACCTCCTTAGGAAATGGCATGAGAAGCTTAATCCCTCCCTTTACATCCATCCTGAAGTTAGGAAGTCAGAGCTGGAGGTTACCTATAAAAGGCTAGAGGAGTCAGGACAGTTGAGGGAGATCCAGATAAACCCTGAAATGAAGCCTCAACAACAGAAAGATTTGCAGGGGGTATTAAAAGAATTTGAGCCCATATTCACAAACATCCCGGGGAGGGACAAAGGAATTGTGCATACCATGACTGCTATGCAAGACAAGCCCATACACCAAAAGCCCTACAGATTGCCCATGAAGGTGAGGGATGAGGTGATTCAGGAAGTCAAAAAAATGGAGCAGTTAGGCATAATTGTGCACTCAAAGAGTGCGTGGTCTTCACCCAAAGTCATAGTGGACAAGAAAGAGGGTGGGATACATCTATGCCTAGATTTTAGGAAGCTTAACAATACATCACTATTTAATGGCTATCCAATGTCCTAAATAGATGACACTATTTACAGGTTAGGGAGTGCACAGCATATCTCCACCCTTGATCTTACTAAGGGACATTGGCAAATCCCATTATCACTTGATTCACAAGATAAAACCATGTTTAGCACCCCAATTAGTTTATACCGGTTTGCCACAATACCATCCAGACAGCATGGGGCCCCAGCCACTTTTCAGTGTTTTATGGACCACATACTAAGACCATACACTGAGTACCGTGTGGTTTATTTGGACAATGTGGTCATATTCTGCCCTGACTGGAAATCCCATGTTAGACACTTGTCCCAGGTATTGCAAGCAATAAAGGAGGCAGGAGTGGCTATTAACCCCACTCAGTGTGCCCTAGCAAAGGCAGAAACAAGGTACCTAGGGTTCATTTTAGGCAACAGACAGGTGAAGCCCAAGGTAGAGAAGGTTACAGCAGTAGCAAACAGCCCAATACCTACCACAGAAAAGCATGTGACATCTTTCCTAGGCCTGGCTGGTTAGTAAAAGATTTACTCCAAATTTCTCAGTCATTGCCAGTCCTTTGACTGATCTCACTGAACAGAGGTGCCCAAATAAGGTTCAGTGGACCCTTATCTGTGATGAGGCTTTCAGGAATATCAAGGCCAATCTATGTACAGCGCCTGTACTGAAAAATCCCTGACTTCAACCAAATGTTTGAGGTTCAAACCGATGCATTAGAGAATGGTATTGGGGCAGTCTTATCTCAGGAAATAGATGGGGAAGAACATCTGATCATGTATATCAGCAGGAAGCTACATGAAAGGGAGAGAATATATGCTACCATAGAGAAAGAATGCTTAGCTCTGAAATGGACTATTGAGTCTCTGAAATATTACTTGTTGGGGGTTGAATTTAAAGTTGCAACTGATCATAACCTCCTTTGCTGGTTGCACCAAATGAGAGAAAAAAAATTCCTGTATAATACGGTGGTACTTAGCTCTTCAGCTGTATCGATTTAATGTGTCCCACAAGGCAGGGACAAAACATGTAAATGCTGATTTCATGAGTAGATATCGTGCAGGAATTGATGTTAATGAAATAATTTTCCTAAAAGTAGATAGTGCAGGGAAGGTACCATTAGTCTCTGTTGAGAAATGTGTTAATGCCTCAGAGTAAAGAATGATGATAGCCACTATGTTTATGGTGAAAAATGAAATATATATATCATTAATAGGGACCCTGAGACAGAGCTTCTGAAAATGGGTGGGTGGAAGCTCCACCCCTTCCTAGTACAGGAAGGTGGTAAGCAGTCTGAAATAACTGCTTCCTTCTTAAGGTGGGGGATATGTGACAGGGAGATCCTGCCACTCTTGAGGACTGACCTTTTCTTAAATCTGTTGCGACAATTCTTCTATTTCTTAGCCTAATCTATCCTTTGCAATTTCTACTCCATAAGATTGGCCACCTATGGGCACCCCCTCACCTTTCTTGACTATGCTATAGTGTCCTCATTAATTTGACTTTTCCTTCTCAGGTCCTCGTAAAGGGAGGTTATTGTGGTGACCTCCGAGCTGATGTAAAACAACAGGCTGTGATCCCAGTTTTTGGATTTACTGTAGTATGCAATAGCACTATGTCATAAAATACTTTGATATATATACCTCATGTGTATGAAACCTGTAAATGTTGAAAATACCAAGGCACTAGGTGTTTTTGATAAAGGTAAAATGTTACTAGAGGGCTGTATTATAAAAATTAAGTTACCAGGGTAGAGATATCAGAAAACTCCCGTTGTGTTATTCAAAATGCATATAAACTACAGATTGTTTGAGAGGCCTTTTCGCACCATGCATTTCTGCTTTAAGCTGAACCAGCCTAAAATGTCATGGTGATTTGCATATACATCCCATGACGCTTTGCATTTTGGGAGTATATGTGATTTTGTTTTTCTTTGAAACTTGGCTTTATTGCCAATGCCCTTTGGGGTAACCCTTGCTTCAGTGCTTCTGCATTGAGGTTCTTTTTCTTTAGTTTGTTTTGGGGTTTTTCCTTTTTGAGCTCCCCATCACCCAAACACACAAGACCAACAGAGGGAATGAAATAATTTTCACTAAAGAGATAGATCAGTAGATCAGTGGGTCAGTAGGTGCTGACTAAGTGCAGAGGAAGGACATGCATAGTCTGTTTCTGCAAACTGATGTATTGAAGAAGGGATATGCCATTGCTTAAGGTTATCCTCTATGTTTTAAATAAACATCACACAGAGATTGTGTGTTGAACCTGAAGTTCTGTGTCTGGTCCACCTGTCATCCCACAACCCCTCCACAAACTACACCTGTGTACTAGCTGTAACTT
The DNA here is from genome assembly GCA_016271365.2 of Neoceratodus forsteri. Taxonomy (NCBI): domain Eukaryota; kingdom Metazoa; phylum Chordata; order Ceratodontiformes; family Ceratodontidae; genus Neoceratodus; species Neoceratodus forsteri. Next base: position 310,171,758 of record CM028133.1, read on the forward strand.
TGGCACCATAGGCCAGGATAGCACCAAACCTGGAGGGTACCTTAGTAAGTGGGTCCCATGAGAGCCCATCTAAAATATAGCTTTGGGAAGCAAAATGTGTACCCTCACTTTAAACACGTCCTAAGGGCAGTAGAACTATTTTGTTTGGGGTAAGTAGGGTAGAGGGTTGATAATTCAGTACAACTGAATGGGTAAAAATTATAGGAGGCACACATTCTGAGAGGTGCCGGTTTGTGAGTAGTGCAGGGGAGGTACACATTTTAAGAGGCATGTGGGGTTGGGTGACACATTGTTGATGGGGCAAAAAATAATACATATGAATTTTGAAAACAGTGCAGGGGCATAGATTTGAAATTGTTGTGGTTTTACTGATAGAATTCCACTAATAAAATAATAAAACCATGAAAACTGGAAGCAAAGACTGATCATCATTTTACAATCTGATGTACTGTGTGTATATTACACTGACTGAACATTGATGGATGAGGATGCTATTCTTGCTTAAATGGCATCACTACTCACCCAAGACTTTTCCAGCTGCTCTGAATAATCCTCAGGTATTTTTTAGTAAACCATTGAAGAAGAGTGTCAATACATAACATCTGTATCTGAGAAATATAAATTCCTTCACTTTATTTCTAATATGTAAGGCCTGGTTGTCCTCATGGTAGACAATTAATGCATTTTAAACTATTACAGATTATCTTTATGAACAATTGCTAGGCTACTCCCAGTGGCAGAAGGTAGCCTATTTCAATAACTGAACAAGCAATTTGCTATACAGTTGTACAGTGCGAAAGATCTTGGGTTCTTGTTTAAAGCCCATTTATTTATTTTTTTATTCATATTTTTCCCTGCTTTTTCCCATTTTCTTCCACCCTTGTTCTGGCAGCATGCATACATGTGGAGGCACGTGCATGCCACAGTACTGGGACACACTCCCATTGCTTGCCACCCACTCACCTGCACTGCCAGTGGACCTCCATCCAGGGGCAGTGGAACTACGGTGGGCAACAGAGTCCTCCCCAGGAGAGGAGAGCTGCCTTTTGGCTGCTCAATCCTGCTCCCTCCCTCCACTCCTCCCATGCCAGCTCTCTGATGACCTGGGCTCATTCTGAAACTTGGATCACTGGCAAGACACGAGGTAAGGCATCCAGCACCTCAGCCCTCAGCACCACGAGGCCAGCTACATTTAAAGCCCATTTAAGATTTATACCAATCTCTCAGCAGCACCTTTAGATACAGAATGCTATGGGATATTTTAGTGTGCTTAACAAATTTGGTTGCCAAAATGTCTGAAATGCCACAGAGGTAAAGTATGACCACTTATCAAAAATGACTTTCTCAGGAAGTGCTGCAAAACCTTCTTTTTCTGTTGTTTGTGCTTGACATCAGTAACTTGTTCAGCTCTCTTAAGTACCTTATACATAAATTAATATTACAAACATATGTTTTTCTTTTTCTGCAAAGTCTGTATGTACACGCTGCCATGGTCTGACACCCAAATTCATGGATGAAGAGGTACACTAGCCAGCACATTACAGGTTCTGTGACAAATTTCACATTGGCTGACCATTGTTTCCATGTCCTGCTCTACTTAAACAAACATACCACTGTGCAAGTGTTTTCATTATTAACCATACCCCAATGATTTTCATACCGCGTACTCATTATCTAGTTTTGAAAAATGTATGAAATTATTGTTCTTAAACTCCACAGTATGCAATTTACCTTGAACGGGTAATTCCCTGTTTTGGTTAGAGTTTAAATCCACATCTGATACATATGCACGTAACCCAATAAGTGTATAGTGCTTAACTTTTTTTAACACAGGATCTTTCTTAGTATCAACAGTTATGTCAGCTGCAGTGATAGGCATTAATCACAAAATGACACAGTGAAAATTGGTTTATGTCTTTAACCTCAATATACAGTGTCAACATTACTGTACTGGCTTGAGGCTTTGTATTGAATATCTTAGTAACATGCAGCCAGAATTAGTGTTCATCTCCATAACCTAGCTGCTGCCAATGAAGCCACCCTTGTCTTGTGTCCTAGAATTTGCATGTATGGACAAGTGATTTATATTAAGGGTGAATTTTCTACTATTAAAGTATTTTTGAAACTTCATAACCCCAACATTTTTTTCTAAGGCATATATTTCAATATGTGAATACCCTAATTTAATCTTGGCCAGGGTATGAGATGCATAGACTATAGCTGTTTAACTGACATCTGATATTTTATGAGAACTTACATCATACATAACAAGTGGTGAGGTGTGGGCCATAATTACAGCAATATGTCATCACAATGAAGTAACAGAAAATGTAGTGAGTTGTTTTTCATTAATTTGAAACCTTCATGGCATCCGTTTGACCAAAACCATTTCTGATCTTTCTGCAGGAGATGCGTCACTGGTTTTATTATGGTACTTATGTTTGGTATTAATGCCCCATAATATAGAGAATAATGAATGGGTGGGTGGTTATAATGAGGATTTTACACACACCCCAAGGTGTGGGATGCCACATAAACCCCAAGAGCGAAGCTCGAGGGGTATATTATCTCATTTTGTACAATTGCTGGGAGCATTTCTCACCACAGCAATTATACAAAATAAAGATATCACTAGGGAGCTGCAGACTGGTCAGGTTTCAATGCGGTCCACTGCTCGTGATAAAAAACGTTGCTTGTTTTTCTTTTCTTTTTTAAAAGAAGCAGTAGAGGTAAAGCTTAAGGCAGATGGTAATAACTTACCACCGCTGACTGACTCCATCGTGGCAAACTGTGTAGTGCTATAGATCAGCAGCCAACACCGAGGAGTTGAAGAGCGCTGGCTGCGTATGCTCAGTGCTAGGGAAACCTGGTGTGTGTTTGCAGTTATAACCAGCTGGTTATAACGATGAAATTATAACAGAGTTTCCCTATGGGAGAAAGTGCTTCCTAGTTATTATAATTTAATTATCCCCCATATGATCTCTGACCATTTACATTTGTTGGCTTGGAGGGCAGGGTACCGCAGTAACCTTTGTTTGTTTTTCTCCATGTGTTGAATACCCTCAGTATAATTTCTGTGCCCCCACCCTTGTAAATTATACTGGCTTAAAATATACTGCACATTTTTTTCATCATATAGCCCTGATTTCAGCGGTTTCCTAAAACAACTTTCAGTATATGCATATGTCCTTTTGTAGTATCAGCTGAAATTAAAATATATTTGTAGCAGCTACTCAGTACATGTAACATCTTGTTCAATAATTCATTAAAACCTGACAGTGGCACCACCCACTCCATAGCGCAACTGATTTAACTGATACAAACAATTCTGCATATTGATGGTGAGATGTGGCTTGGCTTTTTCATCCCCTGCAACATGTTAAAAAGTTGGGAACATGTCTAGCTTAGTTAAATTTTCCCTCAACTAGCATGGTAAGGAAAACCTGTATTCTTGGAAAACTGTGCTGGTGTATACTCAGAAAAGGGTTTATTGTGGTTTTATAAACTATACAGATCATTACCCCTCCATCTGTTTAATACAGTCAGTACATAGACAATAGGTGCTCATTTTACAACTAAACAAGGTAGACAGTTATGTGGGGAGTAGTACAATGTAATGGCTGTGGGGCAGCAGTCTTCCGGGAGTCTTTCTGGAGGCTGAGATGCTGTCCTGTTTGCAGACAACTATCTGCCCTGAGGGAGGAAGTTGCCCATCTTCAGGCCACACTGGACAGTGGCAAGGGAACCTCCCCCATCCAGGGAGCACCACAGCCACCACCACTACCTCAGAGGTTGCGAAGAAAGCACAGCAGTTGTACCACAGTGGGCTCAGGGAGGGTAAGGGTGGTGGAACAGAGGCACACCCAGTCAGTTGTTACACTCCACAATCCATACACCATTCTGGGGGAGCATAGTTCCCCTATGGATGCACCCGCAGAGAAGACTAAGAAGGGTGCAGACAACTGTCACAAGGGAGGCCCTCAGGAAGGAGGCAGAGGGCACCACAGGGAAAGAAAGCAGCTCCTGGTGGGGGACTCAATTATTAGGGGGCTAGAACTGGGGGAGCAGGGAAAACTGAAGTAAGGTGCCTGCCTGGTGCCATGGCTTGGAGGGACAGGAAGCGCATCCTTAGGATCACGAGAACAGCTGCACGGGAGTCTAAGCTGGACATCATTGTCCACCTAGGGACAAATGACTTGGCTCATCATGAGATTAGAGCAGTGAAAGGACTTTGCAGAGTTGGAAGGGCTTAAGACAAGTAGCACACACAGTATCCTTCTCAGAGGTGCTGCCTGTCAGTGGCATGAGTGAGGCGAGGGTACTTTTCAAGCAGTTTAACAAATGGTTGAAAAAATGGTGTGGAGCACAGGGGTTTGGCTTCATTGGGGACTGGGGTTCCACCTGGAGGGACACCAGCCTATACTGGCAGGATGGTCTGCATCTGTCCAGGAAGGGAACAAGTCTTTTGGGCAATCGGTTTAAATGCTTCATTGGCAAGCCTTTAAACTAGTCAAGGGGGAAGGCACTGATAAGCAGAAGAAAAATCCCAGCCTCCCCCTACAAAACAGGGTACTAAATGAGAAAAATACCAAGGTAGAAAGGTCAGTGGGGGTTGCTGCTACAGAAGGTAAAGCCATCAAAAATGGAGAGCAATGAGTACCACTGCCCGTAGTCTGGGTAACAAGCTTCCTGAATTAGTGGCCTTGATGGAGGAGGAAGATCTGGATATTGTGGCAGTCACAGAAACATGGTACACACAGAACCATGACTGGGACGTAAACATACCAGGATACACTATCTACAGGAGGGACAGGAGGGTAAAAGAGGAGGAGGAGTAGCTCTACATAGAGAGAATAAATCAAAGCAACAGAACAGAAGGGTAAACAGGGAGGAGAAGAAGCACTGTGGGTCAATTTGGAGGCAGGCAATGGCACCACAATCCGCGAGGGGTTAGTATACAGACCCCCTCTCAGGGGAGGAAATGGACAAGGAAATGATAGAAAGTATACTTAGAATGGCAGAAAAAGGGGAGATATTGCTGATGGGTGATCTGAATATGCCAGATGTTAACTGGAGTGCAGTTGCAGCAGCCACTTCTAAGAGTGGGGTTATTCTAGATGCCCTACAGGGCATGCCTCAGACAACTAGTATTGGAGCCCACTCGAGAGGGAGCAATCTTAGACCTGGTTCTCTCAAGCGGAGATGAAGAGAGATCACAGATGTAGAAGTGGGTAGCCATCTGGGAACTAGCGACCATCGAACAGTATGGTTCACAATAAACACAGCAGTAGAGTCAAGCCATACAAAGACAAAGGTACTGGATTTTAGGAGGGCTGACTTTGCCTAAAATGGGTGAGTGCCTAAGGAATGCACTAGCAAATGGGCAGGAAGGAGGTGGAAGAACAATGGGGAATAATAAAACTGCCATCACAGAGGTAACAAGCCTTGTGTAAAGCAAATAAACAAAAGAAACGAGGTAAGAAACCACTATGGTTCTCAAAGGAAGTGGCAGTGAAGGTTCAAGAGAAAAGAAAGCATTCAGGAAGTACAAGGAATCACAGAAGGAACAGGACAGAGAACTGTATCAGTTAAAACAAAAGGAAGCTGGAAAGGCAGTCAGAACAGCTAAGGCCCAAACCTGAGGAAAAGATAGTCAACTCAGTTAAGAAGGGGATAAAACCTTTATAGGTACATCAGGGAGCAAAGGAAGACCAAGGGAGGGATAGTGAGGCTTAGTAAAGGGGAGGGAGGGTGGGCAGAGGGTGACTGTGAAAGGCAGAGATACTAAACAAATATTTTTGCTCAGTATTTACAAAGGAAGAGGGGGAGGTACCTAAAACAAACAGTAGAAACACTCTGGATACAGAAGTTGATACCAGCCCATTTACAGAAGAAAGAGTTCTGAAAGAGCTCTTAAAACTGAAGGTGAACAAAGCAATGGGGCCTGATGGGATTCATCCCAGAATTCTAAAAGAACTAAGGATAGAACTAGTGACACCACTGACTACCCTCTTTAACAAATCATGGGAGGATGGGGTGGTACCTGAGGACTGGAGGAGGGCAGATGTGATTCCCCTTCACAAAAGTGGGAGCAAGGCAGAAGCAGGAAACTACAGACCTGTTAGTTTAACCTCAGTGGTAGGGAAAATGATGGAATCACTTCTGAAGGAAAGAATTGTCGAGTACCTAGAGGCCAGAGGGGCACAGGACCCAAGGCAGCATGGATTCACAGCGGGAAGGTCATGCCAGACAAATCTGATGGATTTCTTTGACTGGGTGACCAAAGTAGTAGATCAGGGAGGGCTGTGGACATGGTCTACCTAGACTTTAGAAGCATTTGACACAGTCCCACACAAAAGATTAATATACAAGTTAGCCAGCCTGGGAGTGGGTCCCAAGATGACAGCCTGGGTAAAGAATTGGCTAGAGAATAGGACACAGAGAGTAATAGTAAATGGAGTCCACTCTGAAAAAAGGGGGTTAGCAGTGGGTACCACAGGGTTCAGTATTAGGACCGGTCCTCTTCAATGTCTTTATAAGCGACATTGCAGAGGGACTGGAAGGAAAAGTATGTCTCTTTGCAGATGACACAAAGATCTGCAACAGAGTTGATGCACAAGGTGGGGTGGAAAGGATGAGAAGGGACTTGGCAAGGTTAGAGGAATGGTCAAATGTATGGCAGCTTAGATTCAATGCTAAGAAGTGCAAGGTAATGCACCTGGAAACAAAACCCAGGGAAGAGTACACAATGGGGGTGAGATACTAACAACAACAAAAATGGAAAGGGACCTGGGGGTAGTCATATCAGATGACCTAAAGGTGGGCAAGCAATGTGAGAGGGCAGCAAGGAGGGCTGGGGGATACTGGGATGCATAGGGAGAGGCATCACCAGCAGAAAACAAGAAGTTATTATCCCTCTGTACAGACAGCTGGTGAGACCACATCTGGAGTACTGTGTGCAGTTCTGGAGACCCAATCTCCGCAAAGACATAGACAGGATGGAAGCTGTCCAGAGGAGGGCAACTAAAATGGTGCAGGGTCTGCACCGGAAGACATATGAAGAGAGACTTAAGGAGCTTAATATGTATAGCCTCGAGGAAAGGAGGGAGAGGGGGGACATGATAGAAACTTTCAAGTACCTCAAGGGAATCAACAAAGTCCAAGAGGGTAGCATCTTTCAAAAAGAGAGGTGTACAAGAACAAGGGGGCACAATTTGAAGATAGAAGGGCTCAGAGATAATTTAAGGAAGTATTTTTTCACAGAGACGGTTGTGGATGTATGGAACAGCCTTCCAGAGGAGGTTGTGGAGTCAAAAACAGTGTTGGAAGTCAAGCATGCATGGGACAATCATAAGGCAATTCTAGGGGGTGGGGGTTGGAAGAAATAGGCTGCTGGTTAACTAGGATCTTCAGCTTATCCATCAGGTAGGGAAATGGGCAGACTGGGTGGGCCAAGCGGTCCTTATCTGCCGTCAAATTCTATGTTTCTATGTTTGCCATAAGCTACTTAAATTATTCAATCCTGTCCCAAGTTTTACAGTTGCTGATTTATAGCTTTCTATGCACACAGACTTAGCCTTATACATTTTGCCACCACTTTGTAGATACATCTAGTTCAACTTCAGTAACTTTCATCAACAGCATATCTGACTGTACACAAAATAATATTGTGAACAAGGCACTCCTTACAGAAATATTTATATGAAATGTTTTCATGCTGCACACATAAAACTATCCAAGTGATATGTGTGCTACAAGTATGATTTAAATGTTAAATTGGAACTGATTGCATGCATATGGCATGTGTGCAAAAAAGCAAGTGGTCAATGATGACTGCACAAGTAAAAGTTGAGTAACTTGCTCAGGATCACACACTAGTGGGGGTTGATGAGATTCAAACCCAGGTTTTTATGCCTCCAAGTTTCCTGGCTTGCAGTTCAGTGCCTTTAACCACTAAGCCATACTGTCTGCACACATATGGCTCACTTGTACTTCAGTACATACTGTATCTGAAAACATCTGCATGCATGCGGCATGCTTGAAGCCACCCATGTGCTTTTCAGTTTTCTTCTCTCCCTCATCTCATTTTCACAGTTGATCTGTAGCACACATACCAATGGAAACACATGTGGTTTTTCCCACCTCCAATACACAAACACACTTAATTACTTCTGTCTGGCCTGTATGCCTACTATTTTCTCTCCATAGTTGGAATGCTTACACACAAACAGACTTTAAAGTGCAAACACAAAAGTAGCAATAACTCCACACACACACACACACACACACACACACACACACACACACACACACACACACACCCCTACATGGTCAGTTCGCCCTCCTCCCGTGCACACACTGTAGCAGATATGACCCTGCTGCTACAGACAACCCACCAAGTATAGATTTAAGTAATAAGTCTCTTACTTGAGTACTAGGGAGCCAGAGGCAGGAGTCTTCAAGAGATGATGTCCATGGGTCAGAGTGCTGGGGCATACCCCCTTGAAATGAATGGAGTTATTTTCTATTACTATTTTATATGTTATGATAGTGAGTTGGAGAATAATGAAGGCCACTGTTCTACTAACAAGGCCCTTGTTAGTTGAGCAGTGGCCTTCATTAATTTCCAACTCTCCATCAATAATGTATAAAATAGTAATTAAAAAATACCCCCATTCATTTCAATGATGCACACCCCTGCAGTCTCCTTTGCCCTTTGTCATAATGTGCCTGAGCATGGGGATGTGGAGGTCAGCTTCACTGGGTGTGTGGGAGCATATCATGACTATTGAGGGGCTCCAATAGTCTGTGCATATACTGCTCAGCTGTCCATGAATGCAATTAAGGGACACCTCTAGAATGTCTGTAACATCTCTAAAATGTACAATTTATTTGGTTTGACTGAAAAGTGATATACAATCAGGAACAATTCAAATGTATAAGATTCATCTGTATTTACCCTGGAGCAGTGCATCAGATTTGGTCTCAAACCCGCCCAGTTGCTATCCAATGCTTTTCCTGGCTGAAGTTCTGCCACCCCTCCCAAAAAAGAACTTTGTACTGATTTTTCTCCCTGACTCCATTCCATTCAATACCCATCCCCTATGGGTCATGAAGATGCCAAAAGGTGAAGAAACGTAAACAACACATCAATATTTCAGTCCTTTCTCCTTCCCCAATCCCCCTGTAAAAAAATGATTTACTTTTACTTACCCAGCCATAGGGCCAGAACCTGCAGTCTGGCATAGTGTGCCACCAGCCTAGTTTTCAGTCTGCTCCCTCTCTCTCTCTCTCTCTTTCTGCCAGAAACTGGATGCTAGAACCGACCATCACAGGTCCCCAGTGTGGTTTGTGACCAAGTCACCTCACCATCCGAACCCACCCAGTCTGGGTTGCTTGCTTCTTGCTTGGTTGCTGCTGTGACTGCTGCCACACTGCATTGAACAAGGCCTATGGAGGCCTCCCACACCACTGTCACCACTGTTGCTAAGCCTAGCTTGCTCCCGGGGGGGGGGAGGTCTGTGCTGTTTTTTTTTTTTTTGCAATGCAAGCATAGTAGAGTAAGTAGGTAGCCTAGTCTTGAGTTATCTTCTAGCTCACCCTCTGCCCCTTCAGTCATTAGGGGAGATGGAGAATCACTAAGAATAGGACAACAAAAATATGCTGTCATAACACTGCTCTTGAGAGTTCAATGCACAATGACTCCTCCAAGCTATAGTGTGCAGTCTGTCTATTCTGTGGCTGGAAATACAGTGTCGCACTTGCAAGGCTCATGTGTTCTTTCTTGACTGGAACTCATCCACATCACATGTGATTGTGCCACCTCTAATAGGAGAGAGTGGACAACACAATACAGACACAGTTGAGTCTGGAGAGTACCTGCAGCATAAGCACACACAGGCCAGGTGGGCACTTATTGTGCAAAAGAATAAAACCAAATTTAAAGCCATTATTGCCACACCATGAGAACTACCTAGGCTTAAATACAGGGTTGGGGGCAACTGCCCCCCTCTGCCCTACATAAATGGCACCCCTGCTTAATGGTAGAAATTCATTTTCAGGTGCTAATGCAATGGTTTCCATTGTGTTCTGAGGTACTGTGTCTCCATGTTTCATGTTGTGTCCTGATCATCATGTGGGTTCATGTCCCTCATTGTCCCTTATTTTGAGTGTCCATGTTCCTCATTTCAGTGGCAAAATGTGAGGTATGGTGCATGCTTCCAAGATCCTACATGGTACAAAGAGTGCTGAGCATGGCCATAGTGTATATGCTCATTACAGAATGACAAAGGGAAAGTAAATGAGATAAAACAGTCATGGAGAAACACATTTGTAACACTAAATAAGCAGAAGGGATTTGCATGGTCCAAAACAAAAAGGATAGGCTTCACAATACAAGGCCCCTCTCCATACATCTGGAATGGGGGATGTTAACTGGCTATATCCTAGGCATTTAATGCAGTAAGCAAACAACACTTTTTAAATTAATGGTAATTTCATGACAAAAATCAAAAGCCATTAAACAACTTGCAAAAGGATCAGAATTAATGAGTTTACCTAATTTTTACATGAATTCAAATAAAAAAAGCATTTTAACGACTCTAATTGATAGCAGTAGTATAAGAAATAGAAACTGATGTGTTTTTTAGATGAGATTCACACCAGCTTAGCTGCTGCACTCATGTCAAGTGTGCAACACGCAAACCTGATTTAATTTTTAGAAGATGTTTACACCAGCTTACCTGCTGTGCAAATGTCAAGCTTGCAGCATATGAACCTGATTTGCTTTTTAGACCTGGTTTACATAGCTTCACTTTGTGTATGTGGACCGCATGCATACATTGCACAATTAAGCATGTGACATGCATTCCGCATGTACACAGCACACCAATATTTCTGTAAGGGATGTCTACTTCATTAGTGACATTATGTACTTTTGAGTCTGAACAAATGTGGCATAAACATGAAAAATATAGTTTTCACCCATAAAAGCAAGGCCTCTCCCATTTGTGATTTGCAGTTCTAAATGTACCTCATAATCATTGTATTTTGTAGGAACAAGAATGTTCCTTTACAGTTGAAATATTACAGTATATCAATATAAGTTTTTAACAAAAAAGTGGGAAAAATTGTCACTTCAAAGTACACTGTGCTTGGGGAAGCTGCTATATGCACCACTCAAGAGGATAACTGAGTGCCTTTTCTATGACACTGACCAGGCACTTTAATAAATATTTATTGCACCAGTCTCTGGGGAAGTGCCTTTTTATGTTTGTACAAGGCAATTTTTTTGCCTTCCCAATCCCCCATCCCCAACCCACTCCACTCCAACCCCACTCAGTATCCACCACCACACCCTCCATAATCCTCACTCACCTAAAATAAGTCCAGCACTGAAGATCCATACTGTGAGGAAAGCATGTCCTTCTGCTTCAATGTGGACCAGGAACTGAAGAAATGAGATAAGTGTGGTCAATGTATTGTTCAGTGCATTTTGAAATTTTACTCATAAATTTGTCATTGTTTTAATATTTTTCACCAAATTTTCAACATAGCCATTTGTTCACATAATTTCATAGTCGTGAGGGCCAGACCGATTCATCCTCCCCCAAGCTGCATAGAAGATATCAGCCCTGGAGTGGTAGTGAGGGACAGACCGAGTCGTCCTCCCTTCAAGCTGCAAAAAATATATCAGTCCTGGAGTGGTTGTGAGGGCCAGACCGAATCATCCTACCCCCATGCTGCATAAAAGAGATCAGCCCTGGAGTGGTAATGAGGGCCAGACCAAGTCGTCCTCTCCCCAAGCTGCATAAAATATATCAGCCCTGGAGTGGTCGTGAGGGCCAGACCAAATCATCCTACCCCCAAGCTGCATAAAAGATTTCAGCCCTGGAGTGGTTGTGACAGCAAGACCGAGTCATCCTCCTCCTCCCAAGCTGCATAAAAGATATCAGCCCTGGAGTGGTCGTGATGACCAAATCGAGTTGTCCTCCCTCCAAGCTGCATAAAAGATATCAGCCTTGGTGTGTCGTAAGGGCCAGACCGAGTTGTCCTCTCCCCAAGCTGCATAAAAGATATCAGGTATGGCATGCACTGAAATGGACTGTTGTGGACTGTTTGGGATTCGGACTGGGGTTTTGGCACCATTTTTCAAACTAAGACTGATCCAAATGCTTCTCTGCCTATTTAATCGACGTAGAAATGCTGATAGTTTCTAGTCCAGCTATCTTACTGCACTTTATTAAGTCTCTGCCTCATTTTGCTGCTAACTTTAATCAAAATTACAGAATCTCAGCATTTGTTCAGCAATTTCTGTGTGCTTTAAGAACACTCTCTCCCAGTCTGCGTTAATTGTTCAATCGCAGCCTAAATCTGTTCAACCTTTTTGTGTTTTTACTATGATTTTGTATCACAACTTTAGCTCAGCTCTATTTAATGTATTCAGTTACAGCCCTATTTAATGTACAGTATTAGGTTACAGCCTATTTCAAGCAGTTTGGGTGCTTTGGATCCCTTAACTCGACCTGCAGCATAATCTAGTTTTAGAACTGCTCTTTGCTTTTTGCACAGTAACCTACCACTAATACACAGCCTACAAGCCACTTTTCTGGTTTCCCTACAGCCTTCATTTTGTTCTTACCTCACGGGCTCCATTGCAGTAGGGAATCTGAATGCCTAATCAGAGCCTTGCACTATGATTGTAAATTCCACAGCTGTAAATTTTGTACCAGACAGCTCAGGCAAATTCGAACAGTAATCTAGGTTTAGCCTGCCCACGTAGTTAAACTAACAATCCTTACTTAATTCTGAGCACTCGCTCTGAAGGACCCAGGTTTCAGACCTTTTAAATTCAGACATTTAAATCAGTGCCTTGGTTTTCTACCCCCACCACCAAACTCTGCTGCCATAATAACTCCACCCCCCCTCCTTACCTGCATATAATCCCTTCTTCTTTGCTTTTCCCATAGCACTGGAGTGGTCTTGAGGGCCAGACTGAGTCATCCTCCCCCCAAGCTGCATAAACGATATCAGGTATGGCATGTGCTGTTGTGGACTGTTTGCAATTAGGAGTGAGGTTTCCCCACCTACGCTTTGTGTTGGCTGCCCCACCGCCCCCACCACCACCATTGGTGAACTTCCTATTGAATAGGAAGACTCACATGATAGTATTAAACCAATCTACTGACTTCTCCATTTGCAGTTTATCACCAATAGCCACTAGCAGCTGCCACTATCCTCTGCAGACACACAATGCAGCCTCTCTACCTAGCTGTACTCTCAGTACTTGCACCTTTGACATCCCTGCCACCATCCTCTTACCCAGAGATGGAAATTTGCCAGCTGGTATTTTGTACCCCAGCTGCTCTAGCTCCCTCTTTCCCCCACTGAATTGCCCTCTGCTGTCCACCTCACATATCTGCTGTCAGGCCCCTCAGTCCTCCCACCTTCCTTTTACACTGGCCTACCAGTCCTGCTTGTGGCACCTCAATGTCATCCTTATTGGCACCTAAACCACATTGTAAGCCTACATGAGCACTTCCCAAGGCCAAGATGCTAATATCGCTACTGCTCCTCCTATCTGGTGACATCGAGCCAAACCCAAAACCAAACCATACACCTGGACCTAACCCTGCCCCACCTCTATAACTCCCAGGGAGCCTAAAACTAGCCCATTTGAACATGTGCAGCCTCCTCCACAAACTAACCCTCCTGCAACCTATTGTTCTCTCTCTCTTAAACCTGGCATAATGATAATTTCTGAGACCTGGTTGAAACTCCACAATACTGATGCCGAATTCTCAGTCCCTGGCTATACTCTCCTTCAACATGACTGGCCTGGTAAGAAAAGAGGAGGTAGACTAGCCATGTACCTCACTTCAATTTACTCTGGTCCCACTACCTGTTCCCATGCAAACCATTGACACCTTACTAATCAAATTCTTCCTCCCTCACACTTGCCCAATATTTATTGCCAGTTCTTACTGCTCACTGGACTCCACCTTGCCCTCCATCTTGGATCACCTGGGTGTCCTATCATTCCTAGCCTCTGGGGCTAAGCTTCACATTCTTGGTGATTTTAACCAAAACTGGCTCTTCAGCACTGGCACAAAATTCTGCAACCAGGTAACTGCACTCACTCTATCACAATAGATCACCGTGCCCACACGTCTCAACCCCATATCCAAGAACCACGCTCTTTTGTACTGGTCCCTTACCTCCCACCCTCATCGAATGCTCGCCTCTGTCCTCTTGCCAGACTCACTGAGTAATCATTACATGATCTACTCAGTGAGGAAAATATTTAGACCCAAGGCTCTGCCCCTCCAAGACTCTACTGACCAGATCCTTTAAATCCCTATACCTTGCATCACTCTTGCACTACCTGGCAAACATGGGCTGGTCCTTCATCCCCCAGGCCACCTCCATTGATGCTGCACTGGAGTACTTCAAAACCAGGTTTCTCGCAGTCTGGAACCACTATGCCCCTCTCAGACAAGCCCACATGTGGGGAGCACACCTGCCATGGATTTCAGCAGACATCATGGCCCTCCTCAGAACACAGGACTGGGCATGGAAGTCTTTCAAGGGCTCAGGCTCACCTGCGAATTATCAAAACTACAGGGCCCTATGTAAAGCCTGCACAAGGCAAATCCTCTGGGCAAAAGCCAACTTCTTCAAAGATTCCTTCCATGCCAGTTTAAATCACCCCGCTAATTTCTGAAAGATGGTTATGTCTTTATTCCCCCCTCCCTCACTGCCCCCCTTCCCGGTCCTAAATGTCGTTGACTCCTGTATTCCCAACCTCTCCATGGTGGCCACTGAATTCAATACCTTCTACAAGTTCACATCAGCACTGCTGTCCACTCTCCCCTGCCCCACCCACCCCTCCCTCAGCCTGCCCTGTTCTTGACCCTTCCACAACAACCATCCTTCACCTTCTGACAGATATCCCCAGCTGAAGTCTACAATGCCCTGCTCACCTTGAATCCTGCCAAAGGCAAGTGCCCTACTGATCTGGACTCTAAAATGCTCTACCTATCAGCCCTGGCCATCGCCATCCCTCTGGCATCACTCAATAACATCTCCTTGTCTCTTGCCTCAGTCCCTTCTGAATGGAAGCACACCACCATCATCCCTCTCCCTAAAGGCGGTGACCCCTCAGCTTCTGGTAACTACCACCCTATTTCCCTCCTTCCCATCTTGGCTGAACTCCAAGACAACTTGTCCTTTCTCAGCTCTCCACTTTTCTAGATTCCTCATCCTTTTTCACACCTTACCAGTCTGGGTTTAGGAAGTCCCACTCCACCACCTCTTCACTGACTCCATTTATACAGGTATGGATAAGGGCCACATAAACTCTGCCGTATTTGTTGACCTGGCAAAAGCCTTCGACACTGTCTGACACCCCCCTCATCCTTTCCAAGCTCACTCTCTCGCAGGTCTCTCTAGTGCGGCTACCAGCTGGTTTCACTCACACCTACTTGGCAGATCCCAGTTTGTCAGAATTGGCAACTCACCTCTCCCTCCCTCCCTCCCTCCCTCCCTGTTACCTCTGGTGTACCTCAAGGCTCAGTTCTTGGCCTGCTATTGTTCTCCAACTTCTTGAATGCTCTTCCCACTGCCTGCCCACACACATCCATCCAAATGTATGCTGATGACACAGTACTGTATATGTCCGGCCCCTCACCTGCTGATGTTGCGACCAGACTGCAGCAGGATTTCAACAATGTTCAGCTATGGTTTCACTCAAATCAGCTCTTTCTCAATGCCAAAAAAACTGTCTCCATGACCTCTGGCACTAGGCAGAGACTTTCTTGGCTCCCTCCCTCCACCTCTATCTACACCCTTAATGGAACAGTGCTGGAGGATTGCTCCTCATTCAGATATCTTGGGGTCTGGCTAGACCAGCATCTCGATTTCTCTGTGCACATTGATGCAGTTCACAGAAAGCTTCACCCCAAGCTGGGTGCCTTGTACTGCAACTGTGGATGCATCTCTCTGCCCACTCACTGTGCAATTGTGCAGAAAATCATACTCCCTGTTTTTGACTACGGTGATGTTGTCTACAGTGCCGCCCCAAAGTCCACCCTAGCCAGATTGGACACCCTCTATCATTCTTTCTGTCATTTTTCCCTTGTCTGTCCTTCCTCCACTCATCACTGCACCCTCTACCAGTTACTGGACCTCCCATCACTTCAAGACTGGTGGCACTCACACTGTTCTAGTCTTACAGCTGAATTCTGGGCCCAGTCCCTGCCCCCTTACCTCACTTCTGTTCTATTAGTCCCTGCCCCCCTGGTGTACTCCCCTCAGGAACAATCACTCTCGTTTACTGTCTGTTCTGCTCATGACCACCTAGGCAGGCCATTCAGCCATCAGATATCACCTGCCCAAACTATGAAATTCCCTCCCTGAGACCATTAGAAATATCTCCCCTGGCTGGCACCCCAATTCCCTTCTCGAAGCACACTTCTCCCCCACCTGCCCCAGTGCCCTTACAGCTCTGATAATCTGGTACAGCCTATGCTATTCCAGTAGACTATGTCCAGGTCTGCCTGTATTTATCTGACATACTATTGCTATGTAATTGTACATGTTATGTGACTCACGCTTCTGTCTCTGTGGATAATTCATTTTTGTTCTCGTCAATGTCTATGTACATTGTAATTGATTTTTGGTCATTGTATAATATTGTCTATTGTATTTATGTTGTTGCTTTCCCCATTCCTGTCTCCCTAAGATGCGTCAGGAATCGAGCAGTAGTCTGATCCTTATGCTTTCCTGGTAAAACTTTTAATAAATAAAAAAATAAAAATGTCATGCATGTGACGTACTGTTTTTCAAATTCTGCCTTTTATCACTCTTTGAAATCAACTTTTGGGCAGGATTTGAAAAATGTTACCTACCAGATTCATGAAGTGGGGCCATAAAAAGGCTATGTTGAAAATGTGGGGTCAAAATGTTAAAAAAACAGAGTTTTGAAGGTACCTTGACATTTTTCAACATTTACTCATACCTTTAGTAATTTTCAGTATTTTGATCCCAAATTCTCAACACAGCCATTTTATCACACCACATCATGAATGGGATATGTGCCATTTTAAAAAACATGGCTAAAACCTGTTTTTACACCCGTGCCACAAAATGACATTTCAGGCAGTATTTTCAATCAATCAGTCGATCAAAATTTTATTTATAAAAGGCTCTTTTCCAGTGTTCAAAGTGCCTGTACAATACAGCACAATAAAAATCTAAAACAATGCTTAATCAATATAAAAACATATACTATAAAACCATTTATATCCTCTGAAAGCATTCTCAAAAAAATGTGCTTTAAGGGGTTTTTTAAATCCCTCCATGGTCTGGCTTTCACATATCTGACGAGGCAGAGGGTTCCACAGGGTTGATGCTACAAAAGCAAAGGATCTTCCTCCAAAGGTCTTCAAGTATACCCTGGAAACCTCTAGCAATCTCTCACCTCACAGGATCGGAGTGAGCGGGCAGGGCGATAGGGGAGTAGGAGGTCTTTCAGGTACTGGGGTTCATGTAAGGCTTTATATGTCGGCAACGTGACCTTGAAAGGGATTCACCATTGTATCGGCATCCAGTGCAGTTCGTGCAGCACAGGTGTTATGTGACTGGATCTAGGGGTTCCAGTTCACAGCCTGGCCACCGCATTCTTCACTAACTGCAAATGGTGAATATCCATGCCCAGTAGCCCCAGGTAAAAGGCATTACAGTAATCCAACTGAGTGGTGACAAAAGCATGGACCGATGTTTGCAGATCCTCAGACGGAACAGATATTTCTAAGATGATAGAAGGCAGACCTGATTACGGTCGACACCTGAGTTTTCAGGGTCAGTCCTTCATCCAATATCACTCCTAGATTACACACCTGGCTTGAAGTCCTGAGGGGGAACCACCACCAAGTTGTAAACCAGATGGTTTTCCCACCCATGACCCAACCATCCTCAGATCTGGGTCCACAACCAACACTTCAGTTTTCTCAGGGTTTAACCTCAGCCAGCTAGCACTCATCCAATCCTGTATTTCCTGCAGGCAGTTGTTAAACACCGAGACAGTATCACACTCCTGGGAAGGTACGAAGGACATGTACAGCTGAGTATCATCTGCATAACAGTAAAAACTCAGCTTGTTCTGCCTAATAATGTCACCCAGTGGTATGGTATCATGTACACTGTGAACAACATGGAGGAAAAGACAGAACCCTGCGGTACCCCACAAGACAGACTCCCAAGGGGACGCAGAATAAATTCCCGATATCACCTTCTGTGATCTGCCCTCTAGGAAAGTTTGAAACCAATTGATTACTGCCCCCTTCAGTCCACAGAAGAACTGCTGGTGTTCCAGCAATACCCCATGATCCACAGTGTCAAATGCTGCTGACAGATCAAGGAGAACCAAGATGGAATGGGCTCTCCGATCTCTCACCACCAGGAGATCATTAAGCACTCACACCAGGGCAGTCTCGGTGCTATGCCTTTTCCAGAAACCAGACTGGAGAGGGTCATAGATATGGCTAGCTAAATGGTCATCCAGCTGCAAAGCGACCACCTCCTCAATCACCTTCCCTACAAAAGGTAGGATGGAGATTGGTCTGTAATTGGCAGGGCAGTCTGGGTCCAAGGATGGCTTTTTCAGCAGTAGCCTAACCACTGCTACCTTTCAGGGATCAGGAAAGATCCCTCTCTCCAGGGAAACCCAGACTATCTGAGCTAGAAAAGGGCCGATAACCTCAACACAACTCACCAAAAGGCGGAGCAAGGAGCTGAGCTGGTTTGTTCCTTGCTGCAGCAATTTCCTTGGACAGGAACTCTGCCTTCTTATGGGAAATTCCTGATTGATAGACCTCATAATGGTCCAACAGTCTAAGCCTGTCCGACTCCAGGTGACCTTTCTGCCAATGTCTCTCCAACCTTTGCCCTTGCCTCCTTAATTCACTTAGTGATCCATCAAACAAAGGAAAACACCGGGACTAGAGGTCAAAGCGCAAACATGAACTGGAGCAGTGACATCCAGATCCCCCGCCACTGCCCTATTATAAGCCAACACCAGGACCCTGGGTCACTGCTGTCTAACAGAACTTCCAAAAGGTCCAAAACTGACATAAGGCCTTCAGGTGTTACCTGTCTTAAAGGCCAGTACTGAACCATTTCCTTAGCGGCAGGCCTTTTTGGGGGATCACAAAACTAAACCTCAGGGTGTGATGGTCTGACCATCTGACCAGATCCACCTCCATGTCTGAGATCTCCATCCCCAGGTGGAACACCAAGTCCAATGTGTGCCCTTTCTCATGTGTTGCAGAGGTAAAAACCCTTGTCAGGCCCAATGAATCCATCAGTTGGAAGAGGTCTTGTCCAAAATGTGAGAGTTCATCATCAACCCAGTCATTGAAGTCCCCCAGAATTAACCACCTAGGGGACCCCAATACCATGTTGGTGATGAAGTCTGTAACCTCCTTCAGGAAAACTCTCCCATCCCCAGGTGGACAGTAGATGAGAAGGATCCTGAGTCCTCCACCCGCAACAACCATGCACTCGAAGGAGTAGGTGCTCCCCACTGCCAATTCCCTGAGGTTCAGTTCTTGTCTAAAACAGACTGTGACTTATCCACTCCTCAAGTCCACTCTTGGGTGGTGTACCACCGAGAACCCGACCAGAATTTTATTTATGACACCTCTCATGTTCAGATGGGGGGAAGGTCTTAAAAAGACTATGGTGAAAATTTTGGGTCAAAATGTCAAAAAAAAAGTTATGAAGGAATGTTTTGTACAGGACCATCTACTGGCCCAGCAGGTATTGGCTTGTGTTCCTGTGCTGGAGACTCAAGTTCAAGCATGATCTCAGGGAGCTGTCTGAGCAGTAAAAGGATAGGAGCCAGTACTGTCATACTCCACAACTCCAAGCCTGGGAAGGTATTATGCAGTGTTGTGTCACACAGATAATGTCTAGTAATGGAGAGCCTTCCCTCACAAGTGGTTGATGTGTATGTCATGGGTAGCCTGACATATGAGCGCTAGGGATTGGGCACCTACAATAACAGTGACCCAATCCCCGGTGCATGTGTCCAGGGCTACCGTAGGGTACAGCGGCTGGATGGGGGTGGGGAATATAGTCATAGGATGTTGCTATACATACACATGTGGGGGGGAGGGAATGTGAGGGGTGGTGCTGCAGTGGGTTGCCGAGCCAACCCAGTGGCATGGTGGGTGGGTTGGCAGCACTGGTCAGCAGGGAACTAGGTTTGGATTCAGGTGCTGGTGTGTTTTTGTTGCGCCCGGCCCGAACCTTTTTTTTAATGTTTTCACCTCCCTCCGACATGCACCCCCTGGAGTTGAGAATCCTTAAGTGGGCGGGTGCAGGAGGCAAAGCCCTCCACATAAAACATTAAAAAAGTAAGTCCCTGGTGCCATTTTGCTATGCGCCAGGGTGTCAGAATACCAAAAATAATTTCCATCACTCTTGGCTTCTCAATAACAGCGATCGCCTTTAGGCTTTTGGCGTTATCACATAAACCCATGTCATGACATGACAAGGCCGCATGCTGCATCAGGAGAAGTGGTTGACATGAAAAATGGGGCTTGATATATCTCCACTATTCTGTTTATTCCATTTCTAAAGGGACTTGCATGAATGAGGATACAATTTCATGATCACAAAGAAGGGAAAGTAATTTAAAAAACAATACTAATGTAAACAATTTCACTATTATAACTCTAGTTATTAATTTGTTAACATTTGCCTCTGTGCTATCTATACCAAACAGCTGCACAACAAATAAGAGTAAGCAAACATTCAACATTGGCAAATGATTGTTTTCACATGGCTTATGCTAGTGACAATTTTACATAGAAACATAGAAACATAGAAGTTGACGGCAGATAAGGACCGTAAGGCCCATCCAGTCTGCCCATTTCTTTTTCTACCTTATAAATGTGCCATCGGCCTTTGCTCTGTCAGTGACCTATCTATTCATAGTCATTTGTATTGCTCCCTTATGCCTATCCCATGCCTGTTTGAAGCCCTGCACTGTATTCATAGCCACCACTTCTTGTGGTAAGCCATTCCATGCATCTACCACCCTTTCTGTGAAAAAGATTTCTCACATTCCCCCTTAATCGGCCTCCCTCTAATCTCATGCTGTGTCCTCTTGTCCTGCTATTTTTCTTATATTTAAACATGTTAGACTCTTTCACCTTGTTTATGCCCTTAAGGTGTTTAAATGTCTGATCATATCACCTCTCTCCCTCCTTTGCTCAAGGGTATATATATTGAGCTCCGTTAATCTGTCCTCATATGTCTTCTGATGCAGTCCCTGCACCATTTTGGTCCCTTCTCTGGACTGCCTCAATTTGGTTAATGTCCTTGTGAAGGTGTGGCCTCCAATACTGCACAGTACTCAGATGGGGCCTAACCAATGTCTTGTACAGAGGATTATTACCTCCCTCTTACGTTACTTGATACCCCTACTAATACACCCTAACACCCCCTAGCCTTACCTACTGCTTTAGAGGTCTGCTTGGATGATTTTAGGTCATCAGTGATGATGATGCCCAAGTCTCTTTCTTCCTTTGTGACTGCTAGCAACTCCTCCCAGCCTATAAGTGGCTTCAGGGTTTCTCTTCCCTATGTGCATGATTTTGCACTTCTTTGCATTAAATCCCAGTTGCCACTCTTCTGACCATTCTGCTAGTTTATCCAGATCTCTTCTCATTCTGCCCACCCCATCTGGATCATCTACTCTGTTGCAGATCTTGGTGTCATCTGCAAACAGACAAACCTTACCCTCTAGTCCATCTGAGGTCACTAATGAAGATGTTGAATAGGACTGGCCCCAGGACTGATCCCTGAGGTACCCCACTTGTGACTTGCATCTCTTCTGACTGTATACCATTTACCACCACTCTCTGTTTTCTGCCAGTCAACCAGTTTGCCACCCAGTTGACCAACTTCTGACCCACCCCGAGCCTACCTAGCTTATTTATCAATCTTCTATGTGGAACAGTGTCAAAAGCTTTTCTTGTTTTTGATTAAGGTTTTTAACACAGTGCATTCAAGCATTAGTTTCACTTCAAAAAACAAGGTTGTACAGTTTTACACAAATCAATAACATGACTGCAACTGATTTGTTTCTAGTTTTAGTAACTTTATATTAATGTTTACTATCATATTATGTGACTTTATATATTTACTATAAACATTCTCAATAGAGTACAGTCCAATCTTTTTCACTTATTGACATTATTGGGTTGTTCAGTGCTGTAAGTAGGCAAAATCTGATATGTAGCCCTGGCTGGGTGTCTGCTGTATTTATCAGGTAGTGATTCCTTGAAGAGACAGCCCATGTGTATTCGTCCATAGCCAATTCATATGATTCCTCTTTCCCCACAGTACCCAGCCATCTTCCTACAAGACCCAGCCAGGTGTTCCATCTGGTTGCATATCCTACACTGATGCAAACTGAATAGTCAGTTTTGTGGCAGATGATTTGTCCCAGTGCATTGGTATAGCAGGTAACATTTGAGTGCACTCATTTTGCACTAGTATGTGTTGCCCTTGGTGATTGCAAACCATGAGCCTGATTCTAGAAGCACCCCTGCTCATGTCCCAAGTTGCAACATGTGAGGGATGCAGTTGCACCAAGGACCCTGTGCCTTATTCTGTAAGGTGTAGGGTTCTCATAGCTAAGTTCTGCAACTTGCACCAACCATGCAGGTATGCCAAACAGAGGGCATACCTGAACAGTTGGCAGCAAGCCTGAGGCATTCACAAGGGAAGGACTCAAGTGCCCCCCCCACCCCAGTCCCCAAACCTGAAAATCCCTGCAGGTCTATTGGACCCCCCCAAGTCCCAATCCTCATACTGTATAATTAACATCCCCGTAGGGCTGATCTTGACCCCCACAGCCCCAAGCCCCAATCCTCAATCCACAAACCCAAGTCCAGGTGGTATTGCAAACTGTAGAAAAAAAGATAAACATATCTCCATTATCCCTAGTAGTCTAGTGGTCCCCCACCCAGCAGTGCCAGATCACCCCACTCCCCCCACCTGTCCCCAGCAAGCAACTGGCACAGCCCACCTCTCACCACCATGGCCAGCCACCGACTGAGGTCCATATGAGAGCGTACTACTGTAAATATTATGCACTCAATGAATGAGCTGTCACTCATTGAGTACTTACTATCTGTAGTAGAACAAGCTCATATGAAGCTCAATCAGCAGCTAGCCATGTGTGAAAATGGGCTGTGCCAGTCAATTGTGGAGATGGAGTGGGGAGAGTGAGTAGTCAGGCACTGCCGGGTAGGAGGAGTAAAGTACTAGCTTACCAGGGATAACGGAATATGTTTTTTTTTCCACAGTTTGCAATACTACTCAGAACAGGTTCAAGATCGAGGCTTGGGGAAGGGAAGAAGATCGGCCCTGGTAGGCATTAATTATGCAATGTGGTGGGACAAAGTATCTGATAACCTTCCGAGAACTTTACTCATAATTGCGGGATCAGGAGCTGGGGGGTCCCATAGCCCTGCGAGGATTTCATGACATAGTTTTGGGGGACTGGGGATGGGGGGGGTTCCATAGCCTGGCAGGGCATATTCTGGGTGATTGGGGCTGGTGGCACATTGGTGCAACCCCCAGTGCATGCAAAGTACACTTACACTAGCTATTAGCTGGTGTAACTGTACTTTGATGGATGTCCTCCGGGGGTTGTTTTAGAATAGCAAAATTGAGGACTTGAAGGCTGCCCTTCCAGAATAGGGCTCAACTGATGCCATAAATCCCCTAGCACCATGTTGCAGGGGGTTTATGGTGTAACTGGTGGCATACATCCACTGTGGCGCAAGCAGAAAACTGAATATCACAGCTCCTGGTGTAAACTGCTACTTGCACCATTTTGTTTGGCGCAAGTCAGTTTACGCCAGGCATAACTGTTTGAGAATTTGTTTAATTTGTTTCTGGCGATAACATTGTTGTAAGATATGGCTAGTTACTGTAAAGGTATTGGTTATTTTCAGTGCCCCATACCAGGGCAGCAATTTATTATGTGACAAGTTCAGCAAATGACTGCAAAGCTCCTTTCTGATAATGTTGCATGCACATCGATCTCTCAGTTTTTCATCCAAACTGGTTCAAAATTCACTGGAGGAAGTGAGGTACTTCAATCATGCAATATACTCTGCAAGAGTTCCACCTGGTTGCTGCTTTCATGCAAAAAGTAAATCTTTCAGTTATCAGATCTGTCATTGTCAACCAATTGTCTCTCATGGTTGTGAGAATTTTTCTAGAAATGCAGCCTCAACTGACTTGGAGATAAATTATATCTAAGTGGAGGAAATGTTTGTTCTCCAACTGCTGATAAGAAAACAGCTTGCTTACATTCATCCACAATCTGTTTTTTATTTATTTGTTTTTATGCTTTGGTGATGAGGTAAGGCATACTGGCACAAGGTACTTTTACAGGGGTGACTGAGGATCACAAGGAAGTTATGTGACTTGTTGAATGGTGTGCAGTATGCATGCATAGGTTGTGGGACTCAAACCCAGGTCTGGTGGATGTACAAAGCTCATAGGTGTTTTTCACAGTTTCCTTCCAGAAATTGCTGAAGTCTTTCAATTTGAAAAGTTCACTCCAGCTTCATCAAACTTTATGGCTGACTCCTTACAAAGCATGCTGTTTTTCTGCTCTTGGTTATGTCCTGCTTTTTTGCCAATCACGGATGCGTATAAAGAGAAGATGTAATTTATTAACCTTAAAACTTAATTACTTTATTATATTCATAAGTCAGCAAAACTATCAGGGTGGGATATTCAGACTACACCAAAAAGATGTGCATTAGAGGGAGCAGGCACAAGTCCAGTGCGCCATGGTGCAACGGGCGCGATATTCAAACCATGCACAGAACAGGATTCGCCTGTGCAACGTGGCTGAATATCATGCCCAATGCACCATAGCACAAGGGATGTGCAATGGAGCAGGGTTGATGTGTAATAACACCCATAGGGATGTGCAGGGACAAAGACAGGAAGCAGCTGAGAAGCAGCCATGGATGTGGCATGCACCAGGACAGACAGACCAACCCCCTCCCCAGCCCCCAGGGCAAGGCCCCATGAGCTGCACAAACAGATGGGTGCAAGATGGACCACCAGCCCATGTCCCCGACACTGAACAAACAGTAGATGTGACCCAGCAGTCCCCATCCACTGAATAAGGTACCCCTACACCATCCTCCCTGGCCAACAGAGACCAGAACACAATGATGGCCAGTCCCCACCCATGCCATGGCACCCACCAATGCTGACCACCCCTAGTATGGTGAGCCAGAGACACCAAGCCCCGAAGCATGATCAAACAGTGCATGGCATTGAAGGCATACCCCACCACTGTGCCAAGGCATCCAGTCATCCCGGGGCACAATGCACATGTACCACATCCCAACCATGACCACCCACTGCATGCAGTGACACCATCTACCAATGCCACAATAACCCACACAAGGCCCTCCAGCATGGCCCCCACAGAGGCAAGCAAGGTGGTTGACCCAGCACCAGTACCCGAGGGACCTCGCATATGAGAAAAGCTGCCCCGGACACCGCCACCAGCAGGAAGGCACTCCGAACACAGGACCTGAGCACAGTCCACCACCCATGCACACACCTCATCCCAGCACCAGCCCCATGAACACCACAGCACCCTCCTGTGGTGCATGGAGGCATGCGTCACACAGGAGGCAACACAGGGCACACACAATGCCTCCCCATCCCAGTCCCATGGGTACCCCGGCAAACTGCCACACAAAGCAGTGCAACAGACACTGCCATTGTGAAGCCCATTGTGCTGAGTACCTGTGGCCTGCCCACAACCATGGTGCCGATGAGCCTGCCATGTGACAGTCGACCCATGCACCTGGCCACCCTGATGGTAGGCGCAGGGGCCTGTGACCAGGCCACTGCCCGCATGCAGCAGGACCCCATGTGACAGCCACCAGACCACAGGCACCACCCCAGTCACCATGGACTGCATGGAGGGGGGCAGACAAAGGCATCACCCACAGTGGCAACAGGGACAGACATGCAGTAGTCCAGGGCTGGGACACCAGCTGCAATTGCACCATGCCTGGCAGGTGGCAGCTATAGATTGCCCCTGAAGGCATGCCAGCAGCCAAGCTTGTGGTGGTGGGGTTGGCACAACCGTGCATATCACAGTCGCGCATGGCAGTGGTGTAGCAGCAATGGTCACATCCACACAGGTACGGCACACAGCAACCGGGGTGGCTTGGACATGGCACATGCACCCCAGCCTGCTGCACACAGGCAAACAGTGCACAGGGCACACCACACAGTCCCCGGACAGAGCCCATGGCCCTCACCCACACCAGTGGAGGAGCCACGCCAGACACACCCACCGCCAGGCCAGCACCACCCCACAGTAGCCATGCACACCATTGCAGCAAGTCTCCATCCATTCGCTGCAAATCAGAGACTGACTCAGACAAAGATAAAAAAGCATGTATTAATAAACAACACAACAGCAACAAAAACCATGTACAGATATTTACAATGGGTGAGGGGATGTGCTAGGAGGCAACAAGGGAGAGAGGGGAAAGGGCAGGGGATAATGAGAAAGGCAAATGTGGGGGACATGGGGTTGTGGAGTACAGTCCGGGGAGGGATGGAGTGTAATCAAATGCTGCAGGCCCTACCGGCAGCCCCGGTCCTCTCTCTCCTTCCTGTGGCACCTGTGGTGCCACCGACAGTCACCCCTGTCCATCATCTTCAGCAGCTCCAGCATGGCTCGGGTGACCTGCAGGATCTCCTGGAGGGTCTGCTCCATGGCTGCCCAGCATGGTCCACCTAGGACAAGGGAGCACAAACAGTACGAGTGACTCACTTGACCAACGCAGCCCACCCAATGTGAATGGCGTACATTAGTGGCCTGCGCCCCTGGGATGGCATGCGACCACCCACAGTGAGTGTGCCCACATGATCTGCCTACCCGGGAACCCACAGCCATGCAAACCACTGCACACCATCACGACACAGCACCATCCTGGCTGTCCAGCATCATGGCAATGCAGTGGGAAGGCAGTGGCACAGCCAGACACTGAGTGCACCCACAGCTCACCTGCAACACCCACCCACATGTGCAGTCCCACAGGATGGTGCAGAAGGCACCATGGGATGTGCACAGCTGTAGGGGCCATGTGCAGAGGCACCATGCCTCACCACCACCCCTGTAACTCACCATGTACAGGTGTATAGGGATACATGGTACTCACCTGTGTCCCAGTCAACAAGGTGCTGCTGTCCCCCGGCACCACCACTGTGCCTTGCCTGCATGGCCACACCTCCAGCATTATCCTTCCCATGACAGCAGTCCTCTGGGCCTAGGGGGAAAACATGGAGAGAGGCACATCAGTACATGTCTGACCCATAGGTCCCCCCCACCAGTGCATGTGACCACACAGCCTATCTGGGCCATGGTGGATCAGGGTGGACACGATGCACCCCCACAACTGACAACACAGGTGCTGCCCTCCCTGCTGAACCCTGCACCCTGAGGACAGTTGGATGTGACTAGTGATGGTGAAGGTGCACCTATCTGGCCATGGCACAGCTCCCCACTAGTATGCATCTACGGTCACCCCAGGCAGTTGGGATCATGCTACTGGAGGTCCCCACAGTGGTGCAGACACTGCTCCCCAGTTTGACTTCTCCTAGCAGCCTCCTCAAGGCCTTCAGCGACCTCCTGCCACACCTTGGTGCGAGGCCTCAGGAGGGGCACCTGCCCAAATAGGGCACCCGCATGGGGATCCAAAAGAACCACCTGGTTCGTGAGCTCAATCACACCCCACACAGGAGCTCTGGTGCACGGCATCACACAGCCTCTGCTAAGCTCAAAATGGCACCCGGTAGCACACGTGTCCCACGTGCTGAGGCAGCGCGGTACTGCGCTGCCAATCACTATCGCACTGGCTCCGGACTGTGCAATGGGGGGCAGCCATGCAGCCACATTCTGCCTAGAGGGCAAAGGGCAGCTGCGGGGTCAAGGGTCTGTCTGCACACAGAGTGCCACTGCGCTATTGGGAGTCCCCTGTATGGTGCATGGTAGGGTGCATGTGTGTGCCAACATGCAGTGGCCTACTGCACAGAGGTGCCATGGCTCCCACGGCACACCATGGGACATGTGCCCATAGGACATACTGCACATGAGTGCCATAGGCACAGTAGTGGCTGTGCACTGTACTGCCTCCCATGCACGGAGCATTTGCTGCACCACTAGCGTGTGTGTCAGCACCACACGCTTGCGTGGTGTGAGGCCGATTGCACACGTCACAGTGGTGTGCCACAACCTGAGCATGCTCAACACCATTGCGCAAGGCACAGCCATGCCATGTTCAGCCAGGATATGCAAATCGACTCATGAGCCATTCCACAGTGCATCCACTGCATTTGCATCCCATTACAGTTGCACATGCCCTCATTTGCATGCGATGCGCTATAAAAGCGACATGGAAATGCACAGGCCATGGATCAGTATTGCAGCCTTTGGAGGTAGGTGCCATGCTGTGGAGACGTGGGGACAGTGGTCTGGGAGGGCTATATGGGACTGCATAGTCCATGGTAACACCTGTCCTTCTCCACAGGCACAAGCATGACCAAACGTGAGGAGGATGAGGAGCGGGGGGGTGCAGAAGCAGAGGCCCAGCTTCACCAGGGAGGAATCAGGTGCCCTGTTTGAGGTCTACCTCCACAGGGATCCACTGTTCAGTAGAGAGGGGCACACCACAGGCCTGTGTTGCAGCCCGGGGTGAGGTGGCACGTGCGATCAACCAGCAGGGCAGCCACCAGCATTCTGTGCAGCAGTGCAAGAAGAAGGTTGGCATGGACAGGAGGAGGATTAAGGACAAGGTTGCTGCCATCAGGGCAGCACGTGCAGCCACTAGTGGGGGCCAGCATGACGTGCCTCGCCTAATGCCACTGGAGGAGCAGGTGGCTGGCAGCATGCAGCATTGTGCCATAGAGCGTGTTCCCAGTGGAGGCTTCCAGATGGGCGGCAGCCCATCACTACATGGTAGGACCGGTGCTGGCAGTGTGTGGTAGGCAGGAGGGGTCGGGCTCCTGGGCCAGGTGGAACCACTAATGGTACTGTGTTCCTTTACAACTCCTGAGCATCTGCATGGGGCAGCGGTGGTGGGTGTGTCCACCAAGGGGGTGGCCCTTGAACCGATGAAGCACTCATCCACCTTCACAGGTGCCCAAGGGACCGATCGCCTGCAGCCCTGCACAGCTGTCTGGACTGATGCCTGTCATGCGGGTGCAGATGAGGCCCTGGCTGTGTTCCAGCATGACGCCAGTCATGGTGTCCTGTGAGCTGAGATACAGATCAGGGCCAGCTCCAGTACCGATGATAACATGATGCATGTCCCGGACAGTGATGTTTGTGGGTCACAGGGGGATCCCACGAATGGCATCTGCCTAGGCAGCAGTGCGGGCAGCACTGGCGTGGTTGCCTGCCCAACAGCCCTTGTCCTGGCCATGTCTTCGGCATCCAGTGGGGCAGCACTGGTGTGCAGATGCAGTAGTGGGGTTGTGGTGCCACTGCAGCCACAGTGGTGGCACCCGGCAATCGGCAGCTGGAAGGCAGCAGCAGCTGGACTGTGTTGACATAGGAACGAGGGCAGGGGGTGGCATCAGTGCACCATGTGATGATGTACCCCAGTATAGCACTGCCTAGTAGTGCCCACCATCACGGGGCACTGTGCTGCAGGGTCAGGAACATCATGGGGACCAACATGCTGGCCATGCAGATGACCCCTTGGATGACCACAGCCATCTATTGCAGGCCTCTGTGGATCAGCAAGTGCAGCTCATGGATGCAGTGGATGCACTCCATGCAGAGCTGTGCCAGGCAGAGGAGCTGCACAGCAGGGACCATGCCCTGCTCCTGGTAGGGTTGGCTCAACAGTGGGTAGATGTGACCACAGCCATTGACAGGCACACCACTGTGATGGCGACTGCCATGGCTACACAGGCCAACCAGCTGTGTGCCTGGCCACCGCACACCCCACAGAGTGCAATATCCACCCCCCGTTCTTGGCATCGGGCGACCTCTGCCATGTCGACACAGGGTTTGGCTGTGGGCATACCAAGCACGACTGGTGGGGGCATGTTTGGTGGCCTGCAGACACCTGCGTGGACACAGTCACATTCACTCAGTGTCACCCCAGGGGACCATTAGTGCCACCCCATGAGGCCACTGGTCAGCCTGTTATGGCTGGCAGGTCTCGGCTGGGGCCTCCAACACATCTGTGGCAGCTGTGCTACTGTACTGCATGACTGACCCTTACCCCTCCATGACCGCTGTCTGCCACTGCCCAGTGTGCACCGTGGTGTTCTGTGTGTGCGCATGGGTGTAGTGCCCTATCCTGAACTCGCACCATCCCTGTGCACACTCTCCCAGCTGCTGGCCACTGTGGCATGTGCATGATGCTGCCAGCATAGTGCTGACCACCACTGTGCAATGGTGCTCAGTGTCTGAGGCATGCAGAGTGCCAGCCACTGGGTGTGGGTGTGTTGGGTCCTGTGTGGGTGTGGGGGGCCTATGGGGGTGGGTGTGCATGTGGTCCTGTGGGCATGGGTTGGGGTGTGTGTGCCTGTGTGTGCATGCCACGTGCAGCCCTGCTGTTCCCTGCCTTTGTGTGCAGGCCCCCGCCCATTCCCATGCCCCTGTTGCCAACTGTCCCTGGTGTTTGCCCCTGCCTGGCTGTCGGCTGTGCCCTTGCCCCTGGTGCCTGCACGTGGCCCTGTTGACCTACCTGTGCGGTCCAAAGTACTCCTCTGCAATGGTGTCCCAGTGCTGCTGGGCCATCCAGGACAGCTGGCAATCTCTTCACTGAGGGGGTGGCTGCCTGACACCAGCTGGCCCGGTGCCCTCATCGTTCCCACCGCTGTCCTCCTCCTCGACCTCAATGGCTATCCCACAGTCGGTGGCTTGCTGAGCAGGATACAGCAGGCCAGAAATAACCCACAGGCCTTTGAGAGGCTGTACTGTAGGGCATCACCTGACATGTGCAGGCAATGGAACCATGCCTTCAGCAGCCCGAACACCCGCTCGATGATATTGCGTGTTGTGGCATGTGTCTCATTGTACTGTTGCTGCGCTGGTGTCAAGGGGCACAAGTATTGTGTGAGCAGCCAGGGCTGCAGCGGGTGCTCACTGTCACCTGTGTGTAGAGAGGTATTGTTAGCATGGTGGTCTGTGACACTGTGCCAGTTCCTCATGGTACCCCTGCCCATGCCCCACACACACACCCCCATCTGCACCCTTCTTCCGGTGTGCACTGCATACTTACCTACCAGATGGCCAGTGGAGATGTCCCCACTCTGGAACCTATGGCACAGTGCAGACTGGTGCCAGATGAAGGCATCGTGTGCTTTCCCAAGGTGCATGGCAAAGACATCGATTATGCACCCCCTGGCATCACACACCATCTGGCAGTTTATTTATTTAGTTTTTGTTAACCGGGTTAGGTGTGCTAGCCAAAGTTGACTATTTTCAGGCATGACCTGGGAGAATACATACATAAAATGAGATGAGATTATGCAATACATAGTATATAGTACAGGTGCATAGTATATAGTACAGGTAGGATAGAATACAGATCAAGTCAGACAGTACTCGAGATAATACATATAGCTATGCAGAGATGAAAAAAGTGACATTAGTACATGAAAATAACTGAAACTGGGCTAAGTGGCAGCTATAAAGACATTTTATAGCAAAGCTTGTTTAGAAGTGCAGCAGTGTCTTGGGCGAAATAGGGTAGTTAGCTGTGAGGCATTAAGTGGGATCAAAAGCATGTGCAGGGTCCGGGATAGGTGGCGTTATAGTTCTTTTTGAAGACTGGGTGGGAGTTAGCCTGCCTCAGGGCAGGAGGGAGGGAGGGGTTCCAGGTGGCTGGGGCAGTGCAGTGAAATGCTCTAGAGCCTTTCGAAGTAAGACACCTGGGTATGGTGAGTAGAAATTTGTTTGCTGAGCATAGTCCGTAGGCAGGTGTCTGTGGTACAAGTAGAGCTGCAAGAGAGGAGGGGGCTTGGTTATGGATTACAGAGTCTGTGAGGATGCCTAGGGAATATAGTCAGTAGGCAGTTAGGGAGAGCCAGCCTAGGTCACTATACAGTGTGCAGTGGTGTTTGAGGCGATGGAAAGAGGAGGCATACCGACATATGTTGTCATATGCGACATCCTATTTATGGAGAGCAGTCTTATGGGCATTAGTGAAAAGTGGAGACACCATATGTCAGCACTGGAAGCAGAATACCCTTGGCAATTGCCAGTTTGGCAGATGGTGCTAGCAGGTGACAAGTCTTTTAGGCGATTCCAAGTTTGGCATTTGTTGCTTTACAGGTTGACTGGATGTGCAGACTGAAATCAAGGGATTTATCAAGGAGGACTCCCAGGTATTTGAAGGATGTGACACAGTCGATTACAGACCCCCCCAGAGTCATGGACTAGGAGGGGTTTCTTACAGGCCCTGAGTTTGGGGGCACTGCCAAGTAGCATGGCTTGGGTCTTTTTTGTGTTGAGGATGAGCTTATAAGCATTTAGCCATGTCTGCACATTCCTGAAATCCAAGGAGAGGTTTTTGTTAATGATGTTAACTTTGT
The DNA here is from genome assembly GCA_016271365.2 of Neoceratodus forsteri. Classification (NCBI taxonomy): domain Eukaryota; kingdom Metazoa; phylum Chordata; order Ceratodontiformes; family Ceratodontidae; genus Neoceratodus; species Neoceratodus forsteri. The sequence goes on from CM028133.1 coordinate 310,204,446, forward strand.
CAGCACTGTAGTAGAGGATGAGATCATCGGCGTATAAGATAGCTGAGCAGGAGAGTATGGCATAATCTATGTTGTTGATGTATAGCGAGAAAAGAAGGGGTCCCAGGATGGAGCCCTGGGGTACTCCGATGTCAGTGCTGATCACATCTGAGAGAGCAGAGTTGAATTTGACAAGTTGTGATCTGTTTGATAGGTAGTTGTTAAACCAGTCAATTACTGAGGATGAGAAGTTAAGTCTATGCAGCTTTGAGAGAAGCAGGGGATGATCAACAAGATTGAAAGCTTTGGTAAGATCTATTAATACTGCTCCAGTGAGTGGGCCTTTGTCCATGTTGCAGAGTACATCGGTGGAGAATTTGAGAAGAGGGGTTGAGGTACTGTGCCCTTTTCTGAAACCATGCTGAGTGTCTGAGAGAAGGTTGTTCTTTGTGAGATAGTCAATGGTTTGGGTTGCAACAAGCTTCTCCAGTAGCTTGCTTAGCACAGAGAGGTTGGCTATGGGCCTGTAGTTGTTGATATCCTTTGGATCTCCTTTTTTAAGGATAGGCGTAACTCAGGCAATCTTCCAGAGATCTGGGACAATGCCAAAGAGAGAGAGACTGAGTAAAGATCTTTGCCAGTGGCGAGGCAATCAAAGGTGCCGATAGCTTCAGGAGTCGTAGCTCGAGAGAATCTGAGCCAGGGCTAGTGTTGTCGGATATGTTTTGCAATAGCCTTTGGACCTTGGGTCTAGATATAGCTTTAAAGCGGAAAGGGGAGGTAGTAGTTAGTTGGCAGTGGTCAGCACCAGATGCAGATCTCTGGGGTGTGAAGTAAGGCTGAGATGCTGTGGGAGGTGAAGCAAAGGACGAGGTGTACTGAGACAGGTCCGTGAATAATCTGTTAAAGGCATTCGCTATCATGTTCGAGTCGTTGCAATGTACACCATTTAGGATCCTGACACTCAGGCATCCCTTGCAGTTGATATATGCTGCCCACTCTGGGCCACGTGGCATGCGGATGCCAACATGGGTGCAGTCTATGGCCCCAAGCATGCCAGGCAACCGTGCTACCCTGTGAAACTCCTGCATGTTTGCTGTACACTCCACCTGTGTGCTGGGGAAATGGATGTACTCTGCAGTATGTGGCAGCAGTGCATTGAGGAATTCTGTGAGTAGGTGTGATGCGGCTGACTGGGTTATGCCTGTCGTGTCCCCTGTTGGTCTCCGGAAGGTGCCCATGGTGAGCAGGCACAGACAGCAGTGATCTTTGTCTCCACGGACAGCGCATGGCTCCGTCGTATGGGTGTCTGTATCTCCTCACTGCACAGCTCACAGAGCCACCTCAGAATAGCCTGGTTCAGTTGGTACAGGCCCACGATCATGATGTCACTGTACAGCTTGAAGCTGACATGAGCATGGTACAGCCTGTTCTGGGCATACCACCGACATGCCCTTCCACGGCCTTGCCTCCCTGCTGCCTGCCTCCTCACACCCCTCATTACTGCCTCCATCTGGAAGGTGGCACTGGCCATGTCCCTAGTTGGTGTTCTCCCCCTGGGTGGCTGTCTACCTGGTTCCCCCCAGCTGAGTGCTGCTGGTAGTGCCCCTGCACCGGGTGCACCCCCTGACACATCACCACTGTGTGTCCTGCCTCTGCCTCACTGCTCTCCTTCCTCTGTGGCATGCTCAGGCCCTCACACACACACGCACACTCACACTCACTCACACACACACTCACTCGCTCATGCCTCCAGTGCCCCCGTCCACCCCTTGGCCACACCTGCCCCTTGCTTATTTGTGTAGCTCCCTACCGCTCTGTCTCCACACTCCCCCACTATGGCTCATCTGTAGAGCAATCATCCTCCGCTCACTTGCTCCCTTTTCTATTCGCTCATTTCCGCTTTCATGCAACTTCCACTTGCTCCCACTATTGCGCGATGCCTGCCCTTGAATGTCGCTCACTTTCGTCTATTCCAGTGCCGCCCCTGCATGCGCCTTGCTTCACTATTGCGCTGCGGTGCATTGGGTTTTGTACTGCACATCCAATGCCATTGAATATCGTGACTTTGGCGCATAAGTCTCATCTTAAAAGGGTGCACCCCTATTGGCAAGACATGGCTAACTGCTTGGAATATCCCACCCTCAGTATATAAAACTATCATCAACAAACTGGCTGACTACATCACTGCCTACCTACTGCTTTGTACCTTAAGCAGATACTCTTTGAAAAGTGCCTCCTAGTTTACCATTAAGATAATTAATTCCAAATCCCACTTTGGTAGGGCCTCTATTAGTCATGTACTGCCCCAAATATGGAACAAACTACAAAAAACTCTGAAATTAAAGCACAAAATTAGCATAGTAGCTTTCAAAACACTTTACTCTCATCATAACAAGGAATCCTGTGCTTGCTACCCTTGAACACATGATCCCTATCCCAATGGAGCCCCTCAGCTACTCTTGCTTCAGCCTCCTCCTTTGGTTCCTGCTCCCAGCTACTGCCTGGCCCTTTTTCTCCCCTTCCCCTTTCATGCCTCCTTTTCTTTCACCACCTGTCCTTCCCTAGTATTGCACCTGCACTCCCCCATGCACTGTCTTTGTGGTCTACAGTAGTTCCCCTCTAAATGTATCATATCTTATGAGTTGCTTCTATCCCCTATCCACTGCTCTCTCTAATATATGCCCTACTCCTCCTTCTCATCCTGCCTTCTTCCTTCTCCCCTAGTCAACCCCCCCCCCCATCTTTTCTCCCTGGGTTTCATTTAGTTACCTCCTTATTTGCCCCTTTAATCCTACTAAGACTTGTTGAACTCATCTGCACTATTGCTGTTTGTACCTTTTCACTCTGTATCTTTTGATGTATTTAACCTGTACTCCCTTATGATTGTTATTGCCTGTTGTTGATTTGCCAGTGAATTGGAACCACCATGTATTTTCTTGTTATCATGTATTTGTTGCACCCAGGTCCACCTCGAACATGTGCTTGCTCAACGGTGATTGCCTGGCTAAATAAAGATTTTGATTGATTGATTGTAAACTATATTCAGAGAACTGCATCTTTAGTCATATCTGCATTCATGAAATACTCAGAGACTGCTACTTCTTAGCTGTAAAAGAAACAACTAAACAAACAAGAGTGCAGGTAGATGGATATGATGTAAGGAAGGATTAACCCATGACAGGTATGGATTAGAGAGCATTAATCTATGCCTGGGGGGTGTTGGAGTCATGAGATGAAGCTGAGTGACTTCAACCACCCAGGCGTGGATTAATGCTCAGTAAACACATACCCTGGAGTGGGTTAATCCTCTTATAACATGGGTAATGTTATATTCAGGGCCCCTGGTGTTCTGCGGCAGAATTTTCTGATTTCTGCAGCAGGGCTCCTTGACTTCTGCGGCAGCATTTTCTGATTTCTGCGGCATTATTTATTCATTTCTCTGGCAGAATGCAGTCCTGTCATTGGCTAAATATGATGTGATGTCATCAATGACATCATATGCTGAGCATAGAGGAGGGGCTTCAGGATAAACGAGGTAGGAAAGAAAGCCTGACACTATGGAAAAACAGTGTATTTATATGAAAATTCACCAAAAACAATGAATTCTGCGGCACTATATATATTCTGTGGCATGATGAAAATTCTGCAGCAAATTCCATAACCGCAGAACCGCAGAATTCCAGGGGCCTTGGTTATATTAGAGTTTTACCTACAAAATGGTAAAATTAAGCCATGAACATGTAACTGTGGGTACATCAGAGATTAATCAATGGTCAGGTGACCTGTTTGGATGAATCAGAAGACATCATTTTCAGAACCCATTTTATAAAATCTGTTACAGCTTCAAGGTAAGGTGGGGGGAACGAGGGGCATGAGGGGCCCAGACCCCCAAATAAACACTTGGATTCCTTGCCTGATGTCTGTTCACTGGCATGTGTACAGTATGTCGCCAATTTGCTTTTCGACGATATACACTCACCATAACAGCGATCGCTGTTTTGTGATCGCTATAATGACATGGAACCCTGTCGAACTATCCTCCTCCACACTGCCTTTTCTAGATATCAAATTGCCAAATGCAGAACACTGGTCTGAAGACATTGGTTAATTACAAACCCACTGACTCACACAGATTTCTCCTCCGCTGCTCCTTCCATCCCAAACATGTTAAAAATTGTTTGCCATATTTTCAGTCTCTTAGACTTCGCAGGTTATGCTGTGAAGATGATGATTTGGTGAGCAGGCTCAAATAATGCACATTTTTCTTTTATTAGCAGGGGATACCCAGAAAGTACAGTGGACAGAGCACTCTCCTGGGTCAGTAATATGCCTCGTAACCTTGACCCTCCCGGTAGGGATACTCTCACACAACAACAGTGAAACAGTGATGCATCCCACTAGTGATTCCCTTTCATTCTAATACACCTTTTCTTCACAAGATCATCACTATGAACTTCCCTATTCTGCAAACTGACTATAATTTCAAAGCTTCCTTTACAAAGCCACCAATTGCCTCCTCCCACTGACCACCCAACCTGTGGAATCTCCTGGTATGAAGCAGCCTACATACTCCTAACAATTCCTCCCTTCCAGGTACCAAAGCCTCCAACAAAACGTGTTGTTATACCTGCAAATTTATTTCTATTGTCACTGAAATTCAAGGTCCCACAGGTGTTTTTCACATCACAAAGGAGTTCTCATGCACGTCCACTAATGTGATATATTGTATTCTTTACCTCGGAGAAACTCACAGATGCCTGACTGACCAGTTCAGGGAACATTATAGGGCAGTCAGGAATATACTGATAAACCCCTTGTAGATGACTTTACCTCCAGGGATCATAATGTCAATGATCTTTCTCTTTGTGTACTTCAGCAGAGTTTCCAGGATGCTGACCAAAGAAAAAACATGGAAAACAAGCTGATCATTCACCTAGGCTCACAGCAGTTATCTGGTTTAAATGACAGACTTTTTTTCTAGTAACATCTATCAACCACCTTGCTTTATCACCATAGTCTATCTTTTTTATTGCTTGCATGTGTGCATGGTATGTTTGCATTTGTGGGAATGCCTGGACACACTTCCATCTGGTGTGTATGTGTGTATGGAGTGGCTATACTCAGATGGGCATTCCAGCTATATGCGCACACCTATTTTCATTTTCTCCCAGCATCTCTATCTCTGTCTCCTTCCACTACATTTGTCACCTTTCAGCCTTCTTACTGTGCCCTGTTAATTAGTCCCCACTTGAGGACTTTTCCATTTATTTACTCTTACTATGCTTTTTCATACCCATCACTTTTTTATTTTACAAATCTTTGCTTACTTTGCCTATTATCACTTTTTCTCCTGCAGCATCCTCCTATTTTATATATATATATATACACACACACACACACACATATATATATATAGTAGTGGCACAGTAGTACCACTATAGTTAGGGTTGAGTACCCCATTTAAGGTTAAATTTGAAATTTTGCAGCTTAATAACTTTGCCACAATATGGTGGATTGGCATGCATGGTCTGGTATCATAGATCTCCCGGACCTGCTAAGTTTCGTTACGATCAGACGTACAGTTGCAGAGCTACAGAGTGCTGAAAAATGCACAAATTATGCATTTTTGCTCATTCTTTGCTCACGCCCTACAGGTTGCATGGTTTGCACAACCAGTCTGAAACCTTCAGGGAACATGCAGCCAGGGTCCCCAATGTGCCTTTGAAAGATTTTGTGAAAAAAGATTAAATGGTTCAAAAGTTATTCAAAACACAAATTTCCCATTATATTCAATGGGAAAAGTTAAAATATACAAAAATGTCGCAAATGCACTTTTTACTTTCTCAAATGACCCTTATAGTGTCACAAATTGGCCATCTTGTTTTCAATTCAATTTAGGCAGTGTCAGTGGCTCAGTATGTAGCACACTCACCTCTGAGGCCGGGAGATCAGAGGGCTGTGGGTTCAGTTCCCACATCTGGCACTTGGGTTAATTTCCCAGTACTGACACTGTAGTGCAGCATGAGAGGGGTGCTGCACTTCTGAGGTGCCGTCTTTCGGATGAGACGTTAAACCGAGGTCCATCTTCCTGGATTGGTGGTAGTTCAGGTGGATGTTAAAGATCCCATGGCACTTATTGAAAAGATTAAGGGAATTTCCCCGGTGTCCTGGCCAAATTTCCCTCATTCGATAAAAATACCACCAACAGCTTAATCTGGTTCAAGGTCAGTTGGCATTCATCTGTATCCCCCTCCCCCGGGTTGTGCCTGAAAATAGGCAGGATTTGTCTAGTGCACTTACCCGGTCAACAAAAGCTAAATAAATAAAATTGGTGGTCACAGAAATTCTTGGCATTTAAATTTGGGACTCTCTAGGGACAGAATTATTGTTGTGTTCACCTAGTTAAGCCCTGAGGATGCTAGCCATGTCTCTTCTGGGGGGGTAAAACACCCCAGAAATATGATTTTAAAATTTTGTAAAAAGTATTGTCACAAAGTACTTTTGCATATGCAACACTTTCGTGATTTCATTTGTGAAAGTGTTGTGATTTGTGAAAGTACTTTGCCGCACTATGGCCAAAACAATAGTGAATCTTTGCCACCTCGCTTCAAAAGAACGGTTTGGTCTTTTGGGCTGAAATTTGGAAGGAAGAAAGCCAAGATCCCACAGATGTGCTTTTTGGTGGCTTGGTAACAAAATATTAGAGGGCTGAAAAGTTACTGCACTCCAACTTTGAAGATTTTTTCCATAAGCTGACATTACCGTGTTCGCCGTGCCTTTCAGGGACCATATCTCGAAAACTCTTCAAGACACAGACTTTTCGTCAGAAGAATACTTAGTCCCCCACTAGGGGGCTAAGTACAAAACTAGCCTAGAAAGTCATAAATAAGATGAGATTTAAATTTTTTTTCTGCTTCATACGTTTATTGAGATATAAGCAATTTAGTATTCCAAGTGCTCATTTTCTGCTTCAAGGGCCATTATTATGCCTACATTCTTTGTATTCACTATGTTTCTGAATGCACCTGTTTGGGAAACAAAAGGGTGTGCGTTTGCATTACTGTTACCATTAGCATTTCTGCCTGCATTTTGGTAATGCTTTGCGTTAGCGTTTCTGTTTACAGCAGCATGTAAGTTACCCTTTGAGTTTGCATTTGCACTTGCATTTGTGTTACTGTTACCCTTTACATTTCTGTTACTGTTTTTGTTTGTGTTTACTTTTGTGTGTGTGTGTGCGTTACCATTTGCGTTTGCATACGTGCTTGCGTTTGTGTTTCCGTTTGCGTTTGTGTTATCTTTGGAGTCATCGTTGGTGTTACCGTAAGCGTTTGCATTTCCAATTGCATTACCATAACCGTGTGCATTACTATTTGTGTTTGTATATGCACTTGTGTTTTGCGTTTCTGTTTGCGTTACTGTTTTCTTTGGCATCATTGTTGGTGTTACCATAACTGTTTGCATTTCCAATTACAATACCGTTACTGTTTGCATGTTCATTACTGTTTGCTTTCTGTTGCCCTTAGCGTTTGCATTTTTGGTAGCATTTCCATTGTTGAGTGCATTACTGTTACCTTCTGCATTGTCATTGCTGTTACCGTTTCGCTTTTGTTTGTGTTTGTGTTAGCGTTTGCATTTTTGTTACCGTTTGCGTTTCCATTGCCATTAGCATTTGTGTTGCTGTTTTCGTTACCATTTCTGTTTTCATTTATGTTTGCATTTGTGTTTCTCTTACCGTTTGTGTTATCATTTCTGTTTGCATCACCATGTATGTTACTGTTTGCGCTTGCACTTGCATTACTGTTGCTATTTTCTTTTACCTCACTGTTTCCATCACCGTTTGCATTAACGTTAACGTTTGTGTTTTCACGTTTGTGTAGTGCAGTGCAAAACATTATATTTTTGCTATTTTTCTGCACTGTCTTCCGCAATGCATAGTGCAGCTAGTGTGTGGTTGATTGGTCCACAACTTGGCACATAGAAATACCTTTCTTCAAGGAACATGCCAGTTTTTGTGTAGTGATTAAATGTTGTTGTGTTCCAGAGTTATTGCCATTTGAAGTTACCCCACTTCACAGTTACTGATTTTTCAGCCACCAGGTCCACCATTTTAGCACATTTCGGGCGCGATTTCCACCATTTTGTGGTGGAAGACTTCTTAAAAGTGCAGAAACATAACAATTGAATATCTCTGGAATGGTTTGGTCTTTTCACGTAAAATTTGTAGGGTGTTAAGTGGATGTCCTGGGGATGTGAATGATGCTGTTTACATGTTGGAAAAATAATTCACTATGGAGATACTGTGTGACGCATTTAATGTGTTGTGCATAGCATTCTGCATGGTGCTACTGGCTTGAAATATATAGTGTAGGTAGCCCTAGTGGTATGGAGGTGCCTTGCAGTGGTTTGCTGTGTAAATCATTAACAGGTGTGGAATTATGCTACTCCAACAAATGAAAATTTGGTTCATTACACTTCAATAACTTCTGAACTGTGTGTTCAATTTGCCTGGCATTTGTAATGTACATATATTTATAATACATCTTTATCTGTGACAATTTTCAGATCACTGGCACTTATGGTTGCTGAACTGTGCATGTTATGTTGTTTGCTCATGGTGCTGTATGACCGTTGAATGGATGTATGCACAATTCTGGACACACAGTTTGCTATGGTACATGTCTTCTTTTAACAATTTTTGGTTCTGTCGGATATATGGTTCTTGTGTAGTGAGGTGGCAAAAATGTTATTTGCAGCACTCCTGCACAGTTTCCTAGTGCAGCCAGTGTGTGGTTTATTGATCTGACACTTGCCATGTATAAATAACTATGTTCAAGGAAAATGCCAGTATTTGTTTGGTGAAAAAATGTTGTTCCGTTCCAGAGTTATTTCCATTTGATGTTGGCTCCCCTAGCAGTTACAGATTTTTTTGGCCACCAGTTCTGGACACACGATGTGCTATGGTACATGTCTTCTTTTAACAATTTTTGGTTCCATTGGATATATGGTTCTTGTGTGGCAAACTGGCAAAAATGCTATTTTCGGCACTCCTGTGCAGTTTTCCCAGTGTGACACTGCGCAGGTGTTGAACAGATTCAGATAACATTTGTTATACATGTGGTGGCATGGTACATGTCTTCATTTACCAATTTTCATTTCAGTCGGTCATACAGTTTTTGTACAGCAAATTGACAAAAATTCACATGGTGAGAGCATGGGGCCCTTTCCCACCACCACATTCCATTCACTATTTATAGTGCACATTCTCAAAAAGAGGGGACATTCATGGCAAAAAACTCCATTTAATGCATTAGTTAGGGTTGTTCCACAGTGACAAACATGAGGAAATTTGGTGTTAGTGTTGCCATCCCTTGCACCCCACGCCCACTACTTCCGACCAACAGACATCTGGTGTGCATTGGCGTCCTAATCACCCACCCCATTCTCCTACATTGCATCTCCTCAGCTTATTTACACAAGGAATGGGGAGAGTTAGGACCAATGACCCCAACGCACACCCTGATGCCTGTTGGTGGGGACTGGTGGTGTGGGTAAGGGTGGCAACCCTAACACTGAATTTCCTCACTTTGTCACTGTGAAACAGTCCTAACTGATGCACTAAATGGAGTTTTTTTCCATGCAATATATATATATATATATATATTTGTTTTGACATCAGAGTACACAATTGACATGGAAAGGAAAATAGGAGGGTGTGTAACAGAGATTAGAGCAACAAGTTTGATACACAAAGCAGACCTGGGTTTGATTACCAAAGCCTGCAATTGTATACTATGTGACCCTGAGAGAGTCATTTAATCTCCCTATGCTCCTGGGTCACTCCTGCAAATGCACCTTGTGCCCAGCGGACCCTACTTGGTTATCAAAAAGTAAAAAAATAAAAATAACAATTTAAAAATGATTTCCCATCACTTTTAAAGTCTTTTCTGACACAACAAATGGCTTTGGAGAAGGAGCAATATACTCATCAGTCATAAAAATGTGGTGGAGCCAGGGATGGATTTGGAGGTGTGGTTTAGTTTTTCACCTCATCCAAATATGGTAATCCTACACTTTAACAATGATTCTATCATTATGTGCTGGATCTTAGACATGTTTTATGTGTTGACTGTTTTTTATAAGTGTCTTATATGTACTGTTCTGCTTTTGTCTGTTTATTTAAAATGCTCAAAAAAACTTTAGAAATAGCAGATGTTTTGTTTTCAGATCACACACTGACACAGCACCTTGTTTTTTGTTCTTACATTTAAGTGATTGTTATCTATTATCCAAAAACAATTAATGACACTACAATAAAGAAAGGTCACGAAGGTTAGGTACAGAGAAAGGAGGAGACATGAGACTGTGAGTAGTTAGGGAAAGCTCAGGGAGATTAGTACAGAAGAAGAAGAAAAAGTATTTGGAGGCTATGAACAAGGAGGGTAAGTAACAGATCATACAGTAAGGAAGTGTTGGGCTTTAAATCTGGGTCTTCAGCTTCATGACTGCACTCTACCAGTTTACATTGCCTTCCTAAAATATCAAAAAGTCTTGGTGCTGTATATGACAAATGATGTAAGCACTTGCACATAGTGGAGGGTTATAACTGTACTATGGCACTAAAATAAGCAGAGACTTAACCTGTATACAACGATATTACTGGTTCATTTTTTTCAAAATCAAGAGCAACTTGGAACAGATTTAAATAAGTCATTAATAACATAAGCAGTAAACCAAAAAGAGGTCCTATGTGATTGAGACCACTGTTATACCAGTGAAGGTCTGTATTTTATTAGGCCTATTCAATAATTCAATCTGTTGCAAGCAAATAATGGGCTATACTTAGAATTATAGTCACTCACTATTAGAAATGGCAAAGGGTCAATATTTGTTTTGAGCATTCATCTTCCTACGTACTTACTTCATAGCAATCCTAATTGGTTGTGCATAATTGGTTGGGTGATTTTGTGTGAACTCAATGTTTGTACTTTAGTTGATAAAGTTGACATTTCGTTGTCAATGTCATAGATCTTTTCTATGAGTCATGAAAAATGTTACCTATGTTTCCTACCAATACCAACAGAATAATAATGTATTTGGTGTTTAGCTTCTGCATTTTGTCTGCCTGAATAGAATCAATCAATCAATCAATATTTTATTCATCAAAGTATGAATGGGATACTCAGTTGAGCAGAGGTTTTCTTCAATAAGGTCCTGGCATAGTGCGCAAAATACAATTGTAACATGGACATGAACATACATAGGCAATGCTTACAACATGCAAAGGTAGTATCAACATTTTTATCACACTCTAAGCTTGAGGAACTCACCAAATTTCTTTAACTGAATGTACTGAAACACATTTAAGCATTTGCCAGTTGCACTGAGAACAATGGACTGGCTGTTTGTACATATTTTAAAGCAATATTTCTCAAAACATTAATGAGAAGACAATCTGTGTTAATAGTATCAATTAAACACTGCACACAAAATCACTTTTGTAAATCATTAGCCATGGCAGATGCAGTTATTTTCAGGGCAGCATGTGAATAATGTCAGTGTCAGTGGCTCAGTAGGTAGCACACTCGCCTCTGAGGCTGGGAGATCAGAGGGCTGTCGGTTCAGTTCCCACATCTGGCACTTGGGTTAATATCCCAATACTGACACTGTAGTGCAGCATGAGGGGGGTGCTGCATTTCTGAGGTACCATCTTTTAGATGAGACATTAAACTGAGGTCCCATCTGCCTGGATTTGTGGTAGTTCAGGTAGATGCTAAAGATCCTATGGCACTTGTCGAAAAAGAGTAAGGGAATTTTTATTCAAAACTTCAAACAAAGTATACAACTGTGCATTACATCATACAAAAATCAGAATGAAAGAAATCAAAACCAGAAATAAGTATTACATCATACATGAACTTCAAACATAAATAATGCATATTGTAACAAACCCCTTCCCATCCCCACTAAAGGAGTAGGAGAATTTTTAGTAGAACTTCAACAACAAATAAATACTAAATACAAACAGTTTTAATGCACACAAAATCATAATCAAAGCATACTGCAAAGTAAATCAAAAGAGTATTACAGTCATACCCTGACTAATTGTAATGTTTAATAATAATACATATCTCCAAAAGTGAACTCAGGAAACTAAAATAAACTGAAACCTCCTCACTCCCCACCACCACCACCACCACCAAAGAGCATGGGGAGTTTAGTATCCCTGGAAAGAAATTACATCCATATTCATGGTACTACACACTGGATCATAATACAAAAAAACATAAATAAATATGACGTCAAATGGAAACCCTACCATAGAAAAAAACATCTATATAACCCCAAACCATTTAGCTAAGGCTAAACGTACCACCAACCCCCCCTCCACTAAAATAGTAGGGGAATAATTGTTTGGACCCTGAAAGCCAAAATAGTATTTCTTCATATGAACCTAAAAGGAGAAAGTAAGACATAGTTGAATATCACTTCCTAAATACTGGAAACATACCCTTCTAATAGAGGAGGGGTACCACACATAATGAAATGGATAAAAATCCTAACCAGTCTATTGAAGCCCAGCGTGATTGAAATATGCTGTGTGGAACTACATTAGAGTCTTGGGCGCTCTGCTGTTTAATTGAATTCTCCACCATGTGAAATAATTAATCAGATGTTGAATTGTCAACCTATGACGCACATACCAGATATAGAATTTAAGACAGAACAAAAATAGCCACAGAGCTGCTTTATCGTGTTTTGTCCACAGAAAAGGTAGGATACCTAAACAAAGTCTTTCTAATGTTATATTATAAAAGGGTGAAGAGGGCCACCATCTCCTCAAGGTTTGCCAAAAACCCTGCACAAAGGGATAATCTAAAAATAGGTGTTCCATAGTTTCTACCATCATAGAACATGTCTCTCTAGGGCAGTACCATTCTGTCATTTGTTTGTGCTTCAGGTTCCCCTCACATTCAATTTCCCATGAAGGGAAAGCCACAGGACATTTCACATATAGTGTGGGATTCTTGGTGAAACCAACATTTTACCCATGAGAAGTTTATCATGCAGGGGATACATATCGAAGTGGGCCGTCTCCTGAAAAAAGTTTTGGATAATAAAACCAAATAACTCTTTTCTCCCCTGATTCCGTACATGCTCTTTTGCTGGGCCCCATAGTTTTATTTTCCCAAAGCATATCTTATAAATCTTAGGAAGATGCTGAAGGGATTGTTGTCGTGGGATACCCGTGTGTGTTGGCCAACTCCGAAAGATATTGCCGAGGGAATCTAATACCCAGGGCATCCATAATTTATCACTGTGTGTTAATAAAGGTCTTAAATTTGCATAGACGAACATCATAAAAAAAAACCCACTATGGGTTGTACTATCTTCAAGCCACTGTATTGCTTGTCTCTCAATAGGAGGCAATGCTTAACAGGGTTAAGCCTGCTGCCCCATATGCAAGAAAAAAGCAACTATACATCTTAGTCTCCAAGCTAGGGGGAAGGCAAAAAACAGTGCTTATATATAAGAACCCAGATAACAAGAAGGTTTTAAGCAATTGTACTCTCTTTAACTTAGACAGCCTCCATTTGTTCCATGTTTCCACCTTATCAACTGCAACCTGTAATTGGGCTTCCCAATTCAGAAGAGCTAGGTCCCTTGTACCAAATAATATATCTAAAATAGTGCATGTTGTCCTAACAACTGGTATACCTATAAGATGTGTATCCTGAATAACCTCGCCCCTTATGGGGATACACTGAGATTTTAAAAAATTAATGCAAGCACCTGTCTGCTTTGATAATTCCTGAAGTACCCATTCTAACTTGTGGGCCAAAGGTAAATCTTCTAGTGTAAAACACAGATCATCCACATATGCAGTACATTTTATCTCTGTATCAGTACTTGAAAAGGACACTCCCTGTATACCCATATTGTCCTGCACCCTACGTATTAAGGAATCTAAAGAGAATAAATATAATAATGAGCTCAAGGGGCAACCTTGTCTAACCCCACATCTCACTCCACCTTTGGAGCCCAACAACCCATTGCAATATGTCAGGGCAGAGGCCCTAGCATAACAGTGCTTTACCCATGTTACAAAAACTTTAGAGATCCCATATTTTCCCAGGCAGTCCCAAAGGTACTCATGATTTACCTTATCAAAAGCCCTAGCTTGGTCAAGGGTGATGAGGACCCCCGTGAGTTCCCATGTAGCCCCTCTGCAATATTTCTTGAAGCAAAATGAGTCCATCAGATATTTTCCTATCTGGTATAGAGCACATTTGTGAAGGTTGAATTAACAAATCAGCACTGAGCATCAGACAGCTATTTAATAATTTTGTTAAAAGTTTAAAGTCAGCATTAAGTAGGGTTATTGGGCACCAGTTATTGAGGTCCGACCTAGCTCCTTTTTGAACATAAACAGGACCAAGCCTTCTGACATACTTTCTGGGAGAATTCCTGAATCTAGTACTTCTTGCAATAGTGCTGTAAATTCCTGCAATAATACTGAAAAAATGACTTTATACAGTTCATATGGGATCCCATCCTTTCCAGGGGCTTTGCCAGTTTTTGACTGTGCATAAACCGACAAGACCTCCTGATGTGTAACATGCTCCACTAACATGTCTTGGATCTCAGGAGAAACTTGCAGAAGTCTGCACTGATCCAACCAAAGTCTGTACTAGGTTCAGAAACTGGGAGGGCAAATAAAGTATCACTGTGCTCATCCAGTGCCTTGAGGATATCATCTTTGGATGTACATAACTTCCCCTCTGCATCCCTTATTATGTCCATATGTTTCTGAAGTCTCTGTTGGGCACAGAAATGGTATGGATTCATAAAATCATTCTTTCCCTGTGACCCAAACATTCTCTCCTGTTCAAGAGACTTTAATCTATTATATTGTGCATCATTCGGGTGTTTCCTCACTTTTTCCAGGGCAGGAAGCACAGCTTTATTGCCCAATGCTGCCTGAGACAGCAGATCTTGGAATTCCTCTCTGTGTTTCTGACAGATGTTAGTCTTGTGTTTCCCATTTATTTTACCTATTATTTGAAAGTAATGTTTAATCTCTTTCTTAATATCCTCCTACCAGTCTCTATACTGTACGTATTATACAAGCATAAAACCGATTTTCGAGCTTTGAGTAAAGCCACCAGACCTTCTGCCACTGTTGGAAGGGTTAATAATTCTAAATTTAGTCTCCATTACCCTGGGCCATGGTGCATTTTCTTATGACTTGCATGGTAATGTGTATCACTGCGTGGTCTGAGGGGGCTACCGGTTGCGTTTTAGTATCTACTACCTCTAAAGAGTCAGATAGAAACCAAAAATCTATTCTGGTCGGTTTGTTACTGTGAAAAAAGTTTTTTGGGGGGTTCCCCGGATAATGCTAACACATCTATCAAGCCAGTTTGGTATAATAAATCATTGAAACAGTTAGCATCACAATATATTTTACTAGTTTTCATTCCATGATCCATCTTATACCTACTACAATTAAAATCCCCTTCCAAAAACACATATTTCGATGTAAATAAAAATGGCTGTATATCCCTAAACACATCAATCCTTGCTGATTTTGTTTGTGGTGCATATAAGTTAATGAATCAACATTGTAAACCACACAAAATTATGTCTAACAGCAATACTTTGCCCAGATAAATATCTACTAAATTTACTAGATGGGTAGTAGGGTTGTTAATGCAAATCCACACCCCACTGCACAATTCCTCCCCTATGGACCAGTATGCCACACCGCATCTCTATCCTGTTGAGGCCAGTTCCATATCAGCTTCCGTGTGTAACCTGGTATCCTGTAAAAATACCACATCTTAATCTCCCTCCTCAAATAAAGAATAAATCAAGAGTCTCTTTCTATCAGACTGAATACTCTTCACATTTAATGATGCCACCATATTGTGATAAAACCCAGCCATAAACAGTAAAACAGACCACCCACCAGTAAGCATTATCTAACTAGTCCCAAAACTCCAAACCCTGTCTTCATTTCTTTTTCACTCATTTCCTCAAACCCAATTGAGACTTTTTCTTTTTTCCTAAATCAGAGACTTCTTCAATTAGCTGCCCATCCAAGGCTCCTTCTGGTTGGAATGATTGTACTGAGGCAGAGTCTGATTCAGTTCCTGCATCCTCCTGTAAGATCGAATAAGAGTTATGCAAGGGGAGATTGGATACATGCCCTGATATTTTCCCTGAATTCTTAAGCCTCAAACTCCTGCGCCTGTTTGTGACCACAGTATACACCTCTTCAGGTGGAAGAGGAGGGGGCATAGAGACAGAGGTCTTAGACTGTCCTTCAGATGATGTACAGGGTCCTATTGCCACATAATCCTCCTTGGGTACCCTTGTCTCCCGAAGGTCCAGAGATCCCCCAATGTCAGGTCTCTTTTCTTGAATTATAGGAGGTGTTTCCACTAGTTGCTCGGGGGCTCTGATGCTGGGCTGCCTTAATGGCTGTGTTAATGTAGAAATCTTGGATACAAAAATCCTCACTAGCTTTATTGTGTGCTGCCCATGGGCAATCTGTAAAAGCATGGTTTTCATCACAAAAGGAGCACTTAGGGAGGTGGTGACAATCCATCATCAGATGTTCCAACTCCCCACATTGTACACATTTAACTGTATCACAGGTTCTGCTAAGGTGTCTGCCAGAACCGCATTTATAACAGTGCCGAGGTTGGCCAGGATAAAAGATAAAACCTTTGTCATGTCCCAAATAAAATCAACTGAGGAGATGTTGCAGCCCCTCCTCAGTTTGTGTTAGATTTACTTTGTACCTCCAGCCCCATTCCAGAAACCCTCCAAATCAAAGATGGGCTCTGGGTTGCCTTGAATTTTGCACTTCTTCTCCAGCCAATAGGAGATATCTTCCACGTTCACCCCTTCATTCCTGAACAGGACAGTTATAACTTTAAAAGATTGTTTCGTAAGGGGTATAGCTTGAAAGTGAGACCATGCCGGGTTAGTTTTCAACAGTGCATACTTCATCCAGAATCTGTTTAGCAGATCTGGAGATCGAAAACTAATATCTTAGGTGTTATCCCCTGGAGTGTGAATTAAGGCATATACCTCATATGGGGAGAGTCCTAACATGTGTTTAATTAAAACCCTCCCAACATAAAATCAGTCAGGCATGTTGTTAATGGGGCCCAAAAACCTGAACCTGACAGCATTTCTGCATTTTGCCAAGAACACAGGCTTATGGAATAGACTAGCAAATGTAGGTACAGTCTCTGTCAAAGTAGGATGCTCAACCTCTGGAAGTGGATCCAAGGTCTGGACTGAGTTTTGTACTATGTCACCCCACACACACACACACACCAGCAACTTCTAGGGCCTCTTCCTGCAAAGGGTTGTCAATAGGAGAATATGATATAGAACTAACCTGCTCTGCAGAAGCTTGCAGTGAATCAAGCTGGGTAGAATCATTCATCATGGGGACAGCTACATGCAAGTTATGCTGTGATTCCTGATTGGAGCATGAGTTCTGCTTCTCTGGTACAATCAAGGGCATAGCCTCAACCCCATTAGTAATTTGAGGGCTACTGCCTTCCTCTCTTGTGTTTCCCACCCCAGATACCCCTGGCAGAGGTATTTTGGGGTCTGCAGCCCACTCGCCTGTATTGATTTGTATCCAGCCTGCATTCTCTAGGGCTGATTTGGGGGACCACACCTGCTGAGAATTGCCAGCCTGTAGAATCATGGTCTGAGAAAAGCAGCCTTCTGATGCCAAAGGTTGGGCGTTGGATGCAATAAACAACTTTGACACAGTACCTGAGATTGCTTTGGGGCAATCGACCTCTGGCCTCTTCCATTTCTTTAATTATTCTGCTACTTCCCTCTGGGCTCATTTAACATCATAGGCCGCTTTTTCCAAAAGACGTTGCTTTTGTTGTAGATGATTCCATTCCTCTACTGCTGTATCCACTAGTGAGCCTACTGTCGAAACCTACCCCTACGGGCTGTTTAAAGCTGTCAGGTTCAGAAACTTCCATTGAAAGAACCAGTAAAGCCTCTTGATGTCTCCTGTTTACCGGTGAAAATGGCACCACCGGACGTCCATCCAGCACGCGAGGGGGTCAGTGCACTTTGCTGGCCACCTCTAGGGTACATCCCAGCCACATCATTCCCCTCACTGTGGTCATATTACTGCAAGCAAGGGGTCTTCCTTCCTCCTCCACTATCTGGCTTCATCTGACTGGGCTCACACACACTCTCTCGGCTCCACAGCGCCACCTACTGAAAAGAGTAGGTGAATTTCCCCAGTGTCCTGGCCAAATTTCTCCCATTCACTAAAAGAAAATACCACCAACAGCTTAATCTGGTTCAATTTCAGTTGCTTACCATCTGTATTCCTCCCTCCCTCCCCCCGTCGCCCCTGATAAAGGGACTTCTAGGCCCAGTGGGCTCACCGGGTCAACAAAATTCAATAAATAAATAAATATACCTTGGTATTACTTTTAAAGTCATGTTTTCAGGAATGCATGAAAAAAGGGAAAGTATAACAGAAGTAGTATGATAATACAAGGAAATGTTTTCACGTGATTGTCAGTTGCCCATGTCAGACTGTATTGGTTAAATACATACAGAAATAAGAAAAACAGGTGCATGAAAATAGCCTAAATGTATTACTAAACATAGAAACATAAAAGTTGATGGCAGAAGGAGACCACTAGGTCCATTTAGTCTGCCCATTTGTTTTAGACCTATTTTGACACTCTAGTTGTGCTTTGTAGTCAGGGCTCCCTTGTGTCTATCCCATGCATTCTTGAATCCCCACACAGTGTTGACCCCCACAACCTCCTGGGGCAGGCTTTTCCAAGCATCTACCACTCTTTCTGTGAAGAAAAACTTCCTGGTGTTGGTAGAGAACCTTCCTCCTTGCAGCCTGAGGTCATGTCCCCTGGTCCTGGAGCTCTTCTTGAGGTGAAAAAGTTCCCGTGCCTGTACCTCGTTTATGCCTTTTATGTACTTGAATGTTTTAATCATGTCCCCTCTCTCTCTTCTCTGTCCAGGGAGTACCTATTCAGTTCCCTAAGTTTTTCCTTGTAGGACATGTACTGCAGACCCTGAATCATTTTTGTTGCCTTTCTCTGTACTGTTTCCACCTGGTCAATGTCCTTCCTGAGGTGAGGCCTGCAGAGTTGGACTCCATATTCCAGGTGAGGCCTGACCAACGATCCATACACTGGTAGCACCACCTCTCTCTTCCTGCTTATGATTCCCCTCCCAATGCAGCTCAGCATTCTGTTGGTCTTCATTGTTGCCTTCTCACACTGCTTACTAACCTTCAAGTCATCTGAGATTATGATTCCCAGATCTTGTTCTTGGTTTGAGGCTGCCAGTTTTTTGCCTCCTAGGTAATACTCCTTTCTTGGATATTTCTTTCCTATGTGCATGACCTTGCACTTTTTGGCATGAAATCTCAGCTGCCACACTGTAGACCATTCTTCTAGTTTCTTGAGGTCAGCTTCCATCTTGCTCACTCCTTCCGGGGTGTCCACCCTGCTACATATCTTGGTGTCATCTGAGAACTGACACACCTTCTCTTCCAGTCCATCAGTGATGTTTGCTATAAAAACATTGAAGAGCACAGGCCCTAGCACTGAACTCTGGGGTACCCTGCTGGTCACCCTGCCTTCCATCGATTGTGCTCCATTAACCTGTACCCTCTGGATTCTGCCTTGTAGCCAGATTTGTACTCATCTGACTACTTCTGAACCAACCCCTGTGTGGCTAAGCTTCTTTATTTCTTTATTAGAATATTGGAATTACAATCCTTTGAGTCATAGACTCATTTTCAAAGGCTCCTCGTTGGATGACAAACACAGACATGACAGTAATACAGCAAAGACAATGTTACATAACTGGTTGGACGGTAGATGTACAAACATTATTAAACAATATAATACGTTGATGCATACCTACTGTATACAGAGTGTTAGCTAAGCAGTTAGATAAATCCTTTGCAGTGCTAAGCAGTTACAGACATCCTTTGCGGTGGAGTAGTACAGGCATTACAGTACATTTGTGCACACCTATACAGAGTATTAATTTTATTGGTTACATACATTCTTTGCAAAGCAGTGGTGTAGGCTTAGACACAGTGATAGCAAAGCAGAATGACCAGCCTTCTGTGTGGAACTGAGTCGAAGGCATTCCTAAAGTCTAGGTAGACCACTTTCACCACCCCACCATCTTTCACTATTTTTGTAGCGTAGTCAAAAAACTCAAGCAGATTTGTCTGGCATGACCTACCTGCTGTGAAACTGTGCTGTTTAGGGTCTTGTCGGCAGCTAGTTTTGAGGAATGCTATGATCCTCTGATTGAGTAGTGTCTCCATTAGTTTCCCTACTATAGATGAGAGTCAGTAATTACTAGCCTCTTCGCAACTGCCTGATTTGTGAAGTGAAACCACTATTTCATTTTTCCAATCTTCGGGTACCACACCACTCTTCAAGAATTTCGTGACTAGAAGCGCCAGAGGGGCTGCTAATTTTCCTCTCAGTTTCTTAAGGATTCTGGGGTGCATCTCGTCTGGTTGCATGGCTTTGTCTGCTTTTAGTTTATTTAGCACCTCCCATACTTCGGCTTCTGTAAAGGGACTCCTGTCTACCCCTGGTCCTGGGGTGCTGTGTTTTTTCAGGGCTGGGACATCCCCTGGGTCCTCTTTGGTAAACACAGAGCAGAAGTATTTGTTGAGGATTTTGGCTTTCTCTGGATTATGTTTGGTGCATTTCCCTTCTTCAGTAGCAGTCTTTACTATCCCCCTTTTGTCTTCCTACAACACCTTGTGTATCTAAAAAATGGTTTGTCTCCTCTCTTTGCCCCTTCTGCTATCTTTTCCTCTAACTGGACTTTTGCCTTTCTAATTTGTTTGTTTGACTCTCTCATTTTTTCCTTGTACGACTCCCAGTCTTTCTCAGTTTTGATTTCCTGATGTATGCTGTACGCCTTCTTTTTTTCTTTGACTGTGGTAGCCACTTCCTTAGAAAACCATAGAGGATTTCTTTTTCTTTTTGCTTTGCTGACCCATCTGGCACATTTTTGTACCAGATGAGTCATAGACATTTCTGTCTTAAACATATCAGGGTGAAGAAAAACACAATGGTACTAAATTCCACATCAATCAATTGCCTGCTACTAAACTGAAGAGTTGGCAGGATATTTGTGCTAATGAGAATTTAGGGAAAAATATGTTTTTTTCAGTACTGAGTGCTTTATTTTAAACGGCAATACTTGCTATTAAAATATATTTTGTATTAGTCTATATGTCAGACAAGTCTTGTGACTAACAGAGTCTTAATTATTATTGCTTGCTTCCAATCTTCCTTGTTTTTTTTACATACTTTCTCTGACAATTCTGCACAAACCCTTGCCAGAAGCATTGTGCTGGAATCAAGGTGAAAATGGGTGATAACATTCTCTCACTGGTTACTTTTTCTGCTGTTACTGAAATACACCACCTCTTGCTTTTCATGCTAAGCGTTCATAGGTGTAAGCAATGTAAATAAAGGGAAGGAACAGGAAATACCATAGTATAGAGAGCTAACATACAGCAGTTTCTGTGGATCCACACAACATTATGTATTTGTTATTTTTTTTTCACCAGGTCATTGCACCAGGCAAATAACTGTCTAATTTCCACCATGAACCAAACAGAAATCCTAGCACAGTACAAATAATAAATACAAATACATTCAGATAGGGTGGAATCAGAGGTAATGATATACGTGGGACTGTCAAGTACAAGACTTGTTAAAAACAGGTCAGAGCATGAGACCTAACTATAATAAATGTAATACAAATCAATGCAAACAATAATTAGAAAACAGTAAAAATCATAAAAGAAAAATTAGAACTTTTAGTCGGCTGGGCAAATTTACCTGTTTACTATCACTACTGCATTACAGTCACACTGGAAAGAAACCATTTTACCTAACAGTAGGAATGATAAATTAAGCAATAAGGAACAGCAGCGTGTGGGTCATTGTGGGATTTCCCCATGACTTGTGTGATATGGCACGAGCAAATGCCAAGTAACTTAAACCAAAACCAGAACTGGATAAATCCTGCAATGATCCAAACCTGGGGAACATTAATGTGATTATAAAATAAATCCCAATTTAAAAAAGCTAGAAAGAAGAAAAATATAATTTTATTCAAAGAAGAAAAATTATTTAACAGAATGCATGAACAATGCAGGATTCCTGACAGTGGGTCATATTAATGCTTGCCCATGGGTTCCAGTAAATACTAGATAATCAGATTGAAGTACGTAATTTAACCATTTTGTGATTCTGCTCTTTAACTAACTAAGAAGTCAGAGTTTGTTTCATCACAATGATGCATACCACACCCATTGTTGCATCAACATCTTTGAGGCAGTATGAGTCAACCTTCACAAAGAAATGGTAGTTTACTCACCTGGTAAAGGTGATTGTGTTACTGTATATCCATGGCACCTCCGCTCCATTACCTTAGGGTTATGTACGCCTGATAGGCTGCTGATGCACATGTGACCTAAGTTTCAGATTTCAGTCTTCCACCAAGCCCCTTCCCCTCCTGGGTATCTTCAGTTTCGATGCTTCCATAGCTGTAAAATAAATGGTTATGTATATTCACAGACAGTATTCATAATCTCAGAAATGCGGTTAGTTGCTAAGACTACTTTATTCTGTTACCATAATACATGTTTGTAATGCTTGTACATCCTGTGCCACTTTAATTTTAAATGTTACTGGTTGCTTTATCATGCTTCCTCGGGTGGGATGAGGTGCCATGGATATACAGTAACACAATCACCTTTACCAGGTGAGTAAACTACCATTGTGTTGTCTGTATATCCATGGCTCCTCTGATCCATTACCTTAGGGTGATTCAAAAGCAGTGCCTTAGTAATATGGGAGGGTAGAGCATGATGTGCTATTGTATTTTTATCGTGTACCAGTGTTTATGAGTCTCTTAAATGTCCTTCATTGTGACTGTCATTAGGACTTTATGTCCAAAGTAATTCTTGGTTGTAATATCTGTGTCCAATATATAGTGTTTTGTGAAAGTATGTATAGTGGACCAGATTACCGCTGCACATATCTCCTGTGCTGTAGCTGTGTTTCTCTCTGCCCAAGATGTCACTACCGTCCTGGTTGAGTGTGCTTTTATACCCATGGGTGGTACCTTGTGTTTCACCTTGTAAGCTTCCATTATGGCTTTCTTTATCCAAGTAGCGATAGTGCTCCTTGCCGCTGGTAGGCCTTTTCTGTTACCTGATGATATGATGAACAGCCTCTCTGAATGTCTGAGTGGTGCTGTCCTTTCAATGTACACTTGTAGTGTTCTTTTGATGTCGAATTTGTGAAGGGTCCTGGTCCGCTCATCGTCCAGCTCTGCGAAAAAGGTCAGGAGCTTGATGATCTGGCCTGTGTGGAACGTGGTATTGACCTTTGGGATGAATGATGGAACTGTCCTTGGTATGGCACCCTGATCCATAAATGTGGTGAAAAGTTCCTTGCAGGACAGAGCTGTTAATTCTCCGACTCTGCGGGCGGAGCACACCGCTACCAGTAGAGCCCTTTTTAGACCTAACCAGTACAGTCCAATGTTTAAGATTGGTTCGAAGGGAGACTCTGTCAAGGCAATTAGTACTAAGGTGAGGTGCCGGGAGGAATGGTAGTTTTTAGTCTGGGGCGCAGGTTGCCTGCTGTCTTGAGGAAACGGATAAGTCTGGGTGAGATCCCGGAGAGGTTTCTCCTATGGGTTCTGTTGCTGCGCTTATTGCTGACACCTGTACTCTCAGTGTCATGGGTGCTAGCCCTTTGTCTATGCCCTGTTGCAAATATATCAGTATGTTGGATAGTGATGGTGAATGAGGGCAGATGTTCCTCAACTTGCACCAGGATGTAAATATTGACCATTGTCTGAAATAGGTCGAAGTGGTGGAACTTCGACGTGATTGTATCAGGGTGTCTATAACTGAGTCATGGTAGCCTGCCTTTAGCAGTCTCTCCCTTTCAGGAGCCAGGCCATGAGTCTGAGGTTATCTGGATTGGGGTGAATGACTGGGCCTTGAATCAGAATGTTTGGATGGGTTGGCAGAGTCATCTTGTCCATGGCCATGGCTATGATTGTTGCAAACCATGATCTCCTCGGCCAGCAGGGAGTTATCAGTATTGTGATTCTCTGAGACTGCCAAATTTTCGCTAACACCTGTGTTATCAGAGGTAGTGGTGGGAACACATAGGCATAGTCATGAGTCCATGGGATTGATAGTGCATCCACCCCCATTGATAGTGGCTCCTTGAACCAGGAGTAGAACTTGTGAGAATGAGAGCTCTTGCTGGTCACCATAAGAGCCATGGCTATTGTGCCCCAGTTGTCCTGAATGGATTGGAATACTTGCGGGTGAAGTTGCCACTCACCTAGGTTTATCTGCTTGTGATTCAGCCAGTCTGCTGTCATGTTCAGCTTGCCTGCCAGGTGGATGGCTGTGATGTGTTTGAGATTCTGTTGTGCCCAGGGCAGAATGTAATTTGCTTCTCATTGGAGAGCTGGGCTCTTGGTGCCTCCTTGTTTCGTTATGTATGCCACTGTCGCCCTGTTGTCCAAACATATCAGCAAGGATTTCTGTGTAATTTGTGACCTGAAGGCCAACAATGCATTGTACACTGCTTTCCTTTCCAACACATTGATTGACAGCATTTTCTCTCTGATTGACCATTGACCCTGGGCTGATCTGTAGCCCACAGATGCCCCCATCCTCACATGCTGGCGTCTGTTTCAATGGTGGCTTCCTGTGAAATTTCCAGAGGCTGTCCCCTGGATAAGTTTTTCAGACTTGTCCACCACTGCAGTAATGCCCTGACTCTGTCCGTCATTTTTATTTTCTGTTGCATGTTCTGTTGCAATGGGGACCCGTACTGCAGTAGTAACATTTGTAGTGGTCTCATGTTCCAGCTCACCCAGGGAATGAGGTCTATGCATGAGGACATGCATCCCAGAAGTTGAGAGACCTGGGCCATGTTCAGCTCATTGGTGCTTAGTAACTGATTTGTCAGTGTTATGATGTTGTCCATTCGAATTTGCGTTGGTCTCACCAGTCCTGTTTGCATGTCTATCCTTGCCCCCAGGTGCTGTATGCATTGGGATGGGTTTAGGCAGCTCTTTTCTGTATTTATCACCCAACCATGCTCCTCAAATACCTGTACCATTCTTGAGGTTGCTCTCTGTGAATCTTTGTAGGATCTTGTCCTGATGGGCCAATCATCCGGGTAGGGAATGATGTGTAATCCCTCCTCTCAAAGTTTTGCCGCTAATCATCGAGACCTTTGTGAACACTCTTGGGGCTGATGCTAGTCCGAATGGGAGTGTCTTGTACTGGTAATGTTGGCCCAGAATCTTAAATCTGAGGTACTTTCTGTGTGCAGGTCACATGGGAATGTGTAGGTAGGTATCCTTGAGATCTATGAAGGTCAGGAAGTCTCCCCTCCAATTGACCTGATTGTTGATTTTATGGTCTCCATCTTGTACCTTTTTGTGGTTATGAACCTGTATACGTACTTAAGGTTTAGAACTGGTCAAAAGTGTCCTGTTTTCTTTGGAATCAGGAAGAATATTGAGTAAATTCCTATTCCGAGTTCACTCTGTTGAACTTTTTGTATGGCTTTCGTCTTGAGCAATGTTTGCAAGCAGTTCTGAATGTGACTTGTGTGGCATTTTTTCTTTGATACTGGAGATACTACCAATCTGTTTTCATGCAGTGTGTGCCAGAATTCTAGTGCATACCCCCTTCTACTACCTTGTTTACCCTTCTGTCCGAGATTGTTCCTCTCCATGTTTGATAGAATTGTTGAAGTCTCCCCCTATTGGTGGGGTGTGCCTTTTGGGTGGCTGGATTAAGGCGACTCGAGTTTGTGGTTTCAAGTTGTAGTCATTGATTGGATCTTCTGGTAGGTCTGCCTCTCTGGGTAGAAAATCTTCCTCTAAAGGAGGTTCCCCTTACCCTGTAGGGGGTACTCCCTTTGTTTTAGTAATTGTACCTGTTCTGGGTTGTGCTTCTCTTGTCACGAAAGGAGTTGTGATGCCTTTGATCTGAGTGGTTCTGAAAGGACTGGGTTCTCCATCTGTTGGACGGTAGATACCCCACGTCCTTGTTGCCCTTTAAGTCTGTTCCACGGTTTCTGCATCGTAGGAATTCTTGAAGGCCATCACCAAAGACTCTATCCCCTTTAAATGGCAACTTAAACAGTCTGGTCTTTGACTTATTGTCTGCATTCCACAGTTTTAGCCATAGATTTCTTCATGCTTTATGTGCCACTGCTGCTGTCCTGGTGCTCATTTTGAGCACATCCATGGACATGTTCCCAATATAGCTGGCCACTTGTAGAGCCTGTTCAAGGAGTACAGCTTCTTGTGACTTGTGCATGAAGGACTTGGCGATCTCATCCAACCACCTAATTTGGGCTCTTGCTGCATATATTGCAGTCATGGCTGTTCTGACCGACTGACCGGTCATCTCATGCATTTTCTTTAGTAGATCCTCTACTTTTTTTTCCACTGGGTCCTTTAGTGTGGCTGTACCCTCTGCTGGGAGAACCGTCCTTCTGTTGAGTTCCACTATCTTAGGGTCAATCTTTGGTGCCATGCACCATGATTTCAGTTTGTCTTCCTGCAAGGGGTACAGCTTGTCTAGAAATCTCTTCTCTGGTAGTCTCACCTGATCTGCTGCCTCCCACTCTCTTGTGATTATGTCCTATATTGTAGGACATACGGGGAAGAAATGTTCGATTTTGGGAGGTGGCTGGAGCTTTGGGTCCAGTTCGCTATCCGGTGCTGGTGGTGGTTGTTTGAACCCTAACGGGTTTCATATTGAGAGGACCAGGTCTGTGACATTCTCCGATGTGAAGAGCCTTGAGGCAATTGACGGTGCTTCCTGAGTTGGTGGTCCTGTAGAGCTTTCCAAATCTGAATCATGCATCGAGTCCCAATCGCTATCTTGGTGCGAAAGAGTGTCTTTGACCCTATCCTCTTCCATCTCGTCCCTTGGATTGTTACCAATTTCCTCCATGTCTCCTGCGGGGGATATACCCCTTGTCTGGTTGGTGTTAGATCTCCCTGTGGTAATTGGTGTGGTTGGTGTGGAAGAGGTCCCTGAGAGTGGTCTTGGATTGGAGAAGCTGGACATGCGCTCCAACACTTGGAGCATGAAATTCTGCTGGCTCTCCATCATGGCCATAGTAGCCTTTTGTAGTGCTACTGTGGCCGGGTCGATGTGCCACTGGCTACAATTGCTTGCTTTGCTGTGCATATAGGCATCCCTAAAAGTACCCTGGTTGTCCATCTCACAAGCAGGGCACAGTGGGCCCTTCTGCTTGGGCAATAGAGGCACCTCATATGATTGGCATTCCCTTCCTGCTGACATCTATAAGACAGCAAGCGAAGGTGTGTTTAGATTAAAATCCCTTGTAAGCTTTCTCTTATTTAGTTATTTATTATTATTTGGTCTTCCCTTGTTTTTATTCTTTCCCATAATTGTGAATATATATATATATATATATATATATATATATATATATATACACATATATATATGTGTGTATATATATATATATATATATATATACCACTATATCTATATATCTATATATATATATATATATATATATACCAATAATCTGTCAGATCCCCCCACTGAAGCAGGAAACTCTGTTGTTTTCCGCATGGAATGTTTACTCTGTTGCTGTTGGGTCTGGCCCTTTAAGTGGCCTTTCACATTGCACAACTCCATCCTTGTGCATTTTAACATTATCCATCCCTGTAAGAATGATGGCAGTGCTCTGTTCTAGTGTTGCTTAGCCCTGTGCACTCAGTCATGAAATAACTTGCTACCGCGCATGTACGAGCATGTCTACTGCTTGCCCCTTGGTATATTGTGGCACCATTTCCTACCGCGCATGCGTGAGAGTTATATGGAGCATGTACGGCTATTTTATGTTTTGCCCCTCTATAAGACGGGCGACAAGGGCAAAGAGAAAGCCATAGGGTTTCAGATGTACTCGGCGCGATGCCTGGGGGAGCCTACAGAGCATGCACAGCACAGCAGATGGCTGAAGGAGATGGAGGAAGAAACAACAACAGGCCACCATGTTCTTCCACCCCAGGGTACTGCCAGGCCCATGGTCACAGCACTCACAAAAAATCAACAAGACAGGTTAGTTTTCTACTACAGGTTCCTCCGATTCATAGCGAGAGCCGGCGCTCATGTCCAGTGAGTGGGATGGGGGGGAGACAAATTCCTTTTGCTTGATAGGAGCCCCACTTATGCCAGCTGAATGAGGGTACAGGCACAGATAACCATCACCTCACTCGTGGAGACGCTGGGCATTTATTCCCTTTCAGTCCGTCAGTCTGCCACTAAGGGGAACATTGGAAATACACACGGCATCTTATAAAAATATATATCTGGGGTTCTTTTTTTTTTTTTTTTGTGCCTCCCTCTCCTGCAGCTGCTGATCAGGAGCTGCAGGGAGAACCTCCAGATATCCTAGCTCATGAGGGAGGAGTCCTAATGGCAGCATGTTTAAAAAACAAAGCTGGCTTTCCTGTTTGATTCAAGTAATATGCCTGATATCTTTCTGTACATTCCCAAACTAGCACTACGCTTGGTGATGCAATGCAAATAAAGAAACAATATAATCTGCTGCTCTGCTCACTATGCTATGTTAAATAAATAGGCTTCTTTTCATAAAGGTATATATATAATTTTTTTTTTATATAGCATTCTATTTTGCTAGCTCTCTGTAAATCTTAGCTCTACTGTCTGTGCCATAAGCTTAAATCTGGTAATTACCTTTTCCTTGTTGTTGAACTGGAGCTTGGTACAGTGATGCAGCCTCTTATCAGATGCACAAGTTAAAACTGAAGACACCCAGGAGGGGAAGGGGCTTGGTGGCAGACCAAAATCTGAAACTTAGGCCACATGTGCATCAGCAGCCTATTAGGCATACATAACCCTAAGGTAATGGATCGGAGGTGCCATGGATATACAGACAACACAACAGACAATTTCAAGCAGGTTTGATGACAAGTGCATACATGTGTGACTTTTTAGATGGTTTATGTGAATGATCAATGTAATCTGGAATGTTCCATTGCCTGCCTCTTATACTTTAACCTAGCTCATGCTTTTAAACAGGGTGTAAACCCCTATTCATTTTTTTTCTAGTGAAACCTTCTAAATAAAAAAACTTAGAATAACAGGACTACTTTGTGCTTGTGAGACACAGAACTGTGGCTGTAAAGTGCTTGCTCTTTTGTTATATTTGTTTAAAAGATGTATACTTATTTTCTTCATTTCAAGTGGTATCCTTTTCTTCCTAAAGAGGATGAAATGTCTATATCAAGGATTACAACATTTATTCTGAACATTTGTACTGCTAATTTAATACTTTTATTTGTAGTTTGCTTGTGCTTGAGTGGTTGGACTGTTAAAGCATCAGTATTTGTTAGACGACTAACATTTTCATCATATTTTATAAATTAAAAGATGCATTTCTGATATGCTTAGATTTATCACAAGTGTATTTTTAATTTCCTCAGATATTTTTCAATTAGCTTTTAATACTTATTTTTTTTTAATTATTGACTAAGATAATTTTTTAACACACATCTCTTCCATTAAGGTTACTTTATGACTGTACAAACTAGATTCAATCTGTGAATTTGTTTGGATGGTGCCAGCACACATTTCTGATGGTAAGCAATGTCACAGCACATCAAGATGTTGACCTTATTCATGGTGGGTGAGGCATGTGATCAGGAACATTTGTAATCACCAAAACTATGTACATCAGTTCAGAACACCATGAAACATTCCTGTGGCACTTTTCCACAATACGGTTTCTGGGCAGATTGCCCAGCTGTGCTGTGCATTCATAGTCAAGGATGCCACTATCTTCACATTCCCCACATTCGCACACACTTTCAGCCTAGACTGGTAGCAGTCTTGTTATACTAGAGTGTCATGCCATGACTCATTAAAATGTTCCCACTTGCATCAGTTTGTAAAATGTCTTTGACTAGTTCAGTTTACCTGGTATGGGTCTGGTCCTGGTGCCAATTTCAATTTAGAGCAGAATAAGAAAGAAGGTATTCTGGGTATTGTAGTTCTTATGAATGGAGAAACAACAATGAATCATGGGACAGATAATCTTATTTTACAGGGTTTCAGCTGCAGAAGTGAACTGTCCCATTGCAGTCTGGTTTGCTCCTGGTGCAGTCCCACTCTAAAGAAAAAAAACGAAGAAGTATGAAGTGATTCTCAAGGCAAACCACTACATGTGGAAAACAGGTGCAAGTCGGCAGTGGTGATCAGCACTCTAGCCAACCTCCTTATTTTTATTCACAGAATAGACCCCTAGGAAAAAAGAAAAGTGCTATGAAAGACAGACTAAGAGACATCAATTGTTCTAATTTATGAATGCTATACTCTTCTTAATCTACTGTAACTCTTCCAGAAAAAAAGTGATTGTGTCATTTGAATATGCCAGACTCATCATAAAACCAAAATACATGACAGGTACTATTGTATATAAAAAGTTCAAATTAGATTTTGTTTTCATCTTATTTACAAATAAACAAAAGCTTTAAATTAATAATATTATTTCTAAACTAATCCAAGTACTAGACAACAGTCTGCCATCACAACATTGCCACCCAGAGGGATGCCATAGCATAGTCATTATTTTTCATTGGCAAACATTTCCAGTCACAAAGGTGTTCAAGAACCAGATTAAATATTTATTCTCCATTCATGTTCTTGTCTCATTAATCATTATTTAGTAGGAATTACAGTTTAATGGCATGGCACCTATAATTGTAACTGATATGATGACATTTCATTTTGGTTGCACAAGCATTCTTCTCTGATGCACTCAGTATGCAGTCATCAAAAGGGATAGTTCCAAAGCCTTTGCAAAGGCCTCCTTTCTTTGTTCAATAAAGCTTTGGAGTGCTCTTTCAAAATGTCAGGATTCAACCAGCAAAGTAATCAGTGGAACAGTGATCATTCGCCATTCAGCGCAGCCAGCCTACATGCAGAATTTCTGTGGTTTACATCTGTAGCCCTGTTCTCATGGAAGGTCTGGTGTTGAAGAAATTCCAGACCAATTAGTTCAGCAATTGAAAATGCTGTGTTCAGACAGCAAATTTTTTATAAAGCAAGTTAAACCCGCTTGGTCTGTAGGCTGGACTGGATGTCTCCGTTATAGAGAAAGGACCTTCCCTGCTGTGAACAAACAATAGCTGACCCTGTTTCAGTGAGAACATGTACAGATTAACATTTTGGCCTGCAAGTGCTGTGACATTGTAGTGGGCATGGGCTTAGAAAAGGCTGTATACCTTACAAAAATTTTTTTAGGTTAAACATTTGTTTTAGGAATGTGATCACAATATAAATTATATTCTGAAAGGTATAGTAGTTAAACTTACTGATTTTTACCTTATCTATTATGTTTGAAGGCTTGTATTTGTTTCTGCTGCTGGCCATATATGTGTATACATATATAATTGTTTTGTTCCGGTAAACCTTGCCCAGGTCCACCTTACAAGTTAATTCTTCTCAATAGTGTTTCACCTGGCTAAATAAAGATTGATTGAATGATTGACTAGCCAGGTTTAATAGTGTAATTGGCTACTACCCAGATCTTACTGATAAAAATGGTGGAATGTAATTTGTAAACAATGTAGGTATATTACAGTATATAAAGCATGACTCCTTTTCAATACAAGGCATATATACATATTTCAGGAGAAGAAAAACACAAGTGGCAAACATGTATTTGTTATTCTTTGGTAACCAGGTAAAGCCTGCTAGGCACCAGTGCCTGTTTTCAGGGGCAACCTATGAGCACAGGAGAGGTTAAGTGATTTGTTCAGAGTTACACAGGATGCAAGTGAAGGTTGTAGAAATCAAACCCAGGTCTGCTGGATGTACCAAGCTCATTTCACAGCTTGCTACCATAACCTGTAGGCTATACTGCCAGCCCTAATATATATATCTGCTAAATAATTTATTATTCAGCAACTCTGAACTTCAGTATATACTGTACTTCCATAAACACAATTTTTCAGTTATTACAATTTACTAGAGAATACCTTTTTTACATCTTCAGGTTTCATTTTTATAGTTTATAACAAATAATGATAGCCTTCTTAAATGTGTATAAAATATGTAACTGTCTTCAACTAGCCTCAAAATGCTTTTGTTAATGACATTGAACTGCTAATCATGACAACAGACAGTGACATCACAAACAGAAATTTGGAGGTCAGTTGCCTGTTTGAAAGGTACAATAAAAAAGCACTACCATTTCTGAAATGTTTAGTAGGCCAATAACAGGAGAAAGTATGCACAAAACAGAAAACACTAAAGTTAAACATTTATTTATTGAATTGTTTCACCAGGAAAGATACACTGAGCAACTTAATGCTCATCTCACGGTTCGTCCTGGGGGAATGAGGAAAGGGAAGAGCTTGAGAATACATACCTACAAGTATTTACAGCAGGTGGATACATACAATTCCAAACAGGTTCAAGGCATTGGATACATAGTTGGCAATTACAACAGGTACATTACATTAATGGCAGTTACAACAGGTACATTACAGTACTGGCAGTTACATCAGAGATGCGTACATACATACAATCAAAGCAGTACAGGGACAATGCATAGGATTCTAGGTAGACAAGAGCATACAGTTACATTACATGAGGTACAGGGGTGATCATGATGGGCCCTATACAATAATGAGCAGAGTGGCTATGTGCTGCATATCTGTGGTGTGTAGCCACTCTGCACCTATTGTGCTCCTCATGTAGGATGTACCTATGGGGGGTGCACAGCCCCAATGCACCTGATCCCCCAGGCCTGTGGACCAGAACATGTCAGGGGCATGCCAGCACTACACACTATTCACTAAAGTGCATAGTGGTGGCCGCATTGGTGTGGAGATGGGCGCAGGTTACAGCAGTGGGGACCCTGCTGTAATCCACTGTGTGCCCCCACTGTCAGCATCCACCGGATGTGGGGGGACCAGGATAGGGCCCTTCATGCTGCTCCTGCCCAATAGGCAGACTGAGAAGGCATGGGCAGAGGGACAAGCAATTGCCCGACACTTCAACAGAGTGGTGGCACTGGGACAGTATTTTGCTGGGTGGATGGGGGGTTCAGTGCCGGGGGGGAAATATTGTGACACTGCCCATCTATGGGGGCTAGGGAGTATGGCCACATTGGGGTTGGGACACAGTGGCTCTTGTGGGACTGTGGGCTGGGGGCAGGTTCCTAATGCTGGGAGTACTTCAGTGCTCCAGGGAGGGCACTGTGAGCCAAGGGCTTGGCCGGTGGGTAGACTGGCCATAGGGGCCATGCCACATGGGTCCAAGTGCCTGCAGTAGGCATACACTACCCTGGACCTGCACTTCACTGTGTGGGGGATCCACTCTTGGACCCAGGGCAGGTATCTAATTGGATGCCCACTCAGGTCCCTGACTCTGCCCCAGCCCCCTGTGGAGTCCTGCACACCAGGGGGGAGAAGCCACGGACAGGTGGGTGCTGTTTGTGAATACTGGCATGTGCACACCTGTCCATGGGTGTGCAACTATGCGGGTGGCATACGTGCATTATCTGTGTACCACAGCCCAAATCATGCATAGCAGTCGACAGTTGTAAATGTCCTAGTTTTAGACATTTATTTTAGTAGCTACTTGCACATTAAACAATGACAGTATAACTGAAAAAAAAATCGAAAGACCGCAGTTGGCTTAAAACAAATCATTGGTACACTGTGAGTTTTGATAATTGCTGCCAGTTAAAGTTCCACTAAACAAGTCCTGCAATCAGAATACTTTTGACACTAAAAACAACTTTTTTATCACCAGAATATAAACTAGTATTAAGCATTTAAATCATAAGCAATTATTTTGCCACTTGGATTCAATAGTCCACCTTTAATTATCACCTATTTGAGTGTCATTTTTAAAGGTATACCGTTAAAATGGCAACTGAATTTTGTTGCTGCAATTAGGGTGCTGTAATAAGTGCAACAATGACAGGGGTGATCTTGATTTTAGAGTGCCCCTCAGTCATGCTGCCCTTTGTGGCTACACAGTTTCTACCCCCTCCGGGACATTCCCATCCCAGAGGAGGTTATATTTAGTTGTGGGGCTGTGGGGGCAAACCCCCTACAAAACAAGGCTATTTCCTGGGATGAGACTTTGTCACTCTGCATCCCGTGAGCTGCAATGACTTGCGCAGAAATGTTGGGTGGCATACTGCCTGTGCCCATATCGGTGTTGGCAAAATGACTGTCACACTGATGTGGGTGAACCACTTTTAAACACTTACAGTATTGTAAAATTTTTTGTAGTTGCTGGTTTCACAAAAGAAAACAGCCATTAGATGAGATGAAAAGGTATATCACAACCTGCAAGTAACTGATAAAAACAAAGGGTGGAGAGGATTCACAAAAAATGTTCTGAATTCACAATGATCTAGGAATTTAGGACCCACAGCTGTAAAGTTATGTAAGATAGGTTCCGAGAAATTTTCAGTCACAAGTTACAAACTTGAAAGTCAAAGCAAAATCAGAATGTTTGCCACTAGCAGGAAGCAGTCACCTCCAGAGTTATGGTGATCCCAGATCCCCCAAACCTTTGATGAAGCATACATGCCATTCTGTAATATGGAAGTACACATCTGTAACTGATAATATCCCATTATAAAGTGATCAGTACAGAATTCTCGTAATTACCTAAACCAGTGCATCAATAACATGAGCTAAAAAAGAAGAAGGGGTGGAAAGCAATAAGGGGAAAGCAGAGGTGTTGAACAATTACATCTGCTCTGTCTTTACTAAAGAAAAGGATGGACCAGAGCCTCAAGGGGAGATAAGGCTGGTAAGGGAGAAAGGGGAATCATGGATGAGGACAGGATAATGGAAGATAGGGTTAGGAAAGGGCTCATGTCCCTAAAGGTAAACAAGTCCATGGCCTAGCCAGATAGCATTCACCCAAGAGTGTTGAGTGAACTGGCAGCTGAACTGGCACATCTGCTGGTGTATCTGTCTAACAGCTTTTTAGATATGGAGGTGGTACAGCAGGAGTGGGGAATCATATATATGGTATTACTACACAAGAGTGGGACCAGGGATGACTCCAAGAACTACAGACTGGTCAGTCTGACCTCCATTGTGAGTAAACTGATGGAAGCTGTTCTGAAAGAAAGACTAGTGAAGTTTCTTGAAACCAATAATCTACAGGATGAGAGATAGCATGGGTTCATGTTATGGAAGTCCTGTCAGACCAGCATGATCAGATTCTTTGACTGGGTAGCGAAGGCAGTGGACAAGGGTCAGGCAGTTGACATTCTATATTTGGATTTCAGCAAGGCCTTCAACTTGGTGCCCCACAAGAAGTTAATCAGGAAGTTGGGACCTAGAGTCAGGAAGCAAATGAACCAGGTGGGTGTCAAATTGGCTAAGTGGTAGTATCCAGATGGTGATGAGTGAAGGAGGGGGGAACTCTCAGATACAAGGGAAGTTGCAAGTGGTATCCTGCAGGGATCCATGCTTGGTCCAGTGCTGTTCAATGTGTTCATTAATGATACTGGTGATTGTATTAAAGGCAAGAGCTGCCTCTCTGTGAATGACACCAAGCTCTGTGGGAGGGTGGATACAGACAACAGGGTGCAGAACCTAAAGGAGGACATGGTGAACCTGGAGAGGTGTTCAGGTATCTGGCAGCTGGGGTTCAATGTGAAGAAATGCAAGGTCATGCAGCTAAGGAGAACTTGCATACTGAGTACAGTATAGAAACATCAACGTCAATGAATCAGAGGTGGAAAAGGACTTGGGAAAAGCCATCACCAATGGCCGTAAACAAGCTATGTAGTGTACAAAGGCAGCAGCCAAGCAAACTGAATACTGAGCTGTTTTGCTAGAGTATTCACAATCAAAAGGGAGGAGGCTATACTACTGATGTGCAGATCATTGTTGAGACCACACATGTAATACTGCATGCAATACTGAAGCCCCTACCAAAAAGAGGATATCAACAAGCTCAAGGCAGTTCAGAAGAGGGCAGTAAAGATGGTTCAGGGACAGCAGGGCACATGAGAACAGTCTGAGAGAACTCAACATGTACTCCCTCAAGGATAGGGGGGAGAAAGAGAGGACAGGATTGAAGTCTTCAAGTACCTGAAAGGTATAAACAAGGTAGATATCAGGGAACTTTTCAGTGTCAATGAAAACAGGACCACAAGGGGTCACTGTTATAAACTTGCTGGGGGAAGGTTCAAGAAGGAGAGCAGGAGATGCTTCTTTAGAGAGCAGGTGGTGTCAGGATGGAATGAACTCACATTTTAAGTCATCACTCAAAAGATGGTGGGGGGTTCAAAAGAGGGTGGGACAGTGTGAAGGGGTGGGTCAGTGTTGGTAGGGAAGGGGGTGGGGCCAACTGTAATTTCTAGATCAGAGGCCCCACAATAGAGTAGACACTATTTACAGCCTTCTTCTGCTGAGTGTAGGACAGTACTATAGACAGGAAAAGGTAAAATTATCAACAAATGATGAAAAGTGTTCCCAAGGTCTCTGGGTCCTACAACCCTGAGTTGGCATTACACCTTCCTATTAAAGAGTGTTTTCTTTTACTAGATGATCTTTTGGTTGGTATGGAGGAACTGTTTCTTCAGGTTTAATGTGTGAGAAGAGTGAAGCAAGGTAAAAATTTAAAAAAATAAAAAAATACCTTTGTCTAAAACAAATATATTCCAAAGTCAGCTCTTTCCATTTGGAGGACCACAAGGAGGTGCAAATGTATGTTGCATATGCTATAAGCTGCTATAATTATTTATTTAATTTGTTAAGCAGGTAGGTACATTAGACAAGAAATATGCCTATTTTCAGTCATGACCTGGGAGGTTACAAAGACAACTGAAATGACAAAAAAAAATAGCAATGCAACAGCACAACAAAAGTGCAGAAGAACAACACAGAGATGCAATAAGTGCCCTATAACATAGTCACAATGAGAAGGCAAGGATCAAATCAGCACAGATGAAGCAGCAATGAGTACAGAGCAAAAGGCATAATATAGCCTAAAATCAATTTCACAGTAAGGTCAGAGATGATAAATACAATAAATGTGACAAGAGATAAACAAAGCATAGAGGCTGTGATCATTACAATGTAGGAGTCATCACTAAAGTGTAGGAATTTACCCCTTTCAGTTTTATTTTTGATTTTTATTTAATAATATATCCCACGCCATCCATCTGCAGCAGTTCTGCATGTAACCCCCTGATAGTTACATTTTTATAAAATGTAGTTTGATGTATGCATCAGTAAGTTTTATGACAGTGAATCTGTAATTATCTAGAGTATGACTATGGCTCCACTGTGTTGGACTGTATGAGTACCTCTGGATTTATAGCCCTAGATGGCAGTAACAGCTCTATGGTACTACACTAGGTACCACTTATAACATTCCCTTTTAAAGCACACAGCAGCTTATAGTGGGCCTTTTCTAATTTCCTAAACCATCTTCATTGACAGCACTATTAATACAGCCTTTATGCTACTATGCAAACAGCTAGTGTCAATTGCAGCACTTACCAGGAGGTAAGAAAGCAATCATGGGTTAAGTGGTTCCCTATTGATTCCCTTATTGGCCGCATATTTCAGCTTTATCTGTTCTTTCACTGTCCTGTTGTTACTGAATATGCTGACATTTAACTTAGCAGGTCCAAATCCATTGACTTCAGCAATAACAGCACCTGTCAACTGAATAGAAATTTCCCTGACATGAAAAACTGACGTGCTGCAAGAGATTGAGCAAATGGCAATGTTAAGTCTCTGTGATCTTGTAACTCACTTTGGAAACCAAAGTCACCAAGCAGGGACCTGATGTGCTCCAAAGATAAGCTGCTTCGGAGTGGAATTCAACACATGATCACAGTCAGAAATGAAAGCGGTATCGGAAGGCCAGCAAAGTTGAAGTGGCCCTTGTCTTCTGGTTTTCTAATACCAGAAGGAAAGACACTGTGAAAAGAAGCACCTGTTAATACAAAAGGCCAAGCAAATGGCTGCAGCCATGAGGAATCAGGATTTTAACCCTTGTAAGGGATGACTGAAGCAATGGAAGAAATGTCACAACATTGGCTTAAATAAGGCCATGGCGAGTGGCTGAATTCCAACATGCTGGGAGCCATATAAACTTTCAGAATGGTCCAGCACTGGTAACGGTGATGCTCAGCAACAATATTAAGTCACAGTTAAAGAGTAGCCACACTCACCAAACCCCAGGGTTCTCAAAAAGGAAAAGACAAGGAATCAGTCCGATTCAACTAGTCCGTTTTATTTTCAGCCATAACGTGCAACCAACAAAAAGAAAGATTGCAGTGCATGCACACTGCCTGCTTATATATTGCCCCCTCTACAGGGTTACCTCAGAGCTAATCAACCTTCATTACACAAGTGTTTAAATACAATTTCATTTATATGTCACATGTTATTTGACCAATGTGAGTTACAACTTCATTAAGTTACAACAATACAACCAGAAGTGCTTTATCACCAGTGTTGATACATCAAATGTGAAAAAAAGAGAAAGACAACCTTATTCATTTTACATAAATTTTGCTTTTAACATTCATTAAAGTCATATTTTATTTGCTTTCAAATGAACTTTATATTTATTCCTCATGTGTCCCAGCTTTCCAGTAGAGGACACCCTGTAAGACATACAGAATAAAAAGATTTATTTAAGACAAGAATAATATTCGATACCACACATATATAATACAGTTCGATATAGTAAATACACAAGATGTCACAGTTTTGATCCAAGAATATATGAACATCCTGGGAGCCAATGCTGGACT
Organism: Neoceratodus forsteri; assembly: GCA_016271365.2. Taxonomy (NCBI): domain Eukaryota; kingdom Metazoa; phylum Chordata; order Ceratodontiformes; family Ceratodontidae; genus Neoceratodus; species Neoceratodus forsteri. The sequence goes on from CM028133.1 coordinate 310,243,391, forward strand.
TGAAGATGTCTTGCCATCATTGCTCCATAGGTATGCACCACATGACATCTTGAATTACAAATAGATAGACAGAGAGATAGATAGATAGATAGATAGATAGATAGATAGATAGATAGATAGATAGATGATAGATAGATAGATAGATATTGAACAGGCGCAGTAGCATCTGTATAAGTGGGGTTAAACAGAATGTTTATGTTAAAACCTGATTTCTGTACCTTAATAATTTCAGTGCTCTTCAGCGAAATTGCATGAAAGTTTGCATGCATGGTCAGAGTGCCAAGGTCTTATATTTCTGGGAGTTTTGTGACAGATGCTCATCTGGATTCTGAGATCCAGTGAGTGTAAAAATTGTAATACATGCACTTTTTGGGTTGCTTTTTTGCTCGCATGTAGAGCAAAAACAGTTTGTAATTTTGCTGCTGAGCATGCTTAGTAGGCTTTTCAGCATAGCTGTTTCATGTTACTTAAGAATGTGTATGTCATGAGAATTTTAGGTAATTAAAAAATGTGACCAAAGAGATAAAAGCTTGTAGCTTAAAAATGTAGACCTGTTGCTGGTTAAAAATGTATATGTTGTGAACCAAGAGTTCTCAGGTTACCAGAAACTGAACAAAAAATGCGGGCTCACAACATGAAAATTTGGATTTAGTGCCACTGAAGAATTTTTATGTTGTGAGCCAATAATTTTTAGGTAGTCAGAAACTGCAACCAAAGAAATACAGGCTTGCAACATAAAAATTTGGACTTGGTACCAAAAACAACTGTAACTCAGAACTCAGCGATTTTTTAAGATTTTTACAACACATGCTCAACAATCGGATTTTTGTTAAGGCCTTTAGATGAACACAGTGGGTGAGAAATGTTACTTCCACCTTACTCAGTATTACTTAGTATGTCAAGGAAGGCATACAGTCCATCGTGATTGTCTTCCACTCCTAGTGGGCATTTTGGTTAGCTCCTGTCCCTTGCCAGTTCAAGTGTTTATCCAGTTTTACTTTAAAAGCATTAAAGCTAGTGGAGTTAACCAATGATTCAGGTAGTGTATTCCAGGCTTCTGCTACCCTTACATTGAAAAAACTAGCCCCTTTTCTTGTTTTGCAATTTGATATAGAGAGTTGCTTATTGTGACTTTTTAAATGAGCTTTTCTGTTTATGAATTGTAAACCACACTGTCTTCTAAGTTTGTTATCGTGGAGTATTTTGTATAGTTGTAGCAAGTAGTCCCGGCTCATCTGTTGGCCAAAATAACTAATTCTGGTTTCTTTAGTCTGGTTTCATAGGTGTAATTTCTTAAATTGGGGATTAACTTGAAATTTATTTTCTACAGTGTGATGATATAAAAGATATTTAAAATGTCAGAATCAAAGTTTGTCACTTCTGTGGAGATCACGGAGGCTTAAAACATGACTTCTAAGAATTGGGCTATAAATATTGAAAAAGAGGATGCGTGTTATGGTAAAATTGTGCTGGTAAACAAGTGATACTGGATTGCAGGATTTGTGTGGGGCCCAAAAGGCCCAACACAAAGATGCATGTAATGCCATGGTAGGGGATTTGCATGGGGACCAAAGTACTTTACACAAATTATGTGTATATGTATAAATATATATATATATGTGTGTATATATATATATATATATATATATATATATATATATAGGCTATACATAAATTCAGCTGTTGTACATCATGCTGTTGTATGGGACTTGTGTAGGACCCAATGGGCCCTATGCAAATTGTACACCCATATAATGCAAACTGATACAACAGGAGTAGAAGAGGTCATATGAGCAGCATCAACCAAATGCATGTATTACTTCAAAAGAAATTAACTTCATTGCAAAAACTGTGTTAGGGCACCAGTTAGGGCTCAAATTAACACCACAAATGTATCTAAATATAGCGTTTAGTGTTTCCAACCTCAAGTCCACGTGCCCCCAGACAGCAAAAGGACATGACTGCACAAGTAATCACAGACAGCGATAATCAGGGGCCAGCACTTTTGCAGCCATGATTACATGTGTAGATTGCATGACATACACACCCATTTTGCAGACAGATCTAGCATTGTAATTTGATTTTTGTAGATCCATACCTGCAACCAGAATTAAGTAGTGTGTGTGTGTGTGTGTGTGTGTGTGTGTGTGTGTGTGTGTGTGTGTGTGTGTGTTGCAATGTGCATGTGTACCTGTGGTTGCAGAAGTGCTTGACCCACATGGGCCTGCATTTCTGCAGCCAGAAGTAGTGTTGCAATTTGAGTATCTTTAATTTTTATCTTCAATCAGAAGTGGGTGTGTATGTCTTGCAATGTATCTGTGGCTGCAGAAGTGATCACTCCTGATGATAGCTGTCTGTGGTTGCTCATGCGGATTTGTCCTTTTGCTGCTGGGGGAAGGGGGGGATTTAGGATTGGAAACCCTAACACCACATTTGCCAACTTTGGGGACATGAAGTTAAACCCTAACAGGTGCATTAACACAGTTTTTTGTAATGAATGTATGTATTAAAGGGGCACGGCCGTGCACCTATAGTTAGGGTTGAGTAGCCTGTTTAATGTTAAACCTCAAATTTTGCACTTTAATAACTTTACAAATGATCAATGGAGTTTCACAAAATTTGGCATGTACTGTCCTGTGGGGTAGATCTTTTGATGTGGCAAGTTTCACTCCAGTCAGATGTCCAGCTTCTGAGATCCAGATAGTGAAAAAACCTTAAAAGTCACCATTTTTTGCAGTTTTTTTCCTCATTGCCTTGTGTCCAGATGGTGTGGAATTTTTTTTATGGTAGATACAGCTTGGGTAACAGAACTGTCATGCATTTATTTGGTGAAAAAATATTAATCTGTTGCAAAGTTATTACATTTTTAATTTCCCACTGTTTTCAATGGGAAGTGCACTCTCCAGAATAGAGGGATAAAGTTTGACAAAGGATTGACCTCATGAAAATGATTCTTTCTCATGAGACCTATTCATTTTTTGTGAGAAAAATCATTTTTTGTGAGCTGCCACCTTGTGTTTCTTTCTTCCACCAACTAAAAACATGGAAATTGCATACAAATGTTATTATTTTAAAACGCAAACACCAGAACCTAGCTAAATGGATCCCATTTAAATAGATTTGAATGTTTGTTTTTCAGAATTATGGCCAGATATTCTTTTTCTGGGCACCCTAAATCCTGGGTGCCCAGCTTAGCGAGAGGAGCGCTTCCCCGTGTTCTCTGTATGAGAACAGCGGATCTTCCTGACTTCTGCAGCTGAATCCAATCACTGTCCCCATTATTTGTTTGTTCCTACCTGGCCAAGACGAACAACATCTACCTGGTCAAGCACTCGGCCCCTAGGAAGCCCTCCTTAAACCAGGAACAAGACAAAAAAAACTACATGTAAAATAGCACCAGCGCAAGTGGCCAAAGTGGAGCAGGGGGATGCACTAGCACAAGTGCTGTTGTGCTAGGTGCAACAACCGTGATATTCAAAAGTGCACATGCAAATGGGGCCATAATGTATGCAAGATGTAAATGGGGCCATTTGCATGTCATTATGGCCCCATTTGCCTGCAGTTGCACCGATCCCTGGTGACTTGCACCTGGCACCCTTCCAGGCTGCAGCCATTGGGGACTGACGCCCCCTGCACAAGCGGAAAAGGGTCCCACTGCCCAATCATGGGCATTTGTGTAAAATAATCATCCCATATCCCTGGTGATCCAGTGGACTGCTCGCAGCCCGATCGCAGGCATATGTATATCAATAATCATCCTATATCCCTGGTGGTCCAGTGAACCGCTCGCAGCCCGATCGCGGGCTTATGTATATCAATAATCATCCTATATCCCTGATGGTCCAGTGGACCGCTCACAGCCTGATCATGGGTATATGTATATGAATAATCGTCCTCTGTCCCTGGTGGTCCAGTAGATCGCTCGCAGCCCAATCGTGGGCATATGTATATCAATAATCGTCCTCTGTCCCTGGTGGTCCAGTGGATTGCTCGTAGCCCGATCGTGGGCATATGTATATCAATAATTGTCCTCTGTCCCTGGTGGTCCAGTGGATTGCTCATAGCCTGATCGCGGGCATATGTATATCAATAATTGTCCTCTATCCCTGGTGGTCCAGTGGACTGCTCGCAGCCCGATCATGAGCATATGTAATAAAAAGAGGTCCAATACCCTGGTGGTCAGCGGTACCCCCTCCCACCACCCCCTGAGCCCCAGCACCCGCTCCCAACAGTCAGCAGCGGGCGGCAGTTCCCCTACCCTCCAGCCGTCATTCACAAATCTGGACTGTGTATACGGTACAGCCTGTACGCCCATTGGCCCATGCTGTGGACCAATGGGTGTACAGCCCTACCATATGCAGTCAGTCTGTGGGCAGTGAGGGCGGCTGGCGGGTGCTGGGGGCTCAGTGGGTGGTGGGGGGGGGAACTGCTGGACCACCAGGGATATTGGACCTCTCTTTTATTACATAGCCTGTGATCAGGCTGGGAGCAGTCCACTGGACCACCAGGGATATAGGATGATTATTTTGCACATATGCCCACAATCGGGTTGCGAGCAGTCCACTGGACCACCAGGGATATGGGACTATTACTTATAACAAATGCCCATGATTGGGCATGGGGGACACAACCACGAGGGTGCCACCGGAGCTTGGGTGGCCACCCAGAGGTAGCAGCTGCCGTGTTGCACCCTGCAATATGGCAGCTCACCAGTGGGTGGCCAGCTGTTGCTTTTTTTTTTTGGCTCACCTGTGTGCAGACAGGTTCCTGGGCCGAATATTGGGATATGCGGAGTATGCATGGGCACGCCCCCCATCTGTGCCTCATACATTACTGAAGTGCTCCAGCACATCAGGATTTGTGTCAGGCTCAATCCCACTTTGAATATCATGCCGGGCACATCAGTGGGTTGTGCATGGTGCAACTGTGTTGTGCAATGTTCAACCCTTCTGAATATCCCACCCATTGTGTGTAATTAAAGCATTTACCCCAGCAGCTAGTGCTTTGTGATCCTGTGCTGATCAGCTGAGTCCAGGGTCAAGCTCAGTGAGCCAGCTGGATGGGCAGAGGCTGGGAGGTGGTGCTGTCATGCAGCACCACCATCCCTGGGAAGGGAAAGTGTGGGGTTACTCACATGGGCCCAGGTACAATATGGTGAAGAGAAATCTTCTTTTGGCATATGACTCTGCACCTCTGTACTCGTGGTTGCTAGAGGATCCTGCACTTAAGCAGAAAGTTGGACTCTTTGACCTGTGTGTCCATATCTGTAGCAACAAAGAAGAGCAGAACTCAGAGGGACCTGCACTTCTGCAGCCTGCCAGACAGCCCCAACAACCCTTGGCATTCATTACCACACTAAAGCCCTGCACTTCTGCAGGCAGATAGACTGTTTCCTTAGTGCATGGCCTGGAGGGTCCTGCACTTCTGCATCTGTTCACATATGTCCCAAAGGGGTCTGCATCAATGAAGATGTAATTCCACTATATCAAAAAGAAAGAAAATGCTATACAAAAAACTGCATTAATGCACCAGTTAGGGTTCAACTTAATGTAACAAAAGTTCAGAAATGTGGCATTTGGGTTTCCAGTACTAACTTCCCACCCACCAAGCAGTGAAAGGACAAGACCACACAAGCAACCACAGGCAGACATCATCAGGTAAGTCAAACAACAAACAACTGCTTCCAATTAACATAAATACAGAAGCACAGTTGTGCTACCTTTCTGGATTTGTATCTGTGGCTGCATAAGCACAGGCCCCTCTGGGGACTGTGCTTATGCAGCCACACCTCTGTGTGTATGTCATACATTGTGCATGAGTATGGGTGGCTGCTGAAGCATAGGCCTCACGGGGGCCTTATGGTTCTGCAGACAAAAGACCCCATGGGGCCTGCAGCTCTGCAGCCAGAGGTACTCATGCATACTGTACGAGGTACATCACTAGATCGCATAATTCAGTAGTTCATGGTTTTCTACATACAGCTACATCACTGAACAACTGCTACTCACTTGAACAATTTCTAGATCAACTGCTAAACCATGGTAACCACATTGCAACATTACTTCTGGCTGCATAAATCCAGGTCCTAAGGGGCCTGACCTTCTGGAGCCAGAAGTTGGTGTGTATGCCTGGCCCCCATTGCTGAAGAGGTGCAGCCCCTCAGGGGCCTGTACTTCTGCAGACAGAAGTACTGTTGCAATTTAAGTATCATGGATTGTGTGGCACCTGTGCTTCTACAGCGAGAGCTTATTGTGCATATTTTACTCCTGTTGCTGCAGTAGTGATGATCCATCAATTGTGTGTATGTCTTATAGGGTGTATGAGTACCTGAGGCTTTGCAGATGAAAGGACTCCAGACAGCAAGGAGAACCAGGGATAAAGGACAACCAAGGAAGGGGCTGGAGTAGAACAGCGAAACAGTCTAGGAAGGTCAAATCATGGAAAACCATGTGTGCAAATGCCAGGAGCCTTAGCAACCCAATGCCGGACTTCTCAGGGACAAAGATCATTTGCCTATCGTGCCCCCAGCTGGCTAAATGCCCTCAGCACTCATATTACTGCCTCCACCTCTCTAGGTATTTTCAAATCAAGGCTTTTCTCTCACCTTGCTGCCTCCAGCTCCTGTGACTGCCCTGATTAAACCTCCTATTTTCTCACTACCCACCCTGTCCCGTTATTTGACAAAGACATGTTTGGGAAACCTTTCTCCTGCTATTGTCTGCTCTCCACACCTTTCACTTACCCTCTCTGTTCTGGACTTTTTCCTATTTGTTTCTCCTAATCTGGCATGACCTCTTTCTTGTAATAATAATGTGATTATTGATATCTCATGTCCTTTTGCACAAATGATTTGATATGTATTTGTAAATGTTTTCTTGCTCTTGACACAACAAAAATTGTTGTGTTATCTATGTAACCTTTTGTACTGTACCTAATTGACGTGGAACCTTTGTAAAAGAGCCTCTGGCTCAAAGGTAGTAATTCCTAGAACAATAAACTAAACTAAACAACAAGATGGAAGATCTGGAGGCTGTCATGATGCAGTCAGACCTGGACATTGTGGCCATCACTGAAACCTGGTGTAATGATAACCACGACTGGGAGATGGCCATACCTGGCTACAACATATTCAGAAGAGACAGAGCAGGCAGGAAGGGAGGAGGAGTGGCACTGTATGTGAAAAATGACATAAGGGCCACAGAGATCCAGGAGGAACAAATGGGGAGAGATGCTGTGGGTTAAGCTGGAAAGGAAAATGGGGCCAGCATCCGCACAGGTGTGGTCTATAGACCACCAGCCCAGGAGGAAGAAACAGATAGGGAGTTGATGCTAGCCATCCAAAGGATGGCAGACAAGGGTGAGGTAGTACTGGTTGGAGACTTCAATATTCCAGATGTGGACTGGAGCATCCCAGCAGCAGCATAAACTAGGAGCAGATTTATCCTGGACTCCCTTCAGGGTGCCTTCCTCAAGCAACTGGTCATGGAACCAACTCAGCAGAAGGCAATACTGGACCTTGTGCTCACAAACAGGGACAGTGTGATGGGGGTAACAGTGGGGGAGCAGCTGGGGAACAGTGATCACCAGTCATTGTGGTTTGAAATCACAGAAAGAGCAGAACCAAACCACACAAAAACACGATCCTGGATTTTAGGGGCAGACTTTGGGAAAATGGGGAGATACTTGAAAGAGGCATTAAGGGAATGGGACAGGAATCTGGGGTTGAGGAACAGTGGGCAGTATTTAAAATGGGATTACAAGAACAACAGAATTATGCATTAAGCAGGTTAGCAAAAGGAAAGGAAGAGGAGACCATTATGGTTTTCCAAAGAGGTGGAAAGAAAGTGAAAGCCAAAAAGATTGCATTCAGGCAATACAAAAAGACACAGGCAGAAGGGATAGGGAGAAGTACCAGGAGAAGCAAAGGAGGCAGGAGGTCAGTAAGGGAAGCCAAGCTCAGACAGAAGAACACATTGCAAAATCAGTGGGTAGAGGGAACAAAACCTTTACAGGTACATAAGTGAAAAAGAAAGACAAAGGGAGGGATAGTGAGACTGAAGGGAAGGATGGGGCTTGAGGATGACAACAGTAAAGCTGACATATTGAACAGGTCTTTCTGCTCAGTCTTTACTGAGGAAGAGGAGGGTAATGGGTCTGAAGGGAGTACAAGGGGTGAGAATGATGCAGAAATGGACACAAGTCCCTTTACACGAGAAAGGGTCCTGAAGGAACTGGAAGCAATAAGAGTTGATAAAGCAATGGGGCCAGATGGGGTGCACCCCAGGGTCCTTAAAGAACTAAGAGAGGTGGTGGCTGAACCTCTGGCTATCCTGTTTAGCCGATCACTGGAAACAGGGGAGGTACCCAAAGACTGGAGGACAGCAGATATAGTCCCCTTATACAAAAGCGAACAAAGAGGAAGCAGGAACTCAGACCAGTCAGCCTCACCTTGGTAGTGGGAAGATCATGGAAACACTACTGAAGGAGATTGGTGGAACATCTGGTTGTCAGTGGACCACAGGACCCAAGGCAGCATGTTTCACCAGGGAGTCTATGTCAGACCAACCTCGTTGAATTTTTGACTGGGTGACTAGGGAGGTGGATCAGGGAGGGCAGGACATGGCCTATCTGGACTTTCAGCAGGCCTTGACACTGTGCCATAGAAGACTATTACACAAACTGGGGAATATGGGTGGGCAGGACAGTAGTGTGGTGGGTAGGTAACTGGCTGGGTGGCAGGACACAGAAGGTGGTGGTAAATGGCTGTCACCCACAGAGGGAAGAGTGACCAGTGGGTACCACAGGGATCAGTGCTGGGACTGTTCCTATTCAACATCTTCATCAGTGACATTGCACAGGACCTAGAAGGCAGAATTTCACTGTTCGCTGATGACACAAAGCTCTGTAACAGAGTAGACACACCAGAGGGTGTAGACAGAATGAGAAGGGACCTGCAGAAACTTGAAGAATGGTCAGGGGTTTGGCAGTTGAGATTCAATGCAAAGAAGTGCAAGATAATGCATATGGGGCACAAAAACCCTGGCACAATATATCAGTTGTGGGGTGAGGATATAGCATGCACCAAGCAGGAAAGGGATCTTGGGGTTATCATCTCTGATGACCTCAAGGTGGGGAAGCAGTGTGACAAGGCAGCAGGTAAAGCAAATAGGATGCTGGGATGTATAGGCAGGGGCATCACCAGCAGGAAAAGGGAGGTCATTATTCTGCTATACAAGACACTAGTGAGGCCCCACCTGGAGTACAGTGTACAGTTCTGGAGACCATACCTACGTAAGGACATAGACAGGGTAGAGAAGGTTCAGAGGAGGGCAACAAAGATGGTGCATGGATTGCATCACAAGTCCTATGAAGACAGGTTGAAGGAATTGAACATGTACTCCTGGAGGAGAGGAGGGAGAGAGGGATATGATAGAGACATACAAGTATCTCACAGGGAGGAACAGGGTGCAGGAATACACTATTTTTAAGTGAAAAGATGTTCCAGAACTAGAGGACATGGGATGAGTTGGAGGAGGACGATTCAGAGGAAACATGAGTAAGAATTTCTTCACAGAACGGGTGGTGGACAAGTGGAACACCCTGCCAGAGGAAGTGGTGGGGGCTGAAACAATCACGGGATTTAAGAATGCATGGGATAGACATAAAGGAATTCTGGAGGTCAGGGGTAAGGGGCAACAGACTTCTAGGAAAACATAAACTGAACTTACAAGCTCAAATGGGCAGACTGGGTGGGCCATAGGCCCTTATCTGCCGACACTGTCTATGTATCTATGTATAATTTGGGAATCATTGATTTGTACCTGTATTGCAGGTGCCTATACTTCTGCACACAGAAACAGTGTTATGATTTGAGTATCAAGGATTGCTATCTGCAGGGACTATTGAATGTGTATGTCTTGCAGTGTGCATTCCACAGATACAAATCCACAAAGGAAGCACATCAGTGCTACTGCATTTGTGTCATTGGTTAAGTCTGCTTGCTGGCTGTGGAGAATATTTCTGTAAGTTTTGCTACTTTTTTTAAACTACAGGAGAGAAGGATTAGTTAATTCTACCTGCTGTTGAGGGAGTTAATGTATAGATGATTTTTGTAAGTTTTGATATTGTTTTATTTTCTTTTTAATTTAGCTTAAAGTAGAATTTAGCTTTAAAGGCCTCCCACCCACCCCTTCCACTAGCCTTTCTTAAATACTGAAACACCACTGGGGGTTGGGTTTGAAGGCTATGAGGGAGGAGCTTGGGGAGCCGCAAACTGATCTGAGCCCTCAGAACAGGCCAGGAAGGAGGAAACAAGGAACAGCTATATGAGCTAAGTCTTAAGGGCATATAAATATACAAAATGTGTGAGTAGCTCTATAGTCCTTTTGAGTAGGATTGTGGTTTCCAGTTAGTACTATAGTTGACTGCCTTATGCTGCATGCAAGGGCATTTAGGATAACAATTTCTGTTAGAGGCTGGGCTAAGATTAATAAATTCTACTTGCTGTAGGGAGAGTGATGTGGAGAGGCTGTACAGGTAGTGTGGACCATGAGTAGGATTGTAGGGTGCAATGGTTGTGGGGCAGCAATGCAGATGAACATACTGTGGAGGCTGGGAGGGTGTCCAATATGTCTCAGGCTAAGGAGGCTTGAGGAAGAGGTTCAGTGGCTTGGCAGGGAGCTGGGGAGGTTGAGGGAGAGGAGAGAAGGTCAGTAGGAGGGCTGACATCTGAGAGCATTGTGGGAGCACCTCAGAGAAGGAACAGTGGGGCAAGGGAGAGGTCAGGGGGAGGAGGCACAGTAGATAGGAAGCTAGTTGGTGAAGGGTGGACTGTAGTTGGACCTAGAAAAAGAGGAGCAGCAATAGGCAGGAGGGAGGAGGAAACACACAATAAGGCAAAGGGAGGAGGGAACATGTTTGATGTACTAGCAACACATGGGAAAGAGGGCGCAGGAGGAGATTGCATAAGGGACAGTACTCACAAAGAGAAGGGAGAGAGAGGGGCATTACTAGTGGGGAGACGGAGTATGGCATGGCAGGGGGAGGGATAATACTTGGAGAGGTGAGGAGGGAGCAGAAGGTTGGCAGTCAAACAGGAGGAAGGGGAGGAGTCTCAATTGAGAAGGGCAGGGGAGAAGACATTGGGACACACTGTAAAAACACCATCTTGAGTGGCCCCAGAAATGAGAACCTGGGTTGGGGGGTGGCAACAGGTACAAAGAAAGAGGAGGGAGGTGTACTAGTGTTGTGGCTACCTACACTCAGGGGATCAGATGGGGCAGCAAGGGGAAGAGGCACAGTCAGATATGAGTGGAGTCCATACCAGGATTAAAGGCAGGACAGGCAATCCTAAGGTGCATAAGGAGGGGTAGGAGCAAACCACACATTGTGGTACATGTGGGGACAAATGACCTAGTGGGGGAAATGGTGGAGGTAACAAAGGAGAGGATTGAGGAAGTGGGAAGGTTGTGTGAGGAGACTGGGGTGTCTGTGGCATTCTCTGAAGTGCTCCCAGTACCCTGCGAAGCACAGTGAGAAAGGACAGGGATTAGGGAGCTGAAACACATGGTTGGTAGGATGGTGCCAAACCAAGGGATATGGGCTGTGGAGTGGCTGGGCAGTACCTGGAGCTAACAATCTGTTTGCGGCGAATAGGTGCACCTGGAGGGGGAGGGGAAGGAGGTATTAAAGCAAAGACTGGGGAGGTATATTGCAACAAAGGTGGATTTAAACTAGATGGGGGGATGGCAAGTGGACAGCAGATAGGCAGGGATCTGATAGAGTGATGCCTACCCCCAGGCCTGCAAGGAAGAGACCTCAGGAATAGAAGGAGGGAAAAAGGAAGGAACAGAGGCTAATGAAGGGAAGGGGCAGGATGGATGGTGGTCTGTTGAATGCAAGAAGTTTAGCAACAAATCTGCTGAGCTATAGGTACTCTAGTAGTGTGGAGGGTGATATTGCAGCTGTCACAGAAATGTGGGCACTGAGTACAGGACTGGGATCTGGCAATCCCAGGATACAAAGTATACAGGAAGGACTATAAGGAAGGGAAGGGAGGTGTGGTGGCAGTCTATGTGAGGGATGGGATCAAATGCACAAGGGACAAGGGGGAAGAAATGAGAATAGAGGCAATCTGGCTGCAGCTCCTAGACTGAAGGGGTAGGAAACTGAGGTTTGGGGTGGTATGCATACCACCGTCTCAGTCTGAGGAGCTTGACAAGAAATTTGAAGGACAAATCAGAACGGTATGTAGAAAAGGGAAGGTGGTCATTGTGGGGGATTTCAACTTGCCGGGGGTAGACTGGAGCATTCCAGTCACCTCCAGTGCTAGGGAGCAAGTGCTCCTGGATGCAATCCAGGATGGTCTCCTGACACAGTTGGTTAGTGTGCCTACTAGGCTAAAGAACACTTTAGATCTGGTGTTGTCGAATGGGGAGGCAGTAAGGGAAATAAAAGTGGAGGACCCACTAGCCAACAGTGATCACCAAACGGTGTGGTTTAATATCACGATGTGCGGGGAGCCAGAAAAATCAGTTACTCAGATAGTAAACTTCAGGGGGTCAGACTTTGGGAGGATGCAGGAAGTACTGAAAGGGAAACTAGAGGGCATAAGGCAGGAGATGGATGCAGAGCAGAAATGGGATATTATTAAAAGGGGATTACAGAGGCAACAGAAGCCTGCACAAAGACAGAGTAAGAGGATCAGAGCAAGAAAACCATGCTGGTTGAACAGCGAGGTAGTGGAGGTGGTGAGAGCAAAATGAGAGGCACACCAGAGGTATAGAAGGACAGAGAAGGAAGTGAACAGGGAGGAGTATGCAAGACGGTCCAAGGAGGTGACCAGAAAAGTGAGAGAAGCCAAGGCCTAGAGGGAGCTGAGATTAGCACAGGAAATTAACGGGGGGGGTTGGAGAAATACTTTTTCAGACACATCAGGGAGAAAAGGAAGTGCAAGGAAACAATAGTGAGGATAAAAAGGGAGGGGGAGTGGACAGAAAAGGGTGAGGAGCAGGCAGAAGTGCTGAATGAACACTTTTGCTCAGTGTTCACGGAGGAAAAGAGGGGAACTACTACCACCATGGGCTGGTAGGGTGGGGACAGGGGGAGAGGAGGCAACAGATGGAAGAATTGAGGCATGTAGAGTAATAGAGGGACTGAGGGCACTGAAGGTAGACAAGGCACCAGGGCCAGATGGTATCCACCCCAGGGTGCTGAGGGAGAGGGCAGAGGTGTTGGTGGAGACACTAGCGGATCTATACAGCACCTCACTGGAGTCGGGATGTGTGCCACTGGACTGGAGGATGGCACATGTAATGCCATTACACAAGACTGGACCAAGAGATGAACTGGGTAATTATCAGCCTGTAAGTCTCACCTCCATAGTGTGCAAACTCATGGAGACAATACTAAAGGAAAGACTGGTGTCGTACCTGGAGGACAATGGCCTCCAGGATGTGAAGCAGCATGTGTTTGTTTCAGGGAAGTCTTGTCAAACTAACCTGATACAATATCATGACTGGGTGACAGGTGAGCTGGATAAGGGTCATGCAGTGGATGTTCTTTACTTGGACTTCAGCATGGCCTTCGATTCAATGCCTCATGGGCAGCTTGGGGGGAAGCTAACTGGTGTAGGGGTGGGGCAAAAATGATGAACTGGATTACAAGCTGGCTGAGTGGGAGGTTGCAACGGGTGGTGGTTAGAGGGGAGCTCTCAACTCCAAGGTCGGTGATGAGTGGGGTGCCACAGGGCTCTGTGTTGGGGTCAGTATTATTTGGGCTCTTCATATCAGACATTACACATGGGGTGGTGAGCAAGATAAGTCTGTTCACTGACAACACCAAAATTGGAGCAGTGGTGAATGGAGAGGAGGGATGAAAGCAGCTGCAGGGGGAACTAAGCAAGCTAGAGGAGTGGTCAGAGAGGTGGCAGCTGGGGATCAATGCAAAGAAGTGTAAGGTTATGTACTTTGGGATGAAGAACCCAAGGAGAGAATACTGGCTGGGAGGAGTTAAGCTGGGGATCACTGAGGAGGAGAAGGACCTATGGGTAATGATAACAGACCATGGACAACACTGCCCAGTGCAGGAGAGCAGCTGCAAAAGCAAACAAAATGCTGGGGTGCATAGCGAGGAGTTTTTCATCCAGGTGAAGAGAAGTGATCTTGCCCCTCTACAGGTCGCTGGTAAGGCTGCACTTAGAGTATTGTGTGCAGTTTTGGAGGCCATACCTAAAGCATTATATCAGGCTACTGGAGGGGGTGCAGAGGAGGGCAACAAAGATGATATGTGGAATGGAAGGGACAGACTATGACAGCAGGCTGAAATACCTGAATATGTACACCCTGGAGGATAGAAGAGACAGGGGTGACATGATAGAGACATTCAAGTATCTGAGGGGAATCAATGGGAATGCGGCAGATGGGGTCTTTAAGTTAAGGAGGGGGAGGGTCACCAGGGGGCATGCGCTAAAAATAGAAGGGGGAAGATTTAGGAAGGAAATGAGGAGACACTATTTCACAGAGAGGGTGGTAGCAAAATGGAATGCCCTACCAGAATGGGTGGTATCATGTAAATCTGTGAACAGTTTCAAAGGGCATGGGACAGGGAACAGGGAGAGTGAGGGTGGGAGAGGTGGGGTGGCAGCAGAATGACAAATGGGAGGAGTGGGACAGCTGCAAACTAGGGGTGCTAGCTGCACACTTGAGCAGACTTAGATAGACCAGGTGCCTGTTTCGCTGGCATGTTCGTATGTTCAGTATGTCATCCGGAAACAGTTGTATGCTGTTTGTCTTGTACCTGATGATGGCTGTCCGTGGTTGCTTATGTAGTCCTGTCCTTTTGGTGCTGGGGGTGGAGTTAGGTTTAGAAACCCTAACACTACATTTCCCTACCTTTGCTGTGGTAAGTTCAACCCAAACTGGATCATTAGGACAATCATTAGCACAGCTGTTTTTGTAAAGAATACAGATATATATAATTAGGGTTAAGTCTTCATTTCCATGTCAAACTGAAATTTTTGCACTTTTATAACTTTGCAACCATACAAGCGATTCACATGAATGTTGGCATGCTCCTTCAGGGATGATGATTCGCTTGATGTGGTAAGTTTTGTTCAGATTGGATATGCGGGTGCGGAGATATGGAATGTCAAAACAATGAGTAAATTTACCACTGTTTGACAAATTCTTTATCACTGCATTGCACAAAAACTGTGTGAAACTTTAGTCTGAAAATTTTAAGGTATATAGGTCTTGGGTCACAGTGCTGCCTTTTGAAGGTTTGGTGAAAAAAATATTAATCTGTTGCAAAGTTAATAAATTTTAAAGTTTCCCATTATTTCCTATGGGAAAAGTTAGATGTGAGGCTTTAAATAGGACCCATGATCGCAAATGGGGAATCCTCATTCACAAATGTGGAATCTGTTCAACGCAAATGTGGAATCCTAGTTTGTACTGCTGCCATCTTGCTTTCAAGTTAGCAAAGCACACAAACTTAGATTTCTAAAATTATAGATGGCATTTGTAAATACCAACAGCTGCATTTACCTAATTGGGGCCTGAGGAATTGCATTCTGGGGAGAGTTTTTTTTAATACAGATTTTTTTATAGTATTTTCTGTAGGTTTTTCTCACACTGTTCCCCACCTGAGGCCCTGGCACATGGCAGTATGTGCATGTAGAGGCACACACGCAATCTGTAAACCAGCTTAGCTTCATCTGCCCACTCATACTGCTGACCCCTCCTCACCTATGCTACCTCACCGGACCTCCATCCGGTGGGGGCAGAACTACGAGGGAGGTGACAACCCACCCGCACCACCCCTAGGAGAGGAAAGCAGCCTGCCAGCTTGCTCAATCCTGCTCCTCCCTCCCCCTCATGCCAGCACCCTGATGACCCAAGGTTTTGCCTGAACCCAGGTTGCCGGTGTGGCACGAGGTAAGGCATCCAGCACCTCAGCACTCAGCGCTACCGGCTGGTTCTGGGGTCAGTGTTTTTTAAATGTGGAGAAATGTGATTATTTTATCAGTGGAAATCCTTTGCTGCAAATCACTGAAAACCTTTACAGCAAAACAGGATCCTTTCCACAGTTTATGAAGGATTTTTTTCTCAAGAACTGCTAAAAAGAATCTCTGACAAGGATTCTTTTTCGCAATTTGCAAAAAGAAATTTGAGAGTAGCTGTTTCTTTTGCCAATTTAGCAAAGAAGTGGTTTGCAGTTTTGGACTGAAATTTTCAAGGTACAAAGGGCTTGCTCCTCAAATGTGCCTTTTGCTGGTTTACTGAAAATATATTGATTTAGCCTGGAGTTCTACATATGTAAATTTTCATTGATTTCCCATAGAATAACATTGTACTGGGAGGTTTATGGAGTCATTTCTTTGTAACTGCTGTTAAGAAATGGTTCATAATTTTGGTCTGAAATTTCAAGGGTGCAAAGGGCATGTCCCACTGATGTGCCTTTTAGTAGTTTTGAGAAAATATATTAATTTGGTGTCAAGTTGCATAGCTTTCAAATTTTACTGTGTTTTCTATAGGAGAAGATTACAATGTGAGGTGTTTTTTGATGCTGTATACTATGGGATAGGACCATAGAACCAGAGGGCCCTTTGCTCCAACAGGCAAATAAGGATATCACTACTCCATCTGAAAATTATGCATGGATGGGAGTGCAGGGCCCTCCAGCCCTCTGCTTCCACATGTATATATGGATACCATTATGGACTGATGGGAGGCAGGACCCAGAGGCCCTTCACTCCCACAGGGAAATAAGGATACCATTATAAGCTCTCCACCTTGTCAAAAAGTAAGGAAATTCTTTGCAAAAAACTTAATTAATGCATCAGTTAGGGTTAAAGCAACAAAAGTTTGGAAATGGGGTTTCCAGCCTTAACACCCTACCCCACCCTACATGCACAAACAGATGTCAGAGGCTTGTCTTAGGATTGTCAGCCCTAATGCTAACTCCATTCTCCTATACTGTAGCCATCTCAACTTATTTACTCATGGAATGTGGTGAACATTAGTGCTAACAACCCCAGTACACCCCCCCAATGCCTAGTCACACGTCTAGGTTGGGGTGGGGATTGGAGAGGGCTGGTCACATTTAAATAACAGTTGTTCTATCAGTCAGGTTCAATCACAAAGATTCTAGCAAGAGATATCAGAATGTTAGAAATTTAAGTATAAGGATATTGCATTGTGCTTGCAGAAGCTTAAAGGGAATGTGTACCCAAAAGTCTGTTTTCTCCCAGTGCCTTACTGATCAGCCAAATCGCAATGTTGTCAGCATGTAAAATTAAGTAATAAGGCATGACAGGGCATGTATTATCATGTAATAACGTCACTCCTGAGGTGGGTTGAAGCACAAGGTGAAGCCGAGTGCTTCCACCACCCCAGGAGTGACGTTATTACACAATAACACACACCCTGAAGTACCTTAGTGCTATTATACAATGGCTCATTGTGATACAAAATAAAAAAAAAATTAAAATTGTTTTTAGTAGATTTTTAGTGAGGCAGTATATCTTTGGTACTTAAGAGAAGAGGAAAAAAACCTAATGCTTATCAATGACAGTGATGTTATTGTGTAATATCATCACTGTGCCAGACACACACTGACCAATCAGAATAGAGGAATTTTCCTTGCCATTGTATAATACCTGTTTTATGCTTTCATTTATTTTTGATACAGCCTGCCATTTTTCCACCCTTTGACCCACAGAGTGTGGCGCTGGGCGAGCGCAATGACATGCATGCCTTACCACAACAAACTGTGTGCATGCTGAAAACTATAAGGCACTGACTGCACAGTAGTCAGAGAAGCCACTGAATTGGCAGTACTCTTTCTGCTATGTTATTCAATCTGTATGTGTACATTAGCTGTAAGTGTTGTGAACTTGTATATTACCCAACTGTTGCAATTGAACTAAGTTGTTTTCATCTTTAGTGTTTTCCTCACCACCACCACCCCCCCCCCGGTATAGCCACCTGTATAAATGAGGAGCGTAACTGAATATGCACAGACCCTGGTGAGGCACGCACATCAGCATAGCCAACATTGGAGCCTCCTGTGCAACCAAATGTGAATGAAGATAGTGAGTACTGTTGCTGAAATCGCAGGTGTTTTAAAACTTTTTTCAGGACTTATAGTGTTGGAAAAAATTATTTCACCATGTAAATTGCTAGATCATGAGGCAGAGGACCTGTGGCAGCTAGGAGAATGCTAAGGTACACATTCCCTTTAAAAATCCAAGGCTAGAATGGAGCTGTAAAAATCAAAAAGACACGATAAATCATATTCAATAGATAACATAACTATAAAACTATAAAATTATTTTTAAACATAAACATACAGCATATCTAACAAGTTCTTTTCAGAGCCGACATAGCTGCTTCAGATCAGCGAGTCTGAGTGAAACCTACTCAAAGCTGATGGCGTACTTGCACCAGTTCAACAAATCAAGAGGAACAACAGGCATGAGTCTGCTGTCCAGGAGTAACAGCAATTTGTAGAGGCAAAAAACCCAGACTCGATCAGTACCTCCAATTTCAGGAACATTTTATTAAGTTATAACAACACAGAGAGTGCTATATTTAGCTAGTGCTTTATACATAAACTTGGTTATGGTCACGTCAGGGGATGCCCTGATGAAAACCCAGTTTAAGTCTGAAACACCAGGTAATGGCAGTGCTCCCTATGTGACTATAAGTGTCTCTGTGTGGCTATAACATAATAAAATGCTCCTACAATTGAAGGTACTGATCCAATCTGGGTTTTTTTTACCGCTACAAACTGGTGTTACTCCTGTAGTGTGGTCCCCTGCCTGTTTTAACAAAAAAAACACCCTTGGAGTGAAATAGCTTTCAAGACACTGAGCCACTCAGGTGGTGGAGCCCCAAAATGCTGCAAACATTTTCATTTTTTTTTTATATATATATTTATTTTACCTGCAGCCACAATCCTGCCCTATATCCAGCCACCGTTCCTCCTTCCACCGCCGACCCCGAAGCTGATGTGCCCAGCTGGCACATGCAACTACATCATCGAAAAGGCACCCTCTCTTTAGCCTCCATGCCTGGCGAGGATCCATTACCAGCACACGCCTTCCATGCATTGTCGGTCGGTGAAACTGCAGCCATCAAGCTGCAGTGGACTCGTGCTGCCATTTTTTCCTCATTTTTTTCCCCAATGGAAGCATGGACATGCAATGACATCCATGCACTGACGTGCAGACGTCTGCCATGCTTCCCCCCCTAGCTGAGTACCCACACACCTGCAGTACCACCAGGCATCCACAGGGACCAGCAGAGCATGGCGTGCATCCACCCTCTTCCCCAGAACTAGGATAGCTGCCATCAGACGCTCAATCCTAGTCCTCCCCTGTCGATCCCCGATGACCCGCGAGCCCGGGTCTCCGGGGTGGAGCGAGGTGTGACATCCAGCACCTCAACCCTCAGCACCACCGGGCCAAACATTTTCAGGTTTAGTTTAGAATAACTGAATAGAACAGAATAGAAATTTCTTGCATGTGCAGTTACTGTGTCTCTTATGGGTATAAGAGTGCATTCTTGAGTTCTTCGGGAGACAGAACTGCAAAGCGAAGTTAAGCAATTCTCGGACACAAAGGACTGGAGCAGAAACTCTTGTAGCCACAAAGACACATGGGAGCTGTACATATAAATGTATTATAAATCATGTTGAAGATTTCTGTTAAGAAATGCAACTTGAATTAAAATACTACTGTTAGATTTTGTCGAAAATCGAGAAACCTCTGTGTGATGAAATGGACTATGCTATCTGAGCATAGAACTGTAACATTAAAACTGTTTGCATGAGATGTTTTGTGGAAAGAATAGTACTTGAAATGTTTAGAAATAAGCAATTCTGATTAGCCAAGAATGATGTCAAAATTGGTAATTTTGTGTATAGAAAATAGTGGATGGCCAGCCATGCAAACCAAGGCTATGTTGTCACTGACCCCAAGAGTAGTCAGAACCCTGCTGGCAATGCAGGCATGTTGTGCAAGTGACTGGGCATCCACTGTTTTATACAGTATATGTTACCTTAAAAAAACTACATTGTTCCCCCAACACACACACACACACACACACACACACACACACACACACCACACGGCACAATGTTTTAGGAAATTTTAAAACGAATAAACCAACCCTAAACCCAACGGCTAATACTCCTTGCCTTGCTACTGACAGTTTATTTGTTTGTAAAATCATTTGAAAAAAAACTTACTTCACAAAAAAAGAAGACCTAGGTGATGAGCGAGATCAAGATCTGAATTTATGTGCTTCCACTGAAATCAAAACGGATTCACACAAATACGTTACAGTGAAGATCATGCTCATGCTTGTTTTCCAGTTCCTTTCATTTTTGTAAGATTCTTTTTAAATGATTTTGAAAGCAAAACACTATCAGTGGCACTGGGTGGGGCATTTGCAGCTCAGTACAAGGTGGGTTTATTAGTTAAGATGAATTAAAAAAATAGAACGTTTCTGTGTTTGGGTCTATGTGTGCATGTGCGGTAAGGGGAGACAACAATTGTGAGAAGAACAACTCACAGGTGGCACTGAATTTCCATTCTTATTAACATGTTATTACACCACAGACAAGTGCAACAACATTCTATGACCTTTGACCTGTGGAACCAAAGCTTTTCAGTTTGGATGGAAAGCCATGCAGAATAGACCTTAACTATATAACATAGTTCCTTTCATACCAATGTAACCTAAGTGCTTTACAAAGCACCAAGTTACATACAGGTAGTAAGGGGTTTGGTGTGGCACACATATTGAGGCCAAAGTGCATGCTCATATGATTCACACAGGCATACTACAATAAGCCAGTGGTTTTCAAGCCACATATCTGAAGGGACACACAGTGCAGCCACCGCAACTTACAGGTGGCCTTTCTATTCACATTTTTCATCCCATTCCCTTAATACAACAGATCTCTTTTCCACATAGTACAGTACATAGCATTCAAAGTTCCCATTCTCTTCTCTCTTTTGCCAGTAGGAAATGGCCAAAGGCTGGCATCGGCACAGTAGCAGAGCTACCATACATAGGGCCAGCAACCTGAATTCTGGAATAAGTCAGAGTCATTTGAGGCTGGCCAGGGAGTGGAGGACTGAGTGTCTCACAGGATGCTCCCCTCCTCCACAGTGGAAGGGTCTCTGTCTCCACCACAATGCTGCTACCTGGGTGAACACAGCTGGAAACAGAGCAGAGGCATGGTGGGGGGGCATCAGCTGGGCTCAAAGCAGGCATGCAGTATGCATACTGTTGCTTTGAGCCCCGTGTGTGGATGACCTTGGGATAGGGAGAAAATAACAAAAAATAGCCAGGGCCCCAATTTTTCTGCAATTCTGCAGTTATAATAACTGCTGCAGAAAACATGGTCTGTGTAGAAACAAGCCTTTGCTACAGAAATGAAATTTGTTTGGTGCAGTAAAATGGTCGTTACCACTGAAAACCCTAACTAAATGGCTAAACTGATTGTGAGCAAGCTTAAAATGGCAATAGTGGGAGTTGTTGGCAGCTCCATTATACATCCATCCCCCTTGGGTTGTAGTAGTCAGTGGGACCACCCTTTCCAGTCCACTGGCACTCAGCCCTGAAGCTTATGACCATTATGGCCTCTACAAACACTGAGGGAATGTCAGGAAGTCTATTTCTTGAGAAAGCATGCTGGTTCTATTTGCCAATTGCAGAACTGTGGAAAGAAAAGTATTAGTAATTATTGCAGACAAAAATGGGAGGTGTTGAACTGCACAAGCAGGAGGAAGCAACTAGAGCAGCATTACAGCACTAACCACTACCACCAACCTTCAAGCAAGGGGGTGGGAGGGACCACAGGAGCAGCATTGTTTTGCAACCAGGCAACACTGGTCTTCAAGCAGCTGGGCAGGCAGGGGAGAAGTTCTCAGGAGACTAGCTGTAGTAAAGCAGCATTGGCCAGGTGGAGGGAGCCATGGGACAATAAAACAGACTGCAGTAAAATAAATAACCCTTCAATTCCCCATGCCTTACACCCAATCCAAATCATGATGCCATAATTGCTTTGCCTTGCCTGTGCATCTACAAAACTGCCCCAGGCTGCCTTTTTCTGAGCATTCTTTCTGGGTAACTAGATTTTATTTTGTGGCTCATTTGAGTTGCCAGAGAATGTAAAGCACATCACAGAATTGCTGAAGAGTCACCACAGAACTGCTGATAGCCTGACTGCAGCAAGTATGAAGTCCTGCCACAGATTGTAGGTCCAGTTTGCTGCAATGAATATGGGGCCCTGATAATAGCCCCAGCAGCAGTCAGAAAAGATCCCCCAGTATATCTGAAGGACTCTGCACCACTCCTGCAATGCTGCTTGATGCAACATTAGAGATATGATGAGGTTGTTGCCACTCCTGTCCCTGTCTGTGATGCAGTGCCATGGCTTGATGGTAGTTGTGTAGTGCAGACAGAGGTGATAGAGGTCAGATACTTTGGGGTAGCCCTAAGAAGAACTTCACCTGAGATTGGAGGGAGCATAAATAGTAAGTTAAACAAGCAATGGGGTGCTTATCATTTATACAGTGTTTAAATAGCATTTCATTGGTGGTGGGGGGGTTAAGAAGGGTGCAGTCTTCCTGGACTGTCATATCCCCACAGAAAATTAAACATAATTTCATTGAACACTGTCTGGTGCTCTTGAGGACCTCTAGCACACTGTAGATGCTGCAAGGGCTGGGGCTGGAGAAGATAGGGCCAAACAGGGTAGGATATGTGGTTTGTGGGACAGGCAGAGAGGCCACATAGTTGCTACTGCTGCCAGTAGGCAGGCTTAGCTAATGGCCCCTTCACCGGCCCTACACCTTGAGGAGTTTGTGTCCAGGATCGGCAATACTGGCCTATTCCCCTGGCAAGCCGCCATCCCACCCACCCAGATAGAGAGGTGCACTGGTCAGACATAGGGTTATAGGGGCCCACACTATCACTATGGACACTGTGTAGTACCCAGATGGTGTGCATGTGATGCACAGGGGATGCTTCATGGCTTTTCCAGGACCTTTGCATGTGGGGAGTGACAATGAAACATTTGAGGATTAGAAACTGAATATACAGGCTGCTGCAGATACACAAAACATGGCAATGAAATTATATAAATATTGTACATTGCACTATAAAGATACAGCTGTGAAGCTTCCTGCTACCTTCCCACACTGGGTATGAAGCTTGATCAAATAGAGATAAAAAAAGAATATGTGGAGGTGCACACTGAACAGCATAATAAAACAAGAGAGGTGATACATACTCTACAAACACAATGCTTTTAATATAGGTCTGATCTGAACAGGAAATGCAAATAAAAGCATACCATTACAAGTTGCAAGAAGGCTGAAGATAAACTACCGGATAATCAAGGTATAAAACTCAGTTCTGTCCCAAAGAAGTGAGAAGGGAGTGGCTGATAAAAGCAATCATGCACAAAGACAGACACTCAGAAAGCAAATAAACAACTGAAGAGCAGCTACAGCTCACAGTACAAATTTCAACAGTAAAAGTAAAGTATGAGACACACAGCTTCATTAACTTAAATAATTAATTTAAATATCTTGTTTAAGACACTTTTTCAAGAAATCAACACTGTAGCAGCTTGCTATGAACAACTGAGTTCTGTGTAGGAATGGACACTCCCTCATCTGCTCTGTAATTTGATTCAGCTCAGGCTGCAGTGGAACAGAAGAGTGTGTGTGTGTGTGTGTGTGTGTGTGTGTGTGTGTGTGTGTGTGTGTATGAAAGAGAGCATGGCTGGGCAAAGGCATTAGTTTAAACTAACTCAGAGTGTTTTGTTGTTTTTAATGCTGTTAATGCTCACACTCTGGCAGGCTAGACCCTCTCTGTTCTCTGTTGGACACTCATTCTGCTGAAAAGGTTCATGGAGATTGCCTGTCCCAGAGCTATGCCTTCCTCAGTGCTCTATAATACTAAGCTCTGTTTCATGGTTTCACTTTTCAAGAGCATTACTATATGACAGAGCCCCTGTTTTTAAATATACAGTACATATATTGTGAAAATCAGTGCAGTTTACACTATAGACAAAGCTGTCCATTGCACATGCCCTATAATGATGAATATGCTTTTCAATAGGAATCAGAGCAATTACTGCCTAAAGTTCTCTCAACAGGCACAATTATTATATGGGATCTAAAATTGCTTCAAAGGAAGTGAAAGTTAAGTAGCTAACTGAACTTACAGTCCAGCAATTAAATAGTGCAATCTAGTGCAGGCAGGGGTGGAGGAGGACCAGACACAAAAACACCACTGTTATAAATGGAGACAATGTCAAGAGTTGTGAGTCATGTCCAGTTGAAGCACTCAGGGGAAGAAGACAGTCTATGTATCCTGTCACAGTTCCTTCTCTCTCTCCTACTCATAGCACTACATCAGCATGGTGACATCACCATACAGCCATTAAAAGGGATAACTTTAAAGTCAATGACTAATATGTAATTGTGAATAATCAGGAAAGCACTAGAATCATGTTCTTTTTAAAGAGTTTCCCAAAATGTAAAAGTAAATTTCTTCAGTGTTAAATTTAGCAAGTTCATAGCAAGCTGTATATAAAAAGAGATTGAAGCACCTCAAATCCTGTTATGGAGTTTTTCCTTTCATTTTAGGCCCAGAGTCAAGAGGAAGAAAATCATTCTTGACACAATATTTCAGTAGTTTGTAGTGTTTGTAGAATGTTTATTATGTCTGTCCTGTACTGTATTGATTGTCAGGTATGACTGAAAAAGGGTTGTGCCCAATCACTTCCTGGTAAAAAATAAAATAAAATAAAATGGTAGGGGTCATTTTAGAGTTTCTCAATTTTTTATCAAAAGGCAGATGCCACACCTTGCACTAAGCTGGCAGCCCGGGTTTCGGAACGAGCCTTGGTTGTCGGGGTCCACCGGGGGGGGAGGAGCTGGACTGAGTTGCCATATGGCAGCGCCCACCCCGGAAGGGTTCAGGCACTGCTCTGCTGGGATGTGGTGTGAGAGGAAGGATGCTGTTAGATGCTTGGCTGCAGCCATGTCCTCAGCTAGACTGCATACCTCAGACTATGGCCCATTGTACCGGTGTCCTCAGGGGTGGGACACGGGATCACGCAGCAACTTCTGCTTCCAAAATAAATCTTGCATCCCACTGCTATGCCATATAATCCCCATGAGGGGGTACAGTACCTGGATAGCTGGTATGCCACCTTGGAGCCCTTGCTGGCAGATGGGGACAAACATATGCCATAAAATATATATATATATTTAGCAAAATGCAAGGAGCCCAAGCCTGAGATGCTCCAAGGCCACACTCATGGTGCTCACACTCTCCTAAGGCATAGTTAGGCTGGGCTCTTAAAAGAAATTAAAAAAATCAGCAACTGGAGGTAGATAAATTCTCATAAGCCACTTTCTTATAATCTTTTTCACAACTTGTGAAAATCAGAAGATCTCAGGAATCTGTTTCCACCCACTGGAGCCGCCTCAGAAGCTATAATGTAATATAGCCAGATGCCAACAAGTTCTCTGTTCATTCAAAAGTCATTCATATAACTGGGTCCTCAAAGAGCCATTAAGGTCACATTAAACAAGGTCTCATCTTTTGAAAAACAGTGGCTTGGCCCAGTCATTACTGCTACAATCCGAGTGCTTTAGAGCTTGGTGTTTATTCAGGAACGAATTCCTCATACAACTCATAACCTTTTCAACATGACATTCTCAGCACCAGCAGCATTTCTGATATATTGCCAGTTATTAAGGTGCAAAGATCGGGGTTTAACATTGAACAATTTGCTCAATCTTAATATACATGCACTACCACTCATATATAATATAGAGAATACTGGATGGGCAACCATTCAAAACAGGCCTCTGGTGCCACAGACTTGTTCTGAGTACCTCTGACCTTCAGAACGAAGCACGAGAAGTCTGAGATAATTAGAACCCTGAGGTGGCAGCTCAAGCTGGTTGTGCATGCAGTTACACATCCAGCATTTTCTATAGTTTATAATAGCAAAGCACTCCTTAATGATAGGCACAGCTAATGGAGTAAAGTGAATGTTTTTTGGCAGCCTGTAACCTAATGTGGCAAGTGCCAGTATGGGGAAAACAGAGACAAAGAGCATTTAACTGTCTTCAAATTCATTTCAGTCTATTCAAAATTTGGTTATAATGTATGGTAGGTGCCTATTAACCACCATAATCAGCAGTTACACAGCTTTGTTATGCACTGTTTAGAATTTTAAAAGTTGTTAACCACAGTTCAGAACTTTCAAACAGTGGCATAACAAAAAAGAAAGCACCACAGTTCCATAATTCTCACACATAGAATGCAAACAGTGTTTTTTTGACCATACACTATAAAAGATGATGGCTGGGGATCGGGTGACAACCACGCCAAAATCACCTCTCGTGGTTGCTAGGGCTACAGTAAACCTCTCGATCTGCGCTCTCGAGGTTTACCATGTTGACCTAGCAACCACTCAAGGTGATTACAGCGTGGTTATCACCTGATCCCCAGCCATTATCCTCTATGTAATTCCCTATAGTTTTTTCTGAATAATGCTTTGTTTCTCTCTCTCTTTTTTTAATCATTGTTCATTACTCCAGTTCCCTCATAACTGTGATTTGGTGAAAGAAGAGAAAAACCTTTTTGTTGAGGTACAGCGGGTCTCCCACAAGCAAATGGCTTACACTGAGTTCTTCATTTTTTAATAAAATGAAATAGTTGTAACTCACCACTCCGTAGTTTTCCCCATTCACTGACACACTTTTATTGATTTTTGGAGCACTGAACACTGATGCTATACACACTTCAAAAAAATGTGCACCCTCTAGATCTTTTACAGTGCTGTTATACCACGGAAGGGTACAATCACATTCCATGACATTTGAACTGTGGTACAACAGCATTTTGAAAGCGATGAAAATCCATAAACAGCAACAGTCTACTATACACTATTTGCATCTATATCTATCTATCTATCTATCTATCTATCTATCTATCTATCTATCTATCTATCTATCTCTCTATCTATCTGTTTGTCTCTGTCTGTCTGTCTGTCTGTCTGTCTGTCTATCTATCTATCTATCTATCTATCTATCTATCTATCTATCTTATCAAAGGCTATGCCTACTGTTCAGTGGGCTGGAGCAACAGCCAAGCCCCCTGACTGAGCTATATAAGTCCGTTCATTTCAGCCTCATTCAGAAGCATTTTTTATTTATGTATTTATTTATTTTATTTATTTATCAAATGCTTTAGATTACAACCTTTGAGCCAAAAAGTCTCTTTTTCAAAGGCTCCAAGTCAGGAAATAAGAAATGACAAAACACATAAGATACATTTGATTATATGATAGAGCAGTGTTCAATACATACAAGGACACCAAATGAATATAGGACAAACTATACAAAGAATTATACTAATGAAGTTAACATTACAGGTTACTGTTTCTAAGTGTTGAATACTGATAAACAATGGCACTATAGTAGTGCAGATCACAGTATAAGCAAGTAAAGTGCATTTAAGTTACAGAGGCAAGAGATGCTACCTAGTGTTGGCCAGTGAGTTATTTTGCAGCCAGAGGAGGCATTGTCAATTGAGTATCAGTGGTGGCAGCTGATAAGGGTGGTCTGTAGTAGTGATGAGGTGAAGGCGTGATGTAGGTACAGCCGGTGGCTCAGCTGGGCTCCCTCTCCCGAATTTGTATCCAGTGTTTCCTCCCACTCTCCCCTGTGCTTTGGACTTTCATTTGGTCTGTGCAGGATTTCTGCTTTTTTTGTGCTGAGCTTCTGCTTCTTTATGTCTCTCTGGCTCTTAGGTCATTATTTTGCTTCCTGCCTCTTAGCTGCAGTTGTGCTTCTTTCTGTCTCCTGTTCCTGCTACTCTGTTTTCCCTGCTCCCTGTGCTTTCTCAGTTTGTTTCTTTTTGGGTCTTTCTAATTTTTCCTGCATCCTGCCTTCATCAATTGCTCTGCCTTGTGCTATTCAGGCCACATTTTATTATTTTCCCATACTGTACCTTCAGCAATCTCAGTTCAAACTACAATCTCTGATTGTTTACAGCAGGCTCCTAGCTAGGCAGCCACATCCTTCTGTGTTATGTTGTTGTTCACCAGAAGCCTGCTCCCCAATTTTCATTTCCATTAGTCCTGATTTCCTGGCAATTTGAATTGTTTATTTTAACTCAGCTTAAAAGCAGTGTTTAACTCAGTTCCTGCCTTGCTAAAGTAGGCATAGTCCATTATTCTAGGAGTTCCCCTCCTCAACCTTTGCCAAATTTACAGCTCAATTCTTACCTCAGACCTTCATGAGGGTCTTGAGCATAAGCCAGTCAAATTCATCCTCACATTAATTGCTTATACCTATGTGAAGATATCAGTATACAAACTTCGACAGTATGTGGAGGTCTTGTCTACTCATACTTTCATCATCCAGGCCTATATGCAGATCTTCTATATGCAATACCCTCCTACTGCTCCTCATCAGATGCATGCCAACCACACCCACACCATTTTTTATCTCAGAACTTGCCCAGCAGACGATGGTCTCACTCTGCACTCATGAAGTCTGCATCTTGAGCATGTGAACCTCATGGTGGGTCCTTCCCATCCAGCCCCCTGGTGGCAATGTCCTTGCTCCGGGTACAGCTTTAGCCATGCAGACTCATAGGTTGCACCTGTTGATGTAGAATTTAAGACATCAGCTGCTGAAGGGCGGGCCCTTAAGCCCAAGGAGGCTCCTTTAGAAGTGTCGACTGAGTTGGCAGCACCTTTGAAAGCTATTCTCCCAACAAGCCCCTAAGATTCACCTGGTCTCCATGTCCTTTTCTTCCCTCCTTCTCAAAGGTTCAGCTTCATCTTTCGGTCTTCCTGATTGTGGCCAGGTGACTGCCTTTCATTGGTTGTTGCTCTTCTTCTCCCTCCTTGGGGTGAGGGCCTCCTAAGCAGGGGTCTCCCTTTGCTGCAGAGTTTGCTTGCAGCCCGCTCATGGCATTCCAGTTAGAGCAATAGAGTGAGAGCCTTCCTCCAAATTGTTTTTCTCCTGAATTGGGTCTCAAAATTGTAATAGCTGAGTCATCACTAAATGACTTCCAAGCCTGGAAGGAAGGCAACCTGGGCCTTGGATCTCCAGAGGTTTCCTCCTCATAGGGTTTTTTTCCTCTCCTCCATGTTGAAGGTCATAAAACCTAGGTAGTCCATATTGTAATATATTTCTATTAGTTTACTAGGTAGGTTTCTGCTGTTAGATGGAGTTGGATGGTGGCTGTCCTTCTTTGCTGTTCCTTCTGTCCTTTGAAAGTCATGCCCCTTGCTTCAGTATTGAAATCTATCAGATTTGCATCTCAATCTGTTTCTGTTTCCACTCATCACTGGTTGCTGTCAATCTGTGCTCCTCAGCATCTGTGGTCAGTGCTTGCTGCTCAGTACTTTCTTTTTAGGGCACTTTCCTAAGGTACCTTAAGCCTAAGGGAATCCTTCCAATTGGACTTCTAGTTGTGGAACCCTCCTCTAGAGTTCCTTGCCTTTTGGTGCACCAAAACGGTGGTAATTCCCCGTGGGACAGAAAGTGTGAACAGTCAAATTTTATAAACAGTTGAACAAACATAACTACACACTAAGTTGCGTAAATCCATTGAATTGAAGGTCTATGCCTGCAGTTCAGTAGGCTGGAGCAACCAGCCATGCCCCCTGCCTCAACCATATAAATCAGTTAATTCCAGCTTCACTCAGAAGCACTTTTTCTTTTTTTTTTAAAAACATCTTTATTAGTTTGTTTCAGGTTTTTAGACATACACACATATATCCCGGGTGAACCCAGGATTCACAATCCCAAAACTGATTGTGAAAACTATGTACAGCCCTAACTATGTACATACACAGCTAATGGGGTTGGCCCTCCATTACAGTTACAAACTGTTATTGCATCTATATCTTAGGGTAACAATATCAGTGACTTAACTTAACCAACAGAGGTAAAACCCCTGAAACAGGAGTATTGTTACCTCCTAGATTTATAAAACCTAAGCCACAACCTAAATAACATTACACCCAGGAGGTGGCCCCAAGCTGTGTCCCCTGAAAAGAGAGAGAGTCTCCCCCCCACCCTTGAACCTAAGCAGACCAAAACCCTTATCCTAATACCATTTTACTAATACTAATTCAATCCAAAAACAATTGTATATAATACATCCATTTAGAACTGAAATAAAGAAGCACTTTTTCTTTGCTCCACCATCCTCCCCTCCTACTCCAGTGACATGCCTCTCTCCTCAGGGTTCCTTCCTAAGGTACTGTACCTTTAGCCTAAGGGAATGCTTCCCATGGCACCTCTAGGGGTGGAACCCTCCTCAAGGGTTCCTTGCCTTTTGGTACCACGATAGGGTGGTCGTTTCCCTTGGCACAGATAGTGTGAATGGCCAAAGTTTATCAACAGTTGCACATGCATAACTACACACTAAGTTGTGTAAGCTGATTAAATCTATTTATCTATCCATCTATCTATCTATCTATCTATCTATCTATCTATCTATCTATCTCTTAATCTATCTATCTAGCTATCTATCTATCTATCTATCCATCTATCTATATTGAAAATATGCATACAGTACGCTGCACTTGAAAAAACTATAATCCATCAGTGTTGTTTACAAACATAATAGTGTGACTCAGCTACCAAGGTGTGAAAGGCCACTACTGAAACGTAGGCATAAGTACATTGTACATCATCATTAAGGTGAAGATCTCTTCTGTCAAAGTAAGATGCAGTATATTATTTTGCAACACCTGTGGTTCAACTTATTACATGGAATAGATGTCCGTAGTGTGATTTGTAAGTGAGGAAATGAATTGTGGTATGTTAAAACTCTTGACACATATATCATGCTGAGACCCGAGTGTGTGCTATAAAGTGTAACCATGTCATTTATATTTGGATAAATGTCACATCACAGGATATCTTACAAAGGAATAATTAATTTAAACAGTGCAGTGTTCATTACAGTATATCATATTCCTTTCATTATAAATCAATAACCTGATGTTGGCCTATCAGTGCTCAGAAGCACAGGAAGACAGTGTACCTCTAATCCTATGTACAGTGTGCTCTCATTAGGGAGTATTACATGAGCTTGTTACATCACAGCAACAGGGGTGAGAACACCCAGTAAACAACAAGTGGGTGGCATGTGCTTATTATTCCATTATGTTAAATCAGTCATAACATTGTAGCAGCTTAAGTGGTATAACAACTGTACCATCTTTTGATTAATTTGATTTAAGGTAGAAAATACATTGCACATTTGCACATGATTCAATCCCTGCTGCAGCCTGAGCACTGTCTTTTTTTTTTTTGTTTTTGTTTTACTCTGAGTGTTACGTCCAGGGCTCTGCATTTCAATCTGGTGGCTGCCTGTGTGTTTATTTGTTAATACTTTTTCATATGGCCCTATTCTTTTTTCATATGGCATCATAAAAACATAAATTGGGGTCATGAAAAAAGATTTTCCCATGTGTTGAAAACACTTTTCTGGGTGGTTTTCCAAAAACTCACTTCAGAATCCACCCATGGGGCCTTAATTAGCAAGATGCACATGTTTTTGTCTCTGCAGGATATCATTTTTATGGCTTTGCAAAAAAGAAAATGTAAAAAAAAGAAAACAGAAACAAGATGGTGGCCATACAAAAAAAGATATTTTTCTCATGAAAAAAAGATTACCTCATAAATAAAACAGAATCTTTATTTTTCATATGGGCTAAATTCTATTTTCATATGAAATGGCTATCCAAAAGACTGTACTGAGCATGCTCAGAACCAAAATTTCAAACCCTTATAACTCTGGAAAGGATTAATATTTTTCACCAAACCAGCAAAATGCACTATTGGGGCCCAAGCCCTCTCAACTCTGAAATTTCAGGGCAAAGTGAAAAGCCATCTGGGCACTAGATGATGGCAAAAAAACAGCAAAAAAATTATTTTGTCACTTGTTTCACTATCTGGATCTCAGAAACTGCATATCAAACCAAAACAAAACATTGGAAAGTCAAGAGAACTTGTCCCCATGATCATGCATGCAAAACTTTGTGCAGATCTATTGAATGGTGACAAAGCTATTAAAGTGCAAAGTTAGGGGTTTAACATTAAACAGCATACTCCACTCTAACTATGGTGGTGCTACTGCACCACTATAATATTCTTTGCAAAAAAACTGCATTATTACATTAGTTAGAGTTCAACATAACACAACAAAAGTAGGGAAATGAGGCATTAGGGTTCTCAATCCTAACCCCCGCCCCCAAAGTAGTGAAAGAACAACATCATGCAAACAACCACAGGCTGCCATCATGAGGTATGGAAAACAACATACAAGTGTTTCCAGATGACATAAATGTAATGGTCTAGAGGTGCTCTGTGAAGTGATCTACTCTAAAGGTGGTGAAAAGAGATGTGTGAGGCACCAAGGTCCGAATTATGTGGATAGGATAACCGTTACCCAGACAAGGAGAGGCTGGAGTCAACCTAGTGCTTCAATGCCCGCAGGGTGTTTATTTTGTACCAAGGGTAGAGAGACACAGTCACAAGAGGAAGGAAGGGTTGCTCGAGAACAATAGGGCAATAAACAAAGAAATACTTTATCTACGACTACTAAGATTATTACCACAAGAATAGACTATAGGCCTACTGCCACACTTATTCTGAAATTATTCTACACTTTGATACTCTTAGATGAGGATCAGATGACATAGGCCACTCAGAACTGTACTAGGGTAATTATCACCACACATTTCCATCAGAGTCTAGATATTACAAGAGTCCAGGGATCTGGCATCTTCGTGTACACCGTCGTTCTCCGTTGGTAGCTACAAGGGAAATAAAACAGAACTGTACAACCTTAATCACAATTACCAGCAAAGACCTAGTTAAGGCCACTGGGGTGGTGAGAGGTTTGGTAAACAGACCATATGTTTCTTCGGCAAAAGCCCACTCTCTCCAAGGCTGCCGGAATAAAGAACCAGAGCAACTGGTTCCTGAGATAACACACTGAAAACAAAGGGTTCCTCGGCCAAAACCCACTTCCAGGGTTGCCAAGGACGAAGAGAGATCAAGACCTGCGTGGCGACGAATCCAATGGAGGACTACCACGACCTGACTGATGCTACGGCACTCCAAGGGCCAGCTAAACTCGGAAAGAACTCTGACAGGACCAGGAACCAGAAGAATTCTGAAGAGATGATGGTTGATTCTGCAATCCTAGGATCAGGAACTCACACCAAAACAAAGAAACGGCGGATGCATCCTGTACTGGGCTTCAACGGACTCGACTTTCAGCGAATGACCAGGAAGGGCGTAGACCAGGTTCTCCAGGATGAGCACACTCTTCTGTAGAGGGCGACCAACTTCGGGACATCTGGAACAGGAACCATACGGAACGACATTGGCACGGCTGTCGTGATGCGTTTCGGCAGACGTACCTTCAAGCTGTGAAAACAAGAAATGGCGGGTACGACTTGTACGACTGGCGACGGACTCGACTTCGGCGGACGACACAGACGGACGTGATGAGCTAATGGATGATCCCACAGAAGTGAAGAATGCTGAGAAGACATCTTCTTCTGAGTAGAGACTGATTCTGAGTACGTAGTATTACAGATCACCCATGGGACTGCAGTGTGGTAAAAGATTGAGACTGTCTTCATACAGTAGTAACCATATAACTGAAAGATGCCCAGAGAACTGTGGAATGATACAATAATTTGCCGGGGAGGGTAAATTATAAATTTAGGGGTAATTATTACTGGCGAGGGTCAATGTCCAGGTGCTTAGAGCAGTAGTTCAGATGCGTAGAGCAATAGTTCAGATACTTAGGGCAATAGTTTGGGTACTTAGAGCAATAGTTCAGATACTTAGGGCAATAGTTCAGATACTTAGGGCAATAGTTCAGGTACTTAGAGCAATAGCCAGTGCATAAGCAGTACAGTTGTTACAGTAGCTTCACAGTATAGGCGAATTGAGCACTCTTAGACAAACCCCTCTTCCTAAATGTAGGGTCTTACTGAATAGGATCTGGCTATCCCTGAACGTTTTGGCTAAGGAAGCCTTTAGTACCCCTAGGCTGGCTTGCCCTATTACACTAGGCCAGGGCCTCCCTTTAGTACCACTAGGCTGGCTTGCCCTATTACACTAGGCCGGAACCTCCCTTTAGTACCACTAGGCTGGCTTGCCCTGTTACACTAGGCCGGGGCCTCCCTTTAGTACCACTAGGCTGGCTTGCCCTATTACACTAGGCCAGGGCCTCCCTTTAGTACCAAGCTTTACTCCGGAACTAATGCCCTACTTTTACCTCGAGCCTGATGACCTACCAAGACTTGGGCCTGGTGCCCCACTTTATATTGGGCCTGGTGCCCCACTTTATATTGGGCCTGGTGCCCCACCTTATATTGGGCCTGGTGCCCCACCTTATATTGGGCCTGGATTGCCCCTTTAAATCTGGAAATGGCTAAGAGTGGCTGAGCCCCTTTAAATCTGCAGCTCTCTGAGAGCTGCTGTCACTCAGTAACAAAAACACCACCCACCCCAAATCCCGTCCCTTAATGAATATTCAAAGGCCGCTATACAGGCCTCGATGGTTGGCCCCCTCCTTTAGACTTCGCTATGCCCACCTCCCCTATGCATACTTAATTACAGGTCCTGATGACCCGCTTCCCCTTGCAGCACTCAGCCGCTCTTCTCAGCACCTTCTGTGTGCTTCAAAAAAAAAAACAATGTTTCTCCCTTCACAGGCGGTCAGCACGCTTCAAGTGCTGCCGCCGACTCACCACTCCGCCGTCCTCCGGAGGGTTGCTGTGCTGTCGGGAGGCGGGAGGGATGCTGGCAGTGGGAGGGAATGTGCAGACAGCTAAGGGGATGACCAGGGGGCCTAAGATGGCTGACAAGACGAGCAGCATGATGCGGCTGGCAGGGCTGCCGACGGGGGACAGAAAATTAAACTTTAAAATGCAAGGTGGGGGTCAAAACAATAAATCGATGGGGCTACACAGCCCAACCTGCGGCAAACGGCCGATCACTTTCTTCTGGTGCCCCAATGGCACCTCAGACTAAAACTGAGCTATGGAGGGATCTTCACTGGCTGGAGCCAGAGCAGGCACACAGACTGCCCTCGGAGAACAACTTCAACCACCAGGTAAGCTCTACTGGTTCCCCCTAACCATCTGCATCATCTCTGCTCCACAACCAGCAGGAACCACCCAGAATAACTGTTAAACTTTTAAAATCAAACCCTCAGGTTCTGGAGTGTTTGGACTGGAATGCTGTGCATGAGCAGCTCAGCACAGCATTCCATCTATGCCATTGTGACATGTGCTGCTATTAAATCTGCTTTTTGACCATACTGTAAAGTGCACAGAGCACTTTTCTGTATTATTTTAGTTTCCCTTTATAGAGAGGTGAATCTTTACTTTTTTGTGGCCCCTTATCATTGTACCCTGCAGCCTACACCTACAGCAGGCACCCTGAGCACCTGTAAACCCCTAATTTATTTATTGATTCTAGTTTTTCTGGGATGCCCCAACTTTGGGGCATTACATAAATGCAGTAGCACTGATGTGTCATCTTAACATACTAACATACTAGATGCCAGCAGAGTAGGCATATTGTTCTATCAAGTCTGCTCGTTCTTCAGCACCCTGATTGGGTACCATAGCCATCTAACTGTCTCCTTCCACAGTTACTCCATCCCCCAGTCATGCCCCACCCTGGGCAAACCAGCCTCTGCTTCACCCCTTGCCTATACCTGTCCCATCTTCTCTTGAATCCCTCCACCGTAGTTGCCTGTACCAGCTCCCCAGGCAACGCATTCCACAGTTCCACCAATCTGTCGGTGAAGTACCTCCTCCTCCTTTCCCCCCAATCCTACCACCCTCAATCTTCCAACTGTGTCCTCTGGTGATTCCACCCTCCTTCAGTTGAAAGATTTTATCTCAGCTTACGTTATTTACTCCCCTGAGGTACCTGAAGACCTCAATCATGTCCCCTCGGTCCCTCCTCTCCTCCAGTGAGAACAGTTTGAGCTCCCTTAGTCGTTCCTCATATGTCATATCCCCCAGGCCCTGGATCATTCTGGTTGCTCTTCTCTGAACCCTCTCCAGGAGTTGGATGTCCCTCCTTAGGTGCGGCCTCCAGAACTGCACCACAGTACTCAATATGTGGTCTAACCAGGCTGTTGTACAGTGGCAAAATCACCTCCCTGTTCCTTGAGGTAATCCCCCTAGCAATGCATCCCAGCATCCTATTTGCCCTGACTGTAGCCCTCCTGCACTGCTCTGAATTATTCATGTTAACTTCCACCAAGACTCCTAGGTCTCTTTCCCCTGCCGTGGCCTGCAACTCATCCCCCCCAGGGTGTACACATAGTTGGGGTTTTCACACCCTAGGTGTAGCACCTTGCACTTGGAGGAGTTAAATTTTAATTTCCAGGTGCAGGACCACCTATCCAGAATATCCATGTCCTCTTGCAGGGCCAATCTCCTCTCCTCCCTCTCCACCACCGCCCCCAGCTTAGAGTCATCCACAAAGAGACTCATTTTACACCTGATACCTTCCCTGATATCGGAGATGTAGGCGTTGGAGTGGCCCCAGGACTGATCCCTGTGGGACCCCACTTAGGACCTCCCTAGGAGATGAGACCTACCCTCTGACCACTACCAGCTGAGTGTGACCTGAAAGCCAATTTCCAATCCACCTGTCAATGGGCCTACCCCCATCCCCCACAGCTTCTCCCTAAAGCCAATGTGACGGACCAAATCAAATGCCTTGCTGAAGTCCAGGAACAGTACATCCACTGGTCTCCCCCTGTTGAGTGCTGATGTCACCCACTCATAGAACTTTACAAGGTTTGTTTGACATGATCTACCTGGCACAAACCCATGCTGCCAGCATCCAGGTAACCCATCTCCTCCAAGAAACCTCCCAGCCTTTCCTTAAGTATGCTGTGCATTACCTTCCCCACCACTGACATCAAACTGACGGGTCTATAGTTTCCTGGCTCTTCTCTCGATCCTCCTTTATGGATGTGTACAACATGCACCTGCTTCCAATCCCTTGACACCCTCCCTGTCTGGAGCGACAAGTTAAAGAGATCCACTAATGGCACAGCCAAAACATCCACCAACTCTCTCAGTACTCTGGGTTGAATAGCATCACGCCCTGGAGATTTATCCTTTTTTGGGGACTGGAGGGCTTCCCACACTGGACCAATAGGAATATCAGCATCTGTTTCCCCCCCATTCAGCAGAACCTGCTTGATATCTCACCCATGGCCTACCTCTCCCAGTGGCTTGTTCTTCAGCAGGTAACCACAATAGTCAGGTCTGCTGTGCCTTCTGTGTCCTTCAACTCCTTTTTTGGAAGTTCCCCAGCCTCCGCCCTAGTGAACACTAAGGCAAAATACTCATTCAGTACCTCCGCCTGCTCTCCAGCCCCTTCCACCCACCCCCAGCTGTTCTCAACCTACTAAGCTGGCTCTTGACCTTCCTCCACTCACCAATATACCTAAAGAACCCCTTTTCCCCACCCCTTATCCCCTGCACCAGCCTCTACTCTTTCCAGGCCTTTGCCTCCCTCACTACTCTGGTGACTTTCCTGGTTGCAAGGCGGTAGTTCTCTCTATCCCTCTCTCTTCTCATTGTTTTGTACCTACTGTAGGCAGCCTTCTTCTCCCTTACTGCCTCATGAACCTCCTTGGTCCACCAGCATGGTAGTTTAGAGTATGCATATACAATGGGAGATACATTAAAAGTTCTTTTACAATAACTGGAATGGGAAGGTTTACTAACCAGCACCAGCAATGACCCCCCTAACACCCTCTTCAACTAATGTCTTCATGGATTTGTATCAGTGGCATGCACATCGTAAGACTTATATACTCATTTGTCACTACAGAAGCAAATCCACAGTCCTCAAATGACAAAACACTGCTTCTGTATGCAGTAGAGCTGGGCAAAACTTGTGAATTCTGCTTTCATGGAACTGTCATGACATTTTGTAAGTTTTGCTAAATTTTCTGGACTTCCACCATTGACAAGATCAGAATCTTCCAAATGTGTTTGGCAGGTTTTGTATTGTTCCATGGAATTTTTGGGCTGAACTGTGGAATAATACCCATGAACTGTGGAATGGCAGTTCTGAGGAATTTTATTCTGCAGTTTAATGGATTATTCTGCAATACATTTAATTATTCCGCAGTTCAGTGGTCAGTTCTGCATAATGGCCTTAAGCAATAACATATAAACTGTGCCTAACCCAAATAAAGAAAAGTGCAATCCTCTCCCCCACCCTCCATCTAACCATCTCATAAATGGAATTTGAATTTCAACAGTCAGATTAAATTGATGGCAAGAAATATTTTGCAATTCTGTGCACAGTGAAAAGAGGTATGAAAACAAAGCACATTTTCTAACAGATTGCATAATTAGAAACAACACATACTCTCTTCCTTATGACATCATTAATGAAAAAAAAATCAGTGTCAAATATTGTGCATTATGGCAATAAATCATCACATACATTTGTTGTAAATTGGTTGATAAAATATGTAACACAGTTAAATCCAGCTCTAGTGGTATATATTTGTTTTCACTTTGCATATGTTCTAGCTCAGCTACATTGCCAGATATAGTGTGGAGCAAAGGTCCTTTTAAATGACTTGCACATCTGTATCTGACACCCATGTCATACATGTGATCCCTTCCTTGTAAAAAAAATTAATTTATAACGTGACACCATCATGCGTTCAGTCCCATCCATATGGGAAGGTATTTACAATTAGATGCTGGCATTAGTATAAGTTTAGAGTATGCATATACAGTGGGAGATAAATTAAAAGTTATTTTACTATAACTGGAATGGAAAGGTTTACTAACCAGCACCAGCAACGATCCCCCTAACACCCTCTTCAACTAATGTTGGTAAATGTAATCTGCATCAGGTAGCGAATGGGTGTAAGAAAAATTTTAGGAGAATACAAAGCTTAAATAAGGCATCAGAGTTTAGTGATATAAACTGGAAGGATGCAGAGCTAAAAGAGAACATGAGTGTTTGACGAAAAGCGGGATCTCCAGGCAGCCAGTCCTTGTATGGAAGCACAATGGAAGGGTGCTGTCAAAGTGAGAGAGAACCTGCTCAAAGATTCACAGTATAGCGGCACGACTATGTTGAACATCTGAAATAGGTTGTTTGCCCACCAGGTGGAAGAAATTGCAGTTCACTCAGCTCAGAAATGTGTCTGATGAGGTAAGCCCAGTACCCTATTACAGTCATGCAGTGTTACTAAGGACCATTTGTGCATACCTGTTTGATGTGCTATCAGATTAGTTTCATTAGTTTCAGTACATACTGTTAATACACAATCAATAGTGGTACTTGTTCATTCTAAGTCAGATACTGAATCAGTTTTCATGAAGGAAACTGACAACCTGAAAAAAATTACACAGTTTGAAAATTAATCAATTAGATCAAATCTCAACGCAATAAAAAAAAAAACATGTTGTGGGCAAATATACCAAACACAGATATCTCATTCAAATTGAAACCTTTTCTAACTGATTTTGTGTGCTTGTGATGTGTACCTAAAGGAAAGTGTGTATGGATCAAAATTAACTTAACTACCATCTGACTAGTTTTACTCAAATGTGAGTGAGTGTAAGAGCTAATGAAAAGGTTTTAATATACAGAATATGTATTTAATTGACAAATATCAAAATTAAATAACTGTGGCGACTAGATGCTCATTCTGATTACCAGACAGACAGTGTAGAAAATACTGAAAAGTCAATTGCAGCTTAATTATCACAAGTCTTGCCCATCCACACACACACACACACACACACACACACAAAACCACCACACAAAGCTAAGACAAATAAAAACTGCAACAAAAAAATGATTTAATAACTGGTTACTACATTTAGATGCATATCAATGGGAATTTATCCCACAAACAAAACCACAATATGGGGCAGGTCAGCACCTCCCAAGTGAACTTAGCTGTAGCTTGGAATTGGTTTACGGTAGCAGCTCCAAAAAAAAGCTTACAGTTCGGCTTGTACTTTTTTATTTTATTATTCCACAGTGAAGCAGCTCAAACAGCACTGTTTTGCTAGCTCAGTCACACAAATGTGCTTTTTTTACTTTCAGCTTTCAGCTTAAAAGAATCTAATTTGTTTTTACTGTTTGAGCACGGTAAGCCAATTCCAAACTTACTTTTTCAAAATTAGAATATTCATTAGGTGAACAACATATAATGGCCGGGATATTCAGACTGTGCCAGGCAATGTCACAAGCCTGGGTGCAGCGCAACTGTGCTGCACTGGGGCCAGGTTCAGGTGATATTCAACGGTGTTGCGCCATGGTGCAGCACTGTTGCATATGGCATGGGCAGTGCACAAACTGTGCATGGCACAGTGTCACTGCACCAGTGCAAGCCACAGATAAGGAGCACAGGGATGCACCAGTGTAAATGCAGTTGCGCTAGGTGCATCACCCGTGATATTCAGCAGGGGGCATGCAAGTGAGGCCATAATATATGCAAGGTGCAAATGGGTCCATTTGCATGTCATTATGGCCACATTTGCATGCCTTGTGCAGGGCCGTCCGGCGACTTGTGCCTGGTGCCCTGCACAGTATGACATGTGCTGTGGGGATCCCGGGGCATCCCCCACCCCATAGCCACAATCGATGGTATATGTTAATACAAAATCCCTGGTAGTCTAATAGCCCCCCAGTCCCCGATACCCTGATAAGTATGAAACATGACCATCCCTGGTGGTCTAGTGGTCCCCCTCCACCCAAGTCCCTGATTCCCTGATAAATGTCAAAATGATGTCCCTGGTGGTCTAGTGGAGACCCCCATTGCCCTTGATCGCGGTAAAATCCTGTGTTGAAATGCCCTGGTGATCCAGTGGCACCCCACCACCCACCTACACAGAACCCTTGCCCTCCACCCCCATCATCAGCGGGCAGCTGCATCCCATCCGCACACCACCTGGCTGCCCACTGAATGCAGGTACAGTATGGACTGTAAGCCCATTGGTCCCCAGTGTTGACCAATGGGCTTGCAGAACATACTAAACAGTCAAAATCTGTGAATGACTCCAGTCACATATTTGGGACTTGATTACAATATGCCCTGCAAGCCCATTGGTCCACACTGAGGACCAATGGACTACAGCCCATACTGTAGCTGTCATTGGCAGGTGGCCAGGTGATGTGTGGGTGGGATGCAGTCACCCACTGATGACGGAGGGGGCAGGGGAAAGGGTTCTGTGGGTGGGGTGGGGTGGGGGGTGCCAGTGGATCACCAGGGAATTTCAATATGGATTTTACCATGATCATGGCAACAGTCCGGGGGTTCTACTAGACCACCAGGGATGTCACATTGTCAATGATTCAGAAATTGGGGACTCGGGTGGTAGGGGGGACCCTTAGACCACCAGGAATGGTCATGTTTCATACTTATCGGGGCATTGGGGACTTGGGGGCCACTAGACTACCAGGGATATCTTTATAAACATATACTGCACAATCGCAGGCACGGGCGGGGGGTTCCACTTGACCACCAGGGTTGTGAGTGCTTGCTGACAGTGTTCTGGGCAGACAGGTGGCCACCCATGGCTGGACTGCTGTGTTGCACCCTGCAATACAGCAGCCCACTGGTGGGTGGCTGGGATTTGTTCCTACTCTGCACAGGCTCAACTTTAAGCCCTCCTATGCGGCGCAGTGCAGGGGTGCACCGGCATATGTGCCACACATCCCGGGCTGAATGTTGGGATGTGCCACATATACATGGGCATGCCCCCTGCACCTGCACCGCATACATTATCATTGTGCCCTGGCGCATCAGGATTTGCACTGTGCCAGGCATCCATCTCAATATCCCACCAGGGCGCAATGCGGGGTTGTACCGGCACAACTCTGTTGGGCCAGGCACAACCCCTTTGAATATCTGGGCCCATATATGCACATATTTGGTTTTAATTTTAGGTATTTGACCCCATGGGCTAAGTTTGCCAGTATATGCATTTGTTGTTAATGCTAACCCACATTTCTGAAAACTCATGCAGGGGTGTGTGTATGAACTGATTGAACTATAGCCCTTTCATTGTATGCATGCAAATGGAAGCATCAGGGTCAAATACACTTTGAGTCACTACTTTTTTAAAGAAAAAATGAACAGCAGAGTATTTCTTCTAGGACATTTTGGCAATAGACATTGCTCAAGTTTTGTAGCAACTCCTCTCCCTTACTTGCAAGTAGTGTACGTATTTTCAGGAGAACCCAGTTATGGGCCTTAAGATTGTAAAATAAAATTTTAAAAAGTTAACTATCACTTAACCATATACAAAGTTATGATTGCAATAATACTCCTAGAAAGAGGCAAAGTCTCTTATAAATACCCTATAAGCTGAATAATCATTTTGCAGTGTATCTATATGGCTATATTGGTAGAACTATTATGCATGAGTTTTTACTAATAAAGTGGTACCTAGATTATATTCCTAGTTTTTGTAAAGTTTTAATAGGAATTCCCATCTTGCACACAGTTGACAAAAATTGAATCTGATGGCTCCTAAAGTGGCCAAGGAGACTCCAGCCAACAGCACATCCTAAACAAAACAACTGTGTACACAATCCCGTACAGCTCGCTCTCTTCAATTGGGCTCATCTCAAAGGCTCAAAGGCACTCCCACCATGGACAAGGGACAATGGACAACCAGCATCAAAGAAGCAGAATCCTATGACTCAAAGTGGCCAGGATGGCAGGACCTGAAGATTCCTCCTTATCAGGAACACATTCTTCCATCTCTTCTTCTCCATAGCTCTGTTCCAGGTAAGGGACTCATTCTTCCTCTCCACACTCTCTTTCTCCCTCCAGGTCCTGGCTCTACACTGTGTCATTCCATTTATCACTAACTACACAGAGAATACAGTGCACCATGTGTGGCTCTTCCTGAAGCCTGAGTGTTTCTGACAGCTCAGCTCAGAGAGCTCTGCGTGAGGACACTGGTTGCACTAGAGCACAAACAGGCGCAGTACATCACATCAGAATTGGCTCACACTCCTCACTAATGTAAAAACTGGAAACCTGTGCTTTGAAGCTTCATAAACTGTCATTATCAAAATCAATAAAAAATAAAGAACATAAGGTAACATTTCCCTATGTTTTATCATTAAAAATCTGATGTGTTGTGAAGACAAATGACAGGACACACTGGTTGGTAGAAACTTTCCTCTCCTCTTTAATACATTAATTAACAATTAGTATATTCATTCTGCAGTTCAGTGACCAATTGAACTGTGGAACGACTGTATAAATGGTGAATTAATATATTAAACTGTAGAAAAAATTTCCACAGAACTAACCACTGGGAGTAATCAGTTCTGGAATGTGTTTTCGTAGTTTAATACAAGAATCTGCAAGTCATACATTTTTATGTTTGCTTGCACACATGTGCAAGAAACATAGTGCCATCGTCGGAGTTTTCAGAGGTGTGTCAGCCCTCTTCCAATTCAGTCAGTGTGTTTGCAGGCGCAGCCGCAGTTCTCCAATGCCTGCTGGAGCTGTCTATGACAGCTCCAAAATGCAGTGGAGTACAGTTGAAAGGGGGAGCTACACTTCAGTGAGCAGCGATAAGATATCACCTGCTCATGCGTGCTCCCCCTACACACACACACACACACACACACACACACATATGCTGCGTGCTGCGCCCCACACACTGTATAGCCGGCGGGGGTGCCCAATCCCCGTCAGCTGTGCTGCCCCCGAAACACAGTTCCATGCCACACCGGGTGCCCACCCCAGCATGGTTACACTCATATAGCCGACGGGTGCCCAATCCCCCGTCAGCTCCCCTCTCTCCCCTGAGTACAGGGTGCTCAGCTGGGAGCCCACCCCAACGTGGCAACAGATGCTATAGCCAGCGGGGTGCCTAATCCCCATCGGCTCCACGCCCCCAACCAGCCATCCTTCTGCCACACTGGGAGCCCACCCCAGCGTGGCAGACATCCACGCCGTCATTTAAACTAAAAAAATCTGCAAATAAAAACTGTCCCTCGGCGCTTCTCCCTGCCCCTCCCACAACCCGCACTCCACCCACCGCGCACCTCTGCCTCCCCACACCCCCACCCCATACTTACCTCCAGACTCGTGTGACGATCTTCGTGGACTGGGAACACGCCTGCACTCTTCAAAGCAGACTCGAACTGAGGAAATGCCGGCAAGCTGTATAATGGGATAGATAGGGTTTTTTCAACTTTTTTGCATATCTCAGGCATTTTTGGGAATTTTGGGCCCAAATTTTCAACATGGGGTTTTTGGGATCCTCCTCAAGAATTATTGCACTGTCATGGCATTATACGGGCCTGAAGGGTGATTTCGCAGTCACTGCGTGAAATCACCTTTCAGGACCAAGTAACTAAATGACACTGCCACTGTTCATAAGGTGGGCTCTCAAAAGCCTATGTTGAAGACTTGTGGAAAAATTCCTAAAATGATTATTTACTGACATGACGCTACGCAGTTCCTACGCACGCCGTAAGTTTCATGAATTTTCAATATTTTCACTCCAGATTTTCAACATTGCCATTTTACTACACCTCCTTATGAGCAGTACAGCTGTCATTTTTCACATCTTGCCCAAAACGTGTTTCCGCCCATGTAGCGCACAATGGCGCAGTCGGTGTGCTTAATCAATGTATGGGACACATTAAGAAAATCACAGTGACACTTTTAATGAGTAGAGGTCTTAAAATGGCTATGTTAAAATTTGGTGAAAAAATCCTAAAAATGACTGTTTTACGAGCACGCGTTGCGCAG
Organism: Neoceratodus forsteri; assembly: GCA_016271365.2. NCBI lineage: Eukaryota > Metazoa > Chordata > Ceratodontiformes > Ceratodontidae > Neoceratodus > Neoceratodus forsteri. The sequence continues at coordinate 310,288,300 of CM028133.1, forward strand.
TTCCTACGCACGCTCGTAAGTTTGCGAATTTTCAGTATTTTCACTCCAGATTTTCAACATTGCCATTTTATTACACTTCCTTATGAGCAGTACAGCTGTCATTTTTCACATCTTGCCCAAAATGTGTTTCCGCCATGTAGCGCACAATGGCGCAGTCGGTGTGTGAAAGCAATGTTTGGGACAGATTAAGAAAATCACAGTGACACTGTTCATGAGCAGAGGTCTTAAAATGGCTATGTTGAAAATTTGGTGAATAAATTCCTTAAAATGACTGTTTTATGAGCATGCGTTGCGCAGTTCCTACGCACGCTCATAAGTTTGCGAATTTTCTATATTTTCACTCCAGATTTTCCGCATTGCCATTTTATTACACTTCCTTATGAACAGTACAGCTGTCATTTTTCACAACATGGCCAAAATGTGTTTTCACACTTTCAGCGCAGAGATGTGTGGTCGCCGTGGGAAATCATTGTTCGGGACAGATAAAGAAAATCACAGTGACACTGTTCATGATCGGATGTCCCAAAATGCCTGAGTTGACAATCTGCTGTAAAAATCCCCACACTAATTACATTACGGGTGTGCATTGCACAGTTTCTATGCCTTCGTAACTTCACCAGTTTTTAATATTTTACGCAGATTTGCAACATTGCCATTTTCACCTCCCCATGAACAGTACAGCTGTCATTTTCACCTCCTGTTCGAATGTGTTTTTTCACCTGTGGTGCTAAATGCCGTAGTTGCGGTGCATAAGCAGCTTTCCGCTAACAAACTGATATTGCCACTGTTCATGAGGTGGGGGTCTCAAAAAAAACATGTCGAAAATTTAGAGTGAAAATACCAACGAATGCCTCAGCTATTAGGGTTTCCAACCATAATGCCCCACCCTGTAGAGAATGACAGGCATCAGGGGTGTGACTTGGGATTCTTGCCTGTAATGCTCATACCATTCCACCCTGCAGCCAGTGAGAGGCATTGAGGTATGCCTTGGACTCTTTGGCCAAAGTTCACCCCATTCTCCTATACGCACCCATCTCACCATATTTCCTGATGGAATGGGGTGCGCATAAGGGCCAAAGACCCCAAGGCACACCATGACACTTGTCAGTGTCTGCAGGGTAGGGTGTGGTGAAATGGCGTGGCCATTATGCCTGACGACCGAAAGACACACCCCAATGCCTGTCACTCTCTGCAGGGTGGTGGTGGGGTTGGCTTCAGTTTAATACTTCACTGCCATTCCTATTATGCAGCTCTGTAACTTCTGCACTAACAATGCCAATGCCAGCAAGCAAACATTCGGCATTGACAAATGCTTGTTTTCTGCTGTTCTAAGTCAGAATTTCCTCACAAAAATGCAAAAGTGCATGCCAAAATTTCACAGAAGAGAAATTCCGACTTTCACCAAAATTCTGCCAATGGAAGATTCATTTTGCACAGCCCTAATATGCAGAAGCACAGGCCCCTGAAGCCACAGATACAAATCGATGATACCCAAATTACAAGAGTGCTTTTGCCTACAGAAGTGCATGCCCCTATGGGGGCAGTGCTTCTGTAGCCTCAGGTTCTTATGCACATTGTAACACATACATACACTAGACGGGCCTGTGTTTCTGCAGCCACAAGTGCAAGACATACACACCAACCTCTGGCTGCAGAAGCACAGGTGCCACAAAATTTATGATACAGTAGATGCCACTTATACTGTTCGCGCTTAACGCAGGCGGTCAGTTATAATGGGTGGAACTTAAAACCAGCCGCAATTGTAAAGCAGAACTTTTTAATGGACATTTCCGGCCTGCTATTTTGGCCATTTCCCATCCTGTGCACTACTGCTTCCTCATTTGTCATGTGTCAGAATCAGCTGACTCAATCAGCTGATTGACACTGCTCCATATAAAAGGCACCTGTGACAGCCGCAGTAAATGACAGTTTGCAGTTCACAATGCAGGAGTGCAGAGTGTAGTAGAGTGGAGAGGGACCTGGAGCCAGACTGGGAACTACTGGCCACAATGGAGAGGATGTAGTGTCCATACTGCGAGTCCACAACTGTGCAAAAGAAAATAACAGACTTCTTCACAGTACGAACTGACTGACTTTTTTTTCCTAACAGGTTGTGCTGAGTGCTGAGCTGCTAGTTTTATTTTTTTTCAGTTGTTTTTGAATAGATGCCCAAATAAAGATTTACTGAAATTACTGTTACGATCAGTTGATTGGTGTGTGTTTATGGGTTGTTGATGCTTTCAGCAGCCACCTTTAAGCATGAAACACTAAACTGTAGTGGTAGTCCGATAGTCTGACCAATCTGTATAGCAGGCCGAATAGAAGATCACGAATGCACCCACTTTAAGTGGATTTGACTATATCAAAATTGCAACACTACTTCAGTCTGCAGAAGTGCAGCCCCATGAGGGGCCGATGCCTCTTCAGCCACAGATGTGAGACATACACACCGACTTCTAGCTTCAGTTATGTAGATGCAAGTACTGTTATAATGTGGATATAATGGTTTCGGTAGCATTTCTAGAAATTGTTCAAGGGGGTAACAGTTTTTTCAGTTAAACCAATGCGTATGGAAAATTATGCACTAATAAATCATGCTATCTAGAAAGGTACCTCGTACAACATGCATGAGTACAGCAAAGGCAGCCTTGATGCATTGCAGTAAATTGTAGTAAATGACATGTCACAAAATACTGCAGTGAAAAAGAAACTTAATTGCCATTGGATTACAATGTTCCCTGCAGCATACTGCTGCATTTTTGTGATATGTGCAGCATTATCACATTATATTCTGACTGGCACTGCTGTACCTCTGGCTGCAGATGTGGAGTCCCCATGCAGCCTTCTGTCTACAGAAGGGCAAGCCTACAAGGGGCCTGTGCTTATGCAGCCACATACACTCATGCAAGCAGTATGACATACACACAGATGTGTGGCTGCATAGACACATGCCCCTATTGGGCCTGTGCTTTTGTAGCCACAAATACAAATCCACAAAGGTAGCACATCACTGCTACTACACTTTTGCTATTTGGAAGTAGTTGTATGCTGTTTGTCTTACCTGATGATGGCTGTCTCTGGTTGGTTGTGTGTTGCTGTCCTTTTGCTGCTTTGTGGGTGTGAGGAGTTTGTCTTGGAAACCCTAATGTCACATTTCCCTACTTTAGTTGCATTAAGTTGAACCCTAACCGGTGTATTAATTCAGACTTTTGCAAAGAATTTTATTATTTTTGAGATAGTGGAATTGTATCCTCATTCATGCAAGTCCCTTCAGGACATGTGTGAACAGATACAGACATGCAGGGAAGATTTTGTCCACTTACGGAAGTGTAGGCCCCTGCTGGCCCACCACTCCCATGCAGTGACAGATGTCAAGCATTTACTGTATAGTGCTGTCTGATGGGCTGCTGATGCACAGGGCCCTATGGGCTCTGTGCTTTCTTGTGATCACTGATAGATGCACAGGCAAGCAGTCCATCTCTCAGCCAATGCACAGGGCTGTCTGCCATGCATGGGTGCAGAGGTGCAGGGCCCAATGCTAGAAGAACAGTTGTCTTTACGATATGGTACCTGGGCCTGTGTGGGCAACCCTGCACCTTTCCTTCCCTGCCTGGGGTGAGGTGCAGCATAACAGTGCCATCTCTCCACTCTCACACCATCCAGCTAGTTCATTGATTTTGCCCCTGAACTCAGCTCACTTGCATGGGATCACAAAGCACTAGTTGTTGGGGAACAGCCTGGCACTACACAAAACTTTATTATATATTTTTTTTTAATTAGCTGAAATATTATTTTGTACCACAATTGAGAAATCATGTCTCATCCAGGATTTAAAAAATGACACCTAAGCCAGTTTCACGGTGCCAAGTGATGGGGATAACTCTGGCACACTGGCAACCGCATTCATGCTCTGAGCCCAGGAAGACAGGAGTGGAGGCCAGCTGAGAGGAAGCAAGAATGTCCATAGGATGTTCTCCTGCTGTGAGGGAAGGTGGTTGCCATGTTGGTTTTCAGCAGCTCATGGTGGTGGCTGGAGGTGGTGCCAATGATGGCATGGATAACCACATGCCATAAGGCATCCCCAGGTCAGCCATGCACACACACCAATGCGGAGGAGTGTGTGTGGTGGGGCAAAGGGTGTGTGGGACACACAACATGGAAAATGACTCTCCAGCAAGCCAGATGACAGCATCTCTGCCCCTCTCCATATCTGGACCATGGCATGACTCCTGGCAAGGGCATGCCATCCACTTATAGAGGGACAATTAGGAGCTCTCAGGAGATGATCCATGATGACAGACAGGGGAGGCCCCTTGCAGGGATACACCAGCCCAGAACAGTGACAGGAGGTCTGGATTGGGAATGCATGATCAAGCAGAATGTGCCAGGAGGGGTGAATCTTGTTGGTGTAAGAAGTAGCATTACAGAGCCTGAAGGAGATGTGTGCTAGAGGGCATGGCAGGCAAAAAAAGGAAAAGACACCAGTCATGTTAATGAGGTGGTGTGAAAAAATGTCTATGTTCAAAGTTTGGACAAAAAATATTGAAAATTAGCAAAGTTATGCATGAACACTGAGATATTTCAATGTTCACTCATAATGTGGTCATTTTACTATATTTCTACACCAAATTTTCAACATAGCCTTTTTGTTACCCCACCTCACCTGTCATTTTACCATATTTTTACACCAAATTTTCAACATAGCTTTCCTAGTACCCCATCTCATGAATTTAGTAGGTGAAAATTTTCAAATCCCTGCTGAAACATCATTTCATTCCACAAGAGAGAAAGCACAATATGGACAGAATTTGAAAAAATGACAGCTGTCACATTCATCAGGTGATGTGAAAAAAACGGCTATGTTGAAGATTTGGAGTCAGAATACTAAACGACAAAGATGCAAGCATATATGCTCACATATTTGTTTTTTTAGTATTTTGAGCACACATTTTCAACATAGACTTCTTATGACTCCACCTCATGAACCCGATAGGTTAAAATTTTCAATTCCTGCCAGAAAGGTGATTTCGTGCCACAAGAGTCAAAACACATTTCAGCCAGGATTTGAAAAATGCCACTTCAAGCAGCAAGTTGTGTCTTCAATGAGATAGTGACTCTACATAGGGAGAAATGTTCAGGTGAGTGACAGTGTGTGGGGATGGGTGCTGAGTGAGGGGGTTGGGGTGCAGTGGGTGGGTGGTGGTCTGAGGGGTCAGATCACCGACAGACTGTTTTCTTTTTTTACAGGTTTACACACACACACAAAAAAAAGATCAACAAGGGATGGTTTTCATTACTTCACAGGGACACAAGCCGACACTGAGGATTGGGCAACCCAGTGTCAGGATGATCTTCAGCAGCATCAGGGATGGGCTTAACATATTTTTCAGAAGCTGAGAAGGTGCCCTAGAGGGTAGAAGGGTAAGAGAAGCAGTTGTGTGGATGGGCACCCCGTTCTGCTTAGTATTTAGATTTCAGAACAATCTTAGCAACACCCTCCAAATTCTGGAAAGTAATACACACCCACTTCTCCCCCCCCATCCAGTCTCTCTCACCTGTTCTCAAGGTTGGCGACTCCACCATTTCAGACCCTCCTTCAATCACCTCAGCTTTCAACTCCTATTTCACCACCTGTGCTTCCTCACTCCTCTCTGCACTACCCGTTACTCCCCACTCCCACTTTCTCCTTCCTCCCTCCCTTCTTCCCCCTTCCCTTTCTCACCTATCACCCCTGCCTTGGCTCTTAAAGTCCTCCTGGCTCTCAACCCCCAGAAAGAAAGGAGCCCTGATGGGCTTGATCCCAAGCTCCTACACCTCTCTGCACTGGCTATTGCCTTGCTCATCTCTTCCACGCTCAACCTATCATCATTCTGTCTTGCCTGAGTCCCAGATTCCTGGAAGCATGCAACTGTCATTCCCCTTCAAAAAGGAGGTGACTCCTCCTGTCCTGGAAATTTCCTTCCAATCTCTCTCCTCCCAACCTTATCCAAACTTCAAGAACACATAGTTCTATCTAAACTCTCCCCTTTCCTCTACTACTCTTCCTTTTTCACCTCCTTCTAGTCTGGCTTTCACAAACATCACTCCACCACTTCCTCTCTCCTCAGGCTCACAGATTACATCCATTCTGGCATGGAACAAAGCTTCCTCACTGCTGCCATCTTTGCTGATCTAGTGAAAGCATTCAACACTGTCTCCCACCTTCTTATCCTGGACAAACTAAAATCAGCAGGTCTATCAGATTCTGCAACCAGGTAGTTCAACTCCTACCTTGTAGATAGATCTCAATCACTGAGAACTGGAGACTCTCTCTCTCTCCCCCCCTCTACCCATACACACTGGCATTCCCAGAGGTTCCATCCTTGGCCCTTTGCTTTTCTCCATATTCCTCAATGACCTCTCCTCAGCCTGCTCCTCTGCATTCATCCACATGTATGCAGATGACATGGTCTATGGACCTATGGATTCCAGATGAGTAACATTTCACTTTCTCAAAAAGAAGGGAAATTCATTGCAAAAAACTCTGTTAAGGAATCAGTTAGGGTTGATTCCACACCAAGAAAATCTGGAAATTCAATGTTAGAGTTACCAACCTTATCCCCACCCTCCCACCCTACACACAGTCCAACAGGCATCGGGGTGTGCCTTAGGGTCATCAGGCCTCTCACCATGCTCCTATACTGTACCATCTCAACTTGTTTACACATGGAATGGGGTGAGAGTTAGGGCTGATAACTCCAAGGCACACCCCGATGCCTGTTGGTCTGTGTAGGGTGGGGGTGTGTGGGGGCTAGGGTTGGTATCCCTGACATCGGATTTCCAGACTTTTGTTGGTGTGGAATCTGCCCTAACCAATGCATGAGCTGAGTTTTTAGCAATGAATATATACACGTGTGTGTATTTTGCTAGCATTGCTGGCATAGGAGCTGTGTTTGTAAAATTTTTGGTAGGGCACAGGGGTCAATGCCCCCAGCACAGGTTTATAGGAACAGAGACCCCTATAAGGGGGGGTGGGGGAGTTAAGCCATACCACCAACTGACCTCTACTATCAGCATAGTGCTCAAGTTATGCTACTTGCCCACTTATGGCACACTCTATGCCATGTTGGCCTGTGGATTTTTTTTATTAGTTTATTTGAGTTGGAGGCCTTTGCCCCCCACACCCCCATGTTAAAAAAGAAGGGGGTGTGGGGGCAATGCCCCCTGACTCAAATAGACTGACAAAACCTAAATCAACAGCAAGCAAATGATGAAAGTAGCCTAGTGCAGCTATAGTATAGCGCAGCAAGCACATGACAAAATTACACTGTAATCTTCATAGCTTTGTGCTAAGCTAATAGCGGTAGTCCGATATTCTACACAATCACCAAACAAGCCTGACAGATGATATTGGAAACACTTCAACAAACTGGAATGTCATCCATTCGTTAAACCTACAAATTGTCAGGGTGAAAACAACATTGCTCTTTCAGGTTTTGAATAAAATGGTACATTTTTTCTTTCTTGGCACATCCTGTTGCTAGGCTAGGCAACCTCTATCCTATCTCTGGTTGAAAAGATATTGCTGCTCTCATAGGCCGTTACTGAAGTGGTCAGGCCAGCTGAACAGTCACCCTGACTTCTGTGGACAAACAACAGCCCCCGTCCCAGTCACCGTGCAGCTGATCTAAAAGCCTTTTTTTCCTTTTCTATGTGTGTGAAATGAAAACCCCTGGCCCCAGTAACTTTTTATCTTCATGACTGAGCCTTATGGATGTGTCCCTCATTATGAAGGTCTGTGTTCCACCCTCACTGTCCCACATTTTGAGTATCCATGGACCATGCACCTCATTTCAGTGACAAAAGGTTGAGAAGTGTGGCAGGCTGGATGGACCTCTGGTCTTTTTCTGCCTAATGATCTATGTTTCTATGTTTCTCTGTTTGACTCCTGTCTCTTTCCCCACTCAGTGACAGGCCAACAGCCACCAGTCCACCACAGTCACCTCGCCCTCCAGCCACATTGACAGATTGGCTCCTCTCCTCATCTTTTTTTTTTTTCTCTCAACTGTTAAATTAAACTTAAAACTTCTCTCTGAATGTTCCCCCACTAATGTTTTTCCTTCTAGTGTGAGAAAATATTGTATTAATAAATCACTCAAAATTTGCTTTCAAATGGAGTCCATAACAGCCAACATGAGAAGGTGCCTCTACCCTGCTGTGGAGACGGGATGCTAAACCCTGACAAGCTAAGCTGACCACCAGTTTTAAATCGGTAGTTTACTCACCTGGTAAAGGTGATTGTTGGGGTATACATCTCTGAGGCACTCCACCTTCCTTACACATGGGTTATGTCCACCTGATAGGTTGCTTGATGCACATGTGACTTCAAAGAAGTCCGAACCCCTTTTTCTGTGGCACAGCCCTTCCAGCATCAGTTTGAATTCTTCCAATGCTGTACCTACTAAGGAGTAAATGTTTCCAAATTATTAGGCAGTGCCAGTGTCAAAACTGTTAGGCCCATGCAATATGTGAATTAGACAATAATGCCTGAGTTTCTGGATTTCTGTTTTATTTCTATTGGAACATGCTACTTAATGCAGTGAGTTTCTAACAATCTATACTACAGTTGTTTCCTACAATTAGTATTATCATGGCATTCATTATTAGTACATGTTGCTTAATGCAGTGTATAATCAGTGTTATCATAGCATTTCTTATTAGTACCATTTCTTAATGCAGTGGCATTCTCACTATGTGCGCTTCTGCATAATCTTACTGCTTGTGAACATTATTCTTTCTTAGGGTGGGTTGTGGAGTGCCTCAGAGATGTATACCCCCACAATCACCTTTACCAGGCGAGTAAACTACCATTGTGGGGAATAATCTCTGAGGCACTCCACCTTCCTTACACATGGGTTTCTATTTAAAAAGCAGTACCATGCAAAGGGTGGGTCTTCAGTGTTTGAATAGTTTGTCCATTAGGTTTTGTCTTGCTGTAAGTAAGTTCAGTTCTTTAATTTGCTTCTGTCTTTGCTGCAAGCAGCACCGCTTGTCCGAAGTGTGACTTTGACTCTAGTGAAACATCTACCCTGTAATGTTTAGTGAATGTGTGTGGTGAGGCCCATGTGGCTGCTGCACAAATCTCCTCCACTGTAGCCCAGTTCCTTTCTGCCCAAGATGTGGCTACTGAACTTGTGGAGTGGGCCTTGATATCGGTTGGTGGAGTATGGTGTGAGGCTTTATAGGCCTCTGTGATAGCTGTTTTTAACCATGCAGCTATTGTAGATCTAGTGGCTGGCTGCCCTTTTTTGTGCCCTTGTGTGCTCAGGAACAGCCTGTCAGATCTGCAGATAGTCAATGTCCTGTTGATGTAAATTGTCAGTACCCTTCTCATGGCTAAAAAAGTAAGTTTAGGGTCTAAGGTGACTTCTTCTAAGGGTAACTGAGCTGGTATTTCAATAACTTGTTGTAAATGGAATTTTGTATTGATCTTGGGGACGAAGGATGGGATCGTCCTGAGTTCAATCTTTTCCTCGTGGAAAACTAGGTATGGCAGCCGGCAAGACAGCACATGCAGTTCACTAATACATCGGGCAGAGCAGATGGGCAGGAAGAATACTGTTTTTAGAGTTAGCCATTTGAGGGCAATTGACTCCAGTGGTTCGAATGGGTGTTCTGCCATAGCCCTAAGAACTAGGTTCAGGTCCCATGGTGCTGTCCATTAGTGAATTTTTGGTCATAAGCCATGTGTAAGGAAGGTGGAGTGCCTCAGAGATTATCCCCCACAATGAAAGTTTTCAGGAAGCAGCTTGTGCTGTAAATGTTCCTAGCACACTCATTTGCCATACCCTCAAGGCCTACTACTTATCACCAGTGTGTAAATCAGTTAACACCATTTGAGTTTGTTTAACCAAAAAAAAAAATCAATATGAAACAATAAAAAGAATTGGAATTGTAATTAAATAACACCGTTTTGACAGTAAACAATACTTTCAGGTTTAGGGCAGTTCTCCTTTAAATATCAAACCCTTTTATTACTGATTTTTATTTATTAATTTTGGAAAAAAAAATTGTAATTATTTTCCTAGTTTCCCATTTTACAAGTGCAATTAGACTCTCCAGAATGGGGGTTTAGGCTGAGATTACCACAACACTCCAGAATGGGGGGTGAGACTGAGATTATTTCACTTCTAGGGGCTGTAAGGCCCAGTGCCTGTGGTATCAGGCTTCACTGGGTCAAGACATACAGTAATCTCAGCATAATCACCAACATATCTTGTCTTATGTCATACAGAAGACCTATGGTCATTGGTCAAACATTGATTCTAACGTTATGTTGCATTTTTTACATGCATTTAGTTAAACCTCTTGTTTCATTTGCAGCCCACACTTTAATGTAGCACTGAAGTTTTTTTTTTGTCCTCTTAGAAAGATAGTTATCCAGGCAGGAGGCAGAAGTATTCCTACAGAAACAGAACCAATACAAAGTACATGTTATAAGCAAATATATAGAATATGCTGCTATTCAGCTCATTCCAGATTACTCCAATCTTTTAAAATACACAATGTCCACTCCCCACCCTCGGTACCAAGTTCAAAATGAGATCACAGAGACCAACCATCGAGGCTGGAGTGTCAGAGTGGACTGGAGACTGGCCAGGTAATGCCTTCAGCTGAACTGTTGGCAGGTGGACTAACAGTGCATAATATCTCTCCACTTTTTTGGTGCAGGTATAAAAATACTTTTACTCACACCACCAAAACATTCATAATTACAGGAGTCAGTTTGGCCTAGTGGTTTAAAGCCCAGAGTTGTGAACCTGGAGACTTGGGTTAGAATCTTACAATTGCCACTTACTCCCTTTGTGACCCACATGAATAACCTCTCTGTAATCTGTCTGTCATGTCATACAGAAATGTAACCATATTGGTTCATATACTGTACAAAGAAACAAAATAGGTTATTTGAATCCTTTAACTGGACCAACACAAAAGTTTGGTACACAAGCTTTCAGACCTAAATCTGAAGGCCGGTGGGCGCTGACAGTTGAGTGCTGGGCGCCACACCTCACTCACGCCAGCGACCTGGGTTCGGGGAATGAGCCTGGGTCATCGGGGTCAGCAGGGTGGACTAGGATCGAGCATCCGATGACAGCTCTCCTAGTCCTGGGGAAAGGGGTGGGTGCACACCATGCTCTGGTGGTCCCTGGGCGCTGGAGATACTGCAGAGGTGGGTGCGGGGTTGGGGGGCATGGCAGACATCTGCACGTTAGTGCATGGATGTCATTACCGTCCATACCCCATTGGGGAAGAACAAGAAAATAGCAAGCGCCAAATCTGCAGCAACCAGTAGCCCACAGTTCACCCGACCGGCGATGCCTGGAGGACGTGTGCGGTAGTGGATCTTCGCCGGGCGTGGAGGCTTAAGGAGCCCCTCTTAATGGTCTAGCTGCCTATGCCAGCTGGGCATGACAGCTCGGGGTCGGCAGTAAATGAGCGGTGGCTGGAGATTGGCAGGACTGTGGCTGCAGGTGAGAAAGCATTCAAGGATAAAAAAAGATAATAAAAAAATCTGCACCTACATTATACATCTCCTCTCTTTTGTGACTATGCTAACTGCTTTAAGAAAGTAACACAACTTAATGTGTATTCATACTTCTTGTAAAATCTACCATCACCTGAAGAAGGGCCTTGTAAAGACTGAAAACTTGTGAACTGAAACTCTAGTGCTGGTCCCAAAAATATATCAAACCATCTAGTTAGTCTAATCTCTCTGTGCTATTTGAATCTGTGCTTTGAAAAATGATAGCAACATTATCTTCAGTCCTTCATCTGAATTTTAAGGCCTTTTGGGATATGGTTAGCGGTTCCTCCAACTGTGGGGACTCTGACATGTTCATAGATGGATCATACTGTAACAATCCCCTGACTATTGCCAATGCATTTAACACTCTCTTTACTGATTTGTCTGCTTTCACCTCCCTATTCTCCTCTGGTGGGAGCGATAGTCAAGTCCTGTCCCCTTCGACACAGGTGCCCCCCCACCTCCCGTCCATTGTTCTACTTTAGAGCAGTGACAGCACTGGAGATGCAGAGACTTCCTTCTGGTCTCTCCCCCATGCTAGTGCTGGCCAATATAGCCTAGAACCTAGACTCCTCCATTTAGATGCCTCATGCATTGCCCCTCCTGTGGCACGTATTTTCATTATGTCTCTTGCCCTTGGAGTCATCCCGGACCTCTGGAAGGTGGCCAGGATTGTCCCAGTCCTTAAACAAGGTAACCCCAAAATCATTGACAATTATCAGCCCATAGCCATTCTCTCGGCTATCAGTAAACTCCTGGAGAAAGTTGTTGCCAAGCAACTTATGGAGTCCATTCAGGCCTATGAGCTGCTGTCTCCTGAGCAGCATTAGCTTTGAAAGGGCACAGTACGCCTCAGTACTTGTTACTGTCTCCTCCGGGATCAGGGGCAGCTATGGCTCAGGGGAAGCTCTCTGGTGCCATTTTCATTGACCTATCTAAGGCCTTTGACCTAGTCGATCATGCCTTACTCATCTCTTGGCTCTGGTCCCTTGGCCTGTCCCCCCCCCCCAAGTTGGTTTTCCAGCTACCTTCATGGAAGAAATCAATTAACCAAATTCAGCAAGGTCCTCTCTGATACCTTCCCGTGACCTCAGGTGTCCCTTAGGGTTCAGTCCTGCGGCCTCTCCTTTTTTCCATTTTTATTAATAACCTTCCCTCCATCTCTACCCATTGTAGCTCCATTCTATATACTGATGACCTGGTCATCCTCACCCACTCCCATGATATCGGGGTCATCAACCACCAGCTGAATGTGGTTTAGGAATATCCAGTCCTGGATTATGGCAAATAGGCTTGTCCTCAATCTTAAAAAATCCCAGGCAGTGCTCTTTGGGTCCCCAGCCAGGATTAAGTCCCCCCCTGCCCCCCCGTGCATCACTAGAAAAGATTTCTCTCTTCTTATGACAACTGATTCCATTAAATACTTGGGGGTGACACTTGACCCCAACTGGACCTTGGTCAGCATATCCAAAATGCATGCAGGGCTGTCAACTGTAAGTTCAGTCTAGCCTATAGAGCAAAGAATAACCTTACATCTGCTGCCGGGTCAGTGAGCCAGAGGTGTATTTCTTTTATGACTCTCTACTATGGGCTCATTCTGTATGCACATACTTCAAAACTCACCTCGCAAGGTGGAATGTTGCCTTTAACAATATTTGCCGTTTTGCACTTGCTGCTCCCGGTTTACCCACCACTGTGACCTGTACACTATGCTCAGTGGCTCTCCCTTCCAATCATAAGAGCTTTGTCCTGGGTTGCTTCACAGGTAAGGTGCTCAGAACTGGCACCCCATGAGATTAGCTGAGCTCCTCATACCTGCTGCCTCTTCCTACTCACTCACGGTCTTTGGGCTCTGCTGCTGTCAAAGTCCCTGCCACTTATGCATAAATGGGGATAGGGGTTTTGCTATATGTGCTCCCAGAATGTGGAACTCCTTTCCTCCCTAGGTCTGCTCCTCACCCTCTCACTCATGCCTCTGGAGCTCCTCTGGACTCACCTAGAGCTTTCCTCCTCATGTGGTTGTCCTAAACCGCCATAATCCAATCATGGTTCCTGCGCGGCTACTATGTTCCTGCATGTCTGGCAGTCCCTGCACAAGCCCTTAGGGTGGTTTTCATTTGTTTAGGTCCTGTTTGATCATATTTTATTACTCTCTGCTCTAGGTGGAGTTTTGTCGGATGCGCAGTTCCGTGGTCCTTGTCTGCATAGAAATGTACTTGCTCCTGGGCGGCGATTTGTTGATGCACTGTTCTTCTCCTTCTGTGATTCAATGTATGCTCTTTCCTACTCAACTGTGTTATATTCTTTATTGATTATGTAATGTGTTGCCACCTTGTTCCACCTGGTGCTGTGCTATGCTCTACTGTATCCTATTGTTTTCTATGGACTTTCTCCTTTTGTACTCTCCTGGTGCGTACCTGAAAATAGACAATTGTCTTGTCTAGTGTGCTTACCTGGGCAACAAAGCTAATAAATAATAAATAAATACAGTTTATGAAAGGTGCTATATGAAACCAAATTCCATTCCATCCTTACTACATACACCAACAAACCCTTTGGGGAAGGACACATTTCAACATGTAGTTTCTTGTTTAATGTGGAAGACTTTCACATAAATTCAAGGGGGGGGGTCTTCGTTTCCCTACCCATGTCTTCTCAGTTTTTCCCAAAGCCTAGTCTTTCTTCATGATCCCATCAGTTGTATACAGCATTGCTCACTTGGTGACAAGCGTCCCTGCAAACCTTGGCACACTGGCACCCTGCAGCACTAGCGAGAGCATTAGCACTAACACAGAAGCAATGATGATTTGAATGCTCGGAACTGCTCACCTGCAGACTGCAATTCTACTCCCCAGGGAGAAGCAGGCAGTCCTTGCCTCTTGTTCAAGACCTTACTGCAATGCCAGGAATATAATTTCTATGTGGATCAGCAAAAGCCCCCCAACACAATTTGGAAGCACCACGGAAGGCGATGGCAACCACGGCAACACCCCCACAGAGACACTGCCAAACCGAAGCAGAGTACCTCAACGTGTGCCAGACTGATGAACATAACAGCGACAAACAGCAGTGCATGCCCCACACACCTGAACGGACACTGCTACGACCAGCCATGGCGATGCACTGGGCACAGACACCCACTGAGAGCAAGCCGCCAATGGTGCCCCAACTGCCTGACAGCTCACTGATGGCAATGGATGGTCCTGGTATGGACTGACTGGGCACAGCCTGCAAACAATGTGGGATGCACAGCAGCAACCCCTGGCACAGATGGGCAGCTATTCTGCCACCATTGCCCGCCGCACCTGGTGCGAGTGCTGTCTCACTGCTCCATTTCTGTGATGCCGTCATGTCTGTCACTCTAGGGCTGGTCGCTGTGTTCTGTGTCAGGTGCTGTGGTTGTGCTTGACTTGGGGGGGTGTTGTTGTTAGGGGTTCGCTGTGGGGATGTTGTGCTTATGTGGTGCTTCCACACAATTTACAGTATGTGGGAAGGAAGACGTGGCGGTCAGGAATACATTTTAATTGACAAGTTCTTACTTGCCTAGCTATTTTCCCTGCACCTGATCATTACACTGCTCCAGAAACATAACAAAGAGTGATAGAAACTATCCCTTTTGTACCATCAAGTACACTGAATACAAATATAGTGTATATCATGCTACACATACAGATTTATGCTGCCCTCACTAGTACAAGGAAACGTTGATTGGTTTATATCAATTACTGAACCTAATTCATTTGTGTAGACAGCTCTACATTAGTTCAAAATATTAGTCCCATTTTATTACTCAATTTCCTAACCTGTACATTTTCATATCTCTGCAGTTGAATTCTAAAGAAAGCTATTTTTAGAAAAAAAAAGGTTCTTAAAAAACTCTGTAGAGCAGTCAGAGAGAGCAGCACCATGACAGAACAAGCATTTGTCAATGCCAAATGTTGTCTTGCTGGCATTGGCACTGGTAGTGCAGGAGTTAGAGAGATGCATAATAGGAATGGCAGTGAAGTATTGAACTGACGCCAACCCCACCCCACCCTGCAGAGGCTGATGGGCATTGAGGTGTGCCTTTGGGTCATTGGCCATAAAACTCACACCATTTCATCTCACCCTACTCTGCAGACACCGACAAGTATTGCGGTGTGCCTTGGGGTCTTTGGGCCTGATGCTCACCCCATTCCATAAGGAAATACTCAGAAATGGGTGCATTATAGGAGAATGGGGTGAAATTTGGGCCCAAAGAGTCCAAGGCACACCTCGATGCCTGTCAGTGGCTGCAGGCTGGGGTGGAATGGAGTGAGCATTACAGCTGGAAATCTCTAGTCACACCCCTGATGCCTGTCAGTCTCTACAGGGTAGGGCATTACAGTTGGAATCCCTAATGCCCCAGGCATTTGTTGGTTATTTTCACTCCAGATTTTCAACATGGGCTTTTTGTGACCCCACCTCATGAATAGTGGCACTATCAGTTCGTTAGCCGGAAGGTGATTTTGCACAACGACTGCACCATTTGGCGCTAAAGGTGTGAAAACACATTTTGGGCAGGATGTGAAAAATTTCAGCTGTACTGTTCATAAGGAAGTGTAAAAAATGGTAATGTTGAAAATCTGGAGTGAAAATACGGAAAACTGGTGAAGTCACAACCATGCATTGAAACTGGGTAACAGATGCCCGTAACACAATTTTTGTAACTATTTTCAACATAGGCATTTAGGGTCTTCTGCTCATGAACAGTGACACTGTGATTTTGTTAATGTGTCCTGAATGATGAGTTCCCACAGTGACCATGCCATTGTGCGCCAGATGTGCAAAAACACATTTTAGGCAGGATGTGAAAAATGGCAGCTGTACAGCTCATAAGGAGATGTGAAAAAATGACAATGTTGAAAATCTGGAGTAAAAATACTAAAAATTCTCGAAGTTATGAGCGTGCATGGAAACTGCACAATGCATGCTCATAACACAGTCATTTGTTGGAATTGTTTCACCAAATTTGCAACATAGGCTTTTTGGGAGCCCACCTCATGAACAGTGACACTGTTGTTCCGTTAATTGGTCCCAAAAGGTGATTCCACACAGTGACCACGAAATCTCCTTTTGGGACTGAATAATGAAATGACAGAGACTGATTTCCTGAGGTGGGGTCCCAGAACCCCATGTTGAAAATCTGGAGTAAAAAGTAAAAAAATGGCAGAGATATCCACCTAAGTTGAAACCTCCCTCATTGATGCCATTATACAGTTTACCAGCATTTCTTCGGTTCATGGTCAACTTTGAAGAGTGCAGCCATGTTCCCGCCTCCACTGAAGATCACAGCCGGACCTCCAGAGGTAGGTATGGGGGTGAGGGGGTGTGGGGAGGTGGGGTGCACAGAAGGTGGGTGCGGGTTGGGGGAAGGGGCCCTGCCTACAGTGAGGGACCGTTTTCTTTGTTTCAGGTTCTAAAAAAAAAAAAGAACAGCGTGGATCATTTTCTTTCTTTACAGGTGTATGACAAATGTTAGGGACACTGGGGTGGGCTCCCAGGGTGCCCTTTGGGGTGCGATGTTTGCCAGAATGGGGTGGGCTCCCAGTGTGGCTCACAATGAGGGTGGGTAGGGGCAGGAAAATGCTGTCACGGTTGGCTTCAGAACACACACAGGCACACAGGGTGGGCTCCCTGTGTGCCACACAATCTTGAGGGGGAGTTATAAACATGCCAACTGGGGGATTGGACATGAAGTTGGCTTGCTGGTGATTGCAAGAGGCAGATGGTGACAGCTGCTGCCATGTTTATTGAAATGTTTCAGCAGGCAAGGCAAGCCCTGTAATAGCAGAGTGCTCCCTCATTGCAGCAGTGAAATTCTTTTAAGTTGGTGGCATGCTTCTCAAGTGCTGTCATAGACAGCGTGCTCATTCTTTGGTGTCACACAGACCAGCCAAGAAAGCAGTGGTGCAATTGGCCACAACATGGCCACACCTCCACAACCTGCTACTCCAGCAAGTTGTCACAAAATGTTGCTTGCACTGCGCGTGCAAGAAAACGTAATAAAGAAATGCTGCAACCTTACATTTAAACATCGCTGCAGTCACAGGAAGCAGAGGTTGGTGGTCCATTGTGGGTCTGATCTGAATATTAAATTCTTTTTTTACCACTACAATTAATCAGCACACTCAAGAGCGAGACAGGTGCAGCTAGAAAGAAGCACTTCACTCATCTCAGACAAGTCCATGCAGGCTGTGCCACTTGACTCACTGAATGCTGGTTACTCGCCCACCCAGTGGCATCACAATTGGGTCTCTGACTCCAGCCCAGCTCACATCAGTCTCGACTCCTACCGAACAGCTGTTGGACTGACAGGGGCATGCCACACACTCGACTACAATGAACATAACCTGACCTCCTCTATGCTGCGCAGCTTTTTCCCAACTTGTGCTGTGCCATCTGCCACCAGCTTCAATTACTCTGACTCTGACTCTTGCTCACTCAAACCAATGATTGTGAAGGGGCAAGAGCCCTTCGGCATAGCTTCTGGCACAATGTAAAACTCTGGCAAGGACTGGGTGTTGATATTAGCTAGTCCTCTGCAGCAAAGTTAGTTTATCCTCAGAAACATGCCATCGCTGGACATTGCTAGTATCCTCTGTAGACAGACACCTTAATTAAGCAACAATGACAGGTCTTCACTCTTGTAGCCCATTTAAAGTGGTGTACACAGTTAACCTGTGAGCATACTCCCAATGAAAGCAAAGTGCAGTTCAAGAACTGTCTAGGAATGCAGTCACATGCACCCTTACATATGCAGGTGACTGACATTTCCAAATCCGATGATTTTGCTCTGCTGTACCTGCATGTCGCCCACTTCACTAGCTCTCGCTGGTCCACACTATTTTGCTCTGTCCCCTTGTCACCCACCTCGAGTCCTTGCTGCTGCCAAACAGTTTCCCTGCTCTCATTTGTTTAAAAAAAACACCAATAGGCGTGGGAGGGATCGCTCCCTTCACAGCGTGTGGGTGGGGGGCACCGCAGCAGGTTATAATCACACTGCATCAGGTCACACAGAAAAAAAAGAACATTTACAGTGCCAAGCGCATTAGGTAAGATTATTGGTGGGGCTGGGCCCACTTTACAGGTTATTGATGGAGCCAATGCCCACAGGCCCCTACATAGATACATAGATACATAGACAGTGTCGGCAGATAAGGGCCTATGGCCCACCTAGTCTGCCCATTTGAGCTTGTAAGTTCAGTTTGTTTTCCTAGAAGTCTATTTCCCTTACCCCTGACCTCTAGAATTCCTTTATGTCTATCCCATGCATTCTTAAATCCTGATTGTTTCAGCCCCCACCACTTCCTCTGGCAGGGTGTTCCACTTGTCCACCACCCGTTCTGTGAAGAAATTCTTCTCATGTTTCCTCTGAATCGTCCTCCTCCAACTTCATCCCATGCCCTCTAGTCCTGAAACATCTTTTCGCTTAAAAATAGTGTTTTCCTGCACCCTGTTCCTCCCTGAAAGATACTTGTATATCTCTATCATATCCCTCTCTCCTCCTCTCCTCCAGGGAGTACATGTTCAGTTCCTTCAACCTGTCTTCATAGGACTTGTGATGCAACCCATGCACCATCTTTGTTGCCCTCCTCTGAACCTTCTCTACCCTGTCTATGTCTTACGTAGGTATGGTCTCCAGAACTGTACACTGTACTCCAGGTGGGGCCTCACTAGTGTCTTGTATAGCGGAATTATGACCTCCTTTTTCCTGCTGGTGATGCCCTGCCTATACAGCCCAGCATCCTATTTGCTTTACCTGTTGCCTTGTCACACTGTTTCCCTACCTTGAGGTCATCAGAGATGACAACCCCAAGATCCTTCCTGCTTGGTGCATGCTATATCCTCACTCCCCAACTGATATATTGTGCCAGGGTTTTTGTGCCCCATATGCATTATCTTGCACTTCTTTGCATTGAATTTCAACTGCCAAACCCTTGACCATTCTTCAAGTTTCTGCAGGTCCCTTCTCATTCTGTCTACACCCTCTGGTGCGTCTACTCTGTTACAGAGCTTTGTGTCATCAGCAAACAGTGAAATTCTGCCTTCTATATCCTGTGCAATGTCACTGATGAAGATGTTGAATAGGACCGGTCCCAGCACTGATCCCTGTGGTACCCACTGGTCACTCTTCCCTCTGTGGAGTGACAGCCATTTACCACCACCCTCTATGTCCTGCCACCCAGCCAGTTACCTACCCACCACACTACTGTCCTGCCCACACCCATATTCCCCAGTTGTGTAATAGTCTTCTATGTGGCACAGTGTCAAAGGCCTTGCTGAAGTCCAGATAGGCCATGTCCACTGCCTCCCTGATCCACCTCCCTAGTCACCCAGTCAAAAAATTCATCGAGGTTGGTCTGACATGACCTCCCTGTGAAACCATGCTGCCTTGGGTCCTGTAGTCCATTGACAACCAGATGTTCCACCAATCTCTCCTTCAGTAGTGCTTCCATGATCTTTCCCACTACCGAGGTGAGGCTGACTGGTCTGTAGTTCCCTGCTTCCTCTTTGTTCCCACTTTTGTATAAGGGGACTACATCTGCTGTCCTCCAGTCTTTGGGTACCTCCTGTTTCCAGTGATTGGCTGAACAGGATAGCCAGAGTTCAGCCACCACCTCTCTTAGTTCTTAAGGACCCTGGGTGCACCCATCTGGCCCCATTGCTTTATCAGCTCTTATTACTTCCAGTTCCTTCAGGACCCTTTCTCGTGTAAAGGGACTTGTGTCCATTTCTGCACCATTCTCACCCCTTGTACTCCCTTCAGACCCATTACCCCCTCTTCCTTAGTAAAGACTGAGCAGAAATACCTGTTCAATATGTCAGCTTTACTGTTGTCATCCTCCACGCTGCTCCCATCCTCCCCTTCAGTCTCACTTCCCTCCCTTTGTCCTTCTTTTTTCACTTATGTACCTGTAAAGGTTTGTCCCTTAACCACTGATTTTGCAATGTGTTCTTCTGTCTGAGCTTTGGCTTCCTTACTGACTTCCCTGCCTCCCTTGTTTCTCCTGGTACTTCTCCCTATCCCCTTCTGCCTGTGTCTTTTTGTATTGCCTGAATGCAATCTTTTTGGCTTTCCTTTCTTTTCCTCTTTGGAAAACCATAATGGTCTCCTCTTTCTTTTCCTCTTGCTAACCTGCTTAATGCATAATTGTTGTTCTTATAATCCCCATTTTAAATACTGCCTACTGTTCCTCAATCCCTGATTCCTGTCCCATTCCCTTAATGCCTCTTTCAAGCATCTCCCATTTTCCCAAAGTCTGCCCCTAAAATCCAGGATACGTGTTTTTGTGTGGTTTGGTTCTGCTCTTTCTGTGATTTCAAACCACAATGACTGGTGGTCACTGTTACCCAGGTGCTCCCCACTGTTACCCCATCACACTGTCCCTGTTTGTGAGCACAAGGTCCAGTATTGCCTGCCGAGTTGGTTCCATGACCAGTTGCTTGAGGAAGGCACCTGAAGGAGTCCAGGATAAATCTGCTCTTAGTTGATGCTGCTGCTGGGATGCTCCAGTCCACGTCTGGTATATTGAAGTCTCCAACCAGTACTACTCACCCTTGTCTGCCATCCTTTGGATGGCTAGCATCAGCTCCTATCTGTTTCTTCCTCCTGGGCTGGTGGTCTATGGACCACACCTGTGCGGATGGCTGGCCCCATTTTCCTTTCCAGCTTAACCCACAGTATCTCTCCCCATTTTGTTCCTCCTGATCTGTGTGGCCCTTATGTCATTTTTCACATACAGTGCCACTCCTCCTCCTTCCTGCCTGCTCTGTCTCTTCTGATATGTTGTAGCCAGGATGGCCATCTCCCAGTCATGGTTATCATTACACCAGGTTTCAGTGATGGCCACAATGTCCAGGTCTGACTGTACCATGACAGCCTCCAGATCTTCCATCTTGTTGCTAAGGCTCCTGGCATTTGCACACATGGCTTTCCATGATTTGACCTCCCAGACTGCTTCACTGTTCTACTCCAGCCCCTTCCTTGGTTGTCATTTATCCCTGGTTCTCCTTGCTGTCTGCCCTTCTGCTGAATTTTGCCCCTTTCTGCTTATCCACCTTTTGGACACTAATCTCCATCTTTTGCACACTGCTTTGCAGAGCTAGCCACTCCTCTGGTTCACTGGTTCCATTACTAGCTGTGGGGTGAGCAAGTAGGTATCATCCTTGCTGGCCTGCCACCCCTTGCTAGTTTAAATGCTTGTCAATGTAGCATTTAAACTTATCACTGAGTGCTTGATTCCTCCAGGATGGATGCAGGCCGTCAGGCTTGAACAAACCTCCATCCTCCAGATGGGTCCCAGTCACCAATGAATCCAAACCCTTCCTCACAGCACCAGTTCTTCAACCATGAGTTAAAGTTCCTGGTGCATGCACTCCTATGCTCTCCTTGCCTCTCACAGGTAGTACTTCTGAGAAAGTGACAAAGTAGCTACTTGCTTGAGACCCTCCCAGTTTCCTAAACTCTTCCTGAACTTCCTTTTGCTCCCCATTTGCCAAGTCATTAGTACCTAGGTGGATAATGACATCCAGCTCACCCTCCTGTCTTGCCTTCCCAGTGATCCCAGTATCTTCCTTCCATCCCTCCATGCCGTGGCACCTGGTAGGCACCTCACCTCCCTGTCCTCCCCTCCTGTGTTCCTAGCTGGATCCCTCTTATGATGGAGTCCCCACCAGGATTCGCTTCCTCCTCCTCTGGGGTCCACTGCTTTCCCACTGAGGTCACCTCCGTGCCTAACCTCCACATCCTTTCCTTCCCTTCCCTGGGTACTCTATTTGGTTGTCCTCATTTGCCAGTGTGGCATATGAGTTCTTGAGAGGAATAGGATCTGGGATGTGCCTCTGCCTGACTGCTCTAACCTCCCTGAGCCCACTGTCATCCAAGTGCTCCTCGCTCGGCATCCTTTGAGGCAGCTGCATTGGACTGGGTGGTTCCTGGACAGGGTGATGGTATTCCTGACCCAGTTTACTTCCGCCTCTGAGTCTGGTCCTCATCCTGCAGTCCCGAGGATGCATGCAGATGAGCAGCACCTCAGTGTCCAGAAGGTCTGCCTGAATATGGCTGCCCACAGCCACTGCATTGCACCACCCCCACATTATACTGCAATTCCACTACTTATCTGCTACTGAAGCTCTCTTAGTTCTCTTTTATTTATTTACAGTACTAAAAATCCTGTAACTGATCCTCAGATATATATTTTTTTAAGGAAAAAGAAACCAATAAATAAATAAATGAGTCAAAAAACTTGTTGTGCTGAGGGTGGTCTTCTTCCCCCTTATGCCCCTCCTACTTCACACCTCTTACTATACCCTGTGTTTAGCTCCTGTCAATCAGATTTATCAGGGCATATAATTAAGAGTTGGGGGAAGGGGGGCGAAAATTTGCAGCAATTAAAGACAGCACAGAATTACACCACCACTATTTTTTAAATTTTCAACAGCCCAAAAACAATTATAAGTAAAGACAACACAGAAAGAAAGTATAGTGTCACTACAAGCCTACAATCTAAGTTTAAAGAAAATACCAGTTACCAGTTACTCTGAAGCACTGAATTGAATATGTTTTCCTTCACCTTCTGGCTTCTTCTGACCCAGCCCCTACATTTGCTAGTTATTTTGTTGAAGTTGCAGAATTACTACCAATATTTATATTTTCTCCAGAGGGTTCTCTCAGAAAATGGCAAGAATTACTTTTTCATATTTCATTCTACTGGGCCAGATATTCAAAATTTAGCCCCAGGGCCAAATTAGCACTACACGGCATGCTAAATTAGCCCTGAACCAGTAGCATGCTATATTCAAAAGAATAGCCCTGGGGCTAAACCTGCTGAATATAGCATGCAACAGGGCTAGGAGTGCAGTGCTAACATAGCATGGGAAGTAAGACAGTTCTGAATATAGCAACAGGAAAGTGCAAAATGTAACAGCAGCTCAGTGGACATAGTGGTGGACTAAGGCAGAGCCGGTTGGTGGACAATGTGTGTTAGCAATGAAGTGTTGCACAACAACTGCAATAAATAATGCAGGCCACACACTGCAGAACTGTGCTATGCTTCTGAGAGGATTACCTGGTGTTCCAATTGCATACAGTGCTAACACATTAGCCCTGTGCAAACACATTAGCCAGGGCAAAGTTTGCTATATTCAAACTCCTATGCAAATTAGTCTACTGAGGCAATCCATGTGCAAACAGCCACATTAGCATCCCATTAAGGCCTGCTTAGCATACATTAGCATGAAGATTGCCCAGTGCTATTCTATGGTGCACACAGCTCCACCTGTAGGTCAGACTGGAACTACAGGTCAATAACCACAGGCTGGATGGTGCCCACAGCTCCACCTGTAGGTCAGACTGGATGTACAGGCTAAAAAAGCCACAGGCCGAGGTGTGCACACAGCTCCACCTGTATGCCAGCCTTGAGAAACAGTTTGTTATCTTCAGGCCATGGGTGGTGGCAGACATACACAGTGCATACCTCTCACCCAGTCAGCACCGGAGTGAGGGACACAGACACTCTGAATGTGAAAAAGAGGGACACTGATCCCCATAATGAGATGCACATCTGCAAACATGGAGACACAAACTCAGTACACAATGGAAATCATTACCTTCATATGTACACATGGTAAGAGTTATGTAGCACCATAGAGTAATATAACTCCTGCTTGGAAGTCTGGATGTACAGTACAGTCTCTGTGTGTGCACCACTGTTTCCGAAGGGACAAACTGCAGGTCAGGGCTATAGTGAGAGGAACACAGAGGATGTCCCTGTACTGAAGGACACTGTAGAGGACTATATAACTGTGTGTGAGTGTATGTATCCATATATATATATATATATATATAGCAAAAAATCCATTAATGCATCAGTTATGGTGAATAACATAGCAACAAAAGCAGGGAAATGAAGCATTAGGGTTTCCAACCCTAATGCCCCACCTCAGGGTTCCCACCCCTACCACTCCACCCCCACCCCTCCACCCTCCATACACCAACAGGTGTATGGGTGTGCACTGGGGTCGACGGACTAACTCTCACCTCATTCCATATGTAAACAAGCTGAGGTGGTGCAGTACAGAAGAATGGGGTGAAAGTTAGGCTGACAATCCCAATGTACACCCAGATGCTTGTTGGTATGTGGATGGTGGATGGGTGGGGGTGGAGTGGTAAGGGTGGGAATCCTGGTGGTGTGTTGTTAGGGTTGAAAACCCTAACACCTCATTTCCCAGCTTTTGTCACTATAGTATTCACCCTAACTGATGCATTAATGAAGTATCTTGCAATGAATTTCCCTTCTTTGTCAGATAGTATAATTGTATCCTTATTTTGCTGTGGAGGACCCTGCACTCCCATCCATCCAGATAGTACAACAATATCCATACGTCACAGTGGGAGAGCAGGGTTCATCCCTGCACAGATGTACATATATATCTAGCTGTGGAAACACAGGGGTCTCTGGCCCCTTCGCATCCACACATAAAGTTACCAGTAGGCATAGTGAAATTGCAACAAATAGTCATAAGGGTGCCATCTTAAATAATTTTCACCCCAAGTTTTTAACATAACCTTCTTATCACCTTACCACACGTACCCAGTACAGAAAACCTTAAAATCTCTGTGGAAATATAATTCTGCACAACTGTAACGTTGTTTTGCACTATAGATGCAGAAAACATTTTTGGCAGGATATGAAAAATTACAGTAGTACTGTTTATGAGGTGGTGTGGAAAATGATAATGTTGAAAATTTGGAGTGAAAACATGAAAAATTGGCAAAGTGACGAGCATGCGTAGAAACTTCACAATGTACGCTCGTAACTCTGTCATTTTTGGAATTTTGTTACCAAATTGTCAGCATGGGTTTTTTGGAACCTCCCCTCATGAACAGTTGCAATGTAATTTTGTTAATCCATTCTGAAAATTGATTTTACACAGTGACCGTGCCATTCTGTGCCACAGGTGTGAAAACACGTTTCAAGCAGGATGTGAAAAATTACAGCTGTACTGTTCATGAGGTGATGTGAAAAGATGGCAATGTTTAAACTCCAGGGTGAAAATATTAAATATTGGTGACGTCACCAGTGTGCATAGAAACTGCACAACACACGCTCATAATGCAGTCATTTTTTAGAATTATTTATCCAAATTTGCAACATGGGCTGATTTGGAATTCCCACCTCATGAACAGTTACACTGTTGTTTGTTAATCAGTCCCAAAAGGTGATTCCATACAGCGACCATGAAATAACCTTTCAGGACCAAGTAACAAATGATAGTGACAGTGTTCATGAGGTGGGTGGGTCCCAAATGACCATGTTGAAAATTTGGGATAAATTCAAAAAATGAACGAGATATCATCATAAGTTGAAACCCCATTGACAGTCACTATAGGGTGCTTACCTTGATTCTTCATTTTCGGTTTGACATTGAAGAGTGCAGATGTGTCTTGGTCCTCAGAAGATGACAGTGCCGACCTCAGGAGGTAAGTATGGGGTAAGGGGTAAGGTGGTAAGGAGGTGGGTGCTCAGTGGGAGGCTGGGGATGGGGAGGGGACTGGGAAGACGACAAGGGACCATTTCCTTTTACCAGGTAACAAAAATAAATAACACATCAGGGGATGGTTTTCTTCATTTACAGGAACATATAATAAATACATTTTATTTATTAGAGTCTAGGATAACAATTACCTTTGAGCCAAGGCTCTTTTACAAAGATGAATGTGGGCACGCTGGAGTGGGCTCCCAGTGTGCCACATGAATTGCGGGGAGACATGCTGCCAACAGGGGGATTGGGCACCCCAGTCAGCAAGGCAATTAAACAATAAATTAACTTCTGGGCACACTGTGGTGGGCTTCCAGTGTGCCACATGAGTTTGGGGGGATCATGATGCTGACATGGGGACTGGGCACCCCCATCGACAATAAAAGTGGGCTGGTGGGGGAGGGACACTAAACTACCAGGATTGGACATGGTGGTAATTAGAAGTTACACTTTGAATTACTATGGTAGTAATTTGAAGTGTCACTTTGAATTACTTTGGTTCCACCACCATTTACTGCATGCTGTTTGCAGGTGGTATTAGCGTTGTGCTACCGTGGCACAACAACCTGTAGCACGGCACTACTATTTTGAATATGCTGTGCCAGCATTCATGACCTCTCCCTACTTCCTCTCCTAAGACATTAACTTTTAGCATCAGCGCTCACACAGTGCCGGTACTAAAAGGACTTTTCAATATTGCAGTCCAGTGCAAATTCAGCACTTTTCCAGTGCTACGGATTTGCGCTGGGCGCAAAGCTTTGAATATCTGGCCCCAGGTCTACTGACATAGCAAGTGGACATGGTCTTAGCGCCCATAAAAGATCCAGAACATGATTTGGTCACTCAGCAGTTGAAAGATGGAAAATGTCCTGACTCAGATGGATTTTCACTAGGGGAATGTTGGAAAAATAGCTAACTCACCAACTGTAGTTTATAAAAAATGTATTTATTTTCACCATAACCACTATATACTGTATACTGGCAAACATTTTGTAAGAACCATCTCACGTCATCAAGGTTTCTTTACAAAATATAAACAAATAAGAAATAAAAAAAAATTAATTTACAGTATTATTTGAAAGTGCAGATATATTCAATCCTTAATGAAATCCTTATGAAAATACCATTTGTCATAACTAGAACATACCTATAACAATGCAAACTATAGTGCAATAGTTTCTTCATAATTTCAATTCATGAACCAAAAGAAGCACTTCAAATTAATTATCTCAAAAAAGAGTTTTTATATTATAAATAACTCAAAACATACTTTGTTATAAGTTTATTAATTTACATGAATGCTGCTGCCAAACTAAATGCAGCTGCATTAGAAAGGAGATCAGTGTTGGGCTTCTAGGTGAAAAACAGAAAAAAAATGATATTTAACCCTTTGATAAGAAGAAACAGCATATAACTGAAGTCCCAAATTATCTACAGCACATTCAGGGCCAGATATTCAAAACTTTGCCCCGGGGCAAACTTAGCCCGGAGCACAGAGCACCTATATTCAAAAGGAATAGCCCAGGGCAAACAGCTTCCGAATATGGCATGGTAATGAGGCCATGCAAACTGGGCTGGGATTTCAGGGCAAAAATAGCCCTGGAATAAGACAGCACTGAATAAAGCAACCAGGAAGTGCAGCCCACAACAACAACACAGTACACAGCAACATGAGGGCAAGTACAGACGAACTACATGGCCAATGTCTGTGCCAGCAAATGCATGGACGCAGTACAGCTGCAGGAAGCAGCAGATGTGAAAGAACAGTGATCAAAACTGTATAATATTCCCGTACCCGTTAGCGCCCGGCTAACACGTTGCAGGCATTAGCGCGAGCTAACAGTTAGCCCGAGCAAACACGTTGCCGGGGCAAAATGTGCCATATTCAAGCGTGCTATGCAAATGAGCCTACTTACGTAGTCTCTGGGCAAACAACCGGATTAGTATCTCATTATACCCTGATTTGCATGCGGTTTGCCCGTATTGCAGAGTCCCACAGAGCCACCTGTAGGTCAGTCTGGAAGTACAGGGCTGACCAGGTCCAACCACAGCTCCACCTGTAGGTCAGTCTGGCAGTGCACGATGATAGCTGCAGGCTACATGTAAACAGTACAGCATAGCATAGCATATTATACCCCAGGGGACAGGACACCATAGGCACAGGTGGTGGTGGTGCTGCATGCACTGTCACATTGTAGGGCATGCTACAGTGCACAGCAGAAACTACAGTAGCAAGGGGCCAGTAGTGCATGGACACAGCAATGCCTATGGTGTGTAGGGCAGTGATGATGACTGCACTATACACAGTGAGCGCCCAACCGCGGATGTTTTCTGACACTGGACATTACTGTTACGCTGTTGTGTGACCCACAGATGCTCACAGTGACATGTACATTTCTGGCTTTGTGTGCTATGGCAGTTGTACAGCTGTGAGTATGTGTGGCCGTGGGCATATATTATCCGAAAGGCACACTGGTGTTGGGTATTCCCAATACTGACCCATGTACACTGCATGATGTGTCCCAGCCTTGTGGCCACACCTGGTCTGTAGCACAGCCCTCGCCACCCATACCATGCTCCCCTCAACATCCTCCATGCCCGCAGTGCTGCATGTTGTGCTGGCATCTGTTGGTGTCCCGGAGTGTGGTCCACAGGTGTGTGCTGTATGGCCACACTGCCGTGCTGTCCACTGGTGGCAGGGTCACTACTTACTGCCTGGCATGGCTGGGACTGGTGACAGATTATGGCATCATTGTGATGCCATCAGTTAACAACATGCTTCCTCTATGTTTGGCTTTATCATGTTCATATTTATTTGTTAGGGTCGGCGCAAAACCTGCGCTAAACCAGCGCAACGCCCAGCATAAAGCCATAATGTCGTGCAAAGCTGATTGCCCAGGATTAGACCAGCTTTTCCTGGGTGGTAATGTACACGCGCTAAAGTGTCGCGCTAAGTCGCGCAAAACCACTTAAGCGGCAGCCAGTCGCTGAATATAGCATTAGCCTCGTATTCATGTCAGTTGCCCTGCATACATTATAATTTTGCCCAGCGCTAATGCAGTTTGCCCGCGCTATTTGGCCTTTTGAATATGGCAGACCCGCGCTAATCCCGCTAAACCTGCGCAAATGGTTTTTGCCCAGCGCAAAGTTTTGAATATCTGGCCCTCAATATCTATTGTGTCATGAAGAAATGAAACCTGTGTTAGGTTATACCTTAGTTTCACTGGTAGTAAATATATCTGCATAGGACAAACAGAGTAACTTTAAAAGGTTTCAACTCTAAAGAAGTAAACAGAGTGTTGATAAGCACTAAATCACTCAAAATGTTAACTAATATAGGCTCTCTGTGATATGTACTCTGCTTGCAACTCTTACCCTAAATGACTGTAGCCCAGATATTCAGAACTGTGCACTGGGTGCAAACTGTTGTGCAGGTTTAGCGGGATTAGAGTGGGTCTGCAATATTCAAAAGGTCGAATAGGGCATGCAAACTGCATTAGCGCTCGACAAAACCATAATATATGCAAGGGGCAAACTGAACATGAATACAGATGCAGTGCTATATTCAGTGACTAGCACTGCGCTAAGTTGTTTAGCGCGACCTAGCACAACCCTTTGCATGGTACAAATTACCACCCAGGAAAAGCTGGTCTTAACCCTGGGCAAACAGCTTTGCATGACATTGTGGCTTTGCATGGTGGTTGCGTGGCTTTTGCGTGGCTTTGCGCGACCCTAACAAATGAATATGACACACAGAAAAAGCCAGACATGGAGGACACATGCTGCTCACTGATGGCACCACATAGATGCCAACAGCTGCCACCAGTCCCAACCATGCCAGGCAGTAAGGGGTGACCTGGTCCCCAGGGGACACCATGGTAGTGTGGCCATACAACACACACCTGCAGACCATATGCCTGTGGTGACCAACAGATGCCAGCACACACATGCAGCACTGTGCGCATGGTGGCTGTTGAGGGGAGGGTGTATGGGTGGCCAGGCCTTACCACAGACCAGGTGTGGCCACAAGGCTGGGACACATCACGCAGTGCACATGGGCCAGTATTGGGAATACCCCCACACCAGTGTGCCTGTCGGATCATATGTGCCCCCCGCCACATACTGTACAACTGTACAAATCCAACAGCACACACAGCCAGTGATGTGTATGTCACTGTGAGCATCCCATGCCAGAGGTGCAGCATCTGTGGATCACACAATAGCATAACAGTACCATCCACTATCAGTAATCACGTGCACGTTGAGCCTGTCACTGTGTACAGTGCAGTGGTCATCACTGCCCTACATACCATAGGCGTCACTATGTCCCTCACACTGCTGGACCCCTTGCTAATGTAGTGTCTGCTGTGCACTGTAGCATGACCTACAGTGTGACAGGTGCATGCAGCACCACCACCACCCGTGCCTATGCTGTGTTGTCCCTGGGGTGCAATATGCTATGCTGCACTATATACATGTAGCCTGCAGCTATCATCATGCACTGCCAAACTGACCTCCAGGTGGCACTGTGGGTGGACCTGGCCAGCCCCTGTGCTGCCAGACTGACCTACAGGTGGCGCTGTGGATCCTGCAGTAACGCTGGGCAAACTGCATGCAAATCAGGCATAATGAGATGCTAATGTGGATGTTTGCCCAGGGACTACCTTAAGTAGGCTCATTTGCATGTCACTTTTGAATATGGCAAAGTTTAGCACCGAGCAAATGTGTTTGCACCAGGCAAATGGCTTAGCTCCACGCTAAACCCACTCAAACACGTTAGCGCCATGCAAACAGTTCAGGGACAGTTTTGCACACTGTACTTTCACATGCTCTGCTCCCTGCAGTTGTACTGGGTCCACGCATTTTCTGGCACATACATTGGCCACATAGGTTACACCTACCTTCAAATCATTGTGCAATGTGTTGCTGTTGTGGTCTGCACTTCCTGGTTGCTATATTCAGAGCTGTCTTATTACAGGGCTAACTTTGCCCTGCACTCCCAGCCCAGTTTGCCCGGCCTCATTCCCATGTTATATTCAGAAGCTGTTTGCCCCAGGCTATTCCTTTTGAATAAAGCTTGTTTTTTGCTCTGGGCTAAGTTTGCCCACTGGACAGTGCTAATTTAGTCCCAGGGCAATATTTTAACTATCTGAGCCAGTGTCTGCAATGCCATTAATCCTTATTTATTAAGTTTATGAATTTAAACAGTCAGCCAGCAGTGTTGCTGTTATGAGAAACAAAGGGTCACATATAAATATTTTTCTGTTTTCCACCTAGAAACCCAGCACTTATCTCATTTCTAAAGCAGCCGCATTTAGTTTGGAGATAACTTTCACATAAACTGGTAAACTTAGGACAAGGTACATTTTGAATTATTTATAATAAAAATCTTTTTGAGATAATTAATTTGAAGTGTTATTTTGGTTCATCAATTGAAATTATGAAGAAACTATTGCACTGAAAGAAACTAAGCGAACAGCTTGCACTGTTATAGGTATGTCCTAGTTATGATGAAAGATTTCATTATGGATTGAACACATTTGTACATTCAAAAAATACTATAAATTAATTTTTTTTATTTCTTATTTGTTAATATATTGTAACGTTTTCCTGATGAAGTGAGATGACTCTCATGAAACGTTGGTCAGTTTCTACAGTGCTTACCATGCAAATAAATAAATTGATTATAAACTACAATGGATGAATGATTTTTTTTCCAATGTTATTTTTCACCTGCCATCGGACTTCAGATAAAATAAGAAAGAGAATTAGGAAGGGTAACAGACTGGATGTACCTCTGGGCCTTTTTCTGTTATCATGTTCCATAAGACATATACTGTACATGATAAAGCTTGGAGAAACAAGTGGGGAATGGCAACTAAGGCCAGAGCAGAGTAATTAGGTAGGGTGGGAAGACTGGATGAGTCTATGGGCCATTTTCTGTCATCATTATCTATGTAGCTATATGTTTATGTATCTAAGTATATTCAGCATGTTTGCCCTCTGTTGAAGCAGTAGAGCACCTCACCACATACGGGAGTTGGTAGACAGCCAGCTGTTCAGTTCAAGTATTGTGCAGGTACCAGTGTCAGCTATATGCTGTTAGTAACATTCCGAACACTTTTAACACTGTTTAAAAGCACTTTGTCATGTTATGCTTTCCTTTGTATCAAGTTGTAAAGTTAAATATTTGAAATAAAAACTTGTTTTAAAGGCTGGATCACAATACACTGCACCCAAAAGTGTGACAAATTTTTTGTCCAACATAATATCAGAACCACAGCTACTATAGTTAAATTACTTTCCAGAAACAAAGAGAATTCCGATTAAACAAACTGATATGCATTCAGAAAATGTGTGACAAGGGAAAAAAGAAAAATATAGGTTTATAAAATAAACAAATTGAATTTTATCAAAATAATTAGTGTTTGATACTATTGTATGCTTTATGTTGTGACAACAGGATAGAGCCTCATGAAGAACCCACATTTTGTTAAAATACACAATGCATGCTTATTTTAGAACATAGTTGTATTTATTAATTTACTATATTTTTTTTATGAATTGTGAATTTTCAAAGTGAAAAGTAAATTTAGTTAATTAGTAATGGCTTGGATGTTATTTGGGGCAGAAAACTTGTCATACTTTGGGGATCACTCTACTGTGACAAAGCCCTAAACTACTAAGTATTAAATTCTCATCTATAAACTGCTAAGTATCAAATTCTGTGTGTCATACAAAAATGTGGGTCATAACACTAACTACTGCCTGAGGCATCTATTGTCCTCTTTTCCTACAGTCCTTCATCTTTATGCCATCATGTCCAAACCTTTTCAACCTTTTCTTCCCTCCCACTCTCTTACCCCCTTCCCACCCTGTATGCTAGTTATTTCCCTTGGTACTTACTTAAAGGACTCATCCACCTTCATTTACATTGCACTATTCCTATAGAGGCATCTAATATACTAGCTCACTATGTGTCCTCCTAATGATGACTACTGTTTAAGCTCTAGATCATTGGCCTTTTTGACTTTATACCTGTAACCATGAAATTGTATATGTGAGGTGCTACCTCTCGTTGCACCCATTCCTATGCTCTATTGTATATAGCTTGTTGTATGCTTAATATGATCACTGTAAATGTTACTGTACATGTATGCCTTCTTGTTATTGTCTATACCCTGTTGGCAAGTGTTCTGACATAGGTCCATCTTGTAAATGAGCCTGTCTCAATGATGTTCCACCTGGCAAAATAAAGATATTGATCGATCGATTGATTGATTCTCATGTATCTGCTTTACTGCTAAGCTTTGATACAGACAGGGCTTTTGATAGGGTTGTCTGGGAGTTTTGCAGTATACTTTGTCAATTATGGGGTCCCCTCCTCAATTTTAACAGATTATAGGAAACATATATGATTCTCCACAGGCCTGAAATAGGGCAAACTGGGTGCTTTCAGGTCATATTCATTTACAGTGTAGCACTCATTAAGGTCACCCTTCATGTCCCCTTCTTTTTTCCTTCATACTTAGAACCCCTTGCACAGATAATATGGGAAACCCTAGTCATTTGGGGTTTGCCTATAGCAGCCTGTAAATATAAAATAGCATTATATGCTGATGATATTTTGATATCTGTCAACCATCCTGAATGGCCTTAAATCCTTGGAGAAGAAAATTAGGGATAAAAATTATGAGCTGAACGTAACGGGGTCACAGGGAAAGAACGTTGATCACTCAACACCCTTTATTCCCACCCGCTTAAGTGAGGAGCTTATTACTGCTCTGCGAAACCCTAATACTGCTCCCCTATAATAATGGAACAACTGATAGTGAACAGAGAAATCATGAAACATGAGAGCCCATATAGCTCTAAATGAGGTTAAACTAAATCAGAATCTCAGTAGTGCTGAACATATTCAGGTTACAGTAGAGAACTTAGTAAAAGGAGCCACTAATCAACTGAGACCTGATTTCAGCACAATTGAGTTCCCTATTTCATTTGGAGATATAGGGGAAAAGAAAAGTAGAAGAAAAAGAAAGAAAACTAGTAGAACAAATAAAAACAATAAAAATAAGGGGAAAGAAAAGGAATTGGGTAATAAAATAGAAGATATGAACTTGGAGACAGAATGGTTTATTTCCCTGGGTGAAAGCAGGAACAGTAATAATAATAACAGTAGGAAAAAGCCCCTTCTGGGCATGTGTCAGGAACAGAATCAATTGAAACTTTTTCCACTATATGAGCAAAAAATCTCTAGTGCTAACCCAGTACCACCTTCTGACTTAATGTCTCACTTAGCATTATTAGAGCAAGAAATGGCTGAACTTCAGCAGGACTTGCTTTGTTCAGAAATCACTGTATGTGATAATATAGCAGAGCAGGAGAAAAGAGTGATAAAGGATGCGACTGAGGATACAAGAAAGGACCTAATGCCCAATGAAGTTAGGGATGTTGATCTTGATAAAGCTATCTCTATGGAGGGGCTACTGCATGATGATATGAGACATATACCAGTAATTAGATGTTATGGTCCAAGTGTCTGGGACAGTTTAGAGAAGGCCTGTTTGGAATTCCAAGTACTAGAGTATCTGAATAAAAACTGAAAATCAAGGTACTTGAGAAGCATATTGTTAAGATTAAAAAGCTAGCTATTTATGGTGCAACAACTGTTGATTTATATTTTTCTCCCGAGATTGGCAAATTATGTGTGGATAAATAGGTAAAACATAGATAAAGAGGAGGTTTTGCTTTTCTACCCTAACAGAGAAAACTTTAATAAGAAAATTGACTTCCAAAGTAAAGTAATTATTAAAGAGTTAACACTGTTTGGAATGAACCAAATAGATTATGAAACAGATAAAAAGCTGGACCAGGCACTGTGTGACTTAGTGACAAACTTTTTGGATATTCCAGTTGAAAGTCTGGGTAAACTTTATGCAAATCATGTATACACAGGAAGCCAAATTAATATTTGTGTTAGTAACGAGAGACTGGCTAAGCTAATATTAGACCAGTCCATAAAACTGGATGCATTAGGTCTCCATATAATTGATTCAGCTCTGCTAAGCGAGGACAACCACCTGGATGTTTACCCCAGTACCTGTTTGGATACTGTGAACTTGCCCTTGAACAACAAATGTTTGGCATTAGCAGGGTATGATTCCTGACCTTCCGCCACTGAAGGTAATTTAAAATCTGCCAAATAACACCCACTATATCTCTTGGAATATAGCAGGCTGGCAGTCAATTTGAGCAGATAAGGACACCCAACAGTTTTTAATAAACCATGAGGTAATTTGCCTACAAGAAACCTGGCATAAAGATGAAGCAAATATTAGTCTGAATGGCTATGAAGTTTTCAAGGCTGCAGGAACAAAAAATAAAAAAATGGGGAGACACTCCGGTGGCATTATTACATTAATTAAGGTCGGTGCTATTCAAAAAACTTTATTGTGGAAAGTTTCAGAGAATTTTATAATTGTCTATCTGTTGAATAAAGGTAAAGGAATTTTCTGTATAAACTCATTTGTCCCTCCAGAAAGCTCCTGGTGTTTTTCAGTAAATATATGGCATGAGCTTTCTGATATTTTAAAAAATGCACAACAGAAATTTCCTAATGCTGACTTATTAATGATGGGGGATTTTAACGCGTGAATTGGCTCTTATGATAGTTTAGTGGACCACCCCATTTTTGCTCAGAATGTTTTAATGTGTGACCTTAAAGAACATCAAAGTAAGGATAAACTGACTAACAAAAATGCGAAAAAGATGATAGAAATAACAAAAGAAACTAATATGTATCCACTTAATAGAAGATACCCAGGAGATACAGAAGGCAATTTTACTTTTCTCTCTGCAAGGTGCCTTGGTAGTCGATTTAGTCTTCTGGACAGGGCTATGGAACCAATGGCTAAATTTACAAGTATTAATAAGGGCAGAAAGTGATCACTTCCCAGTTCTCCTGACATCACAAATTAGCTGTAAAACACCAAAAAAGGAGGTGCAAATAAGCCAGACAAGATCTTCTTGACGGATTTTCTGAAATGTAATTCAGAACGCAATGTATCTACCATTATATTGAATTATTTTGCCCCATATTCCCAGATACTACTACAGGCTACTTCCTGGTTGATCTTTCAGAGATTCTAGAAGCATTATATGAAGAAATAAAAATGCCCTGAAGCCATCGATGGGGAAAATTCTACTAGAATAGAGAAGACCTGGTTTGATAATGAATGTAGAAGAAGTAAAGCAACCATTAGAAAACTAAGTAGAATATATAATAAGGTCCCTACACAAATAAAATTGAAGGAATTAAACGAGAAGAAAAAGAGTATAAAAAATTGATTGTAAGAAAAAAATTTTTTTTTACAAAACAAAATGGAGGAAAATGCTCAGAGCAGTGCAAACAAAGGATACCAAAATGTTTTGGACTCTAGTTGCTAAGGGGCAAAATTCCTTTAAAGGGAATATAGATTCATATATTACAGAAGAAAAATGGATCTTGCATTTTAAGAATATTTATTCTGTAAATGAAGGAAATACACCCACTGATTTTCTGATAGGTTTTAATCATTTAATCAGCCCAGTCACTATGGACGAAACCTATTTAGCTATTTATTCTTTAAAAAGACAAAAGGCTCTGGGTCCTGATGGAGTTCCCTCTGAAGTTTATCTCACAGAGACTCCATCATGGTGCCACCTTCTGACAGTTTTTTTTATAACAAATGCATTCTTGAGAAGCGTTATCCCAAATCCTAGAAAGGTGCCATCATAGTCCCATTACATAAGAATGGGCCGTTGGATGACCCTACAATGTATAGACCTATTAGTTTACTTGATATAAATCTAAACATTTTCTCTAAAATTATTTTGCAACGGTTATTGGTAGAGGTTGATAAAACTGGAGGCATTTCCCCCTTTCAAGCAGGATTTAGGGCAAATTTCTCTACGCTTGACAATATATTTGTACTACATCATCTTATTGAATATATTCAAATACGTAAACAGAAGATATACGTTTCATTCATTGATTTTAGCTCTGCCTTTGATAGTGTGTCAAGGGTTCAGCTATGGCAGATTCTTTTTGATACAGGGATTGACCCCAATTTAATTAACATCATCGCACAATTATATTCTAATACATGGGCCAGAGTTAGATTTGGCCTAGAAAGGCAGTTTACAGAGAATTTTAAAACTTCCTGAGGAGTCCGCAGGGCTGTATATTGGCCCCTTTGCTTTTTGCACTATGTATGGAGTCCATACTTACTAAATGCTATGCTGCAGATAGGGACTCACAGAAAATTAAAATTGCATTGTCCCTATATTGGCTTATGCTGACAATATTATAATTTTATCCTTAACAAAAGTGGGCCTGCAAAGAAAATTGGACTTTTTATATAAGGAATCCTCTACCTTACAATTTTCTTTCAACCTAAAAAAAAATAATAATTATAATTGGAAGTACAAAATGTAATGGGAACTGGTTTATAGGCACTAATAAAGTACAAGTAGTCCCGGAATATTTGTACCTGGGTGTAATGATCCAGCAAAATAATAGATGGAATATACATACAGCAATGACAATTGAGAAATCCAAAGGACAGTAGCGGTCTAAACAAATTTAACAACAAGTATGGTGGAATGACAATTCAACCAATAGTTAAGGTTATTAAAGCCAAAGTAGAAATGCAACTGCTGTACGGATGTGAAATTTGGGAAGTTAATGATTCTAATAAGCTAATGAGTTCATTGTATAAATCATTAAGACATATTTTATGGGTTGGACGTTCATGTCCAGCCCCATATGTCAGAGCTGAATTAGGCTTGGCTAATATCAAAGTATTACTAGACACCAGAAAGGTTAACTTTTGGATTCAGGTGATAAGTAAGGAAAATAACTCACTGGCCAAAAGATGTCTATTAGAAAAGGAATTTTGGCAAGATCTAGGATATAAATCGGGCTTCTGCTTGAATTATATTATGTCATTATGGAAGAAATATAATCTACTACACTTAAAAAACTGGTAGATGAGGGTGTTGCAATTAGCACTAAGTACAAAAACATATTCAAGGAAGGTTAATAAATCATTGGAATAAAATAGATCTGAAATTGATCTCTAATTCTCATTATTCCAGATGGTTTGCTTTGAATAATTACACTCATGAATTTAAAATATACCTAGATATTTTAATAGATCCAGGGCTGAGAATAAACTTCTCTCAGTGTAAATTTGAACAGTTCCCTAGTAATATGTTGAATGTCAGATACAAAAAGGATTTATTTCTGAGGCTTGCAACTGTGGGAGCAGTGGCAAGGAAGATTTGCTGCATGTTTTGTGGGACTGTTTATGGTATAAGAAACTGTGGGCGTATTGGTTAGGACCACTTTTAAATGATATTTACCCAGTAGACAAAGCTGAATTAACAACCATTTTGATCCACACTGGAAACTCTTGAACAGTTAAAAGACTAGCTAACTATCTATATGCCATTAACAAAGTTAAAAGTAGAATCAAAATCATATAACAAAGTTGCTGGACACGAATTGTATCTAAACGAATGAGATATATTGTTGCATTTTAAAGTTTGTTATGGTTTTTTTTTCATAGTATGTAAATGATTGTGAAGGTTTTTAACCATACAATAAAAAACTGTTGTTGTTGAATGTTCAGTGCTGGTCATGTCAAGAGCATTAATGCATTTTGGGGAACAGACTGGGTAAAACTGAATTCATTGAAAACTGAAGTTTTTAATTTTATTATACTGCTTACTCTGAATTGAAATTACAGTTTCTGTTCTGATGGATTCAGTCATCTATTAAATATATAGGTGTCAAAATCCGCATGGGCTTTGCTAATTTGGAATTTTCAACATTAAAATGATCTCTCCCAAAACGGAAGGATATGGCTAGTTGAGCCTTCATGTCACTCTCCCACCACCCCACACACACATTAAATTTATTCAGAGAATTTTATATTTTTGCAAACTCTGACAATTGTTGTTATAATTATTTTATGCAATTTCTAGATTGTTGTTTTTTTTTGGGGGGTGGGCCCATGACTCAATATAAACTTCAACAGCTGCCTAAATCATAGGGTAGCCTGGC
Organism: Neoceratodus forsteri; assembly: GCA_016271365.2. Taxonomy (NCBI): domain Eukaryota; kingdom Metazoa; phylum Chordata; order Ceratodontiformes; family Ceratodontidae; genus Neoceratodus; species Neoceratodus forsteri. The sequence continues at coordinate 310,327,536 of CM028133.1, forward strand.
ATTCTCTGATCTGAAACTGTATTACCTGGTGGGGATTTTGCACACAATGGCACTCTGTCTACATGACATAGCAACCGCACTGAAAAAGTTATTTCATTCTCACTTGTTCCAGTATTTTTCCTACCCTTTGAGTAACCCTGAAAGGGGGAGGGGTGGAGTGAATGATTTCACTTAATGCATAATTCATTGATGGTGAAAATTAGATGGAGAGGAGCTTATAGGAATGTTAATCTTTTCAGATTAGTTCAAAGGATGAGGAATACCTTCCAGTAGCTCTGATAATGTGCTTCTCAACTGGGCTAAATAGGGATTACTTTTTGTCTATCAGTGTACCATCCCTTGTGTTATTCTCTCGTGCTTAGAGTTATGTAAAACATTTATCATTTGGCCATCTGACTTTTACTACTACTTTCATCTTTGTTCATACCAATCCCTTGACTGCTGACCATTATAACATCTTGGGGCCTGATTTCAATGAGCATTTTCCAGAATGGTTGAAAACCCATCATACAGGGTCATATGGAGTCTGGCCTGTATGTTTCTCCTACAGACTCCCAAACTTTGGATTCCTCCCCTCATCCCTCCGTCATGCCCCTCCCTCTCCTTTTTACCTTTTCAAAAGATCACTTTCTCTTGTCACCAGCATAACCTGGCCCTAACTCCCAGCTCTTTCTGCATTTCTCAGTTTCCTGCTCTCTGCATTGCAGTCTCTCTCCACTGCCCTACTGCTAATTGCCAAATTGGGTGTATACTATTTGTGTACTTTGTTCCTAAGATTTAGGTAACTTAGAGGCATTTATGTTGCGTACTCCTATGCCTCATGATCACGGGTCTGCTCATGTGCCTATGCTATGCTGGCCACCCAGTTACTCATAATGCACTTATATTAAAATTTGGTGTCTATAAACAACCCCGTTGCTCATAATGTACGTGTATTTCAAATTTGGTACCTATAAGGTAAAGGGAAAGGGGAAATTGTTTAACCAGGAAAGTTACACTAAGCCAAAGCTTGTTTCCAGGTGGGACCTGGGAGCACAAGGAAGTTAAGTGACTTGCTCAGGATCACACAGTATGCAAGTGGGGGCTGTGAGATTCAAACCCAGGTCTCCAGGTCTGTAGCGCAGAGCCTTAAACCACCCAATTGTTCATAATGTACTTATATTTCAAATTTGGTGTCTATAAATCTGTACAGCAAGTGTTTCACCAATATGGGGTTATATTGCACTCATCCCCCCAACTGTTGTACACTCCCATGGCTGTACCATTCCCCTGCTATTGGTATCTGCTTTCTCTCCCCTCCCCCCATTTCTTGTACTCTGTATATAGTGTAATTTTATAACAAATGCATTTTGTAATGTATACTCCATTCTTGAAATTGAGTTTTCTATTGTGTTTCTAATTGAATATTCTATGTACGTATATGCTGTAACTGTTTGTACATACCCCAACCCCCTTTCCCCCAGGATGCATCTGGAAATGAGCTCCTGCAGCTCAGTATGCCCTCCTGGTGAAACTTTTAAATACTGTAAATAAGTAAAGAAGGCTTTGCAACAACTGCAAGAAGAGGGCATGGTCTCTCTTAAGAATAAACGGACTACGGAATGAGATATACAAATAAATGATCAGTGGCAAAACTCAGTAATGGTGCCCCACATAATTACTGATTCACATTTAAGGAGCGAATTTGCATGGAAAGGGTAGGTTGCATTTTTTAGAACCCTGGTGATACAATCCAGATATGATCACTGGATCAGTGGCTTTTACTAGCAGCAGTGTGGTAAATCATAGGCGCTTTTAATGTATACATTACAGGACTTCATGAAACTTCACTACTACTACTGATCTGTAGTTTTAGGCCCTCAGAACTATTTGTTACTCCATGGAATGTGAGAAATCTCAAGTGATGTTATTATTGCTTTTAGGAAAAGGGTTCAGGCAAAGCTGAAGGAGATTCATATTGGGTCCTTATTCTGGCAGAGAAGAACGGAGTAACTAACCAATGATGTAAAGAGGAGACACCAATAGTAATCTTATAGTATGCAATAGTGACAGACATCTTCCAAATGGAAACGATTATGGCTAAGCTCTTCCATCATCAGCAATTTGACAAGAAATGGTGTCAATAGGTTGTGCATATCATGCATAAAATACCCTTGCTTGAAATGTAAGGGATTGAGTTGGGGATGGCAATGGGAATTAGTCTACATAAAATTGCCTGGGTTAGTCATTGGTGCCTGCAGTAATTTTTTTCCCCTCAGAGTTGTACTAGAGGGACTAACTGGTTCAGGTTTTTAGACACTGATATGCAGCACTGGTGATGAAGTGTAATCATGTTATCATGTACCAGTTAACATACACAGGATCCTGTGATACTGTTTCCTGTCTTGTTGAAGTTTATTCTGTACTGTAGGATGGCTTACTCTTGTTTCTTTTCTGTAATAATGGAACCATTGGATAAAACTTTTAAAAACAAAAAAAGAACAGTGTAATGTGATTTTTTTTACATTAAATCTGATGGGGATTTTTTTGAGTGCTTCAGTGCAGCAGTGTTTAAATGCTGTGCTTCTCTTGCTCAGTACTTGGTTGAATCAATTTCTTTGTATTAAATAAATACATTCATTTTAGTTTCATATGAAGAAAATCAGCTCAGGCACTGGACATGGGAGTGGGATTAGCCAGGAAGAGAAGGCTGCTTGATGCGTAAGTGTTGCACTAGCAGCATGTGTGCTGCACTCTGTAATTCAGATTATGGCAGCAGCTCCTGAATAACAGTGGCTTCTGTATTGCCATCCGAGGCAGGGGAAGGAATGTCACTGGTGACAGAAATGCGACTGTGCAGCCTAGTCACCTAGTGAAAAAATAGTACCGATCGACCACCAATGTTAATGATTTCACAAAGCTACAATGAGTCATCAGTACTGGATTAATCTCTGGATACTGGAGTCTGAGACACAGAAGATGGTGGTGGATCAGTCTCTGCCTGAGGTGTTAGAGGAAAAGGAGGAGGCATGGAGGAGGAAGTTGATGACTGGAGTAGGAGGATTCACAAGAATTTTCCCAATAAAGGGAATTGTTCTGTTCAGGAATACATGTAAGGAGGAAATGGCAGCTAAATATGTAGAGTAGGGATGATGGAGAATACTGATGTGGGTTGCAGTGTGTTTTGTTCATTTTAGGATTATCCAATTTAGATGATGATTGGGGCCAGGAGAGAGGCCCCTAAGTCATTCTATAAACAGAAAATTCCTTTTTCTCCTTAAATGGACATTGAAGTTGAGGATGATGAGGAGCATGAAGAAGATAAGGAGGATGACAATGATCAAGGACCCATATGCAATATTTTTTCTGAAAAGAAAGGGTAAGGGTATTGTACAGGAAAAGCAATGGGAATGATACAGGGGAGATACTGTAACAGTAGAGGCATTAGTGGTTGTGATGATGTCGATAAAGGTGCAGGCCCAATCATGCCTCTTCACCATGGCCAAACAGCAAGGAAGCAACACTTGTTCCAGTCATCACTTGTTCCAGTATGCAATGTTTTTGCTCAAAATCCATATCATAAGAGCTTTGCCACGTGTCAGATTTACAAAACTAAATTCAGCCGTGGCACAGCTGGCTCACATCTGAGAACCACCAGTCAGAGAAGTCGAATGAAAAAACTATCTTATTACATGGCAGTAGCACCAAAGGAATGCATAACTTGGTTTGAATATGCCTGTTTAGTCCATGGTGGATGGACAGATAAAGTAGCAGTGGTCAGTGAGATTGATCATAACAGCAGTAGTACTACCAACACCAGCTCCTCTTCCATGTTTGACACATGCAGTGCTGTCAGTAAAGCATCACATTCTATAGCTATTTAAAACAGTTAATGGATCTACGTCTGGCAGAAGAATGTATCCCAGTCAAGCTGGCCCAGTAGCATTGAGGGCTGAGGCACTGGGTACCTCAACTCCTGCCACATCAGTGACTCTGGTTCAGAAACGGACATAGGTGGCTCAGGGCATGGCCAGGAGATAGGATTGCACATCCCTAGGACTGATCTCCTCCTCAAGGAAGGATTATGTGTCCCTTGGAGGCTACCACCTAGAAGAATCTGGGTTACAGCATAGAGGGACACCAGGGAAAGGGCTCTACCAGCCAACATTGAGAGCAGCTTCACAGAGATGGGAGATTGCACATAGCATCACTGCATAGAAACATAGAATCTATCAGCAGATAAGGACCTGCATGTGGCAGGGAGCCCTCAAAGGAGAAAATAGTGGACCCACTGGCCATCGTGAGATGATGACCTGACCCTCCTGGGTGCCTCTGACTGGATCCTTTGGCAGAGGATCAGTGGAGTTCAGGTAAGACTCAGAGAAGGTGTGTGATGGGGTTGGTGGGCTGGACCAGATGCAATACTCTGACAAACAAAAAAGACAAATTACTGACTGAAAAAAAAGAATGAAACTCAATCCCAGTCAGAGCATCTTCCTGATCTGTGAATCCCCCCCTAGTGTGACCCACAATTACAGACACTTTTTAAACATAGTAAATATAATTGTAACCACTGTGTAATACTATAAAAATGTGGCTCAGGACCACTTGGAGATGGAGCTGTTCAAAAAGACCTCTGTTGCAAAAAAAAGCATAAAAAACAGTTGCACCCACTCCCCCCATGTCCCCCCCACACACACACACTCATCGCGCTACTGTTTTCCATGCTTTTTAATGTTTATAATAAACACAGAATTTTTCTGTATCCTAGACCAGATGTTTCTTCTGCATCTGAGGTGGGCAGCCATGAACCTTTAATTTACAACATGTAATTGTAACCACTCTGTCTCCAGAATGCATGTTCAATGCAAATCCTAGCAGTGGATATGCTGCTTTACACCTTTGTTGAAATGCAGGGTTTCAACAATTTATTTTTTTTAACTTTCTTTTTATTGAGATAATAAAAGGACATTAAAGCTTTTTTTCCCTCATGCAAGAAGATTCATTCAGTTACGGTCGCAAAATGTGGCAGGGAGCCCTCAAAGGAGAAAATAGTGGACCCACTGGCCATCTTGAGATGATGATCTGACCCTCCTGGGTGCCTCTGACTGGATCCTTTGGCAGAGGATCACTGGAGTATAGTACAGTGGTTTAAGGCTCTGTGCTGCAAATCTGGAGACCTGGGTTTGAATCCCACAGCCCCCACTTGCATATACTGTGTGACCCTGAGCAAGTCACTTAACTTCCCTGTGCTCAAAGGTTGCACCTGTAAACAAGCTTTCAGCTTAGTGTGTCTCACCTGGTTAAACAACTGAAAAAAAAAAGGAAAAAAAAATATTGAATATCAGTTCGTTCTAGCTCTTACATAGTATGCAGCAGGAGTGGGGGATAAAATAAAATAATTGGCAAATTTCACCAACTGTCCCATAAGAAAGTCCAAGTTGCCAGTCGCTTCATGGCTAAGGTGATAGTCCATTCATTAGGTAGAATATCCCAAAATTTGAACTGCACTAACCAGTACTACTGTGGCCTTTCAAAGAGAAAATATATTAAAGGTAGACATGGTTTCCATACACTCTGCTGTCTCCTGCTCCTACCCACCCTCCATACAAACAATTAGCTTAGAACAGATCTCAGTATAAAATATGAGCAATTGAAATAACATGAACAAAATTTTAAACTGGGTCAGTATAACTATGAGAAGGGATTAAACACTACCCCCTCTCCCAAAATATCACTTCACCCTCGGTATCCCAGTCTCTAACTTTTAACTATTAGGCAAAGTAAAATGAATGACTAAAGAAAAAGTCAAGAGTTAGTACTCAGCCTTCCTCCAAATCAGAGCTGACCACATTTTCCAGTCCTGGTTTACTGTTAAATTCAGTAGCCGCCGCCCAGTAACCCTGCATCCTTTGGGTCTGTAAATTGTCAACTCGACCCATATGTGACTCTTAGATGGGCTGGTAGCAAGAAGGAGTGTGCTATCCCCAACGAACGAAGCTTCTGGCAAACTGTGTCAAATTGTTTCCTCCTCAAGCGTGTCTGGTAGGAGAGATCAGGAAATAGCTTGATTTCATGGTTCTGGATCTCCAAGGGAGAAGCTCTATGAGCTGCCCCTATTAGGATGTCCCAGACCTTCGGACCCATCGTCTTCAGGATCACTGTCCTCGATTGACCTACGTCTGCAGGCCGTACCCTTGGTGTTGCTCGGTACACCTGCCACAGAGCTGTCCATTCAAAATCCTCTGGGATCGATATGGGTCTCAGCCAGCCACTGCTGCATAAAGAACAAAAGGTTCACCCCTTCCACACCTTCAGGTAGGCCAACTACTCTGACGTTCCCCACCCAAATCATATTCTCCACTCCCAGGCAATATCTGAGTTGCTGGTTTTTTCACCAGGGTAGTTGCTGTAGTCTGAGCTGCTAGAGATCATTTGTCTGCGACAGCAACAGTTGAGCTCAGTGCTGTTATCGCTGCATCATGAGTCTCCAATTTAGAAAGTGTTTTTTCAAGTTTTGAGTCCATCGCTCTGACAGATCCTACGAGTACTTGCCATGGAGGGTGCTTAGAAGTAGCAGGCTCACCGCGTGGTCTAGATCAGAGCTAGGAGGCTGAGGTTGAGATACAGTGGAAGGCCTTAAATTTGTAGCCGAATGAGGCTGATTTTGCTTAGTACGCCCATCACAAGTCTGGTATCATTACAGAGCTGAGAATCTGCAGAATTCCCTGAGTTCAGCTAAAATAAAAGGTTCAGCTAAAATTATATGTTTTAGTTATTGTGCTGTGGATATTGTCCACCTTGTTTCTTATATGTGGAACAGTAGACCTGGACCAACCTCTTCATAGGGTATATGGGTATCATGGCACACTCTGCATATTTTCCTAAACTTAATGTGAAGCCCTGTAATTCTCCTTTATGCACTAGCAACCTCTCTCCTCAACCTTTTTGCTTGTGTGTAGCAGCAGGCCACAATCAGCATGACATAAGGATGCTGTGCAGCAGAATGCTACTAACATCTTGTCTGAAAGGAAGAATCAAATTGAGGATTAGCTCATATGGCTTATCCTGAAACCAAGGTTCATCACCAGCGACTATGGCAGTAACAAGGTCACTGAGGATGCTTCATTTTATCATATTCCATAATTTGCACATTGTCTTAATTTAATTATTCAGAACTACCTAAACAAAATAAAGAGGTAGAATATGTTTCTCTCTTTCTGCCTGTGTGTGGACATTTTAACTGTTCAAAAAAGGACAGAAATCAGCTGATGTGTCTCTAGATTACACATGGAATTCCATAGCACTGGATAAACGGAGATATTGCCACATGGTGGAATTCTACTCTGTATATGATTGAATGCCTATTTGAGCAGTACAAGGCACTGACAGACATCACCATGATGCACAGAGATCATGACAAAGCCTTACTCTCCCTCAGTATGGATTAATATCAGATGATGGGCTACCTGATCTAAATTATGAGGCCATTTAAGAATGCTACAAACTGGTTAGTGTAGCAAATTCCTGTATCAGCCAGGCAATACTGCTCATTCATGTGCTATGACATGCACTACTGAATATCAGTGAGGAGTTGGAACAGAATGGTGACACCACTGGCAATGGTCTGATAAAGGGATAAAAGATGTGCCCAAAGAACAGCGTTTGTGCAGCATTATGGAGTCCAAGGTATATATTGTGGTAACTATGCTCCATTACAAGCATGTGCCTATGTTACTTCTTCATGGGTAAAATCACAGGTGGATAGGCAATTTAGGGTATTAAAAAAAACAAAGTTCCAGAAAGTCCCAGAAGATCCATGGGAAATGGTCCTAATTAGAAGAAATGTAGTACTGCTGCCTATCCTGATGTGTTCAATTAAGTACTAGTCTCTCTTTCAGAATGGGGAGGGCAAAACATAAGACATGTAGACAGCTCCTCTCTGAGTATTAAAATATCAATTCTTTATTTATATTCAGTCCATAATTTAGGGTATTGACAGGGCTTGTACACAAACATATGGTGACTATCCAGCAAGGAAATAAAAGAAGCAGCAAAATGCTCTAAGAAATATTTTGTGGCATCATCTGCTACCAGAGAAACGTCATCCTCATCCTTCCTAGGTACTACCCAACAGCCAGCCACAGGCACTGGTTTAAATTCTACATGGTCTATTTTTTATCAGGTGAGTGTGTCCTGCATAAAAGTGGTTCTATCAGATCCAGAGAGCCATATGTCTGCAGCCTCTGCTGTGGCAGCATACATGTTTGACCCAGAACAGCTTGGGCCTGTTAATGTAATTCTGCTGTATTGGCAGATTAAGTCTGATGTGTGGCTTGCACTGGCTTTAGCTGCTATCAAGTACCTCTACTGCCCAGTAGCCAGAGTAAATTCAGAGAGTTCTGAGCACAGCAGGGGCATCATAAGTGACAGGAGAACTTGAATGCCACACAGAAATGTTGAAATATTAACACTCAACTGAATGGATAAAGAACACATCCTGCTAGACTACAGAATAAGTACCAAATCTAGGTTCCAGGAGGAGGAGGGTGAGGAGGATACAAATCAGCAGTCACAGTGGGGGATGAATGATGAGGGTGACAGTGTCTTGATTGATGATTTATCTGATGTGGATAATGCAGGTGGCATTTTGAGCATTGCGAGCTACTCCCGGATAACATCAGGAATCCATCAGTGCACTCTGATGCCCATTCCACATAAATAAACCACTAGATAAATGCAAATTCTGCAGGGTCTTGGGAGAACAATCCTTTACAAATTATTGCATTAACTTTAAATCAGGAAATGTACTCTCTTTTATTTAATAGGTGATGGCACTCAATAAAACTAGTTTTTACATATCAGAAAAAAATATCTATTTGGACTAAGTAGTGCTGCACTTTAACAGTTCCTTCATTAATACTGCAGCTTTAATCATATATCATGGATTATAATATTATACATGTCATACAGAGTAGGAAATTCAGTCATACATGATCAGACTATGTTCATGCTGTCTTGTACTGCAGTGCAGTTATCTCTGGGCTTCTCCTCCTGACCTTGCTAAGTCTACTGATGGTTATCGCCTTCTACTAAGATGGCTCATCATAAATTATTAGCATTATAGATAAGAAAGAACAGCCACTTCATTATTCTACTCAATTGCACTTAGAAAAATTTCATGCACCTATTTCAAGACATGAACAATGCTACGCCAAAAAAAAAAAAAAACAACATAGATCCATCATCCTCTGGACAGTATGCTCAGTGTCTTTCATACATCCTCTCTGACATCCCCTGCCTCAAGTAAACACTGGATATAGGGTCCTTTTTTTTTTCTTCTTTTTCTTCCGTGATATCCCATCCCTGTTACCCCTGAAATTCACTGGGACTTTCCGACAGCTGTCTTCCTCCAGGGTTTACCCCTGCTGCAGTGTTGGTAGGGTACCCCAGTTCTCACAGTAGACTGATATCCAATTCTGTGCCAGGCCCTAATAGGTGAATGTGGGGCCTGCAGGTGTCCAGCGTCATCCTGCCGCCAGCATTTTCCGCCTTCCCATTTGGTCTGAGGAAGTGTGGTGTTCATTGGTGTCTTGATACATGCTATGCGCTCCCACATGACATATGTCAGCACCTGCCATGTTCATTTGTACTCAGGCTGTCCCAAACTGCCTTTTCCCTGGATTCCACTAGGGTCCAGACATTCACTGGGCTCCACAACCCTCCCCCTGGAGGAGGAGAGCACTCCTTTGGATGCTTACTCTTCCTCATCTGGCCCTCCAACACCTCGCGATCACAGCTAAAACTAGGTCACAGATGCTACAAGCAGTATTGCTACTGCTGCAGTGGCATGCTGGCAGGTCAGAGGTTCTTGTCCCCTGGGAGCTGTCATTCCAGTAAATGCATGGCCATTACTAGCATGAAGGTAAGTATTATACTATTTTTTTGTTTTCTTTTGTTATTTTTCCTTTTTCCCAGGTGATAGTACTGGGCTTGGACTCTGGCAGTATAGAATGAGGAAGGCCTTTTTTTTTTATTTGTGACATCCACTTGGCTGTTCATCTGCTATGCTCCTTGGGGCATGGTAGGATTCTCTGTTAAGAAACAAAAAAGCAATGTTGCACTCTACTGAATGAAAACACTGGAATGTTTGGATTCACTTGGGTGTCACTCTACATGTGGTGCCCCCCCACACCCACTTTGGAAGGATAGATTATACACTATAGCATAGTTCTATCATGAGGCATGAGCTGAATGTTAAAATAACAAGCATTTGTCAATGCCGAATGTTGCTTGCTTGTATGTGCTGTTTAGGTATTTGGAAGTCATTGGAGTGCAAACATTGAAAATTCGCAAACTTACGAGCGTGCATAGGAAGTGCATAACACAACTCATAAAACAGTCATTTTTACTAATTTTTTAACCAAATTTTCAACATAGTCATTTTAAGACCTCTGCTCATGAACAGTGTCACTGTGATTTTCTTAATGTGTCCCATACATGGATTTCACACACCGACTGCGCCATTGTGCACTACATGGGTGGAAACATGTTTGGGCAAGATGTGAAAAATGACAGCTGTACTGCTCATAAGGAGGTGTGGTAAAATGGCAATGTTGGAAATCTGGAGTGAAAATATTGAACATTACATAAACTTACGAGCATGCGTGGGAACTGCATAGCGTGCGTTAAATAAAACAGTCATTTAAAAATTTTTTACAAAATTTTCAACATAGGCTTTGAGCCCATCTTATGAACACTGGCAGTGTCGTTTCATTAATCAGCCCGAAGGCGATTTCACGCAGTGACAGCGAAATCACCCTTCGGGCCCAATTAACACCATGACAGTGCAAGAATTCATGAGGAGGGGTCCCAAAAACCCATGTTGAAAATTTGAGCACAAAATTCCCAAAAATGCCTGAGATATGCAACAAAGTTGAAAAAACCCTATTTATTCCATTATACAGCTTACCGGCATTTTCTCAGTTCGCGGGTGGCTTTGAAGAGTGCAGACGTGTTCCCGGTCCACCGCAGATCGTCGCACCAAGCTCCGGAGGTAAGTATGGGGTGAGGGGGGTGTGTGGAGGCAGGGTGCGCAGTGGGTGGGTGCGGGTGGGGGCAGTGAGACTGCGAGGGATCTTTTTTTATTTACAGGGTTTTTTTTTTTAATTAAGACGACGCGGGACGTTTGCCACACTGGGGTGGGCTCCCAGCGTGGCATCTGGAAAGGCTGTTTGGGGGGTTGGAGCTGACTGGGGATTGGGCACCCCGTCGGCTATAACAAGATTTGCCACGCTGGGGTGGGCTCCCAGCGTGGCACCTGGAAAGGTTTTGGGGGGGGCTTGCAGCCGTGGAGCCAATGGGGGATTGGGCACCCCCGCTGGCTATAACATTTTTTGCCACGCTGGGGTGGGCTGCCAGCATGGCACCTGGACAGCTTTTGATGGGGTGGCGTGGAGCCGACTGGGGATTGGGCACCCCCATCGGCAATACAGTGTGTGCGTGGTGGGGGAGCGCATCAGCACGCAATATGCGTGCTTGCGTGCGTGTGTGTGCGTGGAGGGGAGAGCCTGCTCACCAGCGCAGCCTTCAACTGTATGTCACTGCATTTTGACTGCTGTCATAGACAGCTGCAGCAGTCATTGGAGAACTATGGCCGCGCCTGCAAACTCATTGACTGAATTGGAAGAGGGGGTGCCACACCTCCAAAAACTCGGATGATGGCACTATGTTTCTTGCACATGCATGCAAGCAACATAAAAATGATCATCCCTTTATTTGTCTATGGTAATGCAGTATACAGTCCAGCTGCTAAATCTACTCTGGCCACATTGGACTCCCACTTACATGCCTTCTGTCAATTCACCCTGGACTGTCCTCCTTGTACCCACCACTATACCCTCTGCTAGGCTAGTTTCTACTCATACCATCCAACACTGGTTGGCATGTATACCACTGCACCTCCATGCCTAAATTCTGGTTTCTTTGTTTTCACCAGCACTGCTACCTTAACTCTCTCCTCTCCTGTCCCTCCAAATCCTCCTACTTTCTACATTCCTCCGATTCCCTTTTCTTCTTCCACTTTCATACCAAATCCTTGACTGGTCAGTCAACATTCAACTTCCATTTCTACTGTTTCTGGTCTAACCTTCTCCCAGACAATCACTCTCTTCCTCCTTCCTCCTCTACACTGAAACCCCTGCTTCACATTTACATGATTCATTCCTGCTCCTATATATAACTCTATCTTATTCACTTGAAGATGCATGTTTCCAGGCACAACATGGGGCAGCATACAAGGGAAGAGAAAACAGACAGGGAAAAACAGAGCAAAATTTTGTACAGAATGACTGACTGATGCAAATTACTGCAGATAACAGCAAAATAGGATGATAACATCTGACAATGCTAGCTTCTGTACAGCTTAACTAATACAAGTCCGTAGCAATTGCGCTACAGGATTAAGAAATGTACCAGAACAAAGTTACATGATAAGTTATGAATATCAAGTTCATAATAATATATAATTTCATGATGACAATGAAAGCAGTGGTGGAGAACAAAGCTGTCTTACAGCCATAGGCAATGGCTAAAATGTGTAACACAAACTTTGCTTCGCATTGGGGTCATTACAGTGCACAAAACTATGCCGCATTGCACAATTGCGCTGTCGATACAGTGTGATTCTTGCCATGCGGCATATCTTTTTTTCTGTTGGGGGCTCCAACCCTACACCCCCATTATGGGGGCTGTTACCCCCCGAACTCCCCCCAATTTAGATTCTCAGCTCCGGGGGGGTTTCAGGTTGGGTAGCGCACAAAGATTGAAAAAATAAAAGTTCTGGGACCAGGAATCAAACCCGGTCCCAGAAGCACTGCCTGGGTTCCCTGCTGCTGTGGCTCAGTCCGTTGAGCCACAGCAGCTGGTTGGCAGAACCCACTCCCAGCAGAGGTCTTATCCTCTGCCTGGGAAAGTGGGAATGGTGCAACACGCATGCCAGTATACGCTGCATAGCACCATTCACCACTAGTAGCGCCAGTACTGGGTTAGCCATAATGTCATTCGCTATTAAACGTGCAACATTATGACCAAGTACACTTTGCTTCACTGTTCACAAGAGGACCCATGGTGGAGAGATATCAGGAGAGCTAAGTATACAAATAACATCAAGCTCAGCAGCAGCAATGCAGCCATCACCAGAAATAATGCAATGCATGCCCTTACAGTAGCTGACTACCTAGCAAGGATCCTTCATGACAGGTAAATAAGTTCAGAGGGGAGCACTCCACAGGATACATGACACCAGAACATCAAAGTGCATGGACCTAAATGAATAGTTGGTCATGTAACTTGCAGATACAGACAAGAACAGCCTGAAATGCTAGTAAAGCTACTCATTTCAATTCCATTATACAGGACAAAATGAAAACTGTGTTATTTTCCAACAAATCACATATAACCCCACTCTGGGACAAGAACCTACAGTGGGTTGATTTGGAGGCATTTGTCCTTTTAAGGTCTCTGGGCTTAAACCCATGGTAGGTTAAAATGTCCTTTCCTTCAGAGGAGCTGATCAGCCAATGTCTGGGAGTACCCTGCAGGGTAGACCTCATATTGGTCAGGTGAAGAGTATGAGCTGAAGGAGTCAGTCCAAAGGCAGGAGTGGGAGAGATTACCCACTTCCAAGTGTCAACCTGTTCTCAGAATGGAGGCCTAATAGAGATTCTCTGAGGTCATGGCAGCAGCCATCAGGAAAGAGACCCCTTTGGGGGTGAGCTGACCATCCAGGAGTAGAAGGGAAAAGCGTTTGACTCTGGCTGGCCCCAGAATTGAACCTGTATAGAGAAGAAATGCAGCCATAGGGATTGAATCAGTCAAGATGAGAATGGGGACTTCACATCCATGGTAGGGAGCAGCACCAGTTCTGAGGCTCTGACAGCAATGGATGCATAAAACTGAGCCAGCAGCTTAGCATAAGGGAGCATTGGAGAGATGTCTCCCGGGTGCATGCTGCCCAGATTTGAAGGGAACAAGAAGGTGTGAGTCAAGTAGCAGCAAAGGGGTTGCAATCACCTGGAGAGTGGGACCATAGCTCAGAAATGGGATTGGAATGTCTGGATGTGTGAATGTTATTGGGATACTGCCAGACAGGGAGGGAGCCAGTGAAGAGAAGCTGGGTTGAATCTGCCAGTGAGAAAGTAAGCTACCAGAAATGTTACTGGAAAAACCAAGATGTCAGAAGGGAAAATGTATGCTAAAAGTTTGCAAGGGTAATTGTTTCAACCACCTGTACAGATTATAGATGCTGGACACATGGACTAAAGGACAATGCATGGACATTGATATATCTGACCCTTCAGTCCAGTGCATGAATATTCCCCTGATGGGATATGCACTGTCCCTTTAAGAAGTGCTCCATGGAGTAATTGAGTGTTCACTAAAGGTTCTTCTACTGTTCCTGATTGCCGTTTGGATTTCTTTATGTCTGCTATGCTTGCTATGCTACTAACCCAGTTGTCTTCTAGCTCAGCACCCCATGAAGGAAGTCTTTACCCTGGTCCCAAATAACGAAACGTGGGTCAGCTTTAAAGTTTCCATTGTGGTTGCCCCCTCCCCATGTGACATAACATCTTCATACCCCTAGACACCGGGGGGCTACAAGTGGAGGCTGGTCTGGGATTTGGGGTGTTTCTTTGCACCAAGTTGGCACCACAGTGGTGGCTGGGTGAAGTTATGAACTGTTTTGGACTGTTGCTTTTGGAAGTCTGAATGCCAAAAAATAGCATGGGAAAGCTGAGGAATTTTGTGCCTTGTTGAATGTGCAGAGGGATCCTGAGGCTTGAGCATGTGAGGAGCATGCAAATGGCATGGAAATCACTGCAATCTGTGCAAGGGATTGGATTATTGCTCAAGGAAGGGCCTGGCTGAAGGTGCTCAATGCTATGACTGGTTGTGCCTATTCAGAGGAACTATGAGATCGCCAATAAGAGCCATCTGTTCACTGCCCAAGATTTGTTATTTTTTATTATTTAAAATAAACTGTTCCCCTGTTATTCTTGTGCCCAGTTGAGTGACCTGTGTCCATGCACATGGACTTTTCAGTGGACTGTGAACAGGTAAGGCCCACACTCAACATGGTAGAGAACCCTTCTGAAATGGACATCAAGGTGCCCATGAACTTGTTCAAATGGCAATGTGAGACTGTAGAAAACTGGCCCCCTCCCGGCAGTATGCATTATGTAGATAATGAGTGCTGGAGGTGGAAACCATCCCAGTGTGTGCATGGTGCTGTGATGTTGGAAGCCGAGCCCATGGACTGTTGCCTTCCCTTGGTCTCCAGAAGTGAGAGAGCCTGGCTACACCAACAGTTGAGTCTGAGGAAGCATTTTCCAAAGGCTGGGAAAGACTCTTGGCACCCACACCCCATGGGGAAGAAGTAGAGACTGCTGCAGCAACTGAATTGTGGGAGTCTGCCCCTCAAGCCAATGTAGCACCGGAGAAAAAAATATTTTCTTGTTATGGGCGTATGTCCCTTGTCCTCAAGGTGGTGCCATCTCCCAAGCTGCTGACTCCCAAGGATTTTAATGCTCATTCATGGGGGATAAAGCTGAGCAACCTCTGCATCCTGAAACCCCTACTACGCTGCAGTCTCCCCCAATGGGCACATCATCTGCAGCACCTCTAGCCAGCATTCAACCAAGCCCTTCTCCAGTGGTACAAAAGCCTGAACCAGTAAGGTCTAAGGAACCAGTGACTGAGGAGAACAAGCCCAACATAGAAGTGGAGAAGGAATGGGAGGAGGCATCCTCCAAAGATGCCACTGTGGACACTACTCAGAGGTTCTTTCTGTGCCTTGGGACCCTTCACCAAATGTGACCCACAAAACTAGGCCCCAGGCTGGCAACTTTAGGGAGAGGTGGAGAGAGAGCACCAAGAACATCAATACCATGAGAGGAGTGGCTGCCTCAAGAAATGCATTTCGGACCACTGTAAGAAGCATTCTGGAGTGATCCCAGGCCAAGAGGTCAATCAGGAGATATATTATTTATTTATTTATTTCAGTCTTGGATTACAATACCTTTGAGCAGGAAACTGCTCATTTACAAAGGTTCCACATCAGAAAGTGTGGGAAAACATACAATGGAAACAGTATAAGAGTCACTAGCTGAACAGATTATACAGTAACAAAAATTTAAGCATTCAATAAACAGTATAATATGGTAAAGTGAGAAGATTATTATACAAGAATGTTTAACAATTGTGCTGGCTAAAGTCTGGTCAGTAGGGAGGACAGGAGCAACCTAAGGTGGCTTTGTCAAATCAAGAGGAAGGATACTTGCAAAGCAAGTAAAAGACAGAGGACTCACAGTGAGAGGTGGGGATGGGGAAGTTGGGCAGCAGAGAGCAGATAAAGCAAGACTGTCCCCAGTATCAGTACCCATAGCTGCTAAAGCAGATCTGGGTTGTAATAGAGTTGAAAAGGAAGGAATGGGTCTCCTGGGCCATTTTGCAGGAGATCTACAGGAAGCATGGGTTGGATATTTATAGTTCCACCAAATTACTGCAAGAAGCACAGAGGTTCGCTAAGGGAATTTGTGGGAACAGTGTCTATGAGGAATTGACCCTGATGAAGAACTACACCCTGATCCAGGATTTGGATGGAGGTCCAATACGATGAAGAGGCCACGGACTCATTCGTACATCCCTGTACCAAGCCAGATCCCTGGTACTATTTTGTCCACTGGTAAGAAGCATGGCATCAAAGACTGGGAGGCCTGAAGCATCCAGAGTTGCCATTTGATGCAACACCCACTGGAGATCAGCAGATGACTGAAACCACTCTTTTCTTGTTATTTGTTGTAGTGGACTAGCCTGCTAGTCTTGGACATATAGAAGCCATTGCACTCTACTTTTGCTATTTACATGTGACCCAGGGTACTATTAGCAAGACTATAAGTGATCTGCTGCTAATATTGCATGTTCTGGGCAAAAAACAAAAAATGTTTACATTATGGTTGTACCAAATGTGAGTCCCATTAGGCCAATAGCATTGTTTTACTTCATCCATTGAAACTGGAATATGTGTTGATCAAGGGGAATGTGCAAGGCAACTTTCTGTTCCTGGGCATGATCTGGAAGCTGGGTAGTATTAGGTAGTCAGTTTTAATGGCAGAATCAATTAGGCAGAGTCTGGATGGGTGTTGTTTAATTATGTAAACCTGGGGTGCCACTTATTGGGAGCTTGGGCAATCCATCCTGAGGTCCAGGAGGGCAGCCAGGGGAGCTCGAACAAACTTGTTGCATTGAGCTCAAGAGGCCCCATTCTAGTGTAGCATGAGTTTTGCCACCTCTGATTTGAGGCAGCCATGAGCTCCTCTGGGACTGTGGAGAGGGGAATGTGCATACCCTTTCCACCATGAAACTAGGGGGGTGGATGGTAGATACCCTGGGATGCTCACCAAGAGTGTTGAGCTTTAAAAGGGGGGAGAGATGTAACCCCCCTCTGGGACAAGAACCTACAGTTGGTTGGTTTGGAGGCATTTGTCCCTTTAAGGTCTCTGGGCTTAAACCCATTGCAGGTTAAAAAATGTCCTTTCTTTCTTGGGATCTGGTCAGCCAGTGGCTGGGAGTACCCCTGAAGGGTGGAGCTCATTTGTGCCATGTGGAAGAGTGCGGGCTGAAGGAGTCAGTCTGAAGGCAGGAGTGGGGGAGATTGCCCACTTTCAAGTGTCATCCTATTTTGGGAGTGGAGGGTTTAATAGATACCCTCTGAGGACTTGTTGGTGTCCATTGAGAACAAGACCTCTTCAGAGGGTGAGCTGACCATCTGGGAGGAGATGGGAGGAATACTTGACAATGGCTGGCCCCAGAATTGAACCTGTGTAGAGGAGAGAGGCAGCCATGGAGATTGAACCAGCAGAGATGAGAAAGGGGACTTCATGTCCATGGTGGGGAGCACCACTAGTTCTGAGGCTCTGAAAGCAATGGAGGTTTAATGCTGAGTCAACAGCTAGGCATAAGGGAGCATTGGTGAGGTTGTCTCCTGGGGTACAAGCCACCAAGATTTCAAGGGGAGCAGAATAGCTGTGTTGGGACCAAGAAGGTGTGAGTCATGTAACAACAAATGGGTTGCAGTCACCGTGACAGTGGGACTATAGCCCAGAAATGGAATTGGAACATCTCAACGTATGAATGTTAGTGGTATCCTGCCAGACAGAGAGGGTAGCCAGCGAAGAAAACTGGTTTGAGCCTGCCAGTGAGAAAGTAATCTACCAGAAATGTTACTGAGAAAACCAAGATGTCAGAAGGAAAAATATACACTGAATGTTTGCAAGGGTAACTGTTTTGACCACCTGTACTGATTATGGATGCTGGACATATGGACTAAAGGACCATGCATGGACATTGATATATCAGACCCTTCAGTCCAGTGCATGACTATTCCCCTGATGGCATATGTACTATCCTTTAAGAAATGCTCCATGGAGTAATTAAGTTTTCATTAAAGGTTCTTCTTCTGTTCCTGATTGCCATTTGGATTTGTTTATGTCTGCTATGCTTGCTGTGCTATTGACCCAGTTGCTTCCTAGCTCAGCACCCCATGAAGGAAGCCTATGCCTCAGTTCTGAAGAACAAAAGGTGGGTCAGCTTTAAAGGTTTCCATCGTGGCTGCCCCCTTCCCATTTGACGTAACACCTTTATACCCCTAGACACCAGGGACGGGGGCTACACAAATATTTTATTGATGCTTATGAAGTGTGACATGGGCTGACAAAATGGCCATACAGTTCCTTTTGTTCACAACTGAAATTTAAATATCATTAATGTATT
This sequence comes from Neoceratodus forsteri, assembly GCA_016271365.2. Classification (NCBI taxonomy): domain Eukaryota; kingdom Metazoa; phylum Chordata; order Ceratodontiformes; family Ceratodontidae; genus Neoceratodus; species Neoceratodus forsteri. The sequence continues at coordinate 310,346,346 of CM028133.1, forward strand.
AAGTAAATTTCATACCAGTGACTGAAGACTGGGCAGTGGGTTCTTCAGAGTAATCACTATCACTGACCCTTGTGGTTCCACCCTGTTTCTTTTGGTGGCACTTCTCTCTCTAATTGAGGACAAGCAGCTGCTGACATAAAAGAGAAAGATGAGATCAACACAGTAGGAACTAGAAAATAGTGTGTTAATTCCTTGACAGAACAAATACTAATATTTGTTTATTTTTTATTTATTTATTTCAATTTCAGAATTACAACCTTTGAGCCAAACTGGTTCTTTTACAAAGGCTCCAAGTCAGTAGAAGAACAAACAAAACAGTACAATTTACATCATGTGACGAGAACATACAATAGTCAAATGACAAGACAATTTTACAAGCAAGATAAATGTAGAGTATAACCTCAAATACAAATACTTTTATTACAGAAATATCTCTAGTCTATAGATTTAGTTACTAAGTGCAGGTTGCTTGTAGTTGGCAGCCAAAATTGGCTTTGTAAAAGAAAAGGGGAAGAGGGAGGAGGTATGGAGAGTATTGGCATGGGTACAGAGGAGACATACTGTATAATGTTATTAGAAGATAGAAGAAGGGGGTATGGTGATGAGGGAGAACAAGCTAATTTCCAAAAATAATCTTTTATGATATTTTATATGCTTAAAATTAAATTTTGAAAGCTGTTAACATTTAATAGTACACTTGTACCCTATTGCTGGAATTGCATATCTATTGCGGTAATGTATATTAGCGATTATGTGTATTAATGTTGTCCCTGACTCGGAACCCTTTACAAATATGCACCTGCCTAAAGGATTCTTTGTGAAATGAAATTAAACAAAATTTAAACTGTTAAGAATAGAAACTTTTGTTTTTTTACTTCTGGTGAAGTCAATCGCTGGTAATGGCTGAGTAATTCTAAGGCTCCAGCCTTCCTGTCCTAACAATGGCTAAAAAACAACTTTTATCCATCCAGAACATGACAATATAAAAGTAAAGAACCATCTGATATGAATGGGGAAACAAATGACAGACAAAGCAGAGGAAAATCAGCTAGATGCTGACGGATAAGAATTGGCCAAATCTTTCAGCAAGGCCTACTTTCTTGCCAGTGTGGCAACTGCCCCACCTCTAACTCAAAACGTAGGCAGGAAGAAGAAAAAAAATTCATATTGTCTTGTATGAACTCAAAGCATTCTGTTCTGACACCAAAAATGACTTTAAACAGGTGCACTCTGAAATTGCTGAACTCCAGCATACTATGAAGGGATGCAAGGCAGCACTTACAGGCTTGGGCACTAGAGAAGACTACACAGGCCATCTCTTATAGGAGGCACTCAGTAAAATACAAGACCTTATGGGCAAGTGTGAAGACCTTGAAGGCCATTTCCTATGCAAGAATCTCAGGCCATATGGCTTTTGAGAAAAAGCAGATGGGTCTGAACTAATGGGCTTTCTAGAGACATTCTTTTGAACATAGCTCAATTTGCACTATGACTTTCTCTTTCATATCAAAAGAGCACATAGTACACTGGTCCTGATTCCCACCCATAACCAGCAATACCCAAGATAAATTATGCTTCAGTTCATTAGATATCACAAACACACAATATCTCATGTCCTAAAAGTGGCCAGACAGTGTGACATGGCAGTTGGGAGAGCCAGTGGGATGCTAGGGTGCATAAGGAGAGGTATCACCAGCAGAAAGAGGAAGGTGATGATACCACTGTATAAATCACTGGTAAGACCTCATCAAGAGTACTGTGTCCAGTTCTGGAGACCACATCTCAGGAAGGACATAGACAGAGTTGAGGCGGTCCAGAGGAGAGCAACTAAAATGTTGCAGGGTCTGCATCAAAAACTCTAAGAAGAGAGACTGAAGGACCTCAATATGTATAGCCTGGAGGAAAGGAGAGAGAGAGAGATATGATAGAGACTTTCAAATACCTCTAGGGTATAAATAAGGTTCAAGAAGGAAGCCTTTTCAGAGTAAAAGATGTTCAAGAACAAGAGGTCATGCTATGAAGTGGGGGGTAAACCTAGGGGAGATGTAAGGGAAGTACTTATTCAAAAGAAGAGTGGTGGATTCCTGGAACAGCCTTCCAGTGGAAGTGGTGAGGGCAAAAACTTTAATGGGATTCAAGAAGGCATGGGATAGGCAAAAGAGAACCAGTGGCAGGGAAAGGGGAGGTAAAGCCAGAGATCAAGTAGGGTCTGCATAGGTAGGGAAAATTGGCAGATGAGGTGGGCCATACTGTCCTTATCTGCCATCAAACTCTATGTTTCTATGTTTCTATATGCCACAAAGCAGCAACTCTGCACTAGCCTACCGCAGAAGAAAGAAATCGTTTTCTAGGGGGCAATGGATTTATACAGACTATGAATATACATTTGCAGTGATGGAGCAAAGGAAGAAACTCAGCACTATCCTAGCAATCCTCACAGAAAAATAGCTGAAGTTCCACATACCATTCCCTGCTCATTTAAGAGTTGTCTATCCTGCTGGTACAGTGCTCTATGATTCACCAGAGGAGGCACTATCAGATTCTCAGGAAAAGAGGTAAGGGTCCCTACTACTGCAGAGACTGAAATCAATGCAAGACAAGCAGCAAAGCCCTCAACACTTAACCTGCAGTGTCTGACCGATCAAAAACTACAATCAGTGGCTACCATAAATAGAGATGCAGCAATTTAAAATCCACCGTGAAGGAATACAAAGTGGTCACTTTGGGTGGGCTCTTCGCTACGTGGAGTGCCCCATAGGAAAGGCCCAGTTCGCCTTGTTATTATTACTTTATGTTGTTATTCTGCCTTAAATGCAAAGTAAGGCGGAGTAACAACAATACTGGCAGCATCCCACCCACACAGTCACCAGAATGAATGTGCATCGCCAAAGTGCTACTGTCTTGTGTCCAGAAAACTGTACAGTGCTGATGAAATGAAATGAGAGTGTAACAAGAAATGCAAAGTCTCCCAGAATTAATGGCTCACTCAGTCATGTGGGCAGTGATCAGGTCACACACAGAGTCACTAAATTAACGTGCATCCCAAAATGCTACTGTCTCATGTCCAGAAAATTCCCCAGTGCTGACAAAGTGAAATGACAGGGTAATAAGAAAAGCAGTTTCCCAGAATTAATGGTGCCATGCAAATGCACAGACAGATTAAGATTGTGCTGCACACTCAAGGGATGCATACAAAAAGCCACAACTACACCTAACCAGTGCTCACAAGTCACAAATCCAAATCTGGAAAGGAATACATTTTGCCAGTTGGGGGATTAGTGCACAGCAGTAACAATCCACTACTAGTAAAGATACCACAAAGCAGTATAAAAAATTCATTCAGGTACTGTGGATAGCAGGTTCACACTGCTGCAATTACTCTGTAACACAATAAAAGGTGTCTGATTTAATGGCACGCTCGCACACACACTCACACACACACTCAAGTAATGGTAGCAAATTGAAACCTTTAGTAATATAACCAAATGTTTTAAACAGACAAATTGTACACTGCTGCACCACAACAATCAGCAAAATAATGTCAAGAATTACTGAAAATATTATTGTGTGTACATTAACACAGTTATACAAGAAAAATATATGTAACCAAAACAGAAAGACTGCCTTTTTCTCCCAGTTAATCTACCTCACCACAAATATGCACCTCCCCCAAAGCACACTTCACAGTACACAGACTGACTTCTAAATTAACATTCAAAATTCACATACAACAATAAACTCTCGATGAGTTGAGCAAAGAAGGGTTTCCTACAATCAATGTACTAAATTTTGAGCAAAACATATTACTTAGGCATTTTAAACAGCTTTTATAGGTTTTGAATCGCATAGCTCTGAGATCAAACTGTCTCCAGCTACCACTGCACACACACACTACTCAGGCCAGAACTGAGGCTGTGCCGAACAGTCTAGAGCCCATGTGACCTGCAATCCCATGTATAACTGCAGAATTTCATTTGGAGCTCAATTACAGGGTGAAGTGAGGCAAACTACATTGATTTCAATGGACTTTGCCTTAAAATTGGTGGAGAAGTGGTTTGGGAAGGCGGAATAACAAAGTCATTGGTTTCAATGGACTTTGCGTTCCTCATTATGAAGCAAAGTACTCCGCTTCACACTGTAGAGTTCTCCATGGATTCCATGTTACTCAGTGAATCACTTCATGGAGCAAATTGGGGCGACTTCACCCACCACTACTTACAGTACTGTAACTCACATGCTGTACGGGAAGGAACGAGATGTCTATGGCTGTACTCCCGATGAGCTGCAGCACAAAACTCCCGACTTAAAAGCGCTTATTAATGAGTACAATGGTGGAGTGGTGAAGCCTGGAGAGTACTACAAAACATGCTTACAATACATCCAAGTAACTAGTAAAAATTAATGTTATGAGTCATGATGTGATCGTGAATCATGATTTGTGACTGTGATGATGAAGAATGTGATTCAGTGTCAGCGGTGTGAGATAACCAATATGGAACTGTATTGGGAGCATGAATGCCTAATTCACTACCGTGATGATGAAGAATGTGATTTGTATCATGAGGACTTAAAATGCATATTAATGAGTACAATGTTCATGCAGAATTATACCACAGCTGTCCAGTACTCTGAAGGGAGGCCAAAGAAACAACTGTGACTTAAGTTACAGATGAAGGTTGGGCCGAAAAGAGATGCAAATGAACAGACAGAGTAAGATTCGCTGTGCACTGAAGAGATGCAGACACAAAGGCACAACACCTAATCAGTGCTCACCATCAGAAATTCAAATCTGGAAAAGAATACCTTTACTGTTTGGGGCGGGCCACGGTAGGGGCGGGCAGTGTACTGCACTACTGCAGTAACAGTCACTAGTACTAGTACCAGTAAAGATACCACAAAGAAGTACAAAAATCATATAGCTGCAGTGGATAGCAGGTTCACATTGCTGAAATTATTATGTGGCACAATAAAAGGTGTCTGATTTGATGACACGCGTCACACACATACTCACACACACACACACACTAAGTAATGCGTAGCAAATTGAAAACTTCAGTAATATAACCACATATTTTAAACAAACTAAAATTATTCACTGCTGCACCACAACAATCAGCAAAAAAATGGCAAGAATTATTGAAAATATTACTGTGTGTACATTAACACAGTTATACGAGAAAAATATTACCAAAACAGAAAGCATTGTCTTTTTCTCCAAGTTAATCTACCTACACCACAGATATGCCCCTCCCTCAAAACACACTTCCACTGTCTCTCAGTACACAGACTGAATGTTATACATTAACATTCAAAATCCACACACAAACAATAAACGCTCAATGATATGAGCACAGGAGGGTTTCCTATAATTGATGAACTAAAGTTTCAGCAAAAAAAAATGACTCAAAAAGGCTTTTTTAACAGCTTTTAGAAGGTTTGAATCACAGAGAGCTCTCAGACCAGATTGTCTCCTACAGCTTCCTACACACACTGCCCCAAACTGAGGCTGTGCAGAACAATCTAGAGCCCATGTGACCTGAAATCCCATAGATCACTGTAAAATTCGCCTTTGGAACTTAAAAACAAGGCAAAGTGAGGTAAAGTGCATTGTTTTCAATGTACTTCGCCTTAAGAATTGGTGGAGTAGTGGTTTGGGAAAGCGGAGTAAAGCAAAGTCATTGTTTTCAATGGACTTTGAATTACCCATTATAACACTTAAGTACTTGTCATTTCATGAGCACTCAAGAATTCATCTTCACTCCACTTAATCACTTCACGGAGTAATTGGGGCCACTTCACCCATCTCTAACCATATAGGATATCCTGAGCCTGTTAAAATCCTTAACAAAACCTGATACAATCAGCAGCTACCATAAAGGATATCCTGGATCTGTTAAAATCTTTCATGGAAAGCAAACTTTCTATTTGTGCTGTTGCTTAACTATACAGCACTGCCCTACTTCTGTCACAGAGCACCTTCTGTATTTTATCTATCTCTGCTCACCACTGGACTCTTTCCTAGACTTACTGATGGAAGCAGTAAATCTTTTCTTCTGAAAAAGTTTCTCTTCCAGCCTCCACAATAACTCAAAGCTATTGGCTCTCGTATTCTCCCTGTGCACCTGAGGTGAGTGGTTGGTAGGGCGAGGAGCCTAGGAGTGCCTTAGATGTCATGGTGTGGGGCAGCTTTGACCTGACTGCCTGCAGTTCTCATATAGCTCAATATAACATCACAACATGATTAAGTCAACACCAATTTGAAGCCACCTGATGACATCCTGTCTGAGCACCAGGAGAGTCCAGAAAATGGTCCACTGTCACAAAATCCCACCAGACCATGCAATTCTCCAGCAGGCAACCGATAGGTGATGTATTATAGCTCTAATCCTAACCTACAGACTTGACAAGAATCTCCTCCTTGGTATATCATCATATCGTCATGCTGCTGGTGGGGGGGGGAGCTGTGCGGCTCATTCTTACCCACCATATTTCTCTCTACTCCACCTAAGCTGCAAGGTTAATCAATGTACAATACCAAGCATGGTGCATCCCTGGTTTTCTGCTCATCCTCTGCAGTCATTGGTGCGTACAGGCAGGAATCATTAGAACAGTTATTTCCTACTTGTACTATATTTTATAGCCATATTCTTCCTAGGCGAATCAGTTCTTCATGGCTAACATGGAGTAACTTGACATTTTGTGATAAGAATTACTGTTTGTTTGCCAATAGATTACATTGTTTGGAGATATGATGTGCAGGACCATCCAGCTTAACACAGTTACCAGGGGTGTGTGATCCATGGGTAGACAGGCACAATCAAGCCTGTTCGCCACTTTCTAGTTTCACCTTAAAGAGACAGTTATTATTTCCTTTAGGAAGCTGCTGAGTCAAAGGAAAATTTGGGGCTTTGCCCTTTACACAGCAGCAGATTTAATTCTGAAAAAAAGTTAATTTGTTATGTGAACATGCTAAACATTGATCTGTTAATATGTGATGGGAGAGTGGGATGGTTGGCGCAGAGGTAACTGTATTGCTATTGTCTTTATTATGGATTAAACACTATGGGCTGGATTCACAAAGCTTTCTGAAGGTGCAAAAACTTCCCTAAATCCCCAAAACTGCTGTAGCTATGGAAACAAAGGGGAACTTGCACTGAGTGCTATTCACAAAACCCTCCGTAGCTGCGGAAAATGGGCAGGATTCACAAAGAAAGCCAAAAATCCCACAGCTGCGGGAAAAAGGCCTGCAGCACTGCAAAAATGCAGTTTTGTGATATTCATAAAGTAATTTTGAGAAGGTGCGGAATTTCATAAAATCCCCGAAGCTGCAGAAATTTAGCAGCTGCGGAAATTGCACATAGCATCCCAGATAGTATAACAGTGGCTGCTGTAACAGCAATGAAAGCACACATTGCCATGATATGGCAACAGGCAACAACCACCAGACACAGTGCAGCCCATGACGGAGCCCCACAGGCGGTAGAGCCTGGCCAGTCTGCAGTGAGTGCTACCCCTGCAGGCAACAGGAACACCCCAGGGAGGTAGGGAGGTCCAGCAGTGACAGTTGGCCACTGTGGTGCCATGGTATTTCTGGTACCTGTGGTGCTGCAGTGGTCCCAGTTGAGGGACTGGTTGCTGGTCTCTTTGTGGGTGCTTTCAGCTTCATTCTATGGCAGCCCTGTTAAAGTCTGCTGTTCCAGCTAATTAAGTTCACTGTTGCTGTGCCTCCTAAGCTATTTCTGCAGTTGCAGATTTTCAGCATGTGCACAATTTCCGCAGCTGCTGAAATTCCACAGCTGCAGGGATTTTACGAAATTCCGCACCTGCTCAAAATTTCTATATGAATATCACACAACTGCGTATCCACAGTGCTGCAGGCCTTTTTCCCGCAGCTGCAGGATTTTTGACTTTCTTTGTGAATCCTGCCCTATATTAATAGCAGCCTCTCACAGACCCAACTGTGGCTCATTTATCCTTTCCAAGGAACTTATTTTCTGGATACCTCAAAAATCCCCACATTAGGGGAAGGATCACAGCAATTTTTTTTACCTGAATTTAGTTAGGTTGCTACATTTACATGGCACCAGTGGAGTCCCTCTAGTAGACACAGGGAGGAACTGAAAGGTGCATGGACCTTGACAATCGTTTCTTCATCCTTTTCAAGGATACCTTGACTAGCTCCACCTTAGCAACTGTGTTCCATGTTCTCATAGGAGGGGAAGGATATACAAGTCTGTTATTCAGTTCTGGCTCACTTTTAGATCCATAGAGCAATTGCTCTGCCTCAAGGTTGTGCATGACTTCCTTTTGCATTTCCTCTGCCTTGTGTCTCCCCTCACCATTCAGTGAATACACTTCACTGTTAGGAGACCTGCCTGTGCCTCTAAGAACGTGCATTCTCCCCCTCGGGTGGAACCAGTTCTCTATCTTGCAGGCTGCTCAAGCATATAGGATACCCCACACTGGGCACCCCTGCCTTGGAATAAACACCCTTCCCCATAAGTGTAGGTGGACAGTTTCTTGTTACTTGATCTCTTTGGGAACAACTGTTATTGTACTGTTTGTATGGTTCCATTGTTTATGCTACAACATACACGATCTGACACAGGCATTTCTTCCGTGACTTTTGCTGATATATGGGTGAATGGTAGCTATGTCTGGCTACTGGTGAGGGAGTTAGCCCTAGATGTGAACAAAGCTCTGGAGCCATACGCTGGCCTTACTTAGGCCCCAGCCCATCTACTGAGGGAAGTCACCCTACCAGATTGCTAGTGAACATTCCTTATTATACTGATTTATGATTTCAGTAGTTCCAACAAAAGTATTTTCTCAAAATGCAAATAAACTAAACAACCTTATGAAAAGGCATAAAGGACTTACTGCAATTTAAAACCACTTACTGACCATTGTACTATTACAAGAAACACATCTGCCAGCTAAACAACTCAAGAAACTACAACATGTTGGGTACTCTGCAGTAGGTGCCTCCATCCACAAAAGTGGTAAACAGACAGGTGTAGCAGTACTTATTTCCAAGACCATGCCATTTCACCCAGATATATACAGATCCACAAGGTAGGCTAGTGGCAATCAAAGGACAATATCTGGAAACATAATTAACCCTTGCCAGCATCTATTTGCCCCCAGGTAGAGATACACCAGCAGTTAGCCTCTTACAGGAGAAAATATTACAACTCCAGAAGGGAGTCTTAATCTTAGAAGAGGACCATGACATGGTCTATGACTGGTTAGATACTACCATCTAATCCCACACAGGGAATCAGCAGCAGCAAAGCATAGCCACACACTGTTGAAAAACTATGCCTAGCAAGACATCCAGATTGAAACTTATATTCATTTGTCTGCACAGCACCAAATAACAGTGTATAAAAGAATTGATTTAATCCATATGTACAATGAGCACCAATGTGAGATCCTATCTATATGTCTCAGGGACCAGCTTCTGTCCTGGTTACACCAAGCTGGGGCACCAGGAAAATCAATACCTTATAGCAATTTAATAATTCACTTTTGAATTCTGAAGAATTTTTAACACCTTGGTTAGAGAGAAATAACAATACATTATTGAAGAAAGCTGTCAACCGGATACTTCAACAAGTACACTTTAGGACACCATTAAGGTGGTGCTCAGGGAGGAATTAATGAATTATTCCTTGAGGGTAAAAAAACAGAGGGAGGAGAGACTCAAACAACTCCAGCAGTCTCTTAAGGAAACACAACTTAAACATATTCAGGGAGATGGCACAGAAGCCCCAGAATTGTCTAGGATTATAGAGAAAATTCATGGAATTCTGAATTCTAGGACTGAAATGGCATTACTATATATTCATCTGAAATATTATGAAAGTGGGGCTAAGAAGTCAAACAGTTTGCCTTTTGCTTGTTAAGAAAACATGTTGAAAATGCAATTACATTTATAAAAGACCTTGACACTTCCATTTCCCACACAACACAAGACAGGATCTTGGAATCATTCTGAAAGTACTATGCCAGGCTTTATGCCCAAGAAACCCCTCTCAATTCACAGGCCATATCCACCTTTCTAGTTGCAGTCCATCTACCTGCCTTGTCCCTGGCATCTCTAGCACTAAAACTCTTAAAAACAACAAAAGCCCTGGCCCAGATGGGTTTACCAGTGAATTTTATAAATCATTTACAGAACTTCTTGCCTCAATGAACTTGTTGTGTAACCGGAAGTAGAGCACAACCCCTCACATCCACCTGGAATCAGTCCATAACCTCAGCCATACTCAAACCCAACAAAGATAAATAACTATTTCTGTCCTGTAGGCTCATATCGGTCTTGAATATTGGTTATAACATTTTGCCTCACCGATGGCTAAAAGACTAGATGCTATCCTACACTCTCTATGATCCCAAACCAAACAGTATTTGTATGGGCACAGCAAATGCATGATAAAATAACCCACATGTCTACCCACACAACCCATTCAAATATCCCTTTTTATTATTTAGATGCTGATGAAGGCATTTGACCAGGTGACATGGATTTCCTTTCTCACAATCCTTTATATCCATTCTAAGAATGCTGGATGGTACTCCACAGACCTATGTCAAAATTAATGGCCAGGTGTCCCAGATCTTGCACCTCTACATGGCACCCAGCACCACTCCTGTTCATGCTCCACCAAGAACCCCTAACACAGACCATCCAGTAAAATCCAGCTATACAGTGCATCCAGATTGAAGGTACACATCACAAGCTTTCATTTGATATGGATGACATTCTTATTTATATGATGGAACCCAATTCCTCCATACTGACCCTATGGGAACTTGTACAACAGTTTGGACACTGTACAGGTTAGAAATTAAATGCACCAAAAACAGAGGTGTTACTATTGATACAGAGGGTAGATTGTATGTGGATGAATATATTACCTGGACTTCTATATCTAGTGCAAACTCTACCCATTTCCCCTACAAAGGCTCAATTCAGGCAGTAAGATAGACTAATTACTGTAATTCCTGAGGGCAGGTACCACCACACAAATCGAATACACCATCTTACAACTTCCATATCCAAGGGAAACCTGGCAAGCAACACAACTTCAAATGGCCTTGTACTGGCTTTCCCCACCATACATGCAGTGCTTTGAGCCTCCGGGAAGGAGTGTTATATAAATAAAGTATCTATCTATCTATCTATCTATCTATCTATCTATCTATCTATCTATCATCTATCTATCTATCTATATATCTATCTATCTATCTCTGCATAGCTGTCTAGAAACAAACTGAAATGTGAATACTTCGAAACCCTAACCCTCCAAGGAAAACAATTAGTTTACAGATACTACACTGAAATTATAGCATACAACTATGATCATACATGTACTTCAGCCATATTAATATATGGTGATCCCTTTTGCATACCAACCAAAATTAATGTCTACTAGGTTTAACCATAACTTTCAACTCTGGAAGAGGAATAGGTTCTTTTTTCCCACAGCATTGTATACAAGGTTAGAAATTTACAGATTTTCATGTATTGGCAGAACAAGTTTGCTGCAGACCTGCCAGTAGGTTCTGGTATCTCCAACTTAAGAAATTTTTATAGAAACAAAGATATGCCCCCCTAGCCTTCTCACTTTAGTTCTCAAAATAATAGAAAAAGGCTGCCTAGACTCCCTTATATCCATACTATACCTTGCACTTGTAGAACTAGAAGGTCTCACCACAGATTACCTGAGACTATGCTGGCAGGCAAATCTTGGTGTAGAAATATTGACCCAGAAATGGGACAAATATACATCATGTGCAAATAAACCAACCTCATCACACCTATGGAAAGACTTTTCCTGGACATTTCTCATTAGGCTCTTTTGTACATCTACACAACAGGTGAACTATATGCCGCAATATGGGTCAGCCTGTGGGTGAAACTTTGTGAAACTAAGCTGCACATGCACACATTTTCTGGTGCTACCAGAGACTGCAACCATTCTGGACACAACTCCAGGATGATCTAAGTGAAGTCTTTGCATGTACTCTAGTTCTTAGACCTACCAGAGAGATTTCATCAGCCTGTCACCTAGAATTCTGCTTATCTGTTTAGTGGTAGCCAACAAAAGTCCATCACTAAGAACTGGTTATCTGATAAGCTCCCAATGATAGACCTTTGTCAGAATTTGATGATGGATATGTATACCATGAAGAAACTCACTGCCAAAGTACCTCAACCCCTGTCCAAATTTTAACTCCTGTGGCATTGCTGGGTGTTATAAATTATGGATACAAAGAATTACTTTATACCTTAAATGGAATCATATTGCAGTTTATAACCCTGCCATTATGCAATCTTTTAATTCACTATATGAATTCTGTAGGAATGTATGTAACAGTATGTGAAACTTTTCAGCAAGTGTTGTCGCTGTGATGTTCTGTTGTCCTATGGAAACACTGCATAATCTTCAAGTTTAAAAGAGAAACAAGATTTTTTTTAAAGGAAAGCTTGGAATCTGATCAGCGTGAATATATCATAACAACACATTTCTCATGTCTGTGTCTCTATATCTATAAGAATTCAAGGAGGGGGCTCGAGGCTGAGTGGCTGAGCAAACTGCAGTGAGTAAAAACAGACTCAAAAGCTAGAACAACAAACCACGCTAAATAAAAGTCAATGCTGGAACCAAGTTATGCAGTACAACATGATAATTTATTCAGAATGCAGAGTAATGAAAGAAACTATGGCATGAAATTTATCCAGTGCTTTGAACCATGCAGTTCTTCACTGGGGCAGGGTTGCACCAATCTGTCAGTCAATATGTAGTGCTTCCTTAAAGGTGCAGTAACCCCATGGATATGTCATCAGACAGGTCGCTTTTACAAACGAGTATAGGTGAAATATTATGTGAAAATATAAGTGCCCCAGTAAAACTTATTTCTACTAAGAAAGTTAAAAAACTAAACTAAAGGTGTTGGATAAATGAAAAATTGGGTTGCATATCTAACAACAAGATATAAAAAAGTTTAAGTAATTATTTAAATGTTCAGCATAAATACCAAATTTAATAACAGTTCTGTTGATGCCAAAATCACAGGCTCAGTTTATCCCCTGCTGGTTAGCTGCTCCATACCTAAATACAGAAAGGTGGTATTGCTGGGTGCTCTATATTATGACTAAAAGGAGTGACTTTGTGCTTTAAACGGAATCATATTACAGTGTATATAACCCTTCCCTTATACAATCTTTTTTATTCACTGTATGAACTCTGAAGGAATATACGTATATAACAGTATGTGAAACTGTGCAGCAACTGTTATTGTTGTAATGTGCTGTTTGTTTGTCCTATGGCAAAACTGAACAAACTTCAATTAAAAAAAAGAAATGTTAAGGGTTTGTAAATGAAAGCTTGAAATCTGATCAACATGAAAAGATCATAACAGTACATTTGTCATGACTGTGTCTATACATCTATAGAAACATAGAATTTGATGGCAGATAGTGACTACTTGGCCCATTCAGGCTGCCCTTTCCTCCCTACCTACACTATTACCTAGACCGTACCCGATCCAAAGCTCTTTCTCCCTTCCCCTTCCTTTCCACTATTTATTTTTTTTATTTATTTTTTTTATTTATTGAAGTAATCAGTTTTACAACCTTTGAGTCAGAGACTCGTTTACAAAGGTACCTTGTCATGTGGGTGGGGGAGACAACAATAAGTGCAGTTATAGACAGAGGTTACATACAGGTGAGATACATACACATACACTATGATTCTGTTATGCTTATCCCATGAGTTCTTGAACCCACCACTGTTTTTATCCCCTACCACCTCCACTGGAGGGCTGTTCCAGGAAACCACAGCTTTTCTGTGAAGAAGTGCTTCTTCATAACTCTCCTGAAACTACCCCCCTTCAGCTTCATAGTACATCTGTTGTTCTTGAGTACATTTTCTTCTGAAAAATACTTCCTCATGTGCCTTATTTACCCCTGTGAGGTATTTAAAGGTTTCTATCCTATCCCCTCTCTCTCTCCCTCTGTTCTAGGGTGTACATATTGAAGTCCTTTAGTCCTTCCTCAGAGAGCTTTTGATGCAGATCCAGCATCATATTAGCTGCCCTCCTCTAGACTGCCTTCACTCTGTCTATGTCCTTCCAGAGATGTGATCTCCAGAATTGGACATGTCAATGTAATATGTTGTTAACAATGACAGGATTGAAACTTTAGTGACCCATTTTTATGTTTCTATATATTGATATATAGTACCTATAGCACTGTCTCATATCAATATACAATTATAAAGAAAATATATTTTGAAAGCGCTGAGTTTGAACCATTGAAAATAGATTAAAATTAATGCTTGGAGTGCAGCCATTAGGAATTAGCTCTGTCAATGCAGTTTTATGCATTATTAGTATTGTGAGCATGTTGACAGTATCTGAAACTGCTTTTGTGCAATATTATCAATACAGCTTTTAAGTGAGGACACTGTTTAACAGGGAAAATATAGAATGTTGACATGTTTTTTTTACTGCTGATATAGTGTCAGCAGTATGTCTTTAAATTACATGTCAGTTTAAAAAAATCAGTAAAAAGATTTTTACATTTTTTCTGAATTTTGGTATTATTTAGTTAGCAATGGTGTAGTATTCAACTTCATTTTCATTCATCTTATGACTTTAATCTCATTGCGAACATTTCAGTCTCTCCTCAAGCAGTACCATGCTTCCATGCTTGTGCAGACTTTGAATACAGATAATTATGTTTTAATGCTCAACAGTTGTACAAAGAGTTAGATTTTCCACATACATTCATTTTCTATTAAGCAAATTGGTCTTCCTGGGAAAGCTGGGAGTTGCTCACCACTGTATTTTCACATGGCAGAGCAACCAGGCACATTGAGATAGTACCAGTTTCCAGTGCCAAAGCTACATAGGTAGGCAAGGAGTACTAGCTCCTCTGCAAGTTTTCTCTATGTACATAAGTTGCAGACTGTGGTGACTGGCCAGAAAACACACCTACAATACATCAGCATGGTTCAGTCCAGATCGATACTCAACACTGCAGTTAACAGGCTTGAAATAAAGCAGCTACTAATCCACTAAGACTAACATCCACATGCAGTGTATTGCTAACAGGATCTGCATATGCCTGAAGAGGAACATTGGGCATTCTAGAAGTGATTTTACTAAACACTTTTTCATAGGCTTCATCCCAATGTGGTCCAGAAGGCTCATGAATCTTAAAACAATCTTTGGGTCCCAGTTCTTCCTTTCTAGCTTTGTTTGTGGGTGAGTATCCTTGTGTCATACATGTATAGAGTCTTGCCACGTGGATGTAGTGGTTAATGAAGTACCTAAAGTATACAGCAGAATCTAAGGAACATTTGCAACTCTTAAGCTCTTGGGTTGAGGCCTGGTAGTCAAGCCTTCATCCTTGCTAGGGGCAATTTAAATTCCATGTCCTGACATAATGTGTCCCACATATTATATAGAAGTCTTAAATAACTGACACTTACCTATCAAAAGTTTAAACCCAAGTTCTTCAAGATGATCAAGCACTTTGAACAAACATGATTTGTGTTCCTCTAGGTCTTCCTAAATGCAATGACATCATCTAGGTAGACTAAGCACTCCAGTAAGTTCCTATCTACCTACAGCTCTTTCCATATGATGGTATACATTAGCTGGGTCACCAGAGAGGTCTTTGGGCATGTAAATGAATTCAGAATATACAGGCAGGCAAATGAGTAATCCTGTGTTAAGTGGCATGTGCACACTCAGGTAACACAACTGTCATTGCTGATAGGTGTTTTTCTTAAATAAGAAATAATAAGAAATTCATAGCATAAAAAGAAATAAAACGAAAACAAGCACATGAAAAAAGTTAAAAAATTGCTTTCTTTTTGGCAAAAAAATGAATTAATGCGTGCAATTGTTGTTGTTGTTTAGGCTCCATTGTTACCACAGAGACAGTCCGCAAGGAAGTGGCAGCAGAATTGTCTGATTCTCAAACCTTTTTAAGACCATAGCATAATGCTGCTTAATAACAATGTAGTGTACTAGGAATGTGATTTCTAGTGTGTATAAGGTCGTTTTTAGGTATTTTATGAATGTAAATGTAATAACAAGAAATAAAATGACATTTTCAATGAATAAAAAGAAATAACATGAACTTCCAGAAAAATAAAAAGAAAAATTATAAAAATAAAAATAATTTCATGGGGCTGTCCTGATAGGCCATCTGGTAAAATCTGTTCTTCTTTGGTGTCAAACTTAAGAATCTGATTGGAGACATCTCTCCTCAATCTTACTATGCCTCCAGTGGCACACTCAGTAGTGGGTGGTAACACTAGCTTTTCTTCATCGTGATTCCACACTATCCAAACAGCATCCTTATCATCCTTGGGCTTCCTCTATATCTGTCACAGGTAGGTATGACTCACTTGTCAATGCATACGCAGGCAAACAAGTGAGAGAATCACACTTAGTAACGTAGCTTGGTGCATCACAATGGCAGTCAACTGGACCAAGTAGCAAGCACAACAAATTTGAGGAGCATTCCTCACAATATGTGAGGACTATATAGAAGATCTGAGTCACACTTAGTTTATTTAGTGACATAGTGAAAAGTCTGTAGTCCATTTATTCACCCTGTGACTGTTAAAGTGCTCAAATATAGTTCAGTAAGGTAAAAATTCAATTGATACATCAAATTGTCACTATACAATA
This sequence comes from Neoceratodus forsteri, assembly GCA_016271365.2. Classification (NCBI taxonomy): domain Eukaryota; kingdom Metazoa; phylum Chordata; order Ceratodontiformes; family Ceratodontidae; genus Neoceratodus; species Neoceratodus forsteri. The sequence goes on from CM028133.1 coordinate 310,363,065, forward strand.
TGCATTAGGAACTGGTAAGTGGCAAACATTCACAGTGAGCCAACAGCCATCTTATGCCTGCAATTCTATGAAATCAGCAGTCTGCTCTACTGTTCTGGTGTTTTAAGGCTGCAATGCCTCTTTTTCAGGGGTGGGATGTGGTAGCAAGGTAACCTGGTTAAATACTCAAGAACAGGAGGCATCTTTTGGTTACCTAACTCGCACCTGTCAATTAAATATTGAACAACCCATATCAATGAATCACCTGGTGACAGGACCTGGAGAAACATAGGTGATAAAATAAATGATACTGTGTTTAAGGAGACTACATACACAAACTTGTATGTGTTAGACATGAAATTTAAAATAAATATATGTAAATCACATGCAATGGAAAATATAATGGCTAGATAATTCCTCAAAGAAATACAAATACAAAATATTTCCAAAAATTTCAGATGCACAATCAAGCAAACATAAAAAAAACTGTTGCTGCAGGAATTTCCCCATGGTTGTGCATCCAGCTCCAATTTGATCTAGGATGCAAGGCTCAGGGGGCACATAATCATAACTTATGACATGACTTGTGGGGTATCTAACGGAATACCTATGGATTCAGAACTGTAGTGTTTTCCAGTTCATGCATGTTTCTCTGTGGATTAAAATTTAAAATGCTGAGACTTTGTTTTACTTTACGTGAGTGCTCTATCAACCTTTCACCCTGGAGGCATGCAGACTTAATGACTGCAGAAATAGAGATAGTTGGTTAGATGGGCAGGCAGAAGCAACACAGCAACTGTGGGCAAGCCATGTTTTTGAAATTTTTACTGCTAAGTACACTTCTTCTCATATTAAAGGAGTGCAGGTTCAGTGACTCACATAGTAAATAAGTGTTTTGATACAATTAGGGAGCTCCTAAAGTTTCGCCGGGTACCTGCAGTGGGATTGGTATAGGCCTGTTAACATTGCACATGGTGGCCAGTGGTTATGCATGTAATTAAATGGTCAGCAGTACTCAGATACATAAATACTGTTGGCAGATAAGGCCCTATAGCCCACCCAGTCTGCCCATTAGAGCTCATAAGGTCACTAAGTTTTTCTAGAAGTCTGCTACCCGTTACCCCTGACCTCCACGATTCCCTTATGTCTATCCCATGCATTCTTAAATCCCATGATTGTTTCAGCCCCCACCACTTCCTCAGGCAGGGTGTTCCACTTGTCCACCGCCCTTTCTGTGAAGAAATTCTTCCTCATATTTCCTCTGAATCACCCTCCCTCCAACTAAATCCCATGCCCTCTAGTCCTGAAACATCTTTTTCACTGGAAAATAGTGTTTTCTGGCACCCTGTTCCTCCCCATAAAGTACTTGTATGTCTCTATCATATCCCTTCTCTCACTTCTCTCTTCCAGGGAGTACGTATTCACATGCTTCAGCTTGTCCTCATAGGACTTGTGATGCAATCCCTGTATCGTTTTTGTTGCCCTCCTCTGAACCTTCTCCACCCTGTCTATGTCCTCACATAGGTAAGGTCTCCAGAACTGGACACTGTACTCCAGGTGGGACCTCACTAGTGTCTTGTATAGTGGAATTATGACCTCCCTTTTCCTGCTGGTGATGCCCCTGCCTATACATCCCAGCATCCTATTTGCTTTACCTGCCTCCTTGTCGCAGTGTTTCCCTTCCTTGAGGTCATCAGAGATGGCAACCCCAAGGTCTCTTTCCTGCTTGGTGCATGCTAAATCCTCACCCTCCAACTGATATGTTATTCCAGGGTTTTTGTGCCCCATATGCATTATTTTGCACTTTTGTTGCATTAAATTTCAACTACCAAACCCTTAACCATTCTTCAAGCTCCTGCAGGTCCCTCCTCATTCTGTCTACACCATCTGGAGTGTCCAATCTGTTACAGAGCTTTGTGTCATCAGTGAACAGGAAAATTCTGCCTAGTAGCTCCTGCGCAATGTCACTGATGAAGATGTTGAACAGGACCTATCCCAGCACTGATTCCCGTGGCACCCCACTGATAACTCTTCCATCTGTGGAATGACAGCCATTTACAACCACCCTCTGTGTCCTGCCACCCAGCCAATTTCCCACCCACAGCATTACTGTCCTGCCGGCTCCAATATCTCCCAGTTTGTTTAACAGTCTTCTATGTGGCACAGTGTCAAAGGCCTTGCTGAAGTCCAGATAGGCCACATCGACTGCCCTGCCCTGATCCACCTCCCTTGTCACCCAGTCAAAATATTCAATGAGGTTGGTCTGGCAGGACCTCATCCCAGTGAAACCATGCTGCCTTGGGTCATGTAGTCCATTGGCAACCAAATGTTCCACCAATCTCTCCTTCAGTAGTGCTTCCATGATCTTCCCCACTACTGAGGTCAGGCTGACAGGTGTGCAGTTCCCCACTTCCTCTTAGTTGCCACTTTTGTATAAGGGGACTACATCTGCTGTCCTCCAGTCTTTGGGTACCTCCCCTGTTTCCAGTGATTGGCTATACAGGATTGCCAGAGGTTCAGCTACCACCCCTTTTAGTTCCTTAAGACCATGGGGTGCAACCCATCCGGCACCATTGCTTTATTTACTCATTCCTTTGAATTCCTTTAGGACCCTTTCCTGTGTAAAGGGACATGTGTCCATTTCCATGCCTTTCCCACCCCTTGTACTTCCTTCAGGCCTGTTACCCTCCCTTTCCTCAGTAAAGACTGAGCAGAAATATCTGTTCAGTATGTCAGCTTTACTGTTGTCATCCTACACTTTGCCCGTGTCCTCTCCCCTTCAGTCTCATTATCCCTCCCTTCAGCCTTCTTTTTTTACTTATGTACCTGTAAAAAATGTTGTCCCCTCTAACCATTGATTTTGTGATGCACTCTTCTGTCTGAGCTATGGCTTCGCTTGCTGACCTCCCTGCCTCCCTTTGCTTCTCCTTGCACTGCTCTCTATCCCCTTCTGCCTGTATCTTTTTGTATTCACTGAATGTGATCCTTTTGGCTTTCTCTTTCTCTGCTATTTCCTTGGAAAACCATAATGGCCTCCTCTTCCTTTACCCCTAGCTAACCTGCTTAACTCATAATTGTGTTGTTCTTGTAATCCCTGTTTTAAATACTGCCTACTGTTCTTCCATCCCCGATTCCCTTCGCATTCCTATTAGTGTCTCTTTCAAGCATGTCCCCATTTTTCCAAAATCTGCCCTCCTAAAATCCAGGATACATGTTTTTGTGAGGTTTGGTTCTGCTCCTTCTGTGATTTCAAACCACAGTGACCGGTGGTCACTGTTTCAAAGGTGCTCCGCCACTGTTACCCCTATCAAAAGGTCCTCATTTGTGAGCATGATATCCGGTATTGCCTTCTACTGAGTTGGTTCCATGACCAGTTGCTTAAGGAATGCACCCTGGAGAGAGTCCAGGATAAATCTGCCCCTAGTTGATGCTGCTGCTGGGAGGCTCCTGTCCATGTCTGGAATACTGAAGTCTCCAACCAGCACCACTTCCCCCTTGTCCACCATCCTTTGGATGGCTAGCATTAACTCCCTATCTGTCTCTTTCCCCTGGGCTGGTCATCTGTAGACCACCCCTGTGCAGATGGCTGACCCCATTTTCCTTTCCAGCTTAACCCACAGTATCTCCACCCCATTTTGTTCCTCCTGGATCTCTGTGGCTGTTGTGCCATCTTTCACAAAAAGTGCCACTCCTCCTCTCTTCCTGCCTGCCCTGTCTCTTCTGAATATGTTGTAGCTGGGTATGGCCATCTCCCAGTCATGATTATCATTACATCAAGTCTCTGTGATGGCCACAATGTCCAGGTTTGACTGCACCATGGCAGCCTCCAGAGCCTCCATCTTGTTGCTAAGGCTCCTGGCACTGGCACACATGGCTTTCCATGATGTGACCTCCCTGGTCTGTTTTGCTGTTCTACTCCAGGCTCCTCCCTGGTAGTCCTTTATCTCTGGTTTGCCCTGCTGTCTGCCCTTCCATTGTATTTTGTCCTTTTTCTGCCTATCTACCTCTTGGGTGCCTATCTCCATCTTTTGCACACTGCTTTGTAGTGATATCTCCTCCTCCTGTTCTCTGGTTCCATTGCTAGCTATGGGGGTGGGCAATTAAGTACCTTCCTTGCTGATCTGCCACCCCTCTTGGCTAGTTAAAATGCTTGTCCATGTAGCATTTAAACTTTTCTTTGAGTACTTGGATTCCCTTCCAGGATGGAAGTCTATCAGGCTTAAAACCCTATCCCTCCAGGTGGGTCCCCAGTCACCAATGAATATGAACCCTTCCTCACAGCACCAGTTCTTCAACCATGTGTTAAAGTTCCTGGTGCATGCTCCCTTATATTATCCAATTCCTTTCACAGGTAATACTTCCGAGAAGATGACAGATGTAGCTAGTTGCTTGAGACCCCTCTCCAATTTTCTAAACTCTTCCCTGAACTTCCTTAGGCTCCCCATTTGCCAGGTTATTAGTTCCTAGGTAGATAATGACATCCAGCTCTTCCTCCCATCTTGCCTTCCCAGTGATCCCCAAGATCTTCCTCCAATCCCTCCATGCCATGGTACCTGGTAGGCACCTCACCTCCCTGTCCTCCTCCTCGTATGTTCCTAGCTCAATCCCAGTATGATAGAGTCCCCCACCAGGATTTGCTTCCTCTTCATCTGGGGTCCACTACTCCCCCCACTGAGGTCACCTCCTAGGCTGACCTCAAGATCCTTCCCTTCCCCCTGTCTGGAAGCCTCTGTCTGGTTGTCCCCATTTGCCAGTGTGACATATGAGTTCTGGAGTGGAATATGATTTGGGATGTGCATCTGCCTGACTGTTCTAACCCTCCTTGAGCTCACTGTTGTCCAAGTGCTCCTTGTTCTTGTCATCCTTTAAGGCAGAGGCATTGAACTGGGTGGTCTCTGGATGGGGCCAAGGTACTCCTGACCCAGAATACCTCCATTTTAAGTCTGGCTACCTCGTCCCACAGTCCAGAGAGATGCATGCAGATAGGGCAGCACCTCAGCATCCAGAAGGTCTGCCTGAATGTGGCTGCCCCCACATCCACTACATTGCATCACTCCCCACATTATTCTTTACTTATACAGCTATTACACAATTTGTGTAATTACACTATTATACTATTTGTCTGTTAGCTATTACACTAGTTGTCTGTTTCTGAAGTCCTCCTTCTAGTTCCACCTAGACATTTAGCTCTCCTTCTAGGTCCCTGTGTTTGTTTGTTTTTTAAATATTTTTACTTGATGTCAGTTTTTCTTTTTTTTTGTAATTTACACTATGGTAGCCCCTGAGTTGACTGCACTTCTCTGTTACTGCAACTTGTTGTGCTGAGGATGAGCTTATCCCCCCTTATGCCCCTCCTACTCCACAGCCCCTGCTATTCCCTATGCTTGGCTCCTGTCAATAAGATTTAACAGGTCATTTAATTAACAGTGGGGGTCAGGGTGGGAAATAATAGCCCCACTTAAATCACATCAAAATAGGTTTCAGATTTTCAATAGCAAGTAAAAACAACAAGGAAATAACAACCCCCACTTAAATCACACCAACATTTGCAGCAAGGAAATAACAGCCCCACTTAGATCACACCAAAATAGGTTTCACACTTTCAACAGTAAATATAAACAGCAAAGAAATAACAGCTCCACTTAAATCACACCAAATAAGTTTCAAATGTTCAACATCAAGTAAAAACAGCAAGGAAATAACAGCCCCACTTAAATCACACCAAAACAGGTTTCAAATGTTCAACAGCAAGGAAATAACAGCCCCACTTAAATCACATCAAAATAGGTTTCAGATGTTCAACAGCATGTAAAAACAGAAAGGAAATAACAGCCCCACTTAAATTACACCAAAATAGGCTTCACATTTTCATCATCAAGTAAAAACAGTAAGGAAATAACAGCCCCACTTAAATCACACCAAAATAGATTTCCAATTTTCAACAGCAAGTAAAAACAGCAAGGAAATAACAGCCCCATTAAAAGCATACCAAAACAGGTTTGACATTAGAAGAAATGGGTTTCTAATTCAAAGAAATAACTGCCTCACTTAAATCACACCAAAATAAGTTTCAAATTTTCATCAGCCCCAAAACAATTCCCTGTTAGCCCCTTATAAGAAGTCAAAAATTCAACCTGCTACCAAGAGAAATCAACAATAAGCAGTAAAAGAAGCATTAAGAGCAGCAATGAGCAGTTATTTGGTGAAACGGTAAACCCCAAAGCCAAAGGCCATGAAAATTAAAACCTCAGCTGATGTATTTGAAAACTCCTGACCAGCTGGCCAAATCCCAAAATATTTCCCAACTATTTCTGCAGATTTGCAAGTCCCAGTGCATGTCCCAGCTGTGCTCATAGTTCCAGAGCCAGAGGATCTCCCTCAATGTGCAGGAGACTGATGTTGCATCTCACACTACCCTCTCTCTAGACAGTATCCAGTTCCATCTGCTCCCCTCAACTCTCTCACTTCTTGATGGTGATGGCAGTTGGGAGGCCTGGCTGTCCTCCAATCAATTGAGCTACCATGAGTCTGTACTGTCCCACATGTCATAGCATCCAGTCTACCTGGTACCTGCCTATGATACTGGTTGTGTGGATCCCACAGTAGTTTTGGTGGCAATTTTCAAACTCTCTCACTCCACAGCATGCAGGCTTCAGCATTACTGTGTGTGATACTCAGCATGCAAATACCTTCCTTTGATAAGCAGGGGTTCTGCATTCATATTTTGTCTTATCCTTAACAGACAGATGTACAGTTTGTCTGAGCAGCACAGCTCTCTGCAGCACTCAACTCCTATCAGGTTAAGATCTCACAGAAAGATCCACCTGGGGTGGAGCTCAGCTCCTGCTGTTTATAGGTAAAACAGGAGCTCTGGCTCACTTGGCTGAACTGTCAGTCCTAGTCCTTGAGGTCCGTTACTTGACAGAAGATTGGCAACTGGAAAGGCACCTGAATTAATTAGGTCTATCACAAGTCCCCAAATGCTTTTGACACTCTCAGAAGGCAATGCTATCTGAGTGTGTGTCCTCACCCTCTGATTCATCCCTGTGGCAGGACGGGTCAGAGGTTACACACATGGCTGCTAACTTGTAGTCCAAAAGGCAGTTTTCCCAAAAAGTTTTTTCAGACAATGTTCTTAGTTTAAGCAAGAATTCTCCCCCAAATCAGTTTCCCATGGGTGTAAACTTTTTGGGTTCAGGTGATGCAGCAATCAAGAAATTCCCAGTCCTGTCCCTAACACTGCAGGGTTGACTCTGATGGCAACAGCAGATGCCTTTGATGTGTATAGATATTTTTGTCGCAGGGGGTCTACATTTGTCACACTGTCCATCTGGCAGAACCACTGCCACAATTAATGGCACATTAATTTAAAGCCTCTCATAATTACTACCAGATACTAAAGAGGCTGCCATCATGATTTCATGAAGCAATTCATTAATAGGGCTTCTTGACTAATCAGGGTGTCTACAGCATACTTCTAGTAATATTTTATTTCTGTTCACCTTATTTACCTTCACACATAAGGATTCTGTTTTCCCTTCCATCCTCTAAACATTCTTTTTTACTTGAACCTTGAAGTTCTATTTCATATAAACTGTCTCGTCTCCCCCTTAATTTACATTTTGTTCTCTTCTGAATGTGTTATACCCCTCCAGCTAAATATCCAATTGCTGAATTCACTTCATCAAGTTTCAGTGATACCAATGCTGTCAAATCTCTCTACCCCAACTAAGACTTCTAACTCACATATGGTATTGCTGAGACTCCTTAAATTTATACAAGAACATTTTCAGATTAATTGAGCTGTCTTTTTTTCTTTGATTGAATGTGCATTGTGATTTAGCTTCCTGCAGTAGAATATTTCTTACTGTATTTTCTTGACTTTTCCTATTATTTATATGTGTTTCCTGATCAACAATTGCCTCACTTACAAAAACCAACACCCCACCTGTCTGTATAGTCTGCTCACCAGGAGGTTCTCCAGTCTTTTGTTTCAGTATGAAAATATAGAAAACACTATGTGCATTGAAAACTTAAGTTGTGGGCCTGCTGGTATCTTTAACTGACAGAATTCCATAAGCCACACCGTGTATTGAAAGATGTTATTAAGGTCTTAGCATAGCCTGAAGACAATTTTCTTTCTAAACCAAATCCTTTCAGGGCTCCTTAGTAAATAAATGATCAATCTTCTGCACTCCCCGACATGAAAGAAAGGGATAAAACCATTGGCTCAGGTCTTCAGAAAACCATGATTATACCAACAATTGTTTCAGAAACAGACGGACGTGCTGGTAAATATTTCTTTAACAGGTGTATACAAATTGAATAAATTTCCCCATGTGGCATAAATTACTCTTCAAAGATTAAAGTATTTTTGCCTTTTCATAATGAATTAACAGAACATGGTAGACAATTTGCAGTCCTCTATTCTGCTAAATGTTGAGAACTGCTGAAAGATAACAGTTTCATGTTTTTGATACAGACCAGGTAAATGTTTTTCTTCATGCCCATCAGATATGAGATTCAGTGGTCAATGAAGGAGAGTTTAATAAAACAAACTCACCTGAGGAAGGACCTGACTTTGATACTGGACTTATTCTCCCCCTCTAGACCCAACTGCAGAAGAAGATGGAGAATAAATTTGGAAGAAAAAAGAGAATTTATTATCATGAAAATTTTTAATAGGTTTAATTCTTCAATAACAAATAATTGGAAACTTCATACAACCATGTATAAAACAAAAGTGTAAACATGCTTGTGTTGTGCCACCAACAAGTGTAACATGTTACTCAGTATATAATGTCATCAGGAATTCAACTACATATCTCTATCTGTCTTCCAAGTACAGTGGTGAGGCCTAACATCCTTTAAAAAAGGAACAATTACCCAGCTAGCCTTACTGACATTATACTAAACATTATTGGACTCAGCTATGAGGGAGCTTGATCTCACCAATGCATTCCTTCTCTATTTAATTTAAAAGCTGAATGCTAGAGTAACAGAAGTTCTTGAGAAGGGGACTGTGTGTAGTGGATCAGGGCAGGTGTTAAAACAGTCAAGAAGGGGGGTTGCCAGGCAGACTAGGGGGAACAGAACAGAACAAAGGTGAGTGTAGATAGGCATCCCAATTCTTCCCATACTTGGGCATCTGGTTTAGGCTGAAGTAGGAGAGACATTTGAAAATTGCCAGTCTAGCAAATGCCATATGCCAGGTCAGTACTGAAGGTGGGTGTGGTTGCCTCCATTTCATAAGGATTGCTCTTTTGGCCTCTGTCAGGGCTGTAGTCATCCAGCTCTGTAATGGGCAGGGGAGCAGGCTGAGCCTCGATGTGTCCCTGAGCAGCAGCAAAGGGGACAATGGTGATAGACTGCAGCCTACAACTTTAGAGCAGTCCTTAAATATAGCTGACCAGAAATGTGCAATTGACAGAGAGTGCCAGAGCATATGGAGCAGGTTGGCAGGACTGTGTTGGCATCTACAGCACTGAGCATATTGCAGAATGCCCATAGCCTGTAACCTAGCTGGTGTACAGTACCAGCGGAACAATGTTTTAAGCAGTATCACCTGGCTTCTAGTGTCCTTGTACCTTGTACAAGCATTCTGTAGGAATAGACTACAGGTCTCAGAGAAGATGGGGAGAAGGGGGGGAAAGGAAATTGTTTAAACAGAAAAGGCACAGTAAGCCAGAGCTTGTTTTCTGGTGTGACCTGGGAGCACAAGGAGGTTAAGTGACTTGCTTAAGGTCACACAGTATGCAAGTGGGGGCTATGGGATTCAAACCCAGGTCTCCAGATTTGCAACTCGGAGCCCTAATCCATTGTGCTATACTTCCTCCCAGTATGGGCAGATGGATGTCTGTATATCTTGTTCCCACTTAGTTCTGCAGTTATCCATGTTGTCTGGTTGGGCATCCTGCAACATGTGGTATATCTTACCTTGTACCTCTTTTAACTTACCTGGGAGATGCAAGCTACTGAGTCACTCCCATGACTGTACCCCTTTAAGGAATGTTTGGAAGGACTGAATAGCCATGTGGATTTGGAGATAGCTCCAAAATTATTTCTTCAGAAGCAGGTACTTCTCCTGCACCTGGAAGAAGGACATCATGAATATACCCCATGACAGGGACAAGCAAATCAGCTAGTAGGTGAATACAAGCATTTTGCCAGGTGGGCCAATGTAAAAGTTTCCCAGCTATATGAATTTGGGTGTTCCTCCACAGGGGTGTAAACTTATATGGGAATATCTATGTAGGCTTAGGGGTGTGGGTTAAAGACATGCAGGAGCAAAAGTCACTACAGGTATCCTGAAGGATCAGAATAGCCATTGCAGCTGGGAGTTTTCCTGACTGAAGAAGGGAACCTAGCCATGTGCCTCCTGACAGACTGGCCGCTAAGGCTACCCAGATTGGAGTATTAACAGACTCCGGGAGGAACCGTCTAGTGGCTTGGGAAATCCTATAAGTCAGATAATAGCTGTGGAACCAGGGGAGGCCCAGGCCACCTCTGGACCAGTGAGCTCTCAACTTGATTCAGAAGAAAAAAGATCTTGCAGTGATCTGACCTGATCTACTGGGAAATAGTAATCATAATAACTGCAAAAACATGATGGTACATGTTTACTTTGTATGATCCAAAATTAAACCTTAAGTATGCCGGCTTATTGCAAACATTAATGTAACTGTAATTTTTTTTTTTTTTTTGCTGCATACATTTCATTTCAATGTAATTCAGTTTTATTGATTGACTATTGTCATTCTAACATAAAATACAAAAATGTGAGCACAACATTCAATAGTCATAGACATATACATTTTATATAGCTTATTTCCAGAAATGTGTTGACGGTGAGATACATTGATTGTCGAGCACAGAGTTAGAGTAGATAGAATAATAAATTAACTAGTTGAAAGAACTCAGTGGGTAACGTCTGTAGTGAAGCTGATATGGGTATTTCTTGGTTATGGTCTTGTGTAAACTTAAATTTGTAGTGCAACATTTGTTTAAGGTTAACGTTTGTCTCACCATCATTACAGAAAATAATATCTGCAGTTACTAATGTATTGATTAAGAATCAAATCTGTGCTCAAGATAGACACTTTTTGTGGTGCAAATGTAGGCACCATATTCAAAAATTTACTACTACTACTACTTGGATTAGTGCCTCACCAACCATAAATAGCGTCAGCACTCCAGGTGGGGCCTTATTCAGAGGGCCCTGGAGCACCTCCCAAATCCTGCAGCATGACCATCCAAAGCATATTGCAGCATCTATGCAAATGAGGGATTACTCTTGCATAAACAAGTCAGCAGTATATTCATAGTTTTTGGCAATGGTAGACAGTTGCCAGTGCAGTGCTATTTACCACTGCAAAAAATTATCTTAACTGTGTGCTAAGGCTGTGCCACCACCCCACAATGCCCGGAGGGAGTACTGCAGGTGAAATTCCTGGCATCTAGTGACTACTTTCCCCTCAATCACCCATCTTTGAAACATACCTCATATGTCTGGTATTTAGTGCCCCCCACACCCGATAGTCATGCGTGACACATACCTCATATCCTTGATGGTGTAGCACCTGCCCCCCCAACTGAGTGACACCCCTATTTGTATGTCAGCCCCCACCCACTGAGGAACCCCAAACCACACCTCCCCCTCACCTTGGTTACCAGTTGTGCATCTCAGTTATGGTGACCATAACAGCCCTGTGCTCACTTCCTCAGCCAGCTGCCCTCTGACATTCACAGAGGATGACTGTATGTACTATAGAAACAGCTACAAAATTACACATACTCCCACAATGCAAAGCATCATGGGCTGTATACACAAATCACCACAGAATATTATGCTGGTTCAACTTTAAGCAGAAATGCATGGTGCTGAAAGGCCTCTCACACAGTTTGTAAAGGGTGCCAATGGAAGACACAGACACATGTTTCATCCTACCAGGACTCATCAGTGTTCCTGATCTGAATGAAACCCCAGTAGAATGAACCATCTACCCTAAGATGGTAGACACAGCTGTTTCTGTAGTACATGTACTCGAGCTTATAAATGTCAAATGGCAGCTGACCAAGGAGGTGAGAGGAGGGCTGTGCCAGTTGCCATCATGTGATGCAGAATTGGTGACTGGGGTGAGGAAGATGCAGGGCCGGGGTCTTCAGTGCATGTGGTGTTGACATGTGGATGGGGGAAAGGCACTCAATTGGGGGGATACAAGTTCTGTTGTGAAGCCGGGTGATTAGAGAGGTGTGGGTCCAGAAGACTACCAGAGGTATGAGGTATGTGTCACACATGTGTGATCCAGGGTTGGGGTTCCACTAGACTCCAGGGAATCTTTATTTGTTCCTCCCAGAATGGGTGCTAGGGGGTTGCTGCATGTGTGCAAATCAGCCTATAATGGGCATGCAAATGGCCCCTTAGTGCTGTGTGTTTTAGATGTGCAGACTCCTGTGGGCCATATGCAGCCTTTGGCCATGTCAGCACAGAGCATATTCACTTTGTGCTGGGAGGTCATGGCCCCAAATTCAGACAGTTAGCATGCTACAATACAGCATGCTAACTTCCTGAATATAACTCACAGCTTGCCATGCACTATGTGTTACAAAATGATACTGACCTGTGTATGTTATCAGTGGGCTCTGAATATGGGGACCAATAGAGCTTTGACTATGGAGCCCCTTGTTCCAATGTTTAAGTGTTAATGTTATCGAGGTATGCCTTTCTAACTTTGTTCATTTTGTACATAGTGACAGCATATTTGAATGGCATGCAAAGTGATGCACAAAGGTGTGGAACATACAAAGGTACATTGGAACGATGAACTAAAGGTCACTAAAATACCACCTGTGAGTGCTGTAAGAGCATTAATCCATGTGTGAGTGCTACAGTTTCTTGGAATCCGAGTTTTAGAATTGAATTGTTTGGATTTTGAGCTTCTTTTCAGAATTAGGATTTTAGAAATGAAGGTAAAAACTCCTAATTCTGAAACAGGGGTTGGATTCAGATTTGAAACTGGAATACAATTCCAGTTTGGCATCTGACTACCAATTACAAAATACCCCCACCCAACCTGCAGTTACAGCATGAAAACTCCCCTCCAGCATTATGCTCATAGCATCCAAGAAACACAGTAAACCCCTCCTCATAACTTACTTTTGGCTGGGGCAGGAGGTGGTCACTAGCACTGGCACTGTGGTAGGTGAGGACAAAGGGTTCCGGTCTGGGAAAAATCCTATTGTTTCTCCAGGATAGTGCTGCTGTGCTGCAGTGAAATACCCAGTAGTCTCTGGCTCCCAACATGAGTAACTCCCATCATCACTCCTCCATAATACCCATTGTATTCTCTCCTACCTTCAAAGAGCCACATGCAACAAACCTCCTACTAGTGCCACTGCCTTGCCTAAGTGACACTGTCCAATGCCCAGTTACCCAAGGCAAGCAGCATAAGCCTTAACTCTCTAAACAACACTTTCTCCTCTGAGGAATCTTCAACAGTCCCACCATGAGATGCTTCTTTTCCTACATGTACATAAAACAGAATCCCATTTGTATTCAAAACAGATTCCAAGTCCAGGAGAATCTAGACTGATTTATTTTAAGTGATGACAATTTGGTGAAAAATGGGGGAGATTAATTTGAATAATTCATCTGAACTAAAATAAGACTTTCAGGAATTTGCAATCTTTCTCTCATTTCATGGAACATTTCAGGGTACAAATAAAAAAGAAAGATACAGACCGGATGGGGTTTATAAAAAACTTTACAATTATATATCTTAAAGAAACATGGCATACCACTAGTGAAAATATCAGTCTGAATGAATATATAATAACTGGCCAGCAATTTTTTCATAAGCCTAGCCAGTTATAATTTGCCATTATAACCCGCGGGTTATAATGGCAAACACGCACCACGTCAGTCCCACAGGAGCCATTCCTGGTTGTTTCTCCACTGTTAATGGGCAGACTAAACACTGTGAAAAACATGGCGGCTCCTCATCATGCTAACCGAGGAGCCACCACACCGGGAGTCATCGTGTTGCTTTTATATTTTTAAAAAACGTATCTGGTTGATCCTGCTGTCCACAACCCACACTGTAGAACAATTCCCCAGAAATGAAATGGCTCAGATGCGCTTCACAACCCAGGAACAGGTCCAAAGCACTTCTCAAAGGTAAGCACCATCCCAACAGTCTGAAATCCCAAAGTAAAAAGAAATGGCTATTAACAAAAAAAAAAGACTCCTCACGATGAAACCCTCTTTTCTCACTAAGAGAGAGAGTGTGAGTGTGTGTAAGTGTGAGTGTGTGTGTGTATATGTGTGTGTGTGTGTGTGTCTGTGTGTCTGTAACAGCAGCACAATCCCCTTAGGCAAAAAATTGCTGACCAGCAATTATAATTAATAAAAAATTGGAAAGCGTGCTTAAATTCAAAATTAATGGTTGCCCTCGGTGTGGGATGCTTTAATAAACCCCTTGGGCTTCACCCTCGGGGGTTTATGTAGCATCCCACACCTTGGGCAACCATTAATTTCTCATTAAGCACACTTCCCCATCCATTACTGTATATATAATGTTTCAAAGTCCAGGCTTAAAGATAACTAAAACTGGTAGAAGAGCCTGCAAACTTATAACATACAGTAAAATTGGGGTATTTACAAACATTGATAAAATACTTGCAGATGATTTCTTTTTGGTTATTAGATTAAGAAATGATGCAATGTCCTTTGTCTTGGTGTCATGTTATTTTCCTAATACTAAATCACAGTATTATAGTAAGAACATATAGGCTAACTTGGGAAATGTAATATATACTATATCATTAGCACATCCAGAAGACAAATTGCTGCTAAGTGGAGACTTTAATGCAAGGATAGGAAAGCATGATGGCTTAGCAGATGACACAATAATGAACTCTATCCAAATGTGGAAAAATATAGCATAACTTTAGAGAACCCAAAATGAATCAAAATGGCCAGCTACTCCTGAAATTGATAAAAGCCAGTAGTACCATATATATCCTTTAAATGGCAGATTATCAGGAGATGAAGAAGGCTGCAAAACTTTTTTATCCACAAAAGGATCTGCAGTTTTGGATTTGGCTTGCTGGAGGTGTTCTCCATAATTTTGGGAAAAGCTGACAATAATGGTTAGGTCAGAGAGGTGATCATTATCAGATACTCATGTATACTCAAACATTATTGCATAAGAATACAACGATAACTCATACTGACTTCATAGAATAATTGGAAATTAGATATAAAAAAGACTAGTTTGAAACATTAGAAGAGCAAGTTAAAAGTAAAGTGGGTGAATGTTATCTCAAATTACTATATGGATAGAGAAAGTTCAACCTGACCTGTTAAAGCAGAAGGTCTGGAGGGAAGAGTGTGCCTATTTGTGGATGATACAATAATCTGCAATAGAGTGAACACCCTAGTGGGGGTAGAGGCCATGAAGCACAACTTGAGGACTCTGAAGGGGTGGGCAGAAACTTGGCAGCTAACAATCAATGCCAAAAAGTGTGCTGTGAATCATCTGGGGTTCAAAAACCCATGAACAGCTTACACTCTAGGAGGGGAGGAAATGAAAAAAACAGAGCAGAAAAGGATCTGGGGATTATAGTATCAAGTAACCTTAAGGTGGGTAGCCACCGTAGCAAGGTGGTGGGGAAGACAAATGGAATGTTGGCATGCATTGGGAGAGGCATAACTAGCAGAAGGAGAGAGGTGCTGATGCCTCTTTACAAGGCCATGGTGAGACCACACCTGGAATATGGGATCCAGTTCTGGAGACCGAACCTAGACAAGGACATTGATGGGATGGAAAGGGTTCAGAAAAGAGCAACCAAGATGGTGCATGGTATGCAGGGGAAGCCATATAAACAGAGGTGTATGGAATTAGATCTGTACCCATTGGAAACTAGAAGGGAGAAGGGGGACATGATTGAAACTTTTAAATATGTGAAGGGGATATAAGGTGAAGGAGGGGAGCTTACTCAGAAGAATGGAGAGGGCTAAAACTAGAGGGCAGAGCCTAAGACTGGAAGGTGGAAGATATAGAGGCAATGTGAGGGGGTGATTCTTCATGGAGAGAGTGGTGGAGGCCTGGAATAAACTATCAGAGGAGGTGGTGGAGGCTGAAATGGTGGAAGGATTGAAGAGGGCATGGGACAGACATATGGGATCGGGAAGTGAGGGGATGGGGGGCCCGTAAGAGTGGAGATCAGTAAGGGAGGGGGGAAAGGGCAGACTTGATGGGCCATTGAGGTCTTTTTCTGCCATCAGATTTATGTGATTCTGTGACTAGCTGAATAAAGTCATTGCAGATTTTTATTGCACTCTTCAGGAGAATTCATACAGTGAAAAAGTATGTAGGAAATCTCCCACTCCTTCTAATGGGTGGTTTGACCAGGAATGCAAACTCCAGAAAAAGATCTTTGTGAGATTACTTAGACAGTATAGGAAAAGTGACAATCCAGAGAAGTATAATATTTTAAAAAAGGCTAGAAAGGAATACAAAATATTTTTAGAGGGGAAAAAAGCAGTTTTATGCAGGACAATGGGAGACTATGATAGGTGCAACTGAAACCAACAATACTAAGTTATTTTGGTCATTCATAGCAACTGGATATAAATGTAGCACAGATGAAATTGTGAATCATGTTCCCGCCCATACATGGCTGGAGTTTTTTACACAAATAATGTACAACCCCCGAAACTTCTAAAACTTGATCTCCTCTTGAATTAGATTATTTAAGTTTTCATTTTTGGCCTATTACTACATTGGAGGTTTTAATTTCTATACAGCATTTGAAATCTCGCAAGGCTCCAAGACCTGACAAAATCCTGGAAAAGTATATAAATGAATGAAGCAAGAATGGGTGAATGCCTTAGTACACTTGTTTAATAAATGTGTTGTGAGTAATTATGTCCCTCATTATTGGCATGGGGCTGTAACTGTCCCTATTTACAAGAAAGGGGACAGACATATCCCTAATAATTACAGGCCAATTAGTCTCCTAGACATTGCTGGAAAAATGTTCTCTACAATTCTACTGGTAAGATTATATGCTGCTTATACTGACTTTACATCGGTGTTTGATACAATCAGCAGAGACAAACTATAGAAATTAATGTTAACTTGGGGCATATCACTTATACTAATAAATATAATTTATTTACTTTATTCAAACACTTGGGCAGAAGTTAGACTTGACCTTAAAAATAATTTATCGGAAAATTTTCCAAACGTCAGGGTAAGACAGTGGTGCATATTAGTGCCAACCCTGTTTGAGATATATATATATATATATATATATATATATATATATATATATATATATATATATATATATATATATGTATATATATATTTATATATTGAAAAAGGCAGTATAGTGCAGTGGTTTAAGGCTCTGAGCTGCAAACCTGGAGACCTGGGTTTGAATCCCACAGCCCCCACTTGCATACTGTGCAACCCTGAGCAAGTCGCTTAATGTTCTTGTTCTCCCAGGTTGCACCTGCAAACAAGCTTTCAGCTTAGTGTGTCTCTCCTGGTTAAAAAAAAAGAATGTTACGGAACTCAGAACTGGAATTTCTGATAACCAAACAATGGAACTGGCTGATTCCAGCCAACACCAATGAGCACAAACCACAGTGGTGAGCGCTCATGCACAGCACCTATCTGGGGTCAGCAGAGCAAACAGGCTGATCAGTTTGTGAGGCATACAGCTGTTAGTGCTGCAGTGCTAAGTACAATATTGGAACCTAAAATGCTAATGACCCTACTCAATGTGCATAGCACTAAAACACCTCCTTACCATATCATTACCTGCCAGGCAGAATGTCATTGTCAAGGCACCTTGCTCCACTGTGCAGAAGGAGGCTGTGGGCAGTAGAGTTCAACAAAGCAATCCAGACACGTGTGATGGGTAAAATGTCAGAATTCAGCCCACTACTGGCTGCAGAGAAACACAATGTAATGCTTTGTTGAGAGAGGACAGACTGATGGTGTTACTGTGCTTGTTCAAGCATCACTATAGCTGTATGCCATCATGTTGAGGTCTGCAGACCTCATGAGTTTCACATTGAAGTACTAATTACTCCATCACCAAAACTGCAGGGACTTCCAAGACCTATTATGCCTTCTGTGTTCTCCACTGCAGCAGGACTGGCTTTTATGTGGGGCCGGTATATTGTTTTCACTGTCCATGCCATTACTATTCTGTTAAAACATGCTTTTTGAAATCATGGTTAGCACTGGGTAAAAAGGCTGTCCATGCATTCACTAGGCTTCCAATATGCAAGTGTGTCTTCTATGCATGATTCCATCTCTTGTTAGCATGCACTCCAGTAATGGTTTTGTGCTCATGCATTAACTGCTTATGCTTCACTTAGTGTGTGTTTTTTATTCACTGGAAGAAAAATTAAGTAAAAGAATATTTCTTTGGTAACATTATCACTTAACCCATTATTCATTGACACATATTACAAAATTGCCAGGGTACTAAGAAATAATAGCATAAATCAGGTGAAAACCCACTAATAATTTTGCATGTGGGTACCAATAGTATAAATAATCCACTTGATGCCATAAAAACAGATTTCACAAATCTCCATAACAAACTTAAATCAAAAGGCTGTACTATTACCATTTCTGAATTTTTTTCTGTTCCAAGAGCTGGCTACCATAAAAACAGAAAAATTAAAACTGTTAATGAATGGCTTCACAATTGGATGCTACACAAGGGTTACTCTTGCCTTACCCATTGGGAGGAGTTTGAACGCAGATTCAACCTCTTCAGTTGGGATGGCTCGCATCTGAGCAGGAATGGCAACAACCAGGTGGGAAACAAATTAGAAACCATATACCAACCCAGTTCAACTAGTTAAATCGGGGAACATGGGAACACCATTTTCAATTCCAAACCCACATCCCTTAACATATAGTAACTGTATGCATAAACTGCTACTTACCAATACCAGAAGTCTCAGTTCAAACAGGGTCTCTGAATTAGAAGCAATAATAATAAGGGATAATCTCGACATCATAGCAATGACAGAAAACTGCTGGGATGCTGCTAGCAATTGGCATAAAGAGATTTGTGGGTATAAATTATACCAAAAAAAAAGAGAAGACAGGAGAGGGGGAGGTGTCTGTTTATATATCAAAGATAATATTAATTCCAGTCTATACAGTCCTACCACCATGTCTGATATGGCAACTAAAAGCTTATGGGTAGAAATTAATGGGATGAATGAACAAAAATTCTTGATTGGTCTTTGCTATAGACCACCAAGCTCATTGGATGATTATAATAGTACACATAACTCAAGATTATTAATATTGCAGATAAAGGAGACATAGTCATACTAGAAGACTTCAATTATCCTGGCATAAACTGGAACTTACTTACTGCCTCCCATCCTGCTGACATAAATTTCATAAACTCGGTAGTATCTGTGGGCCTTACTAAATTAGTTACAACACCAACTAGGGGCAATAACATCTTAGACTTAACAGTTACAAATGAGGACAACTTAGTTGATAAGAATGACACTTTACCACCTATTGGAGACAGTGATCATATTGTTCTAACCTGTGATATAAATGTCGTAACTTCTAGAACAACTAAACTATCCTTGTACAAAATTACAAAAAAGCTAATTTTGAATCGATTAACAACTACTTTAATAATATGAACTGGGCGGAACAACTAAGTCAATCTAACTGTGAAGATAGATGGATATCACTAAAAAAGATCATACATAAAGCTGAAACTCAGTTTGTTCCTACTAAAATCAAATTCAACAACAAAGATAGATCACCACCATGGTTAACTGGTGCAGTTAAAGCAAATTAAATGCAAGGAAAAAGCTTATTCAAAACTTCAAAAAGTAAATAATGAAGATAACTATAAAAATGAATTAAAGAAACTCAAAAAATACATTAAAACAGCACTCACCAAGGATAATAAAAAAAAGCTTTTTTTGCATTTGTTAACTCCAAGAAAACTATCACACAGGGTATAGGTCAAATTAAAATCAGTAACAAACTAATAAATGATGAGCAAGAGATAGCATTGGCCTTTAACAATTACTTTTGTTCAGTATATAACCCCAAACTAGTTTTATCATGGACACCAGGTCTGATTTCAAACTATTTCTCTTTCACAACAGATGAAACAATAGTTGCCCTTAAACAACTGAAGGTAAATTCATCACCTGGCCCTGATGGAATAAACCTGGAATTGGTAGTAGAGGCAGTAACTAGCTTAGCAGAACCAGTTACTGCATTATTCAACCTTTCCATTACTACTGGTTCAGTACCTAAAGACTGAAAAAATCCAGTAGTGCTGATACTGTAAAAGGGTGAGAGAAACAAGGTAGACAACTGCAAGCCAATAAGCTATACATCTGTCCTATGTAAAACACTAGAAAAATTAGTTAAAACAAAAATTGAATCTGAATTGGCATTCATCCAATGCTCAGATATAAACCAGCAAGGGTTTACACCAGGATGGTCATGCACCACAAATGTGATTTCTTTTTACAACCACCTCAGTATAAGCCTCGACAAAAGAATTCCTGTTGATGTTATTCTATTAAATTTCACCAAAGCATTTGACAAAGTCACAAACTTAGAACTACTAAACACGCTAGTCAATATTGGTTTAAGTTTTCAGGTTGTGAATTGGGTCAGTGACTGGTTGCTTGGTAGAACACAGCAGATGAGGGTCAATGGTTAGTTATCCATTTTAGGTAAAGTGACCAGTGGCATCCCCCAGGGCTCAGTCTTGAACCTACATTGTCTAGCATCTTTATTAATGATAATAATGTTGACATCACAAATCATCTTCCTAAATTTGCAGTTGATACCAAAATCAGAGGAGAGGTTAATACAATGGAAAAACACCTATTACTGGTCAGTGACCTTAACAAAATAGTAAACTGGGCTAAGGATAACAAAATGGAAATAAATTCAGACAAATGTGTGGTCCTCCATTTTAGATCAGCCAACCCCCACCATACGTACTACATTAATAATATTCCACTGCTATCATTGACTAAGGAGCGTGACCTAGGGCTCATCATAAATGACGCCTTCTCTGAAACGGGCCACTGCAAAAAAAAAAATCACAGCTGGCAAATATGATGTTAAATTATATCAAAAGATCTTTTACCAACAAATGTTCATACCATATGTAACCTCCCTATAAATGGGGGTTCCCAAAAAGTCTTCCTTGAGCTTGCCTAAATGCTCACTGCCAGGCTGCTGTCCTGCGTTTTAGCAGTTTAAATGTGATTACCAGAGCTTGTATAGCCTCTGTGTACTGTCTCATTAAGAGCTGCCTAATTGCAGCTTAAGTAATCTTAGATGGAGCTCTGTTGAAAGATGTAACTATTTGCTGAAAACCATTTAGAATGATAATGATAATGTAGTTTGTCTAATCTACTTTCTTTGTAGCAAGGACTGTTTTGTTTGTCTCCACTATCTTGGTCCTGGACTGCAAATTGGACCAATCAGTTCTGGTGCGACCTAAAATGTAGCCAGACTACAGGAGCTGTCTGAATTCAAAATCTATAGGAACTGTGGTTTGAGTTTTTGTGTCTTTTTTTGCAACTGAAGGGGGAGATCTTGCTTTGACTGACAGCCAAATCAGCCAACCAAAGCTTTTGGATCTTGGGGAAGTCAAGGGCTGCTTGCAGTATTCAGTTAGAACTAAGCTGGAAGCTGAGCAAGAAGGAGCTGAAGTGATTCTGAGAGCAATCCTGAGTGGATTCGCATGGGAGAACTATGAAAAGGCTGAGCGTTTGGCCTCCATGTCTGCCTGCTGCTCCTGAGAGGGAGAGAAGATAATTATTTTGGACTAAATCCAAGTTTCTGTGACTAAAGTAAGCTACCGAAGTGGGCCAGGCTCAACCTGAAGAAGACCGAATATTTTTGCTGAATGTGATCAGCCTGTCAGGAGTTCCAGCTACCGCTAAGCTCCTGGTGTGTGCAGAGACTTTGCGTTTGTGCCCAGGGAGCGCTTTGCCTGGTACAGTAGAATTCCCATACATGTAAATGTGCTATGAGCTGCTAGTGGGTTGTGAGTTAGTTACCCACTGTGTGAACTGTGTTCTGCTTGCTGGAAGCTGTATCCAGCTCAAAATGGACTGCTTCCAAACTTGTCTCCATGCGGTCTGGGTTTTGCCAGACTGGCCCAGCCAGACTACCCACTGCACAGAAAAGCCATCGACGAGAGACCTGCCTGGGGATCAGCCCCCTGCTCCACGCTTGAACAGAAATGACACCTCTGCAACTTGTGTGGGCCCTGCTTCTCCTGGCATTCCAGATCAACCACCTGCATTCTCAATTTTTGTCCAGCCTGTGTCCAGTCTTGGGTATCGTGAGTAAATACCAGGGTAGCTCCCTACAACAACAGCTTAATCTGAGTGCCTCATCTGATTGTCTTGTTGTTTCACTTCCTTTATGAAATCAGCCCTCTGGCTCTGGATTACAAATATTGTGTACTGTGCATGTTGTGTTTTCCATCACAGGGTCCCAACCAGCTGCAACCCTGGGTAACTGTCCTAGCTAGCCCATCTCTTCTCTACCTGGGTACCCAGAGGTGGACTGTGTGGGGGAACTCAAAGTGCATGCATAACTGCTTGATTGATATAACCTTTAAGCTATTAACCAGATTTTGTCCCTCCCTTGTTCAAGTCCCCTGAAAAAATCAGATCTAACTTTTTCTGCATGTAATCTGACTGTGATTCCAGTTTGTGCTCAAAGTACTGTACTGTTGCTATTTGCTGTGCTTAACCTTGTTTTACAGGGGGTCCCCAGGGTCAAGCCAGAGGAACCAGCCCTGGTGGTAAGTGCAAACAGTATGGGTACTTGTGTGGTATACCAGGGGTATTGTGAAAGTGATGTACAGTGTTCAGGCCACTAGAGGGGAAAGAGTGGGGTTACAGTGTCCCAGAGGGCTGTGCCCAGGTTAGCTTGACCACTACCAACCTTGACCTCTGGGTGCAGGCACCCGTTCCAGAACTCAGGCCCCTTAACCTGCTACTAGCCAAGCAGGCAGGGGTAGTAGCCCTTGGGATAGTGCTACCTAGGGGTTACATTGTGGAGGCGCACCACTGGGATTTTGTGTCTTCTAGTGGCCAAATTTGCAAATTGCTGTTAAAAATAAATGGCTACCCCAACAGAAGTGGCTGTACACCAGTTGGTGAGGTAGTGTACTGGGCAGGAGATCGACCCCCAAAATGCTGTACTTATCCTGGATATTCCCCTGGGTACCAATAAGGACACTGTAGAGGGAGTACTTTCTAAGGTTTAATGTTTACCAAACCCTGTGTGGGTCGACAGGCTAATCTGCTTGCCCAAAGTTTCATGGTGTTAGTAGAGTGTAAGAACCCAGTAGACAGTTCCAAAGTGCCATGGACTATCACCCCCAAAGGAGCCCTCATTGCCTGGAGAGTGATAACTAAAAGCAGTAAAGACCCCAGGGAGAATGAGCCCCCCTCCACAAATTTGCTAAGTTGTTGCTGCAGGAAGGGAAAACTGTGGAGGACTTAAAGAAACTATTCCTGCCACCGGGGGGTGTTCCTTCCCCAACACCCCCTCCCACTCCAGCACCCATTATCGCCCCTCCTTCTGTGCCTGTGCCAATGCTGGCTCCTATGTCTGTACCTGCCATTAGTCAAGACTCTTACTGAAGGTTGAAAATCTTCTCTGACACCCTCCCCACTCCCCCAAGGGGAGGATAATTGGGAGACCTAGATAGATTGTGTTGCCCCTTTGGTACCTGAATGGCAGTGTGTGGAGGCTGAGAAATGAAAAAGGATCATAGAAAGTTTGAGGGGTTCCGCCCTAGAGGCCATTACATTTCTGAGGTCCACAAACCCTGATGCATCTGCCCAGAAGTACCTCTCTGCACTCGAAGGCAATTTCGGGAGCACTGAGTCAGGAGAACTGATGTGGAAATTTCAAGCTACAAAACAATGGCATGGGGAAAGTTTGTCTGCATATGTTACTTGTCTGGAAAGAGCGCTGCAGAAGGCTTACTGAAAAGGTGCAGTAGCCGCCAGTGACTTAAACCATGTGAGGTTGGGGCACATGCTGCAACATGCAAAGCATTCTAAATTGCAGCTCCTTCAGTTAAGGCTCCCAGATAGAAGGGGTAACCCACCTGACTATTGTGACTTGATAAAAGAACTCCGGGAGGTTGAAGATGAAGAGGGGGATTGTAATTCTAGGGTGAGCGCAGCCCAAGTGATCACGGCATTGGAAGGCCCTTCCGAAGTGGGGACCAATGAGGGTGTGCCACCATGGGATGAACTGCTGAGGGAGTTCAGGGAAACAAAAAACAGTCTCTTTATGAAGGCCACTCCTGCAAGTACAGGCACCGACCCTTATCCAATTGCATCTGCTATGGGGGTGGGAGTTTCCACCCAGGCATCTCCTGCTGACAGCGGCTCGAAACTCAGTGCCTTGACTATGACAGTAAGAGAATTGAAGAGATGTCTCCAAATGCTCACCACACAGCAGACAGAGATGGCACCAAGGTTCTCGGTTGGTATTACCACTGCCCCAGCTCCCAGTGTGATGCCTTGGCCACCCCAAATCCCAGAAAACATATTTTGCCATAATTGTAGGAAGGATGGGCACATGAAGAGAGAGAATGCAGGTCCACAAAAGACCTAGCTAAAGTTGCATCTAGACTTCAAGATGAACTTCAGAGAACGAATCAGTGGTCGAGGAGTGCCCAAAATGACCACAGTGAGGGTTCTAGAAGTAGTAACTCAAATCCCTGTGTGGCTAAATCATCTGTCCAGGTCCCTGCTGCTGTCCCTCCAGACTGGTCCAAAATAGTGGGCCCTTCAATGGAGACTACCATGGCTGTGAATGGTATTCCTACTCGGTCTGTGCTGGACAGTGGGTCGCAAGTGACCATTGTATTTAAGGACTGGTATGACAGACACTTATGTGCTGTGCCCTTACAATCCCTGGAAGGCCTATAGGTGTGGGGGCTGGGTGACAAGTCTTATCCCTACCTAGGATATGTCCGCCTCTGGTTGTCATTTTCTGCAGCTGTAACTGGTGTAGAGGAGCAAGTCGAGACACTGGCCTTAGTGTGTCCCCCTACTATACTGTATGATGGGGTTCACCTGTTAATTAGGACCAAAGCCCATATGTTTGGGAGACTGGCACAACTCTGTCGTGAGAAACAAGGGTGATGGACTGGGAGGGCCCTAAGAATTCCCCCTTTGATCAAGAGGGCCTATGATTTGCAACAGAACCCCAAGGGAGTGGATTAGAATGAACTAGTAGGGGTCATGTGGAAGAAGGATCCCGATTTAATGGTACTGGCCCTAACGCCCAGTGTACCATTCAATGGTAGGTCCACCTCCGCAAAGATGCCAAGAACAAAATACTGATGTTGGACATGCCAGGCAATGGAAAATTGCCGGAAGGATTATTGGTTAAGCCCAGCATCTTGCCAGCTCATGCTCATGCTTATGCACGAGGAGTGATGGTCCAGATTCATAATGTGTCAGATCAGGAGATCTGGCTGAAAAGAGAATGCACCCTAGCTATGGTACACTGCGCAGACACTGCAGTGTTGCCCAGCAACAAGCACCCTGGCAAGACAGATAGAGTGACTCCAGACTTGTTTGATTTTGGTGACTCCCCATTGCCTGCTGAATGGAAGACTAGAATTAGCCAGAAACTTGCCCAGAGAGATTGAGTTTTCATTGAAGGAGTGGGACATGGGATGTGTCCAGGGTGTGCAGCATCACATACACCTGCACGATGAATGGCTGTTTTGAGAGAGGTCTCGGTGCCTAGTCCCTGCAGACATAGATGATCTGAGAAGACACTTGCAGGAAATGCTTGCGGCTGGTGTGATACAAGAATCCAGGAGCCCATATGCTTCTCCCATTGTGGTTGTGCATAAGAAGAATGGAACAATACGAATGTGTGTAGATTATCGGACCCTTAACAGGTGAACCATCCTTGATCAATACACCATGCCCCATATACAAGATGCTCTGGATTGTTTGAATGGGAGCAAATGGTTCTCGATGGATCTTCGCAGTGGAGATTACCAGATTCTGATGGCTCCGGAGGACCATGAGAAGACAGCCTTCATCTGTCCTTTGGGGTTTTATGAATTCCTGAGAATGCCACATGTGATATCGGGTGCCCCAGCCACCTTCCAGTGACTGATAGAACGAGCGGTGGGAGACATGAATTTTCTGGAATGCCTGGTGTGCTTGGACGATGTCATTGTGTTTGGGAGCTCCCTAGAGGAACATGAGAGTCGACTGTTCAAGGTACTAGACCAACTGGAAGATTTCGGCCTCAAGCTGTCCATTGACAAGTGCCAGTTTTTCCAAACCTCTGTGAAGTATGTGGGGCACATAGTGTCTGCAGAGGGGATAGAGACTGATCCTAGTAAAGTTGAAGCCTTGACTACTTGGCCCCAGCCCCACAATTTGAAAGAACTACAATGTTTCCTGGGATTCTGTGGCTACTACCGAAGGTTCATAAAGGACTATTCTAAAGTGATTCGACCACTCTCGAATCTTACCTAGGGTTACCTTCCTACCAATTGAAAATACAAAAAAGGGTCCGTCAAAGAACCAGACAAAGCATATTTCCACCTAGGTGAACTTTTCAGGTCCCGTTGGATGCCTGACTGTGAAGCAGCTTTCCACGAAATCATATACCAGCTCACCCATGCCCCCATCCTCACTTATGCTGGTTCCACCAAACCCTATGTGCTGCATACTGATGCCAGCCTGCAGACTCTAGGAGCTGTACTATATCAAGACCATGAGGATGGTTTGAGACCAGTAGCATTCGCCAATAGGAGCTTGACCCAGTCAGAGCGAAACTACCCTGTGCACAAGTTGGAGTTCCTTACATTAAAATGGACCATTGTCAACCAGTTTCATGATTACCTCAATGGGGCAAAAATATTGGTGAGGACTGACAATAACCCGTTGACCTATGTACAGACTTCAGCTAAGTTAGATGCCACGGGGCACCGGTGGCTTTCTGCATTGTCAACATATGATTATGTTGTCGAATACAGACTGGGCCTGAATCATATTGATGCTGATGTCCTATCCCAGAGGCCCATTTCCAAGAGTGACTGGGTCAGGCTGTCTGAACCTGACATCCGAGCATTGTGCCAAAAGTTTGATAGAAATGAACAGATGTCTACAGACACAGTGGACTGCTTAGCAGATTGTTTGGGCCCCTCTGACACCTGCATACTGACTGCGTATTGCCACTTTTCTGCTCTAGATATTAGTGCACTACCTCAGTTTGACAATGACAGCATTCAATGGGCTCAATCCCGAGATCCTATGATTCAGCCAGCACCTGATGCCCTTCGTGCAGGAAAGGATGTGTCGAAGTTGCATTCCTCTGATCAGCGAACCACTTTGTTGCTTAAAGAAGGCCCCAGGTTGAAGCTGCTTAATCAATTGTTGTATAGAGAGAGACTGCAGATCGAGGTGGCCAAATAGACAAGCAACAATTGGTCCTGCCCACAGCCTTCAAAGAATTGGTACTGAGGTCCCTCCACAATCATATGGGCAACCTTGGTACTGACTGGACCCTTGACCTAGTACGATCTCGATTCTACTGGCCCAAGATGGGGGCCGATGTTGAGCACTATGTAAGGACTTGTAGTCGCTGCCTGCAGAGAAAAGCTCTGCCTCAGAGGGCTGCCCCACTTGTCAACATTACTACCAGTACCCCAATAGAACTAGTCTGCATAGACTTCTTGAGTTTAGAGCCTGATCAGCGAAACATTGGAATGTGTTAGTGGTTATGGACCATTTCACGTGGTATGCACAAGCTTTTCCCACCTAAGATCAAAAAGCATCTAACTTGGCCAAGGTGCTAGTGGAAAATTTCTTCATCCACTATGGTGCCCCCAGCGTATTCACTCTGATCAGGGCTGGGACATTGAGAGTCGGCTAATCAAAGAAATGCTCTCTCTATGGGGGATGCGAAAGTCAGGAACCACCCCTTACCACATGCAGGGGGGATCCTTAACCAGAACACTTTAATCACACCCTGCTAGACATGCTAGGCACCCTCCACCCAAAAGATAAGCATAAATGGAGCCAGCAGATTAGCACCTTGGTACACACATACAATTGCACCAAGAATGATACTACTGGGTTCTCTCCCTACCGCCTCATGTTCGGGAGAGAGGCCCGGCTGCCTGTTCATGTCTGTTTTGGGGTTTCTCCTGATGGGGTCCGAGCGGAAGATTACCTGCAGTATGTACAAAAACTGAAAACTCAATTGAACCATGCCTATCAACTGGCCCAGACAATGGCCACCAAAAGAAATCTAGCCAACAAAGAGAGACATGATAGAAAAGTAAAGGCTCAAGAGCTTATGCCTCGAGACCATGTGCTGTTGTGAAATTTAGGATTGCATGGTAAACACAAAATTGCTGATCGATGCTGATTGATTGCTTCCCCATGTCATAGTTGAAAAGTTGGATGATTTGCCAGTGTACAAAGTGTGCCCAGAGAATGCTGAAAGCTGACAAGACCATGCACCGTAACCACTTGCTACCCATTGGTCAAGTTATAATCGAGGCTGAACCCGCCGAGATTGATTCCCCAAGACCAGTGACTCGTGCTGCTGCAAGAAAGAAACAGAGTCAGCCAGCCCCCGTGGTTGCTGATTTAAGACTTCCCCAGCAGCAGGCCCAGAATGATAATGACTGCCAGTCTAACTCGGATGACAATGAATGTGATAATGCCTATTACCCCTCATATGAGTTAAGTCAGTTGTTTCGTGGAAATCCTATGTTGAATTATGGGGATGAAGTTGGGCCTTCTGGACTGTTTAATGCCTTGGCATCATCCTTGGAGCCAATGCTCCCTGAAGATGAAGTGCAAAGTACCACATCTGAGGATGCTGAGTCTTTGTGTGTAGTGGAACTGTATGATTTGCCTGAAGGAGAAACTGATGGTATGAGTCTTTCTGGTGACATGCCAGAACTTGAGGAACACTATGAGAATGCTGACAACCCCCTTCAGTGCCAGAGTGTCTTCAAAATGAGCCAAGTGTTGTAGAAACAGAGACTATAGAGCAAGGGGCTAACAGTGCTCCCAACTTGGACATTCCCCTTCATGCAGAGGCACCCCTCACAAGTGATGAAAGCTCCAAGACCATTGCTGAAAGTACAGAGATTGTGGTTGCTCACCCCAGAAAGACTGGCTGATCTGTCAAGCCAGTGGTGAGCTTCAGTTACGATTCCACCGGGAGGCCAATGGATTTGCCTCTCAGTGTAGTCCAGAAAGGTGTTTATGTCTCTCAGAGCTCACTGCCCAAATTGAGCATGATGGCCCATTCCAGGTTACTTGTTCTGCCCTCTCATCATGGTGCCCCTGCCCCATCTAGCCCCAAGTTAGCTGATAGAGAAGGAAATACAAAATCACACATGCCCCCACAATGCAAAGCATCATGGGCTGCATATGCAAATCACCACAGGATGTTATGCTGGTCCAACTTTAAGCAGAATTGCATGGTGCCGAAAGGCCTCTAACACAGTTTGCAAAGGGTGCTAACAGAAGACATAGACACGTGTTTTGTCCTACCAGGACTCATCAGTATGCCTCGTCTGTTTGACACCCCAGTGGAATGGACCAGCTACCCCTAAGGCAGTGTGCCTGGGATATATTGTGGTGAACCCATTAAAATAAAAAACTATTTAAAAGACAAAGAACCTCTGTATGTAAACACTGAGGCAAGGGTTACCCCAAAGGGCATTTGGCTGGGAAGCCAAGTTTCAAGAAAATACAAAATCACACATGCCCCCACAATGCAAAGCATCATGGGCTGTATGCAAATCACCACAAAATGTTATGCTGGTCCAACTTTAAGCAGAATTGCATGGTGCCGAAAGGCCTCTCACATAGTTTGCAAAGGGTGCTAACAGAAGACATAGACACGTGTTTCATCCTACCAGGACTCATCAGTATGCCTCATCTGTTTGACACCCCAGTGGAATGGACCAGCTACCCTAAGGCAGTGTGCCTGGATATATTGTGGTGAACTCATTAAAATAAAAACTATTTAAAGACAAAGAACCCTCAGCGTAAACACTGAGGCAAGGGTTACCCTAAAGGGCATTTGGCTGGAAAGCCAAGTTTCAAGAAAAATAAATCACACACATGCCCCCACAATGCAAAGCATCATGGGCTGCATATGCAAATCACCACAAGAATGTTATGCTGGTCCAACTTCAAGCAGAATTGCATGGTGCCGAAGGCCTCTCACACAGTTTGCAAAGGTGCTAACAGAAGACATGGACCGTGTTTTTGTCACCAGTTCTCATCTAGTATAAATTATCTGCTTGATTACCCTGCGGAATGGACCAGCTACCCCTAAGGGTGGGGTTAGGTGCCTTAGGGGTAGCTGGTCCATTCCACTGGGGTGTCAAACAGACAAGGCATACTGATGAGTCCTGGTATGACAAAGCACGTGTCTATGTCTTCTGTTAGCACCCTTTGCAAACTGTGTGATAGGGAAGGGCCCCCTCTTGCATTGTTTAGAGTACAAGAAGTTATTACATGATTCTGTATACTAATGTTAAATTTACCTGTGTGAAATATGCATAATGTATTGTCAGAATGGAAATTATATAGTGGAGTACATTGAAATGTATAGTAAAGTGACAAGTTATGCCAATTGATGAATCAGATAGTACTTGTATAACATGCTAATGTTATAAATATCTTGTATATGTTGCATTTTCAGTGTTATGATGGTACAGACTTGATGAGGACACCAAGTTTTCCCAATCAGGGAAGGGTGTAAACCCCCCTACAAATGGGGGTTCCCAAAAAGTCTTCCTTGAGCTTGCCTAAATGCTCACTGCCAGGCTGGCGTCCTGTGTTTTAGCGGTTTAAATGTGATTGCCAGAGCTTGTATAGCCTCTGTGAACCGTCTCTTTAAGAGTTGCCTAATTGCAGCTTAAGTAATCTGAGATGGAGGTCTGTTGAAAGATATAACTATTTGCTTAAAAACATTTAGAATGATAATGATAATGTAGTTTGTCTAACCTGTTTCTTTGTAGAAAGGACTGTTTTGTTTGTCTCCACTATCTTGGTCCTGGACTGCAAATTGGACCAATCAGTTCTGGTGGGGGGCCTAAAATGTAGCCGGACTACAGGAGCTGTCTGAATTCAAAATCTATAGGAACTGTGGTTTGAGTTTTTGTGTCTTTTTTTGCAACTGAAGGGAGAGCTCTTGCTTTGACTGACAGCCAAATCAGCCAACCAAAGCTTTTGGATCTTGGGGAAGTCCCGGGCTGCTTGCAGTTTTCAGTTAAAACTAAGCTAGAAGCTGAGCAAGAAGGAGCTGAAGTGATTCTGAGAGCAATCCTGAGTGGATTTGCATGGGAGACCTATGAAAAGGTTGAGAGTTTGGCCTCCATGTCTGCCTGCTGCTCCTGAGAGGGAGAGAAGATAATTATTTTGGACTAAATCCAAGTTTGTGTGACTAAAGTAAGCTACTAAAGTGGGCCAGGCTCAACCTGAAGAAGACCGAATATTTTTGCTGAATGTGATCAGCCTGTCAGGAGTTCCAGCTACTCCTAAGCTCCTGGTGTGTGCAGAGACTTTGCGTTTGTGCCCAGGGAGTGCTTTGTCTGGTACAGTAGAATTCCCATACATGTAAATGTGCCATGAGCTGCTAGTGGGTTGTGAGTTAGTTCCCCACTGTGTGAACTGTGTTCTGCTTGCTGGAAGCTGTATCCACCCAAAATGGACTGCTTCCGAACTTGTCTTCATGCGGTCTGGGCTTTGCCAGATTGGACCAGCCAGACTACCCACTGCACAGAGAAGCTATCGATGAGAGACCTGCCTGGGGATCAGCCCCCTGCACCACGCTTGAACAGGAATGATGCCTCTGTGACTTGTGTGGACCCTGCTTCTCCTGGCATTACAGATCAACCACCTGCAGTCTCGATTTTCGTCCAGCCTGTGTCCAGTCTTGGGTATCGTGAGTAAATACCAGGGTAGCTCCCTACAACAACAGCTTATTCTGAGTGTGTCATCTGATTGTCTTGTTGTTTCGTTTTCTTTATGAACTGAGCCCTCTGGCTCCAGATTACAAATATTGTGTACTGTGCATGTTGTGTTTTCCATTACAGGGCCCCAACCAGCTGCAACCCTGGTAACTGGTCCTGGCTAGCCCATCTCTTCTCTACCTGGGTACCCAGAGGTGGACTGTGTGGGAACTCAAAGCGATGCATAACTGCTTGACTGATATAACCTTTAGCTAATTAACCTGATTTTGCCCTCCCTTGTTCAAGTCCCTGAATAAATCAGATCTAACTTTTTCTGCATGTAATCTGACTGTGGTTCCAGTTTGTGCTCAAAGTACTGTACTGTTGCTATTTGCTGTGTTTAACCTTGTTTTACAGGGGGTCCCCAGGGTCGAGTCAGAGGAACCAGCCCTGGTGGTAAGTGCAAATAGTGTGGGTACTTGTGTGGTGTACCAGGGGTATTGTGAAAGTGATTATTGTACAGTGTTCAGGCCACTAGAGGGGAAAGAGTGGGTTACAGTGTCCCAGAGGGCTGTGCCCAGGTTAGCTTGACCACTACCAACCCTGACCTCCGGGTGGAGGCACCCATTTCAGAACTCAGGCCCCTTAACCTGCTACTAGCCAAGCAGGCAGGGGTAGTAGCCCTTGGCATAGCGCCACCTAGGGGTTACACATATAATACCCCTGTACTGAACTTGCATTAGACCCCCTCTTGATTTCTGTTCCTCTTTTTGGAATCCACACCTGAAACAAGATGTCAGATTAATTGAACAGGTCCAACATAGGGCTACTAAAATAATACCAAATTTAAAAAAATCATAACTATAATGACAGACCACACAAAACAGGATTAGTCACTCTATGGGAAAGAAGACATGGGGGGACCTGCTTCAACTTTTCAAAATCCTTCAGGACCCTGTTCTTGCACAACAGTGCAGTTTACATTTCTCAAATCACAGCATTAATCTTAGATGTCACAGTAGATAGTTAGTAATTCCCAAATCTAAAACTAATAGATGTGATAACTTATTTTCAATTAGAGCAGCTAAGGCTTGGAACTTGCTACCACAGAATATTGTTGATTCCACTAAATTCAAAACCTTTAAAACACTTTCAAATATACATCTTAAATGGGACACTAACCTATACTATTATGCCCACATAATAGTGGGAGACATTTCTGATGGGCCTCAGCCTTCTAATGTCTGCTTCACATAGTATAACACAGTAGTAACAACTGAGGAGAAATCCAGCATTAACACAAAATAGTTCGGCAGACCTATCAGTAACAGGCTGAAAAATCCCAGTACCCAATATCAGTCACATTTCCATGGTGCAGTGTCATGATCTAATACCACCTCAGCCATCTCCCCAACTCGAAACCATATGCCTGCTTATTGGGCCATGCTTGTTTTTATATTTTAGCCCTCAAAGATTGCCCCTGATGGTCCATGATTATTGTGCAAGCCCTGGTGTCAGGTGGGACCCAATTACCTATTGTCATTCCCCTATCAAAAAATAATTCCAAAATGGATAGGCAAAATCATGGAAGAGGACTGGCCAAATCAGTCTTTAACCTGTGACACTATCTCACTATATCATCATGGTTCATTAACACACCTGCCCCTCCACTTTCACATGCAGGCTCAGTTCCAATTGCCCCAGCTCAGAGAAGGCCACTGGATCATTCTGGGTATGGTACAGGGTTGAAAAGTACCATAAGTGGTACTTGATCCCATTTAGAAACAGAAACATGGAACATGATGGCAGAAAAAGGGTCACTCGCCCATCTAGTGTGCCCGACTATACCTAATAAGCTTTATGTATTTATTAATCATAATTCTGAACAGGAAAGGCATGCTGAGTTGTGATAGAAACATAGAATTTGATGGTAGATAAGGACCACTTGGCCAACACAGTCTGCCCATTTTTGTTCATATCTACATTATTACCACAGACCACACTTGACCTATAGCTCTTTCTCCCTTCTCCCCTCCTTTCCACTATCACTCCTTTGTGCCTATTTCATGAA
This sequence comes from Neoceratodus forsteri, assembly GCA_016271365.2. Lineage (NCBI taxonomy): Eukaryota > Metazoa > Chordata > Ceratodontiformes > Ceratodontidae > Neoceratodus > Neoceratodus forsteri. The sequence goes on from CM028133.1 coordinate 310,397,164, forward strand.
TTCTTGAACCTCTCTACAGTTTTAACCCCCACCACCTCCACCTCTACTTGAAGGCTGTTCCAGGAATCCACCACTCTTTCTGTGAAAAAGTACTATCTCACATCTCTCTGGAGTCTAATCCTCTCCAGCATCGTAGCATAGCCCCTTTTTTTGAGCACCTTTTTTTCTGAAAAGTACTTCCTTCCTGTATTATTTGCCCGTGAGGTTTTTAAAGATCTCTCTTATATCTCTCCTCTCCCTTATCTCTTCCAGGGTGTATATATATTGAGGTTCTTTAGTCTCTTTTAGGCTTTCGGTGCAGACCCTGCACCATTTTAGTTGCCCTCCTCTGAACCACCTCCACTCTGTCTATGTCCTTCCAGAGATGTGGTCTTCAGAACTGCACACAGTACTTTAGGTGGGGTCTTACTAGTGATCTACACAGAGGCAACACTATCTTCCTCTTTCTCTGGTTGTACCCCGGCTTATGCACAACAGCCTCCCACTAGTCCTCCCTACTGACTTGTCACACTGCGTGGACACCTTTAGGTAATGAGATTTGATTACCCCCAGGTCTTATGCTTTCTTGGTAGTTGTCAATACCACTCCACCCATTTTGTTCTCTGTCCCTCATTTCTGTGTCCTAAGTACATTATTTTGAACTTTTTCATACTGAAACACAGCTGCTTAATTCAGATGTGTCCTGAGGGTGGGTTACATAAACCTGTTTTATTGATGGGGGAAATGTTGGCCATGACATGAGGTAAATTCCCCTGCTCTTCCTCAATAAGTGCTATGGGATCTTTTACTTCCACCTGGACAGTAACCACAGATGGATAGAAGGGACCTCAGTTTAATGTGTCATCCAAAGGAATACACCTCAACTGTGTAGCACCCCCCCTTGGCCAAGGAGAGGAAAGGGCACTCCGCACTAGGGCTTTTAACAATTGGTTAAAGGCATGATGCATGGAGGAGGGCTTTGGCTACATTGGGGACTGAGGGCCAGCCTGGGAAGCTAGGGGACTCTATAGGGAAATGGCCTGCATCCTTTTAGGAGCGGGACTGCAGTCCTTTGTGAGAGATTTAAATGCTACTTCACTCGGGTCACTGGAGGGTTGGCAGGGGAGAAGGAAAAGAGCATCCCAGAATGGCTTGTCTTCTCCGGTGGGAGGGTGGGGATGCATCTCGGTGCGTGCTGGCCCCTGGTGGAGGCCGGAGGCACAGCACAGGCACCCGAAGTGAAAATTGCTGGGGGAGTGACAGATGTCGGCATGTGCCTTGACGTCAGTGGCATGCCAGTCCCCGGGGAGAAAACCAGAAAATTGCCCTGGTCGACCAGATGATGGTCCCTCCAGTCCCCGACTGCCATCAGGCCTCCCAACTGACACTACCTCAGTGGCACCCCCGGGCCAAAATAAGACGTGCTGGCTGCCCCCACCGGTGCCTTCCCTCTTGGAGCAGAGGGACCCGTCCGGCAAAGGGATACACTGGGTTACCTGGGGGGGTCATGATGTGAGGTGAGTAGCTGAGGAAGATGGAGAGAGAGCAGTCTGGGGACATTGGGGGACCTGAAGGAGTGGCTGACCAGGGAGAGCAGGAGGGTGGATAAAAAAATTAATAAATGAATGCTACTTGGATGAGTATTTAAAGTAGCTGGGGGGGAGGCTGTAATTCAAAGAGAGGCAAAAATTGCCCCCCTAGATGATGAAGCAACAAAGAGAGAGTGTCTGAGGTGAGGAAGCTCCCCCATGGCAAGTGAGCAAGAAGACGGAGTGGCAACAAGGCAGAAGACAAGAGGTGCATACTTCAGGAAAGTAAGAACAGAGGAGTAAGTGATACAGGTAATAGTGAGTTTAACAAGGGAAGAGTGGTGTCAGGTGGCACTTCAAGAAACAACCCAACCATAAGGTGGGAGAAAGCAGGCAGGCAGGTAGGGTAGGTATAAGGTGTGGAGAAGCATGTGTGCCAATGCAAGGAGTTTTAGTAATAAAATTCCAGACCTGGAGACTATCATGAAGGAGTCTAGCCTAGATTTTGTGACTTTAATGGAGTCATGGTGCACTGACAGCCATGACTGGGATATGACCATATCAGGCTAATCTCTATTCAGGAGAGACAGAGAAGGGAGGAGGGTTGTACTATGTGTGAGGGACTAGGGCTAATGCAGTGCTGGGTGGCACTGGGAGAGGTATCTCCAGCAGGAAGAGGGAGGTGGTATTGCCACAGTATCGCTCACTGGTGAGACCACATCTGAAGTATTTTTTTGTTTAATACATACTTTTTGTTAGCTTGATTTCAGCATTGCATACATTCAAAAAACAAGAAGGAATAAAAGAAAATAAATATGGTACTTCCACATATAATCTGAAACTGTTATATTGACCCCCTCCCTTATTTTGATATAAACAATGGCCTGTATCATATTGCACTTAATATCTTTCACCATCTTATGCCTAATAAAAAATTAAAAAAAAGTGGAGAAAGAAAAAGAGATGATTAGGAAGAGAAAGAGTGGTATACATCTACTGGAAAAGAAAAGGTCAAAGGATGATAGGAGAATGTAAGGTCCAAAGAATATTTTTTTCATATTCTCATAATGGGTGGAATGTTTTGAATAATTGACTTCCATGACATGGCTTCAGGATTGTCCAGATTTGGGTCTGTTGTATAAATTAACTCTTCATAGTTAAGGGTTTCTTGAAATGAATACTACCATTTATAATAGTTGAACTCAGCTAAGTCTTTTGTCTTCTAGTTTTCCAAAATAATATGTTTCATGGCTATAGTGGCTAATAAGAACATTTTTGTGGTGGTTATAGCACGAATTAGGAGCTCCACATTATTAAACTGATACATATCAACTTTAAATGGGAGATCTGTCCCTAATATATTAGAAATAATCTCATTTAACTTAATTCACCATTTTTATGTTTGCTTGCATGCATGTGCAAGGAACATTATGTGACAGCTTAGGAGAGAAGCGAGTTAGGGCGCAGTGTAGCAGCTTAAGGAGGCAACAGCATTTTGGGGCTTGGCCATGGTGCACTAATGGAGGTACAGTGTGCTGATGACAGTTGCTTCCAGAAGGTGCACCAAGTTGTAACATTTTCACTGCAGCAATCACGGCCCGCCTTGTCATTAGAAGAAGTATTTGCTGCAATGAGGGAGGACTCATTATTGTGTTGGGCGGAACGTTGTTGCTGCAACATTATTTGTGAATATGGTGGCAAGTTCCTGCCCTGTTCATGAACAATATTACTCTGGATCCAGTGCCGAGGGTGCTCAATTCCCATGCATCATGTGACCTCAAACAGTCTTTGTTGCCGCAGGGAGCTCACTCCTGTCGGCATGCTAGCCCCCCTGTTTTGTTGTCTGCCAGCAGGGATCCCATTCCCATTGGCATGATGTCCCATCCATTTTCTTGTGTGCCGGCAGGGTGCCCTCCCCCATCAGCATGATGTCCCCATTTCCTTGTAGTGCCGACGGGGTGCCCAATCCCCGTTGCTACAACTGCCCCCCAAAAGACTGCCTTGGCATGCTGGGAGCCCAGCCCAGTATGCCAAATGCCTATAAATGAAAAAACATCCAGCGTTGTCTTTTTTTTTTGTACCTGAAAAGCAGAAAACGGTCCCTCGCGGTCTCCAGGGCCCCCCTCCCACAACCTGCACCCACCCTCTGTGCACCCTGCCTCCCCACACTCCCCCACCACATACTTACCTCCGGAGTCTGGCGCGACGATCTTCGGTGGACCGGGAACACATCTGCACTCTTCAAAGCTGACTGCGAACTGAGGAAATGCTGGTAAGCTGTATAATAGGATAGAGAGGGTTTTTTCAACTTTGGTGCATAGCTCAGGCATTTTTTGGAATTTTGGCACCAAATTTTCAACATGGGGTTTTTGGGACCCTTCCTCATGAATTCTGTCACTGTCATGGTGTTAATCAGGCCCGAAGGGTGATTTCATGGTCACTGTGTGGAATCACCTTTCTGGACCAATTAACAAAATGACAGTGCCAGTGTTCATAAGGTGGGCTCTCAAAAAGCCGATGTTGCAAATTTGGTGAAAAAATTCCTAAAAATTACTGTTTTATAAGCGTGCGTTGTGCAGTTCCTACGCACTCTCATAAGTTCACGAATTTGTAACATTTGCACTCCAGATTTTCAACATTGCCATTTTATCACACCTACTTATGAGAAGTACAGCTGTCATTTTTCACATCTCACCCAAATCATGTTTCCACGCATGTAGCGCACAATGGTGCAGTCGGGGTGCGAAATCAATGTTTGGGACAGATTAAGAAAATCACAGTGACACTGTTCATGAGCAGAGGTCATAAAATGGCTATACTGTAAATTTGGTGAAAACATTCCTAAAAATGACTGTTTTATGAGCGTGCATTGCGCAGTTCCTACGCACACTCGTAAGTGCGCAAATTTTTAATATTTGCAGTCTAGATTTTCAACATTGCCATTTTATCACACCTACGTATGAGCAGTACAGCTGTCATTTTTCACATCTAGCCCGAAATGCGTTTCCGCACATGTAGTGCACAATGGCGCAGTCCATGTGTGAAACCAATGTTTGGGACAGATTAAGAAAATCACAGTGACACTGTTCATTAGCAGAGGTCCTAAAATGTCTATGTGAAAAATTTGGTGAGAAAAGTTCATAAAATGAGTGTGTTGTGAGCGTGCATTGCGCAGTTTTTATGCACGCTCGTACCATTGCACATTTGCAATATTCTCACTCCAGATTGTCAACATTGCCATTTTTCCACACCTCCTTATGAACAGTACAGCTGAAATTTTTCACATCCTGGCCAAAATTTGTTTTCGCACTTCCAGCACAGAATGGCACGGTCACTGTGGTAAATCACTGTTTGGGACACATTACAAAAATCACAGTGACACTGTTCATGACCACAGCTCGTGAAATGCCTATGTTGAAAATCTGGTGATGAAACTCCATAAAATGACTGTGTTACGTGCATACATTGCATGGTTTCCACATATGCTCAGAAGTGCAAGCATGTTTAATATTCCCACTATACATTTTCAACATTATAATCTCTTCATACCTCTCGTGGATGGTACAGCTGTCATTCTTCACATCCTGCCCGATCTGTGTTTTCGTACATGTGGCGAAGAATTCCACTGTCACTGTTGGAAGTCAGTTTTCAGGACACATTGACAAAATCACACTGCCACTGTTCATGACAAGAGGTCCCAAATGCTTTCATGAGGTAGGGTCACAAAAAGGCCATATTCAAAATGTGTACTGTGAATACCAACAAACGCCCGAGGCATTACGGTTTCTAACCATAACGTCCTACCCTGTACAGACAGACAGGCAGGCATCGGGGTGTGCTTTGGATTGCCAGCTGTACTGCTCATGCCATCTCACCCCCACCCCACCCCAGCCATTGACAGGCATCGAGGTGTACCTTGGACTCTTCGTCCCAAGACTTCACCCCATTCTCCTATGCAGCACCTATTGCAACATATGTCCTCATGGAATGGGGTGACTGTAAAGCCAAACACCCTAAGGCACAGCTCAACACGTGTTGGTGTCTGCAGAATAGGGTGAGGTGACATGGCTTGACCGTCATGGGTGACGAGCCAAAAACTTACCCCAAATCCTGTCCGTCTCTACAGGATGGAGGTGGGGTTCATGTGAAGTTCAGTACTTCACTGCCATTCCTACTCTGCATCTGTCTAACTTCTGCATTTCTAATGCTAGTACCAGCAAGCAAACATTCGGCATTGACAAATGCTTGTTTAATTTTAGGACAGTCCCACAAACAGTGCATTAAAGAGCCTCTATGGCCACAATTATGCCAGCACATGGGTTAATAATCCAGGTTGATTCTATTTATGTGAATTGGAGTTAAATACATTCTGTTTAGTATTTTGGTTTGAATTGATTTGTTTTTAGCTGATATATATCATTTATTGTTCAGGTTCCTTGTGCCTGATCCCAGAATATATGGCATAACTTGAGGGTGTATGCAAATTGTGCCATGCGCAGCTATGCCTGGAACCCTGCTCACTATTCCAGGACAGTCAGGGTCCCTGGCACCTATGACCCGTGACTTGTGGCAGCCCCAGGTGTGTGCCATGGGAATGGCACAATGGACCACGGTGCCACAAGTCACAGACCACAAGTAACTGCCCCCTGTGCCACCCGTAACATGCCCACAATCTTCTGCGGGACTGGGGGGATAAGCTGGGTGGAACAGGCAAAAGGGGGAGCATGGCACATTGCAGACCTGGATGGCATCTGGAATTCAGGGGTGGGGGCATCACTGTGCTGGGGGGGTCCATGGGGCACAGCACTGTGCAGTTTGTGGCACTGCGGGGGGGGTATCCATTGTTCTGCCAGGATGGATGCCCCTTAGACCAGCTAAGTGCTGGTCTAACCCCGCAGTGCCATATCGGGACCTGGAATGGTGTGGGTTACGGCAGCCACCCTTAAGGAATACAGTGCAGGTGCTGTCATAACCCATCCTTGCACCATGCTGCAGTGGGTTGCAGGTGTAGTGGGTGGTGTAGCCCACCTTTGGTACAACCCACATGCGGCATGTTGCAAGCCGCAACTTGGAATCACAACTTGGGTAACGCATGGCCCAAGGTATGATTTGCGCCTTAGGGTTTGGAGTAAATCACCTTGAGCCATGAGTAATGTGACTTATGTTTAGCCACTGTTGTTCAGTTATTCTTAGTCCTGTTTCATTTTCCCATCTAGCTTCTATCTTGGTGAAAATATATTTTTTTGATTGATCAAATAGGTCATTATAAAACCATGATAACAATTTATTCGTACCTTTTAATCATTTTGTTTTGCTTCTTTATAGCTGATTTGTAGATATGCCTACCTTCATTAAATATTAAAGACATTTTGGAGAGCTTCACTTTTAATGTATAGTACATTGATTTGTTCCAACCCTTGCTTGATCAAAGTTTTACGCATTCATCATAGGTTGATAATTCATCAGCTATCAATAAGTCTTTCCACAACATTAGGTTGTTATTAACCAGTAATTTAAAACTGAAGTCTTTATTATCTCCTCAAATTCATTTTTTTTTATTTATTTATTATTTAGTTTTTGTTGACCAGGTAAGTGCACTAGACAAATCCTGCCTATTTTCAGGCATGACCCGGGGGAGGGGGATACAGATGAATGCCAATTGACCTTGAACCAGACTAAGCTGTTTGTGGTATTTTTAGTGAATGAGGGAAATTTGGCCAGGATACTGGGGAAATTCCCCTACTCTTTTTTCAATAAGTTCAATGGGATCTTTAACATTCACCCAAAACTACCACCAATCCAGGCAGAAGGGACCTCGGTTTAACGTCTCATCCGAAAGACGGCACATCAGATGTGCAGCACCCCTCTCATGCTGCACTACAGTATCAGTACTGGGATATTAACCCAAGTGCCAGATGTGGGAACTGAACCCACAGCCCTCTGATCTCCCGGCCTTAGAGGCAAGTGTGCTACCTACTGAGTCACTGACACTGATAAATTAATTAACTATGCTTGATTGGTAAGTACAACCAGGGAAGATATAATTTGGAAGGGTAATTTACATATTTATTAACATACAGGAACCAAGTCTTTAATTGATGATTCATTACTTCATCTAAGTCTTTATACATAAGAATATTTTGGATATCTTGGTTTTTATCAGAAGCATATACCAGTGATTGATATATTTCTTGATCTTTCTCTGGAAAAAAAATCCACTGGTAATAGATAAAATATTAGCTTCCACATATTTGGTGATATGAGGACAGCCTAGACTTCCCATCTTCTGGGGTAAGGTTAAAATGTTCCATGCAATGCATGGTTTGCCACCTCTCCATTAACATTTGCTAAACATTCTCTTCAAATCTGAAAACCATTTATTAATAGGTAAACCCAGTATATTTTGAAGTACAAAAATGAAATGTGGCATTGCCGTCATTTTAATGGTATTTATTTTTCCACATCGGGATAAGGAGAGATTCTTGCAATTACTTAATAAATGAGTAATCTTTTCTTTAGCCTTTGTGAAATGCATTTTTACATTTAATTCTTGTCTATTTGTAAGATGTATACGTAAATATTTAATGGAGGTTTGATTCTTAAAGATGTCCTCAAACTTATTAGATTGATCATTTTTATGTTGGGATAGTTTCATTATAATGGATTTATTTTTATTTTTATTTAATTGATATCCAGATATAGCTGAGAATAAGTATGTTAAATTGAGGAAGGCCTCTAATGATGAACTGATGTTCTTTATGATTAGTAAAATATTATCAGCAAAGACACTGAGGGCCAAATATTCAAAGCTTTGCACTGAGCGCAAACCATTTGCGAAGGTTTAGCTCCGGGTTAATGCGGGTCTGCTATATTCAAAAGGCCAAATAGTGCACACAAACTACATTAGGTCCAGGCAAAAACAAAATGTATGCAAGGGGCAAACTGAGGGTGTGTGTCAGCGCGATGCTATATTCAGTGAATAGCGCCATACAAAGGGATTTTGTGTGACTTAGCGCAACACTTTGTGCAGTGCTAATTACTGCCCAGAAAAAGGAGTCTTAACCCTGTGGAAGTCAGCTGTACATGACATTGTGGCTTTGTGCGGTGTTGCATGACTTTGTGCTGCTTTGCATGACCCTAACCAATACGTATGACACATAGAAAAAGCCAGAGAGAGATTAAACATGCTGCTCACTGTTGGCATCCCTATGATGCCATTGTCTGCCACCAGTCTAGGCCATGTCAGGCAGTAAGTGGTGACCCGGCTCCCAGTGGACACCATGGCAGTGCAGCCATATAGCACACACCTGCAGACCACACTTTGGGGGACACCAACAGATGCCAGCACACAAATGCAGCACTGTGAGGATGGAGGTTGTTGAGGGGAGGGTGTACAAGTGGCCAGGCTGCACCACAGACTAGGTGTGGCCACAAGGCTGGGACAAGCCATGCTGTGCTCATGGGCCAGTGTTGGGTAATGCTGAGCAAACTGCATGCAAATCAGATCATAATAAGATGCTAATCTGGATGTTTGCCCACAGATTAGCATCTGGAATTGCTTACTGTGACTACCAGGTCCATCCACATTTTGGATAATAGCTCCCCCAGTTGGCATCTGCACAGCAAGTATGAGCTGATGCCAAATTTATTTTCAGTGAATGTGCCAAAATTCAGCACTTTCAACATAAATTCAGCCCAATCAAAATGTTGGCTACGTCAGGAATACTTCGCCCTTTAGCCTGTTAACGAAAAAATGCTTTAGCCCTTCCCAGGTGGCTGGGGCTAGTCTCCCATCTATGCCTTCACCCTTTGTCTGTTCCCTCCACAGACATTATTTTATTAAAGGAAATTCTGCCTCCTGGCACTGTGCACACCTAAAAGACAGAGGGAGAGTAGAACTGGTTGGTATTGGCAGGGATGTGTGAAAGGTGGTGGAGTGACACTTACACCTACTTGTAGCTTGCTAAACCCCAATACTAGGGGCCCAATGTCTTTGTCCAAACTGTTGAAGCCAAGCCAAAGACAGAGGGTCCAAACTGAAGCCAAACTAAAGTTGTCAATTTCCTCATTCGCTCACCCTTATTGCACAGTTGCAGTTGTCCTTTTTTATATGACCTGTTAGCACATGAGGCATAACTGGGGGAGCATGTCTCTGCATTGTAACTCTTGGGTTCCAATACGGCCATCTTAGGTCCAGTCACCAACAATTGAGCAATAGCTAACCTGTGCTGTGCCTAAACCTGATCTTGCAAATATGGGGCCCCTATTTTCCATAAATGTCACCTATGCTAAACATGCACTCTAAAAGCAAAATCATCCTTCAAAATGTTTTCACTGAGCTTCTCTGTACTTTCATCTGCATGTGTTTCCAAACCACTGACTTCCTTCTGTGGTTTAAGTGTTTAGTATTTTGTTTCAGAATGAGTTGAATTCCAAAAATGTCTGGCACTAGAAATAAGCATGAACAGCAGTACTATAATGCAAAGCTTATTTTAGGAATGTCAGCAAGAATGCAGAGAGCCTATTGGGTCATTGCTCAGTGTCATCAATGGTTACAATGACTCTATTTAGTATCTTAAAAGCCAAAATTTAAAGAGGAGTTCAATTTCTGTCAAACTAGTCTTATGTGTCTTGAAAGAACATTAAAATGTTCATGAGCTCAGTCCCAACTCCATCAATACACACTATTTAAATTGAACACACTTTCAGTGTCTTTTACCTATGTAAGTCATATCTGGTCACAATAACAAGATCTGTTTTTAAAACATCTTGTTCTCAAATCAGTGATTATGCCTCACATCTAGATTGTTTCTAACACCTACAGAAATCATCACTATTTCCAATGGCATATTTTAAGGGGCACAGAAAGAATGATTTATGCCACATTGTATCATCCGTAGACACCTTCTTGATATACATCACAAGTCAAGACCACACATTTGGCTACTAAAATGAGATCAAAGAGTAGAAACTTTCTTTCAAAAAGTATAAAATTGTTAAAATAAACAGGCATGAATCTTGCTGTCCTCCAATATATGGATAGGAAAGGTCCACATTCAATGTTCACTTATTTACATTTTGTAAACATAAAGCTTGTATAAACCACATTAAATAATTACCCTAAGAATGTGGTGATTTTGTGGCCACAGAAGCTAAAATAAGTCATCTCACAACCCACAAATATGAATGACAGTAGTTAACAGGTATAATTCATAATTTGCAGTGAAAACTGTGCCTTGTTGGTTTCTGTATAAAACATTCAGCTCAAGGACAGGGCATGCAGCATATAAAAACATGAATCAAAAACCATGGGAATGGAAGGGTTTGGATATCTAAGTGCTAAGTGTAGTTTCAGCCTGCTTTATTGAAGGACTTCAGTCAAAATGCAGCAGCTATTGAAAATAAATCTACCTTTTCTAACCAAAAGAGTAATACATAGGACCATGATAGGATAGGATAGGATACAGTATAATACAATATATGATATAATATGATATGATACAATACAATACGATATGATATGATATATTACATAATATACCATGATAAAGATAACACCAAATTTACACCCACACAGGCTTGATCCATTGTAATTTGGAATTACGGTACTTTTAGCATAAATTTCCATGAACAACACATACAGATTTTTAAGCATTAATGCTTGTTACTGGCATGTATCATTAGCTACAGTATAACACTAATTATTTTTTGAATAAATCAATAAAAACTCCCAACATGCAATTTACATTATACAATGGAAAGAAAATTTCCTTGTCTCTGATTGGTCAATCTTGGGCTGGACCTGTGATGTTATCCCAGTACAACATCACGGGTCTAGTCTCAGCCTCACTGTGAACCTGTAGATGATTTTTAGGATGATGAGCTAGATGATTTTTTTGGACCTAGAACTCTTTTTTTGCATCTCCTGTTAAGAAACAAAAATATTTTTCCACACTAAAAAACATTCTTTAAAATTATTTTTTTATTTTATATTTAACAAAGAGCCATTGTATAATAGCAATAATGCCCTCCAGGGTGTGTGTCATTTGGGATAACGTCACACCTCAGTTGCTGGACGCACTCGGCCTGCGGCCTGGTGCCCAACCACCTGTAGCATGACGTTATCCCAGCACGACACACACCTTGTCGGGCATTATTGCTTAATTTGTGTGCCTCGGACACTTTACAATAATGGTACACATACAGAGTCTGCTAGGAGAGTCAGACTTTTATGTTTGAAATATGAATGCCTTGTCTTGTTTCAAGCCATATTTATTTACTTGACAAAACGCTTGTCAGTGTGAAACTTGTCAGGTCACATGGACTCTACTTTGAGTGGAGGGGTAAGGCGGATTACTAGCAGTGTCCTGTATTTACTGTTGAATTGCTGGAATTGTTGGAACTTTTTAATGTTGTGAATGCACAAAAAATTAAAAACACTTGTTTTGAAACAACACCAGGTATGCTCGCTTCCTTTTCCTATCTCTCAAGTGACAGCATATAATTGCAGTTGAGCATAGAAACGCTGAAAGTTCAAGGCATTTAGCAGGTGCCGGTCTCCATTTTGTTTCCATAATTATTGTGCTGTATCAAAACTTTCATCATATAAATAAGACAAGTATAAGCATCATTCATATTTATTAGAAAAATCAACAGATAATCTGTAAACCTGTAAAAGGGTCTCTTTAGTACACTTCAGCATCAGTACCCAACTTGGGTTGGGTAATAAACCCAGTACATAGCTGATGTGTGCCTTGGCTCAGTCAGACTATTATTCCACTGAATTATGAGCATTTTACTAGTATCATCTATAAAAAAGAAGTTCTGACCGGTAAAGTCAACATGCTTTATTGGCTATCAACATAGCAAACTGGCATCAGAAATCTTGCCTCTTGATAGCCTGGGAACATGTGAATATCAAATGGTTTTCACACGGGTTACCCGCTGAACCTTCCATTGTGTAAAACACAACCATAGGTAGTGTAACAGAGGCTCAGGAGTGGAGGGAGGTCAGCAGACCTATCACTTTTGTATCTGGTGGTCAGTTAATTCATGTTGTCCCTACATTTCAATCAGTGGAGCAGCAATAATCTGAAAGACAATGCTGGTGGAAGTCCTCCAGGTGCAGACAGGCTGCTTTTAATCATTTATATGCTATGTACATAATGAGTAAATTTAACTACTCAGTATGCCCAGAATATACAGGCAACAGAAAGCACATTTGTGTAAAAAATTTTACATGCTTTTGCATTGATAATGAGTTGCACTCCTTAGTTGTTTGGTCTTCCGTTACCCTTTCAAAATTATCTAAAGGTTGCACATTATGACCCTTTACTGCTGTAATAATCATGCATTATTCATACATTACTGTGAATAAGTCATAGATACTTCATTAACATCTGTTGGTTATTCAAGATTATAAAATCCCAGGTACTGTAAGTTGGCTGAAGTACAATCAAGAGAACTGTTTACATTGACACAGTTGTACCACAGCAACCCAAGTGCTCAGGTTGCTCTGGTGCAAATGTGACAGTGTAGACACTTATCAGATCATAGTAAGTCAATCCCTGTTCCTCTCTGAGAAGTGCAACAAAGTTGGAGATTTGATCTGGAGCAAGCAGTGTAAGCAGCCAAGTAGACAGGCTGTGCCACTTGCACCAACATGTGACAGCTCCACAAGTATCCACTCTGTATGGTTAGCATTCACAATTCAACCTATTTATAGCGAAGTGTGCACTTTACCAGTGATGTGACAGAGAAGGATCCAGCACCGGATTTCTGTGATGCAACTTTTTCAAGCTAGCCATGTTTTCCCATTACAAGCAAGTGCCGAGGAGGTGTGTGATGACAGTGCACAGCTCAAAATGGACATCAACACTGACCCTCCTTACTCATGGCCCTTCTCAGCGCGGCTTGCATCGGCACTGAGTTGGGTCAGGTTGACATGATTTGAATGCAAAGGATTAGACTGAAGCAGGACCATAGCTGACTACAGGCAATAGTGCAGCAGATGTGTAAACATGGCTAAGAAGGTAATTATTTTCCCAGTGCCCTTGAGATGAAGTGTTTTATAACTCTGACATATCTGCCACCCCCCCATCACCACACACACACACACATATGCACACTTTTTGATATGCTGCTCAGCCACTGACTCCATTAAGAGATGGGAATTTAATGTTTTTTGTGCATCTTTTCAAACTACATACATACTCTAAAGTCTAATGCAAATCCGTGTGAATATCAGGTTGGAAAGGTTTTGCCAGAACATACTGGACATACCTTTTAAACAGGCGTGTACATTTGATCTAGTACAGGTTGATAGTGACAAAGGATAGACACATGTTTCATCCTGCTGGGACTCCTCAGTGTAGTGCAGTCATTGTCTCAGCCAGGTAACAAGCCAAAACCTTAAAGCAAAGGCCATTTAAAACACTTTGAGGGAGTACTGAACAGGCATTTTGCAGGAACAGTAGTACACAGGATCTATGAAAGGACATTAGCAGAGAAGAAATATCTAAACTGTTTGCTTCTTGTGCATTTCTCCAACACACACATGTACACAGTATGCACTATAACTTTAATGCCAGTGCAAGCATGGGTGTGGGAATGCATACACCAAGTAAGCCATGGTTTACACATTGTTTGCAGGGGGAAGGGTGAGCAGCATTTAGGGCTCTGACCATTAATTCTGGTTACTCCCACTATTTGATATCTACTCCTGTGGGTATTGTAACACAATTGTTGTTCTCTGTTTGAATTAAACATGATGTGAAATGCATGAAACCAATTATCTCTGTATTTTTTCCTCCTATAATGTAGTTCCTGTAGTACAATATAGGATGTGCAAGGGGTTTGGGTAACAAATATGAGCATATTTACAGTGGAGGCATTGCAGCAAAGTGGCACCAAAGGGTTCTGGCTTACAAATGTTATTTTACTAGCTACACCACTGACTGTGCTAGTCACCATAAATATGCAAATCATTCTGCAAGTCAGGCTGACAAGGCTTCACAAGAATAGATATCACCTTTTAAAAAGGCTTGTACATCTGATCCTCTATGGGCTGAGACTGACAAAGTACAGACTTGCTTGTCAGTTGGTGCCACACCCCTTCTTTCCTTTCAAGTCTCTTCCTTCTCTCATGTTCAGCCAGGTATGAATGACATGTGTTGTACAATAGGTAGAGAAATCTCTGTGTCAAAGCTGGCTAAGACCCATATGTTGGGGCAGCATAGTCAAAGAGGAAAATTGCGTCCTGCCAACCTGGACACATAACATCAAACAAATCCTTGTTCCAAGGCTTTAGAATCTTTAGAATTGTGTCTGGCCATTATTTTAGTTACTGAGAACCACCTACACCCACCAGACCACCCTCTGATTTCTATGCTCATCTCCTCCATTCTTCAGTCACTTGGTCATAAGCAGTAGTTAGTATACACATCAGCCAAAATGAAGTTTGCTCGTTTGTTTTTTTGAGCTGGCACAAATCCACCCATACTCTCAGCCACCCCCCCTTTCAGTAACACTTCACTTATGTCATGTGTTTTACAACAAAAAAAAGGGAAGCCCAGTGCTGAACCTGCAGTTTTCTCAAAACAAACACTTATTTTTATGGCAAACCACAAGGTATACTCAGTAGCTCTACCAATCGCATAAGCAACTTTAGCCACAATTGAGCCTTCAATGGCTGAATCCCTCCTACAGGAACATACTGAAAATCTCTGTATCAATATTTCTCTGACGACTGATATAACCATGCAAAAAACAAGGATGTTTTGCTTTCAAATCATCATCTGAGTACACCACTTACAATTAGAGGGACAAGACAGAAGACACTGTATCAGCCAGCAGACTTCATTTTTTTACAATGTCCTTGGCTTTGGGTGGGGGATTTAAAACAAAAATACTGCTTGAAGGCTCTACGATGATGGTTCAACAACTTCATTGTAGACCAACGTCACAGTGATGGCTCTATGTCAACTGAAATTGCAGTCGGCATATGACCAGTCACTGTAGACTTCTTTTTCATCAGCGGGCTTTGCCCCTGAAGCCCCCATGCAAGGGGCTCTGCCCCATGCACCCCATAATTAAACTAATGAACTCCAAGTCAGAGTTGATTCATGGAGGGGTGCAAGACCCCCAGAAAGCAGTGCCAGGTCCAGTGGGGACAGTAAAGCGACCTGTCAGTGTTGTCACTGTACTGTCATTTGTGGCGCGGGTGTCAGTGGGTGATCGGCAAGGCCATTGATATATGGTGATTAAAACAATAAAATTCCATTTACAAGACTTCAGATTCCTGACTTGCAACAGTGATTGTTACTCTAATTTTTGGATTTTACTGGGATTCTGCTGTCATTCTTTTAGTATGTGTATAAATAATCAGAATAAAAGGAGGCTTAATATACAGAGCATTAAATAAAGCCAAATGAAAATAGTATAGGAAGCAGTTATAAGAAAAATACATGTTTTGTAGATTTACTGATCTGGTATAAAATGCCAGATTCCATGAAATTTTTGTTTTTACTGATGTTCAGGCAGCCCTGATTCTGGAATTTTACCAGATTTTCTGGTAAAACTGAAAACCAGTGGCCTTGGTGATCGGCACACACTGTTTGTACAGCACCCAAGTTTCCTTTTTTTTTTAAATCAATGTCTTTCACAATTTAAACATTAACTGTATCATGTTTCCTGTGCCTATAAAGATGTGCTGAATAAGTCTTTGACTTAACTCTCTGAAGGCAATTACCCTGCCCCCTAATGAAAGCAAAGGTAGACAGTGACTACTTTCTATTTATTTTAAAACTAAGTTATGTGAACGGTTGATTTAAAAAAGTTATAGTGTACTTTTTTTTATTTATCTACACAAACCTATTTTATAATGATAATATGATACTCCAGGATGTTGATTGTGTTGCAAAAACTGCACTTCCAGTGTCTGAAAGCATTAAACATGACTGCTGCCTTGTGCCTTACTATGTCTGTGAACACATGGTTATCCCAGCACAATCAACTTCCTGTCATGTTTTATTGCTTGCATTATAAATCACTAACATGATTTCAGTGAATCAGACTCCAAAGCTCCTGTACCTCTTATGCTGTGTACAGTGTGCTGTCATGTAGGACCATCTGATAGAAGTGTGTCACTTCAGCACCATGGTGGCGACGGCATAATAAAGTTAAAACAAGCATTTGTCAATGCCGAATGTTTGCTTGCTGGCATTGGCACTGGTAGTGTAGGAGTTACAGAGCTGCATAATAGGAATGGCAGTGAAGTATTGAACTGAAGCCAACCCCACCACCACCCTGCAGAGACTGACAGGTATTGGGGTGTGCCTTTGGGTCATCAGGCATAACAGCCATGCCATTTCACCACACCCTACCCTGCAGACACCAACAAGTGTCACAGTGTGCCTTGGGGTCTTTGGCCCTTATGTTCATCCCATTCCATCAGGAAATTTGGTGAGATGGGTGTAGTATAGGAGAATGGGATGAACTTTGGGGCCAAAGAGTCCAAGGCACACCTCGATGCCTCTCACTGGCTGCAGGGTGCGAGTGGGGGTGGAATGGTATGAGCATTACAGGCGACAATCCCAAGTCACTCCCATGATGCCTGTCAGTCTCTACAGGGTGGGGCATTATGGTCAGAAACCCTAACACCTCAGGTGTTTGTTGGTATTTTCACTCCAAATTTTCAAGATGTTTTTTTTGTGATGCCCACCTTATGAACAGTGGCAATATCGGTTTGTTTGCCGAAAGCTGATTTTGCACAGCGACTACGCCATTTGGCACCACAGGTGCAAAAACACATTTTGAACAGGATGTGAAAAATAACAGCTGTACTGTTCATGGGGAGGTGTAAAAAACGGCAATGTTGAAAATCTGCAGTGAAAATATTAAAAAAACTGGTGAAGTCACAAGCGTGCATAGAAACTGCGCAACACACACCCGTAATGTAATTAGTTTGGGGACTTTTTACAGCAGATTGTCAACACAGGCATTTTGAGACCGCTGCTCATGAACAGTGTCACTGTGATTTTCTTAATCTGTCCCGAACAGTGATTACCCACGGCAACCACGCATTTCTACGCTGGACGTGTGAAAACACAGTTTGGCCATGGTGTGAAAAATGACAGCTGTACTGTTCATAAGGAAGCATGGAAAAATGCCAGTGGTGAAAATCTGGACTGAAAATATTACAAATTCATGAATTTACGAGGGTGCGTGGAAACTGCACAATGCTCACTTGTAACACAGTCATTTTATGGACTTTTGTCACCAAATTTTTAACATAGCCATTTTAAGACCTCTGCTCATGAACAGTGTCACTGTGATTTTCTAAATCTGTACCAGACATTGATTTCACACACTGACTGTGCTATTGTGCGCTACATGCATGGAAACACATTTTGGGCAATATGTGAAAAATGACAGCTGTACTGCTAATAAGGAGGTGTGGTAAAATGGCAATGTTGAAAATCTGGAGTGAAAATATTAAAAAATTCGCTAACTTATGAGTGTGCGTAGGAGCTGCGCAATGCACGCTTGTAAATCAGTCATTTCTGGGAATTTTTTCTCTAAATTTTCAACATAGGGTTTTTGGGGACCTACCTCATGAACTGAGACACTGTCATTTCATAAATCGGTCCCAAAAGGTGGTTCCACGCAGTGACCATGAAATCACCTTTCAGGGCCGATTAATGCCATGACAGTACCAGAATTCATGTTGAAAATTTGGTGCCCAAATTCCCAAAAATGCCTGAGATATGCATCAAAGTTGAAAAAACCCTATTTATTCCATTATACAACTTTCTGGCATTTCCTCAGTTCGTGGTCGGCTTTGAAGAGTGCAGATGTATTCCTGGTCCACCGAAGATCATTGCACCAGCCTCTGGAGGTAAGTATGGGGTGAGGTGGGGGTGTGGAGAGGCAGGGTGAGCAGAGGGTGGAGTGGGTGGGGGTTCCAGACAGTCAGCGAGGACCGTTTTTCTAACAGGAATTTTTTAAACACAATGCAGGACTTTTGCCATGTTGGAGTGGGCTCCCAGCATGGCAGCTGGAAGGCTGCTTGAGGGGGCAGTGGAGCTGATGGGGGATTGGGCACCCCCGTCAGCCATACAGACTGTTGCCAAGCTGGGGTGGGCTCCCAACATGGCAACTGGAAGTCTGTTGGGGAATACAGCAGAGCTGATGGGGATTGGGCACCCCCATCTGCCTTACAGAACTGTTGCCATGCTGGGGTGGGCTCCCAGCATGGCACCTGAAATTCTGTTGGGAGGGCAGAGCCGACAGGGTTGGGCACCCCATCGGCCATACAGTATGTGTGAGGGGGAGTGCATGAGCATGCTGGGGTGGGCTCCCAATGTGCTACTTGTTACGGGGCTTTGAGCTGTCTATGACAGCTGATTCAGTGCAGTGCCAACATGTAGGCACTTTGCATACTGTCAACGCGACAGTATGCAAATTGCCTACACGTTACCACCACTGATTGCAGCATTTTTTTGCCTTCAACTGTACACCACTGCATCTGAAGGGCTGTCATAGATAGCTCTGACATTCATTGGTGGGGTGTGGCTGTGCCTGCAAAAGGCAGCAGGGCATTGGAAGTGGGGGAGGCACACCTACGAATTCTTGTATGGTGGCACTATGTTTCTTGCACATACGTGCAAGCAAACATAAAAATACTCTACACTTACTAAAAATCACTAAAGCTAAACTTGAGTGATTTACAATAATATAATAAAATAATAGGGCCTAGAAGGAGTATCTCTTATTGTATTAGAGACTCCTGTCATGCTGATTGGGCAGACAGAACCATTCAGCTTTGCTTTGTAATCCTCTAACCCAGTCCTCATGCTCAGAGTCTACTATACCATAAAAGACACCACTTGGAGGCCCTATTAACGTATATAAAAAACAGCATATTATTTATCAAGAAAGACAGAGACAAAATTCCATTAGGTTTTGATGAAGCTTGGACAGATGCAGTAGTCCATAATCAATTCTTTCTGAATGTCTAGGTGAAAAGCCTAAAATAAGTGAAGTAACCTTTTTCTATCCTAGTCCAATGGGGCAGTTTTCGAAAATGAAGGGGATATGAAACATGGCACAAAGGGGCTCTGTATTCATGATTTCAACCTATGTTGTTAGCCTGTGTACAGATACATCAAGACAGCAGGGTTTCAGAGTTGAGAATGGTCTGACAGCCTTAGAAGACCCAAGAACAGCATGAGTAGAGTGTTAAAATAAACAGAAATGGCCAGGCAGTATTTATCGGAGAAGATAAGCACAGCATGGAAGTGTTGACCAGCACTAGTAATGTAGACAGGCATGATGAGTAAGTACAGGACACGTAATGTATGCCACAGAAGGGTTGTAAAATACTGACACCAGGAAAAAGTTGTAAAACAGTCAAAAGTTGTAAAAATCTTACTTTGGTCAAGCAATATTAAAGTCATCAGAGAAAAGCATACCCATTTTCAGGGTCTCTGGAGCCCTAGCACTCCCAAGACAATTACCTACCAATCCTACCAGGCTGGGTGAGTACTTACCTGGGGCAAATGTGCCTGCACATCTCTTATTATACAATGGCAAAAAGAATTCCTAAGCTTTGATTAGTCAGTGTGTGCCTACAACAGTAATGATATATCAGAATAACATCCCTGTGTGAAGTCCAACTACATATCTTACCAAGGGAGTTTGATATCTTGCAGCTAAAGTAGCACAGGCTTAGCTTCAGGTAAAAACCTTATTTACTAATATCATGGGAACAAAAAAATTTGTCATTGCTACAACATTTCATGAGCAGAGAACAAGTGTCAGAACATCTCCTTTATACTGTCTAAACATATCTTTTATAGTATTAGTGTCACATTTTTATTTTTAATGAGGAAACACACCACATGTAAATGCACTGCATAATGGGTATGCAAATACCTAATTGCCGGGTATCGCATAACACACTACAGTGATATCAGATTATTGATTTGCATACCCATGATGCAGTGCTTTCACATGGTGAGTGTTTCCTTAAAAATATATATTTAATTAAAAAATTAAACCGTACAACTGACTCTATAAAATAGATGTCCCTACACATAAAATGGATGTTCCAACACTTGTGCTCTGCCTAACTATGAAATGTCTTAGCCATCTACATGTGCTCATTTTTATCCCCACAATATTAATAAATAGGAGTCTTTGTATAATAACAATAATGCTCTCACAGAGAGAGAGAGTGTGCGTGCGTCCGTCCGTCCCTCCCCCCCGACTGAGGTAGTACAAAGCTTGGCTCACCGAGTCTGTGATGTGTTCCAGTGGTGGTATGGAGAATACAAGATGTGCATAGTCTTACCATTATCAGTACAGTATATCCAGTCACTCCTGCACTAGAGTTGATGGGTAGTTATCCCAGTCTGCTGTGCCTGTCTATTCTAGAGCACAGAGCAATCTGGTCTCAGCATTAGATAAAAGATGAAAATGTAAGGAATAGCACCACCTCATGGAGGCATCTGACTGACACAAAAGTGGTATCACTACCCTCTCTCAGTTAATATAATCTAGGAGATCCTCAAGTCATTTGCTTAGCTTCAGGAGGAGTTTATCCTTTCCAAAGAGATAACTGAAGCTGCAAATTAGATATACAATCCAGAAATGGGAAGAGCCATACAAACCCTGAAACTCAGTGAAATGGTGGATACAGTGGCCTCTTGGATAGCCAAGGAAAGGGGGAGCAGTGGTGGCATATACAAGTACGTGCAATCACACCACTCCCCCACTGTGGATCCCCAGAGAGTGAATTGGGAGAGGGAGCTCAATACACACATTGATTTCCAATGCTGGGATAGAAACTGGGAGTATGCCCACAAACTGTCTCTGCACCCCAGATCCGCTCAGCAGGTGGAACAGAATGCCTGATAACTTGATACAAATGGATTTCCATATACCTAAAGGGTTCTAGAGGTGTTAGCATTCCCCAGGAACAACTGCACAGTACTATGGGACTCTCCCAAGGCACAGGAATTCTAGCAAGAGATCCTGTGCAAGCTTAGCTTGGTGAGAGCTTGTCAGTTCCCCACCTTCCCCTCCTTTTGGTTTTTGGGGGACACTGGCCAGACACAAGGAGCCAGGATACCAAACAGGATGTTCCTTCACTCAGTGAATGACAAATATTAACAAAGTGGAGACCAACAGACACTTCTTCAGTGGCACAGTGGGAAGCAGTGAGTCACTTCTATGTTGACAGATCAGTGTGTCCTAAGGTTGTGAGCGAGCAGGACCTATACTACATGCTCTCTGTGACTATGGAGTAGTACAGAGAAGCAGGAGAGCAAAGCTGTTTAAAATCTTCTAAAAGGTATGCCACCGCTGCCAGAAGCTTGCCCTCTTACCGGTTAATCTTAATGTATGCTCCTGTGGTGTGTTTGCTTCCTGATGTTTTTCTCTGAACCCCCAGGTGAAGGAAGGCCTGCCTTGGTGGATTGGGTGCTGAGACCTGAACAGGGCCGTTATTGGCGGTGGATCATCAGGAGGCTCCTCAGCAGTGCATGACCCTGAGTGGAACAGAGATGCCAGTCAGAACGGCGTTACAACAGGAAAAACTGCACCAAAGAAAAAGGATAGTTTGCTCGCTTGTATTTTTTTTACCTATGTTCAAATTTTTATTAAAGGTTTGAAATCATAAAGACAGAATTTAAAACACGAGTACTTAAATTCAAACAGGTTCCAAAAGTTGCTTTACCTTGGGGTTGTCTTTTTGACTCTCTGATTATGTGTTTTTATTTCAGTAGTCCCTGGGCCAGTTTGCCTCACAGAACCCTGTTTGTCTTAGGTCTTTTCATTTTGCGTTTGGGACCAGGTTTGGGCTGGGTTTTGTAGGTAGTATAAAGGTTTTAAAGGTATTTAGTGAATAACTTAGTTTTAATTTTGTTAATTATATTAAAATCTTTTGAAAGCTATAATCCCACCATACACAAATTAAGACCTATGACCCAAGAGTATATAGCACATGCTCAGGGTTTTGTTGAATGTGCATTGAAGCACTCAGCATTTGGGGCATAGGCCTGCAGTAAACCAGAGGATTTGAATTTTGTTCTCTCCCACAAGAAGCTTTACGACTATTTGTCCACCTGGTTTTGTTTGGAGCCATTATGCTGTTTGAGTGCTAAACATAAAAACGCTTGCCAAACGTTTTGTCTCTGTAGTAGTAGTAGCTTTCCCTCGTTACTTAGTGCCTCTAGACTAAATTAGAAACAGCTAGAAGTGTTTAAGAACACGCTTGCTAAAAAGTGGCCATTTTTTAGTAAATGTGAAGACAGAAAGTGTTAAACAAGCAAGCTATGATTTTTGAAAACTAATTGGAGACACCTAAGAGACTGACCTGATATAAAAGTAAGTAACCATTTTAGATTTGTGCTCTCGTAAAGGGAGTAAACTTAGATCATATTTACATAGTACTAATTGGGAAATGAGATACTGATACATTTCTGGATACCAGTTTTTCATTGTTTTAAGCTATTTTAAGCTGTGTTCTCCCTACTTTTTAATATTATTGGACCCCAATTTTCTTTGTAGTGCTGAACAAAAGAGGAATAGAATGAACTTCAGTGGCACTTAAGGATACTTGTTCCAGATTTTGGGTTCAAACTTATACATTACTAAAGAAAATTTGGAGCAAATTTAGAACTGGATTTAAATCAGGATTTTTGGGATCCAGAGGAACTTGAAGGCCTTGAAACTGTATTTAAACTTGAAATCGGAACTGAAATTGGAAGTTGGATTTGGTAACATCTTTTTAGATTGTTTTTGATATCAGAAGAACCATTAATTATTGGACACTACTGGCTTGATACTATGTTGTATTTTATTGCCTATAGCTTATAATTTAAAACTCAACCAACTCAGGAAGCGCACTTAAAATTGCACTTTAAATTGCACTTTAAATTATTTTTGAGTGATAGGTGAGTCTAATTGTTGGATTGGTCATTTGGTCATTATTGATCAATGCTGTTCAACCTTAGCCAGAATAGGGTGTCAATTAAGTTTTAATTGAATCTATATCCTCCTGTATTTAACATAGTGGACTTACTTGTGATTTATAGTACTTTGAGATATTTATAGGCATCTAAATAGGCACTTGGCTGTCTAGTGTGACTTACCCGGTCAACAAAAGCAAATAAATAAATAAATAAAGACATATATTTAAGATACATCTTTGGCATTTGAACCTTAGCATTTGAACCTTAGCTGATTTGTACTAATTTGAATCGTATTGTTTAACTGTCTCAACTCAATTAACTTGGGTAATTTTGGGGATACTACCTCTGAATAATTATTGTCTGATCTTTTTGTATCTTCTCTTGGATAATCTGCTCAAGATGGTTAACACAGGAAGTGGTTTGGTTTGTCTACAAAATATGCCAAACTCAGTTAAAAATAAGAGAGGAAAGGGAATACAGAAGGTAAAGTCAGGAAAGAATAGTAGTGATATGCAGAAGGAGCAACTAATAGCACCTAAAATTACCAAAGTCACCAAAGTTTCTGGTCAAAGGAAAATTACACAGTTTTTCATTGGTAAAACAGATATGCCTATGTTGGTCTCAACACCACTGGGTAAAAATATTAACAAACTAGTTAAAGAAAACAGTTTTTCAAAAATAACAAATAAATCTACAAGTGAATTAAAGGAAAATAGGGAAGTTTTGAATTTAACCAATACAACTTCAGATCCAGATTTAAACCCTGAGAGCATAATTCTTATTGATGAGTTTGAGCTCCCTAACAGTTATAGTTATAGTTGGGAGGCTTCAGAAGCAAACTTAAGTTACTTTCAGGAATCAGTAGTCGCTATTGATGAATCTTATCAGGACAGCTCAATGCATGAGTCTATGAATCAAGAGGGGGAGGCAACACCTGACCCAGTAGAGTGACTTCCATGGGAAGAAAATCATTCACAAATTTTAGAAAAAGGGGGAAAAGGGAATAATTATCAAGCAAATACTAAAATGACCATACAGTATATGAAACCCCATTACAGAAAGACAGTGTGGCTCATGTATTGAAAGATTTTAATTTTACAATACAGGGATTAAAACAACTGGCTAATGAACACAATATTTTACAAAATGAGGAAATTGAGAATGCTCCAGTATATTTTTCACCAACAGATTATATAAGAAACCTTGATCTGAATTTTGAACCTGATTTTGAACCCTCGAGGTGTAGAGACCCAGATGGGGCAAATGAGGGTTATAAAAGAGAGCAAAAAGAATATATTGTGAGGAGAGGGAATTTTTTTTGAATCATTTTGCCTCTCTAAGCATATTCTGGATTCGATACAAGACTCATATCAAGCCAATATAATTATACTGGAGAATTTATGGGTCCTGAAGGATGAATTAGCAGCCCTGAGAGTAAATGTATTCCAAAACCAATTACTTCTAAAAGATCTTAAAAAGATGCAAAAGGAAAATAAAAAGCAGAAAGTGGAAAAGCCAGAAACAAAATGTAAAGAAATAATGGTTATGAATAAGGCAATTCAAGTGAGTCTTCCTCCACCATTCATGAGAGATAGTGAACAAAAGCCAGAACAGAAACAAAAGTTAGAGATTAATGAACCTAGAAAGAGATCAATAATAGGAAAGAAGAAGCTCCAGGAGAAAAGGAAAAGGTACAGGGTTAACCATAAAAGGAAATTATTGTTGAAAGATGATAAGAAAGTGAAATCTAATAAAGAACAAGTCTGTGAATGTCAATTAATGCAGTCTGAGGATTCAAGTTATAAAGAACCAAGTCAAACACATGTTAAAGAGATTGTGAATAGAGCTATTGATGAGGCCTTGGGGGGAAGACCAATGGTGTAAGTCCAGTGCTGACCAAAGGAAACAAACCACCAGTCACAATGGAAGATATTGAGACAGTTAGGGATGATGGGAATTGTAATAGGAAATATCTTACAGAGAATTATGGTGTTGAAGTTCTATATAAGGAAACCCAAATAACTTTAACCAATTGGATAAACCAATTACTACATTTATCCAAACAAGGCCTAGGAGAGCATTATATTATGAGACCTATCACTCAAAATTGCTCAGATTGTGTATTATTTTATTGTGAAACATTGGCTTTGGCTAATGAGGTATGGTCAGAAGAAGGTGATTTGGTGAATAAGGGGATATATATTCAACCACCATACTGGGTTCCATTAATGGATTTAAACAAGGAGATTGATCTTGAGGAAAGTAGACAAATTGAGAAAGATAGAGATAGGAGAAATCAAGTTCTAAAAGTAATAATGGATTTTGAAAATGTCAACAAAGCTAAATGGGAGAATAATGTTTTAACTCTCTTTAGATGGGAAAAAGATTCTTCTCGGCCAACAGCAAAATTAAAAGCGGAACTGGGAATGTTCTTATCTTGCGCCCTAAATCTAAATATCACAAAACACGTAATTGAAAGAATTAGGACATGCACAGATTCCTCACAGATAGACCTTATATTTAGGACATCAAGAATAGCAGAGCTAGTATCTAAAAATGCTCCATTGTTAGATATGTATGGAATCTGTTTAATAGATTTCAGAATGTTGGAAAGAAAATGTGGAAATGAGAATAATAAAATAAATCAAGAAAATTCAAATATATAGGGAATAAATATTGCTTCCAATTGACAAAAACCAATAACAGCTAGAAAGAAGGATGTGGAAAAAGAAGAATTAACCATCCTTTCTTGGAATATAGAGGGACAGATATTCAAAACTTTGCCCCGGGGCTAAATTAGCACTGCCCAGTGGGCAAACTTAGCCCGGAGCACAAAGCAAACCATATTCAAAAGGAATAGCCCGGGGCAAACAGCTTCTGAATATAGCATGGGAATGAGGCTGGGCAAACTGGGCTGGGAGTGCAGGGCAAACTTAGCCCTGGAATAAGACAGCTCTGAATATGGCAACCAGGAAGTGCAAACCACAACAGCAACACAGTGCACAGCAATGTGAAGGTAGGTAGAGGTGAACTATGTGGCCAATGTGTGTGCCAGCAAATGCATGGACCCAGTACAGCTGCAGGCAGCAGCGTATGTGAAAGTACAGTGTTCAAAACTGTAAAATATTTCCCAAACTGTTTGCAGCGCTAACATGTTTGCGTGGGTTTAGCACAGGGCTAAACCGTTAGCCCGGTGCAAACACATTTTCCCGGTGCTAAACTTTGCTATATTCAAAAGTGACATGCAAATGCACCTACTTACGTAGTCTCTGGGCAAACAATCAGATTAGTATCTCATCATGCCCTGATTTGCATGCTGTTTGCGCCAGGCTAACAGTTTAGCCCTGCGCTAAACCTGTGCAAACATGTTAGCGCTGCGGAAACAGCTTAGGGAATATTATACAGTTTTGAACACTACTTCCACATGTGCTGCTGCCTGCAGCTGTACTGGGACAACACAGCATAGGCACAAATGGTGATGATGCTGCATGCAACTGTCACACAGTAGGTCATGCTACAGTGCACAGCAGACACTACAGTAGCAAGGGGGGGCCAGTAGTGTGTGGACACAGCAATGCCTATGGTGTGTAGAGCAGTGATGATGACTGCACTATACACAGTGAGAGGCCCAACCTGCAGGTGTTTACTGACAGTGGACATTACTGTTACACCGTTGTGTAACCCACAGTTGCTGCACCTCTGGCATGGGATGCTCACAGTGGCATATACATGTCCGGCTTTGTGTGCTGTGGCAGTTGTACAGCTGTGTGGTCTGTGGCTGGGGGGGCATACATTATCAGAAAGGCACACTGCTATCGGGGTATGCCCAATACTAGCCCATGTGCACTGCATGATGTGTCCCAGCCTTGTGGCCACACCTGGTCTGTGGGCACAGCCTGGCCACCCATACACTCTCCCCTCAACATCCTCCATGCCCACAGTGCTGCATGTGTGTGCTGGCATCTGTTGGTGTCCACAGAAGTGTGGTCCACAGGTGTGTGCTGTATGGCCACACTGCCATGGTGTCCACTGGTGGCAGGGTCACCAGTTACTGCCTGGCATGGCTGGGACTGGTGGCAGATGATGGCATCATTGTGATGCCATCAGTTAGCAGCATGCTTCCTCTATGTTTGACTTTGTCTATGTGTCATATTTATTTGTTAGGTTGCACAAAACCCGTGCAAAACCCGTGCAAAGCCATAGTGTCACACAAAGCTGATTGCCCAGGGTTAAGACATATAGAATAGTGGATGGGCAACCATCCATAACAAGGCTGTGTTTCCATCGAGGGAGTTGATGATGTCATAGAGACCTCGAGAGCGAAGCTCGAGAGGTCTCTGGCATCATCAACTCCCGAGATGGAAAAACGGACATCATTGTGGATGGGTGACCATCCACTGTTTTTTACAGTATATGGTTCCCCAAAATAGATACAAGGTTCATACCTTGTTCACGCTTCTGCACTTCTCCTCGCTTGAGTCCCTTTCCCTAAGATAACAGTCCTCCTCCTCGCTGCAGTTACACTCTCATGTTTCGGTCTCGTCCACACTCCTTGCCATGGTCCCACTCTGCTTTTACCAAAACTGTGAGTGAGTGAGTGTGTGTGTGTGTGTGTGAGTGTGTGAGTGTGTGAGTGTGGGAATAATGTCACTTCTCAGCTGTTGGATGCACTTGTTCTACAGCCTTATGCCCAACCACCTGAGGTGTGATGTTATCCCAGCACGGCACATACTCTATTGTGCATTATTACTTAAATGTGTCAGCAAGTGACATTAATTCTAATACAATAGATCACCATTGTAATCTACTTAAGCAATATACCATGGCAGGGTGTGAGTGATGGCCGGATTTACTCACGTCTGGTGTGGTGGTTTGCTCATGAAGTCGCAGGCTGAGTGAGGAAACCTCACCAGGCAAGGGTAAATCCTGCTATCGCACACACTCTCTCATGGTATGTTGTGATTATACAATGTATACAATACAGAAAAGATTAAAATTCTAGCTGTGAACATATTTTATTTTATGTTTTATTGATAAATTAGAGGAGATATGCTTTTGCAGACAAAAAATAGTCTTGGTTGCTAGGGGTTACAGATGTAAGGCTACTGTCAGCAATTTCTGTGTTTTTTTTATTAGTATCTCTAACTTGAGGCAAGTTTCTTTTTTTTTTTGGTAGCAGTATCTGTTAGTTGAGGCAAGTGTCATGTAGATAGTTTCCAATATTGGGCTGAGAAATGGAGACAGCTGCTTTTGCGTGAGCTCCGTTTTTTTTTTGTTGAAAGAGGAGAGATAGAGAGAGTGTGACAGCAATGTCTTTTTTTAAGTTAATGTTCTCAGGATAGCTGCTTGTTTACTTTTTGCCTTTCTGTCATTTCTCTGATGCCTGGGTTCCTCGTGGCAACTGCTGCAGATTTCTGTTGTGGAGCTGTTGAGCGAAGTGCAGGAGGCTGCGAGTGGCAAGAGAGGGAGAGACTCTGAAGCAGCATGGAGTTAGCATGCTGATTTTTCACGTAAAAGTGATTTTTTAAAATGGGACCAGTAGGAGATCATTAAGTATTCTAGGAGGTTTTGTTCTATTTGTTTATATGTGGCTTGTTTTGGGACTCGGGCTTTACAGATGTTAACTGAAGGAGCAGTTGATTTTAAACTCCACTGTTAGTGGGCGGATCAGTATGGCAGCCGTTTTTTTTATGTTTGCCATCAGAGTAATACAAGTAAGGGGAAGTAGCTGGCTGACTGGCACTTCATCCCAAGGGGAGATGGCATGATTTACACATTGTAAATCATGCCAGCCAGCCAATCACAAGCCAGTATTTTTGATGCCATTGTGTAATCCTTGAATTAGTATATAGTTGGTCCGGCTGTGTGTGTCTCTTCCCAACAATAAATCAATAACCCTAGTGGCCCAAAGAAACAGACTCCCATGACCATCTCATCCCATCCCAGAGACTTACCACCCCAAACTCTCTTCAGGCCTTCTCCACCTGATGACCATTCATTCAGGGCAGTCCCCAGGGGTGTTACATAATTATATGCCTGGGCCTTTATCTACTACAGAGCAATTTCAATGAAGGTTAAATTATATATCTGCTCACTCGCTTGTGTACAGTTGACAGAAGTGGATCTGCAAAGATCCTTGTGACCTCCCTTGAGGGGTGGCCCTCCACTACTCCCATGTGCCATCAGGTTTTGATCTTTGAATTCTCAGGCAGGACTTCTTATGAGGTTCTCCTCCTGCCATCTGGTATTCTTTGGGGGTTCTTCTGCTCTAGGACCAGCTACTGCTGTGGAGACCTCATTGGAGGGGACCAGTGCCACCCAGACCTAGGGACCCTGTGACCAACTCAAGGACACAGACCGCCTCAGTTTGCCACACCCTGAGAGGCTGAACTCTCCTTGCTGACTTGCTGGTCACAGTTCTCCTTGCTTCCTTCACTAGACCCTCAGCTAGCCTTCCCATCTTATAGTGTAAAGGGGGAGGGCAGGGCCATGAATATTCATGTCCAGTTTCCTGCACCTGGATGAGTCAAGAAGCTCCTGGCACAAACTCCAGACACACTGTCTCCAAGCTGGGACTCACTAGGGTCGATTTTAACTCTTCAATTGCTTTTCTATTAACCTGCATTGAGCTGATGAAGAGAGAGACTGGCTACACTAGCATGGAAGGTTAAGCAATTTGGGCCTAAGGCAGGATCCATAACTCTCAACTGTCTCCCATTATGAGGTACGTCCCTCATTTTCCCCCTCAAAAGTGCTTCGCCCCACATCTGTTCCACATTGAAAATGTGCCAGTGTACCTACATAAAGGATATGTGGTAAACTCAGACTTTTATGTAGAAATTCTTAAACATTGTTGATGGTAAAGCAAAATTAAACTTCAAACAAACAACAGAATTGGATTCCACAGTGTTTTGAGCTTGCAACTTTATGTATTATTATATGTCCCTCGTTCTTAGGGCCAATGTCTACATTGTTCTTTATTTTGGGTGTCTGTGTCCCTTCAGTGACAAAAGGGTGAGAATATGACAGGATCAGCTGTAGAGTGGGCAACAGTTCTCAAGTACACCACTGCAGGGAAATAAATACATTTGTCATCAGATATGTGCAGTGCATAGGCAAGAGGTGTCAGTGTCACTTGCAGTGGCATTTATTTAATAGGATGTTATGGCATGTTTTGCAGTAACCAACGTAAATCAGTAGGAGTGATCAGCATACCACAGCACAGAAATGGTAGTTAGGCAAGCCTGGCAGGCAAAGAGGAAGGTAGTTTAGATGAAGGTCATAGCATGCATCAGCTTCATGTCACACTAGTTATGCATCCTGAAAGCCCAAAATATGAAATAATGAACAATCATTTTAAAAAACACTGAAGTAGCATATGTCAAGTCACTCACATACTATAGCAGAACTCATACATCTCACATGAATGTCATATGTTCATCCATCTCTTGCTCACATGCTCATATCTAATACTATACTACTTACATTTACCAGTCTCACATATGACGTATACCGACTGGGAAGACCAGTGACAACCCCAAATGAGAACTCAGGAGCATTCAGCAGCATGTAGAGCAAGTCAAGAGTCAAAAGAGGCAAGCAGAGTTGACAGAGGAGGTCAGAAGGAAGCATTTAGCAGCACAGGGAAAGGCAAACAAGCTTTGCATGGCACAACCCAGCCAGAAGCAAACAGAAGAGTAGCATAGCGCTGTACAAAAAGACAAGCAAGGGCAGCACATCAAAGAAAAAGGAAGAGCCACACACTCAGAAATCACGTAGGGTGCAGCAAGAAAGAACGAAGGCTCCACACAGCAGAATATATGGAAAGGCACATTCCAGGAAATAAAAAAACTGTAGTATCTGGACATATATGTGGGGTCAGTGACCTTGACATTGCTCCCCCCTCGCTTGGAATTTTTAGGATGATTCATCTGCCCTTTCTCTACTGGTTCTCTACTAGTAGTCATGCTTGAGTGCTATACTGTGGAGTCCCCCCTCCCTCACCACACACACATCATACTAGCCATCTCCTTTATCTTTGCAACTTTTTCCATCAGTTTTTATAACAGATTTTGTATAGGCAAATCTATCTCAGTGTAAAACCTTAAAGGCTTGGTGATCAGTACAACAGGCTCCTGCTGTGCTACCTCTGCAGTACTTCCTTGCAACTTCCCACTGTTACTCCCACCTATTTTGGACATGATCCAGTTTAGTAATATTAAGGAAGGCTACTCCTAAAGAGGTCACACTATAATATTTCTATAAATTAGTAAAAAAGTACAACAGCTGTTATGCATGCCACTTATCTGGCTATATTAGGCCATGCCACTCATAGAAAAATGCATATTATCAAATGACTTCTGAAAATTAGAGAAAAGGCAGAGCTGCTGACTCTGTAACACATGACAGAACCTTGTATTAGGAGGTGCCTCTCGCCCCCAAAAATACCACTAAACTGATTTCTGAAAAAAATATAAAAATTCTAGCATTGCATCTAATCAGCCAGTCACTAAATAAATGAGTTTTAAAAATAACTTCCTCAGCACAGCTGCAGTGTATAACAAGGATGAGTGGATGCCAAATTTGCTTTTAGTGAATGTGCTGAAATCCAACATTTTGGGCACCAGTGAAGCAGGTTCAAAGGAACTTGATTTCCGTTCTGCATATTGACACTTCAATGTCACAAGGCAACACTTTTTTACAGGGAGCATGCACTGAGACTGTTCAAGTTGTTGGCAAGCCACATGACCTGCAGTAGCCAACCAGCACTGCTCAGTTAGTTAATTTGCTACTACTATTGCTTGTGCTGTGGACATTTTAGTGCAATTCCTATCTCTTTCTCTTCAAATGGGAAGAGTGTGACACTGGCTACTAAAAGAGCTCCATTTATATGAAAAAGAATAACTTAATCAGAAAACTTTAAAAATCATTACAGCATTGTGAATTATTAAAATTCTAGTTGGATAATTCTCACTACATTTAACTAGTTTCGGGCAGGAAGGCTAGTGAAATTGTGTTGCAGAGGAGAGAGAGTGTACCATGTATACCTGCACTGACAACTGCAGACCCTGCAGCAGGAGCAGGACAGAGTGACTGTAAAAGACTGGGAAGGTTGCAGTGGGACTTTTGATAAATTTATTTGACAGATTTTTTTTTCTTTTACTGATGTGCTGGTGGTGTTGAGAGAGCAAAAATAATGTCTATTTGATATTTATTTTTTTACCCCTTGCAGCAAGAGCAAGCAGATATAATTCAGTAGACTGAGAAACATTCAAGGGGGTATTTGAAGGATTTATTTGACAATTTGATTACTATGGGCAGGGGCACAAAAGTCTATCTTTATTTTACATATTTTTTGCATGTGAATAAAAATTAAGTGAACTAGACTGCTACAGTAAGACACTAGGTCTCTCAGAGACAGTGAGATGAAGGGTGTGTCAGAGTAGATCACGAGCATATGTGTTGACCTCTGACATCCTTTCATGCAGAAGCCATGAGGAAAAGAATGAGAGGAAAAAGGGATGCAGGTAGAAGGAAAGGATCAAGGAAAGATTCCATCATGCTAGTTCTAAAAAGGAATCAGGACAGGGAATGTGTATCACAGTGGTGGGGCAGGGGCTATGCCTGTGAGGAGGAAAAGGCTGGGTACACGATACAGATGCCAAAGAAGAGGCCACAGTTTATTGCTCCCCAGGAGTCCATTGGTTCTGCTTACACTGCAAACAACTTTCCCAGATAGTCAGCTGATGAAACCATGTTGGGCAATCAAGAAAATCAATGGTCTCCTCCTCATTCAAGCCTACCCCCTGTCTATCTTGAACAAACAACATGACAACAGCTGCCACTAGAGCCATATGTGTGTGTGTGTAGGCATGAACAACTGCCAGTCCACCTTGATATCCCCTGCCCCTATATCATGCATAAGCAGCAGTACCATGCAGCCCAGTGCTGCTGCTCAGTCATCATGAAAGAAAGGTGACAGTCTGGCATGGACATACAGCTATCTTGTCACCTGAGTAAAAAGTACATTTGTTTATGTGAGTATGGGGCAGAGCTGAGGCAAGGTGATGTACACCAACCCACAGTTCTACAAAATCAAGCCAGTAGCACCAACACCAATAATTTATGGAAGTTCCAGTGAGGAGGGTATGGAACTGGAGCTGTCAGAGCAGGGGCATGAGCGTGAGGAATGGTGGAGGGCAAAGCATACAATAATAAGCAGAAAGGTCAGGGAAAAACACACAATTCCTGTTAAGAGAAGGAGGGACAGAGTGAAAAAGAAGTTAGAGAAGAAGAGGAGCAGGTGAAAGAAGCAGAGCAGGAGGAAGGACATGAGGAAGCAGATGTAGAAGAGGAGGATGAACAACAAAAGGAGCTTGAAAATCTGCTGTCAGTTACACTGTTTACTAGTATAATCCAAGGGCTTGGGTTCAATTCCCAGTAGGTCACATTATTTCTTTCTCACTACAATTTGAGATCTAAATTGATTAGCAGTGGTTAATATTACACTAAAAACCTCTAATTGTCATCTTGACTCTTTACTTTGGTTGTAGCACTTTGTCTTACCCAGCTGTTGCTCAGGTGCTGCACGCTACACAGTTGAGGAGATGAGCTGTGGGAGCAGGAGCTGTACAATGCTAATTCTCTGCCTATAACAGGCATGCCACCATTGCCTCACCTGTAGGCAAGTGTACAGCCTTACCAGTCATTCTTGTGCACTTGGTGTTTGGCAGTGTTGTTGCTGCACTCTGCAATCTCCCATTGGAGCTAGGAGTGAGGTAGCGGTGGAGCAGCCTGCTCCTATGGGTGTGTTTGCAGACAGTGTTCAGAGCACTTTGGCTGAGTGATTCACTGCCTTTACTGAAAATTCTTTCCTTCTTTTAAGGTAAAACTATCCTTTTGATTTTATATCCTGAGATTGTGCGAACTAATAATCGAACTAATGGTCGACAGACATTGCTGAACCCTAGTCAGTCATGCTAATCTCACTGAAGATGCTGGAGCTGAAGCCAGAGCTGAAGCCAATGACAAACTGTGAAAACTAAAATTACACAGCAGTACACCATCCCAGTGGTGCTGAGGGCTGAGGCGCTGGACACCTTACCTCACACTATGCTGGTGACCAGTGTTCGAAAATGAGAGCAGGCCTCCAGGGATTTGCAGGGGATGAGAAGGATTGGGCATCCAAAGGACTGCTCTCCTTCTGCAGGGAGGGTGTCACCAGCAGTCAGTGCATGACTAGCCCCTAACGGAGGCTGGGGGCTAGTGCACCGATGCTGCAGAAGGGGGAGGAGAAGAAGCAGACACTCAGAGGAGCATGTGCAGATGTGTGTGTGCTTACTCCTTGCAGCATCCTTGCATGCCTCATCTCCAAAGGGGGAGAGAAACAACAGAGGAGAAAAAGTGTCCTTGGTGCAGCTGTATGAAGTCGATCCCTGCAGGCGTTGCCCCCATGAATAGCAGGCACCTCCAGCACTGGATCTGTGTTCAGTGGCTTCAGGGATCCCTGCCACCCTGCCACGGGGAGTAAGCCATGAAGGAAAGCTGGAAGGTAAACTGCGAGCAGGGGACAGGGCTGGGGCATCAGGCAAGATGTAATGCCACCAGGGACATGGAGCATAAAGAGATTAACTGTGAAAAAAAAATTACGCAACAGAACAAATGGTGCAAGAACAAGTTCTGTGGTCAGTTCTATTTGTCTATCTGTTTTATTTGTTTTATACTTAGTTACTCAGCTCTTATGGGTCTGTATAGATTATATGTTAGACATTGTATTTTTCTATTTAGTACCATCATTGTGTTTTTAGTTTTTTGTTTTTAGTACCTTTTAGCACCTTTTGTTGTTTATGACTCTAGGACACTTAATGTTGTCACTGTGCGACTGTGACAAAATTACTCCCACACATTTTTAGTTAATGTTTTTTTACAACATAGGTTCATGTACGAAAAAGTTAAAAATCCATTGAATATCTTGTGTATATAGTGATAATTTTATGAGGTTAATTTCTCAGTATTTTAGTCTAAGAAGGAGATGCCCCTGAGTTTTGTTTTAAGTTTTTAATTATAGCCATTTAGATAATTGTTTAGTTAGAATTCTCAGCCGACGGTGGAGTGCTTACCCTTTACTCTACAACTATTAATTATCAATTTGATCCCCGTGGCAAATTTGTGAGTGGCTCACCAGGGCTTAATTGAGGCTAATTATATAACTTCACTTTAAATTCTGTAGCACACTGTTGCACCTCAGATCACTGCTGTGTTACAGAGGAACCCCACTCATGTCCAAGCATTAGCAGCATATGCTGTGGGTGGTTAATCTACCGAACTATTTTATCGAATCCGCCATGTTTAGTTTGAAGTATCTGCTTGGTGTGGTCTCTGAAATAACTTCTAACACAAACCAACATGGGGTGTCAGCAACAGTCACAAGCTGGAGAATTGGTACATAATTTAGTTGCCAAAATTATTTGAAAAGGATGCCGCTTATCTGTTACTCTGTGAGCCATTCTGATCAGTACTGCAGTACAAGCGAATTTTAAAATAATAAGTATATGTAGAACATTGCTTATTTCTTTTTTGGGAGGGGTTAAAATTATTATATTGTTTTACACTGCTCACTATTAATAATTTTTAGCCTTAGTTGGTTCTGGTGTTACAGCTTTGTTTTTTGTTTTAACTTGTAATTTTTAGTATCTCGACTTCTGACTGACAACAAACCATCCCGATTAAGATTCCCAAACCCTGGAGTGTATTCTCTTCTGAGATTAACCCACTTGAACTGGCCTTTTTTTCCTGTTTTGGCAAATAGACATTGAATGTGTTCTGGAAACCCTATGTGGTGTTGAGGCATGAGAGAACATCTAACTGAGCCTGCGGAAGTAAGCTTGTCCCATTAAGGAGTACTGTTTTTGTGGTTATTTGTTCTACAGTCCTCTAAGAATCAAGGACTGGTTTATCCAAGTCTGTACTTTTTGTTTATTTGAAGTGGTAGCACTACCTAGGAACATCGGACTAGCGGGAAGTGAATGGTACCGTACTGAATATTCCTGTTTTTAGCAATGGGGTATTTGAACTGCTTGATTTTACTAAACTGTGTAAGATGTTAGAAAATATCAAGTTGTTAACATTATGCTCTACATTTTTTGGCCTTAAACATGGAAACAAGGTCATCCAAGAAGTGTTTGTCTAAATCATTGAATATTACCAAACAAAAAAGACACTGTTAAAAAAGAAACCTGAGTCTAATGTGACAAAAATAACTAAATACATTAAACTTTCAGAGAAACAATCAGCAGTAATTAGCCCCAAGGCTCTGGTAATCAGTCAGAGCTCTCATCCACTATGTGCTTCCTCTTCTACTGCAACAAGCATGCTGGAAGGATTAAAACAATCAGAGAAAGTTATCCATCCACTTATGGATGTGATAAATAAATTAGAAAGTGAACTGGATAATGAAAAATCTTTGAATAAAAAGTCCATAGTAAATGGCTCATTTAATAATAAAATAGAGGAACCAGTTAGAAAAAAGGTGAACCAGCTTGAAGTTTCTGTGGAAGTCCACCATGAGGTTCTAGATACTGTAAATAAAAGTAGAATTATAAATATGAATGTAGTACATGAGGGAATAATTCACAATACATATTTACAAGAATTTGATGATTTTATAACACCCTATGCCAAGAAAATAGCTTTGGATCCTCCAACAAAGTGCCCACCAGATATTCCTCACCTATGGGCATCAGAAATAGAACAAAGTGCCCCTGATCATGAAATAATTGAGTTAAATGATTGTCTAGGGAAAGAACTAAGTAACATTAGGAAAAAAATTAACACTGGCAATAAACTGTTAAAAGAACTAATTAATTTAATAAGAGATTGTTTTGGGACATTAATGCTTGACAAAACAAAAATTATAAAATATAGAAACAATGGTTTTAAAGATGGGGTAAACTTTACTCATACTCACAAATCAAATGAGACAAAAGGCAATAAAGTATCAGTGGATATTCTAACAAAAAAGCAAAAACAATCAAAGAAATCACTAAAGAGATTGAAGACAAAGAGTTAATAGAGCAAAACAAATTACTAAAAGAAATAAAATTAAATAAAAAGGCAGCCAATCAAGGTGATCTTAAAAGTTTGAAACCAGTACAACATAAGACTACACATGTGTCTAAATGTGTTAAAATGAATGGATCCAAAAGAAACAAAGGACAAAAAAAGATCATGAACCAAGAGATATTAGGACTAAAAAGGATTTAAATAAGATGGATCATAAGGAAAAAAGGGTAAATTTCCATTCAAGTCATACTGATTTGAGTATACAGAACACTTTGATTCACACAGGGTTTAACTATAGTGTAGAGCCAAATGAAGAAAGAAAAAATCCTGGCAATAAAAAGGACAATGAGGACTGGAAGGCATCAACTGTTTTTTGTAAGGGCATTCCAAAAACAAGATTTGAATGGCGGGAGACATTGAAAATAGCCGTGTATAACATTTGTAAAGGAATTTGGAGAAATCAATTTGTTTGATCTGACATTCGATCAGTTTATAGATACAGAGCAAAACTGGAAAGAGGCTGGGTATGTTTAGTTACCAGAACTAAAGAACAAAGCCAGGCTTTGCTGCAACACCAAGAATAATTTGATAATACTGGTCTAAAAGTTGAAGTATCAATTTTATCATATATAAAAAAACAATGAACACATTAATAAACAAAAGGTTATGGTGAAAGGGCAACCAATAGAAAAAAAATACAAAAACGACAGAGTACAATAACTAAGTACCTCAACCAGTAGACACTGTCCATGTATTAATGTCTAGTCCTGAAGGAAGTTATAAAAAGGACTTGTGCATAAGAGGTAGAAAATGCCAAAGGCCAAGAATAAATAATAGCATTATTCTAGCAGAATCATCCTTAGGGTACACAGAAACTGAATCCTCTGTATCAGTAATGAATAAAAATGCAAAATCAAATACAATCAAAAATAGTATTGATGTACAAGTTGATAACAACTTATGCCATTTGGGTGATGTGGATACTGATTGACTTCTCAGCTTAAGTAAAAAAATCCAATAGTTTAAAACTATTAAGCTGGAACATTGCCAGAATATCAAAAAAAATAAAATATCCTGGTTGCATTGACTTCCTTAAAAAAATCACAGTCATCTTATTACAGGAGACCTGGAATATTTATTTATTTAAAATTGATAACCAGGAAAGGCACACTGAACCGAAGCTCATTTCCAGGTGCGACCTGGGTACAGAGCGTACACAGAAGTGACAAGAGTTACACAAAGTGAAATTACAAAGGAACAGAATACAGAAACATTTTTCATACAGTGCACAATAATTTTACGTACACAATAAAAGAGACAAGTACAAGGTAAAATGTTTTGGATTGCAGCAAGATTACTATTTGCAGGTAGTAGGGCTAGGTGGGTGACCTGGGACTATTGGGACAGTTGGGGCAGATGGGGGTAGGGAGGAGCCTGAGGAGTTTTTAATGGATGAAAGAGAGGGGGGTCCGGAGTAGGTCAGAGGGAAGGTTGTTCCAGAGAAGGGGAAGTCGGTGCAAAAAGACAGCTTGTCTGGTTACATTATGTGGGCGAGGGATGTGAAAAGTGTGTGAGTCCCTGTGGTGGAGAGGGTAGTCTAAGAAGTTAGCTGGGATAAGGCAGGAAGTGAGGAGGGGGGAACCAAACCAGTATTTTGCTATTAGGGAAGTACTGTGGATGGTTCTTCTGTGGGAGAGTGGGGCCAGGGAGACTGGTGCATGAAGGATGCAGTGGTGAGTGCGTGGGGGGGAGGCAGTGGCAAAGTAGCAGAAAGTGTGGAGTAGAATGTCCAGTTTGGAGAGAGATGAGGTTGGGGCCATTCCATAGACAATGTCAGCGTAGTCCAACACTGGCAAGACTGTTTTATGTACAAGCTCACGCTGGGTGGGAAAGAGTAGGCTGGCTTTGTGCTGATAGAGGATGGCAAGTTTTGGCTGGAGTTTGGTGCAGATAGCCTCAATATGAGTAGAGAAGCTGAGGTGGCTGTTCAGCCAGACACCCAGGTAATTTAAAGGCTGGCACCAATTGAAGGGGAGAGCTATCCAGGGTGGTGATTGCAGGTGGGGAGGGAGGGAGGAGGGAGGCAAACTCTGTTTTGAACTGAAAATCATGGTAACAGTTTTATTGTCATTTAGTTTTAGCTGGTTTCCAGGAACCAGAACTGGACTCAGATGAAGTCATTCTGGAGATTGGGAAAGACGCTATCATAGGAGCAGCCAACGGCAAAGATGATAGAGTCATCTGTATAAAGGTGCACATTGGAGGAGAGGCAGGCAGAGGGAAGATCATTTATGAAAAGAGAGAAGAAGATGGGGCTGAGGATAGAGCCTTGGGGGACACCTGATAGGATAGGGAGAGGAGAGGAGAGGAGAAAGTGTTGCCTATTTGAACTGACTGCTGTCTATTTTGGAGGTATGAGCAGAACCAGTTGACAGCAGGTTGGGAGGTGCCAAAGGAACTTAGTTTACAGAGTAGCAGTGGGTGGGAGATGGAGTCAAAAGGTTTTGCTAAGTCGATATGCTAAGTCGATAAAGATGGTGACAGTAGTTTGGCTATTATCCATGGCCAAGAGGATGGAGTTGGTGATGTGCAGCAGATGGCGATGATGGAGTGGTGTTTTCTGAATCCTGACTGCACGGGTGAGAGAGAACAGTTGGAGAAAAGAAAGTCTGACAGTTTGGACAGTTTGAGGGATTCCTGGACCTTGGCATGGGAGGGGAGGAGCGAGATGGGCCTGTAGTTTCCTGGTATGGAGGGATCTCCACCTTTATGCAGAGAGAGGATCTTGGCCAGTTTCTAGGCTTCTGAAACAGTGGCTGTGGAGAGAGAAAGATTTATTATGTGTGTCAAGGGGGCAACTATGGTGATGGCAGAGATACGGAGCAGTCTGGGGTGCATACCATCAGGGCTGGATTTGGACTGGTTTAAGGTGATGATTGTGTTGTATACTTCCAATGGTGTGAAGGGAGGAGAGAAGAAACCAGGGGTAGGGGAGATTGATTCAGTAGAGTTGTGATTGGGGGGGGAGTCGGGCATGGGGGGAAGTTGGGCATGGCACAGGAGATGAAGAATTTATTGATGAGTTCGGCTACAGACTCTGGGTCAGAGACAGTTCTGCCCTCAATGCTAAGGACAGGGCATGCTTGCTTAGAAGGGGGATTGAGAAGAGAGTTGATCAACTTCCAAAAGGATGTAGGGGAGTTTTGGTTTTGGGTAAGATGTGCCTTAAAGTAAGAAGATTTAGAATGCTGGATGGCCTTAGTGCATTTATTTCTAAGATGTTTATAGGATTGGAGATCATGTGTAGCATGGGA
Source organism: Neoceratodus forsteri (assembly GCA_016271365.2). NCBI lineage: Eukaryota > Metazoa > Chordata > Ceratodontiformes > Ceratodontidae > Neoceratodus > Neoceratodus forsteri. The sequence goes on from CM028133.1 coordinate 310,438,024, forward strand.
GGTTTTGTACAGCCTCCACGCCTTGTCTCTGGAACGACACATGGCAATGAGATTGGGTATGATCCAGGGGTGGTGGTAGCGTTTTACCCTAAGTTTCCTAAAGGGATGCATGGAGGTCACAGGTCCACTGGAATACATCACAGAAATGGGATAAGGCAAGGTCAACGTCTGACACAGAAAGGATTGGTGACCAGTCAGTATTTGTTAGGTCTCACTGCAGGGCGGGTTCATTGAGGAGGTGCAGGGAGCAAGACCAGATAAAGTTTGGGTGGGAGTGCAGAGAGTGGATTTTACAGATGCAATAATTAATACAGTGGTCACTAAGAGCATTGGAGGAGAATATGGACCAGGACCTCTGTTTCTTGGAAGGTTATCAACCTTGGAACATTAATGCATCAAAAGTTACAAAGTATGGCTGGGTATCCAGAGGTATTTGTACACTAATTGATATTTCTTTAGATCTGAGGATATGTGTCATATTTAGTAATACCTCAAAGTCATTATTATGTTTAGAACTAAGAACAGGACAGAAAATGTGTGGTATCTTGGTAAATGCATATTTAAACCATGGAACAAAAAAATGGTAACTGACTCACTAATGAGTCTGGATATTTTGTTAACTAATATTAGAATACAATATGGAGATGTTTTGGTGATCTTGGGGGGGGGGTTGATCTGAATCTGAGACTGGGAGAAACTCCAGAAGGTCCAGATACAACACGGTCACTAGATGATGCCTTAGACATGTCAATAAGAAGTTCTAATGATAAATATATAAATAATGAGGGACAGAAATTTCTAAAGGCTTCTTAAAGATTATAATCTTAGATTAGTGAATAGGCTTTTCAAGGGTGATTCACCTAGAAAATGGACTTTTCCAACAAAAAGAGGAGGGGGTGTTTTAGACTTTTTTGTTAATGATATAGTCTCATTTCACAAAATCAATAATTTGTATGTGTTGCAGACCTGGGATAGTGAACACTTCCCAATTATAATGGAAATCAATTGGGGATTCCCATGTATATGTAACAACATGGCTCAAACATTAGAGGCCGATACTCATATGGTAATAAAAAATGGTGAAAAGATTAAATGGAATCCTTATATTTAACAAATTCTATTAAATACAATACACAATAAGACAGCTATAAAAAATGCAATCATTGAACATTTGGAGAAGGCTATTCTTGTAAGTGACTCGGTGGTTACATCTCTTACCAACAATAAATGTATAAATATGGTCCCTAACTTGGAAAGAAAAATCAATAATGGTTTGACATCATCAAATAGGGTGAATGGGAAAAATGATATAGCAGGAGGGAAATGGTATGAGAAAGAATGCCAAAGGGCAAAAAAATCCACTATATAAACAAGGAAGAAGAATGTGAAAAACATTGAGTTTCTTTGACAGAATAGCCTTCTTTAATTTAAGAGCGGAATATAAAATCCTTATGGAAAAAAAATCTAATTGCAAACAATGTATGTGGGAATCTTTACAAAATGCTTTAATAGAAAAAGATGATAAAATGTTTTGGACTCTTGTTGCAAAGGGTGAAAACAAAAATAGAACAAATATTGCATCAATGATAACCCCAACTGCCTGGCTAGCACATTTGAAAAATATTTTTAAGACTGAGTCAAGTTTTGATTTAAAAATAAACCCCAAGGATTATTCTCTGACTGCTAATCACAGTGTTCCCAAAAGTAATAATGAATGGATAGACTTTTCAATAGATGAGGTTGCTGTAGCAATAAAAAATGAAAAAGAGAAATAAAGCCCCTGGATTAGACAAAATACCAGCTGAAGTCTATCAAGTCAATACTTAGTGGTGGGCTGAATTGTTGTGTCCTTATTACAATTATTTGTGCAAAACAGAACACTTTCCTGAACATTGGTTAACATCCATTAGTGTGCCATTACAGAAAAAGGGTCCCAAAAATGATCCATCATGATACAGACCAATCTCTGTCTACTTTGTATCACTTTAAAAATATTGTCTCAGCTTCTATTGACTAGATTAGAATTCTGGGTAGAGGAAAACAGAATTCTATCTATGTATCAGGCTGGTTTTAGGACTGGGTCAACCTGTGATCATATTTTTGCATTATACCACATTCTGGATAAATATTTAATACAAAAAAACTCAAACAATATATGCAACCTTTACAGATATTAGCACTGCATTTGACAGCATAAATAGAAATATTATTGGTTCATTATGGAAGCTAAAGGGATAAATCTGAAATTACTTTCATTAATAAAAAATATTACACTTAAATATCATGTTTCAGGTTAGATATGAAAAAGATGGTGCCCTTACCCCACCAGTCTCTGATGATTTAGGGGTAAAACAGGACTGTATTCTAGCCCCAGCCTTATTCAACTTATATATTGAAACATTAACTGAAGTTATCTCTAATTGTGACACTTTTCCTCCATACATTAATAAACTACCAATAAAATTACTATTATATGCTGATGATGCTGTGGTTCTGGCACCAACACCCCTGGGTCTCTACCAAGGCTTAAATTCAATCCAAAATTCATTACTGAAATTAGAATTAAAAATCAATTTACAAAAAAACAAAATTATTACTTTTGGAACAAGTAAAAAATATAATAGAGGTAGTGTATGGATAGTTGAAGGGCAAAAGTAGAAGTGGTAGATGAATATAAGTATCTGGGTGTCATTCTTAATAAAAATATCTCTTGGGAAAAACACATCCAATCTATCACCACTATGGCAAAAAAAAAAAACAATTCTAGCAATAAATAGATTTGCAGAAAAATGTGGGGGTCATTCATATAATGCGCAAACAATATGTTATGAGACAAAAGTTAATGCCCAGATGTTGAGGTTTGGGGCCTTATGTGTAATGTCCAAGAACTCAAAAAAATTCAAACTCTTTACTTGAAAATATTGCTGGGTCTCCTACTTATACCCCAGTGCAATTATACGGGCAGAGACTGGTACTTTGGACATTAAGTCAAAAATAATAAAATGATGTATATAATTTTTGGCAACATTATCTCAAAAATCCCCATTTAATTTACTATACCATTGCTGGCAAGAGGTGTTAAATAAATTATGTAAATCATCTTGGGTTGGTGAGCTTAACAGTATAATGAATAAAGCTGAGTTAGAAAGAGACTATGTACTTACATGCACTGGGAATCTTATTAATTTTATGTTAGCTACAAAACAAAGAATTATGGATATTGCTAGCCAAAAGGGCCTGGCACTCATTCATGAATCTAGTGATTATAAAATACTGAAGTCAGTAAAAATAATGTGGTGTGAGGAAAAGTATCTTGACATATTGTGATAATGTAATGCATAGGAAGGCATTAGCAAGAATCAGGACAGGTTTATTTTGGAATATACAGTATTTAATTCAAAATGTATTTGCTCAGAGAATATTAGACTCACTATAACTCATTTAATATTTGAATGTGAAGTATTGCAGGAAGAAAGAACCAAACTGATTACCCCACTATGTGTACAGTAGTCCACTAAATCTAGAGAAGAGTTGTTCATCACCTTTATGTCCTTAAATGAACTGGTATGTATATATGCCTTGGGAAATTTTGCACAGAGTATTACTAGGAGAATGAACAAGTCAGTACATTAAATTAGTTTGTATGTAGGTTGTTTCTACATGGTCTGCAATCTATTTATTTATTTATTTTGTAACATATGTACGAATTTTATGCTGCCTAGAGTTATGTATTTGAAATCTGGTTTTAAAATGTATGTTTTCTTCCTTATAACAATTATGTTTGTATATGAACATTGTGAATACATGCTAGTAATAAAATAAACTTGACTTGACTTGACTCTTTGCTAGTAGTGGTAATGAGTGTGACACTAAAGACTGGAGGTCAACACAAGAGGAGAAGGCAAAATTAACAAAGATAGCAAAAAAAAGGGGAAAAAAAGCAAGTTTCTCAGGCAGGGAAATTTAAAGACCAGCCCTATACCCACCCCTTGACATTATCAGCCCCATAGCAATGTACCACTTGCTGCTGCTGCAACCCTGTCCAGTCATCTCAACAAAATCATACTACAGTATCAAAAAAAAACCAACCAAAAAACCAACACAAAATAAAACATCTTGTAGTCACTGTCCAATTCTTCGTGAAGACCCTGTGAAGGGCTAAGAAAGGCAGATGTGCAGAAATTACATTTAACACACAATGAATTCCTTGAGCTGCTTATTAAGGCAGATGATGATGCAGGATACAGACATAAGAAAATAGGCCTTAAATAAAAGACAACACATATACATAATGGAGTTGCAACAGCCCATACCATTAGAAAGTCTCAAGGCAATAGATATTTCTAGTGTCTATACTAGGGATTGATCCACAAGGCAGCATACTTCCCTATAAGGTCTCTCTCACTATTAGATGGTATGAGAGTTTATCTCCTTACCAGGAAACCTTATTCCTTGTCTAGCTTGACAGGAATGAGCTGGGCTGTCTCAAGTCAGCCTAAAGTGGTCTCTTATGCTTCTCCTGGATCATATGATCCACCTCTTCTCTTATACTCCTCTTGGATCACATGATCTGCCTCTTCTTCAAATTTGCAAGTATTCAGGCTTCACTATCTTAGCATAACCAAGTAAAAAAGGTGTACAATACAAACCACTAAGTTTCAAGCACATAAAGGAACAGCATTAAAACAGCAGTACAACATGTTCCATAATTTGTAATATTAGTCAAACCAGACATTTCTACCAAGACAAGAAGCAAGGGGAAAGGGGAATGCATTGTACCCAAAGTAAAGGAACAAACCTGTAGTCATGACAATTTCTTCAATTTTCTTCAGGCTGCCATAGAGTCTAAAATCACTAGAATTTGTCTAAACATTATAACTGTATTTAGAGCATAGTAAAGCAGAAAAAGTAGAAACAAACAGAAATGTTCAAAAGATTAAAATGATTGTCTACAGGTGTCCTTCCCGCTGACAGAAAAGCAAGAAACACTGCTGCACAACAGACTTAGAGAAAGATAACACGAGGTATAGCAAGTCTGCAAAGAAAGGTTTCTCTTTATTCCTCTAGTGGTCTCCTTACTTTATTTCTTTCAGGTCAATAGGGAAGCAGAGGCAAGGAGTTACCCCAGCCACAGTCCCCTCCTCAGTAGTCCTCTCCTTTAGCCAAAAAAATACATCTTCTGTAGTGTGAAAATACTGTACAGATGATATCACAAATCCACCATAAGCTTATTGCAATCAGCATGGTAGAAAGATTAGTCAGGGTCAGTGTATTCGAACAGTGTAAACCAGTGTTCTGTCTGATCTTTTAAAATATGAATACATCAGTAACAGCCACATCCATTCCCAGTCCCCAGTCTGGTCAACCAGGCAAGCAGCAGTGGAGGCAGCAACACTCAGTCAGGTATTGAAAGCAGTGGGTTAGACAGCTTGTCCAAGTAATGCAGCCACAATGGCAGCCACAGCAGAGAACCACAACCTCCCCAGGTACTGGCAGTACTTCAAAAGATGTATTTCCTGGCCCAAAACTGCAAACTAAATAAATAAATAAAAATAAAAGATATTCAGCCATTCTCTATTGCATAAAACACTGACTTTTGAAAATGGTTGCATGAAGTAAAGTCCAAATATATAATTCCATCATGCTTCACATTTTCCAGACATGTTGTCTTCAGTATGTATGAGGCAGCAAGCATACAGATGATAACACTGAAGGAGGCAGAATGGAGTTATGCATATTTTATTAATGATAGCTGGAGTATTAGTGAAAACCAAAGCTTCCTAAGTCTCATTGGACATTGGGTTTTATCCAAATCAAGCTCTATCTCCAAATTGGTCCCACCTCCACCACCATCATCAGTCCCACCAGAGGTAAATTGAAGTGAACAGCAACACAGGGGCACACCAAAAAAGGAAGTACCTTCCTCAATGTGTCTGTAATGGAAGGGAAACAGTCTGCAGTATATCCAGTCACTGCCAGACATTTGGATATTTCCTCAAGATTTGAGGGTGGAAATTTTCATCATGGACAGTAGCAGTAACATGCTAAAGGTTATGAATAATGGGATTTCCCCAATGCATTATGTGTTGCATATGCTCTAGCAGTGGTCAGATTCTCTGGAATCCATTCTATCAGTACCTAGTTGGATTTTTGGGAATTTCTTATTCCAACTCTGATTCTGATGCATATCCGATTAATAGGAACTGAATCAGAGGAGGAATCAGACATTCCAATTGTGCATCTGACTCCATTTCTCCATAAATTTAAACCTTCCCCACCCAGTAACCGTCACAAAAAAAAAGCTCCCCAAATCCCTCCCCACCTGCGCCTCCCTCCGCTTACCTTAGCTGTTGACGGGGCTGTCTAGAGGCTCAGGTGGCATAGAGGATGTCCAGTCCAGTGGCCCATTCTGAAAAAAAAATTGTCCCTTGTCCACTCCAGTAATGTCTACTGGCAGGACAGGCACCCAACTATTCAGCCTTGAGAGCAGGGCATTGCAGCACAGGAGCTAGCACAACAAAACTGGCCCAAAACAGGAACCAAAACAAAAAAAGCAAAAAGGAAATCCAAAAAACGTCTGATCATAGGAGACTATATGATTCGAGGAGTTGATATGTATCTCCAGCCAGGAGTAATGGTCAGAAGTCTCCCAGGTACATCAACGTGGAGAGACACTTACCACATTGCTAAAATTGTTCAGGAAGCAGGAGAAAATATTTATGTCCTGGCACACATAGGGACTAACGATCTCACCAGTCAGTCAGTTGTGGAGACCAAGGAACACCTGACCAGGCTGGGTGACAAACTATCATCCATTTCGTCCAGCATCTCCTTCTCTGAGATCCTGCCAGTCTGAGAGAGGGAGGTAGATGGATGGAAGGTCAGAGAAAGGGAGATAGGGGAGCTAAACATGTGGCTCAAGGGCTGGTGCCCCGAAAAAGGACACAAATTTGTAGGGAACTGGCAACAGTTTTGGGAGTAAAAGTTCTTTAAATTTGATGGACTGCATCTGACTAAGGAGGGAGTCAGTGCATTGGGGCAGAAGTTTGACATCTTTGCAGGATATTTAAACTAGCAAATTGGGAGAGGGGTGCAGCACCCCATACATCAAATGGGAAGGACACCCCTCCCATCTCAGCTAGTGGTCAAACAGGAATTCAGCATGTTTGTAGTTCATTTGCATCACCAGATAAGAAAAAAAGTCCAGCTCCCCATATGACACACAGAGGAATCACCAGACCTCACCCAACAACTAACACACTGAAATCTGGCCAATGGAAAATCATGTACACAAATGCTCGCAGTCTGGGAAACATGATCCCAGACCTGCAGGCAATAATGACAGAAGCTAAACTGGACATAGTAGCCATTAGTGAGACATGGTTTACCAGTAACTACACTTGGGAGACTTCAGTACCTGGCTATGTACTGTTCAGAAGAGACCGAGGTACAAAAAGGAGGGGTGGAGTGGCCCTTTATGTCAATGAAAATATAAAAGCTACAGAAATTCAGAACACACATAAAGAGCCAAAAGAATTGTGGGTCACCCTGGAAACAGGAAATGGGACAGCCGTACAAACTGGGGTTGTGTACAGGCCTCCAGACCGGGGGGAGGACATTGACACATTACTGTTAGAAGATATACAAAACATGACAGCTAAAGGGGAGGTTCTAATAATGGGAGACTTCAACATGCCAGATACAGATTGGTCAATACCAGCAGGAACATCTGCCAGAACCAGACACATGGTGGATTCCCTGCAGGGGTAGGGCCTCAAACAACTGGTACAACAACCCACAAGAGACAGGGCTATCCTAGATCTAGTAGTGACTAACAGGGAAAGGATCATAGATCTCCAGGTAGAAGGTCACCTGGGGGCCAGTGATCATCACATGGTATGGTTCACTTTGGCCACTAGAACTAAATCATCCCATTCCAAGGCAAAATCTGGGACTTCAGAGGAGCTGACTTTGATAAGATGGCCAACAGAGTCAAGCTAGCCCTGGCAAAAAGAAATACAGGTGAGGGGGTACAGGCAAAGTGGGCAAGCATCAAAGATGCAATACTTGAAGTGACATCACATTGTGTTAGAGAGAAAAGAAAGTGCAAAAGAAAAAGGAAACCACTTTGGTTCTCAAAAACAGTAGCAGAAAAGGTCAGAACCAAAAGGCTGGCCTTCAGGAAATATAAGAGAACACAGCAGGATGAAGATAGAAAGGCATACCAAACTTCCCTAAGGGAAGCAGGGAAGGCAGTAAGGCAGGCAAAGGGCCAAACTGAGGAAACACTAGCACAAACAGTAAAAGAATGTGACAAGACTTTCTATATATACATTAGTGAAAGGAGAAAGTCCAGAGGGAGTATTGCTAAGATCAAAGGGGATAAGGGGGCATGTGAGGAGGACCATGTAAAAGCATTTATCCTAAATAGATACTTCTACTCAGTATTTACTGAAGAGAAGGTAGGGCAGAGCCCACAGCTCAGCACCATGGACACAGGGGGAAGGAGATGTGCACTAGTCCCTTCACAAAAGAAAGGGTCCTACAAGAGCTCAATAAGCTCAGGGTGGACAAGGCAATGGGATCTGATGGCATACATCCCAGGGTACTAAAGGAGCTAAGGGTGGAACTAGCAGAGTCATTATCAGAACTGTTTAGTGAGTCTCTGAGCACAGGAGAGGTCCCAGAAGACAGGAGAAGGGCTCACGTGATCCCGCTCCACAAGAGTGGTAGCAGGGAGGAGACAGAGAACTACAGACCAGTCAGTCTTACCACAGTAGTGGACAAGATTATGGAGGCTCCCCTTAAGGAAAGGATAGTGCAACACCTGGAATCCATAAGAGCACAGGATCCAAGACAGCATGGGTTTACAAAAGGAAGGTTCTGTCAAACTAATCTCATAGATTTCTTTGACTGGGTAACCAGAGTGGTGGACCAAGGGGGAGCAGTTGATGTCACCTACCTTGACTTCAGCAAAGCTTTCCATAGTGTTCCACATAGAAGATTGATTAATAAGCTTTGTAGGCTCAGGGTGGGTCAGAAGTGGATCAACTGGGTGGCAAACTGGTTGACGGGCAGAATACAGAGAGTGGTGGTAAATGGCATACAGTCAGAAGAGATGCAAGTCACAAGTAGGGTACCTCATTGATCAGTCCTGGGGCCAGTCCCTCTTCAATATCTTCATCAGTGACATTGCAGATGGACTGGAGGGTAAGGCTCGTCTGTTTGCAGATGACACCAAGATCTGCAACAGAGTAGATGATCCAGATGGGGTGGGCAGAATGAGAAGAGATCTGGATAAACTAGCAAAATGGTTGGAAGAGTGGCAACTGGAGTTTAATGCAAAGAAGTGCAAGATCATGCACATAGGGAAAAGAAACCCTGAAGCCACCTATAGGCTGGGAGGGGAGTTGCTGGCAGTCACAAGGGAAGAAAGAGACTTGGGCGTCATCATCACCGATTATCTGAAATCATTCAAGCAGATCACTAATGCAGTAGGTAAGGCTAGAGGGATGTTGGTGTGTATTAATAGGGGTATCACGAGTTGGAAGAGGGAGGTAATAATCCCTCTTTACAAGACATTGGTTAGGCCCCATTTAGAGTACTGCATGCAGTACTGGTGGCCACACCTTCACAAGCACATTAACCAAATTGAGGCAGTCCAGAGAAGGGCAACCAAAATGGTGGAGGGACTGCATCAGAAAACATATGAGGACAGGTTAACGGACCTCAATATGTATACCCCAGAGCAAAGGAGGGAGATAGGTGATATGATTGAAACATTCAAACACCTTAAGGGCATTAACAAGGTGAAAGAGTCTAACATGTTTCAATATAAGAAAAATAGCAGGACAAGAGGATACAGCATGAGATTAGAGGGAGGCCAATTAAGGGGCAATGTGAAGAAGTTCTTTTCCACAGAAAGGGTGGTGGATGCATGGAACAGCCTACCTCAGTAAGCTGTGAATATGAATACAGTGCAGGGCTTCAAACAGGCATGGGATAGGCATAAGAGAGCAATACAGATGAGTATGAATAGATAGGCCATTGACAGAGCAAAGGCCGATGGCACATTCATAAGGTGAAAAAGAAATGGGCAGACTGGATGGGCCTTGCAGACCTTATCTGCCATCAGCTTCTATGTTTCTATGTTTCTATGAGTCAGAAGTGCACCCCCCCAGTCCTACTCCTTAGGGTAGTAGCCAAACAGGTAGTTATTAGGTTAAGTATTGCTGAGGTTGTAATCTATAACCCCCATACCTAGTTCTGAGACAGGAAACTAGAGATTAGACCCTGAACCCATCATCCCACCTGAAGAAAGCACTGGGGTTAGCCACCACCAGATGACTCATACTGTAGTTAAGGCGGTGGTAGTGGCTAACCCCCGGGCTTTCTTTAGGTCGTCCACCTTCATTTCCCTGGTCCCTTAGGCAGAAAAGAAATGCATGGCTTATAAGTAGAGTACAGGCTGGAAAAGAAGTAGCTTAGGAATCTCTGGGGGTGGCTCAAGTATTACCATCAAACTAAACAAAAAAGTGATTTTATAAACTCTTGCTTGCCAAGTGCCAAGTCCTGACCTCCACATGATAGTTGCAGAATCGATCAGGTGGGTGAGACAGATGGGACCAGGGTCAAACTATTACTCTAGCCTCTTATTTCAGCATTGGCTATGGGGGGCTTATTGATTACTACCTTACCAATACCAAATCTAATACCTACCTAGGCAGCTACTTCTTTAAGGATGGGACCAGGGACATGTTTTGGCCAAATCACTGGGTGCTTCACCAGCTGGTGGACATTACTGGAGTGAACAAGGGGCACACTTTTTTTTTTGGCAATGTGGGCCACTGGACTGGATGGCCCCTATGCTGCCCGAGCCACAAGACATCCCAACAGCCAAGATGAGCTATGAAGTGGCAAAAAGGTAAGACAACACTACTGGGTGGGGAAGATTTTAGGATATGGAATTGGTTTCCAATTCCAATTTTGCATCCAATATAGATTTTTTGAAATAAGAAGTTTTTGGCTCCAAATACTAACACTCTGATCCCCCCAAAAAAAAAAGTCTGGAATCTGAGGAATGTGATTCAAATTCTATCATTCTGAGCATCCCTACTATGCAATAAATCTAGTGATGAATCACGTACTTGACAACCATGCACAGTTAAAAGAGACACTTGACACAGTATAGGACATTACTAGATATTTCTATTGCTCCTCAGACCTGATAGGTTCCTTTGCCATTACCAGTAGTAGCACAATGTTCCTAAGCATTGCTTGATAAAAAATGTTTCCACTAGGTGGAACTCAGTCTTTTATATGTTTGAGACATTCAGGGAAAAGAAACCTGAGTACTGGGCTGTGGAATTCAATGATGTGGCCTATCAGGAGATATCTGTCATGGGTGCAGTGGTGTATTCTGCAAAAGCTTGTTCCACTTCTGCCACCATATGAACAGGCTGCTAAATAATTCAGTGCTGAATCAGCAAACATTAGCATTGTCATGCCCATGGAGAGTCTATTTAAATGCCACACACATCTTTACTTACAATCCTCTATAGCAACCCAACAAAGCAAGGTAGTAAAACACCCCAAATGCAAAATTATAGTCCATGATTTCAGATGAGCTAATTCTGAAGAAATGAATGAGAAACTCAGAGGTAGCCTACAAGGAATGGAAGAAGTATGGGTGAAAGGAAAATGGGCCATAATAAAAGATAGACTACAGTAGGACAGCAGCTGCTGTAAGTGGCACGTGGGAAATGTTAAAAGATATTGAAAATAATCTGGTTCACAAAGGTATGTGGATGGTACAATTAGAGAAGCAGCGAATTTAAAAAGTTTGTCAGTGAAGTGAACGCGAAGTGGGCACTTCGCATTGCTACTCCGCTATGCGGAGTGGGCAATGCAAAGTGCTCACTTCGCCTTGTCATTACCACTTTGCGTTAAGGCAGAATGGCAACACGAAGTAAGGCAAAGTCATTGTTTTTAATGAACTTCGTGTTCCTCATTAGGATTCTAAGTGATCCACTTGGTGTTTTAGATTTGGCAGCCCCCCCCTCACACACATCACATGGCTTACAGTACTGTAAGTCACATGCTCTTTTAGCTAGGCAGGAAGAACGTGAGTCATACAAGCAGACACTTTTACTTTCTCCTGTGCAGACGGAGAGAGAGTAGTGTGTTTTGTGACTGCTGATACTTTTAGATCAGAGTGAGGAGGAAATTTAAACTTTGATTTAGACCCAACAGCTTTTTGAAAACTACATTTTTTTGTCTTTTCTGTACTCTTTTTTACTTAATTTGTTCTTTCTGTAAATTTTATTTTTATTACCTTTATAAGTAGTCAGTTGTTTGTCTGTGTGACTATGTGTGTGTTGTGTGACAGTGTGAGTAGTGATTGCTCGGACTGAGGGAGCTCAGTAGGAGAGATGGACCAGGGTGAGGGAATGTCTGGGACGGGACAGCTTTGGGAGACCATGGTAGTGGTAAGCATCGTACCGTGTGCATGTGTAGAGGGCATGGGCACCCATTCCTGTTGGACCGCTCAAAACTTGTGAGTGCCCCCCGAAGCAGGACCAGCACCGCCTCCTCTCCTGACTCTGAGGCAGTTGAACCACAACCACCAAGTCCAGCACCAGGTCCTCTGGTGCAGGATGTGCCTGCTCCCCCGGGCCCAGGTGTGGATTCCAGCCTTGTTCAGCACCGTGACCAGCAGGCTTACAATACATCCAAGTAACTATTAAAAAAAAATTTATGTTGTGATTCATGACGTGATCATAAATCGTGATTTGTGACTGCATTTGTGACCGTGATGATGAAGAAACATGAATGCTTACTGCCTACGGCTGTACTTCCCTGATGAGCTGTAGCTTAAAACTCCCAGACTCAAAAACACGTATCAATGAGTACAATGGTGGGGTGGTAGAGCCTGAAGAGATACTACAAAACAGGCTTACAATACTTTCAAGTAACTAGAAAAAAAATGTACGTGATTCGTAAGGTGAATGATCATGAATCGTGATTTGTGACGGCATTTGTGACTGTGATGATGAAGAACGTGATTTGTATCACGAGTGACTCGTGATGATGGTCCTGACTTAAAAACATATATTAATGAGTACAATGCTCATGTGGAATTAAGCACCACACCTGTCCAGTACTCTGAAGGGAAGCCAAAGAAACAACTGTGGCTTAAGTTACAGATGGAGATTGGGCCCTAAAGAGATGCAAATGCACAGACAGATTAAGATTGCGCTGTGCATTGAAGAGATGCAGACACAAAGGCACAACACCTAACCAGTGCTCACCATCAGAAATTCAAATCTGGAAAAGAATACCTTTACCTGTTGGGGCAGGCCGCACGGGGGGGGGCAGTGTACTGTATTGCTGCAGTAACAGTCACAAGTACCAGTATCAGTACCAGTAAAGATACCACAAAGAAGTACAAAAATCAGACAGCTGCAGTGGATAGCAGCTTCACATTGCTGAAATTATTATGTGGCACAATAAAAGGTGTCTGATTTGATGACACGCGTCACACACATACTCATACACACACTAAGTAATGCATAGCAAATTGAAAACTTCAGTAATATAACCACATATTTTAAACAAACTAAAATTATACACTGCTGCACCATAACAATCAGCAAAACAATGGCAAGAAATACTGAAAATATTACTGTGTGTACATTAACACAGTTAAACAAGAAAAATATCACCAAAAGAGAAAGCACTGTCTTTTTCTCCAAGTTAATCTACCTACACCACAGATACACCCCTTCCCCAAAGCACACTTCCACTGTGTCTCAGTACTCAGACTGAATGTTGTACATTAACATTCAAAATCCATACACAAACAATAAACGCTCGATGATATGAGCACAGGAGGGTTTCCTACAATTGATGAACTAAAGTTTCAGCAAAAAAAATTACTCAAAAAGGCTTTTTTAACAGCTTTTTGAAGGTTTGAATTGCAGAGAGCTCTCAGAGCAGATTGTCTCCTACAGCTTCCTACACACACTACCCCAAACTGAGGCTGTGCAGAACAATCTAGAGCCCATGTGACCTGAAACCCATGAAACACTGCAAATTTGCCTTTGGAGCTTAAAAACAAGGTGAAATAAGGTGAAATACATTGTTTCAATACTTCATGAAATGATGGAGTAGTGGTTTGGGAAGGTGAAATAGCATAAAGTCATTGCTTTCAATGGACTTAGCATTACCGTTTGTAATCTGAAGTACTCTGCTTCGCGTTGCGGAGCACTCGTTAATTGCTTTCCTCCGTGGATCACTTCGCGGGCGAATTGGGGCCACTTCGCCCACCACTAGGTACAATGAGGGAGAAAAGGGAGGTTTTCAATAGATTAAAAAAGAGTCACATGGATGGGGACAGGGACAAATACCTTGTTATGTTTAAGGAAGCCATCAGGGAAGCACAGAAAGCTTAGACCAACATGAAACTGTGGATTGCAGAAGAAGATGTGGAAGGGGCAAAGCCATCTTTCACTACATCAGAGAAAAAACCAAAATGAAGGAAAGCATAGTCAAGCTGATAAAGGTGTAGGGGTGGATGGGTGGGAGACAGCAAAACAAAGGCAGAAATATTGAATGATTATGTCTGTTCAGTGTTTACAAAAGAAAAGGAAGGGCCTCTGTCTCAGAGAAAATTCAACACTCGACCAGAAGGGGGGGGGACAAAAATGTGCATGGGACCAAGTTGCCATAGATATGGTACTAAGGGGGTTCAGGCTATGAAGGTAAGTAATTCCCCAGAGCCAAACAGTCTGTACCTGAGTGTGCTGAAGAACATGGCAAAGGCATTGACTGAGCTTCTGACAGCCCTGCTTAATTACTTCTTTGAGATTAGAGATGAGTTTATTGACTAGAGAACAGCAGACATGGTACTACTGCACAAAATGGTAGTAAGGATATGACAGGGCTACTACAGGCTAGTCAGTATGATGTCAATAGTCGTCAAACTGGTGGAAACCATTATCAGAGAAAGACTGATAGAGTCCTTGGGGGGGAAAACAGCTACAAGATGGTAGAAAGTATGGATTTATGACAGGATGGTTTTGTCAAACAAATTTGATAAATTTTTTTTTACTGGATAATGAAATGGACTGTTGATAGTACCTTGATTTTAACAAGGCGTTCAACTCAGTCCTGCATAAGAGATTAGTCAGAAAACTGGATGATCTGTGAGTAGCAGGAAAACTAACAAGGTGGTTGGAAAATTGGCTAGGAGGAGAGTGTGGTTATTAACAGGGGATTCCCAGGAATGAAGGAAGTCACCAGTGGTGTACTTCAAGGATCTGCACTAGCCCAGGAGCTCTTTAACATCTTTATTAACAACATAGGTGAAGGCATCAGAGGGAAACTCTTTGCAGATGATACCAAAGTTTGTGTCAGGGTTGACATTGAAGAAGGTATACATGAGTTAAGAGAGGACTTGGTGAAGCTTGAGAGGTGGTCAAAAAGCTGACAACTGTGCTTCAAAGCCAAAACATGCCAGGTCATGCGCATGGGAAGCAAAACCCAGGAGCAGAATATAGGTTTGGGGATGACAGTTATTGTCTCAGAGAAGAAAAGAGATCTGGGGGTGGTGGTTTCCAACAGCTTCAAATCATCAGCACACTGTGACACAGCAATCAGAAAGGTGAACAGCATTGCTGTGTGAAATGTTCAAATTCCAAAGGAATGGATTCCTGAGGAATTTTGGAAACTTCCACCTAATTCAGCAAAATTCTGTCAGTAGCAGAATTCCAAAATATCCAAAGTGGAATGTTTGTCATGGATTAGCACTCAGCAGTTTACATAATCACATGGTCTACAGAAAATTATTCCATGGTTCACATAGAAATTCTTTTTTGAATTCTGCAGAATTCAAAAAAAATTCCAAAAAGCATTTCAGAAACAGAATTATCGTTATACATGAATTCCCCATTCTGAACAACTCTAAGGAACAGGAAGCTAGAATGTATTTGTAGGAGGTTCAGCAGCAGAAAAAAGACAGTCCTTGTAGAGGACTCTGGTGCAGCTGCACCTTCAGTATGGCATACAGTTCTAGAATCCACATATAAAACAAGGTTTGGCCAGAGCCGATAGGGCTGCAGTCGAAGAATGTGGGGTAAAAATATTGAAAATTTGTTTTTTAATATTTTTACACCAAATTTTAACATAGCCTTCTCATGACCTCACTTCATGAACAAGGGCAGAGAACATTTTCAGTTCTTGTCCTCAAGGAGATTTTGCACAGGGACCCCTCAAAATCACTTTTCAGGATGAAAAGAAACCCACTTTGGCCAGGATTTGAAAAATGATAGCTGTCACACTCATGAGGTGCTGTAAAGATATGGCTGCGTTGTAAATTTGTGCAAAAAATATTGAAAATTACCCAAGTTAACAGCCTGTGTTTACAAAATTCAACATAGGCTCATAACTTTATTGTTCTTTATTATTTTTACACCAAATTTTCAACATAGACTTGTTATGACCTTGCCTCATGAAGAAGGACAGAGAAAATGTTCAACTCCTGGTCTAAAGGTGATTTTGCACAAGGACTGTGAAATGAACTTTCAGGATGCAAAAACACATTTTGGGCAGGAGCTGAAAAATGCCACCTGTCACACTCATGAGGTGCTGTAAAGAAATGGCTATGTTGAAAATGTGTGGTAAAAATATTGAATATTACCAAAATTATGAGCTTATGTTTGCAAAATTCAACATAGCCTCATAACTTTGATTTTTTTTATATTTTTACACCAAATTTAAATCATAGCCTTCTTATGACTGACCCTTGCCTCATGAATAAGGTCAAAGACAATTTTCAACTCCTGTCCAAAAGGTGAATTCATGCAGGGACAGCAAAATCATCTTTCAAGATGTAAAAAAAAAACATTTTGGCCTGGATTTGAAAAAAGACAGCTGTCACACTCATGAGATGCTGTAAAGAAATGGCTATTTTGTAAATTTGTGGTAAAACTATTAATTACCAAAGTTATGAGCTTGCATTTGCAAATTTCAACGTAGGCTCATAACTTTATTGTGTTTCAATATTTTTATACCAAATTTTCAACATAGCCTTCTTATGACCACACCTCATGAACAAGAGCAGATAAAATTTTCAACTCCTGCACAAAAAGTGATTTCACACAGGGACCACAAAATCACCTTTCAGGATGTAAAACAAACATTTTGGCTGGGATTTAAAAAATAACAGCTGTCACACTCATGAGGTGCTCTAAAGATATGGCTATGTTGTGAATTTGGGGGAACAATATTGAAAATTATCCAAGATATGAGCCTGTGTTCACAAAATTCAATGTAGACTAATAACTTTGAGTTTTTTTATATTTTTCCACCACATTTTTAACATAGCCATCTCACAACCCTACATCATGAACAAAAGCAGAGAAAATGTTCAACTCCTACCCCAAAGGTGATTTCATGCAGGGACCATGAAATCACCTTTCAGGACAGATCTGCTTAATGACAATGCAATTGTTCATGAGGTGGGGTCCCAAAGAAGCCATGTTGAAAATCTGGGGAAAAAATATGAAAGAATGGTCAAGTTATGGCATTAAGTTCAAAATCCCATTGAAATACATAAAACTACATACCTGTTCCTCAGTTCACTGTCCATCTTTGAAGATTGAAGACATGTCTGTGGTCCAGAGAGGATTAAGGTGTTGGACCCCTGGTGGGTACGTAAGGTCATGGGGTGGTGCGGGGTGGTGGGTGCTGAGTGGGAGGGTCAGTGGGGGGATGGTAATGACACAAAAAACATCAATGGACATTTTTCTTTTTACAGGGCAAAAAAACATTGATGGATGGATGGCTTTCTTTTACAGGTTAAAAAAGACTGAGAATAGCCATTGTGACACCGAGTTGGGCAACCTAGTGTCACTGTTATGTTTCTGGTGGGGGTGCTGAGAGAGGGAGGTAGGGTGGGGGAGAAAAATACTGGAAGGGTTTGCAAGTGCCACAATGGCCCCACCACAGGATGCAATCTGTGGAGGACTCAGTGGCACCTCAGTTAGGTCCCAGGGATGGTTGGGGGTGGGGGATCTATGCAGGCCAAAGGACTCACTAGTGGAGTGGTGGAAAAAAGTACAAAATAATGCACTTAGTACACAGAAACCCATGGATGGAGTATAACATCTGTGGAGTGGTACTGACGACCACCAAGTAGGAAAGAAACATGGGGGTAATCATACTGGATGACCTGAAAGTGACCAGGCAGTGTGACAAGGCACTAGGGAGGGCCAATGGGATTCTGGGGTGCATAGGGAGGGGTATCACCAGCAGAAAGAAGGAGGTGGTGTTGCCTCTATATAGGTTGCTGGTAAGACCCCACCTAGAGTACTATGCCCAGTTCTGGAGATCACATCTCCAGAAGGACATAGAGTGGAGGCATTCCAGAGGAGGGCAACTAAAATGGT
This sequence comes from Neoceratodus forsteri, assembly GCA_016271365.2. Classification (NCBI taxonomy): domain Eukaryota; kingdom Metazoa; phylum Chordata; order Ceratodontiformes; family Ceratodontidae; genus Neoceratodus; species Neoceratodus forsteri. The sequence continues at coordinate 310,456,473 of CM028133.1, forward strand.
GCAAGGTGTCCATCAAAAGCCATATGTGACGAGACAGAAGGACCTCGATATATACACCCTGGAACAGAAGAGGGAGGGGGATATGATAGACACCTTTAAATACCCCACGGGGTAAATAAAGTACAGGAAGGAAGTATTTTTCAGAACAAAAGGTGCACAAGAACAAGGGGACATGCTATGAACCTGGGAGGTAGATTCAGGAGAGAAGAGAGGAAGTACTTCTTCACAGAAAGAGTGGTGGATTCCTGGGACAGCCTTCCAGTGGAGGTAGTGTTGGTAAAAACAGTGGTGGGGTTCAAGAATGCATATGGTAAGCACAAGGGAATCATAGAGGAAGGGGTGGGGAGAAAGAGCTGTAGATCTGGCACGACCTTTGGTAATAATGTAGGTAGGGAGAGATGGGCAGACTGGATGAGCCAAGTGGTCCTTATCTGCTGTCAAATTCTATGTTTCTATGTTTCAAAGGTTGGTCAAGAGATCAGGGAGATGACAAGGGGTAGAGGTTGATTATGATCCTCTTTGATGGGAAAATAAAACCTCATAGTGCTGACTGGATAGATTGCAAGGCCTTTTTTGCCAGCAGTTTTCTGTTTCTTAGAGAGCACTCCTTTCCTTATGGTATCTCCAGGTTTCCTGTCAGCATTATCAGCTGTTTTTGAGCAACCAGTTTTAAAAGGACACTGCCAGTGTTGTGTACTGAATTTTAACCTCACTGTTTAAAAGGTGTCTGCAGCCAGCTACATTGCTAGAAATCTTACAGACAGTCCTAGATATTATTTTAACAGCCATTTCTTTAGATTTCATACCTTTCTACATTTTACTTGTCCCAACCTAATCTCCAGCAGCCTAATGGTCCCATGCATTCCTGTAGAAACATGCAGCAGACCAGACAGTAAACTCATGCATGGAGAGTTTTAGAGTCTCCATGTCATGCAAGAGAAAAACGTATTTTTATATTATGCATTTAAGTGATCTGTATACACCAAGTCCTGTGTTGAAACAAGTGCTAAAACTCGGTTAAATATATGGTTAAAAATTGAAGCCTTGGCTCTGGGCATGAATGTTGCTAACTCCTTCATCCTTTTATAGAGTTCCTGGTCTATTTTCTTTTCTTTTTGGTTTATATTCTATTTATCCCCCGGGAGAGCTGACAGGTGGCTTCAGCTCACCCCTCAGGAGGGCTCTCCTCCACCAGTGACTGTGTTGCTGTTTTTTGACCCTCTCCACCTGCAAGTCCCCATGGAGATCCCTCTGTGGTGAGGCCCCCCCACGGTGCACACAAATCTGATTTCCAGGGGTTGAGCTGGGGTTCAGGAGCACAGTCCAAGCATCACAGAGCCTGCCAGTGACATCCCCCATTTTTTCCACTTTCTGGTTTGTCCCCTTCTGGTTGCTAGGGCACGCACATCAGCATACACACATGGAGGTGTGCACATGCTGCAGAGTCCCACAGCATCCTCCCTTCTCTGGCATCCCTGACCCATTCTGACCCCTGGCCTCCACCTGGTGGCAGTCATTTGGTGGGACTGCCAGGCCACCTTCCCTGGGAGAGGAAAGCTGTCCTCCAAACACTTGATCCTTTCCCTCCCCAGCTGACCCACTTGCACCATGAATGTGGGTTACTGGCATGGCAGGAGGTAAGGCACCAATGCCTCAGCCCTCTACACCACAGTGCTGACCTGGTCTCTTCTGATTTACTGAATGGTCTGGTGGAAACTGTATATCCTAAGTCTGAGCCAGGCTTGTATGAATGCTACCCTGGAAGCCTAACTTCAGGATATATCCAGTGGTCTCTAGGAAAGAAATTAAGAACCTCTGACCCCTTCCCAGCAGTCATGCTAGGTCAGAGGGCTTACTGTTACATGGTAGCAGCCATGTTTCTTTGCATTTTGGCTTGTGTTGTTGGCAACTCCTTCTGCTTCATTTAAGCTCACTGGTCTTTAATCTTTCCTGTCCTAACCTCACTTTCTACCCTAGGGCTGGGAGAGCAACCGCTGCTGCAAGTGCTCTGCCCAATATACGCTGGGGGTCAAACAAGAGAGTTGGCAGTGGAGTCGCACTTCATTGCATTTGTGCAAATTGCACTTGCTCCCACACAAGCATGCAGGTACAATGGTGCTTCATCACTGAATCCTCTTGGGGGAGGTATTGATAGTCACTAAAAGAGAAAAGGACCTTGGAGTTATCATATCTGATGACCTCAAAGTGACAGGTCAGTGCAACAAAGCAGCAGTTAGGGCTAGTGAGATTCTGTGGTACAAATGGAGGGGTATCTCCATCAGGGGAAGGAAGAAGGTGGTGTTGCCACTGTAATGTTGACTGATGAGACACTATCAGGAGTACTGTGTACAGTTTTGAGAAAGCACCTCAAAAATGACATAGACCTGGTGGAGGCAGTTCAGAAGAGGGCAACTAAAATGGTGAAAGGGTTGCACGAGAAGTCCTACAAGGATGGAGTAAGGGATCTCAACATGTACACCCTAGAAGAGAGGACAGCAAGAGGTGACATGACAGAGACCTACAAGTACCTCACAGAGGTGAACAGGGTGCAGGGGTGGAGTCACTTTCAAATAACTAAAACCACCAGGACAAGAGGACTTGCAGCAAAGCTGGGGGGAGGTGTTTAAGAGAGATGTGAAGAAATACTTTTTTACTGAAAGGGTGGTAGAGGCCTGGAACAGACTGGCAGCAGAAGTGGTGGAGGCAAAAACAGTGGGAGACTTCAAGCATACTTGGGATAAACAGAGATAAACTAGAAAATAGGAAGGGAGGAGGGAGGATCACTGAAGACCATTTAGTGTCGTGGAGAAAGATTAGGCAGGGAACATCTGGGCAGACTGGCTGGGCCAAGTTATCCTTTTCTGCTGACAAACTCTGTGTTTCTGCTTTCAACCCCACAGTACAGTCCTGAAACTGGAGAGCACATAATGCACCTGATAGTGCTGTTCATTTCATTTCCAACTGCACAGCACAGTCCTGGGGCTGGGAGCACAGGACTGCTGTTGTGTTGTTGTGGCCGAAAAGAGGACAGAAGCAGTGGCCTGACTCCTTTATGGATTCCTGACAAATTGCTGTATTTCTCCTGCTGGTCCTGAACTGGAGGACAAAGAAGAACAGGTCTATTACAGCTGGAGGATGTATGCATGGTCTAAGAGCCCATTAAGATAGGTCCCAACTTTGAGGAAGCTATATCTGGGGTCAAGACACAGAGAGTGGAGGTTGTCAGTAACTACTCTGGTTGGAGAATTGTACTAAGTGTCTCAGGAATCTGTGCAGTGGCATCTTCTGTTTAACATTTTCATTACAATCAGGAAGGTGGCAAATTTGCTGATGACACTAAGGTGGCCAAGGTGGTGGACTCCCCTGAGTATGGTGACAAATTTCAGGAGGATCTAAACAAAACATGATTAGTCAGATTCTTAGAGCCTCCAGTTCTGTTTAAATGCAACATGCTACACTAGAGGAGGACTACAGAGACAGGACCCGCACACTGTGTGGAACTCCTCATACTGCATAGAAGGAGGAAAAGAACCTGGGAGTCATAATATACAAGAGGCTGATGCACAGAAACATAGAAAGCAAAGAACAGAAAAAGACTTAGAATCTATCCAGTCTGCTCTTGAACTTTACCTGGAGCTACTCTGAGATGACTTCTTTTTCCATCCCCCACCTCCCCCTGTCCTTCACTCCCTCCCCTGGTTTATAATCCCTTGGTAGACTTCCAAGCCATTTTTAAACCCAGAAGTGATTTTTGTGTTGGCTACTATGCTGGGTAAGCTTTTTCACTTGCCCACTACCATCTCATTAAAACAGTACTTTCTATTCTCTCCCTGAACTATCTTTAAATTTTGCCCATGGTGAATGAACTTCATTTGGTCAGAACAGCTCTGTGGTCAACCTTGTTGGATTGCTGACTGTGTCTGTATTTATTTGTTTGAGCATTGGTGACTAGGGGAGGCACATTGAACCAAGGCTTATTTCTAGGCATGACCTGGGTGGGCAAAACAGGAGGGAAAAACAGGCTGAAACAAGATTACTTAAATGGCTTATTTACAAATTTCACTGTGGTAACAGTGAAAAATAACAATATACAGTGACTATAATGTAAATGGTAAGAAGGCACTGTGGCAAGATAAGGCCATACCTTATTGTTCTAATCATATTTCATGGTATGTTATGTGAAAAAAATGCGTCAGAGACACCCACGACGGCCCAGTGTAACTTGCAAGGGATCATGGGTACAAAGAAAAGCCATGGGCCCAAAAAAATATGTACTTTCTTGTTACTAGGAAGAGAAGCTGTGTGTTGCTAGTCAGGGACTAGAGTTTAATTAAATCATTTAGAAGGAGACAAAAGAATAATTAAGCAGATCTGGAAGCAGACACATCCATTTGTGTTTTAATAGCCCTCAGCATCTACGGGTGCCATTTTGTCTGGCTTCCTTTGGTCTCTGCCAGTCTGTACTCGCTTAATCTCACTACAGCTAAATGGGCTATCATTTAGGTACAGTAGATGGCTGTACTGAGCATAGCTTAATTACAGCCATTTCAAAGGGAGGGGGGCTGGATGGTTTCCTAAAATTCCGGTTTAGACTAGCTGACCTCTGAGCCTTTTTGTTCTCTCATATTCAGAAATACACATTTGTTGCTTTGTAATAAAATACTAAAAGCTGATTGGTTGTGTAGCAATGGAGATGGAATGCTAACCAATTGAAGAGCAAGTCAATATCCACTGGACCTGCCCTTTGAGAAACCCCATAAAACAAGAGTGCAAGATTGTATCTGGGTCTTTTTGCATTTGGGGACCCTGTCTGCTTAGAGAACAGTGACAATTTCTTCTCAAGACTTCTCCTGGACCAAGAGCCAAGACTTCAGCTACCACTTTTAAGAACACTTTTGTACTTCAAATTCAGCAATTAAGGACTTGAGGTAGAACTTTCAAACTAGAATTCTCAAAGTTTAGTTTTTTTTATATACTTCCATTTTATTTTCAATATCCTGAAACCAATGTCTAAAATGATCTGTCTTTAAGTTATTTACTGCATTTATTAATTAATTAGTAAAGCTTTCTGGCTTACTTTTAAGATAATTCTGCCAGTGTCTTTTATGTGTGTTGCCTGGGGGGTTGTTCAAACTATACTATGCCTGTGTGACTGTTTTAAGGGCTGAACACTACCAAAGGAAAGAACCACTAGGATCTCTGTGGATGAAAGGAGGGAAGGAAATATGAAAGGCAAGGCCCCTACTTTTCTGTGGCACTTTGGGACCAAGTTCTGTGGCAGGATTACCATTTGCCACAGAACGTCTGCAGTGGTGGTTTGTAATTTCTGCAGAAGTTCTGTGGCACCAATGTACTGCCACATCACAGCGTTAGCTTGTCATCCTGACTTCATGTCCATGGCAACATCCATGGCAATGGCTATGGCAATCGAGATGTTGGAACACACAGTAACACTAGTTAAAAAAAACACAGGCTTTTAGAAATATTATCTTTAAAAAAGCTAAAATAATGTATCACTTAAGGTCCTATCCTATTGCATAAATGAAATATGCAGAAGGGACCTTACGTGAGAAATAAGTTATCTATATTCTTATGCTGTTTACACCACACATGAGGTCCCCACTATGTATCACTTATATATTTATGTGCAATCTGTGACATATTTTGTTTTTAATAAATTTCCCTTTTTGTGACCGTGAAATTGTATCCTCATTCATACAGGTCCCTTTGGAAGTGGAATAAACAGAATAGAGGGGACACTGCAAGACTCATTTTTCATGCCAGCCCACTTCTGAAACACTACATAACACCATCAGGTCATGACATGCACAAGAACTTGTGACAGAAGGTTCCCCAGCCATCACAAGGTGTCACCTGTTTGACAGAACACTGTGCCATACCTTCCCAGGCTCAGAACAGTGGTGTTTGACAGGTCTGCCCCCCCATCCTTGTGCTGCCCAGTCAACTACCAGAGCTCAACCCCAAACCTGAGTCACTGACACTGGAACACAACATGCTGCCCGGTGGCCCAACAGCTGGCCCTGCACACAACATTTCTCCATAACTTTTAGGTAATGCTATCAACCTGTGATAACATGTAATCAATAAGCCTGGCAAAAATGTGTACAGTGCAATTATTCTTTTAGTAGGGCTGTTCTTTCAACAGATCTACACGTTATTATATTCCACCTTTCTGGGCATAATTATTTTTCTTAAAAATGACAAGTTAATTCATTTTACCAGTTATTCATTTCAGATGGCATCCCTATACCTTAAAGGCACAAATAAATCTGTACAAAGTAAGGTATGGAATTAACAGGTCTATGCTATTGTCTAGTATTTGTTTAAGATGGCCCTAATGTAATAACTTAAGACTGAAACATTTATTAGGCTGTAGTACAGGTTGAGCAAATATTACAGTACCTGATGTGCTGTACCATTTCCCCTGGGAGTGGGAGTTCTGGTAGATAAGTGACTATTCATTTATGTGGCAGAAGGTAGCCCTGTCATTAGCTAATGTATGATGTGATAGCATTGAAAACATCCCATGCTGAGCATAGAGGGGTTCTGGATATAAAAGGGAGGGGAACAGAACCAGATGCTATGGATAAACTGGAAATATTAGTAAAGAATTACTAAGAACAGTGAATTCTGTGACATTGCAGATATTCTGTGGGAGGTTGCAAGTTCTGCACAAAATTCTGTGGCCGCAGAGTTCTAGGGGCCTTGACAAAAGGTCTCAGGTGGAGTCCGTGGGGGTTTGAGCCAGTCTCTGCATTTCTGGGGAAAGACACACGACAGGGTGCACAGGGCTTCCCGAATCCTATACATGCCTGTAGCTTTCTGGTTCATTGTGCAGTGGCTGAGAGGATTCTATCCCAGGAACATAGACTTAAGACTGTATTTGTATCCCCTCGCATGGAGAGAGGGAACTCTGGGATTCTCTGGTGTACATTCAGTTGTAAAACAGCGAGCAAGCTAAAAGGACAGAGAAGGGGTATCCCTGACCCCTCCATCACAAGAGATTCACTGGGACATACAGAATCCCACCCCACAGGAGTGGGCTTGTGACAGGCACCACATAATGGGAGTGCACAATAAATAAATGCAGACGGTTGAACAAAAACTAAAAATAAATTCATATCTCAATCATAAAATAATTTCCATAGCTGAATGTGAGGAGGAGAGCATAGTTAAGAAAATGAGTATTAAAGTGAAGAGCAGGATGGAGCAATATGAATATTCAGGATGGTCTTGGGTCTGAAGAGAGGAAGGAAGTGGAGAGATGATGGCAGGCACACACAGAAGGAAGATTAACCAGTAGAAGTATAGCAACTGGGGATACAGAAATAACTTGTGTCAGAGGAGCAAAGGGAATAGGAAGAAGGAACAAACTGAGAAGGAAGTTGGTGGGCAAGCTGCAAAGCACAATTTGGAGAGGAAGGTCACCCAGTGGGAAAAGCATTGAGAAGAGAAAAAGTGGAAATGCATAGACTTTGTTAAAGAGAACAGTGATGAGTGAGGGGAGGGGAATGAATTGCAAAGTGGCAGAAGGAGTGGAAGAGGGAGTCCAGTCTGGCAAGAGAAGATTTGGAGGCATTTCCATGTACCATGTCTGCATAGTCAAATAAAAGGTAAGGTCATCTTGCTAACAATCTCACCTGACTGGGGGGTGGGGGATTGGTACACAGGATTTATTCTTATAAAGGGCTCAGTGTTTACAGTGTAATTTCTTAAGAATGGCATCAACAAGGAAGTAGAATTTGAGGTGACAATGAACTCACACCATTGTACGTGAAGCTGGGAATAGCTTCAAAGGGAGATCATCAAGGGTTTTAAAAACAGGGATCAAGCTGAGCCCATAGAGATTTTGCCTCATGCCAAATAACAATATGACAGTTTGTTTTTTTTTGTATTCAGGGTGGGTTTCTTGGAGCAGAGCCATTTCTGGACACTGTTAAAACTGTGCTGTAACGGCTTGTCAACTTCTCTATTTGAGGCCGGGCAGCTTATAGTTGTTTGACATAGTTGTGAGTAAAAAAATTTTTTTTAAAGATTGTCATGGTCCAGACTGGTCATTACTTGAAATCCCTGCTTAAGGTATGGCAACCAAACTCCCTGTTTCTGTTTGTACTACAGTACACTGTGGCTCAGTACAGTCTTTGCTCTGTAGCGCCTATTCTTCTGCATATGTATGTGACTGTTCACTGAGCCAAAAGCTAAAGGAAGAGTTATTAAAAGGAAAGTCACCACCAAGAGTCCTCACACTCAAGTGTGGGGCTGGTACCAAAGTGCACTTTGTGCTTAAAGACATTTTGCTTTACTTATTATTTGCTGTACTATAGTAGATTGTATCAAACTAATTTTGCTTGGTTTTAGACCAGCATCTTCTATTACTACAAATCCCGGAATCCCTTGGAAATGACATCAACACAGTAGGCAGCAGTGAGAAGATTTTTTTTAATTAGGGAATATTTATTCAGAAGTAAGCACAAATACAAATACACGGGGCATAAGTGTATTTCAGGTAAAAATTATACATGATCATATATAGAAGAGTAGTAGGTAAACGTTACACATAGGCAGCAGAGTATACCAATTACCAAGTAGCATATATTAATGGGAGGATTCATGTAATGCAGAGTAAAAGGAGAATGGAATATATAAACGAACATAGAGAGGAAATACAAAATTCAATCTATTGCCTAGTTGTAACATCATTAAAGATGATCCAGATGTCTTTCCAAACCTCCAGCTTTTGATGGTACATATCATGAATGTTTTCAATGTTTACCAAATCTATCATTAAGTTGACCCATTGAACATAATTAGGTAGTGTATTATCTTTCCATTTTAACAAGATACATTTTTTAGCTAAAGTAATGCAATGTTGTACCAATTTTTTGAGGCCAATTTTAATCTACAGTTTTTATCATATCCTAATAGAATTAATGAGCTGCAGGCCTTTAAATGAGTGCTCGTAGCTCTTGGCAATATCTGAAAGATGTTTTCCCAAAAGAAGATCATTTCAGGACATTCAGAAAGCATATGCACTATATTTGCTCCCATGGAATTGCATATGGGGCATTTATCTGAAATATTCAGATTCATCTTGTTTAGTTTGTTCAAGGTATAATATGTTCTATTTAATATATTATACTTTATATGCTGCAGTTTCGTTGAAATAATATACTTATGCGGGAATTGCAAAATATCAAGTCATTCTCTGCCAGATAATTTCACCTTCAGACCCCCTTTCCATTTTGCTTACATTGTGCTGAGTTTCATGCTATTGTAGGTCATAAGTGTATAATAAATTCTAGAAATAAGTTTTTTTGGGGGGGTGGGGGGAAGCCATGTAACTTGAGAGTTTGGATTGGGGAGTATGATAAAGTAATTGAAAAGCCAATATTTTTGTTGATGAAATCCCTTAGTTGAAAATATCTAAATAGATGTTGGTTCAGAATTATATATTCCACCTGCAGCTGAGTAAAGGTTTTAAAAATTGATTTTCAAAACATTGCCCTAGATTAATAGGGCCCTTTGCATGCCATAATCTAAATTATGTAGCCCATAAGTGAGGTTTGAACTTATAATTCCACATCAAGGGAGTATCCAACCCAAGTATTTGTGTCCATCTGATCTTATGGTGAATTTTCTGCTAGATAATGTATGTTGTAACTGTAGATGTTACTTGATCTTTATACTTTATATTCGGTAGGCCCAAGAATAATAAAGTAATTACTACTAGGTTTACTAGGTTGATAGGACAAAAGAAGGCAAACATGCCCATCGAGATTGTCCCACACACTTGTGGGTCAATCAAACCATTCTATACTCTGAATAATGTACTCTGTCAAGTGCTTTTTTGAAGCAATCAAAATTTGTAAGGTTGACAATTTCTTGGGGTAACCTATTTCATGCCTTGAGTCCTTACAGTATAAAAATTATCGTTCCTGTTAGTCATAGCACAAGGGGCAATGAGTTTCTTATTGTGGGACCTTAGATTATCTCTAGTTGAGCTGAAGCACAAATCACTATTAGTTACTAACTCTGGAGATTGCAACATTTTGTATAATAGTAATAAATCCCCTCTGCCATCTATACCGTAAGGGATGAAGACCAATTTCCAACAACCTCTCTTGGTAGGGCTTATTTTTTAACCTGGGAATGAGTTTAGTCACTGATCTTTGGACACTTTCTAATTGCTTAATACCTTTGATTAAATTGGGTGACCATATGGGTGACCCATACTGAAGAAGTGGCCTTACATAACTTTTGTATAACGTAATTATGCACTGTTCATTTTTGCGCACAAAAGTGCCCTTAATTGTATTAATCATTCCCTTAGCTTTTTTAGTTATGGATATACAATGATCTGTTGAAGAGAGTTTATTATTAGTAAGGATTCCTAGCTCTTGTTCAAGAGGGCAACTCATAATACTGTGATTCAGTGTATATGAATAATTGGGATTATTTTGGCCAAAGTGCATGACTACACATTTATTGATATTGAAAGACATACTATTTCTATTTGGCCATGCTTCAATTTTTCCCAGATCATTGATTAGGGATAGACGTTTACTTAATGTATTGACTTGCCCCCCCCCCCAACTTTGTGTCATCAGCAACCTTTATAAGATCATTTTGCAAATTCTTATTCATATCACTGACAAATATATCAAATAATATCAGGCCCAGTACTGAGCCTTGAGGTACTGTACACCACTCCCAACTATTCCTTCTTTAGATATTGCATCATTAATTCGCACTTGTTGGACATGGTCCCGTAGCCAGCTATAAATCCATCTGGTGAGACTTGCACTTATACCAAAGTCCAAAAGTTTGAAATCAAGATGTTATGGGGCACTTTGTCAAAAGCCTTAGCAAAGTCAAGTAGGATAACATTAGAAGGAGTGCCCTTAGCAAGGCTTCTGATAATTTTATTATAGAACACAGTCAAATTGGTGTTACAAGACTTCCCTTTTGTAAAACCATGTTGGTATTGGTCACATAGTCCTTTTTCAGCTATTACTAATTCAAGCCTTGTTTTTATTAATTCTTGTATTTAACTTACAGCAATGAGAGGTTAGGCTAATTGGCCTATAGTTTTCTATAGTACCTCTATTGCTCTTTTTGAAGATAGGGACAATGGTTGCTAGGCGCCAATCATTAGGTACATTACCCTCTTTCAAGGATATATTAAAAATAACAGACACGGGGCATGCCAGAAAACGGGTGGTATTTTTTAAGAATTTTGGATTTACATTGTCAGGTCTAGGACTAGTGGAGCTGTTTATCTTCATCAATTCCAAGTATACTACATCAACTGAGAAATGATATTCAGTATCACAATTACTTTGGAAGTTTATGGCCCCATGGTCTTTAGGAGAAAAGACGCAAGAAAAATACTTGCTAAAGCTGCCCACTATAACTTCATCACTCTCTATAATATTATCATTATTAATTAATGGGCCAACACTTCCAACAGAAGTTCTACTATTAGAACTGATATAAGAATAAAGAAGCTTGTTATCTTTAGTATGGGCTGTTCTAAATTCAGTGTTAGATTTTGTTTTTCTAATCAAACTTTTTTATACTTTTGTTCTTAATGTAGGCCTGTTTATTAGCTTCAGTTTTATTATTTTTACATTTTTTGTAAACTTAATGCTTAATTTTAATTTGACATTTAACCCCTGCTGTTAGCCAATTAGGTACCCTTCCTTTATTATTGTATTTGTTTCTAACAGGGATTAAATCATTTTCTATATTCAGGATAATGCCTTTAAAGATACCCCAAGCTGTTTCAACAGTAGCACCTAAAAGTTATTTGTCCAGTTAATGTTTGAGAGGTGCCTAAAAATCTGGGTAAAATTTGCCCTATTACAGTACTTTATGATGGTATTGTTAATTCTTTTCAGTCTACGAGTAGTCAGGCTGCAGGACACCATATTATGATCACTATTACCGAAAGGGCAAGTAACACAAATATTTGTCAGGATTAGATCTAGCGTATTGTTGCCTCTGGTAGGCTCAAGTACAAGCTGTTGTAAACTATTGTTAATACAGGTCTCCACAAACGAATGTTCTAACTCTGTTTTACCTGACATGTATGTCCAATTAACACCTGGGAGATTGAAATCACCCAATATAATCACATCCCCAAAGTTAGAAACTTGAATGACTTCATTAATCAGGGCCATGTTATAAACATCACTTGAAGTAGGGGGTCTAGAACAACATCCAACCAGTACAGATGGTCTGCCTGGGAATAAATGTTTAACCCACAATGTTTCTGAAAATGATTTGGATTCATCAGTAAAATGATACAAATAAGAGGTAATAGTACTATGCACATAGATACAAACTCCTCCTCCTAACTTGATATCCCTATTTCTATGAAACAATTTCTATCCAGGGATGTCTTTTATTCAATCTGCAGATGTGTCCCACCAAGTTTCATTGATGGCTGCTATATCAATTTTATCCTGTAACATAAAGGCTTCTAGTTCAGCTCTTTTCAAGCAGTTGAGACTCCTTGCATTAGCCAAGAGGATTTTACATCCATGTTGATAACTATATATATAAGGCTGTTTTATTGTCTGGTTTCCCCTTATTATGATGATGTGTATGAACCAGCTCCCCCCCTCCAATTAGTTTAAATGGTTAGAAATAAATGACTCATATCTCTTTCCAAGTAGAATGCTCCCTTGTCTTCTCGGGTGTAGCCCATCCCAACAATATTTATTTATTTTTTGTTGCCCGGGTAAGTGCACTAGACAAATCTTGCCTATTTTCTGGCACGACCCAGGGGAGAGGGATACAGATGAATGCCAACTGACCTTGAATCAGATTAAGTTGTTGGTGGTATTTTTAGTGAATGAGGGAAATTTGGCCAGGACACTGGGGAAATTCCCCTTCTCTTTTCGATAAGTGCCATGGGATCTTTAACATCTGCCTGAACTACCACCAATCCAGGCAGATGGGACCTCTGTTTAACATCTCATCTGAAAGATGGCACCTCAGAAGCGCAGCCCCCCTCTCATGCTGCACTACAGTGTCAGTATTGGGATATTAACCCAAGTGCCAGATGTGGTAACTGAACCCACAGCCCTCTGATCTCCCAGCCTCAGAGGCGAGTGTGCTACCTACTGAGCCACTGACACTGTCAATATAGATTTGGCCTGTTGGTAAAATTCTTCCAATGCGTTAGACAGGTGAAACCTTTGGACAGACACCACATTCTTAACAAATTATTTACTTTTTTTTATGGTTTTGCTGTTATGGCAGTAGTTGATCTAGGGACAGGGAGAATTTCCAAAAAGCACACCTCACAATTTTTAGCAATGAGGAGTTCACTAAGTATTGTAAACTCTTTTTTTAATGTCCTATAACCTAATATTATTATGATTATTCATTCCAGCATGGATTACACCAAGTGGGTTTTCCTCTCCATTACTAAGGATATTATTCATCACTGTGGTCAGAACAGAAATTGTAGCACCCCTATAACTACTACAAGTTCTGTTTGCTTTATCAGGGTTGCAAATTATGCAATCAATGTACTTTATCATTGAGTCCCCAAGAACAAAAATCTGATGATGAGTTAATACTTCAGACTGCTCAATTTTACCTTCTGCTATTTGTTGAGTTGGGGGGTCATCAGGGTTGTTACCCTGTACTGCCTGCATTACGGGGGTTGGATTGGCTGTCAATAAATTACTATTCACATCCTGTAGCATATTGGCTGAATCCGAAATTTCAATCTCCATGTCAGTTATCTGAGTGTTTGCCCCAGTAATAACACTACTAGAAGATGGTTCTTCAGAATTAGAGAGTGTGCCTTCACATGTTGATTTATTTATTGGTACAGCACATTCATCATTTGTGTCAGGTGTGTTGTGTGCAATACTAGAGAAACGGTTGCTCAAGGGAAGTATAAAATCCATTGCCCTTTGCCCCTTTTCTGTATTATTTCCTATGGCTACTGTCCAATCCTCAGATGAATTTCCACTATCTTTGTGTTCTTTTACTCTTCGTTTAGTTGCCCCTTGACCAATTGTAGTTTGTAATATATCTGCTTCAATTTGAGAACTAGTCCCAAAAGATGTACAAGTAGGTGCATTGGCCAATGAGTTCAGTACTTTGGGAGACCGTGCTTCATCAGTAGTCTTTATTCTTTGTTGTATGTCATATTGTTTGTCCATAATTGAGTTTAATTTGGCTCTAAAATTACTGATTTCCTTTTCTAACATAACTGTTTATAAACATTTATTGCAGTTAAAGCCAGCTTCTATTTCCTCTCTCTCAGTTAGTAAATACAATTGAACAAGAGACACATTTATAAACCAGTCTCTGTCCAGAGTCCTAATTCTGTCTGCCATATTAACTCCTACTATTTTTACACACACACACACAGGCATCAAAACCCAATTTACCAATGAGAAAATAATTCAAGGTCAATTAATCCCAGGTTGTAGATTATGAAAATAATATGACACTTAAACTCAGTATAGTAGAGTTGCAGTCATAGAGTAAAGAAAGGACAATATAGGTAAAAGTTCTTATGCAAGTATGGTGTAACTCTCTTCAATACTTTAGTTACAAGGCAAAGTCCGAATGGTAAGTGTCACAAACACAACCAAAGTGTACCGTATGCTAATAGCATGTAATTATAAAGACAGACCAGGAAGATAATACAGTGATCACAAGCAGAGTGCAAAGTTTACTTACTACCTTTGCCATAATGATAGCCCTGGTTCTCTGTGTTCACTGTGGACACTGCAGACACATGTAGATGTGCTGCACACATCTTCATGCTCATCGCCTGTGCACTCACCCCACTCATTCTTGCCCCGCTCACACAGGACACTTGTTATATACCCCCACAACCCGGAAATCAAGTGGAGTCTTGTGATACACCTCCTCCCTTACCCCTGCACCACTAAATGCTCCCTAGCTATTTTTTCTTGCCACTGCCCCATTATACACCATTACACAGTGCTAGAAATTCTGTAGAGGTTCCCCTTCAGTCACTAGCTGCAAATAAAACAAAATAAAATATTCTCCCTAAAGTGCCAAACAGGAAGCCTGTAGTTCCAATATAGTTAAGGAACTACAGCTCCCAGACTACTTCCTGCGAACAGTACAGCTAAGTCACAGGTAAAAACGCTGCACAGAGTAGAATGCTGGTCAAACACCTGCCAGATCTGTCTCACTACCTAAAGGGTTGTCTCACAGTATGTGGACAAGTGCAAGATTAAGGGCTCGCTCGCATGGGGCACTTGTTATAATTCCTCATGACCCAGAAGTCAAGCAGGGTCATGTGATGCACCTCCTCCCTGTCCCTGCACCAGTAAATGCTACCTAGCTAATGTTTCTTGCCACTGCCCCTATTATACACCAGGGGACAGCACTAGAAATGCTGTAGAGGTTCCCCTTCAGTCACTAGCAGCAAATAAAACAAAATTAAATATTGCCTAAACGTGCCAAGCAGGAAGCCCGTAGTTCCAATATGGCTAAGGAACTACAGCTCCCAGACTACTTCCTGTGGACAGTACATCTAAGTCTCAGGTAAAAATGCTGCACAGAGTAGAATGCTGGTCAAACACCTGCTAGATCTGTTTCACTAGCTCAAGGGCAGTGTCACAATATGTGGACAAGTGTAAAATTGATTGGTAGGGTGTTTTATTTTTCTCAAGTATGTAGTTGGCAGAGTCGGGGTTTCTGAACCAATCTTGTGCTAGATTTAGTTTCCCAGCATAATAATAAAACTGGAAGTTTGGGAGGCCCAAACCACCTTTATATTTAGGTAATATCATTCTTTTCAACGATATTCTATGTCTCTTGTTTTTCCAAATGAACTTAGTCAGATCTCTATTGAGAGTCTTAAAAAAAGCTATCCAAGACCATTACAGGTAGAGACTGAACTAGAAATAATAATTTTAGGTGAATAGCCATTTTAATGACATTAATTCTGCCAATAAGAGTCCAGGGAAGTGAAACTCATTTTCCTAAATCTCTAGATATTTCCTGAAGTAATGGAATATAGTTTAGCTTATATCAATCAAATATGGTATCAGATAATTTAACACCTAGATATTTAATGACTGGGGATTCAAATGGGGCCTGGGGTTTTTGCTTTGGTAGTGGATTATTGATCAATCTCATTCATAATAGTTCAGATTTGTTCCAATTAACTCTATATCTTGAGGCAAGCCTGAATCTTTCTACCACTGAATAAAGATGGCTCATTGAGGAGTCAGAGATGGATAATAAAATATAATTTGCATATAGGCTTATTTTGTATTCATTACTATTAAAATTTATCCCATTTATCTTAGGGTCAGATCTAATAGCAGTAGCCAATGATTCTAGAACCATTGCGAAGAGAAAAGGAGACAAAGGGCATCCCTATCTGGTACCATGTGGCAATTACATTTTTGTATTATAATGTGGTTAGTCCTAACTTGCACCTTAGGTTTTATATAAAGCATTCTGACTCAAGTAAGACATTTTGGCCGGAAGCCCATTTTGTTAAAATGCCAAAGATATAATCCAATTGTACTTAGTTGATACTTTTTCTGCATCTAACATCAGAAGTATAGTATCTAATGATTTGCATATTCTGTTACATTGATGACTCTAAAAATGTTTGAGCTCAGCTATCTGCCTTCAATATATCCTGTTTGGACAGCATGAATAATGAAGGGAATGGCTGCTTCTAATCTGTTAGCTAAAGCTTACACAAAGATCTTTAAATCAGAATTCAAAAATGAAATAGGTCTGTATGAGGAGCACTGTTCAGGGTATTTATCTTTTTTTAACAAATACACTAATAGTTGCATCATAAAGGGATTCTTGTACAGCCCCTATCATAATAACCTTATTAAATAAGGCTACCTGTGTAAAGGCTGATTTCTAAATGTTTTATAAATATCTATTGGGATCCCATCCAGTCCTGGGGCTTTACCAGCTGATAAAGACTTAATAGCCATCTCAGTTTCTGCTAAACTGAATGGTGATTCCAAAATTTGGTGGTAATCCAATGTAAGACATGGCAGATCTACAGTTGACATGAACTGTACAATTCCCTTAGGTGAGATATACCTATCCAAAGAATAAATTTGGGAGCAGAAATCAAAGAAAACCTGATTTATTTCTTTGGGGTTGGTCTCTTTAGTGCCTGTGGGACTTTAAATTGAGCTAATTATTTGCTTTGTTTATTCTTGCTTTATTTCATATGCCATTAATTTTTCTGGCTTATCACTCAAATTATAATGAAAGGATTTTGATTTCAGTAGTTGAAGGTCTGCTTTTTTAGTAGCAGTATTGTTACACACGGTATATATTTTTACCTGTGTAATTGACTGTACTAGCAAGTATGAGGGGTGTAGTTCATATTGTTAAGATATTTTAATTTTTGTTCCAAGGTATCTATTTGTGATGTAAAGCCTTTATGTTTTTTTGAGGTTTAGGAAAAGGCAAAACCTCTTAAAAAGGCTTTAAAGCAATCCCATATTATTGCATCAGATATGTCTGAAGAGGAATTTAAATAAAAAATTGGGATTTCTTGGCTTAGTAAGTTAACAATTTCATCCTCATTTACAGTTGTGAGGTCAAGACACCATGTAGCCATTTTTTTCTTAATTATTTAATTTCAGCTTTATTGTGACAGGTACATGATCAGAAATTAAAATGTCCTGATATTGAGAGTCAGTGATATTATGAAATAAATCAGTAGATACCAAAAATAATCTGTAATAAAATATGATTGATGTGCTGGAGTGAAAAATTAGTGCTTAATGGCTGTGGGGTTGTAATATCTCCATAGGTCCTTTAGTTTCAAATCTTTCATAACATTTCTTAATGTCGTAACTGTGTAGGGGGACCTATTGAATGGACCTTTAGATCTGTCTAAAATGTCATTCAGAGTTAAGTTAAAGTCCCTCTGAATCAGGTATGGTGTATTAAATATCACCAAATTTTTAAAAAATTCTGTAAAAAAGGCTGGGTCATTTTCATTGGGGCCATACGTATTTGCTTCTGTAACTGATTGCCCCGGAGTGGTAATTTATTGTATTGCATATCTGCCTTCAGTGTCTGTAAGTGCCCTATCTAATTTCAAAATACATTTTTTCCTAATAAATAAGGTGACACCTCTAGATAAGAGAGTATAGAAAAAAGCCAATCCTGGGCCCCACTTCTTCTGAAAAAAGCCAATATCTCTTTGAGAAAAGTTGGTTGCCTATAGCAGTAAAATATATTTTTTCTATTAATATAATTAATGATTTTATTCAATGTGACTGGGTCTCTTAAGCCTTCAACATTCCATTATAAAATATTTAACTCAACACAGTTAGCACCAATCATGACTTTGCACAAGAAAATATTTCTGTAACATCACCTTGATGCTTGTTAAATATACCTGCAGTTACCCTGTGCCCTAATATAGCCAGTAGATAGTTTCTAGGGTCCTGAAGTGTTATCCTACTGCCCCCCAACATTCATCTCAAGTATCCACTTAAGTCCCCATGAATACTGTTTTTACCATCTCTTTAATAGAAAACTCTGAATCTACCCTCCCTCCTTCCCCACTCAAAGCCATCCTCCCTCCTAACACATCCAACCCATTTCCACCCTGCATGCCTATTAACAAAGATGGCTGGAAAGCTGTCTATGTACTCTCTGAAGTGAGAAGGAAATGGGTGCCAGTGAGAGTGAACAAGCAAGAGTGTATGACATATAGCACTGTGGGTGCAGTGAGTGGCCCTTCAAAATGGGCTTACAAAATATTTTCCCTTCTCTGTTTTAATAGTAGCTGGAGGGAGAAAAAAAAGAGCAGAAGTTAAGACTGCTCATAATGACTAAATTAACAGAAGTACATTGCACATTCCTCTTTATTCCCAGTAAGATAATGAATAAGAGTCACCATAGGAAGTGTTAATGGTATAATCTATACATACAAACTATATTCTCCCCCTCTTTTCATCCTTCTTTTACCCCTTTTCCCACATTGCCCCACTTTTTAGTTCCAACATCTTTCCTCCTTTCCCTTTAAAATGAGCTGAATGGAGCTAAAATAAATTAGGTCACTCGAGATCCTTCTGTAGAAAGGCTATTAGGGGTTCCAGCAGACATGTCCACAGTCTGGAGGCCATGATTTTCATTGTTTGATTCTGGTCTTGTGTACCACCAATAGGGTTGAATCTAATAGTAAGAGCCAAGTGGTTCTTGTCTAAAGCAACTTGATGTGTGGTAGCTCGAGCCTGCATGGGTAAAATGTTTGCCTCCTTCAGGGCCTTAGAGGCATCCACTGGGTTAGAAAAGCACCTTATATGACCATTCAAATAGAACTTTAATTTAGCTGGGGATAGCACTGAATATTTAATGCCCTTGGACCTCAGAGTGGTTTTGATTTGATCAAAGGATTTCCTTTGTTTTGTAGTGGTTTGACTAAAATCGTGATAGGCACGGAATTTAAAGTTATCATATAATGGACCACCATCTGTTCTGGCATTGAGCAGAATCTCTTCATCTTCTTGGAATTTGTGTGGTTTAATGAAAACCATTCTGGGGTAGTCTTTAATGGATGATTGCTTGGGAATAGCCTTGCTAGGGAGGCCTCAACATGCTCTGTCCAGCTGTACTGTTTCTTCAGGGTATTTACGACCCATTGAAATAGTGACCATTTTCTCAAAAAATGTTAAGGGGTCTCCTGATCTTTCAGTCCCTTCTAGAACTTTGAAAAGCTCGATATTACCCCTCCTCGATCTGTTTTCTTGGTCCTGGATTTTTTCCATCAAGAATTTAAGTTGTTTTTATGTTTAAACATTGATTCATCCAAAGGCTGCACAGTTTTCTACTGTAATAATTGTTTCATCAATGGAGTCAGTGCACAGGGTAAGGACTTCCATTTTTGAATGGATATTCACCACAGAGCAGGCTAATTCTGATATGGCACTATAGATATTGTCCATCTCCCTTCTAATTTCATTTGTCATGGCAAGAATATTTTTCCTTAAGTCCAGAACCCAGTCTGACATATCATTCTTTGGTTTCTCCTCTCTTTGCACAGAATCATGGTCTTTAGTATAAGCAATAATGGAGTTTGTTACACTTGTATCAGGGGTCTCAAGTGGTATAGAAGTCTGCACAACTTGACCAGAAAAGTTCAAGTTGGTGGTGGTGGGGGGGGGTCTTTGGCAGAGATGAAATAAATTATTTTGGAGTATGCATTAATGAGGCCCCTTCATTAAGAAATATAGCATTGGGTATAGTTCCTGATTCCTTAAGCCTTAAGGCAAGAGGCTGAATATCCAGATGGTGCTGTGCATTGTCAGCCATAATTGCTGTAACATTGATGGTGGCAGTTTTAGTCACTATTGTATTGCTGCAGTTCATAGCTTTTAAATTAATTTATGTTAGCTTGTTGATAGTGGCTAAGGCAACTCGAGTGGATGTAATATCCCCCATCCCAGAATTGTCCTGCACATAGATTTTGTTACTGTCTGGGTCTGGTAGAGTCATTACTTGTGTGGTCTTAATATTGGTGGGTGGATCATATCTGTCATTTTCATTGCTTTGACTTTTTGCAGTACTAGGTATCGGTAAAATCTTACCCTTCATTTCAGTCCCTTGTACAGCATTTTGATGCCTGTCTTCCAAATGGCTCTGTTTGCTAATTGTGCATGGTGCTAAATGTTGCTGTGGTAACTCCACAGCCTTTTCAGCCTGTACTACATCAGACTCTAGGGTTACTGAAGCTTCAGAAATAGCGTTCTTGGAATTAGAAGTGGCTGTACCATGATGTGGGGTTCCCAACTGCACTAAATCCTTCTGGGGTGTGGCTGTTGCTCCAGACTATCTGTTGTTATCTACACTGTTTGTCTACATGGATTTTGCTAAGTTTCTCTCTGTTATATTCCCACCAGATGCTGTGACAGCTGAATTTGGTGTAATGAATCTGTTTTGAGCTTTGAAAATAGTAGCCACAGCTTGACTATTACCAATAGAGCTATATGTCTCCATAATGCTGCAGCCAGCATGGATTTATCTTTTTTTCTATGTTTCAATAATAGAAATTCCAAGATGTCTTTGGCTGTCCACAACCCCATTAATCCACCGGGCAGACAAATGAAAGGCTCAGCATATGACTCTGACTTCTGCTAGCGGGAAGGGTGTCAGTACTTTTCACAATCACAATAACTTGTTGCAGGTAAACAGTAAATAGCTTTTTCAGTAGCTTCTAAAGTGAGAAGATTAGATGGCCTGCAGTGTGTGATAGAGTTTATATAAGTTCTGATCATTAGTTTGAAGGTCCCACTGTCCCCCATGGGTTATGTACAGTCACAGAGGAGTATACTTAGCCCCTTGAGAAAAGCAGAACTGGAAAACATCTGATTGGATATTATAAAACCTCAACCATGCACGGCAGGATATTGAATCTCCCACTGCTGCCTACTGGTCTGATGTCAGCTACACAGGATTCTGAGATTTGTAGTAAAAGAAGGTGACAACATACAACTCAGCAAAATTAGTCTGATATAATCCACTATACTACAGTAAACAGTGAGAAAACCAAACTTTGTTTGCTCACACAGAGTGCACATTGGGGCTAGTTCCATACTTATGTGTGGTGTCCTTTGTGCTGACTATTCCACTTGAAGTAAAATAGAAGAAAAAGGACTGGCCCCAAGATAGACCCTTGATTTGAGGCATACCAGAGGGAGAGCAAAGGTTAGGGGTGTCCAAACTGAAATGACTGTTTATGTCTAATGGGGTACAGTAAAAGTGAAATGAGCCAAATTTGCATCGGAGAAACCAGCACATCTCAGCTTATGCAAGAGAAAGGAGTGGGCAAAGAAATCAATAGCCTTAGCCAGATCAATAAAAATGGTGTCCATAACATATCTCTGATCCATTCCCTTCAGGATGGTGTCAGTGATATGGAGGACAGAGGTGACAGTGGAGTCAGCTTGAAGGAAGTCAGCCGAGGATCTAGAGAGAAAAGAGAAGGAATCTAGAAAGTTGGCAAGCTGGGAGAACACAAGCTTGTCATGTAGCCGTGCTAGAGTGGATAAAAGAGAGACTGGCAAATAGTTCTCAGGGATGAAGGCGTCTCCCACTTTGTGTGGGGGGGGCTTTTGAGATTTCAACAGTTGGGAACAGAACTAAGTTGAAAGGAGAGATTACAAAGTAGAGAGAGAGAGCGAGATGGGCATCAGTGGCTTGGGCTGAAAGGTGGAGAAGGTTTAAGGTTAAGTTTGTCGGAGTATGACATTTAGAGAGGTTGAGAAAGAGAAGAGCAGACAGTACTTCAAAAGTGGGTACAAGGAAAAAGAGAATGAGGTTAATGAATTTAGAGATGGAGAAGAGTAAATGACACAGGTAGCAAAATGACTTGTAAAGCATTAGCAACCTCAGAACAGTTAGAAATGGCAACAGTGGGGTTATTAAGCCTGAGAGTTGTGGGAACACTTGGGTAGGAGGCTATAAAATTGTGTCAATGACCTTCTACAATTACTTGGGGAATTAATATTATTCTGTAGGTTGGAAGCTAAGTATCGTTGTTGACTTTTGCCTCCCTTAGGGCTATGGCACTGGCATTTTGTAGTTGTCTATACCTCAGACAAAACCTATGGGAGCAAAAGGATTTGTAGATGGACCAGACTGAGTTATGAGCCATGAAGAGAGTGATAAGTTTGGTGGTAATTGTTACAAGCACACTTTGCAGGTCAGGCCCTCTGCTCCCACAGTGCCAAATCTCAAAGTGCAATATGTGAACAGGAGACAAACAGGGTAACTCTCCTGTCTGTTTTGGGTCCAAAACACCTACTAGTCTCAAGTCCTGAGGTCAAATATGAACCCTTTTCGTTAGCACGCCCAGTTAACAGGATCAAATATCACACCCTCTTCAGGGAAATACAGTGCAAAACTTAACCCAGCGGGCACCCAGCGTGGTTCACAATTCTCCTGTTTTTGACTCCATTGAGACCTAGGTATTTGCTTACCTTAGAGCAAGATGGTAACACATTTTAAGCCCTTAACAGTTCCGTCAGCTTTATCAACACTGTCTCAGTATTCACATGCAAAAATGAGAAAAGACTCAGGCAGAATTAAGGAAAACAAAAAGTTTACTACAACTAAAAAAATAGTAAATACATACAAAACATAGAGCATATATACATAAATGTTTACAGTCCAAAAGAAGTGGAAATTACAGAAACAAAAATGCCTTGTACTTGAATTTCTTGTTCTACCTCAGTTTCAGTTTGGTGTTACCTATTTTGACAGAAGTGCCTTTTAGTCCAGAACACGGTGTTTATGTTCTCTTAGGAGTCCAGAGATAGAAAAACAAACACCTTTTAGCCAGATTGATAATAAGCCAAAATGTCCCTCCCATCCTGTGAGGTCACAGCTCATGAGGTCACTGTTAGTCCTGTAATTAATTTGTAACATGACCGAGTATATCCAAAAGGGTGTCATTTTACTGCTTGCTTGAAATCTGCAAATATAGCAATATTAAATTATGACAGTCTCTTTGATCAGAGCATTCCCCATTGATCTCCAGAGCACCTTCCTGACAACTATTTCTCTCCTAATGGTGAAAGATGTAACAGGTAGCTGTTCAGAACTTGTTTCCTCCCAATAGGTTGTAAAATGCATCCTGGTTCCTGGACCACAAAGTACATGCATGGTTTACAATGTGTGATAACCTGGTGTCCTTGTAGCCCCAGGAAGTCTTGTAACTATGTGTCAACACAGAAAAGGAAACTAGCTATTTAGCTACAGCAGCAACTGATTTGGGGTCAAAAGGTCAAGCCTCTTTAAAAGCTAGTCTTCCAGATAAGCCTGCTGACCCTGCCATGTCTCATATGCAGTAATTTAAAAACATATATTTATAACAAAAGTATATACACATGGCTAGTAGATGGTTATCCTGACACACTCCTGCCTCCTAGAATGAACTTGGGAGAATCTATTCCTAGGCATGGGATGAGTTCTCCAAATTCAGTTCACTGCTCAAACTGACGTGATAACCCATCTGCATTTGTGTTTGCTACCCCGACCCTATAAGTAACAGTCATGTCGTATCCCCTGCAGGGCAAGGATCCACCTTAAAAGCCTACCATTTGTTTTACTCATTTGTGCCAGCCAAACAAGGGGGTTGTGATCTGTTTGTACCTCAAAATGCTGTCTGTATAGGTATGGCTGTAACTTCTTTAGTGCCCACACCAATGCAAGGCATTCTTTCTCCACTGTAGAATAAGCCTACTCCCTGTGAAGTAACTTCTTACTTAGGTACACTATTGGGTGATCTTTCCTTTGGTTAGATGTTTGACTAAGTACTACTCGAATACCCACATCTGAGGTATCAGTCTTGACAACAAAGGGTTCACTATAGTCTGGACTGGCTAATACAAGAGCACTGCATAGTGCCTCCTTTAGCCATGTAAAGGCTTGCTCACAGGCTGGTTCCCAGATAAGGTTTTTAGGCATTCTTTTCTTTAACAGGCCAGATAGGGGAGCAGCCAGGGCATGATAGTTTAGTACAAATTTTCTATAATACCCTGCAGTCCCTAGAAAACTCTGAACCTGCTTCTGTGTTTCAAGTCTGGGCCATGTTTTGATTGCCTTGATTTTTGCTTGATTAGGATGGAGCTGTCCCCGGCCTGCTACATGCCTGAGGTATGCCACCTCAGCCATGGCCACCTGTCACTTTTCAGCTTTTACAGTGTGCCTGGCCCCCTGTATCCTGACCAGCACTTCCCTAAGGTGGGACAGGTGTTCCTCTCAGCTGGCAATGAAGATGGCAATGTCATCCAGCTATGACACGGCATACTTCTCAGCACCATTTAACACCTGGTTCATCAAGCTCTGGAAGGTGGCAGGGGTGTTCTTCTTTCCAAAAGGCATTACTTTCAACTCAAATAACCCTATCGGAGTGATGAAGGCAGACTACTCCCTAGCTGCGGCAGTTAACTCTACCTGCCAATACCCTTTTGTCAGGTCAATAGTGGTAAGGCATATTGCCCCTCCAACTTGTCCAGTAGTTCATCCATCCATGGCATTGGGTGTGCATCTGACTTTGTGACTGCGTTGAGTGCACAATAGTCCACACAAAAATTAGAAGAGCCATCTGGTTTGGGAACAAGAACCACGGGTGAGGCCAAGGGGCTGAGGGATTTCTGGATTACCCCTAAATCCAGCATTTCCTCCATCTCCCTCCTAATGTCCTTTTGGATGGCCTCTGACACTCGGTATGCTGTTTTCCATATGGGCGCTTGCATTCCCATCTCCACATCGTGCATCGCTAAGGGGGTTAGTCCAGGCTTGGTGCTAAACGAGGGGGCAAAGTCTGCTAAAACCTCCTTTACTTCCTGGATCTGGTCTGGAGTCAACTGGGGTGACATTTTAATTGCCTTCACAGAGGACTCCAACTTGCTTTCTTCCAGTAAGTCCAGAAGGGGGTTTCCTTTGTCTGTCCCTTCCTCAGAACTACACACTATAAAGACCATGTCAGCCCTATTTGGATATGGCTTCACCATGATGACATGGTACATTCTTTTGATATGGCTCCTGTTAGGCAGTTCTATAATGTAATTTATGTCATTCACCTGTCTGACTACTTTGTACGGGCCTGCCCACTCAGCCTGCAGCTTATCTTTCTGGACTGGGATTAGGACCATGACCTCCTGACCCACAGCGTACGAGTGAGATCTGGCTCTGTGGTCATACCATACCTTTTAGTTTTGTTGGGCAGCTGCCAGGTTGCTCTGAGCTGTTCCTATAAACTCCTTCAGCTTTTCCCTAAACATAAGGACATAATCCACTATGCAGGTTCCCTGGGTGGTGTGCTTGCCTTCCTAGTCCTCCTGGATCAAGTCTAGGGACCCAATTACCCATTGTCCATATAAGAGCTCTAAGGAAGAAACCCTGTTGACTCTTGGGCACCTCTCTGTATGCAAACAACAGGTGGGGAAAGTATTTCTTCCAGTCCCTCCCATGCTGTTCAGCAAACACTTGGAGCATCGATTTTAAGGTACCATTGAATCTTTCCACAAGCCCGTTGACATGCAGGTGATAAGGTGTCATGCATCTCTGCACCACCCCACACTTCTCCCACAAACATTTCATCAGGTCCAACATGAAGGAACCCCCTTGATCAGTGATAACCTCCTGTGGAAACCCAACAAGGGAGAAAATTCCTAGCAAGGCATTAGAGATGGGCGAAGTGGGCTCAATTTGCTCTGCAGAGTGAAGGTGAATTCGTGCAGTACTCTGCAATGTGAAGCGGAGTATTTCACATTATAAATGGGTAACACAAAGTCCATTGAAACCAATGACTTCATGTTATTCCACCTTCCCAAACCACTACTCCACCAATTTTTAAGTCGAAGTACATTGAAAAAAAGTACTTCACCTCACATCACCTTGTTTTAAGCTCCAAAGGTAAATTTTGCAGTGATTCATGGAATTTCAGGTCACATGGGCTCTAGATTGTTCTGCACAGCCTCAGCTTGGGGTAGTGTGTGTAGGACGTTGTAGGAGACAGTCTGTTCTGAGAGTTCCCTTTGATTCAAACCTTCTAAAATCTATTAAAAAAAGTATTTTTGAGTCATTTTTTTTGCTGAAATTTTAGTTCATCAATTGTAGGAAACCCTCCTGTGCTCGTATCATACAGCGTTTATTGTTTGTGTGTGGATTTTTAATGTTAATGTACAACATTCAGTCTGTGTACTGAAAGACAGTGGAAGTGTGCTTTGGGGGAAGGGTGCATCTGGTGTAGGTAGATTTAAGTTGGAGAAATAGGGAGTTCTTTGTTTTTTGGTTATATTTCTCTTGTATAACTGACTGTGTTATTGTACACACAGTAATATTTTCAGTAATTTTTGACATATTTTTGCTGATTGTGTGTGTTGTGGTCTGGAGGGACCTGGTGCAGCATTGAAGTTGTTTAAAAAAACCTTGTGTATTACTGAAGTTTTAAATTTGGTACACATTACTTGTAGACAAATTCTGTGTATGTGTGAGTGTGTGTGGTGCTTGAAGTGACATCAAATAATAAACCTTTCATAGTGCCACAGTGTAATTGCAGGTGCAACAGTGTGTACCTGATATCCACTGCAGCTGCATGATTTTGTTCTGCCATTGTGGTATCTTTTCTTGATTTTGCACTGCAGTAATCTGCAGTCAGTGCTGCCCCCACCCCCAACCGGCAAAAGCTGTTCTCTTCTAGATTGAATTGTTTGTGACTTGAGGACACCATTGGTTAGTTAAGGTGTTGCTGAACTTGTTGTGACTTTGCATCTGTATCTGTTGTTGAAGCCACAGTTGTTTTTTTGGCTTTACATCCAGCATCATCCCTCCGGCCCCCACCCAAAGTGAATGTTCCAAAATCTGAATTTGTTTAGAATATTCCTGTTGATCCCCCAAAATGCCCACAAAGAGACATGCAAGCAAAGCTGTTCCTTGCCATGGCACTGCTGCCAGTGGTAAGATTGTCTGTGGGAGTGGTAGTAGTACGCAGTCACAGAAGTGCATTGCTGATGTGAGGAAAGGTATTTCTCTTTCAATGTCTTTTTACAGCACAATCAGTAGCTTCACTCATAGTTGGAGGAGATTATGCTGTCCCAGCTGGTGGTGTTAGTGCAGTTGCTGGTGGTGGTATGAGTATTCCTGCCTCAAGTTCCAGTTCTGACCAGTTTACCGTGTCCAAAAATATAGTGGAGTGTGAAGCAGTGGCAGTGAGTGACAGTGTAGATGATGTCATACTCCCCAGTAACATCCCAGTAACTGAACATGCGGATTCTGATCATCATGTC
The DNA here is from genome assembly GCA_016271365.2 of Neoceratodus forsteri. Taxonomy (NCBI): domain Eukaryota; kingdom Metazoa; phylum Chordata; order Ceratodontiformes; family Ceratodontidae; genus Neoceratodus; species Neoceratodus forsteri. The sequence goes on from CM028133.1 coordinate 310,484,300, forward strand.
AATGATAGCACACAAGGTGATATTTCTTCCACCGTGGTTCAGATCATGCATTTGCCATGCAGTGATTCACAGTGTGGTGAAAACATATCGGGTGGTGGTGGTGCAGATGGTGATGATGTTGTTGTGGTTGAAACATGCAGTCCACATGCCAGCATCCAAGCAGAAGATGTGGTTGATGTTGATGAATATGATGATGCTGTCAGTGACCCCTGTTGGGAACCAGAGAAAAAGAAACTCAAGGTGGCTGTGTCTGGGTCTGTTTGCATTTCCCCCCTCCCATAAAAAGTTGTGATTTACCAGTTTCAGTAGATGATGATGTCCAATAATAATGATAGGTGGTCATGGTGGTCAGTTGCAGTCCAAGTGTGTCCTTCCTGAAATATCATGTAGCACCCCCACACTTCATGGCTTGGAAAACTGGAGTCCAATAAGCAGCATTGAGGGACATGTTAAAACTAGAGCATCAAAATCCCTTGTTTGGGATTTTTTTGTGGAAGATGCAAATGATGAGTCAGTTGCAATCTGCCAGGTTTTCCAGGTGTGTGTGAGTCCAGGTAAAAAGGGGAGCCATCTGGGCACAGGGGGACAACATACACATCTTAAGAATAGGCACATAGCACTGTGGACTCAGCACAAGATGGCAGCTAATAAGTGTACCACAGTGAGGTGTTCACCGTCGTCATCGACCATAACAAGCATCTTATCCCCTTCCATGACTGTAGCATCAAGTAGAAAATTAAATGTGTGCTGTAATGATGAAATAACAGCAGAGGATTACTACAGGCATGATAGGTGGAAGAGCAGAATGATTTTGAAGACTTTGTCCAGTGGTGGTGAGAGTAGCAGTTTTGGTGGCGGTGGTAGTGGTCAACCGCTAAATCTGAGAAAATAATTGTATTTCTGGGTTTGTCATCACCTGTGCAACTGTCTTCATCACACATCCACACTCCACCCTCTGCCATTCGCAGAGCCTAACCATTTGCCATCACACCCCATGTAAAATGTTTAAGTCAGCCCATGTTACAGAGTGTTTTTGCTCATAAGCTGAAGTACCCACCCAATCATACAGTGCCACGTGAACTTAATGCTGCTATAGCTGAAATGCTGGCAATTGATCTTTTGCCCTTCTCCTTTGTGGAGAATTCTGGGTTTCTGTGGTTTGCTGCACGTGCCTGTCCAAAATGGACAGTCCCATCCAGGACATACTTTTTGACCCGTGCTGACCCCGATTTGTACTGTACTGTGTCCAACTCAGTAAGACGTGCCCTTCAATGTTCCTCTTCTCCATTCATCCATTTAAGTATTGATATGTGGACAAGTGGCAAAACAGTGGGGAGTTCATATTTGTGTATAACTGCACACTGGGCGCAGGTGCTGGGGGTTGTTTGTGCTGGTTTTTTTTTTCATTTTCAATTATTCTTTGGTAACCGGGTAAAGGCACTGGACCAAAGGTCCCTTTTCAGGCCCGACCCGGACAAAAAAACATATAAAAATACACAAATGAAATCAACAGCAATACAAAACCAAAAAATACAAATTACAAATTGCAGTTACAAGCAGATTTATGTAATAAATACATTTTTAACCTTTGTTTAAAAGTTAAAACAGAGGGAACAATCCTAACATCAAGTGGGAGTGAATTCCAATACAGGGTGCTGCTATTGAAAAAGCTGTAGAGCTTATTCTAAGCTGAGACCTGGGGACAAAATATAGGGGGCCGTCAGCCAACCTCAGGCTAGGAAGCAATTCTCTCATTACAACAAGATCAGAAAGAGGAAAAAGGGAGCCAAAGTAAAAACATTTATATATCAGACAGACAACAAAATATTCTATTCTGCAACTAGGGGAAAACCACCCCAACCGAGAATAAAGATTACACCGATGTGTCCTATTGGGGGCTCCTAAAATAAATCTACAAATATTATTATAGGCCACAGTTAGAGCTTGCATTTCTTTTGTACCTATTTTATAATATAAACAAGAACTATAATCAAAATATGGAAGAAGAGAACCAATAGCAATTGCTAATCTAGTTGATCTTGAGAAGAATGACTTGACTTTGTATAACACCCCTATTCTTTGATTTACTTTCTTAACCATTGACTGAATCTGAGGTGAAAAGGTCAAACTGGGATCCAATAGTGTGCTCAAATACTTAAATTGAGACACTTGTTCAAGCAGGCCACCCCAAAAATCAGATATCCTCAGTTCCGTGGTGTCCGCCAACATAAACTGCATGCCAAATAACATAACTTTTGTTTTAGCTGAGTTCAAAATCATAGCATTTAAAGTATGCCAAGAACAGACGGCACCAAAATCCTTTTCTAGGGAACAAGAAAGTTCAGACACAGAATTTGACTGAGCACAAATTACAAGATCATCTGCATAAAGCAGTGATTCACTAAACTTACAAACTCCAGGAAGCTGATTAATAAAAATAGAAAATAACAGGAGTCCCAAAATGGACCCCTGAGGCACAACACAACTAATTGGAAAGACATCAGAAACCACAGAACCTACTTGAACTAATTGACACCTGTTACTCAGATAATCATAGAACCAAGAAATAGCGACATCAGAAAACCCCACATCTTTCAATTTTGTGCAGGCCAAACCATGATCAATCAAATCAAAAGCCTTGGTTAGGTCCACGAACACTGCCCCAGTCATCAAACCCTCCTCAATCCCATGTAGGACAGTGTTCATGAACCTAAACAAGGCTGTTGGTAGTGTGAATAATCAGTGTAGTAAGGTGGAGTGTCGTGGTAGCAATCTTCCAGGAATTCGACAGCATGCAATGATTGCTATGTGCAATTTGACCTGTTCACACACTGGTGAAAACATGTTGGACATGGTACTGATTGAAACTGACAAGTGGCTGATCCCCTGTCCCTGACAGCTGGGTTCATAGCAAGTGACAATGGGTCAAATGTGGTGAAATGCATCACGAATGGTGGCTTTTTTGGGTTCCATGCATGGCCCACTGTTTAAATCTTGTGGTGCAGGAGTTTCTGCAGCACCCTAATATAAAGGAAATGCTGACAGTTGCATGCCATATCTGTTCTCACTTTTCACGCTCTGCAAAGGCCCATGACCAACTTCGGCAGTTGCAGATCTGAAACAGCCTCCTGCAGCACTGCTTGAAGCTGGAAGTTGTCACCTGGTGGAACTCCACTTTATACATGGCAGAGAGGTTGTATGAACAGTATGAAGCCATCTCAGAATATCTTGTCATGCACACTAGCTGTGACATTTCCGGGGCCTCCATGTCTATGATGACTGAACAGTGGTGCCTCATGGACTCTGTAATAAGAATCTTGATGCCTTTTGAACATGCCACACAGGCAGTGAGTGACAAGTCTGCCTCCATTAGCCAATCAATTCCACTGCTGCAGGTGCTGAGGCAGACATTGGTGAATGTACAGCATAGCTTTGATGTTGTCAGAAACAGTGCTAGCAGTGTGTTGCTGAAACACATGCTGACAGTATTCGACCAGAATCATTACATCTTGAGCATTCAGCGTAGTGATAACTTTACATAGCAACAATGCTGGACCCACAATACAAATGTGGAATTGCCTCAGTACTGGAGGGTGGGTCTGAACAGCTAAAAAATGTCAGTGGGCAACTGGTGTGCTTGGTTCATGGGGCATAGAAGTCACGTGCCAAGGTCAGGAAACCTGATCAGCATAATCAGGCTGAAGGTGAACCTGGAGGAATAGTATCAAGCATATCCTGTAAGGAGAAGGGTACTGCAGTTCCAGGTGATCTGTCATCAAAAGCAGCTGGTGTTAACCCACTTTGGGAGGCTTTATCCCAAGTGGGGATTTGTGTCATAAATGATTCCGGAGAACAGGATGATGCATCAACCACTGGACTTAGAGCAGCACAGTGAATGGTTGAGTCATATGTGTCTGAAAACAGACATCTGTCAATCACTGATGATCCCTTTTATACTGGAGTGGAAAGGTCAGTGAATGGCCAGAGCTGACCGCTGTGGCACTGAAGTCCCCGACATACCCACCCTCCAGTGTGAGTGTCAAAAGAGTATTCAGCTCAGCAGGTGCAACAGCTCAGGATCATTGTACAAACCTCTCTCCTGAAAATGTCAGTTTGCTGACATTCATAAAAATGAATGAGAGGCACATACCAGCTCAGACTGCGACCTCAGTATTTGTACCTCAGCATACTCATGGTTTTGCTGATGTTGAAGAAAGGGACTATCATGGTAGCAGTGACAGCACGAAGTGGCCTACCACTGATGTAGACGATAACACAATGGAGAAAGAATTTCCCCATGGTCAGAATTCAGACATAGAAGACTGTGAGGGCAGCTTTCTTTCTGAGGATGATGATGAATGATGATGAGGTTAATGTTGGCAGGTTTTTAACTCAAGTGGTTAAAAGGCTGTCACATGTCTTGTGTGATACATGTTCTCTTTTTCACAAAGTTAAATCACTGTCCCACTCATACTGACTCAAATTCCATATGTTACATCATCACATTTATAACACAGAGCACAGTATATCCTGGCCCCCAAACTGCCACCACCATAAGACTGCTGTTCTCCACTGCCACCCTAGGGAATGTGACCGTTTGTCCCCCTGGACTACCATCACCATAAGACCACTGTTCTCCACTGCCACCATAGAGAATGTGACCATGTGTCTCCTGGACTACCACCACTGTAAGACCGCTGTTCTCCACTGCCACCATAGGGAATGTGACTGTGTGTCCCCCCCGGACTACCACCACCACCATAAGACTGCTGTTCGCCACTGTCACCTCCTCCAGATGAAGGAAGATGTGAGAGAGAATTTCATTATGTGCCGCAGCTATGACCCCCAGCACCCATCACCAGTGTCATTGTGGCAATGTTTTTCCATTACATTGACCATTCCAAGGCAGAGGGAGTCAAACAGGAGACCATATCCATCAGCCACATGCACAAGGCTTTCTACTATTAAAACTATAAAGTGAGTATGTGCACTAATGTTTCTTATGCTATTCTACTTCCTTTAGCTGTGTGTTTTGTTTTCTGTTGCTTTTCTGAGCTGCAATGGTCAAACATACGGTCAAATTATTTTTCTTTTTTTACAGGTTAACAACAAACAACACTCCTTCACTGAAGGTCTGTATCAGTGGTGCAGCAGCAGTACTGTCTACAGAAACCTATGGAATATCCATTTCCAATCCTTACTAGTAAGTATATCAATTTTATTTCATCTGTTCCTTTTTTTTCATAAGAGTGCAACAAATCTGACTGAGGATTCATAAACTAGGTGATATGTGTACGTCACAAAAAATATTTCTGCAACATACCATGCACTGTATTCCAAATTTGCAGCTGTGCAGCCATGACGGTGTTGAAAAAGTTGGACCCAGGTTGTGTTACTTGACAAGATGTGGTTTTGAAATGTAACTTGAGTTGAGATGCAGGGACACTGATGCAGTATATTTGTTACACAGCCTGGTACTAAATTAAGTTGTGATCTGATGATTGCAGTGGGACAGCTTGATATCTGTGTTAATCCAGATACCCATGGAACAGCCACAGCTTAAACATAATGCCTTACTGCTGCAATCAAGCTGTAATAAGTCCTTCATTTCTCTTTTTAGGAAACTTCCAGATGCTTTGTTGTGTCATAGTTACCTTATCCAAAGAACTTCTTCAACATCAGCCCCCCGGCTGGGGCAGGCATGCAACACACAGATGTCATTTCAATTGATGACCATGACCATAATTACCAGACTGGAGAAGGATGAAGATGGAATCTGTGAAGAAGTAACCACATAATAAACCATTAATATGACCTACTTGCAAATATGCTTCCCCCCAAAATAAAATAGTTACCTTCATTGTCTTGAGAGTATTCCATTTCCAATTTCAACACCAATATTTCTCATCAAGCACTGGAATGTGCACACCAACAGTATGTGTGACCTGTGATACAAAACAATACAATAAGTACATGTCTATATATGTCAACCCCCCCACCTAGAAAATACATATATATATATATGTATATACAATTATATATATATATATATATATATATATATATATATATATATACATCAACTCACCAAGGCTACTATTAGTCTACAAACAAAGGGCACCCTTCCATCTGGTTGAGGTGATTGCATCGCATTTGTGGGAATCGCAGCACACTTAGGACAAGCAACAGTTCTTTCATGGTCATCATTTCTGATGGAACACTGAATGGATTCATGTCATGTTATCCCTCCTTCACACAGTTTGGCAAGACACCATGCATCATGAGTACATCATCATCACAGAGTATGTAAACTTTCTGGACACAAGACAGATGCATTTTAGGGATGCAGAAAAATTCTGGGGACTCTGTGTGACCACTGCGCACATGAGTGACTGCGCAATAAATTCTGGGGGACTTTGCATGTGGTGTAGCGCTCCCATTTCACTTCCTTAGCACTTGGGAATTTTCTGGACACAAGACAGATGCATTTTGACAGGTCTGCCTGTGCTGTGCTAAAATAGCTGTAACCACTGCTTTCCCTGACTGATGGGATCCTTTTTTTTACCGCTCAGAGTGCAAATATCAGGAGTATGAATGATTATGCACCTTTTTGAACCTTTGTCTGAGATTGGCCTTAGGCGCCCAAGCATATCCATCACCTACCCTGCCTTGTGACCTTCCCGGTGGCCTGATGGACAGCCAGCACTATCACCATAGAATTGGAAAATATGTGCTTCAGGCGCTGTCCCAGCCATCACCTCAGTACCTGGCTCACACCTTCTACTAGCAAGTTGTGGCTCAGCTGCCTCCCAGTCCTAATGTAAGTGCTCCCTGGGGCTGCTGTTGAAAGTGCCTGGAAGGCTGTTTGTTCCCTTCAGACCTAACCTTACCTGTTTTATTCCTTTTTGTGAACTATGTCAAGAAAAAAGCTGTTATCACTTACTTTGTCTGACTGTTATGATAGCGATACCTAGGTCTTGCTTATGTGTTTTTAGGGTAATTCCTGTTATAATATCCATCTCTGAATCTCTGTGATCTAGCCTCTTCCCACTATTTTATACTGTTTACTGTGTCTACTGATGATCCCTAACAAACTGTTATGTATGTTCCTTGTGTTTTGATTTGTACTTCTATTGAGTTTTATTCACATTGTAAATATATCAGTTTGTACTATAATCTGGACTTAACCAGGTCCATCTTGTAAATGAGCTTGCTCAACAATGTTCACCTGGATAAATAAAGATTTGATTGATTGATTGATTTTGGGGATGCAGAAAAATTCTGGGGACTCTGTGTGACCACTGCGTGCATGAGTGACTGCGCAATAAATTCTGGGGGACTTTGCATGTGGTGTAATGCTCCCATTTCACTTCCTCAGCACTTGAAAATTTTCTGGACACAAGACAGATGCATTTTGGGGATGCAGAAAAATTCTGGGGACTCAGTGTGACCATTGCATGCATGAGTGACTGGGCAATACATTCTGGGGGACTTTGCATGTGATGTAATGCTCCCATTTCACTTCCTCAGCACTTGGCAATTTTCTGGACACAAGACAGTTGTATTTTGTGTATTGTGATTGTGAGCACATTATGCCATACTTAAATTATAAATTAAAGCAGCAGTGCACTATGTGGTGAAAAGTTTGACCTATACTTTTTTATGCTATTTTACATTGCCAGCCACTAGTTACCTCCTGACTTGTATGATACTCTTCTTTTCACAATTTGTGTCTGCTTTACTACTTTTTCCCATGTCTGAAAAAAAAAAAGGAGCACACCTTTTAATATGGCTCTGACCAGGTTTTCATCATTACTTGCAGCTGTTTTCGAATAAATAGTGCTCTGTGAGGTCATAAAGCACTGCCTGCTGCATAATTGTTAATTTTACAACAGAAGTAATATATAACAACTGATGGAGAAAAACAGTGGAAAATACTGATTTAAGACCTGGTTCAATCAGATGTAAGTGCTCCTTTTATTATTTCCAGACATGAAAAAGTACTAAATCAGACTCAAATACTGAAAAGAATGGTATAATACAAGTCAGGAGTTATGTAAAGTGGCAATTTAAAATAGCATAAAAAAGTATAGGTCAACATTTTCACCAGATTGTTGCACTGCTGCTTTAATATCTATTTCAAAAAAGAAATATTTCTGGAGACTCAGTAATGTTTACTTAGTGTTGGGACTCATGATTTGAAGTGTTTTGCAAAAAGCATGACTGAGCAGAGCAAGTATGTTGTGCTAAACTGCATGTGCGCAGTCAGTGTCCTTTCCTATGTGTGCAGACATTGTCCAGCTTTGTGCAAACATATATATGGTGTGACTTGTTGCAGTATCTCAAGAATAAAGATAAGAAAGAATATATGGGGCTGGATATTCAAAAGGGTTGCACCATGCGCAATAGGGTTGTGCCTGCGCAAGTCCAAAATTGCGCCATTCTGCCATATTCAGCAGGAGGCAGTTGCGCCCCCCAAGGCAAGCTGAGCAACAGCAATGCAAATGAATGCATGCTGAACTGGAGGGGGAGGAACCATGCATAAACTGCACAGCCCGATATTCAGCGGGCTGTGCAGAGTTGTGCAGGTGCAACCCCAACCCGCGCCTACACAACTTTGAGCCAAAAAAGGAGTAAGTCGAGGGCCACCCACAGGTGAGTTGCTGCATTGCAGGGTGCAACACAGCAGCTGCCACCTGTGGCTGGCCCTCAACCTACTCCCTGTGCCCCCTGCAGCCCGAACGGGCAAAGTGTAAAAATCTCCCACCCCCAACTGGCCTGATCGCGGCATAAGGTTAAATAACCCCCACTAGCCTTATTGTGGGCATAGGCTTAAAATAAACCCCCACTAGCCTGTTCGTAGGCAGCACAGAGTCCAACCCCTCCAAGGACATATCCCTGGTGGTTCAGTGGACCGCTAAGCCTGATCGTGGGCTGCAAAATATTGAAACCCCCCCCAAGAACAGATCCCTGGTGGTCCAGTGGACCGCTAAGCCCAATCGCGGGCTGCAAAATGTTGAAACACCCCCCCCCAAGAACAGATCCCTGGTGGTCCAATGGACCGCTAAGCCCAATCGGCTGCAAAATGTTGAAACACCCCCAAGACCATATCCCTGGTGATCTAGTGTCTCCCCACCCACCCACCCATGAAGCCCCACCTATATTCACATATCTGGACTGCCTTGTATGGTATGGGCATTGGCTCTTGCTCTGCACCAATGGGCATGCAGCCCTGCTGGCGCAGTCAGTGGGGTGGGGTGGCAGGCAGGTGGGATGCTGCCACCCGCTGCCAGGGGGAGCAGGGTGGTGGGGCTCGTGGGTGGGTGGGGTGGGGGACACTAGCTGCTGTGGTCCTCCTCCTGCTGTGGCAATGCACAACAGCAGCACCCTCTGCCACTGCCACAGAAGGGCCAGCAGGTGGAGGCCTGGCCCATTCTGTGGCAGTCTGCCACTCCACCTTGTGGTGGTTCAGCATATGTGTGCACTGGCCCCCAGTCCCCAGATGTGTCCCCTAGGGCCACGGCACACCTGCGCACCACAAGGCAGACACACCACAAGGCTGATGTCCCCCCAACACAGTTGAAAAACCTCCAAATTGTGGAACTGTGGAGGGGACCAGGCACAGGAGGGGCAGATGTGGTGCCAGCAGTATGGTCACACACCTGGGGCTCCACCTCCTGCTGTGGAGGTGGTGGTGCTGCTGGAGCTCCTGCAGCTGCTACTGGTGGTGGTGGTGATGGACTTGGTAGATGTGGCAGTGGCACTGGTGGAGCTGCTGTTTCTGGAAGGGGGGAGACAGGACTAAAGAGTCTGGAGCAGTCCAACACCACCCGGCTATGACCCCCACATATGCACACTTCCTTCCGGCCATGGGCAACATACTGTACCTGGTTCGGCTCACAAAAAAACACTCCTTCCCACGCCAATGCGATGACTGACTTCACACACATTCACACGCACGCACACACACACACAGTCACTCACACACACACACACACACAAAACATAACTTATAAAACAAAGCAATCGATCACCACAAAGAACTGACAAAACAGTAAAAAAAAATTGAAGAATTCGCTTTTAGAAAAGCTTTTGGGTTTTTGGAATTTGCTCAAGAAAGAAACTAATAATGAGCTCTCCTCTCCTACACAAAATGCTTCCTTCTTCTACCTCTGCAAAGGAGAAAGTGAAAGTATCTGCTTGTATGACTCACTTCCTTCCTGCCTGGCTGAAGCATGTGACTTACAGTACTGTAAGCCATGTGATGTGTGGGGGGGCTGCCTAAAGTGCCTATATTGTTGTCATTCTGCCTTACTTCACATTAAGGCAGAATAACAATGCCAAGTCATAATAGCACTTTTCAATGCCCACTTTGCATAGCATTATGATAACACAAAGTAGCCACTTCGTGTTCACTTTGCAGGTCTAATTTAAGTTCACTGCATCTCTACAAGGCATCTGCCACTTTGTCTGTCCTCAGTGAGGATAGGGTGACTATCTCTGGGTACAGGGTGGCAAAATCCACCACTGTTAGGATAAACCTCTTCCTGGAGGAGCTGGGGTTATTCAAAGGCCCCACAATATCAATTCCTACCTTCTGGAATGGCTCCTCCACTATGGGCAATGGAATTTGGCAGCTTGGGTTTTCCTACCTGCCTTCCCTATTTCTTGGCACCGGTGACAAGACCTGCAATACTCCTTCACCTGCTGGGTGAAGTTAGGCCAATAGAAATTCTGGGCCAATCACTGCATAGAGAGTGTGATTCCCAGACCACTCACAGTACCCCTGGGGAATGACAAGCTGCCTGCCCATCACCCCTCCCTCTGTTCTTACATCCCACGTACACAGCAGTCCATTGTCCCAGTAAACCTTATGTTTCCTGTCACCTCACAGTGCTCCATCAGAGTCTGCCCAGGCCCTCAGCTTCTCTAAACTATGGTCATTTTTCTGAGCAGCTGCAAAATCTTTACACATTCCCAAGGCATGGGACTGGTCCCCTCCAGTTTCTAAACTAGGGTCCCTATCTCTAGCGTCAGGGCATTCAGGGTCACTGCCATCCCTAACCTTCTGACTACCTGCTACACCTCCTTTCTCAGGGTAACCTTCTGTAGCTGTTCTGTTAACTGCTACCTGGGGGATTTCTACCCCCCTTTCATTATTCTCCATATCAGGAGACACAGGCTGGGGAACCAGCCTCCCAGTGTTTTCCACAGGAGCTTCTATGGGGTCCAGGGAACTACAATTTACCTTTGCTGCTTGTCTGTGAGTAACTGCACACACTATCCCCTTTTTGAGATTGTTCCCAATAATCATATCCAAGGCAAGGTTTTCTGCCACTGCAACTTTTTGCATGGTCTCTCCTGTCTCACACTAGTCCAGGAGAACACTAGCAAATGGCAGTGTTTTCTCCTCCCCAGTGAATCTCCATACAGTAACAAATTGATAGAGTATAAGCTGTTCAGGCTCAACCAAATCCCCTTTTACCAAAGTCAGGGATGCCCCCATGTCCCTTAACCCATGGCTTTGTACCCCAGTCACAATAACTCAGTGTATGTGTTCCCTCATGTTTACTGGCATGCTTTCAGGGATACACAAAAAAAACTCTTCTTTCCCAGCACCACTTTGTGCACTCTCTGCCCTTTTTGGACACTGCCTGGCAAGATGTCCAGGTTGCTTGCAAACCCAACATTCATTTCTTTTATCAGGTAAATCTTTTATTTGTAACCTGGGGCTGCCTGGTTTTGGTGGAGCGAGAGAGAGTTTTAGCTGCCCTGAAGGTGCACTTTTCCCTTTCTGTTCTGTCACACACACCTTACTCCCTCTCAGAACAGGTCTGCTCCTGATATAGTGGTCCGACAGTTTGGCAGCCCCTTGCACAGTTTTTGGATCTTGATCCTCTAGCCAAGTTTTCAGCTTTGTAGGGCAAGTCCAAAAGAACTGCTCTAAAAGTACAATGTTTTCAATTTTCTCTACAGAGTCTGCTTGAATTCCCTTCCACCAATGTTTTAAAAACTGACATTGTTTAGTGGCTTGCTCCTTGTAGCTCATGTCAGGGCTTCTCCTGAGCTTACAGAAATTTAACTCTGTATGCCTCTGCTGTTAAATCATATTTCTTTAACAAAGCAGCTTCAAGTTTGCCATAATCATTACTGTCCTGATTGTCCATTTGACCCAGTGTGTCACGAGCTTTCCCGGTAAGCAATGGGGATAGCTGGAAGCTCCAGGAATTTCTGGGAATTTTTGCCTGAATGCATACCTTTTCAAATGAGTTTAAAAATGCATCCATATCTTCCCTATCTTTAAATTCAGCTATCAATTTAGAATTTAATTTGCAGCCCAGTCCTGGAGTTCCTGATTCACCCAAGCCACGTACCCGCTCTGGCGCTGATCTTTGTGGTTGTAACATCTCCAATTCAGATCTCCTCTGATGCTCTCTTTCCTCTTTCTCTGCCTCTCTCTGAAGCTGTCACTCTTTTTCCTCTGCCTCTCTCTGAAGCTGCTCTCGCTTCTCCTCTCTTTCCATCTCTGGCTTCCTCTTTTCAAGCTCCCTTCACTGCTGGGCTTCAAATCTTTTCTGTTCAAACTCCAGCTCCATTCTCCACAACTCTATCTGCAGCTTGATCCCTTCATACTCCAGCATGGTGGTGGTCTTCCCCTGCTGTGGTGGCTCACAGCTTACACTGGTACCACTGTCCTCCTCCCTGGTTCTGGACACTACGATGGACCCTGGCCTCTCCATGCCCAAGGTTTGGTCCTTTCCAGTCACTGACTGTGACTCAAGGTCTTGGGCATCAGCTGCCACAAAAGCCGCCATGAGGTGTTGATTGCTTCACCCCTCACCACTGACTACTCTCTCCTGGCACAACTGCCTCAGGTAGTCTGCAGTGTACTCACTGTAGTTGGAAGCCATCTTCTTTCCTACTGTACGGCTACACTAGCTTACACCTGAAAACAAATAAAACAGGTAGAGAACTTAGACTGTAAGCACAATGATATATTTCTTTATATGTAAATCTCTGCATTACTTTGTGTGTGAGCTGTGTGTGAGCTGTTACAGTTATCAGTCTGACACACTGGACTGTCAATGCCCATGTTACCAAATACTTTTAAATCCCACCTCTGCCACCAGATCTGTCACAAGCACACTCCACAGGTCAGGCCCTCTGTTCCCACAGTGCCAAACCTCAAAGTGCAATATGTGAAAAGGAGACAAACAGGGTAACCCTCCTGTTCTGTCAGCTTTATCAACACTGTCTCAGTATTCACATGCAAAAATAAGAAAAGACTCAAGCAGAATTAAGGAAAACAAAAAGTTTACTACAATTAAAAAAAATTGTAAATACATACAAAACATAGAACATATGTACATAAATGTTTATAATCCAAAAGAAGTGGAAATTACAGAAACAAAAATGCCTTGTACTTGAATTTCTAGCTCTACCTCAGTTTCAGTTTGGTGTTACCTATTTTGACAGAAGTGCCTTTTAGTCCAGAACATAGTGTGTATGTTCTCTTAGGAGTCCAGAAATAGAAAAACAAACTCCTTTCAGCCAGACTGATAAGCCAAAATGTCCCTCCTATTCTGTTAGGTCACAGCTCATGAGGTCACTGTTAGTCCTGTAATTAATTTGTAACATGACCGAGTATATCCAAAAGGGTGTCATTTTACTGCTTGCTTGACATCTGAAAGATAGCAATATTAAATTATGACAGTATATTTGATCAGAGCATTCCCCTTTGATCTCCAGAGCACCTTCCTGGCAACTATTTCTCTCCTAGTGGTGAGAGATGTAACAGGTAGCTGTTCAGAACTTGTTTCCTCCCAATAGGTCATAAAATGCACCCTGGTTCCCGGACTGCAAAGTAAATGAATGATTTACAATGTGTGATAACCTGGTGTCCTTATAGACCCAGGAAGTCTTGCAACTAAATGTCAACACAGAAAATGAAACTAGCTATTTAGCTACAGCAACAACTGCTTTAGGGTCAAAAGGTCAGGCCTCTTTAAAAGCTAGTTTTCCAGATGAGCCTGCTGACCCTGCCATGTCTCATATGCAGAAATTTAAAAACATATATTTAGTACAAAATTATACATACATGGCTAGCAGATGGTTATCCTGTCACAGTAATCCATGGTGAGTGCTGTGCACTTGAGACCTCTTTGAGGACGAGTTATCCCAGATAGAAGAGATATTTGTTTAAAAAGTGAAAAGAGTATCGTTAATGTGACTGCAAGGGACAGGGGCACCCAATGGGAGGAATGCCTGTCATACAGAAAGGCATAAAGATTAAGTGATCAGAATGACCTGGTTAAGGGTGTTGGGAATTAAAACTATGCTGGCAATGTTGTGGTAAAGTCAGGAACAACTCACTACATGTAGCAAGATGAAGTTTATTGACTTCACCTCAACTTTGCACAACAAATTCTTTAATAACCACCCCACTCCCATGTAGCATGTCTCCCACCACTCCTACTAAGATATGATGATAACATGGTTTGCTCCCACCCTTAAACAATACCCTCCTTCCTTCCCCTGAGTCCTAGAGAAGTTTTGTATAATTAAGTATAACCCTTCCCCATCCCAGTTAGCCATATATGCAAGTTCTGATTCTCCCCTCCCCTTCCCACCCCACTCACCCAACCCAATCAAATAAATAAGGATTACCTCAGCACTCCCAACACCTTCTTGTAAGCCTCCCACCTTCCCCCAGCTTATTACCCCAAAAAAGGATATAGTCCCACCTGTAAAACAAAAAGCTGTCTCCTGCTATAGTGGTAAGCCATTTCGCTCATCTCAGCACTGGCTCACTGAATGAATGAATGAATCAATCAATCAATCAGAAATGAGATGATGTACCCTGGCAGTAACAGCTGATTGACCACAGTAACCAATTAGCTATTATTACTAAGGCATATTTTCTCATCACAGATTTAGTCATTCTGTGAGCCACTGATGAACAGATGAACAGAGAGGCTGGTCACCATGGCAGGGGATGGTTCTCTGTTTTACAGGTTGGATCATATCTTTTTGGGGAGTAATGAGTGGATGAGAGGAGGGTGGGGGGTTACCCAAGGTGGTGGGGTTGGAGTGCTGTGGCACTCCTTATTTATTTCACAGGGTCATGCTGGTGGTGGTGGGAGTCAGAATGTGTGAGAGATGCAAACTGGGGGTGAGATTAGAGGATCCAGTCTATAAGTGAGTAGTTTGGGGAGCGAGACGTATGGTAGATAGGGTCAGAGATAATTAAGTTGAGTAAGGCTGAGTGACTCAACTTTCTAAGTAAGGGGTTTATGGTAAGGGGAGAGCCCATTACAATTAAAATCCCCCAGAGCAAGGAGTTCCCCAGCAGAGGAGAGAGTTAAAAGAAAAGAGAAAAGATGAGGGACAAAATCAATTTAAACATGGAGAGAAAGGTCAATGCCATGAATAAAGATTGGGAGGAAGTAAGTGAAAGAGAGTTTGCATAAGAGTAAGTTATAGATGAAGGTAATGGCTACACCATGTGCACCTTGAGACTGCAGAGGATATACCTTACCACACTGCCCCCTGTCTTCACATGGTCCTGTATGAAGGATGAATATGCAGGGATCCCACTGTCACGATTACTATCACTGATTTTGGCTGACAGCCATGATCCAGTGATAACCAAGACATGACATCTACACTGAACTGGAGATCCCGTAACCTGAGGATGCCAATCTTATGAATCAACCTCCTAACACTAAGGTGGAAATCGTTAAGTCCCTTCAGGAGATGGAAGATGAAATGGAGGTTTTAGGGCTAGGATTCAGCTTCACATTGCCAGACAGCAGCAAAAGTAATTTGATGATGAGTTTTTAAGAGAAACCAATATAGTGACGGGGTGGGTCACAACGAGGCCATGAGGAGAAAGGAGAGCATGTCAAACAGTTTCATGATCATGAAAGAGAGGAGGGAAAGAAGAGAGGATGAGATGCAAAGAGGGGATGGGAAGGAAGGAGAGAGGGAAGGTAGTTGAGAAGTAAGGGGTTGAGGGGAAAGTGGAAGCAGAGTTAGGGTAGGAGAGGAGGGGTTGGAGGGAAAGGAGAAACAGGAGGGGGAGGAGCTGCATGGAAATAATAGGACAAAGGATGTGAGGTATTGGTAGGATGATAGCAGACAGTAATAGTAGTGCACCAGAAGCAAGCAGGGAGGATTGGTCAAAATCAAGAAATGCAAAGTTATAAAATGGGTAAGGAAATAGGCACAAAATGTAAAACTTTTATTGGTCAAAACTAGTCATATGAGCATTGATTCAACTTAGTAAACGCACTGACCTACTGCTGACCTACATATTCTTGATGTACAGCTGAATATAGTAAAATCAGTTATGTTCAGGCACTGAAAACAGCACCATATTTAAAATCAGATTAGCAAGGGAACTGTGAAGTTTTAATCTGAGTGCCCAGTTCCCTGACCATTTTATAAATTGCAGTTGAACCCACAAGAGAACACTAGCCAGGAGATAGCTAGGGCAGACTAGATGCAAAGCAGCCAAGACAGACAACTACTTTAAGTAAAGACAGTTTTGTTTTGCTGTTATGGCTACAGTTTAAATACTAGAGAGAGAGAAAGAGAGATTGAGAGAGGATGGCGAGAGAGAGAAAGAGATTAAGAGAGGATGAAGATGGCTCACGGTGCTGCTGGAAAATGTGTAGGAGAGAGAGAAGAGTAGAGGGCGCAGGTCACTGTGCTGTCAAAATTCAAAGGAGAGAGATGGGGAGAGGAGAGGAGAGGAGAGGAGAAGGGACAAGTCCCCATGAGATGCTAAAGTGTCAAGACAGAAAGAGCACAGGATATAGCAGCATATAAGGGAAAGAGGAAATTGTTTAACCAGGAAATGCATACTAAGCCAAAGCTTGTTTCCAGGTGCAACCTGGGAGCAAAAGGAAGTTATGTGACTTGCTCAGGGTCACACAGTAACCAAATGGGGGCTGTGGGATTCAAACCCAGGCCTTCAGGTTTGTAGCTCAGCACTCTTTAATACTACGTTATACTGCTTCCATATAGAGAAGTTCAGACACAGAAACAAAGCACACATTAAAATCCAACAATTGGTCTGCATTATTTGCACTGCCTTGCTACCAGATTGTCTGAATAGAGAGAGAGTGCGAGCAAGCAAGTGGCTCACTGTGCTGCTATAAGACTGCATCCATAATTCCAGCATCAGCTCCATTAAAGGGGGAAGGCAGGAGGCACTGGTCAGGCACTGAAACTGAGCACATTAGACATTACCAACTGGTCTTTTTTTAATTTAATAACTTGTGAAGTAAACAAGTGTTGCTTGTAAAATGTGTCTTTATTAATTGGAACTACTTTCAAACACAGAAGAATAATATGAAATTGCACATGTTCTCATGCAATAAAAATTATTTTTCGTAATGTATTTTGTTGTTGTTAATTATTGTAACCCATTTTATAAGTACAATAACCAACTCCAGGGCATGGGTGTATTGGGCACTAATATGCATCCCAGGTCGTTGGAGGTCACTTGGCCTTCGGCCCTATGCATCACAATGCACCCATGCCCTGTCATGGGTTATAACTTACGTAACACAGTGACTGCAGATTCAGAATGTGCAGATAATGAAATACATACAGCAATCTGAGCAGTACTAGCTAGCACAAATTAAAAATAAACCTGATACATCTCCCCACAATACAGACCTTAGCAACTGGATGTTGTAAGCAAAATCATAAGATAGCAAGTAATGACTGGATAGTCAACATCACACCTCACATTAATTTTGGTGAGAAATGTGACTACAAGTAGTTGCAAAACAGAAGCAAATGTGACCTAATGTGAGAATTATGGGCAGTATGGTAGACGGGCTGCAATATGCACGCAGTTGTGATGAACAAGAGCACTTTAGTTATGGCAGTGCAGGGTGACACTAGACAGACATAATACATTACTTACAGTTTACAGGATGGAGATCTGGCAGAGACTGTTGGTATTCTGGCATCTATCCCTTGGTGAATCACCATGAAAACTCCCCACTCCTGCTGTGCCAATCACCCTGGGACTGCTATATGCTGGGACTGCTTGAGGGAGAGGGAAGAAGGCATATGAGTGGATAAAATGTCCCACATCAGGCTCAAACAGTCAATCCAGAGGCAGGCATTGGGTGACTGGCAGCTGAGCCTGCCTTGCTGGCCCGAGTCTTTGTTCCTTGTTGCAGTGGGAGACATTCAAATCAATTAGTCCTGTGGTCCTAAGGGGGCTCATGACCCCCTCATTGCACAGCTGGCATCTTCTGAGTACTGTCTGCTGGGGAAGAAGTAAATATGTTTGAGTGTCCTGCCTCCATCTTGAACAGTCTATTGGAAAGAAGGGACTGGGTGACTGGCAGTTGAGCCCAGACAGTTGCATTGTCTTTGGGGAGTCTCCTCATCCTGGCTTTCGACCCCCCACCATGGTACAAACAGTGTCTGTAAAGTGCTGGGTCCCAGGGCAACAGCAAGCCTTTTGAATGTCCTGCCTCTGGCTTGAACAGTCAACCAGGAATCAGGGACTGGGTGACTGGAAGCTGAGCCTGCCTTGTTGATGTGAGCCCTTTTCCCCGCAGAGTTTAGAAAATTCTAAGCCCCGACTTTCCTGTGGTATTTAGAAGCCTCTTCAACTTTTTTTTTTTATGTGGCACATTTTTTATTCCTCAAAGCAAACCATAAGTGTGATGCACAGCAGAAACACAGAATACTCTAAACAAAATACAGGTGGCTTTATTGTGAGCACAAAAGGGCCAACAAACTGTCAGAACCCCATCACATCAAATCCTTGCAGATTCCCCATGAGGGGGCTCTGGCACTCGAATATGCATTTAAGACATGTCATTAAAGACACAGTACAGAAATTCCAGCTGCGACACAGTGCCAGACAAGCTGAGTCCCTGACAATCCAACAAAGTGACATCAATGCTACAAAGAATATACAAGCAGGTACATCAGAATCCAAAATAGACAACAAACCAGACTGCAGCACAGGCAGTCTGCTGGAACAAAAAGACAGCACAGCACCATTCATCATCGATAACAATTCAACCAAAGAGTTTGGAAACAAACCAGAGCAAAATGCAGAGCATGATCCCAAGCACAAATGTGGCCACCTCAGTACAGACACCATGCTGCCAAGGGATTCCAATAGGAAACACCGAAAAAGCACAAAAAGAAAGAAAACAATTCACCAATAAACAAGAGATACCAACCTTCATTTAACAATAAAACACACCTAACAAGCACAGCCACTACAAATCAGAGATAACTGGCCTACAGAATAGAGAGCCAGAGGAAGAGGACAACATGCCAGAGACCACCCAATCCCAAAGGAAAAGTGCACCCAGAGCAACAATGTGACTAGGAATTTCAGTACTTGTCTCAGAATTTCCTATAGTCCCAACATTTTACATTCTCCTGAAGGTGCACAATGACCCCTTAAAAACATTTGGTCAAGAATTATTTCTAGTATCTATCACTGAAACCTGCCTAGGTTTGTAGAGTCATTTCTACAGACCATGGTTATAAAACTTTCATCTCCTTTGAGGAACACCATGGTGGTGGTCTTCAAGGCCCTTGAGCACCTTCAGTTTGATGCTAGTTGTTTCAGGCTCACAATTAATGTGACCTAACTTTATACCAGCATCAGACACCATTTGGGACTACATGCTGCACAATTCCAGAAGCCGCATCATCTTGGCTCATAACCTCCTCATGGTACAAGTGGCTGTTTACAAGCACTGAGTCCTGGGAAATAGAAAACTCTTTTGAATGGCCCACCTCCATCTCAAAAAGCCACTCAGAAGGCAGGGACTGGTGATTGGAAGCTGAGCCTTCCTTTCCAACCCAAGTCTTTGTTCCCCACTGCAGTGGAAAATGTCTGAGCTCCAACAGCCCTGTAGTCCTAGGGAGCCTCCTCTTCCTGAAACAGAATGCCTCTATGTCACAAACAGCATCTTCGGAGTGTTGGGTCCCAGGGAAACAGCAAAGTATTTAGAATGCCCTGCCTTCACTCAAGCAGCCAATGGGATGGAGCTGGGACTGAGTGACTGGCAGCTGAACCTGCTTTAGTGGCCTAAGTTTTTGTTCCTTCCTGTGGAAGGAAATGTCTGAGCCCTAATGGTCCTGTGGCCCTGGGGGGAAGGGGCTCTTTGTCCTGTCTCACAACCCCCACACAGCACAGTTGGTGTTGTCTTTAGCATTCCCCGCACACACACTTTTCTCTCCTTTCCTCCAGAGAAAATATATAGAGGATCTCTATCCTGCCCTCATAAGTCTTACCACGCTGCCCCGTATCATTTTAGTTGCCCTCCACTGTATCAGCTTAAGCCTATCTATGTCCTTTTTCAGGTGTGGGCTCCAGAAGTGTACACAATGCTGTACTCAGTACTCATGATGTGACCTGACCAGTGACCTGTAAAGCAGCATTATCACCTATTTCCTGCAACTGCTGAATTACAGCCTAATTTATCCCAGCATTTTATTTACCTTTTCATATGTCAAACTGCATTGGGAAGTGGACTTCACGTTACAATAGCACTAATTATTTCTTCTAAATATCTGTCTTCTCTCGAATGTCAATGCTGTATTTATTTTGTAGGTGTTTACTGCCGAGCTGCATGACTTCGCATTTCTTGGCATTGAACTTCAGCTCCAGGATATTAGACCACTTTTCTAGATTCTCGACATCCTTTTTCATTGCTTTAGCACACTCAGTACCACCTTCCCACATTTTGGTGCCTCCACAAAAAGATATCCCTTTCCTTGTAGCCCATAACCTATATTGCTAATGTGCATATTTGAAGAAAGATGGAATTATTAACCATCCCTGTGTTGCAGAGTATGACAAGCTGTGTGCAGCTGCTGTCAAAGGGGCCAGAAGAATGCTTGTGGGCATCAAAGAGGGGTGGAGTGATCAGCACAGCAGGGAAAGTAAGCCCACTACTTTACAAGGCCCTGGTCAGTCCCTGCCTGGAGTACTGTATACTGTTCTGGGCTCTTCAAAATAAAAAGGAAATTAAAGCATTTAATACGGTGTATTGCAAGGCTGCCAAAATAATCAGGTTGATGGGAGAGAAAAGTTGTGAGGAGAGGCTAGTGGCCCTTTACATGTTCACTCTATAGAAAAGAAGGCTGAAAGGGGACATGATCTCAGTCTGCCACATACTCGAGGATATTGTTAAGACTGAACATATAGAGATGTTGGATATGGTGTCCTCTAGTAGGATGCATAGGCATGCCCTGAAGCTCAGAGGTGTTAAATTCTAGGGTGACATAAGGGGGTGCTTATTCTCTCAGTGGCAGTGAACCTGTGGATCAGTCTGCCAAGCACAGATAGTGGGTATGAAGACTGTACTTGCCTTCAAGGTAAGCCTTTTCTGTTTACCAGGGAAACAATAGGTACCCTGAATAGCAGAGTGCCTAAGGAATTCTTGTGAATCAGTATATGTTTACATGGAACACTTTATATTTTTTTCATACCTGCTTATAAAGCAGGGGATGGACATCTTAGAACTACAGTTCTTTCCAACTTTAATTTCTATGTTAGTATGTGCTAGAAATTACTGCAGTGCTATGGTCCGCACACAGGAGCTGCACTGATGTCACAGTAGAGTATTAGTGTAATGTAAATATATCTAGGAAATGTAAAGTCAACAATGGAAAGGCAGAGGCCTGAAAAGGTCATTTCACTTCCACTGTCTCCTGCTCCATCTCCCTGATTGTGGTGATGGGGGTGGGGGGGCCCTGTTTCCTTCAGCCCAGGTTCACATACCTGAGCAAAAAACACACCAAGAAGCAGCAATACACACAGGGAGGTTCTCCAATGCTAGATACAGTTTATTTAAGACATACAAAATGATTCCCAGGCGCTTCTAGGGCAACAACCCCCTTCATCGGGGGGGGGGAATCACATACCTGGGCACCTCATAAAGGGTAGAAAGTGGAAACATGCAACCAAACCTCCAAACAGCATGTTGCACAACCTGCCATACAACCTCTTCGGCTGCTTCTAGTGAAACAGATTTTGTGTGTTTTCAAACTGGGGACAATTTGAGGCCTGAGAGTCGAAGGGGGTTGACAGTGTCCCTTTACAGAGTAAAGTTTTTTTTTTCTTTTCTCTAAGGGCCCTGTTTTCAAAAGAGTATGCAATGGAAAAAACCTCTTTTGAGATGCGTGCTGTTTATTGAGCTGCTTATAAAGCGTTGACAACACCTGATTAGGAACTCAGACAAAGCAGGTGTCACAGCTGGAACATATTGAGTGTTACAAGCTACCTTAATACTAGTTTGATCCAAATCCAATAACCTGTGTAATGTAGCACAATGTTATTTAAAGTTTTCTGAGTTTCTTTGCTCCTGTAGTTTCGTACTGTCAGTGTTAATTCTCATTTCCCTAAAATAATGACTTCTCAGGCCAGGCAGGATAAGTGGTAGGCTTTTCTGTATTTAGTTGCCATGTAATGTGATATAAAATAACTTAAGCATCTCTGACTGGATGGTTGCCAGCAAACTGATGCCAGAATTCCCTTCAGCAGCTGTTAGACACTAAATCATAAGCCTACACTAGAAATCCTACATCCTGATGCCAAACTGGGTAAAGACTTATAGGAATGCAGCCATATGACAATTCTTTAACTACCACAAAACTCCCTGGGTCATTGTTCTGCATAAAATAAATATTACATTTTAAGAAGGGCAATAGAAGAATATAGCACATGAAACAGTTGAAATGGAGCCTGTGACTAACTCTGTAATGTCAGACAACATTTAATTCAATGTGGTTTGAATAGAAAACTATTCTACCTGGCTTTATTTTTTTCACCATTTGCTTATGCATCATTAAAGATGACAATTTATTCAATTTGTCTGTCTTTAACAACCAGTGTACTGTGATCTGTTGTTTATGTTAATAGTATTTCTTGTCAACTTTTTCTAAAGTGCTACGCACACTAATTTTTTTAAAGGATTCAGTGTTGATGGCTTAGTAGGTTGCATGCTTGCCTCTTGAGCTGCAAGAAAAGGTAATGGGTTTTAGTCCTGCACCACAAAATTTAACTTATACTCAGTACTGACACGGTAGTGCAGCACCAGTGGGTGGCTTCGCTGTGGAGGTACTGCCCTCCAGATGAGATGCTAAATCCAGATCCCTTCTGCCCAACTCTAAATACCTGTCCCACTGCAAGTTAAAAATCCCTTGGCATTTATCATAACAGTAGAAGGATTTCACCCTGTGTCCTGACCAGCATTCTCTCTATCAGTAAAACAGGCATATGTAACTCACCCACCAGGATACATCTAGAAAAAGGCTGTCACAGATAAGTGTGCCTTTCCTAGTCACAACATGTAAATAAATAAATAAATAATAAGCCATGACATGGTGTGCATCATAGGATCTGGAAGGAAAATGATATCCGATACCTGACCATGTGTTTATAAAGATTTAATGCACAGTCAGGTGACATCTCTCTCTTGGCCAATGATATTTCTAGATTTTCCAGATTTTTTCTTGCCGTTTCATAAATATTTATAAACAAATTTTTACAGCATGTTTTAAAATTCAAACATACAACAATAATACAGAACAGTGACCCTAGTGGGGGCAAGCCCCTTGGGGACACAGCTCTGTATCTCATGTATTAATAAGACTTGAAAGCAATAAACTGTATAGAAGAAAAACTGCAAATAGCATGTGCTAACCATATTCAGTTCCCATCTACATTTAAAATGAGATTACTACCACATTCATACAACATTAAGCAAGTATAATAACTGGGTCACATTTCTTCCCATAAGAAAAGTCAGTTGTAATTCACTGTGACAATCATCTGGCTATAACAGAACACACACTGCTTTTCCTACGAAAAAAGCATGAGCCACACAGCGGCTCCATCTTTCAGGAGCTTTTCTTTCATGCTGTCTGATGCTATAAATAAAATGTATTTATTTATTTTATTTAATAGATTAAGTGGTCGGAGCCTACCTAGTGGTGCCACTGCTACTCACTGCCCTGACCCGGGCTGAAGTAATGTAGGAGAGAGGCTGGAGGAAATTTGATGGTGTTGTAGTGAAGGGCAGTTGGAGCCCTCCTTGGGTCTTTCTGCTCCACCCTGACACTCTCTTCTGTCAGCCTTCACTCACCGTCACAGCTTCGCTACTGTGTCAACTGCTTGGCTCCCTCCTACTGACCGCTGCGGCTCTTTGCAAGGCCACCACCATGGGACTGAAGGACATTCACTATATAAAACAACAAATGGTGCTATACTGAGCCTTCACTGCTGCTGCCCGATCAATACTCTCAGGGAACTGCTGACTCTGCTTCGGGTACTGCTCCTCCCCTTCTTGTCACTGCCTCTCTGCATATATTTTATATAATTGCTACTGCAAAAACATGTGATCCCAGCAATTATATCAAAAAAAACATGGGGTGATGTGTGTAAACAAAAATTTTACACACACCCTCAGTGTTGAATTTCTAGATAAACCCCTCAAGCCTCACTCTCAGGGTTTATGTAGCATCCAACACCAAGGGTGCGTGTAAAATTCTCATTATACACACAACCCCATTTATTATTCTATATATTATAATAATTATCTACTCTGGTTGTAAAAAAATATAATTATATGGCACTGTTGTTTCTGTGAGCTTCCAAACCTTACATTTTGAATAGCATCTATTTCTAATAACAATTACAAATGGAACAATTAAGAACTATATATATAAAACATTAGTACAGAATTATAGTCATGCTTGTGCACATGCAAGTCTTTATGTTATGTATCAGTTTCATGCAGCAATAAAGTATTTATCTGCTTCTCAATGCCATGCCTTAAATTTATGTCGAGCAGGGTGCGGTTTACCTTATGCATGCATTGTCCTTATGCCTATATTAATTATTCTTGTTGTTAGCCCAAGATATTTAAATACCTGACTAGCTGGCCCTTTAATCCTGTGTCTCATGTCCCTCCAAAATCCTATTTTATCTATGTCCTTATATGTTTCTCATTTCTTGTCCCCTTCCCAGCTCTCATGTGAGATCTTTGTCTCTGGCTGCCATTGTTTTTTTTGTTTTTTTTTATGTAGTTCAGCCAGGAGATCCATGCCTAGGTAAAGTGATGCCCTGCCCCAATTCCTAAAAGGATCCTGCATATATCATGCAGCCTTACTCAGCCCTGCTTCCCACTGTGGTAGGTAGGTAGAAAAGTTTTATTGTTCGACAATTGTCTTTACAATAGAAAATTATTAAAATCAATTATAGAGCTAAAATAAATATCATAACACATATCCATATGACAATACTGACATTTAACATTCAGGTCAAAATCAGTTCCAATCCATACAATCGGTTGTTTAACAAATGTCATTTCTCATAGCTTGATGGATAGTAGAAAATGATTCAAACTTTTCAATAATGAAATATCTTTTGAATTAAACAAATAAATAAGAAGGTTATCAGGGGGAAGGCTGAGGGTTGCCAGAATGAGACCAAGCCAGTATTTTCTCTGATTATTAAATTGTGGACAATGTAATACTATATGTTTCAAATCATCCTCCACAATATTATTACACACATAATATGGGGTCTTAATTTCATTTCTTCATTGTCTTATCATTATATAATTTGCTGGATATAATTCCATTTTAAATCTTATAATCACTCTCCTTTCATTCCAGTCTGAGATGATTTTTAAATATGACTCTAATCTATTTGTTGTTTTCATAATTTAACACCGTCTAAAATTTACTAACCGCATTATTCTGCTATGATCTTCTGCTTGTTCAATATTCCAAAGTCTTGTTTTAATTTGTAACTTTATCTGTTCAAATGGAACTAAATATATCTCATACAATAATTGGCCAAGCCTATCAAGAAGAGGAACCATTTAACGGTAGAAATGGATACTGACATAAATCCTCTGTGATTGTATTCTAACTCCTCTTCCAAACACATACGTGGAAGCCGTGATGCTGGAAGAAGAAATAATCCTAATAAAAATATCAAGCTTCTTTCCATGACTTGAATTCTAAAGGATTTTTGTCCTAATTTATATCTCAATATTTCAGCCAGCACTAATTGTGGTATTCTCAATAGATATCTATACATTTGATTTATAATATCTTCTATAGTGTTAATAGTTGCTTCTGCCCGTATTTCAGAACCATAGAGTGCAGATGTCTTAATCTTTGTAATAAAAGTTCTTAAGCCTTCTACTGAAGCTTGTCCATAATTTATATTAAATCTTTTAAGCGCCTTAGTTGTTATTTTGAGGTTATTTGTTTATCTATATGCAAATTCCATCGGCAACTTTGAGTAAAGAAAATTCCAAGATACTCATAATAACTCATTGTACTTATTTTTTCACCAGCCAAATAGATAATTGGTTTTTGTTTACTTTTAAGTCCGAAGACCACCAAATTTGTTTTTTCTCTATTAATTTGAAGTTTATCATTTTTGCAGAGATCTACAAAATGATTCAATTTGCATTGCAAACCGAGTTTTGACGTTGATAATAAGACTATATCATCCGCATAAGCAAGACAAAAGATCTTCTTATCTAATATAGCTGGTGCATGAAATTCTGGGTTGTCCAAAGCCGATATTATTGGGTTGATATAGAGATTAAATAGGAGAGGGGCCAGCAGGCAGCCCTGCCTTACTCCTAAATTTGTATTAATTTTATTTGTTAAATTCCCTGCCTGATCATATCTCACCTTCAACCATGTATTCTGGTGTAAACCTCTAATTATTCTCAACAAGTTTGGGTCAATTGTATATGACTGCATCTTCTCCCACAGTAAAGTTTTACTTATTAAGTCAAAAGTTAAACGGAGATCTACAAAACAGCAATATAACTTTTTTTTTTTAACTGTAACATATTTCCAAAGCAGATGCTTTAAAACATAGCAATGTTGAAGTGTTGAGCGTCCTTTTCTAAAACCATTTTGTAATTCTGATAACAAATTGTTTTCTTCTGCCCAATTCTGTAGACATTCTAATATTATTCTTGAAAGAAATATCTGTGATAAGTCCAGAATGATAATTGGCCTCTACATCAATGGGTTATTTACATCGCCTTTTTTGAAGATCGGGTAAATAATACTTCCTGCCCAAGATTCGGGATATACATCATATTGACAACCTACATTATATAAATGATGAAGTATAGGAAGCCACCAGTCAATAAATATTCTATACATATCTGAGAGTATCTTATCCAGCCCTGGATCTTTATTTGAAGAGCTTTTCCCAATTGCTTCTATAATTTCTTCTCTAGAAATAAAAAAGGGTCTAGGTCATATGGTTTTCTGATAACAATCTGCATTTCTATCCTCTACTTCTTTTAGAGAGAAATAAAGCTTGGTAAAATGCTCAATCCAGTTATTTGGAGTAATCGTAGTTATAACTTTATTTGTATATTGACCAAAACTTTGTGAAACAAGATGCCAACATTTCTTAACATCTTTCTTAATAATCGCCTCTCTCAATTTTTCCCACACATTTCTTTGATGCTTTCTCTTTCCTGTTTCCAATAACAATTTATATTTAGATCTTCCTTTATTTAAAGTCTTTTTATTAGTTATATTCGGGTTTTTCCTATAAATACATACTAATTTATTAAGATCTTTCTTAGCTAACTGGCAAGATTTATTAAGCCATGGGACCTTATCCTTCTTTACCACTAAATTATTAGAAAAGAAAGGGGCTAGATAGAACATCATATCTCTCCAAACATCCATTTTAGCAACATTCTCTGATATATTAATCATTTTAAGTTTCATCTCAGTGAAATAATCTGCATATACTATTTCGTCAAATCTAGTAATTGCTGGACCATCCCATTTTATACGTCTTGAGTTAATTATTTCTATTTGAGGTTGTTCATGATAAATTAGTCCGTCTACTGTACCTACATAAGCCAAACTTAAAGCAATTGGCATATGCAGGAATTCTGGGTGAGATAAAACAACAAGGTTTTTAAATTTCTTTGCAGCTTCTAAGTTTACCCAGACTAGGTCAATCACTGAAGATCCATTTGTTCCTAAAGAGGTAAATTCACCTTCTTGATCTCCCTCCATTTGTCCATTTAACAAACTAAAATTGTTCTCCCCCATTATCTGGAATAATAAATTCCCTCTACGCATTACCACTTTATCCTTCGATATTCTTTCATAACTTATCTTTTGGTTAACTACATTCAACCCCTGGATATTATTTGTAGATACATTACCAACCCTTGCATTATAATCCCCAAGAAATTTAATGGGGGTATTTTCAAATGATTCTATTATTTTGGAGACCATACTTTTAAATGTATCCCAAAATGTATTCATCTCCAATTTTTTACCTGGGGGAAATATATATTAACCAATAACAGTTCCATATCTTTATTTTTCAGTTTTAATATCTGTATTTCCTTCATCTCATCTAACTGCTGTAGAGTAAAAATTACTATTCTGTTCCCTGGCCAAGGAAGAACCAGCTGTTTGTGTTTGTCTCTGTCAGTAGTTTAGTTTTTGTGGTTTTTCATGCGTTTCTACTTGGAGGAACTGGTCCATTCTTGGACATAACATCTATGAACATTTCCTGGACTAAGAAACTACAAAACATCACCACCAGGTATAGGCATTCTCATCATAAATCAACTTTTTAAGAAGACATCAAAAAGCAAAAGTGAGGTCAGTAAATATTTTATACAAGTTTCTGGGTTGTGGAGTGCTGCATTGAATCCACATTTCCGTCTGACATTCTTAAAAGATGTGTGCTTGTCTTTGAAGTCTATTCACAACTGTTTTGGAGAACAAAGAGAAGATTCTAACAAAGGAATTTTACATCCTGCATATGCCCTAGGCTAATGTTCATCACCTTCAGGAATTTAACACTTTCTGGGTCTTTGATCTATAGTACCAATCAGTTTTCTGGTCCACAGTAGCTCACCATGAGTCACTCAGTAACACTCACCCTTGCTACAGTGAACATTTGCAGTCTCCTCTACCTCTCACACTAACCATTCAAGCTCAATACCAGCAACCTGGCACCATAGCAAATCCTTCCTACCCTCACTTGTGGCACCCTCCTACAAAGGACTGGGTGCAAATGACAGCTCACATCACTGGAAAGTTGACAAATCGACACCTGCTCCTAGCCATTACCCTATGCTGGGACCCTAAACAACTACACTGTACTCAAACTAACAAGAAACAGAGGTGTTACATGTCATACTATGAGCTGAGACAGATGTCCCTTAAACTCCTGCTCCTCCTCCTTCTGATGTCAGGAAGTGTCCATCCAAACCCTGGCCCTGTTTCTAACAGGGTAACAAATCTAGCAAAAATGGAGGGGGGATCTCACCATCACCACCTTAAATATCTGTAGCCTTCTTCCAAAACTGGCATCCCTTCAAGTCTTTGCCAGCCAACACAATCCTGACATACTAGCCATTGTTGAAACCTGGCTGACACCAAGCACTCCGGACCATGCCATCTCACTACTAGGCTACAATATTTTCAGACTGGACAGGACTAATGGGGGGGGTTGTGCTATTTACATTAAGGACAACCTCTCTAGCCACCCTGTCTGCTTTTCCACCACTAACTCCTCTGTGCAATTTCTCCCTGTAAAGCTACTACTTGGTGCCCAAAATAAAGTGCTTACTGTGGCTGCTGTCTATATTCCTCCTAAAGATCCAGGGTCCGGCCTCCAGACTGTTCTTGAATTAGTAAGATTGCAACCACCTGCCACCGAGCTCCTTCTCCTTGATGACTTTAATATAAATTGGCTCGCATCAGAGGTTGGGTCCCCTCAAGGATGCTATCCAAGCAGCTAACCTAACGCAGATGGTGAGCTCCCCCACTGGAAAAACTACAAAACTGGAACTTGCACTCTCATTGACTGGATCCTTGCTAGCCACCCAGCCTGCATAAAAAACACAGTTGTTCTCCAGGACTCTCTCAGTGACCACTCCCCTGTGATCTGTACCTGGACAAATAAGTTCCAAAAACCACCTCCAAAAACCATCTCAAGCAGAGAGCTACCCCATGGAAACCTTACTAAGCTCAAGATCTGTCTTTTACAGCAAGACTGGTCCCCAATATACAATACTCTAGATGTTGATGCAGCCCTAGACTATTTTATCACAACTTTCAACACTGCCTGTGACACCTACGCACCAGTAAAAAAAGCGTAAAATCAAAGTGCTCTCAAATCCCTGGCTCATGGCCAAACTACTGGCCCAACTCAAAGCTCGGGACCACCTCTGGGCCACAGCCAGAGCCACAGGCTCCTTGATGGATATCCAGAAGTATAAACATGCACGAAACCAGTGTACCAAACAAATCTGACTAATGAAGAGCTCCTATTTCAAAAATGCCCTCGCAAACTCCTGGGGTGACGGGAGATCATTCTGGGACAACATCAGAAATATCACAGGTAAGCAGTCCAAATCCTCTCCCACTATAATGACCATCGATGGAACCACTACCCTAGACCCAATGATCATGGCAAAGGCCTTAATAAAACTTTCACTGACCTCAGTGGGTCCTCCCTGGACTTCTTCTCTGACACGGACTGCAAAACCAACATCTCCTACTGCCTCACCTGGCCAACCGCTTTTCCACTTCAAAATAGTTAAGGCACATGAAGTCTACAAATATATAAAAAAGGCTATCTCTAAATCCAGAGCAAACAGTGATACTATTGATCTTAAAATTCTGTCCCTTACCCTGAAAGAGGTGGTGCACCCACTCACCAAAATTTTCAATCTCTCCCTCTGCCTTAGTCAATTTCCCAGCAAATGGAAGTCTGCTACAGTCACACCAGTGTTCAAAAGCGGCATCAAGTCCCTACCAGGAAACTGTCGACCTATATCTATACTTCCACCCCTCTCCAAGGCCCTCGAACGCATTGTGGCTGACCAACTCTCAGACTACCTGCATAAGTATAACATACTCTGCTTGCAGCAACATGGATTTAGGAAAGGACACAGTACATCAACCACCCTACTGGAATTCTCAGGAGAAACTCACACTGCCTTGGACAAAGGATATCAAACCGGAGCTGTTTTCATTGTCCTAACAAAGGCATTTGATACTGCTCACCATGGCTTACTTATCACACAACTACACAGTCTTGGGCTCTCAGAAGGACCAGGTGCCTGGGTTAAAAGTTACCTGGCCCAATGCTCTCAGTCAGTAAAAATCTCAGAAGTTCTCTCAGGCTCAAAACCAGTCCTCTTAGGTGTTCCACAGGGGTCAATCCTAGGCCACCTCCTTTTCAGCCTTTTCCTAAACTCTCTCCCCAAATCCTGCCTGGAACAAATAATCCTTTATGCTGACGATGCCATGATTCTCTCCTCTCATAAGGACCTAAAACCCTTACTCCAGAGCCTGCAACTTGCTTTCTCCAATGTTGAAAAGTGGTTCCTAGATCACAAGCTGGTCCTAAATCACAAAAAAAAAAACAAAATCCATGCTTTTCTCCAGTCCACAAAACAGAAAAAGACAAATTCCACTTACTATCAAAACATACCCAGGAAATACCCTTGAACAAGTATCAACATTTAAATACCTTGGAATTACCTTTGATCAAGGTCTTACCTTTGTGACCCACATTGATAACACAGCGAAAACGGTGAACCAGCGCATTGGTATCCTGTTCCAAAACCAGCAATTCCTTACACAAGCTGTGCTGAGGATTGCTATCCAAAGCTCTGTCATCTCAATCATAGACTATGGCTTAATTATCTATGGCTCTGCCACTACCACTGCACTAAGGAGCATCACAACCACCTAAACAAGGCCCCTGTAAACTGCTCACTGGAGTGCAAAGACGTACTCGTACATGTCAGCTCTACACTGAAACAGGATGGTTGCAACTCTCAAATTGCATAAGGTACCTCACATGCTTGATGGCAAAAAAATCCATCTTAGGCCGCACTCCGCCATGTATCCAAGACCTACTTTGCCCAAATACCAGCATCCATCCCACCAGAAGATTGGAATACCAGCCTCTCCAGGTCCCCAGATGCCAGACCACACATGGCCAAAGATCTTTTGCCTATCGTGCCCCCAGCTGGTACAATGCCCTGAGCTCATTCATTACATCTTCCACGTCACTAGGAGCTTTCAAATCTATGCTTTACTCTCACCTCTCAGCCTCTAGCTCCTGTGACTGCCTTGACTAATGATTCTTCCCTCATGGCTGTTTTTACTGTTTTTCATCCTCCTCCTCTGCTCCTTTATAGACAAAGGCATCTGAGTACCTCTAACTACTCTAAGTCTGCTCCCCTCCCTGTATCTCCTCCTACCCTTCCCACCTTGACCATTCCTCCAATGTTTTGTTTTTTCCTGTGATGAACTGTATTATACTGGCTTATTGAAACCTTTATAATTTGCTGACCATTCTATGAAACATGTCTTGTTTGTTTGTACATTGCTGACGTGGAACCTTTGTAAAAGAGCCATTGGCTCAAAGGTAATAATTCCTAGAACAATAAACTAAACTAAACTAAAAATGTAATGCTGTTTTTACATAAATTATAAGACCTGCACTAGCTCTACCAATAGTCTTTTGTTTAGATGCTGGAACAGAGTATCCTATGTAATCTGGGACAAGTGGAGGTATGACATCTTGAATCCAAGTTTCCTGCAGAGCTAAAATATACATTGTAGATAAAAACTTCTTAAACTCCAAATCAGCAGATTTAGAAATCAAACCCTCTGGGCCAGATATTCAAAACTTTGCACCGGGCAATAACCGTTTGCACAGGTTTAGCGTGGGATTAGTGTGGGGCTGTGATATTCAAAAGGCCAAATAGCGTGGGCAAACTGCATTAGCGCCGAGCAAAATCATAATGTATGCAAGGGGCAAACTGACATGAATACAGGCGTAATGCTATATTCAGCGATTAGCACCGTGCAAAGTGGTTTTGCACGACTTAGCACAACACTTAGCACGGTGCACATTAACATCCAGGAAAAGCTTGTCTTCACCCTGGGCAATCAGCTTTACATGACACTATGGCTTTGTGCAGTGCTTGCATGGGTTTTGCACAGGTTTTGCATGACCCTAACAAATAAATATGACACATAAACAAAGCCAAACATAGAGGAAGCATGCTGCTAACTGATGGCATCAGAATGATGCCATCATCTGCCACCAGTCCCAGCCAAGCCAGGCAGTAAGTGGTAACCCTGCCACCAGTGGACAGCATGGCAGTGTGGCCATACAGCACACACCTGTGGACCACACTTTTGTGGACACCAACAGATGCTAGCACACACATGCAGCACTGTGGGCATGGAGGATGTTGAGGGGAGAGTGTATGGGTGGCCAGGCTGTGCCACAGACCAGGTGTGGCCACAAGGCTGGGACACATCGTGCAGTGCACATGGGCTAGTATTGAGCATACCCCAACACCAGTGTGCCTTTCTGATAATATATGCCCCCCTGGCCACATACCACACAGCTGGACCACTGCCACAGCACACAAAGCCAGACATGTATATGTCAATGTGAGCATCCCATGCCAGAGATGCAGCATCTGTGGGTCACACAACAGTGTAACAGTAATGTTCACTGTCAGTAAACACCTGCAGGTTGGGCCTCTCACTGTGTGTAGTGCAGTCATCATCACTGCCCTACACCCCATAGGCATTGCTGTGTCCACACACTACTGGCCCCCTTGCTACTGTAGTGTCTGCTGTGCACTGTAGCATGTCCTACAGTGTGACAGTTGCACGCAGCACCACCACCATCTGTGCCTATGCTGCGTTGTCCTAGTACAGCTGCAGGCAGCAGCACATGTGGAAGTAGTCTTCAAAACTGTATAATATTCCCCAAGCTGTTTGCGCAGTGCTAACACGTTTGCATGGGTTTAGCACAGGGCTAAACCATTAGCCCAGTGCAAACAGCATGCAAATCAAGGCACAATGAGATGCTAATCTGGATGTTTGCCCAGAGACTATGTAAGTAGACTCATTTGCATGTCACTTTTGAATATAGCAAAGTTTAGTGCTGGGCAAACGTGTTTGCACCAGGCTAAGAGTTTAGCCTGCATGAAACCCGTGCAAACGTGTTAGCACTGCACAAACAGTTCAGGGAATATTTTACAGTTTTGAACACTACACTTTCACATACACTGCTGCCTGCAGCTGTACTGGGTCCATGCATTTGCTGGCGCACACATTGGCCACATAGTTCACCTCTACCTACCTTCACATCGCTATGCACTGTTTTGCTGTTGTGGTTTGCACTTCCTGGTTGCCATATTCAGAGCTGTCTTATTCCAGGGCTAAGTTTGCCCTGCACTCCCAGACCAGTTTTCCCAGCCTCATTCCCATGCTATATTCAGAAGTTGTTTGCCCCGGGTTATTCCTTTTGAATATGGCTTGCATTGTGCTCCGGGCTAAGTTTGCCCACTGGGCAGTGCTAATTTAGCCCTGGGGCAAAGTTTTGAATATCTGGCCCTCTATATTCCAAGAATGGATGGTTAATTCTTCTTTTTTCACATCCTTCTTTATGGCTGTTATTGGTTTTTGTCAATTGGAAGGAATATTTATTCCCTCTCTATTTGAATTTTCTTGATTTCCTTTGTTATTCTCATTTCCACATTTTCTTTCCAACATTCTGAAATCTATTAAACAGATTTCATACATATCTAAGAATGGAGCATTTTTAGATACTAGCTCTGCTAGTCTAGATGTCCTAAATATGAGGTCTATCTGTGAGGAATCTGTGTATGTCCTAATTCTTTCAATTGTGTGTTTTGTGATATTTAGATTTAGGGCACAAGATAAGAACATTCCCAGTTCCGCTTTTAATTTTGCTATTGGTCAAGAAGAATCTTTTTCCCATCCAAAGAGAGTTAAAACTTTATTCTCCCACTTAGCTTTGTAGACATTTTCAAAATCCATTATTACTTTTAGAACTTGATTTTTCCTGTCTCTGTCTTTCTCAATTTGTCTACTTTCCTCGAGATCAATCTCCTTGTTTAAATCCATTAATGGAACCCAATATGGTGGTCGAATATATATCCCCTTATTCAGCAAATCACCTTCTTCTGATCATATCTCATTAGCCAAAGCCAATGTTTCACAATGAAATAATACACAATATGAACAATTTTGAGTGATAGGTCTCATAATATAATGCTCTCCTAGGCCTTGTTTGGATAAATATAGTAACTGGTTTATCCAATTGGTTAAAGTTATTTGGGTTTCCTTATATAGAACTTCAACACCATAATTCTCTATAAGATATTCCCTATTACAATTCCCATCTTCCCTAACTGTCTCAATATCTTCCATTGTGACTGGTGGTTTGTTTCCTTTGGTCAGCATTGGACTTACACCCTCGGTGTTCCCCCCAAGGCCTCATCAATAGCACTATTCACAATATCTTTAACATGTGCTTGACTGGGTTCTTTATAACTTGAATCCTCAGACTGCATTACTTGACATTCACAGACTTGTTCTTTATTAGATTTCACTTTCTTATCATCTTTCAACAATGATTTCCTTTGATGGTTAACCCTGTACCTTTTCCTTTTCTTCTGGAGCTTCTTCTTTCCTATTATTGATCTCTTTCTAGGTTCATTAATCTCTAACTTTTGTTTCTGTTCTGGCTTTTGTTCATTATCTCTCATGAATGGTGGAGGAAGACTCACTTGAATTGCCTTATTCATAACCATTATTTTTTTAGATTTTGTTTCTGGCTTTTCCACTTTCTGCTTTTTATTTTCCTTTTGCATCTTTTTAAGATCTTTTAGAAGTAATTGGTTTTGGAATACATTTACTCTCAGGGCTGCTAATTCATCCTTCAGGACCCATAAATTCTCCAGTATAATTATGTTGGCTTGATATGGGTCTTATATAGAAACCAGAATTTGCTTAGAGAGGCAAGATGTTTAAAAACAAATTCCCTCTCCTCACAATATATTCTTTTTGGTCTCTTTTATAACCCTCATTTGCCCCATCTGTGTCTCTACACCACGAGGGTTCAAAATCAGGTTCAAAATTCAGATCAAGGTTTCTTCTATCATCTGTTGGTGAAAAATATACTGGAGCATTCTCAATTTCCTCATTTTGTAAAATATTGTGTTCATTAGCCAGTTGTTTTAATCCCTGTATTGTAAAATTCAAATCTTGCAATACTTGAGCCACACTGTCTTTCTGTAATGGGGTTTTATATACTGTATGGTCATTTTAGTATTTGCTTGATAATTATTCCCTTTTCCCCCTTTTTCTAAAATTTGTGAATGATTTTCTTCCCATGGAAGTCGCTCTGCTGGGTCAGGTGTTGCATCCCCCTCTCGATTCATAGACTCATGCATTGAGCTGTCCTGATAAGACTCATCGATAGCGACTACTAATTCCTGAAATTAACTTAAGCTTGCTTCTGAAGCCTCCCAACTATAACTATAACTGTTAGGGAGCTCAAACTCATCAATAAGAATTATGCTGTCAGGGTTTAAATCTGGATCTGAAGTTGTTTTGGTTAAATTCAAAACTTACCTATTTTCCTTTAATTCACTTGTAGATTTATTTGTTATTTTTGAAAAACTGTTTTCTTTAACTAGTTTGTTAATATTTTTATCCAGTGGTGTTGAGACCAACATAGGCATATCTGTTTTACCAGTGAAAACTGTGTAATTTTCCTTTGGCCAGAAACCTTGGTGACTTTGGTAATTTCAGGTACTGTTAGTTGTTCCTTCTGCATAGCACTACTAGTCTCTCCTGACTTTACCTTCTGTATTCCCTTTCCTCTTTTATTTTTAACTGAGTTTGGCATATTTTGTAGACAAACCAAACCACTTCTTGTGTTAACCATCTTGATCAGATTGTCCAAGAGAAGATACAAAAAGATCAGACAATAATTATTCAGGGGTAGTATCCCCAAAATTACCCAAGTTAATTGAGTTGAGACAATTAAACAATATTATTCAAATTAGTACGAATCAGCTAAGGTTCAAACACTAAGGTTCAAATGCCAAAGATGTATCTTAAATATATGTCTTTAGATGCCTATAAATACCTCAAAGTACTATAAATCACAAGTAAGTCCACAATGTTAAATACAGGAGGATATAGATTCAATTAAAACTCAATTGACACTCTATTCTGGCTAAGGTTGAACAGCATTGATCAATAATGACCAATAATGACCAAATGACCAATCCAACAATTAGACTCACCTATCACTCAAAAATAATTTAAAGTGCAATTTTAAGTGCGCTTCCTGAGTTGGGTGAGTTTTAAATTATAAGCTATAGGCAATAAAATATAACATAGTATCAAGCCAGTAATGTCCAATTAATGGTTCTTCTGATATCAAAAACAATCTAAAAAGATGTTACCAAATCCAACTTCCAATTTCAGTTCCGATTTCAGGTTTAAATACAATTCCAAGGCCTTCAAGTTCCTCTGGATCCCAAAAATCCTGATTTAAATCCAGTTCTAAATTTGCTCCAAATTTTCTTCAGTAATGCATAAGTTCGAACCCAAAATCTGGAACAAGTATCCTTAAGTGCCACTGAAGTTCATTCTATTCCTCTTTTGTTCAGCACTACAAAGAAAATTGGGGTCCAATAATATTAAAAAGTAGGGAGAACACAGCTTAAAATAGCTTAAAACAATGAAAAACTGGTATCCAGAAATGTATCAATATCTCATTTCCCAATTAGTACTATGTAAATATGGTCTCAGTTTACTCCCTTTACGAAAGCACAAATCTAAAATGGTCACTCACTTTTATATCTGGTCAGTCTCTTAGGCGCCTCCAATTAGTTTTTGAAAATTGTAGCTTGCTTGTTTAACACTTTCTGTCCTCACATTTACTAAAAAATGGCCACTTTTTAGCAAGCGTGTTCTTAAACACTTCTAGCTGTTTCTAATTTAGTCTAGAGGTACTAAGTAATGAGGAAAAGCTACTACTACTATGGAGACAAAACATTTGCCAAACGTTTTTATGTTTAGCACTCAAACAGCGTAATGGCTCCAAACAAAACCAGGTGGACAAATAGTTGTAAAGCTTCTTGTGGGACAGAACAAAATTCAAATCCTCCGGCTTACTGCACACCGACTGCATGCCTAAGCCCCAAATGCTGAGTGCTTCAATGCTCATTTAACAAAACGCTGAGCATGTGCTATATACTCTTGGGTCAAAGGATTTAATTTGTGTATGGTGGGATTATAGCTTTCAAACAATTTTAATATAATTAACAAAATTAAAACTAAGTTATTCACTAAATACCTTGAAAACCTTTATACTACCTTGAAAACCCAGCACAAACCTGGTCCCAAACACAAAATGAAAAGACCCAAGACAAACAGGGTTCTGCGAGAAACTGGCCCAGGGACCACTGAAACAAAAACACATAATCAGAGAGTCAAAAAGACAACCCCAAGGTAAAGCGACTTTTGGAACCTGTTTGAATTTAAGTACTCATATTTTAAATTCTGTCTTTATGATTTCATACTTTTAATGAAAATTTGAACGTAGGTAAAAACAAATACAAGCAGGCAAATTATCCTTTTTCTTTGGTGCAGCTTTTTCCTGTTGTAACGCCATTCTGACTGGCATCTCTGTTCCACTCAGGGTCACACACTGCTGAGGAGCCTCCTGCCAATCCACCGCCGATAACGGCCCTGTTCAGGTCTCAGCACCCAATCCACCAAGGCAGGCCTTCCTTCACCTGGGGGTTCAGAGAAAAGCAACAGGGAGCAAACACACCCAGGAGCATACGTTAAGATTAACTGGTAAGAAAGCAAGCTTCTGGCAGTGGTGGCATACCTTTTAAAAGATTTTAAACAGCTTTGCTCTCCTGCTTCTCTGTACTACTCCATAGTCACTGAGAGCACATAGTATAGGTCCTGCTCACTCACAACCTTAGGACACACTGATCTGTCAACACAGAAGTGACTCACCACTTCCCACTGTGCCACTGAAGAAGTGTCTGTTGGTCTCCACTTTGTTAATATTTGTCATTCACTGAGTGAAGGAACATCCTGTTTGGTATCCTGGCTCCTTGTGTCTGGCCAGTGTCCCCCAAAAACCAAAAGGAGGGGAAGGTGGGGAGCTGACAAGTTCTCACCCAGCTAAGCTTGCACAGGATCTCTTGCCGGAATTCCTGTGCCTTGGGAGAGTCCCATAGTACTGTGCAGTTGTTCCTGGGGAATGCTGACACCTCTAGAACCCTTTAGGTATATGGAAACCCATTTATATCAAGTTATCAGGCATACTGTTCCACCTGCTGAGCATCTTTTTTTGAATGAGCTGGATCTGGGGTGCAGAGACTGTTTGTGGGCATACTCCCAGTTTCTATCCCAGCATTGGAAATCAGTGTGTGTATTGAGCTCCCTTTCCCAATTCACTCTCTGGGGGTCCACAATGGGTGAGTGGTGTGATTGCACATACTTGTATATGCCACCACTGCTCCCCCTTTCCTTGGCTATCCAAGAGGCCACTGTATCCACCATTTCACTGAGTTTCAGGGTTTGGTATGGCTCTTCCCATTTCTGGATTGCATATCTAATTTGCAGCTTCAGTTATCTCTTTTGGAAAGGATAAACTCCTCCTGAAGTTAAGCAAATGACTTGAGGATCTCCTAGATTATAATAACTGAGAGAGGGTAGTGATACCACTTTTGTGTCAGTCAGATGCCTCCATGAGGTGGTGCTATTCCTTATATTTTCATCTTCTATCTAATGCTGAGACCAGATTGCTCTGTGCTATAGAATGGACAGGCACAGCAGACTGGGATGACTACCCATCAACTCTAGTGCTGGAGTGACTGGATATACTGTACTGATAATGATAAGGCTATGCACATCTTGTATTCTCCATACCACCACTGGAACACATCACAGACTCGGTGAGCCAAGCTTTATACTACCTCGGTCAGGACCGTCTCTCTTTCACATTCTCCCTCTCTCTCTCTCTCTCTCTCTCCAAAATCCCACCACTCCCCCCACCAATCTTGCAGCACAGTACTATTTTCCCAGATGATTAATTCATATTTCTGTCCTAGTCAGTTGGTAGCTGAGGAAGATTCTTTCCCAACCCTTGAAACACAGTGAGCTGCAGTTTACCAAATTCAGGACATGATTGCAAAGCTATGGGGCACCATAAAGGTGTGCCATTTCCCTTGGAGTATTAATAGGGGGAAGTTCCACTTACTGTTGCCTCACAGCCAGTGCCTCCCACACATTGGTGTACTGACATTTGCATGCAAAACTGGTCCTGGTTAACTGGGAAACAGATTGATAGACTAGAAATGTTCCATATACCAAGATCCCCTCCAGTTAATACTAATTTTTTTGTTGTATGTTTGGTAATTGTTCTACTTCCCCTACTATCAAAGACATAATATATTTTGTTCCCTTCTATGTCCCAGTCCATATTTGAAATTGTCCCTTTTCCCCACACTGACTGGGAATCCAAACCATAATGTCTGTGTTAACCCAGCAAACCATGCAAAACATTCTTCAAAGTAGAGCTGTGCAGAATGTAAAACTCCTCCAATGGAATGCTTGCAGAATTATCATTCCGATTCCATGAAATATTGCAGAATTTACATAAAATTCTGCAGAATTTTGCCAAAGTTTTAATTTCTGTTAGTGTGGTCTTGTTTTCAAAGTTTGTATTCAAATGACGCCATATTTAGCAGATATACAGGCAGTGATGTCATGCATGAGTGTACTAACTTTCAGAGTCCTACATTATGAGGATTATGAGTTCTGGGTGGCCAAAGATTTAATCAACATTTAATTTTCAGTTTTTTTCCATCTAATTTTAAAATGTATTATCCACATTTCTTCACAGTTTCAGGATTTAGAGAAACATGCAACATGGTTATGTCCACCATGTTTTAAGTCTCAAGCTTTAAAGGGGGCTGTGCTATAGATAGCCAAACATATTGCCAACATTTTGATTTTAGTTTAGTATAATTTTGAAAGCATTCATTGAAATGTTATAATATTTTGTGGTTATATGGGTTATTACTACATTTATATATGTACCTAGTTTCAGATTTCAAGCTCTAAAGGTGCCTGAGTTATATGCAGATAAAAATGTTCATGAAATTTCCCGAAAAAAAAAATAAAATGACAGACTTTGAGCACCTATCATTTTGAAAACATACATCTCAATGCGATGATATTTGACACACCATTAGAACCTCTGTCAACAGATAACCATGCAAAATTTCAGATCTCTAGCTGAATAGAAGGCTGAGGTCTGACCAAATTAACACATTTCAAAAATTCCACTGAATTGTGTCAAATGTTAAAACCCAGTTATTTTGGTCTAGTTTTTTTCTTTATCACTGTTTATTTTATTTCATCATTCCAGTGCAAGATAGCATTATACACATTGGAAAATATGTTTCCATAAAAAATCAGGCAAGTTACATTAGTCAAAATTAGAATTCTGCACTGAAGAAATAACTGATGTAATGAGTCAATTGAGAGAAGATCATGGTAGATTTAACTAATAATGTAACACAATAAAGTTAAAACTTTGTGAACCAATTTAAGTTTAAATATGTTGCAACACAACTGTTATGTGCTCTTGCAGGGCCCGGCAAAAGATCTTCTCTATTAAATAACATATGTAATGTGTAGTAATTA
Source organism: Neoceratodus forsteri (assembly GCA_016271365.2). Taxonomy (NCBI): domain Eukaryota; kingdom Metazoa; phylum Chordata; order Ceratodontiformes; family Ceratodontidae; genus Neoceratodus; species Neoceratodus forsteri. The sequence continues at coordinate 310,525,937 of CM028133.1, forward strand.
ATGATTAATGTATGGCTTTTGGGATGAGTAAATAACAATTTCCATATTGCCAATAATGGATATAGGATATGGGGCATGGAATTAAATATTGAGTGTTAAATATTACAAATATTAATATTGTTTACAGATACCAAGGTGTAGATTTCTACAATTTGATTGTTTATGTCCCTCCATCTCTCTCAGTCATTTGTTCCATCAAAAACAATTCTTTAAGGTGCCATGGGCACCACACAGCTAAGTGGCATGTGGTTCACAAAAGGAGGGTAGCTGTAATTTTTTACATAGATTCCATTTCTGAGACTTTATCTCTCCATTGGGTCAGGGTTGGAGGCTGTGGAGTTAGCCATTTCAAAGTAATGCATTTCAGGGCTGCCACTCTCAAGATATGAAAGAGTTTCAATTCAGTTTTTGGACCTTTAAAATCATTCATTAAACCAAGGACCAACTTATGAAAGGTGAATGAAGGAGGAACAGTAAAGAGAGTTTGTATATATTTATGTGCTTGGTTCCAAAAGGCAGGTATCAAAAAACAGCTCCAGAAAATGTGACAATGTGAGCCGATCATTCCACAACCTCTCCAACATGTATTGGAATCTGAGGACATGAAGCACTTAGTTTTTGTTGGAGTATGAAAATATTGGGTTAAAATTTTCCAATTAAATTCACACCATATTGGTGAATTTGTAACAGCCCATCCATAACTCAGTCTCTGATCCCATTGCAATTGGGAGATAGGAGTACCAGATTTCTCCTCCCACTTGGACTTTATCAGATCCATGTCAGAGAGAGTTAAGGTTGTCAAAAGCTTACATAAACTGGATATTGGCCTAGTTCTCACCTTCAAGGTGACCCACCCAAAAAAAGTTTCTTCTAATTGTGTTTGCAGCCTTTGCAGTTGTTCTGGATGTGATGGCAGGAGGACAAAATACTTAACCTGTAAGAAGTGGAAATTGTCCTCTCTCTCCATAATGAATATTTATGCTGCAGCCATTGGAAAGACATGCAGATATTACCACTAAACAGGTATGTAAATCAAATAAGACCATGTTCCTCCCAGTTAGAGATGTTGCAAAATTAAATTTCGCTGGCAAAACAACCACAAAATTTTTCACGAAATGTTGCCGCAATTTCGCACTCTGCCATTCCTTATGTAAAACTCTCCCTGGTGTCTAGTGGTCGCCCCAGGCCAATCACCAGCCATAATTCAATAAAGCCCTCCCCATTTCCTGGGCCCCTCATGTCCATTTTTAATAAAAAATTAAACCGACACTACCTAGTGTCTAGTGCCCCCCCATGACTGCTCACAGCCCAAATTATTCTCCCTGGTGTCTAGTGGTCCCCCCCAGCTGATCAGTGGCCATAATTGAATAAAGTCCCCCCAGTTACCCTGGTCCCCTCATTTCCTTTTCTTAAAAAAAATGAATAAATAAAACCTATACTCCCTGGTGTCTAGTTGGACCCCCCCATCCTGTCATCATGAGCTATCACCACCCGCTCCCCAGTACCCGTCAGGCCACCAGCACAGCCCTCCTCTCCTCCACAGCTGGCAGCCCAGCTGGAGTGCTTGAATGAATGAGCACATGCTCAAGCATGCACTCATCCATTCAAGTGCTCAGTCAGGCTGCCGGCTGTGGAGGTGAGTGGAGGGCTGTGCCAGTGGCCCAATCAGTACTAGGGGAGAGCAGGGTGGGTGCTAGCTAATGATGACAAGGGGGGGCTGGGGGGGTCCACTAGATACCAGGGAGTGTGGGATTTATTTATTTTGTTTGTATTTATTTTATTTATTCATAAATAAATGTATAAATTGACCAAATCTCATCAGTGACAGTATCCCAAACCAGGATGGGTATGCCATAGTGGACTTAAATTGAATGACTACAGAACATGTCAATAGACTGAAAACTGCTTAAGTTAAAAAAAAGTGAGTAAACATAATACAGTGACAGAAAATGCAAATTCCCTCTTTATGATCACTGAGCACATGATAAATAACAATAACAAGTTACATTTTTTTATATTAAAAAAAGACATAAGGGGGCCAGGGTAACTGGGGGGGCATTATTCAATTATGCCAGTAATCGGCCGGGACCTGCAGGGAGAACTTTAAAAATTATAAATGTTGCCCATGAGTATCTAAATTTCACCTGCAGGTGCAAAATTTCACTGGTTTGTGGGCAAAATTTTGCTTGCTCTGGGCGTGAAATTTCACATTTCTCCCTGCAAAACATTTCACATAATGCACAAATTACACAAAATATTTTGCTAGGTGAAATTTTTAAATTTTGCACAACTCTACTCTCAGTATTGATAGCCCTTATCATGCTGAGGTGGCTTGAAATGCTCATGGTGTCTAAATAATGAGAGAGGTCCTAAAGTATTAGGCATGCCCATCCGATGTCGTAGCAAAAAGTTTTATTGTATGTTTAATCCAAGGATTATGAACTTGACGTAGCATCTTGGGGTAGACCATGTGAGTGGGAATGGTCCATAGGGGTAGGAGTGCAGATCACAAAATTCTAACTCATCCCACCCAGTATTTGATTACTGTTTAAGACATGGTTCCTGAGCTGCTAAACAATATCTTTGAAAATCTGGCAACCCAAAACCAACTCATTCCCTGGGAAGACAGATTATGCAATAATGAATTCTGAGATGTTTTCTCTGCCATATAAATTTAGATATCTATTTGTGAAGTTCACAACAAAAAGTTTTGGGGACTGTTATAGGGAGAGTTTGGAATAAAAATAATAGGTGAGGAAGAATGTTCATCTTTATGGCTTGAACTCTGCCAAATAAAGTTAGGGCAAGATTCCATCTGGCTATGTCCAATTTAATACTCTGAAGTAATTTGTGATAGTTATGTTGAAAATAATTTGGAAGTGCCAGCCAAAATTTGTATGTCTAAGCATCTAAATGTATTTTTTTGGAGCCCAAGTAAAAGGGAAAAGGTCTCTAAAACCCACAGGAGGAGAGACACTCATTATCATCATCATCTCTGATTTTGATAAGTTAACTCTGTAACCAGCCAAATTCCCAAATGTCTTAAGAACAGATAATAAGTGGGGAATGACAAGTGCAGGATCTCCCAGAAATAACAGGGTATCATCTGTGTATAAGGCTATTTTTTGTTCTTGGGAGCAAACTTGTAGACCTTTTATTAAAGGATGGTGTCCTATTTGAGTGGCTAAGGGTTTAAGGCTGAGGGCAAAAAGAAGCGGAGAAAGTGGGCACCCCTGCCGAGTTCCTTGTCCAAAACAGAATCTATCTGAGTTCCAGCCATTCATTCATAATGTAGCTTCCAGCTTGTCATACAGAGCCATAACTGCCCCTATGAAATGCTCTTCTACATAAAATGTGTTTAGTACTTGGGTTAGAAAATACAATCAACTCTGCTGAATGCTTTCTCTGCGTCAACACTAATGGCTAATTGAAAAGAAGTCTGGGATTTTTGAGCAGATATAATATTTATAAAACTGTGTATTGTATCCTGTGACAGTCTATCTTGTATAAATTCTGTTTGGTTATGGTGTATCAAAATTTTGATGACTTTCTGTAATCTTTCAGCCAGAATCCCTGTAAATATCTTTAAGTCTGTATTTAACAGGGAAATAGGGTGGTAAGATTCATAGTCTTCTGGGGTCTTCCCTGGTTTCAATGGCACTGATATGGTAGCTTGATTCCAGGAGGGGGGTATGGTTTCTCCTTCCCTTAAAATTGCATTGGTAACTTTTGATAAGAGAGGAGTAAATTCTGATTTAAAGGGTTTTAAAAAACTCAGCAGGATATCTGTCTGCTCCAGAGGCTTTGGAATTCTTGAGGCATTGGAGCTGACTAAGTAGTTCTTGTGAAGTAATAGCAGCAGAGAGATTAATAACCTCTGTGTCCCAAAGGGAGGGAAGCGGGATATTTTCTAAATACTTCTGTGCTTCTTGTTCATGGCTAGAGCCTCGTTCTGAGGAATAAAAGGCTTTCTAGAAATCAGCAAAGTATTGAGAGATTTCTTTTGGGGAAGTAAGTACTTGTGCCATGGTGCTATGTTTTAGTTTTACCACTGCCCTAGAGGCTACTTCTTTCTGTAATTGTGCTGCAAATAGTTTACTAGCCCTATTGCCTTGTTCGTAAAAACATTGTTTGATGAACCTCAATGATCCTTCTATCTTATACTCCATTAAGTTTGTTAAAGTTTTCCTAGCTTCTTCCAACTGTATTTTGATCTTTGCATACAGTGTAGATTTATGCTATAGTTCTAGACTGGCAATCTGTTGGTGTATTCTATACTTTTTAACCTGAGTGGCAAAATAAATTATGTTGCCCTGCAGAAAAGCTTTAAGGGCATCTCAATACATTGGCCCCAAAGTAACTTCTACGGGATTAAGTCATTAAAAGGAGCATACCTCCACTTTGATAAAGTTTTCTAAAATCTTTCTGAGCCAAAAGACTAACATTTAATTGCCACGTGCTGCTTTTGGAGGGGGGGCGGGTTGAAGACTAGCCTCATGGACACTGGAGCATAATCTGAAAGAGTGATATTACTGATTTTAGAGGTTTCCATCAAGCTGTTGGAATCAAAAAGTTAGCAGTTCTAGAATACTGTTTGTGCCCTGGGGAATAGTACAAATATTTATGCATAGTGGGTTGGAGATTGCTGCAGATGTCCATGAGGCCATACTCATGTATAATTCATTTAAGTACGGTTGCTGCCTGTGATTTCACCCTATGGTGTATACCTGATTTATTTAACTGGGGGGAGAGGGAAGTGTTAAAATCTCCACCTATAATTACCAAACTCTGGGCATCTATTACTGTATCCGAAATTACTTCAGTAAAAAAAAAATCTGATCGGAGATGCTCTTCATTCGGTGCATATAGGTTCAGTATTATGCAGGGTCATCCCCCAAATTCTCTTTTAATTTATATGATGCAACCTTCAGGTTCAGTCTGGACATGCGTCACCTGTATTGGAATTTTGTTTAGAATTAGTATGGCCACCTCTCTTTGGTGGGGCTGAGACTCACAGTGTGAGGCATATACTTCTCCCACCCAAGATCTCTTTAATTTATTATGTTCTAGAGCATTCAGGTGGGTTTCTTGCAAAATAGCTATATCTGCTTTTTGCCCTTTGCAATTCTTGCAATACTCTATATCTCTCTATCGAGTTATTCAATCCCTTAACATTTTAAGTTACTACCTTTAGTTCTATCATTATGTGGGATAAAAAGTAGACCAGTCCAAACCCATCCCTCTGGTTCCCAGCAGGAGCTTACACCCCAAACATAATAATAACAACAAAGATAACATTATATAACAATAGGTATTGAAAATAGTTTGTTAGATACCTGGAACAATGAAGATTTTAAATTTAAAGATACATTAAACTGACAAAATGTACTTCAAGGTACTATGCTCAATTGCACTCCTCCAAAGTATGATGTAGAGATGGAAGGGGGAGGGTGCAGAGATAATCTATTAAAGGTGGTCCAAATCCAACCTATTATTTATAATTTATGGTAAGAAGATCATTACACTGCCTGTAATAGGTATTGCTGCACTTGGTCTCTGGCACACTTAAGTACCTGAACTAATATTCTTGGTGTCTTTTCTCCGGTGCAGTTTTCTTGGACAGAACTTGGAAATCCTCTGTTTTGTGCCCACTAGCTCTGTTTGCAGCTCTGCATGGAGCCACGGCTAGGAGCTGCTGTCCCCCACTCCCACCCGCTCTCTCTATTAAATGCTCCTTCTGCTCCGCCCACTCTTCTTACTTTGTGAATGTCAATTAAAAAGGTGGTCTTACAACTTTGCCCCTTCTGGTTGTTCTGATATATTGGGTTTTTGTTGTCACTAGCTTGCACACTCCCGTGACAACTGCTCTGACTGGTAAATTACTGTCAGCTAGTGACCCTACCCTGCCAATATAAATGAATATAAAATAATAAATATATAATTATATAAACACTGATTGCTTAAATCTTTCTTTTTTTTTCTCCCTCTGCTTGTCTCTTGTCTACTGTTTTTCTCTCACTATCATGTTTTCTCCTTTTTGGCTAGGGATAATTCTGGTCATGGTCGGACTGCTACTTTCTCTTATGACCCTCTCATGCCTCTCACTAAATGTCATGGCATGTGACTGAGTGCATCATGCACAAGATGAATTCTCCCTTGTCTACTCTACTCTTCTGTCAAACATATAATTACATCCCTACACAATTTATCCCTTTACTTATCTCTTTACGTCATTCACCCCACCAAGCTAGGTTATGTCCTAGTCACTTACCCTCCTGTGGTGCCAAAATGCCTCATGCTCCTCTTTCATTACTCCAGAGAACCTTGGGTGCCTTTGCTGCATTTATCCCCATCTGGAGACATTGAGCTAAATCCTGGCCCCTCCTCCAATGAAAGGCATATCAATTGCTCCTCCTGGTTTTTCTCCAAAGGGCTGAAACTTGCCCATATGAATATTAGAAGTGTCCCTGCAAATTTCCCTGAATTGGAAGCCTGGGTTGCCTCTACAGCCCTGACATACTAGGACTGACCAAATCCTTAATAGCTCTGTTCAATTTTCTGGATTATCAGGGTCCTGTGAAACTCTGCATGCTGTTTTGCTCCTTGGTGGTGCAAAAAGATTAAACTTGGTATGCGCCTACAATCCTCCTAAGGGGGCTTTCCCTAGTTTAATTGGCCTCATGGGTTATCTTTCCACTGTAAAGGGTAAATATGAAGTCATTTTTATGGGTGATCTTAACCTTGACTTATCCAGTACCCACTCTGGATCATACACTGAAGCTCTGCTGAGATGCCACCTATCCCAAGTGATATCTAGCTCTACTCAATTCTCTGTGAATGGCACTCACCAGTCCCTTCTGGACTGGATTGCCATAAACAGAGCACATAAGATCATGGCTGCAGGCAACTTTTTTGATTCTATTAGTGATCATCTGCCAATTTACTGCATCTGGAATGGTCACTGTCCCAATCCTCCACCCAAAATAATGCAGTTTCAATACTTCACTAAGCCCATACAAAGAGCACTACTTGAAGACATAAAGAATATTGACTGGTCTCCCATCTATATCACCGTGGATGTAAATAATGCCCTGGACTACCTCATTTCTAAGCTACTGTTCCTCCAGAATTTGCATGTTCCTCTGAAAAGGAGGCAGATTAGGGGCTTTGCAAACAGATAGTGACACAAGGATCTTCTTAGCATGATGAAAAGAAGGAACAAGGCCTGGACCTCTGCAAAAAAGTTCCAATAGACTGAAGACTGATTTAGATATAGAAACCTGAGGAATACTTGCAAGAAGGATATACGAAAGGCTAAAATGGACTACTGTCATAAACTACTCCAAGCCTCTGCTGGAGATACTTGGGATTTTTGGAACCACATCAGAAATTTCATGGGCCAAAGGCATAAGCCGACCATAGCTGAAAGGACGCTAAATGGTACAAACTGTAACAAGTTACCAACTACTGCTAATGCTCTGAACGTTCATTTCTCTGACTTCTCAGAGCACCTAGAAAAGTTTAATCAGTCCTCTGCTCCTTCTCTCAAGAAGCACCTACCTCCTAGATCTCCTTTTAACCTTAGAATGGTCTCCACTGCTGAGGTGCTGCATCTCCTTAGAACTACCTCTCCTATAGGTCTCCTGGATCTGATGGGTTACTACCCAGTTTTATCAAATTGGCAGATCCTGCTCTTGTTGCCCCACTTGCAAGAAATCTCAATCTTTCTATCACAAGCAAGACAGTGCTGATGCTATGGAAAACAGCTTGAGTGATTCCTGTGCACAAAAAATGAGACACCAAAAACCTAGCAAACTACCAGCCGATTGCCATTCTCTCTACTCTCAACAAAATACTTGAGAAGATTGTTGCCTCCCAGGTCTTGAAATATCTGCATCTTCAAAATCTCCTATCTCCTGCTCAGAATGGGTTCCAAAATGGTCACAGCACCACAACTGCGCTACTTCAACTTCAACTATCAAATAATGTCCTTATGGCATGGATAGGTGCTTGCTCATGGGGGCCATTTTTATTGACTTCACAAGGGCATTTGATCTTGTGGATCACCCTCTACTACTTTCCAGTCTATCCTCCCTGGGCTTCTCCCATACTGTCATCTCCTGGTTTGATAGCTATCTCACTGGGAGAATGCAATTTGTTCAAATTAATACTGCTGGCTCTGACCTTGCCCCTACCTGTGTTGGAATTCCCCAGGGATCGAGTCTTGGCCCTCTCCTCTTCTCTCTTCTTATTAACAATCTGCCCTCTTTGGCCAGTTCCTCCTCTATTATTCTGTACGCTGATGATATGGTGCTTCTCTCTTGTGGTAGAAATCTCTTATCTACAAAGGCAAATCTTCAAGTAGATGTTGACTGTTTACAAGGCTGGCTTCAACAAAACAACCCCTTACTGAACTCCCAGAAAACTGTAGCACTGCTTTTTGGCTCTCCCAAGAGAATCAAATCCTGTGCCACAGCTCTTTCAGTCCTATGCCTTGACGGCTGCCTTTGGAACGTGTTGAATCTTTTAGGTATCTAGGAGTTGCACTTGATCCATCTCTGGATTTTAACCTGCACATTGCTGCCACCTGTTATGCGGTAGCATCAAGCTAGGACTTGTTTATAAAATTAGGTCCTCCCTCAATGACACTGCTAGACTTGCTATTGTGCAAGGTTTTCTCCTCCCCTGTCTTACATATTGTTCTCCAGCTTACCTTGATGCCAGCAAAGGGGCATTCCTAGAAGTGGAGCACATGCTATGACAGCATATGCAGATTTGCCCTCTCCACCCACAGGCTAACTCATCATTGCCAACTCTACTCCAGACTAGGCTGGCTCTCCCCTCAGTCATATAGACTTTATTCTGCTGGCTTCCTGATTGATTACATAATCAGAACAGGGACCCCTGTATACCTCTCTAGGCTGCTTACCCATTCTACCCATGCCTATCCCCTTAGGTCGTCAGTACAAACTCCTTTGGAAATTCCTAGGTGTCTCACCAAAAAAGGGTGAACTCTCCTTTGCAACATCTGCTCTCTCCTTTGGCACTCTCTCCCCCAACAGGTCAAACTCTCCAAATCCCACCAGGTCTTCAAACTGGGTCTTCGTGCCCACCTACTTCATTCTAACGTCTGCTCCTTCTCTGAATCTTGAGACTTCTCCTACTTAGTTTCCTTAGCATTATGGCACTTACTGTCTCTTCATTTCTGTTACTCACCAGTCCTACTTTCCTCGCTTATCCTATTGCTATAACTGTTTATTGTTTTTCAATACCTGTTGCCTGATTACTGTTAGTATTTTTGTTATGTCTAGTGCAAGCAGTTACTGTAACTTATTCTGTTTGTTTGGCTCTGTAGAAATGACTTGCTCTTAGTCTGTAAACATTGCTATGTTTTTTGTGCTCCCTGATGCTGTGCCATGAACAATGTCACTCCTGTTTGTACCTGCTTCTCTGTTGTGTAAGTCTCCCAGGTCATACCAGAATATAGACAATACTCTTGTCTAGTGTACTTACCCAGTAATCAAAAAATAAATAAATAAATATACAGCAAAGTATGAGGTCTTGAGTTGCTAAATCCCACACCAAAACTAACAATACAATAAATGCTTTAGTGCTTTAATGGAGCCCCCAAGAGAAAAAAAAAGAAAAAGGAAAAAGGAGGGGGGAAGGGAAGACACTTAATGTTTAATCCCCTAATAAAATAAAAGATAAAGGTACTAAAAGTGTTATACCAAAATCTTATAGATCCCTTAACTAAGAACCAAGCTCTCCAAGTTAGGAACCATGACATTTTTCACAATACATTAATGTAACTGTTAGAATATGCAAGTAATTAAATCAAGTTAAGTGTAAAAAACATAGAAAAAATATTGTGTCTAACACATTTAGATTCTCTCCCACAAAGAGAAGACTAAAATAAATCAGTCAGTTCACTCCCAGTTAGTCCATTGAATGATTACAAATAAAAACAAAATGGTAATATTAAATGTACGCTGAAAATAGAAAATAGAATTAAAAATCCATATTTCAACCTTAGGTCTTCTTCAGAAAATATCTAAAAAAAAAAAAAATGAAGTTGGTGTCGAGGGGAGGTAGAAATAAGGGCTATATATAGGGAAAGAAAAAGGGGGAGGCTGTGGGAGAAGAAGTGATAAATGGCAAAATAAAGAAACAATCTGGAAAACAATAAAGTGATGATTGGAATGGCAAGGCTTAATAGCAGTGAATGAGCTAGAGAAGTAACCAGGTGGGGAATAATTAACAGGGCCTATTGAGAAGGTTTAAAGGTTACAAATGTGGGGGAAGGAGACAGAGATGGAGACATCTGGTGAAAGTGAAAATAGATGTGTACAGATACAAACATACTGTAGGGGAAAACAAGGAGTGGCTGAAATGTGTTAGTAAAAAATAAGTCTATCATTTAAACCAGAGGGCTGCTGGGAGCCGAGGCAGATGACCAGCTTGGTTTCCATATTTTTTCTTTGGTCTGAATCCTGGAAACCCTACTGAAGGACACAAACAGAAAGATTTTTGATACTGTGGTCCCTGGAGATAAAGTGGGATGCAATGGGTTTATCAGTGTCTCTATTCCTCAAAATAAAGTCCATAGAGACTGCACTAGCTTAATGTAGGAATATTCAATTGTTGTAACCATTAAAGTCTGTCATCTAGTAGTTAAGTGCAGCTGCCTGTTTCTAGCGTTCCATGTCATAACTGCGAAAGAACAAAGGTGATTTCCTAATTGGCAAGTGCACATCGCCAAAAACATCATAGGCGAATGTGTACAACAGTGGACCCACAATACTGGGGAACATTACTACACCTAACATTTTATGCGGGGAGCAATGCCCCCCTGCCCACCATGTGGGGGGGGTTCTGCCCCCACACCCCCCAATATTTTTATAACCAACTCCAAGGTTGGTCTGACACTGGGGTAGTGGACAAACTCCACAGGCGAAAGGGACACAGAACCAGGAGAACAACCACAAAATAAAAATCCTAAGTCCTCAGTCCCAAGAAAAATAAAGATGTAATATACCTGGCCAGGCATAAACCCCGTACCTTTTCGACTAAAAGCAGCCACCCTCACCACTATACAAGACAGCCCACTCTGAAACCAGTCTGCAAGCTCTGACCACTATACCCACTTCCTATCCCTCCCTCTTCCAGTCACTCTACTACTCCCTCGTTATATTTACCTTCCCCCGTTGCTATAATCCACCTTCACCATCCTTCACCAGTAGCCCACATATGAGGCATTACAAATAAGTTGCTCAAAAGAGAGTCGCTCATTTGCAGTTGCCCATATGACAGGTTACCGTCTCTAGAAAAAAAAATGAGTAGCTAAATCCCAAAAATAACAGCAGTCTCACTCAATATATAGGAATGAACTGGCACTCATTGTGTGAACAACACAATAGTTAACAGTTCTGGACATTACCAATCCATCCATAGGAGTCCCGCTAATATTAAATCCATATAAGCTCTGAAGATTCTAAAATAAAGGGAAGCAGCTTATTTAGTTGGAAGAAAACGGAAAGGAGCGAGAACTAATAAAAGTCATTTCTAACCGATCTTCTCAATGGTGTCTTTACAGTCCTGATAAACTAATTGGAATAAATTGTGAGCTTATCTGGCTTGGTTGTTTCCATCCTGATGGTTCTATCTTGTGCAGAGACCAGAAGGAAAAAGACACTTTGAATGTTTTGTATCTGGTCAGCAAGGGTTCTCTCTGGTAGATAAAGTCATCAGAGTTCATCGCAATGCTGTGGATCAGTTAAGGTCGATAATTCAGGTGTGGTACCATTCCGAGTGGATTCCAAGATCAGACTCGCCTTTGCAGTTTGCATCAACAGAAACCATATCTCTGATTTGTTCTTGTTAGGTGAGCGTGGTCGGGAGTGAGGTTGCCATTCATCCTTCCTCAGTTCTTGTGTCAGAAATTGAATTCCAGGACCTGTTAATTCAATCCCATTTCCTAGAAGGAAATCTTTCACTTCATGAAGGTTGTTGAAGCATTTTATCCCCTTGGTGGTTATCACTTTCAAGTGGGCTGGATATTCCAAATAGACTTTAAAGTCTTTCTGCCACAGTAGTCTCTGTACAATGAGAACTTGCCTACATCGTTGTTGAGTGACTGGGGTGAAGTCATGTTCAAAATAAAGGCAATGGTCTCCAAAGTAAATTTCTTTTTTTGACCAAGCCACATTTAAAGTCTGTTCATTCATCTTCTAGTCAAGGAAGGCCATTACTATTGACCATGGACAGGACTTAGAGTTCTTAGGAGGTGGGATTATAAAGCCCAGTGTGCCCTTATAATCTGTAGGGGCTGGTCTTTTGGAAGCTCCAGAAGTTTCTGCAAAAAACTTTCCATAAAGCACAGCATCTCTCCCGATTCTGTTTTTTCCGGTAAGCCATACAGTCTGATATTATTACACCTGTGTCGGTTCTCTAACTCTTCAACTTTCTGAGCAACATTTAGCTCTCTGTGGTGCAGCTCAAGGAAAGCAGTGTAATGGATGTCTGTGTCCTGTGTATATTCCATGAGGCATGCCTTGATAGATCCGACAAATTGCTCTAGCTTTTGGACATCCTTGCGATTATCCGCCACCAATGTTTCTAGCCTTTGAAGAGGGTCTCCAATTTTTTGAAGTTGTGCACAGAGTTTTTAGAAGTAACTATAAAATCTGCTCTTTCTTCGGTATTCTCGTTTTCTGGAGTATTCACAGCGGTTCAGGTCACTGTTTCGGCATGCATATGTTGTTGCTCTTGTAAGTGTTGTTTGGTGATCTTGGAGGTCAGGGCCACTGCAAATTCCTTTAGCTTTTGCCTGGCAGCCACTATTACTTCTGGTATTCTTCTGGAAAAGGCAGTATAAGGTTGTTTTTGTGCCAGGATGGATTAAGATTTATGCTGGTATGGGAGAGCTCAGAGACTAAACAGCCATTCAGGCAGTGATGTCACTGGAAGTCTTTGGTTTAGTTTTTAAAGTATGCATCCAAATGATACCAGATTTGGCAGGTATACAGGTACTAATAGCTTTCATAAGTGTACCAAATTTCTGAGTCTTAGATTGAAAAAGGTGAATTGTGCATGGCCAAACATTTAATCTAAATTTAATTTTCAGTTATTTCCTTCTATTTTTTTTAATCTCATCTAGATTTCTTCACAGTGTCAGGATTTAGAGAAATGTGCAACAGGGGTATGTGCACCACATTTTAAGTGTCAAGCTTTAATGGGGTCTGTGCTATAGGTAGTCAAACATGTTGCCAACATTTTGATTTTAGTTATTATAGCATAACTTTGAAAGCATTTATGAAAATGTTTAAACATTTTGCAGGTATAAGGGTTATTACTACATTTATATGTGTACCTAGTTTCAGATTGATATCTCTAATGATGCCCAAGTTCCATACAGATAAAAATGTTCATGAAATTTCCCACGAAAAATAAAATGAGAGACTTTGAGCACCTATAGTTTTGAGACAATTGAGCACCTATAATTTTGAGACAACGCGTGCTAATGTCAAGATACATGGCACACCATTAGAGCGTCGAACAACAAGTAATTATGCCAAACTTCAGATCTCTAGCTCAATTGACAGCTGAGTTATGAGCAATTAATAAATTTTAAAAATTCCACAAAATTCTTACAAAATTCTACACATTTTCACTAAATTTCACAGAATTCCATTGAAATTCCACAGATTCAGAATTTGCTCATTCCACACAACTCTATTTCAAAGGGCTTCTTCTCATAGTCATCTTTATTCCCTCCCAGTTCCACCTAGCACTGAAGTGCTTTTGAATCCTGTGTTACAGAGGAAAAACAGTCAGAAAAAGAACATAAAAAATGCTCTTCGAGAGGTTACACTTTTGGTACTCAATCCTTACAGAGGTCAAAGACAGCACCACTTGTATATTTAACAGTTCAATTATTATTGAGCAGGTTCTTTTGGAATCACAGACTGAGCTGGCAGTGGCAACTGTGATTTGAAAGGGACTGTCTCTCCCTTGACCAATGAAGCACAGATTGGGCTAAACAAGTAATCATCCTTTGAAATCTGGATCAAAGTCCATTGTGTCTTGTATGGCCCTGAGTTTTCCATATGCTTCCTCTTCTTTATCTTTACCTGGCTCACTGGGAAGTTTGTGAGGGGGCTCTGATTCACTAGAATGCATTCCTGATCCCGGGGATGACTGTCTGGAATTCCAGCTCCTACTGTGGTGTTGAAATGGTACAGAGGCTAGTTAGAGTGGCTTGTTTCTGTCTCTTAGTTGCTATCTCTTAGCTTTTGGTGTTTTCCAGGTCTCCTTATAAACTGTGGTCTGAGAATTATTCTGAGGGGCCACAGACTTGAATTTCACTTTTTGAAGGGCCACTGTATCTCTGTAGTGGCTCGCAGAACTCCCCTAAGGTTCCCATCTCCTTCTCCCTGCTGTCCCTGGTCCACCCCACAAAGTTTAATGGTACCATATGCCTAGGGCTTCTGGGGGTTGACATTCACCGCTGGTAGCTGGTGCAGAATGTGGCAGCCAGGTTGTTGACTGGCTTACCTCGATCTTGCCATGTCACACCTGTTCTCCGTGGCCTGCACTGGCTGTCAGTTCAGTGACAACTCACCTTCAAGGTCAGTTTGCAGACCTATAATGCCCTACGCGTACAGGGTCCATGCTACCTACAAGAAATCCTGTGTCCTTATCACTGCCTCCACCCACTTTGCTCTACCGATGAGAGATTGCTGGAAATACCCAGGGTCAAGTTTGAAGACATCAGGTGCCAGGGCATTGTGGTCTGTGGTCCCGACCCTGTGGAATTCTCTACTTTGTTTAGTAAGGGAGTGCCCGACCGTGAAGAGCTTTAAGTTGGCCCTGAAAACCTATTTATTCAGTCTTACCTTTTTGGAATTTGGATAATTTACTGCTAATGAATGCTTTTGTTCTTATGGTTTTATACTGTAATATGTTGTTTTATGCTGCATCTTTTATCTTTTGTACAACCACTTAGATATTTTGATTTGCGCTTTTTAAAAATAAAGAAGAGTTGAGCTGAGTTTTATGAAGTGACTTGTGGGTTATGGGAGTAATACCAACTGTCAGCCCAGAGTACACTGAGTGTTGCAGGATACATTACAATATAAGGTGCATTATCTTGGGCTAAATCTTTTCTGACCGTGGTGTAAGCCTTGCATAGCCAGGAACATGAAAAAATTTCTGAGTAAAATAATGATATGGAGATAACCAAATAAACATTATGGAATGAGACAAAGACCAGCTCTTTTTAGTCACTACAGAAAGTGTGGCACAAGATCTGTGGTGCTAACCCACAAATTCACATATGAAACAGAATGGGAGCACAGACCACTCACCCAGTAATGAACAGATATTAAATGTAATCAATTTATCTGATTGGACTTTAACAGAAGTAGAATATAGAGTGTTATCCAAAGGACTTTCCTTTGTGCCTACTTTTACTGTCAACCATTTTGATGCTTATATAGATCTGCAGATGTTTGCTAGAAACATTAATCTGAAAGTGTTCTTTTCTAAACAACAACAATTTAAAAATGATGGGGAAAGTGAAAACAGATGGGCTACTAATGATAATAATGCTGATGGAAATGGGCAGAAGTCTAACATACCATCATTTAGAGCTACGTCCACATTTTGTCCCCCTTTGCATCACTCTGTGGAAACATTCTTACAATGTTGTTTACAGGACATGGATTTAACTTATAATACCCAGGATCCTAAAATGCCCTTTTGTAACTTAACAACAGAGGAAAGGAATGCTATGCAAAATTTGGCACAGGCTTCTGATATCATTATCAAACCCACCAATAAGGGTGGGGGGATAGTGGTATTAAATACTGAATGATATGTTCAAGAAGCCTATAGACAACTCCATATTAAGGAATTTTATGAAGGGCTAAACTATAATCCCACTGACAAAATAAAGAAAGAGGTGGAACGATACCTGCTAGAATTATTTGAAAATGGGATGGTTACTACAGACTAATTATGTTACCTTACAGTACAAACACCTAAAATTCCAGCTTTTTACATGCTCCCTAAGGTCCGTAAGGACCCGATTTCACCACCAGGATGCCCGATAATATCAGGTTTGGGCTGGATTACTGAGACGATTTCTAGATTTATTGATAGCTATATTGGCCTTCTAGTAAGTAAAACATAGAAACATAGAATTTGACGGTAGATAAGGACCGCTTGGTCCACCCAGTCTGCCCATTTCCCTACTTAATGGATAAGCTGCAGATCCTAGTTAACCAGCAGCCTACTTCTTTCTACCCCCAACCCCTAGAATTGCCTTATGACTGTCCCATGCATGCTTGAATTCAACCACTGTTTTTGACTCTACAACCTCCTCCGGAAGGCCATTCCATGCACCCACAACCCTCTCTGTGAAGAAATACTTCCTTATATTACCTCTGAGCCGCCCCCCATCTTCAAATTGTGCCCCCTTGTTCTTGCACACCTCTTTTTTTGAAAGATGCTACCCTCTTGGACTTTGTTGATTCCCTTGAGGTATTTGAAATTTCTATCATGTCCCCCCTCTCCCTCCTTTCCTCGAGGCTATACATATTAAGCTCCTTTAGTCTCTCTTCATATGTCTTCTGATGCAGACCCTGCACCATTTTAGTTGCCCTCCTCTGGACAACTTCCATCCTGTCTATGTCCTTGCGGAGTGTGGGTCTCCAGAACTGCATGCAGTACTCCAGATGGGGTCTCACCAGCTGTCTGTACAGAGGGATAACAAGTTCCTGTTTTCTACTGGTGATGCCTCTCCCTATGCATTCCAGTATCCCCCCCCAGCCCTCCTTGCTGCCCTCTAACATTGCTTGCCCACCTTTAAGTCATCTGATATGACTACCCTCAGGTCCTTTTCCATTTTTGCTGTTGTTAGTATCTCACCCCCCATTGTGTACTCTTCCCTGGGTTTTTGTTTCCCAGGTGCACTACCTTGCACTTCTTAGCATTGAATCTAAGCTGCCATACATTTGACCATTCCTCTAACCTTGCCAAGTCCCTTCTCATCCTTTCCACCCCACCTTGTGCATCAACTCTGTTGCAGATCTTTGTGTCATCTGCAAAGAGACATACTTTTCCTTCCAGTCCCTCTGCAATGTCGCTTATAAAGACATTGAAGAGGACCGGTCCTAATACTAAACCCTGTAGTACCCCACTAGTAACCCCCCTTTCTTCAGAGTGGACTCCATTTACTATTACCCTCTGTGTCCTATTCTGCAGCCAATTCTTTACCCAGGCTATCATCTTGGGACCCACTCCCAGGCTGGCTAACTTGTATATTAATCTTTTGTGTGGGACTGTGTCAAATGCCTTGCTAAAGTTTAGGTAGGCCATGTCCACAGCCCTTCCCTGATCTACTACTTTGGTCACCCAGTCAAAGAAATCTATTAGATGCATCTGGCATGACCTTCCTGCTGTGAATCCATGCTGCCTTGGGTCCTGTGCCCCTCTGGCCTCTAGGTACTCGACAATTCTTTCCTTCAGAGGTGATTCCATCATTTTCCCTATCACTGAGGTTAAACTAACAGGTCTGTAGTTTCCTGCTTCTGCCCTGCTCCCACTTTTGTGAAGGGGAATCACATCTGCCCTCCTCCAGTCCTCAGGTACCACCCCATCCTCCCATGATTTGTTAAAGAGGGTAGTCAGTGGTGTCACTAGTTCTACCCTTAGTTATTTTAGAATTCTGGGATTAATCCCATCAGGCCCCATTGCTTTGTCCACCTTCAGTTTTAAGAGTTCTTTCAGAACCCTTTCTTCTGTAAATGGGATGGTATCAACTTCTGTATCCAGAGTGTTTCTATTGTTTGTTTTAGATACCTCCCCCTCTTCACTTGTAAATACTGAGCAAAAATATTTGTTTAGTATCTCTGCCTTTTCACCATCAACCTCTGCCCACCCCCCTCCCCTTTATTAAACCTCACTATCCTCCCTTGGTCTTCCTTCACTCCCTGATGTACCTAAAAGGTTTTATCCCCCTTCTTAACTGAGTTGGCTATCTTTTCCTCGGTTTGGGCCTTTGCTGTTCTGGCTGCCTTCCCAGCTTCCTTTTGCTTTAACTGATACAATTCTCTGCCCTGCTCCTTCTGTGATTCCTTGCACTTTCTGAATGCTTTCTTTTTCTCTTGAACCTTCACTGCCACCTCCTTTGAGAACCATAGTGGTTTCTTACATCATTTTGTTTTGTTTATTTGCTTCACACAAAGGCTTGTTACCTCTGTGATGGCAGTTTTTATTATTCCCCATTATTCTTCCACCCCTCCTTCCTGCCCATTTGCTGGTGCATTCCTTAGGCACTCACCCATTTTGGCAAAGTCAGCCCTCCTGAAGTCCAGTACTTTTGCCTTAGTATGGCTTGACTCTATTGCTGTGTTTATTGTGAACCATACTGTTAGATGGTCGTTAGTTCCCAGATGGCTACCCACTTCTACATCTGTGATCCTCTCTCCATCTCCATTTGAAAGAACCAGGTCTAATATTGCTCCCTCTCGAGTGGGTTCCAATACTAGTTGTCTAAGGCATGCCCCCTGTAGGGCATCTAGGATAACCCCACTCTTAGAAATGGCTGCTGCAACTGCACTCCAGTTAACATCTGGCATATTCGGATCACCCATCAGCAATATCTCCCCTTTTTCTGCCATTCTAAAGTATGCTTTCTATCATTTCCTTGTCCATTTCCTCCCCTGAGAAGAGTCTGTCTAACCCTGTGCGGATTGTGGTGCCATTGCCTGTCTCCAAATTGACCCATAGTGCTTCTTCTCCTCCTGTTTACCCTTTGTTCTGTTGCTTTGATTCCTTCCCTTATGTAGAGAGCTACTCCTCCTCCTCCTCCTCCTCCTCTTTTACCCTCCCTGTCCCTCCAGTAGATAGTGTATCCTGGTATGTTTACATCCCAGTCATGGTTCTGTGTGTACCATGTTTCTGTGACTGCCATGATATCCAGATTTTCCTCCTCCATCAAGGCCACTAATTCAGGAAGCTTGTTACCCAGACTACGGCATTGGTACTCATTGCTCTCCATTTTCTGATGACTTTACCTTCTGTAGAAGCATCCCCCACTGACCTTTCTACCTTGGTATTTTTCTCATTTAGTACCCTGTTTTGTAGGGGGAGGCTGGGATTTTTCTGCTGCTTATCAGCAGGAAAACCAGGAGCCACATCAAGGATATTAGCCGCATGCTGACTATTTTGGGTGAGATGCAAATTGAAAATGAATGGCTGTTTGTAACACTTGATGTGGACTCCTTATACACTAATATTCCTAAGGAGGAGGACATTTCTGCAATTGAACAGGTATTGTTGAAATATATGAATAGCAGTCAATCACTAATAAATATGATAATTGCATTAACAGATATTGCATTGCGCAACAATATATTTATGTTCAAGGGCAATCTTTACAAACAAGTGAAAGGCACTGCAATGGGTGCCACTTTAGCACTGAGCCTAGCAAACTTATATTTGAGTGAATGGGAGGACAGAGTTATTTTTGATGCTGGAGTGAACGAACACATACAGAAAATAGATGTCTATAAACACTTTATAAATGATTTTTTTCTAGTGTGGAAAGGCACAGAACAAGAATTAGGGGAGTTTGTGAGATATCTGGAACAGAGTAATGAGAATTTATGATTTAAAATCACAGTGGATCAAGAGCATATCAACTTTCCCAGTCTCACTGTAATTAAACACTCTGATGGCACTTTGGTGACTGATCTATTCACTAAGCCGACTGATAAGAACAGTCTTTTATTTTCTACTAGTTGCCATCTACCACATTTAATTAGAAATCTGCCAAAAGGGCAATTTCTTAGGGTTAAACTAAATTGTTCAGATCCAGAGATGTTCGATACAAGAGCAGGGGAATTGGTTAGGAAATTTGCTGATAGAGGTTATGATGAGAGATTTGTCAGACATATTGCACAAGATGTTAGTGGGGTATCTAGGGAATCCACTTTCATGCCAAAAAAATAAGAAGAAAAAGGAAACTCCCCTCACTTTTGTGACTACCTTTGGGGCACATGGGAAATAGTAGGAATTGTAAAGAAAAATATTGCTATTTTGTGTAGTGTCCCAGAATTGAAAACATGGTTGGAGAGCCCTCTTCATGTTGTGTACCATAGAGATAGCAACATTAGAGATAAACTGGTGAACAGTTATCCATCTGATTTTAAAAAGAATCTACAGAGGAAGAAATGGGGCACAAAAAAGTGTGAATTTTGTAGAACCTGGGGTACCATGGAGACGAAAGAGTTTTATGAACCCCAGAAATGGGAGAATAGAGAAAATTATTGGTAATATACACTGTAACACTACAGGTGTAATTTATTGTTTGAACTGCACATGTGGTGCATTCTATGTAGGGAGAATGAAAAGGAAGTTGCAGTTCAGAAAAAATGAGCACCTAGCAGCGATTAAAAATAAAAATCTCACATATGCCATGGTAGCACACGTTCATGAAAACCCTGGGGTTAATCACCGGGTTACAGCATTTGGACTGGAAGTGGTCCCGACGGATGTAAGAGGTGGAGATTTTGATAATGCACTTGACTGTTGTGAACAGAAATGTATTCACAGACTTGGAGCACTGCAAGGCAAAGGGCTAAATGATAAATTTGAATTTGGACCCTTTTTGAAATGTAGGAGAAGATAGGTGTTCCCACAAGTATGAAATTGAAGAATACTGTGTGAAAGATAATAATTTCTTAGAAACATGTTTCTGGTCATGTAGTACATTCGATATATCATAGGAGATCCTGTTCCTGAGAATCATGTAACATAACTGAGTGTTTGAAGAAATATAGCAGTGCAAATTAGGCATGATGTATGAATAGAAATACCTTTACACTTGAGTACAGTATACATATATACACATACATACAATTTTCTTATGATTTTTCTCTCTATTATATTTTCTATAGGTGTAAATTATTCTAAGTCCCATGGGAGAATCCAAGAGAATCTATTAGATGCATGAGCTTTTCTAAAGATACTTTTTCAAACATATTTTTTCTAGGGATAACCTTTAAAGTTTGAAAAAATTGTTTTAGAATATTGTTACAACTTTAAAGCATACTGTATAAAGTTTATAAAATAATTACCGTTTAAGCACGAGTTGATGTTTCATAATATTTTCTATATGTATCTTTAAGACAAAGGCCTTAACTGGACATATAATTAATCAATTAGACCCTCTGAGGGTATATAAGAGTATTGTCTGTTTGGTTGCACTAGCTCTGAAGAAGCCCAGAGTGCTGGATGAAACGTAAGCATAGAGACAGTGCTATGAGCACTGTTTGATTGTCTTTGGTGGTTTGGATGTGAATAAACTGCATTTGCTTTAAGTAGCAGTTTTATTCTCTACTAGGTGAGTGGTGCGTGCTCCCATTCTGTTTCATAAAGACCAGCTCTTATTGATGAGGTCTACTGTTGGTTAATTGTCTGAAAAGACTGAGACAGTCTGCAGAGACCAGCAATGTCCCCATATAAATGCAGCAACAATGATAGAGTAGATTTTGAAGCGAGGAGACATTGTTGGAAAGTCTTGAAGGGTGGATATGTCAGGATGTCAGGCAGCAGTGACCACGGAATGCTCAAATATGGCAGCATAGTTGTGAGTTGGAGATGCATCAGTGTATATCCTGGGATGTAAGTCAGGAGATGGGTCTTTGTAAAACATAGAACATCCATTCCAATAGGCTAGAAAATGGGACTGAATAACTAGATCAGATTTGGCGGCAGCTGTGATGTTGATTTCATGGTGCAGTTTAGGAAGAGAAGACGCCAATGTTATCAGGTAGGAAATGAAGGAATGACCTTGCAGAATTATCTGCATTGCAAAACTGAGATATCCCAGCAGTGAGTAAAGTTTGCATTTGGTGCAGGAGGAGCAAATGGAAAAAGTTTCCATGCGAGCTTGAATCCTATGTAGTTTATCAAGTGGTAAACTGGCTTACATGCATTTCGTGTCCAGTTCAATACTGAAAAATTCAAGGAATGTAGATGGTCCTAATGTTTTCTTCTTGGACAGAGGGACTGCTAATTCCTGGAACAGATGGATGAGTGCAGTAATGCCAGCTGCAGGAGATGAATCAGGAGGATCAATAAGAAGGAAGTCATCTAGACAATAGATGATGGCTGGACAATGACAGACATTGAGTAATAACCAACAATGTGTCTCAGTAAACATATCAAACAATTTCTGGCTGTGCTGACAGCCAAAGGTCAGTCAAATAGCGATATGGCAGCCATCATTTAATGCCATATAGATGCCACAGAGGTGGGTGAATGGGCAGCAACTTACATGCGTCTGTAATGCCTGCTTTTGAGAGCCAGGAACTGGGGCAACAATGTTTAATGATTGTAGTGGCATCATCTATGCAAGCATAAGAGAGAGAGTTATCAGATGGAATCATTAAATTGGTGATGGCAATGGAAATCAACTGAGGTGCAGATAAGTCAGTGACTAGGCATTTCTCGCCAGAAAATGTGTTGGTGGCAACACCAATAACATTGATCCAATAATTGGGAAATGGTGGATGCAGAAAAGGGCCAAAGAAAAATACTTTTGGCAGTTCTTTCTATAAAAGCAGCTGAACTACCTCAGGTTCCTTTATAGAGGATTCTAAATTGTGACGTATGAAGGTGTCAGAGGGAAACACTGTAATGCTCATATGAAAACCTTCAGAGAAGCCAGAAAAGAGGTACTCCACAAATGTGCGAGAAGGATGAGAAGCTAACACTTGCGATAAGGCTCATAAATTAATTGGAGCAGAGGGATGAAGTGATTGTCACTGTTTAGAATGGGATGCTTTCAAACAAATGAATGAAGCATGGGTGCCACCACAAAAACTGAAGATATGAAGAAATGGACAGCCAGAGCCCAGGAAGCCTTTGCCATTAAAGTTATTAAAAATCAGTTTGCCTCATGAAGATTTAATAGCTCTGCCTCATCTATCCAAGTTGGGGCAGAAGGTGGCATTAGGATTAGTAATTGTGCATGTCAGCCTCTAAGAGGAAGCAGGAGTTGATCCAGCTGATCAATCACTTCTAGCTTGAATGGTAGATGGATGAGACATCGGACACTGTTAAAGCACAAAGGGAAGTGAAATGGGCAAAGGAGTCACACAGTGGGCATAATCATGCTTGCTGCTCAGCAAAGTGCCCCCTTCCCTCTTGTCTTGCTCATAGCTCAAGTCTTTGTACTGGTTATTACATGTCTGTAAGTCAGTGACTATATGTTTGTAACTAAAAATGATGACTGCTGCACACGTTGATGTGGAACCTTTGTAAAAGAGCCTCTGCTCAAAGGTATTGTAATCCTAGATTGAAATAAAAAAAAAACAGCTCGTTATCTAGCTGGTCCAGTTCAATTTTGTATTAAAATGAGGCAAAGTGGCTGCACCTTTTACGGAGAAGGATCAGTGATAATCATAGAAATGTGTCCCTCCATATCAAATGTCTAGATCAACCAAGAGGTATAAATACAAGTTCAGTTCCTCACATCTAGATGGATATGCACTGCAAAGCACATCACGATATATGCTGAAAGCGATAAAAAATTCTGGTATTGTCTGTCTCTTCACAAGTCTGTTATCTTTTGACTTCAATATGACAGACATCTCTGCAAGATAATGTTTTGTTTTCGATGGTAGCATGGGACAAGATGAGAAGGGATATCAGATTTATGTCCTTCCCATTTATTATATACTTGCAGAGGTGAGCTAGGATAAGGTGAATAGGACAGTTGAATGGATGAGTGGCTGATGATGAAGTAGTACTTGAATTCTGTCAGTTTGGCAGCTCTGAAGTGGATGGAGTGCTTATGGTTTGCATAGCAGTAGTAGAAGCAGCATTCTCTTGGGTATGGCTTGTGGAAGTAAGGATGACAGGGGATGCTAAGCTTGAGGATGGAGTAGGTTGCAAGGGAAGGTGAGCTTCGAGGGAAGTAATGCGAGTTTGTAACTCTGATACAGATCTTGTGAACTGAGCCATAAATTCTCAAATTTCAAATAAAGCAGCAAGAACTGGTTGAGGAATGAGCTGGCTAGGCGCAGGATCCCTTGCAAGCCAATATTTATCAGCTATGAATAAATCAAACCGTTCCTGTTTTTAGGCTGAAGCTTAATGTGAAATACAGAGTTTTTTTGATTCAGATATAAAGCATAGGATGATTCAGTCCTTTATGGAGTATTCGGGTTTTGAAGGTGTTTTACAAGATGGTTTAGTGTCTGAAGAAGTCTGAGGAGACCCTGGAGGACCTTCTTTGGAATGTGGGGACTGAGTACCAGTTGGAGTGATAGAGACCATAGTGCCAATACGCCACTTCATCTTCCACTTCAGAGGAACTAATCCCGGTGGAATAATTTGAGCCTTTTACAGACCTTGGAAGAGCAGGGGACAAGGTACTGTATCACAAGATTTATGAGGAAGCATTGCCTCTGGTGGCGTTGAGAATGAGAATGAACCCCAGGCAGCTATGGTCAGTTACTGGACACTGTCATGGATGAAACAACTCCAGTGGGGCTTGTTCACTTTGTAGGTTTGCAGGTTGCAGAATGACACCTCTTGCAGATAAGGACAAGCACTCTATCATGTCTATCAGTTGAAGAACTGCTGGGACAAGAATGAGATGTCTCCTGTGCATTTAATGGTCTCAACAGCCTAATATGCTTATGAGCAAGTTATTCTCTGTAATGAACTACAACTATTGTCTGTGCTTTAATACTTGTAACTAAACCTGGGTCGCCCCTGAAAAAGGGACCTTTGGTCTCAGTGGGCCTACCCAGTCAATAAAATTCAATAAAATAAATTATAGACGTGAGTCTGAGAAGTTGTTGATGAATTGAAAGTTGCAGATTACCACCTCTGGCAGATGAAGTTAAACCATACCTACACTCATAGACCTCCCAAACATATGAGTTAGGGAGACAGAGTCTGTAAGGGCTGCTGGTAAGGACCGTTTAAGGACAAGAGAAGCAGCAGACTGGCTGCTTTAGGAGTTGAAAAGGCAGAGTAGGAGAATGGAGGTTTGAGTTGTAGGCTAGAAACATGTAGCAGGAGTACTGCATCAGAATGAAAAGGAGCAGAACAGGAGGAAGAATGCAATGACATTTAAACAGAGTAGGCAGCAAGTACGTAGTTAAAAAAAGGGAATGTAGTTTTAAGCTAGGCGGTGACATCAGCCCATGTCACAAACCCAGAAGATAACAGAGACAGCAACACAAATGGAGTGAAATGGAGGCAAAAACAGGAAAACCTCCAAAAAGAAACAGCCTGCCAGCACGTACTAGAAGAAGGAGCATAAACCCAAGGAAGGAGAGACATGGGCAAGTCTGGAGGAAGGAGGTACAGGGGGGCATGGACTGCTGACCAAGTGCGACAGGGGAAGTGAGGCAGAAGAAAACAGCAAGGAGAGAAAGGGCAAGCAGAATGGACAGAAGCACAGAGAGAGCTGGGAAGAAAGGAGGAAGCTACAGAGGTGGGGGGCACAGGGACCTCCAAGAAAAGGCTGCAGAAACAGTGGAAAAACAGCAAGGGAGCAAAGAACAGAGAGGAAAATGAGGAGGACAGGAGAAAATATGAAACAAAGAATTGACGAAGGCAGAGCACAAACAAATAGACCGCACAGCAGCTCCGGTGCTTGAAACACACTAAGCACGGACTGGTGGGAGAGGATGGATTTTATCTGATTGTGGAAGGAGTTATTCCCCCACACTGAACCTTGGGCAAAGCCCTCCCATTATGTTCCATGGGCCTTTCCAGACACCTATTCAATTATATAATCAAATTATATTTCCCCTATAAATATTGCAGCTTCCATGTAAATGTAATTATTTAATTCCTCGCTCAGTAGTCAATGTGTATTTTTCATACTTCAGAATACATATACAGTATTAGTCTCAGTATTTATTTATTTAGTTTAAAAAATTCACCAAGAAAGACATACTGAGCTGGTAACAGCTTATTTCCAGATGTGTCCTGGGGGACGGGGGAAAGGAGGACAACGAGTAACAAAACAATAGTAATACAATAATAGGTGAATAAACACAAATAATTGTGTAACCACAAGGATTGCCAGGAGTATAATACATGACTTATACAAAAATGGATGGGGAAGCATGCTTAATGAGTAATGAATGGTTTCCCAAGGTATGGGATGCTACATAAATCCCAAAAGCGAAGCCCGGGGGGTTTATTAAAGCATCCCACACAGAAGGCAACCATTAATAATGAATTTAACTACACTTCCCCATCTTTTATTTGTTATAATTGCTGGACTGCAATTTTTTCCAACTTTACTTTACTGTTTCACTGTTGCAGACACACACACACACACACACACACACACACTCTCTCTCTCTCTCTCTCCTCAAGAGTATTTGTTTCCCTCTCCTTCAGTTTTGTAGAGTTGCTTTTTTTAATATTTAGTCTGTGCTTCAATTCAGAAGAGCTTACCCCAGTTTGGCGGGTTACGGTCCATCAGAGCCATTCCCCTGGCAGTTCTTGTCCGCTGCAACTGCCGAATGGTAGGATCACCCAGATATAACTTTTTTGTGCCTTTAAATTGTAACTGGTTTAAAATAAAATAAAGTAAAAATGGCAGGACTCTCTGTCTGGCGGCTCCTCGCTTCCCAGGATAAGAAGCCGCCATGTTTTGAAACACAATTAGCCCGTCCAGGATGAGATGAACAGCCTATGAGAGAGGGGCTGTTTTTGAATGACTGTGCGCGTGCCCCCCATTATAACTGGTTCAGCCCATAGAAAAAATTGCTGAGCAGTTATTATAATACAATAAGTGCTGAAGGATAGCCACATTGGCAACAACAATATAATAAAATGTTTCAGAACAGCAACATTTGCAATGCGCAAACAATGCTGAGTTCAGGTTGGCAGCGAGGTTGTGGAATGGGGAGAGTAGAAAAGGGGGACTGAATGATAGGCAACAGTAAACTACAAGGCTGTGATTTTATTTTTATTTTTTGGTAACTGGGTAAGGCCCATTAGGCACAAGTGCCTGTTTTCCAGGACAACCGGTGAACACCAGAGAGGCTACATGACTGGCTAAGAGTCATACAATATGCAAGTGGAGGTTGTGGGAATCAAACCCAGGTCTGCTGGATTTACCAGTCTCATTCACATCTCATTACTTTAACCTCTAGGCTACAGTGGCAGCCTCTGAAAGCTACACACTCTTTCTGCAACTTCTCCCAACTCCTCCTCTCTGTAACTGCTGCATTCCCTGGTGGCATCAGATATCCCTTAGTTGTGATGTCAGAAATGTTAATTATGGCATTTTTTTAGAATATCTGTGCCACTCACACTGTATGAAATGTTCCACTTGCTGTAGAACATTCCCTCAAGGGGATCTGGTGACATCATAAGTCATGAGATCAAAGCTTGAGGCAGTATGGTGTAGTGGTTAAGAGCATTGAGCTGCAAACCTGGAGAACTGGGTTTGAATCCCATACCTGCCACTTCCATACTGTGTAACCATGAGCAAGTCACTTAATGTCTATGTGCTCCCAGGACACATCTGGAAACAAGCCTTTGCTTAGTGTGTCATTCTTGGCCAAAAATTGTAAAATAAAATAAAAATATCTCTCCCTATGCATCCCACCAGCCCTACCAACTACTGTGTCACACTGACCTCCCTCTTTAAGGTCATCAGTTATGATAATTCCAAGGTCCCTTTCCTGCTTTGTGGCCATCAGTATCATTTCCATCATATATTCTGTGCCTGGGTTCCTGTGCCCTATGTGGATGATTTTATACTTTATGGCATTGAACCTCAGCTGACATGCTCTTGACCACTCCTTGAGTTGCCCAAGATCCCTGCACATTCTCTCTGCCCCCTCCTGAGTGTCCATCCTCTTACAAATGTTGCTATCATCTCCAAAAAGGCATATCATTCTGTCCAGTTCTTCTGCAATTTAACTTATTAGGACAGTGAAGAGGACTGGTCTTAGTACTGCACCCTGCAGCCCCCTGCTGGTCCCTATCCTAGAGCTGAGACTGGTGCATGGGATCAAAAGAGGAGAAAAATACTTCTTCAGTTACATAGGTGAGAAAAGGAGAAGCAAAGACCAGCTTGTGAGGATCAAGAAAGATGGTGGGGCGGGTGGAGAAGGGGGCGGAGCAGGCAGAGGCACTGAACGAGTACTTCTGCTCTGTGTTCACACAGGAGAAGGTGGGGCAAATACCTCAGGCATGTGGGGGGGTGGGTAAGGGGGTGAGAAGATGACAGATGTTGGGTTTACAGAGGGCAGGTGCTGGAGGGGTTGAGGGCATTAAGAGTGGGCAAAGCACCTAGGCTAGATGGCATTCACCCAAGAGTACTGAGGGAGCTGGCAGAGGTCCTTATCGGGCCACTAGCAGACCTGTTCAATACCTCTCTGGACACAGGATGTGCACCACAGGACTGAAGGATGGCCCACATGGTGCCCATCCATAAAAGTGAGCCAAAGGATGAACCAGGGAACTACAGACCAGTGAGCCTTGCCTCAATTGTGGGCAAACTCATGGAGACCATCCTAAAGGAGATGCTCATGAGCTTCTTGGAGGCAAATGATACCCAGGACAACCAGCAACACTGGTTTGTCATGGGCAGATCATGCCAGATAAATCTGATGGAGTTCTATGACTGGGTGACACAGAAACTGGACAAGAGCCATGCTGTGGACGTCCTGCACTTGGACTTCAGTAAGGCCTTTGATTCTGTGCCGCATGGGAGATTGGGGGGGAAGCTGGAGTATGTGGGGGCAGGACCAAAAGTGGTGACCTGGATCAGGAACTGGATGAGGGGGAGACAACAAAGAGTGGTGGTGGTGGGGGGAGCTCTCATCACCAAGAGCAGTGACGAGCGGGGTACCACAGGGATCCATGCTGGGACTAGTACTGTTCGGGATTTTTATTGCAGATATCTCAATTGGGATCCGGACCAAAATCAGTCTGTTCTCAGATGATATCAAGATGGGAGCTGTGGTAGATGACACAGAGTGGGGGAAGGGGTTGCAGGAGGACCTGAATAAGCTGCAGGAATGGGCAGCTAAATGGCAGCTGGAGTTCAATGCCAAGAAGTGCAAGGGTCTGCACTTCGGATCCTGGAACCAGGGGAAGGATTATCATTTAAATGGGGTTCAGCTGGGTTTACTCCACAGAAGAGAAGGACCTAGGGGTGATCATAACAGGAAGCATGCACAACTCTGTTCAATGCAAAAGAGTGGCAGCAAAAGCCAACAAAATGCTGGGATGAATAGCTAGAGGGATCTCCTCCAGAAGTAGGGAGGTTATCCTGCCCTATATAGATTGCTGGTCAGGCCCCACCTGGTGTACTGTGTGCAATATTGCTGCCCATTTCTGAAGATGGAGATCAGATTGTTGGAGGGGGCATAGCGTAACGCTGCAAAGATGATCCAGGGATTGGAGAGCAAGCCATATGAGGAAAGGCTGGGGGAGTTGAACATGTACACTCTGGAAGAGAGGAGGGACAGGGAAGATATGACTGAGATCTTTAAGTATCTGAAGGGAATAAACAAGACTAATACAGAGAGGATTTTCCAGAGGAGAAACATGAGGGACATGAGAGGACACCAACTGAGATTGGGAGGGGGGTAGATTCAGGAGAGAGATGAGGAGACATGTTTTTATGGAAAGAATGGTGGATAAGTGGAACTCCTTGCCAGGTGAGGTAGTGGCCTGCAAGACAGTAGACAGCTTCAAGAGGGGTTGGGATAGGGTAAGGGTAAGGGGTAATAGTATGGGGAGAAGGGAGGGGCAGCAGCATTATAAGGTGCTAGCTGCACACTTGAGCAGACTCGACAGACCGTGAGGCCTGTTTCTGCTGGCATCTTCGTATGTTCATATGTTCCTATCACTAGAGTGAGTGCTGTTAACCACCACCTTCTGTTACCTATACAGTACGTTAACCAGTTCTAACCCAGTTCACCACTTTGGATCCCACCTCTAGGCTGCTGAACTTTTTTTATTAGCCTCTTGCGTGCCACAATGTCGAAGGCCATGCAAGTCCAGATAGGCCACATTTACTGCTCTCCCTGGATCTATTTGGCTGTCAGTGAGTGAGTGTGTGCCCTGCTACTGCTTCTTGCAGCTGTCTGTAACTCATGCTAGTTTTGTATTGGCTACAACGGGGAGCCTGCAAGAGAGCTGGAGGGCAGTGCATGAAAGCTGGAAAAAAGCAAGTGGTGTCTGTCTCGGAAATGCATAGTTTACTCTAGTGTCAAATCACTGAAGCACTGCCCCTTCCAAACTGGATGCAATACTAGGTGCCCACCTCCGGTGCTGCCATACAACAATGACCTACACAATCCACAAATCACCTGACCCACACCCTCCAAACAGGATGTCACACTGCGTACCCACCCCCAGTGCTGCCAAACACAAATCAGCACTGTTGTGCCCAATTCCCAGTATCTGTACCTGAAATAAAGGAAACCATCCCTCATAGTCTCTTTTTATAGGAAACATGTTAAACAAAAAAAAAAAAGCTGCTCAGTGACTTCTGAGGTCTACTCATAATTTTGTGATGTTTTCAGATTTTCACCCCACGTTTTCAACATAGCCCTTTTGGTGCCCCACCTCATTAAAATGACCAGTAGCTGGGCTGATCCATTGGTGTAATGGTAGGGTTACTGCATGCAATGACAGTGACCTAGGTTTGGGAATGAGCCTAGGTCATTGGAGGGCCAGCTGGGGAAGGATGACTGAAAGTCCCGACAGACACTTGCTTCCTCAGGGAGGAAGAGATTCTGGTCTCAGCCAAAGTACCACCACCCAGTTGACCACAGGTGGTAGTACAGGCTGAAGACAATGGTAAGGAAGGAGGACATCATTGCACTGACACATCCTGTGTTGGACACACCACTTCCACAACATTCAGAGAATGGAGAGGAAAAAGTCACAAAAAAAAACCAACCATTCAATATGCTATCCACTACCTGCTACAGGCCCCACACCAGCAACTGGGCTTATGTTCCCACACTGAACCTTAACCTTTATCCAGAGGTAAGGGGTAGCTTCTGGCAGCCTTTCCTATTGGAGTTATCCATGGTGGCGCAAGGAGCATAAGGTAAGTCTGGGAGATGGCGAGTGATGAGGCTGCATGGGGCAGCGGACCAATGTTGGCCAGTTAGGCAATGGGGAGAAAAGTACAGCAATTAAAAAAAAAGACAGGTGACAAACATGTTTTTGCGGTTGCTCCACAAAATCACCTTTTGGTTGGGATTTGAAAATTTCTAACTTGCTTGATCATAATGTGAGGTTATAAAAAGACTATGTTGGAAATTTGGGGTCAAAATGTCAAAGACTACTGATATTGGCTCTCAGCTGGCCTATCCTGGGTAAGTACTTTGTAAAAATGGGTAAAAATAGTTCCTAACTGAAAATGATATATTGCATCTCCACTATGCTATCCTGGGTACGTACAGTGTCAAAATGTGTAAATACAGGACCACACTGAAAATGAGATTACATCTCACATGGGCCACACTGGGTAAATATATAGTAAAACGTGTAAAATCAGGAACCCAGTACAGCATCCCCCCACTGAAATATGCAGCTATGCTGCTCTATCTTGGGAAAAATGCCGACCCCACTGAAAATGAGGAATTACATCTCAGCTGGGCTATCCTGGATGGATGCATTATAAAAATGGAAAGAAGCAGGGCCCCATCAAAAATAAGATCTTGCATCTCTGCTTTGCTGTCCTGGGTAAATACAGTGTAAAAATGGGTAAAAGCAGGACTCAACTGAAAATGAAATAATGCGTCTGAGCTATGCTATCCTGTGTAAATACGGTATAAAAATGTGTCAGAGCAGTACCCCACTGAAAATGAGATATTGCAGCTCAACTGGTCTATCCTATGTAAATATATAGTAAAAATGTGTACAAGTAGGACCGCGGTATAGTAATGTATAAAATAAAACTGTAAAGGTGGGGATGGATGTGCTCTTCAAAAAAATACAGTTGTGAGAGTGACATAATTAACTGCTATTCTAAGATATGGATATACAGTGCTAAAAGAAATAGCAAACAAGCCACAAAGAATAACAAACATAACAACGTTAACAAAAAACAAAACAAAAAAAAAATAAGACTAGCCTTGTTGGCACTAGCTAAGTCTCATTTTATAATCTTTGTAGTCCAAAATGTCCTCAATAGTTTATTCAAGAAAGCAATACCTGTTAGCTAAAATGGGACTTGTTTTCTTCCAGAGTACTTGGGGGGGGAATATACTGTACTTTTCTTTTGCTTGAGTGAAACCACCATTCTTTTTGTTTCATCACCAAGGAGATGAGTCTTGCTGATAATGAGGTTGTTTAAGTCTCAGTTTTCAATTCAAACATGCTCTGAATAATCACTGGCAGTGAGGTATTGGATCAAACATATACTGCAGTTCATCCCTAGGACAGATATTGGGAAAGTACTGTGTCTTCCTTAACTGAAATACTGCACACACTGTATTTGTTTAATTACATTAGATTATAGATAAAGATAACCCACTGGGAATTTGGGACTACTGTATTTGGTTTTCTTATTTCATTTGTTTTGATTTTTCATTTTGCATCTTAGATTGTACATCCCCCTGTCCCAAAAGGGATTAACTATGTTCAACCTTGCTAGAGCCAAATACACACTGTGTGACCTTGAGAAAGTCACCGAACCTCTTAGTGTTCCAGTCCAGCCATCTCTGTAATGAGTAAAAGCAGAACCCCATAGAAAGTGATATGCTGTATCACAGCTGGGTTATCCTCCTGGGGAATAAATTGTGAAATAAAAAACATTAATAGAATACATTAATAAGAAATATAATTGAAACACCTCCCCACAATAAAGCACTTTACAGTTTACAAGAAACATGTTTTAATCCTGAATTAATGATTATTAGAAGGTTTTATACTTGAAATTAGCAACATGATCCAGTTTATGTTTTTTTGTTGTTGTTGTTGTTGTTTTACAATTTTTCTACCAAGGACAGCCCAGCTGAGATGCAACATGTCATTTCCACTGAGGCCCTACTTCAACCCATATCCACAGCTTGGTGGGTGGGAGCACTGAGAAGTTTAGTGACTTGCCCAATGTCACACAGTGAGTATTTATCTCTAGCGGGGTTTGAACCTGCTGATGCTGTAACCACTACACCTCACTGACTTAGTTATGCCAAACAGATGTCTAACTGGGGAGGTTGTTTGGTCCAAGAATTAGATCAAAGGCTTGGAATTCAGGAGACACATGTTCAGATCTCACCAGAGTCACCTACTCATTGAGTGACCTAGAGCAACCTAGCTTTTCTTGAGGTACAGTATGTGAACAAAATATAGATTTGGCTTCCCTGATAGCACTGGTGTTGCTGTTTCAGAGTGGACTATGCCTCATTTAATTCTACAGGAGCTGAAGGCTTTGTGTTAGTTATACTAAGTCCCAGACTTTTGGTAAGTGACCAAGTTAACTGGAGATGCAGGGAAATTGAGGCTTTTAATTACCCTGGGGTACATTTCCCAAAATAGACATGAACTGGAATGGAAGAGGGACACAACATCATCACAGATGGGGACCGGTCAGTGTAAGGAAGATCATGGAGAAGGGAGGACACATTCAGCGGGATTAAAAACCTTCACCAGATGTATGTAGGGAGGGGCTTTGGGCCAGCATAGCTTACTGTCACAGTAGGCAATGTAGATACTGTAGACAATGTTGTCTTGATCAGAGGGTATGTCAGGGAGACTCCAGCATTCACAATATGATGGCCTGAGATAAAAGGACCCAGTCAATAAAAGCGTGGCTGAGGGAATTACATTTGATATGGGTGGGCTCAGACATGAGTTGCATGAGGCTGAGACATTAGATTTGTTGAGAATGTTATCTAGTGGTGAGGAAGCCAATTGATGTTAGGATCTCCAAGAATCAAGTGTTTACATGAGGAGAGGTATGAAAGGATGCTAAGGATGGGATCAGGCTTGTTGTTCTTTATCCAATAGATAGTTTTTACTTCAGAAACACACACATGCCAATTTTTGCACAGAGCAGGTCGGCACTCCAAAAAATCCATTCGGTGTAGGCTTTAATCTTACAAAAATATATCATCAGGCATTAAAAGTAACAACCTCAAGTGCAGGCTGAGGCTTCATTCTTTCAAAGACAGTATTTTAGTGGTTCCTTTAGTAAATTACTAGCCCGCAGACCTAGAACGCCCCACGCCAGCGTGCACACATTCTTTTATGTTTCAGCATCTCAAACTGTCATTATCAAAACATGTGGTGTAAAGAATATCTGCCCTTAAATGTTCAAACATTTAAAGAAATGGTGTTCTTATATTCTAAATAAAGTGCAGCTATAACAAACTCCTAGCCCATAAATATAATCTCAATTAATAATTAATTAATCTACAGTAACTAATAAATTCTATAAATCTATACCAGTTAAAAATGTTATCTATACCCTTTTAAAGCAGATCTAGATTACCTTTGAAAAAGAAAACAGAAGAAAGATAGAGCACCAATAGTTAAACACGAAGCAGAAAATATAAATTGCACAACAATTATTATATATTACTTAATGCAGTCACCAATAAATATGCCATTTCATATATCACTAAAGAATATAGAATAATAAAAATATCACTTTACACACCAATAAAATTGATTTTCAACCCTGAGGACACATTATGTGAAGACACAAATATAATAATACATACATAGCACCATATACAGAACTGAATAATTGAAATCATAAATTATGTAGTTGCACAGAATCATTCATGCCATGTGGTTTTACTGTGTGTAGAGTAACAATTCAAAATGCTTCTCTGTTTAAAAGTTTATCTCTCAGACTACCACCACAGGCATCTAATGTCACCTTCTCAATACCAAAAAATGGAAATGCAGCCAATTATATTTTTCTTAGTGTATATTCTTTAGTGATATACGAAATGGTATATTTATTGGTGACTGTATGTAGTAATATATAATAATTATTGTGCAATTTATATTTTCTGTATTGTGTTTAACTATTGGTGCTCTGCCTTTCTTCTTTCTTCTTTTTTCTAAGATAATGTAGATCTGCTTTAAAAGGGTATAGATAGAGTTTTAACCGGTATAGATTTATAGAATTTATTAGTTATTATAGAATAATTAATTATTAATTGGAATTATGTTTATAGGCTAGGATTTTGTTATAGCTGCATTTTATTTAGAATACATACACACACACACACACACAGTTTCTTTAAATGTTTGAGCATTTTATTTATTTATTTATTTCAGTTTGGGATTAATACCTTTGAGTCAAGGACTCATTTTTAAAGATTCCATGTCAGTGTTGAACAAACATTACAAAAATACAAGGAAAAAAGAAAAACATTGAAGCATATACACAGGCAGTAATAGTAAAATCTGAACTTATACACATCAAATTAGTACATATTAACAGATAGACTGATTAGAAAAGAGGGGTTGTGGAGGGTCAGCCAGAGGTGGCATCATCTGAGGTGGGAGAGAGGTGGAGCTTTCAACCAAGTGGGGCTGAGACTTCTGGTTATGCAGCTATCTCGCATTGCTCTAGCTACCCGACTCCCCCTTTTCAGTTTTATTTTACCAAAAGCCTACTAGAAGAGCATTTAACTGATTCTACAAAGTGACAGAATGACCTCTGGCTCCCAAATATTACAACAAATACTTACCATGGATGCCGAAATGAAGAGAACGCCACCCCGGCATACCCCACCAGTAACACCAGAAAAGGCCCCAAAGAAGCCATGGGCTTCCAGCTCCACCTTGGGTGCTAGTACTGGATCTTCATCCAACGAACATGAACTGCTGACTTTACATCACTTTTTAGAAGAATTTAAACCCTTTCGGGAGGATCTTCATAACATAACTTCGGAGCTCAAATCCCTAATTCAACCTCTGGATGATGTCTCACAAAAGACCTCGGATAATTTTGCTAGAATCTGTTCTTTGGAAAGGATACTTGACAAAATAGATCCAGAACTAATAGCTTGCAAACACAAAATGTCTAAACTGGAATTAAAAGTGGAAGACTTAGAGGGCTGCAATCGCAGAAACAATGCAGTCCTCATAGGTCTCCCAGAAGGGGAAGAAGGCCAGGACACTGTGCTTTTCATACAAAAAAAGGTGGAAAAAATTGTTGGCAAAGAAAGACTAAGGCAGGGATACTGAGGCTGAATAAAGAGGAAGGGAGTTGGGAAGATAGCGACTGTGAAAAAGCAGGGATGCTGAACAAATACTTCTGCTCAGTATTCACAATGGAAAAGCAGGGGGAGATACCTAATTCAGTCAATAGAAGCACTCTGGATAGGGGGGGTTGATATTAGTCCTTTCACAGAAGAAAGGGTTCTGAAAGAACTCTTAAAACTGAAGGTGGATAAAGCAATAGGGGCTGATGGGATTCACCCGAGAATTCTAAAAGAACTACGGGAAGAACTAGTAACACCACTGACTACCCTTTTTAATAACTCATGGGAGGATGGTGTGGTACCTGAGGACTGGAGAAGGGTGGATGTGATTCTCCTTCACAAAAGTGGGAGCAAGACAGAGGTAGGAAACCACAGACCTGTCAGTTTGACCTCAGTGGTAGGGAAAATGATGGAATCACTTCTGAAGGAAAGAACTGTTGAGTACCTAGAGGCCAGTGGGGCACAGGACCCAAGGCAGCATGGATTCACAGCAGGAAGGTCATGTCAGACAAATCTAATTGACTTATTTGACTGGGTGACCAAAGTAGCAGACCAGGGAGGGGCTGTGGACATGGCCTACCTAGACTTTAGCAAGGCATTTGACACAGTCCTGCACAAAAGATTAATAAACAAATTAGCCAGCCTGGGAGTGGGTCCTAGGGTGGTAGCCTGGGTAAAACACTGGCTGGACAACAGGACTCATTGGTAATAGGAAATGGAGTCCACAGTGAAGAAAGTGGGGTTACTAGTGGGGTACCACAGGATTCAGTATTGGGGACGGTCCTTTTTAATGTCTTTATAAGTGACATTGCAGAGGGACTGGAAGGGAAAGTATGTCTCTTTGCAGATGACACAAAGATCTGCAACAGGGTTGATACGCAAGGTGGGGTGGAAAGGTTGAAAAAGGACTTGGCAAGGTTGGAGGAATGGTCAAATGTATGGCAGCTTAGATTCAACGCAAAGAAGTGCAAAGTAATGCACCTGGGAAACAAAAACTCAGGGGAAGAGTACACAACGGGGGGTGAGATACTGACAACAACAAAAATGGAAAAGGATCTGGGGGTAGTCATATCAGATTACCTAAAGGTGGGCCAGCAATGTGAGAAGGCAGTAAGAAGGACTGGGGGGATGCTGGAATGCATAGGGAGAAGCATCACCAGTAGAAAACAGGAAGTTGTTGACCCTCTGTAGAGACAATTGGTAAGATCATATCTGGAGTACTGTGTACAGTTCTGGAGACCCCATCTCTGCAAAGACATAGACAGGGTGGAGGCTGTCCAGAGGAGGGCAACCAAAATGATGCAGGGTCTGCACCAGAAGACATATGAAGAAAGACTAAATGAGCTTAAGATGCATAGTCTCGAGGAAAGGAGTGAGATGGGGGACATGATAGAAACTTTCAAATACCTCAAGGGAATCAACAAAGTCCAAGAGGGTAGCATCTTTCAGAAAAAGAGATGTGCAAGAACAAGGGGGCACAATTTGAAGATGGGGGGGAGGCTGAGAGGTAATGTGAGGAAGTATTTTTTCACAGAGAGGGTTGTAGATGCATGGACTGGCCTTCCTGAGGAGGTCATAGAGTCATAAACAGTGGGGGAATTCAAGAATGCATGGGACAGACATAAGGCAATTCTAGTCGGGGGTAGGAGGAAGTAGGCTGTTGGTTAACTAGGATCTGCAGCTTATCCGTTAGGTAGGGAAATGAGCAGACTATGTGGGCCAAGCAGTCCTTATCTGCCATCAAATTCTATGTTTCTATGTTTCTCTCCATTTGGTCCAAACTATATTATCGAACGGGTGCACCGTGCCCTCCGACCTAAACCACCGACCAGGGCCCTACCACATCCTCTAATCTTTCATTTCCTGAATTTTCTAGAAAAGCAACACTTGTTATTCAAAATAAGAGAGCTTCAAAAGTATGTTGGGGAGAAAATAAAATCCGAATTACA
Source organism: Neoceratodus forsteri (assembly GCA_016271365.2). NCBI lineage: Eukaryota > Metazoa > Chordata > Ceratodontiformes > Ceratodontidae > Neoceratodus > Neoceratodus forsteri. Next base: position 310,564,143 of record CM028133.1, read on the forward strand.
CAAGACCTTCCAAATTCTGTCCGATTAAGAAGAACAGCTTTCCACCTCTTGGTATCTAAACTAATCGCAGCTGGCATAAAGTTCAAAATGATCTACCCTGCAAATCTTCAAGTTTTAATAGCTGGGACTTGGACCTCTTATGAGGAACCAGAGGCAGCATCAGTGGGAATCAAAGCCGCTCTCCCGGATCTCGTCAGAGTCACCTGAGCAAAATATGTGAGAGGTTTAAATTGATATCTGTGAGCTATTTATGCTGTTGAATTCCTGTTTACACACTCTCTGTGTAAAATAAATGGAATCTTTAATATGACCTAACAATGTCTACTCTATGGGCTGAACAATTTCCTTGACAACCTTTATCACTGCATGTTGACTTTTGGGATGGTATGAAATGACTCTTTCTATCTGGTTTTCATAACAGCTTTATTGCTGAGGTAAAATGCTACCTCATTGAGTGTCTCGAGACCCATGTCTACCTCCACTTTTTCTTGGTAGTGTGAATACTCAAGGAGCAGCCACGTAAGCATTAATCCATGATGAAGGTGGCATCTAATGGGGAGTTAATGCATGGTTGGGGCCATTGTGGCATGAGGCCACAGGCCGAGTGCCTACAATGACCAACCATGCATTAACTCCCCATTAGATGCCACCTTCGGAGGGGATTAATGCACCTGTAACATGGACATCAGGATGGTTATTATGGACTACAGATGTTTGGAGTTCTATAAGACAAAAGACTATGACACTGATAAGTTCTGCTCTAATTTTTACTGTTACTTTCAATTGTTTTGATACAACTCTGTTACATACAGATATGCTTATTTTTATTTTCACACACAGTAAACAGTTGCATTACTATTAACTACTGCTGCCCATTTGGAGGATTTCTGAGTGGCTGTTCTTTCGATATTTAACCTAGGAGGACTGTCATCCTGCCTCTTTTGCCATTTCCATAGCATCCCCATATCTCATTTGCATATTCGCAGCGTTGTTTGCTGACTTACATTGCTCATAGTATCCTGCTCACACTCTCTCTTTCCCTACTCATTTCTTTGCCTGCTACTACTCATCAGATGTCTGTGGAATGGTCTCGCTGTGTGATTCCTCCTGCATAGTTGAAGTTAACGGTCCCGTACACCGTGAACCTGTGGAACTCAATTGCATTGGCGGATGTTGCGCCTGCTGCTACTTGTTCTGCCATGCTGCTTCCTCTCTCTCTCACTAGTTCTGGGCTGGGGTTATTGATTGTTTGCATCTCTTGTGTTCTCTCCTCGCTGTCTGGACGCACTTGTGTCTCTCTGCTTCGGGTCACATTTTCTAACTCTGCCATTTCCAGATCGTGGTCGTCCACATTTTCCTTTCTGTTGGTCTCATTGTGTTCACTGTTGCCTTCGTTTCATGCAGCTCTCTCCTGATCTTCTATCTGTCTCATCTTGTTACCAACTTCTACCTCTCTTCCTGCCTGTGTCTTCCACAGTGTCTTGTGCTCCCTTCTCTCTCCTTCTTCGTGTTTCTTTTGCTCGTTTTCTTGGGCTCTTTTGTGTCCTCTGACATCGTGTTGTTCTATCTTTCTTTTGCAGCACTCTACCATTCCACTCTCTGACTTCTTCTCCCTTGCTGACCTTTGCTGATTCTCCTCACTGTTTCCTCTCTCTCCCCTTCCACCGTTACTTGCTAGATTGCTGCCATACCCTTCTTTGAGTGCAGATAATATTTCTGACCACTTCTGTCTGTCACCTTTGCTGGGCGCCCAATAGTTCTGAATGCTTGTTTCGCACCTATTCCCTGTGACTGACATGATCTCCCGAGCAGCCAGCCCAGCCTCTGAGAGCATCTGCACTGCTGTGCTCCTGATGCTGTGGTTGGTATATCACCTGCTCAGCCCTGCGTCCTCCGAAATTTTAGCCATCATCTCCCCCAAGAAATTCCTCCCCATTGGCTGTCTGAAGAATCAGATATCTTTCTGGTCTAATACTCTCTGTGGCTGTTTTATCAGGTGCAGATAGAAAGCTGGAGCTGTGTTAGGACACTTGCTTATATACTCTTTGAACATCGCCACAGGGCAATGCTTTGATTTCCTATGTGCATACAGAACACCTCTTCCTGACTCTCTATTCCTTTCGTCTGATCTGGCATGGTTTTTTGTCGCCTCGTTATATGTCAGGCTTATATATTCCACCCTTCTTTCGTCCTCTGCTATCTCAAACAAATTCTGATTGAGCTCTCTTAAGCCTTCCCTTCCCTTCCTCATCTTGCCAACCTTAATTGCAATTCAAACCATAGCCTCTTTACCAACCCTTGAGCTGTTTCTGGGTGCACATTTTGGCTGTTTCTGATTTTCCACAAGTCTTGCTCTGTGATTGCAGGGTGGTGCTTTGCGGTGTCTTTGCCATGCCTTCTGTATTGTTTTATCACTGCCACAAATACATTATTTGCAGGTTGAAAGTCTACATCACTTATTATATTCATACTTTGTCTAATCTCCAGACTATTGATATATCTATTAAGCCCTGCTCTTATCCCGCAAAAGGAGCTGATACTATATTGCTCGCCATCCTCCGCTCTGACTGATCCGTAAAACTATCTCAAAATTTCACACAATTTCCCAGCTGTTACTGTCGCTATATCTACCGACATGTTCTTTGATCTTAACCAGTCTGAGAATACATTGCACGACCACTGTGTATTCTTTGATGTGTTTGCCTCTACTTTCTTCCTCTCCAGTTCGTCCAGCTGTGCTGCTGATATCTCCATGTGTCTTGTCATATTTGATATCTCTTCTGCAGACGTCTCCACTACTTCTTTCCATCCCTCCTCCTCCTTGCTCTCCTCCACTATTAGTTGCAGATGCTTCACCTTAGCTACTTTTTTCATCCCTTCTCCATCTCCTGGTGCATCGCATACTGTCCTCGCACTACCCACTGCAGACTCTCTCACTTCTTTCCCCTCTGGAAACTCTTTCTCTACCCATGCCTCCATTTCAATTCCTCCACACAGGCTGAACGCTGCTTGCATTTTCTCCATTTCTCCATTCACTACGTCTGTCTCTCTACTCGTCCTCACGTCCCTCTATACCACTTGTCCCCCGCTCCTATATCCTACTCTCTTGCTCTTTTCTGCCTGTCTGACTAACATTTTTTCCCCTTTCCCACTCACCACATCGCTCCTGTTCTTCTCGTGGCTATTTTGTGTACTTCAGAAGCAACACGGCATTATCGTCTCATAATGCCGTGATGCTATTGTACCAGCTGACATGTTTGCTCCTATCAGCATCCATTTTCATCACTGTCAGATTTTTGCCATGTTACAATATATACTCAATCTCCTCTGCGACATGTTGTTATCGCCACTAGAGGGAACTTTTACACAGCAATAGCTTCCCAACCTGTGTTGTGAAATCATAGCTGGAACTGCTGACTTTATGTTTTTGCCTACGAAGGACTGTACTTTAATTCCTCTTAAGAATTTACTTTCCGCTGACTCTCAAGGACTTACAGTGTGGAACCCTTGTAGTGCTTGTTTATTTGTCTAAGAGAACTCTGCTGGCAATATAGCCTAGAGGTTAGAGAAACTAGGTAAGAACGAGCTTGATACATCCAGCAGACCAGACCTAAGTTTGATTCTCACAACCTCCACTTGCATACTGTGTGACTCTGAGCAAGTCACTTAACCGACCAGTGCTCCCAGGTCACCCCTGAAAACAGGCACTTGTGCCTAGTGGGCCTTACCTGGTTACCAAAGACTAAAATAAAAATAAAATAATCATTGCTGAGTGAAAGCATTTTGGCATCCACTTCTTCCTTGATACATTTTGGCCATTCCTGGTGAGAAAACCTGTTTGCTAATCGCCTTTTATGTGTTAGCCGGACAAGTCTGTAGGGTTTATTACAGACCTCAGACTAGGTTATATTCTTGCAATAATTTACAAGACTCTAAGTTGTATGAATAGTTTTATGTGGCTGCCTAGTTATGCTTGTTAATAGTTTCCAGGGCTATTTGAATACCTGAATTAGGGTTTTGTTCTTTTTTACAGGATGGGAATGATTATCATGTTCAAATTATAGTTACATATGTCTTATTGATTACTACAATTTTAAGAGTTTAGAGCATTTGATTCTGATTTATCCAACAGAGCTTATAGAGACCATGCTTTTCTATGCCATTTAATCTTGTTTCACTTATCCTTTGCTGTTTCTATTTAGGGCAAAATTAGCCTTTGATTGATCACATGGCTGCCTTTAACTAACTCGATCTTAGCTAGGGGACTTTCTATGGTGGACAATTATCCCCACTTAAAGGGTTTTATTGTGATAACACTGAACTTTGGTGTGTTATTAGGCTAGTTAATACATGTAGTAGCAGTTACAAGGTTGTTGTTGTATATCCTGGATTATCCCTGTTATCAGTAATGGTTAATGTTTTTCAACCCTACTTAATTAGGTAGGGGAGTTTATATAGGGTGGCTGGAGTGGGGGGAAGTCATATGGTGTGATGTAACGTGTGAAGCGAAGTAATAGGGGTTAGAGGGTGGGCTGGGATTGGGAACTAGTGAGTTTTCAGTTTAATGGATATGTGCTTCTAGGTTTAGGGTTATGGGGGAAGGAGGGTTGGTCATACAGGAACAGTTTAGACAGAGGAGCAATCAACTCATAAATATAACCCCACATCGAAAACCAGTCCCTACAAAGTCAAGTTTCAATGGCCAGGGCAACGAAGCTGGTTACATGGATCGTTAAAGGGGCTAGAAATAAAGTTAAACAGTATAAAATTCTAAAGCCCCTTAATTTATTGAAGGCAGATATTGTATTCATGCAAGAATCCCATTTGCTTAATTCGGAAGTTGTTAAACTGAGAAGACAACAGATAAGGCAATGTTTTTCTGCAGAGGGCAACACCCAAAGTCACAGTGTTGTGATTCTAATACATAGGTCTACCCCATTCTCCCCCATCCAAACTATTGTGGATTCTCAGGCAGATATGTGTTAGTGAAGGGGAAGTTATATACAGAGGAGATTATACTAGGAAGCATATATGGGCCTAATACTGACTCTCCAGAGTTTTTTATGCATTTCCTCAATGTTTTGGTTCCTTTCCTTTCAACTCCAATTATCATGGGGAGAGACTTAAATTTAACTTTTGACCCAAACATAGACCGCTCGGGAAATTCCCACAAGGGACTTTCCCTGGCACAAAGGGACTGGCACTCTGTGAACTACTGGATTAAACTGGTCTATGTGACATTTGGCGTATCCTTCACCCCTTGGAAAGAGAATATACTTTTACTTCCCAGGTACACAAGACCTCTTCCTGAATTGATTACTTGCTTATTTCCCAAACACTCATCCCAGGGGTGATGGACTCCCCCATACACTCAGGTCCACCTTCTGACCACTCCTTAGTTTCCTATTTGATTTCCTTTACATTTCACCCCAATAAAGGAGGGCATTGGAAGATCAATAATCAACTCCTAAAATACTCTGGAGCTGTCAAATATATATTAGAACAAATGACACAATTTATTGAAATTAATGCTGGCTCAGCAGGTAAACCTGATGTTGAGTGGTTTGCATTGAAAGCTTACTTAAGAGGGTTACTTATTGGGTTAGCATCTAGAAGTAAGAAAAAACACAAGAGGAACAGCTCCGATCTCTTTTATCCCAAATCTGGTAGAAGGAGAACAAGCTTACCCATCATTCCACTGAACAATACAGGCAAGAACTTGTCAAATTAAAAGCCTCATTTTCCAAATTACTGAGAGAAAAAACAGAATTTGCCATCTTGAAGGCTAAGGCATCCTATTCAGATCAAGGGGAGAAAGCAGGTCACCTCCTTGCCCTTAGACTTAAACAGCAAGAGTCTTCAAGATTAATTTCAGCTGTCTATTCCCAGGAAGGAGATGCTCCAAAAACCTTTCCAATTAATATAGTATCATAATTCAGGGATTATTATAAAAAACTATATGGTCCTATGGATAACCCTGTCTCCACACCTCAACTAGACTCATATTTAACAGATTCACATTTACCTTCTCTTTCGGATTCCCATAAGCTGTTTTTGACATCCCCATTTACTTCAGCTGAATTAGCCAGAGTAATTAAGGACCTCCCTTCGGATAAAACACCTGGCCCAGATGGTTTTTCCCTCTCATTTTTATAAGTTTTTTGCACAACATCTAATCCTGCTTCTACTTCCACTTTATCAGCATATTCTCTCCAGTCTTGAATCAGATAAATCCTTGTTCGAAGCCCTAATTGTACTTTTACCCAAACTGGGTAAACCCCAGATGTGGTATCAAGCTACAGACCCATCTCACTTCTCAATCAGGATATCAAAATACTGACTAAACTCTTGGCTGACCAACTGAGCAATGTCCTCCCGGACCTTATAGGACCAGAACAGGTAGGCTTCATGAAGGGTAGGCCCTCTATAGATCACCTACGTACTCTGTCGCATGTCTTCTCGGCTTCCAGGGATGTGGATTTCCCTGTGGTTCTGGTCTCACTAGATACCGATAAAGCCCTCGACAGAGTCAACTGGACATATCTGATACGCACCCTGAATGCATTCGATTTTCTCCCTGAATTTCAAAAATGGATAAGTGCGCTTTATAAAACCCCGACTGCTCCAGTTACCAGTAATGGGGCTACATCAGAATCCTTTTTATTACAAGCCAGAACTAGACAAGGATGTCCTCTATCCCCACTCCTTTTCAGTATTTATCTAGAACCCCTTATACGTAGGCTTACTGACTGTCAAGACATACAGGGTATAACCATACACTACCAAATAGTTAAAGTTTCGGCCTATGCAGATGACTTGCTTCTCCAATTGTCCCATCCAGTTAATTCTATCCCTCCAATGTTAGCAATCATTAAAGACTTCAGTAACATGTCCAATTATAAATTAAATGTAGAGAAAACAGTGGTGTTTCCCCTTAACTATAGATTTCTGAAAAACACTATCTCAGTCTTGGGATTTACCTGGCAATCTGATTCTCTGAGATATCTGGGGATTGAACTTACCAAGGACCTGAATAAACTCATAAAACTAAATTTAGATCCCCTAGTGACCTCTATAAGTCAAGATCTCAAAAGATGGTCCCTATTGCCTATTACTATCTGGGGAAAATTAATTTAATAAAAATGAATGTTTTTCCACGTTTATTCTACCCACTTAGCCTCTTGAATGTTTGGCTTCCCCTAGCATGGTTTAAGAGGATTCACAATTTAATTGCTGATTTCATTTGGGCTGGCAAAAAACCTCGGATTGCGTACTATAAACTAGTTGCACCTAAGATGACAGGAGGGTTATGCCTACCACATATTGAACTTTATTACTGGATCAGTCATGCGGCCAAATACCTAAGATGGCTATCTGTTGAAAATCCCTCAGCCCCTTTGCCTTTTTCACTGATCTGGCTTAAAGTAGAGTCCACTCTTATACAGGAGCAAGGCCTATCCCCCTCAGCCTTATTATATACCACAGCAGGCTCTCTCCCCTTAAAACACTCTCCTATTGCAATATCCATCAGAGTTCATTCACAACTGTGTGCCTTTTTAAAATATAAACATACTAAAGACCCATCTCAACCTTGGTGGGGTAGTCTTAACTTCAAAACAGAGGGCAAGCCTCTCCAGATGAAGTGAATCTCCCAACTAGGAGATCGTCCTCTTACATATTTTACTATAGAAAACATGCTCTGGCTTTCTTCACCAGAAATTTTGAACAAAGCCAATATCCCAAATACTACTATTTTCAAAGTGTTCCAACTACATCACCTAATATTGAAGGTTCTTGGACCCATCCCATCCCAACCCCCAACGCTCTCATTCCAAAGGGACTTAAGCCCCCTAGCAGGTTTCCCTCAGGCGGTATCTAAAATATATAGTATTATCTATGACTGGGTCTGGCCCGATAGCTTTGGCCTGACACATTGCTGGTCCTCCCTTTTTCCTGACAAAGATATCACATGTCCTTCCTTATGGCAAAGCTGTCACAAGTTTGTTACGCAAGACAGGCTTAGACTTATGTAATTCAAAATCCTACATAATCTTTATTATTCCCCTCAAAAAATGGTTAAGATGGGATTGATCCCATCTTCAACTTGCACCCAATGCTTTCAGGATGAAGGCGATTTATTTCATATTTTCTGGACGTGCCCTAAGGTAGCCTCTCTCTAGGACAGCATTACACATTGGGTAGATCCACTTCTAGGTTTAACAGATTTATTTACAGCAGAAACCTGTCTTCTAGGAGGTTTTTCCACCATCCCAGTTTTAACCGGAGATGCCATATAGCTTTTAATTGCCATCTCTGTTAAAAAACTAGTTTTGAGACATTGCAAAGATACTACAGAAATCTCATACACTGAATGGTTACAAGAGCTTCTAGCAAATCTCAGAACAGAAAAGGCCATAGCTAGCTTGCATAATAGGCTCAAGAAGTTCAATAAGATCTGGGGCCCCTTGCAAGCTCTTTATTCCATCTGATAGATTGCAGCTGCTACCTCTTTTTCAACCTGATGTTATGTAGGTATATGTGCTCTGTGTGGATGGGTGGGTGAGGGAGGAAAGGAGTGGGGAGGAGGAGGGTAGATCCATTGACTCCACTCTGTATAACCTACACTACTTATGTGTACCATGGATCTCCTCTCTGTAATTTGAAATGGTTAATAAACTTTAAATTGAAAAAAAAACAAGTGAGGCCATCATCAGGTAATTGGGGGTATGGGAGCAGGTTAAGAAAACAGTGGTATATAGCAGAAAGATGAAGAGGGAGTAGGTAAATGGAAAACTGGGGGCGAGGTACTATCACATTAGCACAGGCATTTAAGGGCAGCTATTCTTTACACCACATGTTCTGATCATGATGTCAGTTTGAGACATTGAAACGTAAACAAATGTGTGTATGCTGGTGCAGGGTGTTCTAGGTCTGCGGGCTAGCAATTTACTAAAGGAACCACTAAATGACCTTCTTTGAAAGAGTGACACCTCAGCCAGCACTTGAAGTTGCTGATTTTGATGCCTGGTGATATATTTTTGTAAGATTAAAGCCTACACTGAATGGAATTTTTGGAGTGCTGACCTGCTCTGTGCCAAAATTGGCACATGTGTGTGTGTTTCTGAATGTCTTCAAGCCTTCGGTAAGGTGCACCCAATTTTACTTGCTGCCAATATAGAAGTTGTATCGGCTGAGCCACTATACCTGTGGAATTGTTTGTTTATTAATGTTCTAAAGAGGCTAGAATGTGATTTAATGTTCTCCATGTATAGCATCTGCAGCAGTTAATATAGACGTTTCAAGTCTCATGGAGGAAGAAGGCGAACAAATTGCTTTCTCACTGGCCCAGATTCAGGAACTGTTCAATGAAAGTGGTAATAGCAGTGCAAATGCAAATAAAGAAACTTCTATATTAGAAGATTTAAAGAAAAAAATGTTTACGTTTTCAAATGCACGCTATTTCGTTATCCCAATATTGGCGAGACAAGAGCATTCCACTTGGGCTAAGATGACAGAAGCCACCCTCATTTGGTTTAGATGACAAAGAGTTCATGCTAGATTTTGAGAATGTATTAAATAATGGGAGCTCTGATTTGATATTATTGATTATTAAAAAGGCCAAGAAAGAATGTGATATGCTCCTGACTAATATCCAAACACTTGAACAAAAATTGGGAACCACTTTCACAGCAGAACAATTGACAGAACTTAAAACTAAGATAGACATGCAGCTTGAAAAGTTTAGAAATGAACATAAAATGTACAAGCAACAAAAACACAATCAAGACCTAGGGATTATACAGATGGCATTATTTATACCTGGCTTGGGAAACTAAAACAGTTTAAAATAAACAAACTACACTCTGCTCACACAGATGGTAGTATTTCATGTGACATGGAGAGCAACAGTTCCAGTAGTACCTCCACTAACCAACAAGGTCCTTTTTTAGAACTAAATCCACAACTAAGGCAAATGGTAGGAGGTCAAAATTTTGCAAGAGATCAAGGGAAGGACAAGAGAGAGGGCAGGGCAGGCAGAAAAGAGGGAGAGGCTTCAGAGCAGGGCGAGGATGCACACAGTGGAATCAAGGCAGACAGAGGTGATGGTCTCTGAGATACAGGAACCCAAACTGGAGGTCATCAACTTAACTAGTAAAAATCTAACTGAAACCCAAATTGCAGTTTTGAAAAAAGGTCTATCGTTTGTACCCAATAATACACCAAATATGTTAAAAATCAAGAAGGATTTACAAAGGTTTTTTTAGAACATTAAAACTAAGAGAGTATTTCCAAGATACCAACAGTGAGAGGGTTAACTATAACATCAACCATGAATCTTTGGGGCTTAGTACTAAATCAACTTTTTGCCCTCCAGCTATGAGCACAGAACTCCAGGCTTATATAAAAACTGTGAAAAGAGAGGTAGATGAACTTCTGAAACAACCTTATAATAATTGCCAACAGAATGTTACTAAATCTGTAAGAGAAGCAATAAAAGAACTAGAAGATATGAGAAACGTAGTTATACATCAAGCAGACAAAGGCAGAGCTGTGGTAGTTTGGGATATGAATGAATATAAAACTGAAGTTAACAGGCAATTAAGTGATAACAAATATCATTCTCGGTTAGATCTTGATCTTACACCATCTATACAGGCACTTATTAATGCTTTGGTTTCAAATGCTCATGAAAATAAATGGATTACCGAAAAAGAATCAGCATTCTTATTAATGAAACCAGCCCCCAACTTTCTACCGAAAATTCATAAAAATAAGACCCCTGTTCCTGGAAGGCCCATAGTCTCACTCGACTGGACAGCTACTGAACCACTTTCAAAATTTGTGGATCAGCACATTAAAAAATATGTGCCAGACTTGACCTCACATGTAAAAGACACTAACCACATGTGCAAAATATTACATGAATGTACTGTTACAGAAACTGATTTACTGGTTTGCATAGATGTAGAAAGCTTATATACCAATATCTTCCATGAGGGGGGCCTTGAAGCAATATCCAGAGCACTAGCACACAGGTCCAAGACTGTAACCCCTCCCAGTGAGTTTATTGTAAATTTTGCTAGAACAGTATTGGAATCTAACTTTTTTATAATTGATGGAAAGTATTATATGCAGATAAAAGGTACCAGCATTGGCACAACATTCACCCCAAATTTAGCAAAGTTATATGTTGGAGCATGGTAGAATGTATTTATTTATCAACATAATAATCCATTTCATCAAAATATTAACTAGAAATGCTATATTGATGATTGTTGCCTAATTTGATGAGGATCAGAAGTAGAGGTAAGCCTATTCCTAGAATACGTAAATTCCACTAATGGACATTTAAAGTTTACAGCAGAGTGGGATCAAACAAAAATCCATTTTCTGGACTTGTTTATATTTAAGTAAGGAACCTATTTAGAGAGCAAGATATAGAAAGCCAACATCTAAAAATACTATACTTTAAGCAGACAGCTGCCACCCTAGGTCTCTGATTAACAATATACGAAAGGACAATTTTACAGAGCACATTGTACATAGTCCATACTTGAAGATGTTGAAGTATATTACACAGATATGAAAAAATGGTTTGCTGATAGAAAATATAGCAACGTTGTGATAGAGAACACATACAATAGCACAAGAGGAAAAGACAGGACATCCCTTATAAACAAACCTATTGACAGTTCTTTAAGTATCAAACCAAAGGTAACATTTGCAACACAGTTTTTCCCACAGGCTAACAGAGTATCACATATTGTGAAAAAGCACTGGAATATTTTACAAGGTGATGGCAGGTTTGACACAATAAGCAGCAGCAGTGCCCCAAGAATTGCTTTCAAAAGAGGTTCCAATTTAAAACACAAACTAGTGCATACTCTGTTTCCAGCTGATATGAAAACAACTATCTGATTATCCAAACCCCAAGTAGGAAATCATAAATGCAGCAATTGTGTACACTGTGGCAACACAAAAACAATGAACACTTTTGTTCATCCCTGAACTGGAAAGAGGTTTACGATTAAAGATTTTATAAACTTCAGTACAAAAGGGGTCATTTATGCTCAGACATGTTCCTGCAGAATTTATTACATGAGTCAGACAAACGAGTGTTAAGCTCAGAATAGCAGAGCATAAAGCAGCAATACGAAATGACAATGAAAGTTATGCAATTGCCAAGCACTGGAAAGAAGCAAGACATGGTTCAGCGGCTGCATTTCAGTTTTTTGGTATTGAGAAAGTAACATTAGATGCCTGTGGTGGTAGTCTGAGAGATACACTTTTGAACAGAGAAGCATTTTAGATTGTTACTCTAAACACAGTAAAGCCACGTGGCATGAATGATTCTGTGCAACTACATAATTTATTAACTCAATTATTCAGTTCTGTATACAGTGCTATGTATGTGTTATTATATTTGTTTCTGCACATAATGTGTCCTCAGTGTTGAAAATCATTTTATTGGTGTATAAAGTGATATTTTTATTAGTGTATATTCTTTAGTGATATATGAAATGGTATATTTATTGGTGACTGTATTTAGTAATATATATAATTGTTGTGCAATTTATATTTTCTGCATTGTGTTTATTAGTGCTCTGTCTTTTCCTTTTTTTCTTCTTACTAAGATAATATAGATCTGCTTTAAAAGGGTATATATAGAATTTTTAACTGATATAAATTTATATAATTTATTAGTTACTATAGATTAATTAATTATTAATTGGGATTCTATTTATGGGCTCGGATTTTGTTATAGCTGCATTTTATTTAGAATATAAGTACACTGTTTCTTTAAATATTTAAAAATTTAGGGGCAGCTATTCTTTACACCACATGTTATGATGATGACATCAGTTTGAGATTTTGAAATGTAAATGAATGTGTGTATGCTAGCGTGAAGCGTTCTAGGTCTGCAGGCTAGTAATTTATTAAAGGAATTGCTAAAAGACCGTCTTTGGAAGAGTGAAGCCTCAGCCTGCACTTGAAGTTGTTGCTTTTGATGCTTGGTGATATGTTTTTGTAAGATTAAAGCCTAGACTGAATGGAATTTTTGCAGTGCTGGCCTGCTATGTGCCAATATTGGCATGTGTGTGTTTCTGAATGTCTTCAGGCCTCTAGTAAGGTGCACCCTATTTTACTTGCTGCCAATATAAGAGTTGTATTGGCTCAGCCACTATACCTGTGGAATAGATCATTTTTACTTGTTTATCTTCTTAAAACTTGGTGTTAGTTATTGTGCTGCAATCACAAGCAATAACATCAGGTACCTAGGTTACTGTTTCACCCATGCATGTCTACTTACTGGAGGACTCCTGTCCAGAACAGTTCCACATCTGAATTTCTCTTAAGCTTGTCCCCCTTGGCAGGGCCCTGATTGTCAACATGCATGTTCCTGGACACCAGGGAGGAGCAGTAGTCTGAGTCTAGAGACCAGCAGGCATCCAACATTCATTTGCATCTGGCATGGGCAGCATTTGCTCCATCATGCTGCTGTGCATAAATGCAGAGTTGCCTTACTTAATTACCTTTAGAGTTTTTATCCTGTGTATATTTTAGCCTGCATATAACTATTTCTGTTGGACTTTTAACCCATTGACTGCTGCTATCCTCCCTGGGACCCCCATGAAAATGTGATGCTACAGCTCATGGGATTATCCCGTTGGAGTAATTTCAAGCAAATAAATAATTTACTGTTTCCATCCCACTCACTTTGCCGAAGGCTTCCCATGGTACATTGATTTGAGTGGGGGCTTATGTTGCATGATATCCCATGAGAATTCTGTCCCCACTATACCTTGACACAGGAGACACTCCTAGAGTAGGAAGCACAGCTCCCTTTCCAGGGCTGTCTCTGCATCATACGTTCCAAGCCCCCTGACCCAGGATGAGTGAGTCTGGATCAGGACTCAGTCCTGGGTCTTCCGTATGACAGGGGAGTGCACCACCAACTGGCATCACTTTTTTTTTAAATCTGGGACTCATTTTATGATAACAATAAGGCAGAACACTAAAGCACAACTTTAAGAACTTCAGTGCTCAAGCTGTCTTAAGAGCTTCATTACAAGTTAATCAGCACTATATTTTTTCTTGTCCTACCTTTGCAACTGCTTTGGATTTTGTTTTAAATCTCCTTTGCTTCAAGTATGGCACTATCATGCTCGGCTAACTATTAAAAGGACTTGTAATAAAATTGTCCCATAGTTTATTAAGTCTACTGCCAATGCAACACACAGTAAAAAAATCTTCCTTTGAGCACAGCTCATTCTGCTGAAAGTAAATCAGACTGATTACATTTTAGATCTCTACAAAATAAGTGCACAAGCCTAATTTGGCAGGCTAAATGCAACTACTTCACATTCATTTTTCTGATGTTTTTTCTGGTCATAGGAAAATGTAGACTACTATATAGAAATTGTAGTGCAATGTGCCTAATGGGCTATCTCCAGTTCTTGAAGTAGACTGTTTTTTACAGATAGGAAACAGCACGTTTCAGCTTTCAATAATCATTTTGCCAAGGTTAACTTGGCTTTTGAATCATCTCAGTCTGATTGATTTCCTTCTAATTTGAAAAATCCTTTCTTGGTTCCAATTCTCATCAGTTTTTATAGTTTAAGAAAGTTAAAGACGTAAAGGTTTTCAAGAATTGATGAAACATGACTGCAATAAAGGTCCACGTATTAATAACATTGACCCAATATTTTTGAAGTTGGGAGCTCCTATTTTAGCAGACTATATATGTTCTTGTTTAATCTTTTGCTCTAATGTTTTGAGTTGCCTCATGACTGGAAGATGGCTTTTATATTTCCTGTTTTAAACATGGATCCTCTGATGATCTGAATTGCTATAGATCAAGTTCTATATTGTTAATATTTGTAAAACCTTTTTGAAAATAGCCCATAGACAGTTTCCTTTTTGTTTACTCTCTACTTAATTTTTCCTTTCCAGTCTGCTTTTAGATCTGGCCATAATACTTCACAAGTGATTTCTCAAGTTTATAGTGACTTGTTTACCTCATTTGAAAATAATACATGTGTTCTAAAGGAAATATTTTGGATTTATCAAAAGTCATTATTAAAATGGCAGTAGTGATGGACATTACCACTATCTTCTTGGCTGGTATGGTGTGCATCATGGAAACGTGGCACTGAGGAACTGCAGCCCAGTCTTAGAGGCAACCATTCTGGATGGGTAATCTGTGGTGTACTTCCCTAGGTTGGAGTGCAGGGTTACTATCTGTAGTAGATCTGTGCTGAGATTTTCCACATTCCCAGTAGGGGTGGCTTGGTTGTCTGAATGTGTGGTGGTTTGGGGTAAGCCAGGCACTGAATGCAAAATCATTCTTGTCTATCACTCTCTGAATGATGAGGGGCTATTTTTACAGTAATTTCGTGACTTTGTTGTTGACATGGTGTTGAAGTCATCTAGTCTATTGGTGCTGGATCACCTCAGTACTTGAGTCAATGACAAGGCCTTACACTTTGCCACTCAAGTCCCATAGGCCATGTCTGCTCTTATTATACAGGTAATTTCCTCCACTACCTATGAGCATGGCCATTCTTTGGACCTCTTCTTCATCCTAAGACTCAGTATTTTCAATATCAAGATTGGCCTGATAACTTGGTCAGGTCACTTTGCAGTTACAATATCAAGACTGGTCTAATACCTTGGTCAGATCACTTTGCAGTAAAATTCATGTCTGGAGCCCACTAAGTGTCTCCCCTTCCCTCCTGTGTAGATGATCCAGTACTGTTCTCAATGGGATCTGACTTCTGAAAGGCTCTTTGCTGTAATGGACATATCAAGCATGTTGACTGCCTTAGATGATGGAGTCATCAAGTCCATGGAGGGCTATAACAGGCACTTTCTACCATAATCCACACCACTGCACCTCTTCATGCCCACCCATTAGTCCCCCATTATAGCTCACGATGGTATGATAATAGACTGTGGCAGTTGAAAATACAATGGCGGTGATTGGGGGATTAGTTGAGATCACACTCAATGAAGAACAACTTGTCTTTAAGAACCTGGTATGAGGTGTATAAGAGGACAATAATCCAAAAGAAGGGTGATTTTATGTCCAGCATGATGGCAACAGGGAGGACTAGACCACTGCAACTTTTATACACTGTAGACAGAGTTTTACATCTTGCCTGCATGCAGTCTACAGAAGTGGTTTCAGCAATTAGGTGCAAGGAATTTGGTACTTTCATCCTCAACAGGGTATCCTCCATCAGAGCAGCAATCCCCAGGCTGTGGTGACTCATGACAGTGGAACAGCATGGTGACATGAGGGCGCGCTGGTACTCAGCAAGCCTTGGATCAGTAGATTTCTCAGGTGATGTCTATGCTGTGACCTACTGTACTTACTGTAGCCCAGATGACAGGCCTACATAGCTGCTGATAGATTACGGGAGGGCCTGTTCTCAGCTGTGGCTATGATTGTCTTTGATTCCCTGCTGTTGATTATTTTGAAGCTGTACTGTAAAATGCAGTTGTGATCCCCCTTCATAAGAAACCATCTCTGGATCTGGTGATACTGGTCGATCACAGACCTGTCTGAAACTTTCCCATTAACTGCAAAGGTGGCTGCATTACAGCTGAAGGAACATCTGGTGCAGTATAAAATCTATATGACATTTCAGTTGGAGTTTGGATCTCGTTATAGCACTGTGGCTGCCCTGGTGTAGGGAGTGAATGCTCTCTTCCTGGTGAGGGATCAAAGGGAATACATGATGTTTACTCTTCTTGATCTCTCATGTGTTTTTGACACTGTGGACTATGGGGTTTTGGTTAGTAACCAAAGGACCTACAGGGGATTCTCCAGTACAGTGTTGCACTGGTTCAAGTCCCTTCTGGTTGGCATGGAGCAACAGGTAGCATTGGTGAAATTCTTCTCCAGTGTAACTTCAATTCCATCCAGTGTATTTGTGCTGTTTGCATTATATATGTTGCTCCTGGGGGTGATCAGGAGATGGTATAATTTGGGTTAATAAACAGTTGTACCTCTCCTTTGTACCAAACCAGAGTAACTCTTTGTAAGTGACATTGTAAGGAAGTTGGAAGGGAAGGTATGCCACGTTATGGATGACACCAAGATCTGCAACAAGGTGGACACTTCAGGGGTCTGGAAAGAATAACCAGATATCTGAGAAACCTCAAAGAGTGGTCAAGGGTATTGCAACTGGGTTTCAATACAAAAAAGTCCAAAATAATGCATTTAGGGCACAGAAACCCAGGGGTGGAGTACACAATGGGTGGAGTGGTATTGACGAATACCAAACAGGAAAGAAACCCAGGGATAATCATATCATATGAGCTAAAGGTGGCCAGGCAGTGTGACAAGGCAGTTGAGAGGGCTAGTGGGATGCTGGGATGCATAGGGAGAAATATCACCAGCAGAAAGATGGAGGGGGTGTTGCTCCTGTATAGATGGCTGCTAAGATCCCATCTTGAGTACTGTGTCCAGTTCTGGAGACCACATCTCCAGAAGGAGATAGATAGAGTGGAGGCAGTCCAGAGAAGGGTAACTAAAATGGTGCAGGGTCTGCATCAAAAGCCCTATATGGAGAGACTAAAGGATCTTAATATGTACACCATGGAAAAGAAGAGAGAGAGGTGATATGATAGAAACCTTTAAATACCTAACAGGGGTAAATAAGGTATAGGAGGGAAGTATTTTTCAGAAAAAGAAGCTCAAGAGCAAGAGGGCATGCTATGAAGTTGGAGGGGGTAGATCCAGGAGAGATGAAAGGAAGTACTTCTTCACAGAAAGAGAGGTGGTTTCCCAGAACAGCCTTCCAGCAGAAGTTGTGGGGCGAAGACAGTGGGTTTGGGGGGTCAAGAATGAATGGGATAGGCATAAAGGTATTTTAATTAAAAGCAAGGGGGTGAGGAAGAAAGAGCCAGAGATCGAGTAGAGTCTGCAGTGGTACTGTAGGTAGGGAAAAATAGGCAGACCGGGTGGGACAAGTCTTCCTTATCTTCTGTCACATTCTATGTCTCCAACTTTTATAACTAGGATTAATCAATGCTTGTCTGAGCTAAATGACTGGTTGACTGCCAGCTACCTGAGCCTTAAGGGGAAGGTACCCATAACTTTTATTACTGTTCACTTGTGTAGTTTACAGGCATGAATGATGACTGCCTCTACTGCACCCTCCTGATTTAATCAGGATAGAAATGCAAGTGAAGGTACTTAAGTCTGATGTGTATACCTTCTTGACTCCATTGCAAAGGTCATGACCTGACTCAGGTAAAGAATCCTGGAATTTTATGTTTTAGTGCTAAAGCCTAAAGTAGTTATATTGTATTAGCCAGCACTGTTGCTGCCCTCTGCATTCCCTATGTTCTTATCTTATGCTGGCCATGAAACTTTGTATGGCATAGTATGTGTCCTGCTGTTTTATGTAGTTTGAAGTGTAGAGTTAGAAAAAACATTTTTTATAGAATACAGGGACTTCAGAAGACATGCAACAGAACTGAATGAGAGTATAACTTCTGCTGGCTTGTGCAGGTATGCATCATCAGCTCCCATGATATCTTGCAAGAGTGGGGCCATGACCTTTGCAATGGAAACAAGCAGGTTTTCGCACCACGGCAAAACAGAATACCTCGTTTATATTTAAATTAGGATGAAATTAGGGGGATTCAAAAGAGGAATAATTATTCATGCCTGTAAACTAAACAGATATACATAAAATAGGTTGAGGGGACTTTCCCTTTAATCAGATCAAGTCAAAGTTATTACTCATTAAACCTGGTTCTCAGAAAACAATGAAGAGGACGGATATCATCAGGCACTCTGTGGGGAGCAACTTCCTTACAACTGTAGATAGGGCTACAAATTTGAAAGTCATAATGGACTACAAACTGTCACTCAAAGCTCAGCTATCAGTTATCTGCTGTGGGGTTTTCTGTCTGAGAACAATCACCTGGCTGAAGTCCTTTCTGAACCTAGAGGACCAGGTGACTGTTTTTCATGCCTTTTTGACCTCATGACTTGATTACTGTATTGCTCAATATCTAGGGCTTTCTGGATGTTTGATAGCAATTTCCAGCTGGTGAAGAATGATGTGGCCAGGCTACTGTCTGGTATAAGCACTTTTCAACATAATACACCTATACTGTGGAGTTTGCACTGGCTTCTGGTTAGATGGCAGACCACCTACAACATTTGTACAGTCACTTATATGTATGGATGCAGCCCTATTGAACCAAACGCTGTAACTGTTTATTTCTATAGTTGAGCTGTATTGTTTAAAATGAACTCCAATGTTAAGACTATTTACACTTTACTCATACGGCGGCCATGTTGATATTTTGATCCTGCTTCTGAGCCAATCAGAACTCAAGTGGTCCTAAAAGGTTCCTTTTACTATGGCTGCTGGGAGAAACTGTGGACTGTGTGCTTGGTGCCCATTTCAACCAATCAAGACTCTAGATCTGTGACTGAAAGCTTGGGCAGCCAACCGGACTGCAGTTTTCCTTTGCTAGTCAGTTGAAAGAAACTGCTGAACAGTCAGTCTCACATCAGCTTCTGTACTTTGAGGAGGCTCTGTTCTCTGCTCAGGGAATTTGGGGAGAGGCCTGCTTTACCTCTTTCCATCCTGAACTCCTGTTTGAATCGTTTGGGGCTGCTAAGTGCTGCAACCTAATCTGAAAGTCTCCAAAGGGGAGAAGAAAAGTGTTTTCCTCATAGCTAATTGTCCGGAATGAAAGGGGGTCAGAGTGTCTGAAGGATCCACAAGCTGTATGCCAGTGAGAGGCCTGGTTGTACCAGAGATTGTGGCTTAGAACTGAAGCTTGGGGCCAACAGAATCGTCTCCAGCCTGTTTGCTAAAAGGGGGAGATCTGGACTGCTATTGTGCCAGCTTACATTTCAAGGACTGCAGTTTGCAAGCGGGTAAGCTGGGTGGCCTATCTGAGACTATACCAGAATTAACACTTGTGAGGCCAAACATCTTTACTAAGAGAATGTTGCTGCCTATCCTACCAAAACTACTGAGCGACCGGTTTGGGGAGTCAGCTCCTGCAGAGAAGGTCATTGCATGTTGCGGCCACCCTTGGGGGAAAGGTCTTGATGTAGGGGTGAGTTGTGCAAGCCCTGGTCCTTGTACAGAAAGAAGAGACCTGCAGTCTGCAGTCATCAACCAGAGAGCCATTTCTCAAGGGGAACCAGATTGGATTTCATCCCAGATTCCGAGGTCCTGGTGCAGTGAGTACAACAGGATTTTTGACCCTGCAACACAAAAATAAAAGTGTTTGCCCTCTGATACGTTTTTCAAAGTTCTTGTGGTTTAACTGTTGTGCAGGCCACTGGGCCTGAGGATTACAATTCCCCGGGTAATAAGTGTTTATGAATGTTGCAACAGCCAATGGTAAAAGAGATAAGAATCATTTATTTGTTTAAGGGCCCTGGACCAGTTGCAATGCCGGCCATCCCGAGGCAACGCTCAGGCCTGCAACAACTTAAATCCTGGGTACTCAGAGTGCAGTGACTGAAGCTAGTCAGGGGTTAAATGTATGTGAATGTTTCTCTAACACCAGAGCCTAATAATTACTTCAAGGTCAACTTTGATTTGCATCCCTATCCCCTGTTCAAATCCCCAAATAAATCAGTTTGCTGTTTGAATGTTAAACTGATTCTTGAGCACATTATTACTGAATGCTGGGTTAATTGAAAAGCTAAGAGGTGTCTTACTGCTTCTGCAAATCTTGCTTTACAGGTGCACAGGTGTATCCAGGAAGTTCTGAGCCTGTTGCTAAGAGTGGTACCCATGAGGATATTATTAGCACTCACCAATAATTGCAACACTGTCAAGTAAAGTGTTCTACTCAAATCCATGTGTGGGACCATGGGTTGGGGCTGTGGGTAGGTACAACATCCCAGAGGGTTGAGCTAGCTTAACATCAAACCCACTTAAAGAACACTGTGGGTGGTGGCACCATGCAAATAGTATTCTTGTTAGTTCAGAATCTCCTGTTATTAGTCAGACCAGAACCCAGGCCTCTCAACCTGCATTTGCAGGCAGGGGTAGTAGCCTGTTGGGAGGTGGCATCCAGGTTACACTTCGCTAACTATCTCATGACTCAACTACAGCCATTGCAAACTTGACTTGCCTATGTACTGATAATTGTCACCTTACGTTTATTTTTGATGATTTTTCTCAATAGCTAAAATAAACGGAATGCAAATATAACCTTCTATACTGTACATTTTACACAGCATCTACAGTATGAATACCAAAATGACAGTGACTTGTGGCCACCAGTGGCAGAGTCTAAAATGGTCATTGTGTGAGCACTGGTCCACAGGGGATGCACATTCACACACTCAGCATAGAAACATAGACTTTGACAGCAGATAAGAACCGTTTGGCCCACCCAGTCTGTCCATTTCCCTACCTATTGGATAAGCTGCAGATCCTAGTTAACCAACAACCCACTTCTTCCTAACACCCACTAGAATTGCCTTATGTCTGTCCCATGCATTCTTGAATTCCCCCACTGTTTTTGACCCCACAACCTCCTCAGGACAGCCATTCCATGTATCCACCACCCTCTCTAGGAAAAAATACTTCCTCACATTGCCCCTGAGCAGTCACCCCTCTATCTTCAAATCATGAGCCCTTGTTCTTGCACATCTATTTTTTTGAAAGATGCTATCCTCTTGGACTTCGTTGATTCCCTTGAGGTACTTGAAAATTTCTATTATGTTCCCCTTCTCCCTCTTTTCCTCGAGGGTATACATATTAAGCTCCTTTAGTCTCTCTTCATCTGGCTTCTGTTGCAGACCCTGCACCATTTTAGTTGCCCTCTTCTGGACTGTCTCCATCCAGTCCATATCCTTGCAGAGATGGGGTCTGCATGCAGTACTCCATATGGGGTCTCACTGTCTCTACAGAGAGATAACAACTTCCTGTTTTCTAGTGGTGATGCTTCTCCCTATACAACCCAGTATTCCCTCAGCCCTCCTTACTGACTTCTCAAAATCAAGTGACCTAACATGTGCAATGACTGGTTCAGGGGCATGTACTTCTGGTGGTTGTGGGATTCACACCCATTACTATGGGGCGGGGTCCTTTGGTTCATAGCTTAGTGCTCTAACCTCTGCACTATATTGCAGAACCTGAGTGACCCTGAGCATTAGTGACATGAAGCACCAGAAGTCGCAGGTTGGGGAAAACACATGTACAAGCAGGGGAGAGTCACCAGGAGGCAAGTTGCACGGCTGTATACATACAGATGTTTACCATACCACAGTGCAAATCAAGCCAGTGTGAGAGAAACTGTTGTGGTAACCAAACACAGATGACACTGTAGACAGAGACAATGCCAGCTGGCAGCTAGTGTCTGTTTGTGTGTGCAGTATGTCACACATGGTACAGCACAAAGATGTACTAGTGGTATGGTGGTCAGGGAGAAGTGCTAACAGTCACATATGCACAGCTATACCAGCCTTGTCAAAACTGCACCCCAGCAGAAGCTGGTGACAGCATGGAACACAGCAGTGTGAAGGTGCTGGTCATACCAACATGATGGCAGGAGAGTAGCCAGGAATACCCCACATGACAGGCAGCGGATGGCACAGCAGGTGCCATATGTATACCCCTGCTGCAAGTAGCATATACTTGGCCACCAGCAGTACCCTGTACATAAAACCCATTCCACATGATAGTTCAATATAAACAATATACTACATAGCATAGAAATGCATCACTGTATGTGACAGCAGAGTTGCCAGGTGGAAAACACACCAAAGCCCTGTACACAATGCCAGGTACTTAAAAGTGTCCAAATCCAGATGGTCACTCCATCATCGCCCGCCTTTTGGTCCCAGTCTCAACTGTGGTGGCAGTCCCTCCTGAATCCCTCCACCCACTCCTGGCTTTTCTGGCATCCTTGATTGACCTGATTGGTCCTGTCTGCTCCTGTCCCATTCCTGGTGGCTGTGGAGTAAAACACACTGGACATCAGAAAACTACCAGCCCATAGATGCCATCAACATACCTAAACCAGGCTGATGTATCATGCGGTCTACTGCACAATACATAGCACTGCAGCCATGCACAGTGGAGGTAACACACTGAGTTCCAGTGACACACATGACTGGCAGCATGCAACATGATACTGGAACACTACAGCTACACAGAGGCCACTGTGGTGACCCAGCCATAGTGAGCAATCAGTGGTATGGTGCACCCCAACAGTACCACACAGTCATAAACTACTACCTTCTGTGGGTTGCCTGACAGTTGCATTGCCAGATCATGCATGGACTGTACCCACCCATTACCAAGCATCACAGGAGCAATGCCAGCTGGTGTATACATATACTATATCCCAGTGAATAATATCTACACAGGCACCATCCACAACCACGTGCCGTACCATAGCATCAGAGTGCCGGGGCATCCACCCAGCATGCCATCCAGCTGAAAACGTAGAAGTAGGGTAATGCACATGACACAAATATTAGGATTGGCAATGTTCAGGCATGTGTGCATCAGGGGTAGTACATACCGAACAGTGTGTTGGCTGGTAAGAACCCACAAGAGGCGTGGGATTCAACACAAACAGAACAGTTGCATGTTCTGTGCAAGGGAGCAGCATAACACAAATGTATGCCAGTCCAGCATGTGCACATGGCCATTGTATGTGAAGCACAAACCATATGGCCTCTGTGACCAACAGGTGATGCACCACTATCAGACCGGCACTGTGCACCTCAGTTGCAGGTACAGAATATATACTGCAAGCCATGACACTGTGGAGGGGTTGTGGGATAACAGATGGACCAGACACCGAATGTCAGGTTCAACACACAATCTCTGTGTGATGTTTATTCAAAATACAGGAAATAAGCTTCTGCAATGCCATATTCCTTCTTCAGTACATCAGTTTACAGCAACAGACTATGTATGTCCTTTCTCTGCACTTAGCCAGCACCTGCTGACATTGATCTCTGATCTAAACACTTCCAGCGAAAATCCTTCACCCCTATGTGGGCCCCATTTGCTTGGGTAGTGGGGAGCAAAATGAAAAAAAAAAACAAGCTATAGACAAAGAACGTCAATGCAGAATTACTGAAAGAAGGGTCACCCCAAAGGGCATTGGCAACAAATCAAGTTTCAAAGAAATACAACATCACATACTTCCATAATGCAAAGCATCATGGGATATATGCAAATCACCATGAAATTTCAGACTTGTTCAGTTTACAGCAATTTACATGCATTTTAAATAGCACAACTAACCTAATTTCTATAATAGTTACCTAGTATGTTTTACCATTATCAAAAATACCTAGTGCCACGGTATTTTCAACATTTACAGGTTTCATAAACATAAGGGATATACATCAAGGTATTTTATGACATAGTGCTATTACATACTAAATCCAACAACAATAAACACAACCTGTTTTTCATACACTTGGAGGTCACAACAATAACCTCCCTGTATGAGGACCTGAGAGGGAAAGGGAAAATTAAGGAGGGCACAATAACATAGTCAAGAAAGGGAAAGGGGTGCCCATAGGTGGTGGCCAGCCTTATGGACTAGAAAGTGTAAAGGATAGATTAGGCTAAGAAACAGAAGAACTGTTGCAACAGATTTAAGAAAAGTTGGTCCTCAAGAGTAGCAGGAGCTCCCTGTCACAGACACATACATGCCACACAGCTGTGTGTAGTCACAATGCAACCAGTACCTGTACAACAGGTGCAGAGGTGTACAAAGAGCATAATCCCCAGTGGGAGAAGCAGAAGCCAGGCTGCACAGTTACACAACTACTGGGACACACATCTAAGGGGGCATGCACACTAGTTGTGTGACACACTGGGTGCAGTCCAACAGCTAGAAGGTAAGGGTACACACCTACAAAGCATGCATAATCAGACCTGAATGTATCAACATCAACACATGGCGGTATTGCTGTCTGTACATACCCCCCCCCGATAGATGGGAGTTTGCTTCACAGATAAACCAACAGCTACTGGGTGTTCTGCATTTGAGATAGCCTGTTGGCTTCTAGGCTCAGTCTGTTAGCTTTGAAGCTAAAACGTAAAAAAAAAAAAAAAAAGGTAAAAATCCTTGTAGTTGCATTTTGGAGAGTGAATCTATTGAGAAGCATTGCTTAAGCTAGGGAGGGATACTACCTGCCTGAAATTGTGCAATTCCATCTAAAGTTGAAGAGATGGACTCTCCCTGTGTGTGCAGTTTGTTCAACCTGTGTCGGGATTCGGAAAGCAAGTGGCTCTTGCCCCCACCAAAAGAGCAACACAACCAATAGTGACTTCTCTGTTTCTGTCAGCCTTCTGTCCAGGACTGAAGACAGTGAATTTTAACGTGTGCCAGTTGGTTTGAACTCACAGATGTGGGAACCTTGATTACTGGAAGCTGGACCTGAATGGACTTTTAAATCTTAACTTTACATTCAAGTACATTTCTTTGCTTTCTTTACCATGTACATTATTGAATTTTCTTATATTTCCATTTTGCTTATTGGTTTTGTATTTTTATACACCACTTATTTGAGGGACCTGTTTGTTTGTTTAACATGGTTAGTACAAGGCAGCGGAGAAAGAATAACAATGATTGCCCCCATTAAGGGAGAGTTTGCCAGTTATGAAAAGGAGGAAGACCGATATATTAGCTTGAAAAAAAAAACCAGACAAAAATAATTGAATATTTGCATATGCTTCCCAGAGTAGATTTAGTAAACAGTAGAAACTTGACCCATCAGTGAGTATATTTAGTGAGAACAACTCTCTCAGTACCATACTTTACAGGCTGAATTAACAAAAATTAGTGGAAACATCATTTAATTCTGCTGTTTCTGATAATATATTAGGTTCAGAGAGTGGTAAGAGTGACAACACAGAGGACAAAGTTAAAATTTAATCGGGGAGAAAATAGCCTGGAAAATAGAGTTTTGCTTCTGTCTGGGGATGAAATAAATGGGGTGCATCAGAAAGCATTGACACAAATTATTCAGGATGATAATATCTTGGTTTCTAGAAATAAATTCAATGAAGTTATGCAGGAGTTACAACAAACTATAACTGATTTAAAGAAAGTAGAAAAGAAATATGGGGAAGCCCAAAGCCAAGTAACTTGGTGAATGTAAATCAGTTTTCTGTTTTGAATGAGAAAATGCTGGGTGGCAACATACAGTTCGACTTCCATCCTATCTAGGCGAGGAAATTAAAGGTTTTATGAAAAATCAATATAATTACTGGTGACTCCCTTTAACAACCGGTTTAGCTAGGTCAATAAAATGCTGTAATAACCCGAAATCAATTTATTACGGCATTTGTCCAAACTTTCTCACAGTAGCAGTGTGCTCCAGAGTCAGTGTTTTGAAGTGCATCACCTTATTGGCCGTTACTCGGGCTGAACTCATAAATAACAATGGTGGCTCCTGTTTCCAGCACCCGACGATTTACAGTGATCCATCGCTTGTCAGGTACATATTTTTTTTACTAATTTACATTCTTTATCTGGTTGAAACCGCCATCAGAAAAAAATCTTGTTAACCCTGCCGTTTGTACCTGACGGGCAAGACAAGAGAGTGGTTCAGTCGGGAATCAATTGCATGTGACTCCAGCCATGTAAATCGGAAAAACGAAACAAAACACAACCACTAAAGTAAAAAAAAAACAGCCTTACAGAGACAGGGTGTGTGTGTGTGTGTGTGTGTCTGACAGGAGAACTGCTTTTGTGTATGAGACAGAGTCTCTATCTCTGGCAGTATGACAGAATTGTCTTAACATATGCTGCTTTTCACTGCCTGCACCAGTGATGATAAACAAAGTATAGGTAAGTGTGCATTTTATGGATTTTTTTACACCCTCTTGGTGTGTGATGAACACATAAACCTCTCGAGCTTCACTCTCGAGGTTTATGGGTCATCACACACCTCAAGGGTGTAAAAAAATCCATAAGACACACTTACCTAACCATTATTCTCTATATATAGCTAATCTCATGATCATGGAACAGCTGGGTATAATTTGAAATGATATAGAAACAACAAGGGAAGATATTGCTATTAATTGATTAGATGATGTAATTAATAGACTGGAAGAATTTGCTCCTCCAAAGGATTCTTCTTCTATTATTTCCAGAAATTTATGCATAGGGAACTCAGATAACTTAAGACCAGAATTTAGTAGTGGTAATTTCCCAGAAATCCCAGATAATTTCAAAATCAAGAATACAAATCTACAAAGAAAAAGAAGAAAAAGCAGAAGATTGGCATAAAAATGAGGTGAATAAGGGGATAATGGAAAGCCATTTTAAAAAAGGAGGCTCAGATGTCTGAAGATCATAATCTAAGACAAAATGCTCCAATTAATGATATTGATCATGTGATTTTAACTACATAGTATCAACAACAGACAAAAAACTGTTTTGTCTTGTCTTGCTAAAATGGAAACTGAGATAGGCCTGTTGAAAAAGCAGTGTAAGGAATTGTCACTTGATCACTGTATTTTGGACACACAGAGTGATAGGTTAATTGAAATTCATCCAGCCAGTACAAGTGCGAGTATGGAGCCCAAGACTTTGGATTGTGGCCCTAAGGCCAATAAATAAGGTATTAAGGTTGATGAACTTGGTGTGAATAAATTGATAAAAGGAGATATAATGCAACCAAGCTCATGTAGTACCAATAACATGGACCCTTGTCCTATTTAAGGTTTAGTGGACCAAAAAAATGGTTGGACTTCTCTGCTGTTTGTCTGAAAACAGAAACTGTGTACCTGATTATGGCAGATATGGAGCTGGAAATTTTTCCTGAGGACATCAAAGAAGTCAGAACTATTGTTTGTGATGAGTCTAAAAACAGTTTTGGCATGGTTGCCAATTTTATATTGATTAATGCTTTTAATAAAAGGAATAGATGTTACTTTCTCCAACAGAACCATTTTCAATGGAGCTGTTGTGGTTAGTGGGATGACTCCTGGTGAACCAGTCATCCTGAGCCTTTTTGGAATGCCCCTGATGGATAGGGAAAACAGGTTCAGGTGTACTGGATCACTGTGTAATATTTTTCATGATTTTCTACAAATTCATATAGGTAAAAATGGTATTATCAGAGCTACATGGAGGGAGAGTGGCTTTGGAGGGTGGCAAATTGACATTACAATTAAAACTACGGTAGATTAGTAGCAGAAAGGATATTAGACAAATGTGATAAAATGGACAGCTTGGGCCCATACATGATAGAGGGTGAAATATTGGAAGAATTAGATATTGGTAGGAGATATAATACTACTGTAAGTAAAATAACTTAAATTATTCAAGGCAAGCAACTCTCCTCATCCCTCTCTCGAATAGATTTCTGGCATTAGCAGGATATAATAAATGATTAACTTACACAAATCAGGGTACTATGGATGACAGATGATTTAGAGATTCTGTTAATTCTGTTAGTAAAATTCAGGAAGATTTTCATTTTATTTCTTGGAATATTGCAGGTCATGAGCATAAATTTTCAGATGATGGCTGGGTACAGTTTGTGTCAACCTGTGAGGTAATCTGTCTCCAGGAAATGGGGTATGAAAAGGAAGGAGAGATTATATTAAATAGGCATGAACTTGTCACCATCAGGGTAAAAGGGACCCAAAGTTTGATTGGTGTTCCAGTGGCTTAGCCTCCTATTTAAAAATGGAGTCTTTCACTAACTTACAGGTTCTGTTTGTCTCTACTAATTTTATTGTCCTGTTATTGGACAAGGCAGGTCAAAGGCTATTACCAATCAATAGTTAAGCCCCCCCCCGTACATTCAGGGTGGGATATTCAGACTGCACCAGGCAGGGGCACAAGCCTGGGTGCAGTGCAACTGGGCTGCGCCAGGGTAGGGACCAGGCAATAGCCAACAGTGCTGCACCATGGCTCAACACCATTGAATATGGCACTGAAGGTGCACACACAGCACACGGTGCAGTGGCACTGCACCAGCACAAGTGGCAGGAGGGGAGCAGGGAA
The DNA here is from genome assembly GCA_016271365.2 of Neoceratodus forsteri. Taxonomy (NCBI): domain Eukaryota; kingdom Metazoa; phylum Chordata; order Ceratodontiformes; family Ceratodontidae; genus Neoceratodus; species Neoceratodus forsteri. Next base: position 310,593,147 of record CM028133.1, read on the forward strand.
TGCGCCAGTGAAAGTGCGGTTGCACTGGTGCATCAACCGTGATATTCAGCACTGGGCATGCAAATGAGGCCATTATGCATGCAAGGCACAAATGGGGCCATTTGCTTGTCATTATGTCCCATTTGCATGCGGTGCGCTGATCCCCAGTGACTTGCACCTGGTGCCCTGCCAGGCTGCAGCTGTCGGGGACTGACGCCCTGCTGCCCCTTGGTGCCTGCAAAGGTGTGGGAGGACCTGGGTGGTATTCAATCACCAGTCCCTGTTTTCCCACCCCTCCTGCCTCTAAATAAAAGGTGGTTAGTTGGTTATTTACAGCTTAATCTAATTCAAAGTCAGTTGGCATTCATCTGTATCCCCCTTCCCCGGGTTGTGCCTGAAAATAGGCAGAATTTGTCTAGTGCACTTACCCAGTCAACAAAAACTAAATAAATAAATAAATAAAATTTCTTTTTTCTTGGTACTTCCTTTTATATTATTATCATATTGTTATCTGCCTACATCTATCATCTCCCCTCACTCTGAAACTCTCAACCTCCTGTTCTTCGCAACTCCCTCTCGCACCCCTCTATCAGGTCTCAGCTATGCCTCCTCCCACCTGCTCCCATGTCACCTGACAGCACTTATGCACTACTACCCTATCCTGTTACCTTACGCTACTGTATTCATTCTACACTCTATACTGCTCCTCCTTATTTGCTGGCACTGCCTTGTACCTCCCATGATTTACTGTCTTGCTAATTACTGAGGTTCGATGTCCTCCATACCTATGATCCATGCAATGTGTACATATTTTGCCTCTGTAATTGCCCTACTGACACTATGTAATTGTGACTGTATCACTATTGTAATTGGTCATGATATTTTTCTCTTTGTACCCACTTCCTTAATTTCCCTGGGTCACACCTGGAAATGAGCCTAGGCTCAGTGTGCCTTTCCCGGTTACCAAATGTTTAAAGAAAGAAAGAAAGAAAGAAAATTATTTTCTGGCTATTATTAGTTTATGGAGTTTAATTTTTACATTTCACAAGGTTTTATCCAATGGTCTGTGAGGGATTTATTTATTTCCCTGTGTTTCATGAATATTTAAGTGTTTCAGAATTAGTTGTTGCTTGGTGTTCATTACTATTTCTTAAACTAGGATTTATACTATGTAGTTCAGGTTTTATTTGACTCTGTCAAGTGATATTCTCTTTGCCTTGCTACTATTATGTATGTAGGGAGTTTTTTTTTTATGGTAAGGTTTGAGGTAATGTGGCAGTGGCGGCTGAGCATTTTCTGGGAGTTTCACTGTAGGAATGATAGAATCCTTCATGTTGTCATGGTTTTCAGGCTTTCTTTTTCAGATAATGGCTAGTTTAGAAACATAGAAACATAGAATTTGATGGCAGATAAGGACCGCTTGGCTCACCTAGTCTGCCCATTTCCCTACCTACAGGATGGGCTGCAGATCCTAGTTAACCAACAGCCTATTTCTTCTTACCCCCCACAAGAATTGCCTTATGTCTGTCCCATGCATTCTTGAATTCTCCCACAGATTTAAACCCCACAACCTCCTCAGGAAGGCTGTTCCATGCATCCACTACTCTCTCTGTGAAAAAATACTTCCTCACATTGCCCCAGAACTGCCCCCCTCTATCTTTAAATTGTGTCCCCTTGTTCTTGCATGTCTCTTTTTCTAGAAGATGCTACCCTCTTGGACTTTGTTGATTCCACTGAGGTACTTAAAAGTTTCTATCATGTCCCCCCTTTCCCTTCTTTCCTCAAGGGTATACATATTAAGCTTCTTTAGTCTCTCCTCGTACGGCTTCTCTTGCAGACCCTGCACCATTTTAGTTGCTCTCCTCTGGACTGCCTCTATCCTGTCTATGTCCTTGCGGAGATGGGGTCTCCAGAACTGGATGCAGTACTCCAGATGGGGTCTCACCAACTGTCTGTACAGAGAGATAACAACTTTCTGTTTTCTGCTGGTGGTGCCCCTCCCTATGCATCCCAGTATACCCCCAGCCCTCCCTACTGCCTTCGCACATTGCTTGCTAGCCTTAAGGTCATCTGGTATGATTATCCCCAGGTCCCTTTCCTTTTTTGTTGTTGTTACTACCTCCCCCCCTCATTGTGTAATCTTCCCCTTGGTTCTTGTTTCCCAGGTGCATTATTTTGCACTTCTTTGCACTGAATCCTAGCTGCCATACTTCTGACCATTCCTCCAACCTTGCCAAGTCCCTTCTCATCCTTTCCACGCCTTAACAATTTTAACTTGAAATGTGCAAGATATGAACCACCCCATTAAAAGGAAAATATATATTGTCCTATTTAAAATCCAATAATGTTGATATTACTTTATTACAAGAAACTCATCTCCTTAAATAGGAAGCAGACAAACTGTTACAGGGTTGGGTATGGCAGTCCTTTTCTAATACCATCTCCTTGAAGAAACGGGGGAGGGGTGAACATTTTATTGAAAAAGAACTGTCCTTTTCAGGTGATTCATATGGTTAAGGATTGGGAGTGTAGATTTGTTCTTCTGGTGAGTAAATTGTATGGTAACCAAGTATTGTTGGTGAACCTGTATGCACCCAATATTGATGACCCCGATTTTTGTTCTGTCCAGGCTCAAGGTATATCGGATTTCTCCCAGCAACCAATGGATATCTTAGTTAGGGGGATTTCAGTTTGGTTTTAGATCTCAGCCAGGACAGGACACCCTTAGAAAAAGGTACCCCATCACATTGTCATGCTAGGCATGAGATTCAATTATTTCGCTCTGAGTTCGAGTTGGTGGATTGCTGAAGAAACCATCATCTGGATACTCGGGCATATACTTTCAGATCTTCCAGATTTCAAACTTGTAGTAGGCTGGATTTCTTTCTTTGTAGTTCTAATCTGTTGTTTGATATACCAGATGTTTGTATTTTACCCATGATGATCTCCGATCATGCTCCAGTGAGCATGTTGTGGACGCAGTATAGCTAAATCTCTGAGATGGTTACTTAATCCTGCACTGTAAAATTCTGAGGATATCCTGAGTTGGCTCTCTGCTTAGATTGCTATGTATTTTGATATGAATGATACACCAGATGTTAGTTACTTTATGATGTGGGAAGCTTTTAAAGCTTTTATTAGAGACTGCATCATTTCTTACACATCTTGGCAGAATAAGTTGAGACGGCAAGAAATTATGGAGCTTTCTTCTCAGATCAAACAAGCAGAAGAGGCCATTTATGGAGATCCTCAGAATCAGGATGTCATGATCCAATAGGTGAATTCTCTCAGATATCGCCTTAATACCAGTTACTATCAGTAGGCAACTAGAGCTGTGTTTTTCTTAAATCAGGCCTATTGGGAATCAGACAAAAAAGCAGGAAAGCTTTTGGCATTTAGACTTAGAAAGAAAACTATGGAAGCTCAGATTCCCTGTTTAAAAGATGATGATGGTGGGGGTCTTATTATTGACCCAGCAGGCATTGTTGGCATGTTCAAATGCTATTATTCAAATTTGTATAAATCCTCTCTCTCCTGCCATCACAGGGATTATACATCTTATTTTAAAACAATGTCCCTGCCGCAGCTCTTGGTGGACATGGTGGAAGCATTGGACCAGGAGCTTTCATTATCAGAGATAACAGCAGCAATCAAGGCTTTGGTTCAAAGTAAGGCCCCTGGCCCAGATGGCCTTAGTTTGGATTTTTACCGCACTTTTGAGTCCATTTTATCACCTAGGCTACTACAGTTATATAGGTCCAGGCGAGAGAGTGGCACCATGATGCCAACCATGCAATAGGCAGTTATCACTGTCATGCCTAAGCCAAACAAAGGCCGTTCCTCTTGAGTTAATTATCGCCCTATTTCCTTGCTTAATGTTGACTCAAAAATGTTAGCAAAGGTGTTGGCAACTGATTGAAAAAAGTTCTTCTGGCCTTAATACATAAGTCACAAACTGGGTTCATGAGGGGAAGGCAAGGCAGTGACAACCTTAGAGCAGTGATAGATCTTATGCACATTGCAACTAAAAGCCCTGATTCTGCAGCCTTAGTTGTAATTGATGCTGAAAAAACATTCAATTCTATTGAGTGGAATTATTTATACACTGCCATTAAGGCATTTGGGATAGGTGACACCTTTCTAGCATGAATACAGGTACTATATTCCTCCCCTAGAGCCAAGGTTTTAGCCCATGGTATTTTATCTGAATCCTTTCTGCTTTTTATGATTTGATCTTTATGATTGAGTTGATGCACTTTGGTTTTTTTGTGTTATCTGTTTATTTCCCCACCAGCCCACCCGTCCACTCATGCGGGCGGCCAAGCTCCACCACATAGCTCCTCCAAATCACCGTCTGCTGCCCCTCAATTGCCTCCCTCAGACCAACCTGACATATCCCTTCATTGGGGTATGCCCCGTACCTGTGGGAGGGACCAGGAGAGGAGACTGTCATGTGCCTGTAGGCACTTTTTTCAAGCATTACTGGGGGCAGCATGGGTGCAGCTTGGGCACTCTTGGGCTTCACAGCAATGAGAGGGTGGGCCACCATCATCCGGGCAGCTTTGGTGGACATTTTTCTTTTTTTGTCCCCCCCCACCTACTGGAATGTACACCATGGCATCCTGGCATCCAAGCATGTGACGTGTGGCCACCTATGCTGCAGAGCACAATGCCGAGCCAGCAGCCAGGATCTGCCATAGGGTGGTGCATTCTTGGCCCACCCCCACCCCCTGGGAGGAGACTATCCAGAGGATGCTCTTGAGCCCTCCCTGCTGGCCTCCACTCCTGTCATCCCAGGCTCAGGTGTGTACCTGGGTCACCACCATGCCAGGAAGTCCCCTATCACCTGGTGCCACGGGGCCGGCCTGATGCACTTTATATTGGAAATGTACTTGAATTTTGATATTATGAACAGATTTTTTAACTGTACCAAAAATAAGTGTATTTTTTTGTAAAATGTTTACGAATATTTCTATTTTAATTCTGGCTTTCTTTGTAATGACCTATTAATTATGGTTGATCAATAAAACTTGAACTTGAACTACCCCCGATAGGCATGCTGTCCCTTGCCACAGTGGCCCTCAGCTATGTCAGCCAATGTGACTCCCTTCATTTAGATCATCCCATCTGTGCTGGTGCTGGTCTTTTGTCCTGACTGTCCGAGCATATCTGGCCATGCACCAGCCTACTGAGTCCCAGATCTGGGATCTTGAGCCACAGGGCACAACCTTCTTCACTTCCCTGAAATACTGCTCCTACATTGCAACCACTATGTAAACCAAATGAGTCAGCTCATCAAGGGTAAATCTAGTGTCGTGTTGCTTGCTCCTGTATAGTCCTGCCCACCTGTTGGCCATTGTAAAGCAGTAATGTAAGAGACAGTAATGTCCTAAGTTGCACTGTGATCTTCCCTCAGGTGTCATGGCTTCCCTATGGCTTTGCAGAACAGCAAAGCAGTTTGAGTGTTGTTATCACTGCAGACATCATTCTGTGCAGCAAAACATCCATTTTTGGTTGGTTAGTGTTCATGCACTCGGACTGGACAAGTGTTGCTCAGGCACTATACAACTATGCCCAGCACTACATTGCACACTCACAGATCACTAAATTCACACACCACCCATGTCATCACACTGTATCCCACAATGTGCTGTAATGTCACATCCATGCAGCGCACTTGCATGAGTGGACAAGTCACTAATGCAGTGCAATTACATTAATGCACAGCAACAAATCAAAAATTGAGAGTGATTATGCTAATGACCTCATTAAACAGCCTGGATGCTAACAGATGCTTTACAATTCTGTACTGGAATGCATTCATTCATTTGAATATCCTCACAGCTATAGTTGTATAAAATGGAGCAGCCAGCACCACACATTTACACAGGCTGATTGCAGGAACTGTAGACTGTAAGAGGTAAGTCTGCTTTACTTTCTCAACAAGGCCTGTCAGTGAACAGTGTAATGCAAGGAAGTACTACAAAGCTCATCACAGACAGTCTGTACCCTTTCCACAGAGCAACATGGCTGCAGGTGGATTAAACGGAAGCCAAGGCCCAATTTTACTGAACAAGAGCAGCTGATACTGGCCCAGGCATATGTGCCTTGGGAGGATATCCTGAGGTGCCATAAGGCTCCACAGGCTAAGCAGCAGGCATGGGAGGAGGTGGAAAAGACAGTGAATGCTCTGAGGCACTTGTGCTGCACAGTGCAGGAGTACCACAAATGTGTCAGTGGCATGAGGGAACACACAAAAAAGTGGGTGACACATGTCCATGTGAACCTGCAGGCCACAGGGGGTAGTCTGTCCATTACTCCGGCCCTAATGGCTACAGTTCCGAGCCACTATGGTGCAGTGTGTGGCCATTCAGGCAGTTCCAGGGTTAGCTTTGAGTGGCAATCAGCCTCTCACAGGTACAGTAGTAATCTTCCAAAGTTGTTAGTACAGCCCCCACCACTTATAGTGGGCTAGTCTGTGCAACACTGTTCTGTCCGATATAGGAGTTGGTCGCTATATCGCAAGGGACCCAATGAACAGCAATGAACCTTGTTCCACACAGTTGTACAGTACAGTACTGTACTTGTATTTCTTTTTATCAACTTATCTGTTAGGCTGCTGTGTGCAAAACCTTTCTCAGTCAAAGCAAAGAACTCTTGACTCTTCACTCTGTCTCTGTCCATGCCTCACATCAGTTCCCTGGCAGGGCTAGGGACACATCCCCAGATCCCTTCTCCTATGGAGTCAAAATGAGCACCTGATGTTGTCCTTGCTGAGTGAGCCTGAGGGAGAGACAGAGAGCGGTGGTGAAACTATGTGGGAGAACACTGAAAGGCAGACACAGACAGCCCAAGTCAAGTGTGAATGAATGCAGTCAGCATGAGTGAAATATGAAGGAACGCAGTTAGCAGCTTGAGTTACATTACATTTTCCACTGTCTGCTGCCATAACTAGCAGCTAGCTGGGATAATCTCCCCGAATTAGAAGGTGGGCACAGAATGTTATAACCAACATTTTTTACTTTATAGCCTATGGCAGGAGCCACTGGAAAGTGTAATCTGCTCATAAAAAAATGACTGCCTGTCTAAAACATGGTGCTATAAGTGGCAGGCACTGTACTGTGGAAATGCTCATGAACTGAGGCATTCAAGTTACAATTTGTCTTGAATGTAATATGATTAGGCCTCAGTATACCTCAGTTTTACCTCAGTACCTGGTCAACTTTTGTACAGCTACCACTGTATGTGAGTAACCACTTTTGTCCCTGCACATGGCATTGACATTGATTTTCATGGTACTGTTGGGGTGGTGTACGTTGCACTTGAACTTGGTGTTACTACTTACTGTTCCCTTGTTGGTGCCATCTGGATGCACACTGGATCACATAGATATGTGTGATGTTTACAGCACTGGGTGGTGATAAGGCTTGTATCTGCACAGTTGGCATAGGTATGGTCATTTTTCCAGCTCTTGCTTGGCACACCAGCTGTGTGCCATTTCATGGCAGTATGCATTACTCCCCCATGTCTTTCATCATTTCTCCCCAGTCCAATCATTGTTTACCAAAGAGAAGGAGGAAGAGGAGGAGGATTATGACCAGCCAGGACTCATCCCATGCACTGTGACCATGCCAAGGGCCATGCCACATCACAGTTCCAGGGTACAGGAGGAAGCAGTCATGGAGGGGCAGCAGTGCACCATGCCAGAAACGTTGGCAGATACATGGGAGGAGATGGCCAAAGACACTGACCATGGATAGGCCATGACAGAGGCCTACAGTCTAGAGATGCAGGGTGAGGATGATCACCAGGCCCTCATTCAAGGACTGTCACCCTTGGACTGCTGTGTCATACCAGTGGACTGCCAATCATTGCTGTTAGGCCACCTGGACCCCCAGCAGGTACACCCAACCATCACAGATAGTAGGCTGCAGCAAATTGCCACCTGCTGCTGGCAGCTGTTGCCTGACAGGAGGTCTTCCAGGCAGAGGGGAGGCACTTGCAGGTGTAACTTCAGGACCAGAGAGGGCTGCTGCCTGCTATGCTGCACGGCAGTAGTCCATCTCTGCAGTCATGGCATCACTGCATAAGACACTGACTACCAGCCTAACAGCCATATCCAACATTGTGTCACAGCACACAGATACTGTCATTGATGTGGCCCAGGTCTGCTTGGCTATGGCCATGGCCCAGAACGTTATTGTGATGCCACTGGGCACACCCCAGAAGGCATCCACCCCTTGTGGCCTATGCACACTGGGCAGTGTGGGGGTGTGCACCCCATGAAGACTGGGGAATGGGACAGAGACCACATGGACCCCAGGCTGTGTGCTGTGATTCTCCCTGTCCACCACCTCACTGGGGCATGGGTGTGGCCATGATCTGCAGACCCTCACACCAGGCACTTTCCACTAAAGGGATGACTGTCCCCACTGCACACAATGCCTGCACATGAGTCATACCATGCCCACGTCTGAGGTGGGTGGACACAGGGTAGGGGGCAGCAGAAGCCACCAACCGACTAGAACACACTCCTTATTTTCCTTATGTTATTACTATTTATGTTATGCATTTTAACCCTCATTTCTGCCCTCGAGTAGCCAGGTTGGCTTTTTTCCTAAGTTTGTTTGCACTGTTCTGATTAAGGTTCTCTAACTTTTTTTCTGTTACTCCATCCATTTTATTTTTGTGATTGAATACTGTTACAGCATTACAGTCTTAGGTGCCTTTTGTACTCACCTTTGGGATCAAAAGTGCTCTGCAATAAGCCTTATGCTGCGGTCCTGTGACCTCCTGGCCAGCCTTATGTCCCACCTATCTAGTTTCTCCTTTACTCCCAAGTCCATTGACTCCACATCTGCTGTAGTGCTGCCATCTGGGGACTTCAAGCATATTCCATATTATAATGTCATATTGTGAAGGATACAACAGGCAAGGAGAATACTGCAGACCTTGTATGGGCTGTATTGTAAGGCACCACTAGATCTGTCAAGGCAGCAGAACCACATCTTGAGAATTCCAAAGATATGCTCAGTGATTCTGCAGGTTGCTTTGTGGGTCACTTCGTACTTGTCCTCTGCAATGGATATGGGATAAAGAACAGGTGTTAATATTTAGGGATCCAGGGGATATGCACTTTCTCTTGTATAGAGAACATCCATTGGTTGTTGTCATCTCTGCCAATTACATTCTGCCTTACAAGTAATGGCATGTATTACCCATAAGGTGCCACTCAGTATGTTTTTCCTTAGGCTGCCAACAGAATTACAATGTACAGGAATTTTGGATTGTTATATCAGTCTGCAGCACAGCAAGGGTTAATCATACTTCTGGCACAGTGTTGAATTGTGCCAAATAAAGGCCTTGTGGGCACCTCCAGGGAACTGTGACAGAACATTGATTGTGTGCCCTGTGGAATCATACATTTGGACATTACAGGAGTGGTACCCTTGCGACTTGACATAGGTCTTCACCACATCTCCAGGAGGTGCACGGATGACCACATGGGTGCAATCAGTGACACCTACGCTGATGGTAGGTGTACAACCTGATAGCACTGCTGCATGGTTGCTGTTCACTCTGCTCACGTGCTGGGACTGAGATGAACTCCCCAGCATAGGGCAGCAGTGCAGTAAAGAACTGTCTCAGCTGGCAGGACATTGTAGACTGGGAGATACCTGCGGTGTCACCAGCTGGTATCTGGAATCTCCCTGTGCCGTGACATTTAGCTCCACAGACATGGGGTGGTTGTGTTGTATGTCACTCTTTAGCTCATCATGGAGCAGTTCATACAGTTGCATTAACATACGGTAGCTTTGTTGAGCCTGAACCAGCCCACGACTTGCTCATCTCTAAACTCCATGAAGGTAAGTCAGGGCTGGTACTATCTGCATGCAGCATTGCACTTCCTCATTCTGTGCAGTGGCCAGGGGAGACGGGAGAACATTCTCCCTATCAATGTTATCCATGACAAGCTGCATGAGGTGGATTAGATTGGCCATTTTTCTGCTGTGATCTGGTGTGCTGCTGGTATGGTGTCTCTTGTATGACTGCTCTTGAATAAGGGCTGGCTTTTATCATCCTTATTTACACCAGGTAATTTAGCACTAAAGTCCATTTGGAAAGTGCTATCCATCTAAAAATTGCTGTGCATATCATATTCAGCGACCATCCTCTGTATGCCCACTGCATATATTTAGTGCTCCAGTGCTATGGCCTTTGTGCAGGTGCACTGGACCTTGTTAAATATGGTGAGCCCGATTCTCAAACGTGCTGGACTGCCACAAGACCCAGGTACGCCGAACACACAGTGCATGGGGCTTGTAGAATTCCCTGGCTGTAACTGGGATTATCTATCCTGTACACAACATGGCTTGAGTTAGACCTGCTTTTGCTGGTCTAATGTCAGAGACCTTTTTATGAAGTTTCTGCCAAATATTTGGTGCAAGCCACCATAAAGGGGGTAAAGTACTACAAATGCACATGACCTTGGAGAACTGGGTGCAAAGTGCGGCAGTGTGAGCCACAGCACAGGGTTTGTTGCAGGGCATTTGCTAGCCCTGCATCAACCTTTGAGAGTCGGTCCCTGTGTTTGTACACTGTACCATGCATAATGGCCTTTGCATGGTGCAGACACATATTGCACCATGCAATGACTTTGAATATGCAGGCCAGTCTCTACATTTGAGTGAACTTGTCTCTTTTGTTGCCTGAACATCATACTAAAGCTGAGTCTTTGACTCTTTCATTCATTATCTTTCCTACCTGTCTGTAGATCCAGAAAATTGCTAAACTCAAGAATAAAATAACAATTTCTCTTTTTAAAGCGTTGATTTTTGTTTGTCTATTTGTTTATTGTATTCAGACTATGACTCCTACAAATGAAATGTATGCTGTATTTTATATGCTACACTTGTTAATGTAATATTTAATTTAGTCTGTGTATGTACAGTACATGTTTTTAGTGAACATGATTTTTGTATTAAATAACTGTATTTGGATGGTTTTAGTTGTAAAGAGTGAATTTATCTCAATTTGCTTACACATAAACTTTATTTGACTTAACAGCACTGTGTTGAGCCTTGTGGATTAACACACACATAGGGTGATATAGCATGAGTCAAAGTCAAGTTCCATAAAACTGAAGCCGAAGATGACCCTCTCTGGGGCTAAGGGGGTGAAAAAGTGAGCACCCATTAGGAGGCTAGCTACTGAGCAGACACGACAGACCATCAGGCCTATTCTGCTGGCTTTTAGTGTGTAAGTTAGTATAAACCATCCAAAAAGTAAGTTAATCCCAGAATGACCCACTCTCTGGAATGCTTTATTGCAATTTTAAAATGAATCACAGATTTATGTAGTTTTAAAAAGATAAAAAAAAGACAAAACTCTCCTCTGAACAAAAAGAAATGAATGAACATAATTGAAGAACAGTGCAAGATTCCAGACCATGGGTTGTGCTGAGATTTACCCATGGGATCTAATCCTCATTGGCCAAACAGATTCATGGGATCTAATCCTCATTGGCCAAACAGGCTGACCCTCAGTCCAGGATCAGTTCTCCCATTTTCAATGTCTACTGAATTGTCTCCATACCTGAAGGATCTTGGTATGCTGGGCTGGGCTTTTGAATGCAAAACAGGTGGTGGTCTCACACTCACTAGTGCATGACTGGTGCTGTACCTGGGGCTTATAACCCCTGATATTTCTATAGGAACAAAAACAGTTATTATTGCACTCATTGGTTTTCCTCTGTGGTGGAAACACTGAAAATAATGAGCATAGTGTCCAAAATTAATTAAGCCTGAAGACTTTCATTAGCCAAAATGAATCTTGAAACAGTGCAAAATCCACACTTTGCACTTGCTGGTGTTGATGTTGAGAATCCAGCCGCAAACAGGTGCCCATTTACTTCGCTCAGTAGAGCGATATCGGGGGGCCCCTGATGAAGTTCTGCTGAGCGAAGCGTCAAGGCATGTATTTGTAGTTGGATTCTCAACATCAATAAGACTGTCTGTGTCCTGTTTTAAGCAGACAAAGGTAAGATTATAAATTTATTCTAACAGAATTGTGTTCATCTAGTGGCTTAGCTGATTAAAAAGGTAAATCACACTTATCTGCTGGTTAGATGTGGTGAACATAGGAAAGGAGGTTTCTGCAGCTGGGAGAGTACCTAGCTTAGTTAACTAAATAAAAGGGATCGTATCTGGCTAATCAATTTAAAAGTGATTCTGGCAAAGGGCCTGGACCAAGAGAGTACAAACCAATAATTTAGAAACTGATGCTTTAGTGAATAATGATTGTTCTGTTTGCATACAATCACTGTGCAGGCAGTAACTCCATGGTTTATGAACTTAGTGTCTGCCTGCATACAGTCCCTGCACAATTCATATCTAACTCCATGATATATATATATATATATATATATAATGGCAGCAGAATTTTCCTACGTACAATCCCTGCATGGTACAGTACATATCTAACTAACAGGTATACAATGGAGACACCGTTTGCTTACACTATTTGTATTTAACTCTCCAGTGCATAATGGCAGAAGTTTTAAGAAACATTGACATACAGAATTTGTTTGTAGGAAAGGACCATTTGGCCCATCCAGTCTGCCCAGATGGTCCCTGCCTAGCCTGTCTCCACAGATCCTAACTGGTCTCTGGCTACCTCTCTCTCTCTCTCTCTCCCTCTTGACTATTTATTAATATTCCCCTATGCCTATCCCTTGCATGCTTGAAGACCACTACTGTTTGTGCCTCCACCACTTCTGCTAGCAGTCGGTTCCAGGCATCCTCCACCCTTTTAGTGAAGCAGTACTTCCTCAAGTCCTACTTAAACTTCCCCCCATCCAACTTCATCACACACCCTCTGGTCCTGATGATCTTTTTCATTTTCAGGAGATAACCCTACTGTACTCTGTTCAACCTCATAAGGAACTTGTAGGTCTCTATTATATCCCCTCTTGTGCTTCTCTCCTTTAGGGTGTACATGTTGAGATCCCTCAGTCTCTCCTTGTAGGGATTTTGATGCAACCCCTGCACCATTTTAGTTGCCCCCCTGTGGACTGCCTCCACCCTGCCTATGTTCTTTCTAAGGTGTGGCCTCCAGAGATGGACACAATACTCAAGGTAAGGTCTCTCCAGCAACAGATAAAGTGGTAACACCAGCTATCTCTTTCTGTTGGTGATACATAGAAACAGAAATTGTCAGCAGATAAGGACTGACTGGCCCATCTAGTCTGCCCATAAGCCCTTGTACTGGATTACTGCTTCCGACCCACCCACAGCTGTACCTCTGTGGTTCCCCTATACCTGTCCCAAGCATGCTTGAATCCATCCACAGTGCTCACTTCAACTACCTCCTAAGGCAGACAATTCCATGCATCCACCACCCTCTCTGTGAAGAAGAACTTCCTCACATTCCCTCTTAACATCCCACCTTCCAATTTCATGTTATGCCCCTCGTTCCTGTGCTCCTCCTGTAATGGACAATGTCTCCCCCCCTGCACCTTGTTTATACCCTTTAGGTACTTAAATGTTTCTATCAGGTCCCCTCTTTCCCTCCTCTCTTCCAGTGAGTACATATTGAAGTCCCTTAATCTCTGCTCATAAGTCTTGTGTTGCAAGCCGCGTACCATCTTAGTCGTCCTTCTCTGGACCATCTCCAGCCTGTTATTGTCCTTATGAAGGTGCACCCTCCAGAACTGCACACAGTACTCCATGTGAGGCTTTACCATGGTTTTATATAATGGCATCATTACCTCCCTCCTTCTGCTGATGATACCCCTGCCTATGCACCCCAGCATGTCACTGGCCCTCACAGTTGCCTGAGTACTCTGCTTTGACATTTTCAGGTCATCTGAAATAATAACCCCTAGGTCCCTTTCCTCCTTTGTGACTGTTATGAACTCCCCCCACTCCATCCTGCAGCTTTCCCCAGTGTTTCTGTGTCCCAGGTTCATAATTTTGCACTTCTTTGAATTAAACTTCAGTTGCCAGTCCTCAGACCATTTTTCAAGCCTCCCCAGGTCTCTCCTCATTTTCTTCACCCACTCTGGGATATTCACTCTGTTACAGATTTTGGTGTCATCTGCAAACAGGCAGATCTTTTCCTCCAGCCCCTCAGTAATTTCGCTAATGAAGACATTAAACAGGACTGGCTCCAGAACAGATCCCTGAGGCACTCCACTGGTCACCCCCTCTCCCCAGACTGCATTCCATTTACCACCACCCTTTGCCTCCCTCCTGTCTGTTAGCCAGTTTCTAACCCGGTTTACCACCCTGTTCCACATGCCCAGCCTACCCAGCTTGTTTATCAGCCTCCTATGTAGGACAGTGTCAAAGGCTTTGCTGAAATCAAGGTAGGCAGGATCCACTGCCCCACCCTGATTTACTTCCTTTGTCACCCAACTCACCAAGTCAAAGAAATCAACCAGATTTGTCTACCCTGACCTCCACACTGTGAATCCATGTTGTCTATGGCCCTGAGTTCCAATGGCTTCTAGAAGCCACACAATCCTTTCTTTAAGCAATGTCTCCATGATGTTCCCCACTACTGAGGTGAAACTGACTGGCCTATAGTTCCCCACCTCCTCCCTGCTGCCGGATTTGTGTAAAGGTACTACTTGTGCCCTACTCCAATCCTCTGGTACCACCACTGTGTTGAATAACTTGGTGAACATGGCTGCCAGAGGTTCTGCTATCTCCCTTCACAGTTCTCTTAATGTCCTTGGGTGTATGCCATCTGGTCCCATCGCTTTGTCCACCTTCAGTTTAGTGAGCTCCTGCAGGACTCTTTCCTCTGTGAATGGACTATTGTCCACCTCTTCACCCCTTTGGCAACTGCTGTACTGCTGTGGCCCCTATCCCTCCTCCTCCTCTTCTGTGAACACTGAACAGAAATATTTATTCAGAACTTCTTTTTCCATGTCACTCTCCTTGCATTCCCCTCCTCCTCCCTCTCCCTTGAGCCTTGCAATCCCACCTTGTTTTTCCTCCTTTAACTGATTTACCTGAAGAATGTCTTGTCCCATTTCTTAACTGACTGTGCTAAACCTTCCTCAGTCTGTGCCTTTGCTCTCCTTACTGCCTTTCCCTCTTCCCTTAGACACTTTAGGTACTCCTCCCTGTCCTCCTCCCTTTGAGTCTCCTTATATTTCCTGAACCCTTTGCTTTTTGCCATGATCTTTGCTGCCACCTCTCTTGAGAACTACACTGGCTTTCTCCTTATCTTGCCTTTGGATATCAATCTGATGCATTGGTTTGTTACTTCCAGTAAGGCTTCCTTTAGATGCTTCCACTGTTCTTCCACTCCGCCTCCTGTCCCCTGTTCTCTCCAGGGCTCTTTTGATACCCCTCCCCATTTCAGCAAAATCAGCATTTTTGAAATCCAAAACCTTTGCCCTAGTATGACTTAAGTGAGTATCTGTCCCTATGCTGAACCATACAATGCTGTGATCGCTGGATCCCAGTTGTCCTGTCCCTATGCATCCCAGCATCCTACTGGTGCCACCCACTGCTTTGTCACACAGCCCTGCCATTTTGAGGTCTTCAGATATGATAACACCAAGATCCCTTTCCTGCTTAGTGACTGTTAGAACCTCCCCCATCCTGTACTTTGTTCCTCTGCCCTAGGTGCATGATTTTGCACTTTTTGGCATTGAACCCAACTGTAAATCTCTTGACCACTGCTTGAGTTTCCCAAGGTCCACATGCATCATCTCCACCCCCTTCTGAATACCCACACTATTAAAAATGTTGTCATAATTTGTAGAGATATACCTTCCATTCCAGTTCTTCTACAATGTCACTTATGGAGAAAGTGAAGAGGGATGGTCCCAGTACTACACCCTGTGTACCCCATTGGTCAGTCTCCCCTTATTAGAGTGAGTGCAGTTAACTATCACTGCCTATCCATTAACCAGTTTCTCACCCAGTTTACCAAGTTGGATATCACCCTTAGGCTTCTCAATTTCTTTATCAGTCTCTTGATGACAGTTATATGTTTTTGGTGCAGTAGTAGCCACTGCTTAGCAATAAAATCACAAATTGTAGTGGGCACAGGGTCATAATGTCTAATGTAAAAACAGCTTCAGCATAAACAGTGCAGGCAAAACAGCTAACACCAAAATAACTAACAAACAGAATGTCGCACACAGAAAAACAGTACAAGCAGGCCCATATGGTGGGACTATAAACAAAGAGGCAGGACAATGGAAATGTGTGCAGAGTGATCTTTACTGGCGCAAGTCAAGTACAGTACATAGTGCAGTGGTGAGGGTGAAGCAAACATGAACCCCTACCCCCCAAATAGAAGCCCAAACCCACAAAGTCAGGTCACACATGGAGGGACCAACTAAGGGATCCACCTCAGGTTGTCCACAGTGTTGCATTCACCATAGACTGCCATGATGTCCACAATCCTATGGCTGGCATCCTTATATCGATGATTTGTGGTAGGTATAGTGTTCCCAGCCATCAACTGTGCCAGTTTGACATTGGTGAGCTGCTGCTCAGTGTCCAGCACCTGGATGAACTGCCAGAGGTTGGGATGTCATGCCCTGAGCCATGCGCCAGCCCCCCAGTGCCACACCTCTACTGCACTGGTTGTACAGGACATGCCATCCTGTGCCACCTAATAAACATTCCAGGATGGAATGGGGAATAGGGGTCTGTGCCTGGCCGCATGATGCACAGGCCTGCTAATCCATGTGTCTTCGAAGTAATCAAGCAACTGTGACAGATGTTCCCCATTGGTCTTGAAGTAGTCCAGGTCCCTTAGTGCATCAAATGCAGAAACCACATTGTCAGGGGGCACAAATGCCAGGTCCACAATCATCCTGACATGTAGAGCAAATTCAGGGTCATCTGTGTAATGTGCAATGAGACCCTCGATGCACTGGCACCTCCTCCACACCACCTGCGCCAGGTAGAAAAGACAGCCGTGCAGCTAACATCCAGGGTACACATTGCCAAATGCCTGCATGGCCACCAGTTCATAGTCTGTGAGCACAGATGTGGGTGCAAGGCCAGGGCACAGGGTCTTGAGCCGCTGGAGGGCTGACATATAGGCTGCAGTGTTCCGAGCACTCATGAGGATGTACACCACAAGGAAGGCAGTGCCCTCAAGCAGCCCATGTATGGTGTAGAGTTGAGAGAATAGTGGAGGTGTAACACGGAAGGTGCCATTAGCCAGAAATGTCCCACAGCCCTCCAACTGCACCAATGTTTGCCTAGTGGTGAATGTGAGTACCAAGTTGTCCCCAGGTCCACTGTCGTACTGCAGGAAGATCACGCCAGTCTCTGTTGTAGTGTACTCAGGGGGAATCACCAGTTCATGCAGGGACGTGGGCTGGGCCAGTGGCCGGTGTGCTGAAGTCCTTGCTCTGGCACATGTCCTCTTGATATGTGGAATTGCTGGCAGTCTCCCAGTGATGGCCAATGGGACACCAGTTGTGAAGGTCACCACCATTGCACTGCAGGTCTTGTTCGTGCAGCGTGTGTGGTCCTTGGCAGCCACCAACACCTCCCTGGTGGCAACATCAGCAGCATCAGGGACATGATTGTGGTTCCCAGTGTTGTGCACCACCTCCTCCCCCGTGTGTGCACCCTTGCAGGGCAGTACACCTTATCATATTCAATGCACTTCCAGTACATGCGTTCAAGGTGTACTGTCTCCTCCGGTATACGTAGCCAGTGTGTATGTAGCAGGGAGGCACCCTTCTGGCTTTTGACATATGTGAGAGACATTCTGAAAGGCTTCCACACACCACAGACTGCTTTCACTGACTGGATACCGGACCTGCAGTAGGTCAGCCCTTATTTGCTGGCCTGCTGAGGTTCCATCACAGGACGTCGACAACACCACCCCATCCCAGCAAGTTTAAAAGTCTATCCAAGTAACATTTAAACCTCCCACTAAGGGCAGTTGTCCCCCTCCTGGAAGAATAGAGTCTCTCAGCCTCATTGAGGCCCATATCCTCCCTGGCTGACTAACAGTCCCCAGTGTAGCCAAAGCCCTCCTCACTGCACCATGCCTTCAACTAATTGTAGTCCTACTGTGAAACGCCATATCCTCCCCTCTGCCATACACAGGTAACATCTCGGTGAACACCACCATACATGTTATCTGCTTAAGGCCCTTTTCCAGCCCCTTGACTTTACCCTGTACTATCCCTACCCCATCCCTTTCCAAATCATTAGTCCCCATAAGGACAATGACATCTAGCTCTCTCCTGTGACCTCCACCATACTTCTCTCTCCTTTCCAACTTCCACTCCCAAGTTTATGCCCCTAACAATAGACTCCCCCACCAGCAGCTGCTTCCTCCTCAACTGGAGGGGGCTTCTTTCTCCCACGTTTGGGACTCCTCTTCTGAGGACTTAATCATCCTTCCTTGCCACTGCTTTGGGTGCCACCTTCTGGCTGTCCCATCATGCCAGTATGGCAAAGGAACCTTGCAGTAGCACAGGCTGGAAAGTGTGTACTTCACCCTCCACCCCCACCCTCCCAGAGCTGACCAAAGTCCAGCCATTCTGCCTCTGGCTAGGCATCCTTTGTGGTAGCCACAGCAGCTTTGGTGGCCCCTGGTGTGGCAAAATGTTCTCTGTACCCTTGCCAGTTTGCTTTGGAGTCCAGTGACTTCGTCCCTACACCCAGAAAGGTGAGTGCAAATGGGGCAGCAATTCAGTCTCCTCACGGTGTCCAGAAAGGCTTAGGCTCTCCATTTATTACACTGCATCACTCCCATGTTATTTACTTACTTAACCCACTTTTTTTTATTGAACCTTTGCTGTCCCCTTCTACCTCCATTCTCTGCCTCTTTCCCTTCTATCCTTTATTTTCCTTACTTGAAATGGATATTTTACACAGTGCACCGACACAAGGTCAACACCACTAAGTTGAAGTTCAGTACAGCGACAGATTTCACCAGGATGCAGCGAGTCACTGTGTTGGAACTCTGCAGACACTGGCAGTGTGGCTCCCGGTGTTGCACCCCCCCCCCCCCTCCCCAGGTCCAACTCCAACTCGGAGTTGGATATTTAGAGACTGAGGGGTGTGGGGACAGAGCTCCCCACATGGGGGGTTCATGGGCATAGCCCCCAATGGAAAAGCACCGACATCCCTGACAGTACAATGCTGACACTCAGCATTGTGTCTGTCGCTGTCGGGGATGTCGGTGTGAGCACTGTTGAAGTGCTATAGTAAAACCATTTTATCCTGCCGTAAATAGGGTGTTTCCTAATTTCCCTTCTATAGTATTTTTGTCAGATGAACTTTCATCAGTATTCTACTTTCTCCTGTCACTGCTTGTTTCCTTCCTACCTCTTCAGTTCCTTTCCTGAAATAGATTAACCTTACCCTAGATAGTAGTAGTAGTAGTAATATATTTTATTCAGGACAATGTCATGAAATGGATAAAACACCATTGTGTAAACTCATTTTCAAAGTGATCCAGTTATACATTCATACTGTTGCCATTCACACATTCTACATACATAAATAATGGTTACACAAAATACAAAATTACAAAAAGACATATTACATATAGTCAATAAATCCAACATTAACATATAATCAATAAAACCAACAGACTATGTGAAAATGTCTAGGGGTTCCAAGGTATTGCTGACAAACAACACGCTGCAGGTACATGGCTTTGGTTATTTCTTTTTGTTCAGTGTGGTAGAACCTCTTATTTCAATAGGAAGTTGATTCAAAACTACCACACCCCTATGTCTAACTGAAAATCTCCCTATATCTAATATAACTTTAGGTAAATTAAATTCTAAATCAGCAGC
The DNA here is from genome assembly GCA_016271365.2 of Neoceratodus forsteri. NCBI lineage: Eukaryota > Metazoa > Chordata > Ceratodontiformes > Ceratodontidae > Neoceratodus > Neoceratodus forsteri. The sequence goes on from CM028133.1 coordinate 310,612,933, forward strand.
TGACCTCAGTCTTAATGGTATCAACCTAAGTGAGAAAAGATCAGTAGCATATTGAGGAACTGTCTCTTTCAAAACTTTTACCATGAATAAAGAAATATGCACAGGTAAGTCCCTCCTTTCACTCAGTCTTAACACATTTAATTTTTGATACATTGCACAGTGGTGTGTTCTGGGGTGTGCATCCAGGACATAAAGGGCCAACCTGTTGTAAACCGTATCAATAGAATTCAATAAAGTTCTGGTGGCCCCTACATATGAAAAGTCCCCATAATCTATAATTGGAATAATTGTACTATTAACCAGCTTAGGTCAAGATTCAGTATCTAAATAACTTTTCACCCTATGCAGTGCTCGAGTTTTTTTTGTGAATATTCCTAACTAACAGTTGAATATGTATGTCCCATTTTAATTGGCTATCTAACCACATTCCTAAGTATTTATAACATGACATAGATTTTAATTTGCCTCCAGTTTTAGTTTTAATCTTTAAATCATAATTCTTATGTTCACTGAACCTGCTAAATAAAATTGTTTGTGTTTTTTTTTACATTTAGTTTCATAGACTGTAAATCAAAGAAATTATGTAAATGTGTAAAAGCTACCTGTAACCTTTCCAGAATCAAATCAATAGAATTCCCACCAACATAAATCACTGTGTCATCAGTGTAAAGGTGAAAATCAATATTCATACCACAAAATTTAAGTTCATTAACATATATATTGAAAAGTAAAGGCCCCAGTATCGACCCCTGGAGCACTCCAAATCGAACATGTCTCAGAGAGGAATCTGAAGTGCCCAGTGATATGAACTGTTGCCTGTCTAGGATATAGAAGTGGAATCACTCCACAGCCTTTGGGGAGAGGTCCAGCTTCCCCAACCTAGATAAAAGGATAGCGTGTTTAAGCATGTTGAAGGCTTTAGACAGGTCTATAAAAATAGCACCTGTCACAAGCCCACGATCCAAGCCATCCTGCATATCACTTACAACCTTAACTAAAGCAGTTTGAGTACTATGATGAACACTAAATCCAGATTGCCTACAATTTAGTCTTTTCCCAGATTCCAAAAAGTGAGCAAGCTGGCGACATACCAGATGCTGAAAAATCTTTGAGATCTGGGACAAGAGTGAAATTGGTCTGTAATTTCATATGTCTGTTTTTGCACCTGATTTATGTATGGGAATTACCTTAGCTGTTTTCCAATGATCTGGGAACTCAGCAGTTTGAAGGGAAAGGTTAAATATATATGATAGTGGATAAGCAATGACTGGAGCCGCATACCGAAGTAACTTTGATGGTATTTCATCAAGTCCAATAGATTTTTTTGTGTCTAATTTCAAAAGTTCAAATTGTATGTCCTTGGCTGAAGCATTCATAAATGTAAATTTTGGATCACCTTTTGAGAACCTAATATGTTCTTGAAAAAGGGGCTGTTTTTGTGGAGATGTTTGTGTTTGAAAAACATTTTTTCTCCAAGGTTCCAGATTCGAGAAAGAAGTCATTAAAAGCTTAAGCCACCACAGGACTAGATGGAGTATACTGATTATTAATCAAAAAAGTCCTTCATATCTAGTTTTTTTGAGTGCCCATTAGCCCAGATATTATACTCCAAAAAGTTCCCTCGTTAACTTTACTATCCGTAGATAGCTTTTTTTTTCAATACTCTTGTTTGGTTTCTCTAACTGCCTTACTATATACATTACGTGATTGTCTATAAGCCAGCCAATTAGGTTCATTAGGTACACTTTTTGCTTTATGCCAGCATTTATTTCTTTGCCGTTTTAGTTTATACAGGGTTGAATTATACCATTTTAAACTAGCAGCTTTTACTTTTCTCCTTATAATAGGCACATGGCAATTGCAAACCTGCATAAACTCCTGCAAGAAATAACTCCAGGCATCTGATACACTAGGGATAAGATGCAATCTATTCCAATCAATTCCTCCTACACCTAACATAAAATGAATATAATCAAATTTCCTGAAGTTTCTCAAATGTAAGTAACTAGGGGTTTGACCAGATACCTTCACTTTTTTTGAATAGCGAAAATAATTTGGTGATCTGAAAAGGTATCCAGTAAAACCCCACTAGTTGAATAGAAACTTGGACTATTTGTAAAAATAAGATCTAAAGTGGAAGATTTCATATGGTTTCTATTATTCAATCTTGTGGGTCTCTGAATTAATTGGCTCAAGCTCATGTCAATTTGAAGATCTAACAAACTACATGCTTCCTTAATTGCTGTCCAATTTACATTAAAGTCCCCAAGAAGAAGAATTTAATGTGAACTTTTATACATTTTTAAAACAATCCGGAGAGAATCAAAAACATCTGAATTAGTTTTAGGAGATTTATAAATACCACCTAGGAGCATAGGTTTACCAACTGGAATTTTTAGCTCCAACATTAAAGTTTCTAAACCTGTCTCAATAATATCTGTCTGAAGCCTAATAGACACCAGGTTTAATTCAATGTAAATCAAAATCCCACCACCTTTACTCTTTTTTCTATTATTTCTGTACATTTGGTAATTATCCAATTGAATTTGGGAATCCTCAATCCTACCATGTAACCAGGTTTCAGTTATAACTATAACCTTTGGCTGGTGCATGGTAACCGAGTCTCTAATTAAATCAAACTTTTCCAGATGCTTCGAGAATTAAACTGCACTATTCCAAAATCTCCCTTTGGAAATAAATCACTATTGATGAGTGCCGAAGTATCAGTGCTTATCAAGACAGAATCACCAGGGCCCAGGTGAGGATGTATATCCCCACATGTCACCAAGAAAAGAACACTTAAACACCTAAACACATTCAATATATACTGTCTCATTTTCATTGGTCTCCCTAGGGACCCTAAAAAATGAGGGAACCTTGCAGTCAACATATGAGTGCAAAAGTACCCCTTAATTATCAATGCATACTTAACCATGTCTCCGTACATATTCCCTGTCAATGAGTTGAAATTAGAGAGTAAATTTACACAATAGTGCCAGGTGTTATAGGCAATAGACATCTCTCTACAGTGGGATAGATAGCCACATTTTTTAGGGACCAAGGCTGTGACCTTGGAGTACCAATCTGCAGACATAAGAAAGAACAGAGATATGTCAACATCAATAACCTTGGATTACCCATTTCAAGTCTAAATATTCAGTAAATTACATAAGTGAAAATAGACTTTATCTAAATGAGTTCCTGCTCAAAATACCTGTTAAAAAGGCATATGTCCTTTAAAATAACTCAGGCCCATAAATTGTGCCTTATTCTACTAAAATAAAATGGAGAAAATACAATTTAAGCTGTGCTCAATATGTTAATTCTCCAGTAACTGCAACATCAGGCAAGTGCAAACACTAATTTGGTTTGAACTATTTTAGATAGGCCGGGTTCTGCTTTTCTTTCCACTAGTAATTACCTATACCTGAGTCCTGCTTTTTTTTTTCCTTTTGTTGTTACCCCACTACCTGTACCTATTTTATATATTTTTATTTTTTGATAACCAGGTAAGACCCACTAGGCACAAATACTTGTTTTATGGGCAACCTGGGAGCACAGGGATGGTTAAGTGACTTGCTCAGTGTCACACAGAATGCAACTGGAGGTTGTGGGAATCAAACCCAGGTCTGCTGGATGTACTAAGCTCATTTGCAACTTGTTACTGTAACCTCTAGGCTATAATGCCAGCTATTTACCCTAAATATGTTAGAATATGTGTAGACAGTAGTGTGTTTTATCCTGCCTGGTCTCGTTTCTCCACTGTAGAGTCTCCAATAGACTACAGACTAGCTGTGAATGCATGCAGTAGATTTAAGATTGATGTTTCACCCCTGCACTGTTTCACTTATGCACCGGGACATGAGTGTGATGGGGACATACTGAGCAAGGAAGTGTTTTATAGTGGTTTTGGTAAAAAGCACTAAGCCTCTGGCACCTCCTCTCCCAATCACACACCTGATTCACATGGTTTTCTTAATCTACTCACCCAAAAGATTAAACTACTGACCTGGGTTCTCTACACTACATGTTACAAATTTAAAGACAAGTCTCAAAGTACTCCAAACACTGACTAAAAATGTCTTTGCTACCCACATACACTGCTACTTTCAGTATAAAAAGAATCTATCTATCTATCTATCTATCTATCTATCTATCTATCTATATGCAAAAGAACTGAATTAATGCACCAGTTAGGGTTCAAATTATCTCCACAAAAGTAGGGAAATGTGGTGTTAGGGTTTCTAACTCTAACTCCCCAGCCCCCAGCAACAAAGGAACAAGTCCACACAAGCAACCACAGACAGCCATCCTCAGGTACAGTAAGATAAATAACATACAACTGTTTCCAGATGACACAAATGCAGTAGCAGTGACGTGCTACCTTTCTGCATTTGTATCTGTAGTATGCAAAATACAAGACAAACACGCTCAGTTCTGGCTGCAGATAGAAAACATTGAGACTCAAATCACAACATTGCTTCTGTCTGTAGAAGTACAGGCCCCTAAAGCCATAGACAAAAATCCATGATACCCAAATTACAAAAGTTCTTTTCTCTGCAGAACCCATGCATACTGTAAGACATACACACAGTTCTGGCTGCAGAAGTGCAGGCCCCTGAGGTGCCTGTATTTCTACAGCCATAGGTGTAAGACATAAACACCAATGTCTGGCTGCAGAAGCTTAGGCCTCATGAAATCCATGATATCCAAAGTACAACACTACTTCTATCTGTAGAAGTACATGCCCAGAGGGGCCTGTGCCTCTGCAACAGCTAGTCTCAGACATATACACACAAACTTCTGGCTGCACTTCACAGCTGAATATAGAAATGCATGATACCAAAATTGTAGTGGTATTTCTGATTACAGAAGTGCAGACCTATAGTTGCCAGCACTTCTGCAGCCACAGGTACTAATGCATCCTGTAAGACATCCACACACAGTGTGGCTACAGATACAAATCCACAAAGGTAGCACATCAGTGCTATTGTATTTGTGTCATCTAGAAACAGTTGATTGTCTTACCTGATGATGGCTGTCTGTGGTTCCTTTTGTGGTCTTGTTCTTTTACTGCTGGGAGGGTTGGTGAGTTAGGGATGGAAACCCTAATCTCTCATTTCTCTATTTTTGTGGTGATACGTTGAACCCTAACTGATGCACTAATGCATTTTTATGTTTGCTTGCATGCATGTGCAAGAAACATAGTGCCATCATCCGAGTTTTTGTAGGTGTGACACCCTGTCTTCCAATTCAGTCAGTGTGTTTGCAGGCATGGCCACAGTTCACCAATGAATGCTGCAGCTGTCTATGACAGCAGTTGAAAATGCAGTGGTGTACAGTTGAAGGGGAGAGACCTGCTTCAGTGAGCAGTGATAAGAAAGTGTTGATAGCATATTGCATGCTCATGTGCTCCCCCCCACACACACACTGTATGGCCGACGGGGGTGCCCAATGCCCATCTGCTCTGCTGCACTCCCCCCAACAGAGTTCCAGGTGCCATGCTGGGAGCCCACCCCAGCGTGGCAACAGTCCATATGGCTGACAGGGGTGCCCAATCCTCCATCAGCTCCACTGCCCCCCCAAACAACCTTCCAGCTGCCACGCTGGGAGCCCACCCCAACATGGTGCAAGTCCCACATTGTCTATGAGAAAAAAATAACCTGCAAGAAAAAACAGTCCCTCGCTGACTGTTATGACCCCCACCTGCGCCCACCCTCTGTGCACCCTGCCTCCCCACACGCCACCTCACCCCATACTTACCTCCAGAGTCCAGCACGACAATCTTCATTGGACCGGGAACACGTCTGCACTCTTCAAAGCCGACCGCGAACTGTGGAAATGCCGGTAAGCTGTATAATGAAATAAATAGGTTTTTTTCAACTTTGATGCATATCTCAGGCATTTTGGGGAATTTTTTCACCAAATTTTCAACATGGGGTTTTTCAGACCCCACCTCATGAGTTCTGGCACTGTCATTTTGTTAATCAGCCCTGAAAGGTGATTTCATGGTCACTGTGCGGAATCACCTCTTGGGACTGATTTATGAAATGACAGTATCACAGTTCATGAGGTAGGCCACCAAAAACCCTATGTTGAATATTTGGTGAAATAATTCCCAAAAATGACTGTTTTATGAGCATGCTTTGCGCTGTTCCTACGCACACCTGTAAGTTCGCAAATTTTCAATATTTTCACTCTAAATTTTCAACATTGCCATTTTACCACACCTCCTTATGAGCAGTATAGCTGTCATTTTTCACATTTCACCCAAAATGTGTTTCCGCGCATGTAGCGCACAATGGCACAGTCAGTGTGCAAAATCAATGTTTGGGACAGATTAAGAAAATCACAGTGACACTGTTCATGAGCAGAGGTGTTAAAATGGCTATGTTAAAAATTTGATGAAAAAAGTCCATAAAATGACTGTGTTACAAGCGACCATTGCGCAGTTTCCACGCACTCTCATAAGTTCATGCATTTGTAATATTTTCAGTCCAGATTTTCACCACTGGCAGTTTTCCACAGTTCCTTATGAACAGTACAGCTGTCATTTTTCACACCATGGCCGAAATGTGTTTTCACACTTCTAGTGCAGAAATGCTTGGTCGCTGTGGGAAATCACTGTTCGGGACAGATTAAGAAAATCACAGTGACACTGTTCATGAGCGGAGGTTCCAAAATGTCTGTGTTGACAATCTGCTGTAAAAAATCCCCAAACTAATTGCATTACGGGTGTGTGTTGCGCAGTTTCTATGCACGATGGTGACTTCACCAGTTTTTTTTTTATTTTCACTGCAGATTTTCAACATTGCCATTTTTTGCATCTCCTCATGAACAGTGCAGCTGCCATTTTTCAAATCCTATTTGAAATGTGTTTTCCCACCTATGGTGCCAATTGGCAGTGTCACTGTGCAAAATCAGCTTTCAGCTAACAAACTGATATTGCCACTATTCATAAGGTGGGGGTCACAAAAAAACCATCTTGAAAATTTGGAGTGAAAATGCCAATGAACGCCTGAGGTGTTAGGGTTTCCAACTGTAATGCCCCACCCTGTAGAGATTGACAGGCATCAGGGGTGTGACTTGGGATTCTCGCCTGTAATGCTCATACCATTCCACACCCTGCAACCAGTGAGAGGCATTGAGGTGTGCCTTGGACTCTTCGACCCAAAAGTTCACCCCATTCTCTTATACAGCACCCATCTCACCGTATTTCCTGATGTAATGGGGTGAGCATAAGGTCCAAAGACCCAAAGATACACTGTGACACTTGTTGGTGTCTGCAGGGTAGGGTGTGGTGAAATGGAGTGGCCAATATGCCTGATGGCCCAAAGGCACACCCCAATGCCTGTCAGTCTCTGCAGGGTGGTGGTGAGGTTGGCTTCAGTTCAATACTTCACTGCCATTCTTATTATGCAACTCTCTAACTTCTACACTACCAATGCCAATGCCAGCAATCAAACATTCAGCATTGACAAATGCTTGTTTTATTTGCAATGAATTTCCTTTCTTTTTGAGATACTTGAATCAAATCCTCATTCACACAGGTCCCATCAGGACCTGTGTGAACAGATGCAGATGCATAGGGCAATCTGGAACCTATGCCAAGGGAAGAGTCCACCTGCTTGCAGAAGTGCAGGGTTCATTGGGGCCCTGCACTTCCCTATAACAACAGATGTCAAGAAATCATAGGACTGTCTGGCATGCTGCAAAAGCACAAAGCTGACTGGATCCTGCACTTCCATAAGGCTATAGATACAGATGCACAGGGCAAAGAATCCATCTGTCAGCCAAAGCATACCACTCTCTGGCAGTCATAGGTGCATAGGTGCAGAGCCCTATGCAAAGAGGAAATTTCTCTTCACTATATGGTACTTGGTCCTGTGCAGCCAACCCTGCACCTTCCCTTCCCAGGCTGAGATGTGGTACCACATAGCAATGCCATCCCCCTGCCTCAGCCCATCCAGCTGGCTCACTGAGTTTGCCCTGAACTCAGCTCACTGGCATGGGGTCAGGAAGCCCTACCTACTGGGCCAAAGTCTGGCACTGCATGTAATGTTTCTTAATATTGTTTTTCTATTTTGAGTCCAAATTTTCAACATAGTTGTTTTATGACTCTCCCTTATAAACAAGACATGTCACATTTATAGAATTCTGGCCAAAATATAATTTTGTGAACAAGACCAAAAACATGTTTCAGCCAGGATTTGAAAAATTATACTTGTCATGTTCATGACATGGTGTGAAAAAATGGCTATGTTGAATGTCTGGAGTAAAAATATTGAAAATTACCAAAGTTATGAGTAGGCATGGAAACATTTCAAAGTGACTTTTTTTTAATATTTTGCCCCCCATATCTTGAACATGTTCTTCTTATGTACCCATGTCACGAACCCAGTAGGTGACCATTTTCAAATCCTGCCTAAAATGTAATTTCACAGCGTGCCCGTGAAATCAACGGCGTCATGCAACCAGAAATTTTGGAGGGGCACGAAATCAAAATTTCTCTAGGGTGGTCTGGGGGCATGCTCCCCGGGAACATTTTGAAAAACTGAGGTCAAATGGTGCATTTTGGTGACTGTTAGAAAGCCAGGAAGCTTTTCCTTAACATGCTAAATGCTGTCACAATGATACTTTTTTTTTCTTTGTTCAATCTGTGAGTGACCTCTTGTATTTTCAAAGCAATTTTGCAAAAACTGAATTGAAATGGTGCATTTTGGTGGCTTTTACCATACAGTGAATCAGCTAGCTATTTACAGTCCATTCCTAACTAATTACCTGTGAAAAGCCAGAAATGCACCATTTGAATAGTCAAATTATTACAATCTACTATAAATGTTTTGCATGAAAAATAATGACACAGGTCATCTGTTCGTGCTGATACATGGAAAAGATTACACAGTAAACAAAGTATTACTTACGTATATGCAATAGGGATGACGATAAACAGAGTATGATGAATCCATTTATTTGAGTAACTGTGTGTATAAATTTAATTTATACACACAGTTATTACATCATGCTTCACCACTCGTGAGGTTACTTGAGGTCAATGGCAAGTTCACAAGATAACCGATTTATCACAAAGTCGCCCCCCCCCCCGCATATCCCTTATTCATGCAATAGGCATGGCAGGGTATTAAATAGCTGGTATAGCATAGCATAATGCTGTTCAGCATTAGAGGGTGATGCTATCCATTTTCTGAACTGTATAGCACTAGACTGCCAAACATTTTTTATGTTTTTTATTCAAGTTTACACATACAAAACACATTAAAAACAAAGTATTTTTCATTTTGCTAACCAGTCTGTGCCATATACTGTGCATTTTTGCAGCCGATTAGCTCTTTCATGTGTGAAACTGCTAATCAATTTTTTTGGATTATTTAATACCCTACATGGACACAAAACCCATTTAAAAAATCCATTTATCTGCACAGCCATTGAATAAATCAAATTTATCTATGCAGTAGTGATTTAATCACCATTATCCACACATTATTTATGTCATTATCATTTATCTGCATAGTAGTGATGTCACGTATTCCCGTATTCAAATGCAAATAACTTTAAAACGAAGAGTGATAGCATAATACTGTGAAAACGAAAGGTGTTCAGCAGAAAGATATTTACAAAATGAGTGGTGTTTCATTTTTAGTTACCTTTTAGTTTTTTTTTATAATTAGCAAAAAATAGCAGAACATTCAATTTTGTTCACTTTTTGCAAGAAACAAATGCAAATAATTTTGAAACAAAAAAATGACAGCATGGTACTTTGAGCACACGAGTTGTTCAACACAAAACTATCTACAAAATGAGTGGTGTTTCATTTAACAGCAACCACTGTGCTAGTTGGAAAGTTGACAAAAAGTCACACAACCTATCATTTAAAAAACATCAAAAGCAAATGTTCCTGCAGTGTCAGAAAGCATCCCTTATTGTATAAAGGAAATATACAATGGTGAGCTGTCAGATAAATTATTTATCTGCACAAGTGATGTTTGACCTCAGAAGTCTGGACCATACCTCTCATCTTATCATGCCAGCACTTGTCTTTAAATTGCAAGCAAATTGTCTGAATGTGTAGCACATTCTTAATCAGTATACAAATAGTGGGTTTCCTATGCTTAGTGCCAAAGTATGTTTCAATAAAAGTTACATTTTTATTATGAAACTGCAAACAACCCAGAAAAACTGCGAACAGGCATGACAGAGACCATGATGAGCAATGCAAGGCAGAAACAAATGCAGGTGGGGAATACTCCATCACATTTGGGCTGGCAGTATAGCCTAGAGGTTAAAGGAACAAGGTGTGAATAAGCGTGATACATCCAACAGACCAGACCTAAGTTGGATTCTCACAACCTCCACTTGCATACTGTGTGACTCTGAACAAGTCACTTAAACACCCAGTGCTCCCAGGTCACCCCTGAAAACAGGCACTTGTGCCCAGTGGGCCTTTCCCGGTTACCAAAGACTAAAAAAAAAAAAAATAAAATAAACATCAGTACCACCTCCCTACCAACAGGCCCTCCAAATGAAGTACTGCAAACAGAGCAAGCCAGCTTGCAATACACTGTACTTAGTACTGCTAACAAAAGTAAAACTGTCAGAACAGCATAATAAAGGATCATACTAATTAATATTACTTGTAAAACTCCTGCTGCCTGGGGGGGTGGGGATAACCCACTCCAAGTCACACATCCTGCAGGCTCTCAAACCAGAGCAAGCCTAATAACAACAAATTAATACCTTTACTAATAACCCTCCAACACTGACAAATGATAGTGGTGGTATTCATGGTAATACCGCACCCAGATGAGCGACCTCCTCTTGCAAACCCTCCAAACAGAAACAGACGAATGACAATAAAATACAACACAGACTGACAACCCAGGGGTGGGGGTGGATGAAGTAACCTACCCCAGACAATAATTACACCCCTAACATTTGAACAAGAGCCAACTTTTCTTCTTTTGGGGAAGGGAGCTTATCTATGCAAATAAGCAGAAGTCACTTGAGCTGTGGTAAGCTAAAGATTTAAGGGGGGGGAGGTGTTGCGCTGTCCCTCTGAGTCGGCACCAATACACGCACACTCGACCTCTTGCAAAGTGCATCCACAGCCTGCCCAATAACAATGAATAAATTATTACAGTTTACTACTAATAATAAACAAACAAACCCACCCACTGTGTTTAACCCTTATCCTACTGAACTTCTGCTGCTGCATGAACATCTGCCCCACTTTAATTGACCTGTCCATGGTGACAGGTGGTCAACTGCTCTGCCTGCCTCTCAGCACCACAGGGTATCCCCAGTGGATCAAGCTGTGGTGAATGTGGCACCGTTCACTCCTGCTGCTCCAGCTGAGTACGGGATTCTTTCATTCCTGACAACCAAACATTTAGAGCTCTCTGTTGGTCTCTGGGGTGGTCCAACGGTCGTATCCCTCTGTGTTCCCTACACTGAACCCAGGAAAACTCTTATCACTAGTATTCCCTCTGATTCTCTTGCTCCGCAGACCCCACAACTGCTCAGCTCGTGGCATAGACCACTGTCTTTTTGCAGAAGCTGGAGGCTGGTCTGCATTGATCACTTCCACTAAGTATATTGCTTTGTTCGGGGGGGCATCCATTACTCCTGTTGCTCTGGGTCCCAGCACTGTGGCACCTGCTGCTTTCTCAGTGGGACTGCACAGTCCAGTGACACCCCAACACCATGTCCAAGTATCCCAGGTGTATGGTGCTACCCCAACACACCCTACCTCATGCCCAAGTATCTGTGGCATTCAGAGGCAGCCCCTCCAACACTCCGTCCCCACCCAAGTATCCCTGCTGGCCACTGATAGCGACAACTGTCACCATTTCCCCCCAGACACACACACACACACACACACACACACACACACACACACACACACACTCCTTGTCTGGCCACTAAGTGGGGCTTGGTAAAGCACTTTATGGCATGGCAGTATGGAGAGCTCTCTGTGCACCTAAAGTCCATCACCCCGACAGCCACCGATATCGGTCCCCAAGAGCCACTGTGTATTGGCCCCGTATGCCTACAAAAGCTTCTGAAGATAATTATGTGGGTTGCAGTTGTTACAGTAAGTGAGAACCCTGGATCCATGTTGCTCATTATATATTATCTTTAATAAGGAGACATGCCAAGAAAGAAAAGTCAAAATCCAGCATGGCAGAGTTACAAAAAAATGGCATTTGTGTTCCATGAGCATTTCTGCCTACACTCCAAAGCTAACATTTGAATTCCCCAAATCAAATTCAGGTTTCTTTTTACCTGGTTAAGTTACAATTTGTCTCTGAGTTTTCAGGGAAAAGGAATGAAAGCTAACCATTCAAAGGAGAGACTTTTTTCCTTTTCTCAGGTGATGGACGTGTGAGCACAGTTTCATTTCCTTTCCTTTCCATGATGCTTCAGAAAGGAAATGAAACAAAACTCTGCTGAGATGTACAGAAAGGAAAAGCAAAACCTGAAAATCAGAAGGGGAGGAGGAGCGGATCGGCAATTTGGAGAAGAGGTACCTGCAAAAAAAAAAAAGGGGGACGGAGAACACATTCCAGGTGGATGCCACTCCTCAGCCTTCCAAACACAAAAATCCTTGTCTGTGGGCCGACGCTGGCTCATCAAGTAGTTGATGGACACTGGGCACAGCTTGGAAGAATTAGGCTGGTTAAGTCAATCACTCTGCCCCATCCCCCTGTCACATACAAAGTCCTCCAAGAACAGAGCCCTTTTACAAGCCAACCCAGACCAACGAATGAAGACATTCAAACTCACCCGCCTCCTATTGCTGCTGGTACTCTTCCCCCTGGGAAGTAGCGGCGGCACACACACACCCATGGCCGATCTCACTCAATAACTGCACGCCCGCCACAGGTGAATGTTTACCCTTCTTGGTGGCAGTTTTGCTTAGTTTTTCTCATACCAGTCTTCTCCTCAGTCTGTCCTCCTTGAGCGCACAAAGTAAGACGGTGCCTGAAAATCCACTCTTTGATGCGTGGCAGCGTCAACAGATCCCCGCCCCCACCACTTATGTCTTCAAAAAAGTCAATATTGTTTTAGACCTTGTGATTTTCTGGAAAATAAAATACATTTACAGGTATTTTATACTAGTTTTGAGCAATGATATTGGGGGGGGCACATGCCTCCTCGGGCCCTATGGGCATGACGCCACTGCGTGAAATCACCTTTCAAGACAGATTTGAAAAAAATTCACCTGCCTTTTTCAGGAGGTGGGTTCCCAAAAAGGTCATGCTGAAAGTTTGGTGTGGAAAAATATTTAATAATGACAAATTTATGAGTAAACATTCAAAATGCTTTGAAATACAATACCTGGACTCACCTTATTTTCTCATATTACATTTGTGGTTCCAGGAGGAGGATTTTTTTCCAATTGTAGAGTGGATCTATGACATGGGGCCATCTTTAAGAGAGTTAGGGTGTGTGGAGGTGTGGGTGGAGGTGTGGGTGGAGGTGGGTGCCTTGTGGGGGGTTGGGGTGGGGGGGTGACAGATAAACAAGGACTGTTTTTTCTTTTCAGGAACATGAAAAAAGAAAGTAAGAAAAAGATCACTGTGGAACAGTTTTCTTTATTGCAGAGTTGCCGGCACCACAGTGTTGGAGGATACTTTTGTGCACTGAGAGGTGGGCAGCCTGCTGTCACTTGGTACAGAGGGATAAAATAATGCAGACCAGGTTGGGGAGATTTGCAAAGCAATACAGCTGCAGCAGGGGTGGGCACCACAGTGTCAAAAATCCCTATTCCAGAGAGGGGCTGTTAGTCAGCACTGGGAGTTTGGTACCCTGTTGTCAGAAAGTAACAAAAAAGAAAAGTTAATTAAAGAATTTCGGTAGCATTGGCACCTGCCATCCATTATAAAAATTTGTGTGGGGAGGGAGGGAGGAGGATACTGGTGGCGGGATTGAAAACCCACCATCCAGTTACTATGTACAGTATTAATTGTCAGTGTTGGTTGGGAGGGAGGGGTGATCAGCCATAACTCCAAATACATGCATTACTACTACTCAGATAGCTCCCCTCTCTAAGCTGGGCATCCAGGAGTTTGAGGTGTCCAAAAAATGTATTTCTGGGCTTTTTTCCAAAAAAATCATGTCTCGAGAACTTACCTCCGGGACAATGCATGCCAAACTTGGAGCACTTTTGTCAAACATCAGCAAAATTATTAAGGTGCAAAGTTAGGGGTTTAACACTGAACACTGTACTCAACCCTAACTACACTGGCATGGTATACACTGTATATACTTGGAGAGGCCAGATGCATTTAATCCCCATACCCAGGGAACCCAGCAGACCGAGTGGACAGGTAGCTGATGGATTGGCCACTGCTATGCATCCTCTTCAGGCAATGCTATGCAATGCCAAATTGATGAGGAATAAGACCTCTAGCATAATGGATTTTATATCTCATGTCTCAGTTTATCTACCATGCTTCATGGAGATCTGACTTGGAGATGATGCTGGTCTGATTTTGGAGGCAGCCATTAAAGCTGGTCTCTCCATGGTGCTCTGCTGGAGGAAGGATTGTGGGGAAGGGGATGGCCATCTGTTTGGGAGCTGAATTGAACCTGGTGGGGCATCCAGTGGGGGATACCATGTCATTTGCATGCATGGCAGTGCACGTGGTCCAGGTGCAGGTTGAAGGATCCTCCTCATTTACCAGCCTCTGGGACATGAAGGGGACTTTCTGCAGGAAATTGTGAACTTTTTTGCTGACAGGGTGTTGGAGTTACCAGGATGGCTTATTCTGGGTAGCTTCAATGCCTGGGTTGATAACAACCTCTGAACTGTTGCATTTTGGACAGGATTTCCTCCAGGGAATGGAATCCCTGTGCTTCCCACTAGCTACTGCTTCTGTAGCCCACCAACACTGGCATGCCTTGAACTTGGTATTCTGTCTAGAACATTGGTGGAAAACCTCAGGATTGATTCAATTAGTTGGTTGGATCATTGCACTATAAAATTCAGTTTCAGGGCACCACTCTGAAGTCCATCTCCTGTAGAGATGGTCTGGTATTGTGCTGTATGAGGCCTCAGGCCAGATGGACTTATGGTGGTGCTGGACAACTCAGGTATGCTAGTGGCATGCACTGAGAGATTGGAGAAGGCAGTGATGACGTAATAAGAGGCACTGGTGCAGCCTTTGACTTCATAGCACCAATTTGTGTATGCCACTTGTTTCATGACTTGGCTCACCATGGTTTGATGGTGGGAAGAGGGAGACAAAAGCAAAGGGGCAAAGGTTAGAGCATTGTTGAAAAAGACTGAGGGCCCAGGAGGACAAACTGGCTTTGAATATTTACTGTGGTGAATATCAAAGTGCAATCTCCTGTAAGGCAGAATTCTTGTCCAGGGAGATTGCTGCTGAAAGGAACTGACCAAATCAACTTTTTTTAGAAGGTGGACAGGCTCCACCATTCTGCCTGTTTGTAGTTCATGAAGGCTGTTTCATTCATTAAATGTGAGGAGTTTGCTCAGTTCTTTTCAGACAAATTGTCCTCTATTCGGGTTAGGATCTCACCAAGTGGGCCATTACAGCCCAACAGTGTTGAGCCAGATGGGCGCAGTAGCAGTCAGTGATCCTGTGGATAATTTTTGCCAGTAAAGATAGAAAGTTTCGGGAGGTGATTCTGGAGTTGCAGCCAACATTCTGAAAACTGGTTCCAGGCCCCATCTGACTACTAATGAGCTGTGTCAGGCAGGTGGGCCCAGTGTTCACTGAGATCATTCAGTGCTCCTTGTCAGAGGACATTTTCCCATCTGTGTTGAAAAATGCATTGGTGAAGCCCCTCTTGAAGAAGTTATCATTGGACCAGAACTTCTTAGTGAATTACTGACATGTCTCTAACCTGCCTTTTTGAGGCAAGGTTATTGAGAAGGTGGTTGTGCTGCAACTTGAGGCATACCTCATGGCCTTTGACATCTATGAACCTCTCCAGTCTGGTTTTGGAGGCAGCATAGCACTGTGAGGAGTCAGTATAGTGCTGTGGTTTAGGGCTCTGAGCTGCAAACCACGAGACCTGGGTTGGAATCCCACAGCCCCCACTTGCATGCAGTGTGATGCTGAGCAGGTCATTTAACTTCCTTGTGCTCTCAGGTCACACCTGGAAACATCCCCCTGGATGACTTACCCTCACTGGTGCATACTTCTGTGACTACACAGCTGGACTACTATAATGTTCTATACCTGGATGTCAGTGGAGGTACGTTGCAGCACCTGCAGCTGATGCAGAACACAGCTGCTAGGTTGTTTACTGGCATTCTGAGGTCAAGTCATATTTCCAGCACTGTGTGAACTGCACTAGCTGCTGCATAAGTGGTGTATTAGATAGCTGCTGTAATTTTTATCTTAGTATACTGAGATTGTATTTAAATTTATTATTTATTTAGTTGGAATGTAGTATTTTACCTCTCTTATATTTGCTGCTGTCTCTATTTGTTATACTGGCACACTGAGCCTCTGAGAAAGGGTGCCATAAAAAAATTAAATCTACTACTGCCTCTACTATATATATAGGGGATATGACATGGCCTGACTGAAGATATCACATTTATCTTCACGAGAGGCCAATGATATCATGATATCTCACCAGTGGCGAAGCCACGAGTGAGATGTCTTGATGTCATTGGCCTTGAGTGAAGATAAATATGATATCTTCAGTCAGGCCATGTCATGTTCTGTTTATACAACTTATGTGCTGGGCCCCCAACACGACTCCCACATATGTTTTGCCCTGCCTCCCCATGACAACCCACCACATACAGTATTTAAAACAATATTCCGCAGAAGTTATCAGGCAGGACCAGCAGCTTTAACTCCCATCCTCCTCTCCACTCCACTGTGGCCTGCTATAACTAGTAAATACATAGTTATTACAGTTATCTGGTTGATATTGCCTTTTGCGCCCCTGGGATCACTGAGGAGTATAAGTTTTAATGGTATAAATTTGTAGCATGAGTGAGGGTTTTCACTGGGGACCAGGAGACATTTAAAAGATGGGACACTTGTACATTGAGAAAAATCTCTGCAGGTTTTACAAATTTATGAAGTTATTAAAGCAACTTATCTGGTGGTTGTTCCTGTGATTTCTTCCTCGTCTCACTGACTGTTATTTCTGACTTGCTAGATTTGAAGCGTGATGATCAGTTTCAATAGATTACATTGAGTAGGTCAGAAATGTTTAAAATAAGACAGTGTCGGTGCAAACATGTGAATCCACTGCATTTTTAGTAATGTTGTTGGTGTGTTATGAAGAAGCTGGTGACAGTAGAAAGAGAGACCAAGTCGGCATGTCAGCAGCTTCAGAGAAGTGAATGTGACCGCGAGCGAGTGTTGCTATGGTAACACTCGTCCGCTCTCACTTTCAATTGTCTGAAACTGTCGACATGCCGAGTCGTTCTCTCTCTTATGTTTGTACTTGGCAGATTGTTTTTTTACAAAGCTCAGGAAAATTAATAAAAACGGATTGGATTTTTTTAATTTTGAACTGACAGTGTGCTATTGTAAATGTTTCTGAGCTTCTCGCTGTAATGTATCGAAAGCACTCGGTGACAGTACAAATCTGGGATACGAGGAATGAAATTCTTTCATTAAGAGGAGGGAGAAATGGCAGGATAATTTAATGACAATTTTAAATTGATGGCAGGTTGAACAAGATGCAAGAGTCATGCTGGTAGGGGGAGGAGGGTTCAGGTAATTAAAAGGCAGAGCTTTAGAACAGCTGAGTTTCCTGTGGGGACCAATAGGATTTCTTAGAGATTACGTAGAGGAGTTTAAAAGATAACAGGATGATGTATAGGAGTGTTAATATATCATGATGATGTATAGGAACATGAAGATATCAGTGTTATCTTCACTGGCTTCTACAGATTTTACTTTTTACACTGGCATTTATCCCAGCACATAAGTTGTATAAATATATATATATATATATATATATATATATATATATATATATATATATATATATATATATATATATATATATATATATATATATATGAGAGAGTAGGAGAGCATTTTAAATTAAAGCTGGCTGCTTACTCTCCTGTCAGCAATTCCGGCACTTCCAGTTGTTTGTCTGTGTACAGTCCCTGCACACCAGTATCTTAACTCCTTTGTGTATAATAACTGCAGTGTTTGCTTGCATAATTTTCATGCACTGTCTAAGTATGCAATAAGGCATGACAGGGTGTGTGATTTTGGGTCAGTAAACACACAACTCTCAAGAGTGTTGTCATGCACCCTGAAGTGCCTTAGTTATCACACTTATAACATATTGAAAAAAACAGTTTCACAAAATCAGGCAAGAAACTGTTTTCAGTTGCTTTTAAACAGGAATTTTATTGATTTTAACTTACTGAACATAAAGTAGTCCCTTGCTGGAACTCAGTTTTTATTAACAGTAAATTGAATTACTGAACTGTTGTAAATGAGTGAATTAACATTGAATGTGTTTTACACAAAGTCTGTGGCTTTTGTTTTGCATGTTGGGTTTACAAAGCAGTTAAACCATTTTTGGAACTTGAACTATGAACTGTTGCCATGTGGCTGTGAACTGCACACTGATGTAATTTACCTTTTTTAAAAAACGTTTCCAGATATTGTGCGGTTCTGAAGTATTATGCTGGCTTTAAATTTCCCATTCTTATTTTGTTCTGCTTGGTCATCTTGTGCCTTTTTATGTGACTGATCTTGAGGTCCCAGGTGTCTAGTCAGGGCTCTGGTGTTCTAGTCAGCGGGTCTTCTGTGATTGTTTGACGGTTTGCCGTTTCACTGATGACATTCAATGGGTCGGACATCCTGTTCTTCAAGAAGACATAAATTGCAGTCAAAGTGCTGGGGACAAGTAGTATTTCTACAGCTCTTGAAGTACTTGGGAGAGGCACCTATATAAATGGTGACATTTGTGCAGTCGCATATCTGGTGGCACCATTATTCATTTTTGGCTGATTTGGAATGAAAGACTTATCTCCAGCTGGAATGTAGCCACTACTGCTTCCCAGTAAGTCACTGTATCCTTTATGGTCAGTGATTAAAGCTGACCAGTAGCTGGTAAGGCTTGATTCAGTCTTATGTCCCATGATGGACATGATTTGTCTGGCCTCCAGACTGGTATCACTATGTAGGTGCACAGTTATGCTCTGGAGAGAATGATTAGTTTACCAGCTGCTTAGTTTTACTTCTGCCAACAGTTTGGGCAGCACTGTTGTCAGGAAATTGATGCCCATTGGCTTGAGGCTGTAGTCCAGTTTGTGTTGGTAAACCCATTTTAGGTATAAGAACAGATATTTGCATCTTGAGGGATAAAGTATTTCTAGAAACTATGGACTGGGCATAGGGTATTGAGTGGGTGCTCAAATATAAACCCCCTCAGTATCTCCTTCTTAGTCTTGTGTAAATCTTTGATTTTTTGATATTTATTTGAATGACATTGTTATGTATTGTAGCCACTACTCGTTTTGCTGAATAATGAAACCTTGTAGAGTTTGCGCTTTTTGTCTCTCTCATCTACGATGGACTGGATGGAACTGTAGGTCAACCCAGGCCTTTCTTACAAATCCAAGAGTAATTTGGGGAGAGAGAACATGCGAGTGGTGGAGTTTGTAGAGGTCCTCATTCGTGATGTAGGTATAGTCTTCATTGTTGTCTCCCCTGTTGGTGAAATCTTTTAACTACTACCACAAAAATATTGTTAGAGCTCTTGAAGGCACGATCTGTTAAAATGTTGATATTCTTATTGATTTGGGGCAAGTTTAAACATCTAATAATGGTTGTCCTTAAGCAGCTGTAGCTGGATAGGCTGTACTGTTTGCCCTGGGAATCTTGAATTGTGGCATAACATTCCCTCAGTACCTCGTTTAGAGCTTCAGATGTTGTCATCTTTGCTCAACTTTATTTTTCTCTATTACCCAGCTTTTAGAGATAGATGTAGCCCATGATGTTTGCTTTTTAGTATTTGGCTAATTTTTTCCTCTGTTTCTAGCTGATTTAGTTGTTCAGGTTTTATGGTGATGGGTCTATTCACCGTTTCACTTTCTGGTTTGTTTTTTCAGGTGATCTTGTACCAGCAGCACAGGATATAATGTGAGTAGATTCAGGGATGTTTTCTTAGGGTCCAAGTCATTCTAAATTGTTTAGGAGCCATTTTTCTAGTGAAACTCCTCTGTTGAAATGTTTCTGAGAGGCAGGCAATCCCCACTTGTCATCCATGGCTGAACTGCCATAGAATGGTTGTGTAGTGATATGTTTTCACGTTTTTATTCTCAGGCTGTCTTGGCTAAAAGTAGATCTGGCATGTAATTATGGATCAGTATTTACATGATTGTGACCGGCTTTTTACCCAATCAGATCAGCACAATTTTTCTCAGTATGTTACAGCTCCTTATAATGACTGAGGTATTTGTATTTCTTTGCACTATGCCTGTATGTAAGTAACTGGTTGGAAACATATCTTTTCTCTGGCCCGGGTCAACTGGGGCAACTTGTTTTCCTACAGCCAGCATCTGAGTTGTGCTTATAATGAAGGATCGATTTGTGGTTGCACAGTCTAGTGAATTTTGTATTTTTACAGTGTATCCAGAGTGCAGGAATTTTGCATTTTGATGTAAATAATTGGTGCATGAATATTAGCTGATACATTTGTCTGAATATATTTCTTGTACAATCAACATCTTACTCCCTTGGTATAAACGGCTACCACATTTGTCTGCATGCAGTCCCTGCACAAGCTTTATCTAATTCCATGATCTTTTTTATTTATTTTATTCTTTGGTAACTAGGTAAGACGCATGAGCACAATGCCTGTTTTCAGGGGCAACCCAGGAGCATTGGGGAGGTTAAGTGACTTGTTCAAATTCACATAGTATGCAACTGAAGGTTGGGGGAATCAAACCCAAGGCTGCTGGATGTTATGACTGCAATGTCTGCATACAGTCTGTTTACTGCCTGTGTCTAAACTAGTGCTGTATAATAATGACAGTATTTATTTTTCTAAAAATATCTGACTTTGCATTCATGTCTCTGCTTCATGTCCACTGTCAAGTTCTGTAGTCCCCATCTTGGGTCCTGTCCTCCTGTCCATGGATGCCTATCTTCCCCCCGAGTCTCTTCTCCACATCATGGTCCCTTACTGATCTCCATCCCCTGTGGACCTTGACACTGCAGTGTAGCATGCTGACACTGCTTGCAGAGCCCAGCCCCCTAGTAGCTCTCTGGTTCAGATCAGGGCCATACTATGCATCTGGTACCCTGGCATCTGTAGATATGCAAAAGCCCTCACAACTGCCATTAGAAAAAAGGTGCAGGCTGTGGTTGTAACTTCTACAACTTCTACTTATTACAGCTGTCCTGTCTACTAAACTGTTTAGCATATTTTCAATAATTATTGATTACAATTAGTATGAGTGTGTTTGTGAGGAAGAAACTCTGCATCCCAACATGCTTCACATCCAGCACAAGAAGAGGAGAGAATACTGCAGCAATTGATTAGAGTGAGGATATGGACAGTGTCAACACCATATCTCAAAACATTCCAAATTCCAGGATACAAAGACTAGAAAACTAAGAAATCCAATCACTGCTGTAACCACCCAGTTGCCTGGGGTTACTAGAATCCTATCAGTATTAGTGTTGGGAAGGTAGCGGGCAGCAGGCAGCTGGTAGGGAGCTCATTAGGGGCTTCTTACACAATGACATCTTTGTTTACTCAGCTAGCCTGAGAGAAGAATGATTATGTCTTTCGGAACTCTTGCAGCAGCATAACCCTTTCCTGTGTACATCTGCTCTGGGGAGCTTAGAATGTAGAGTTAGAGTTGGAGTCTGAGTGTGGAGGTGAGACTGGCAGAAGGTCTGCCAGTGGGCTCTGAGTTGAGGGCCCAGAACTTCCTATCCTAATGTGGAGTACCATTTCCAGCTTCCAGTGAAGTGGTGGAGACCGTTCTACAGCAGGATTTCTTGATTTCTACTCCCAGTGAAGTGGAAGAAATTGCTTTTTGTAGTGGGTCCAAGGGGCAATCCCCTGAAGATCCTTTATGTGTTTCAGCTGCCTTGGAAAATAACTTTTGAGAGACTGTTCTGACATGCTACCCAGGAGAGGTGCCTTATGTTGTTCCATGCCCAGTGGAAGGGATAACCAATTCGTAAGAACTGTTTTGGGAAAGAAGTTCACAAATTTAGGGTAATCATTGCTGGGGTGTGTGTGCCCATAGATAAGGCTAGAAGACACCTGTCAATGCCTCTAATTCACCCAGGAGGGTGAATTTCTGCAACATGTTTACCCAGGAGGGTGAAGTTGCACTGTGGTCACCCCAGTCAGTGACATAAATGGAGAGTATGGAATCTCTAGCATTTCAGTATAAAATGGGTGTTTCAATGATGTAACCCTGAAGGAATGGCAGAGTCTATCAGTTAGGGAAAAGGATGGGAGGAACGCCATCTGGATGCTTGCAAAGCAGGGCTAACTGGTTTATAAAGGGTGCCAGTTTTTACTTAGGCAAAGGTCAGTGCTGCAGGTTTAGGTGTGTGGCTGAGTTTCACTTAATTACACCTATTTTGGAAGAAAAGTTCTGAGTGTGTGGCTTAGTTTCACAATATGTGCACTCATGGGAGGAAAATGATTGGGTGCATGGCCAGGTGTTCACTATGTGCACTATTTGGAAATGGTAAGAAGTTTTTGTGTGTTCTCGAACTGTACCGCATGCAAGGACAGTTCGTGAAGTGTACCTGTCCTGCCTTAATTGACCCATGGGGGTCCATTACTTGCTTTAGTTTTATCATCTGTTAAACAAAGCCATATTTCACAATCCCAGTTACTGCTCTGGACATTCTGATTCTTGCTTCTGATGTTGGATTTACTGGGGCCCCCTCAGCAGTTTAGATATAGCATATACATAGCAAACTCCACCCTGGGCCTGGGTTGTAATTTTACAAAAGGTTCATGTGATTTGTTCTTGTACCCCCACCCCTCTGCCTCTAGAATTTAGCCTGGTATACATCCTAATGCCAAGGGTGGTACCAACCTTTTGAACAGTAAATGGTATGTCATATGTGGGTACCAGTGACAGATTTAATGGGTGTGTGTGCTAACTTGTTATAAGTGGTTGAAGGGTTACAATGCCATATATAAAAAACATTAACAAGACAAGACCAGCCTTGTTAGCACAAGCCAAATCTTGATAATTTCTTTATGTCGCCACATTTTCACTAGGAAATCATAACACATGAGTTATATACAGTCCTACTAAGGACATTGGCACAACTCAAAGCTTTGCCATCAGCATAGAGCACTGGTGATATGAGATTTCTACTGCCTACAGCTAACCTTAGAAGGTTTTTATTGAGTTTTAAAATTTTTAGACAGAAACTATACATTAAGTAAATATATTTAAACAAACAGAAATCAAATTGTGTTGAGTTATACAACTACCATTATGAGTTCAAATATTGGCAGAAAAACATTTTGCAATTGTAAGGATTATTAACTAAATCAATCCTAACTGAACAAAACTGAACTAAATTGCCTATAGCTGATCAGTCTTCTGTCAGTGTGATCAGCCTCAGTAGCACTTTCCAGTAACTCCTAAATTTTGATTAAATCTTTCCAATATCTGTTTCTTTTTTCCATTGCCAATTTGTCTGCTTTGGCATGGAAGACTCTCTGTTTGTCCACTCTGTTGCAGATTTTTGTGTCATCCATGAATAGGCATGCCTTTCCTTCCAGACCCTCTGCGATGTTGCTAATAAAGACATAGGAGAGGACCGGTACCAGTATTGACCCTTTTGGCACCTCGCTGGTTACCTTACATTCCTCCACATGAACACCATTTACCACCACACTCTGAGTTCTGTTACTTAGCCAGATTTGTACTCATTTTACTATTTTGGACCCACTCCTATGCTGCCTAACTTGTTTGCCAGTCTTCTGTATGGAACAGTGTCAAAGGCCTTAATGAAATCCAGGTAGCCATATCCACTGCTCCTCCCTTATCCACCTCCCTGTTAACCCAGCCAAAAAGGTCTATCATGTTTATTTGGCAAGATCTACCCCAGCACTGACCCTAGCTATCCTAGGGCTCTGTGCAAACCATCTTTCCAGGGCCCCATATCAGAAGTCACAAAGCCCCCAAGGAACAACCTTACCCCTACCATGGCCTCCCTGTATCTTAATTTTCAGCTAGTTTGTGTAATTTTTGTACTTTACTTGAATTAGAACGTAGTGTACCAAGAAGAAAGGAGGTCAAGTGGACATCTGAGGTTTTTGGGGGGCCCCTCTGCTCTTGGGGCCCTGTGTAAATACACAGTTCACAGCATGCTAAGGCTGGATCTGATCTACACCCTGTGAACCCATGCTGCCTCAGATCCTGCAATCCATTGGTGTTAAAGTATTCCCCAATCCTTTCTCTAAGTAGAGTTTCCATAACCTTGCCCACCACCAAAGTCAGGCTTACGGGTCAGTAGTTTCCTGCCTCTTCCGTATTCCCACTTTTGTGTAGTGGGGACAAATCCACCCTCCTCCAGTCCCCCAGAACTTCCCCCATATCCAGTGATAGATTGAACAGGGCTGTCAGAGGTGCAGACAGTTCCTCCTTTAGTTCCTTCAGTGTCCTAGGGTGAACCCCTTCTGGCCCCATAGCCTTACCTACTTTTAGTTTTGCTAGTTCCCTGAGGACTTTCTCCTCCATAAAAGGGCTAGTGTCCATCTCTCTTCCCGCAATGCCATTCTCCACTATTCGTGGCCCATAACCTACCCCTTCCTTTGTGAATACTGAACAAAAGTACTTATTCATTATGTCAGCTTTTTTCTGGTCCTCTTCCACACTTCCACCCCCTCCCCTTTTAGTCTTGCGATCCCTGCCATGCTTTTCTTTTCACTTATGTACCTGAAGAAAGTTTTATCCCCCTTTTTTGTTGATTGGCAATGTTTTCTTCCATTTGTGCTTTAGGCCTCCTAACTGCCTTCCCTGCCTCCCTTTGTTTCTCCTGATAACTCTTCCTATCCTCTTCCTTCTGTGTCGCCTTGTACCTTTTGAATGCCTACTTCTTTTCCTTTACCTTCTCTGCTGCTTCCTTGGAGAACCATAGCAGTCTCTTCCTTCTCTTGCTCTTAGTAATCTGCTTGACACAGAGGTTTGTTGCCTTCTCAATGGCCTGCTTTATTTTTGCCTACATTTCCTGTTCCCCACCCTTATTCCCTATTTCTGCTAGGGCTTCGCTAAGGCACTCTCCCATTTTCTTGAAATCGCCCCTCCTGATGTCCAGGGCCCTCGTTTTTGTGTGGCTCAGTTTTGGCCCTGTCCTTATGCTGAACCACACTGTACGATGATCACTGGTCCACAGGTGGCTTCCCACTGAGACACCAGTGACACTGTCCCTGTTTGACAGTACCAAGTCCAATAATGTCCCCTCATGAGTGGGTTCTTTAACTGGTTGTTAGAGGAACGCCCCCTGCAGGGAGTCTAGGATTTCCTTACTTCTAACTGATGTTGCAGCAGGTAGGCTCCAAAACACATCTGATAGACTGAAGTCCCCCACTAGCAGTATCCAGCCCTTGTTAGCCATCCCTTTTATTTCATCCATCATATCCTTATCTCCTTCCTCTCCCTGTGCTGGAGGTCTGTAGATCACCTCTATCCTAATAGTGCCCCCCCCAACTCTAGAGTGACCCATAGTACCTCTACTTTACTCTGTCCCCCTTGTATTTCTGTGGCCTTAATGTTTTCTCTCTCACAGAAAGAGTCATCCCTCCTCCCTTTTTTCCTACCTTGTCTCTCCTGAATAGCTCATACCCTGGTATGGTTACCTCCCAGTCCTGGGATTCATTGCACCAGGTCTCTGTAATTTCTACTATGTCCAGGTCTCCTGCAGTCATGGTGGCCTCTAGGTCTGCCATCTTGTTGCCCAGACTTCAAGCATTTTCACACATGGCTTTCTATTTTATACTGCCATCTCCTCTCGTTTTGCTCTTTTGCCCCTCCTCCTTTTCATCCACTATTATCTTTTCTCTTTCCCGTTCCCTCTTCCTCCTGGTTTCCTATTTGTGTTGTTTCCTTGTGGGACTTCCCACCCTCTGGATTTTCATTGCTGACTCTGTAAGCATGTGGGGGTAGATTATGTCTTCCTGCCTTATTCTGCCAAAGTTCTTTTTAACTTTCATGGAGAATACTGTCAACATGTTTTAGAAGGTTGGCATTTTGTGTTTTTCTTGTTAAAGTTTGGTTTTGAAATTCATTGTGATGCAAAAAATTGTTTGTTCAGACATATAGTTAATGTTTGTTTTTGATACCTATACAGACAAATTGGTTAATCTTCCATTTGGAGAACTTTGGTTGAAGCAGTAGTTTTTCACTTTGTTCAACAGAAATTTCACAGATTGCCTATGTGTGATGCTCTGACAAGACAAAAGTGCCAGTGCATTCAAAAGGCAGCCAAGGTTCAATGAAGTTTTGATTCATCCTCAAGATACTGTAGACCTTTTTTCTATACCCTTTAAGTTATACAAGCTATGCTATTTGTGACATAGGTGCAGTATGTTATCAGAGGTGTACCATCAGCACAGCAACTGTAGTACAGCGAACAGTACCACAGCACCGAATCTCACCAGATCGCTGTGGTGGTATGCTGTACAATGGCACCACAACTCCCGGTTTTCCTCCCCAACCCCGAAACAACTCAGACTCAGAGTTGTATATTTAGAGATGGGAGATGTTGGGGTTACAGCCCCCCACATGGGGGGGTATAGGGACGAAGCCCCCTGCAGAAAAAGACTTTCTCCCAATGTGAGCAATGCCGACAGTCGATATTGTTCCTGTCACTGTCGGGGATGTCAGCAGCATTGCTGATGTTGTAACTTGGTGGAACCATTATCAGAGGGATTCCTATTATTATTGTTAGTATGGTTATACTGTATGGCAAGAAGTGTGGACTAATCAGTTAGAGGAAGTGAAACTCTTATGCAACCAGCATGGTTCCACGACGTTACAGCATCGGGGATGTCCTCAACATCCCTGACAGTGACTGGAACAATGCCAACTGTTGGCATTGCTCCCATCAGGAGAAAGTATTTTTCTGTGGGGGCTTTGCCCCCCACATCACACCATCTCTAAATATACAACTCCAAGTTGGAGTCGTATCAGGGACGTGGGCAGAACACCCAGAGAGAGAGTGACACTGTGCAGTGTGCCACCACAGCGACCTGGTGAGATTTGTCGCTGTGGTGGTGTTTGCTGAAAATGTCGAGATTGTGATGGCATACCCACCAGCATCCC
This sequence comes from Neoceratodus forsteri, assembly GCA_016271365.2. Lineage (NCBI taxonomy): Eukaryota > Metazoa > Chordata > Ceratodontiformes > Ceratodontidae > Neoceratodus > Neoceratodus forsteri. The sequence continues at coordinate 310,640,243 of CM028133.1, forward strand.
ATGCTGATGTCACAGCTTTGAGCTGTGCCAGTGTCCCTATGAGGGCTTCATACAACCTAGGTGTTATGACTTCCCTGTGGCAACATTGAAGATGACAGAAAAAGGAATTATGGTAAGTCACATAGAATTTCATTTTTCTAATCCCTTTTTCACATGTATTACCCATGTAGGGTAACAATACCAGATGAGATTAGATTCTTTGTCGTTTAGAATGCTTTCCTTTTTTCATGCTCATCATGGTCGAGATCCATAGGACCATAAAACAGCTGGTTCCTCCTTCTCCTGGGCTGAGATGCAGATGAGGCACATACTCATGGGTCCTGGGAAGGATGAAATACATCTGTGTCTTCTGATTTCAGCCTTCACAGAGTGTGTGTGAGAGGGGCCATTTGGTACCATATGCTCCTGGTTAAAGCAGAACCAGTCTAAATTCTTTCATGGTGATTTGCATATCCTTTCCACAATGCTTTATGTTATTGGAATATGTGCAGTTTTATATGCTAAATACCAGATGTCTGTTTTCTATAAAAGAGTGGAACTATAACATGTATTTCTAAACAGTAGTTTAATGTTAACTACTAATGTGTGACTGATTCCTCCAAAGCACTTTATAAACACCTTGTTTACTTTTTTGCTATCTTATATGTACTTATAAAGAAAACAGAAAAAAAATAGTACTCTCCCAGTTCTAGTAAACATGCAAATATTTATTATTTACCACAGGACCAAACAGCTCTTTGGTAAATAATAAATGCTTGCACGTTTGCTAGAACTGGGAAAGGGCTGTCTCTTTCTGTTTTCTGTACCAGCTGGGCCCCAATATTCAGAGCCAGCTGATAGCGATGCACAGCCTTGTAGCACTGCAGCAAAAATAGTGTACAGCTGTCTCTGTGCTATATTTATCCAATTAGAGTGCACTAATAGGGTACACTAACTGACTGACTGGCACAGCGCTAAGTAGAAATCAGTTGAGACATCTTGGTCCAAGGCTCCATATTCAGCTTTAGTGTGCAAATGAGCCTATTGGGCATGCAGGGTACAAAGGGACTCATTTTCATGCATGCAGGCCCATAGGGTACATGTTGTTACATACCACCTCTTTCCCTGGTGTCTAGTGGAAGCCCATCCCCCCAATCACCCCTGTCTTTATAATGACATATAGTCCATGGCAGTCTAGTGGACCCTCTTTTCCCCTTGATCACCCCTGTCTTTATAATTACATATATTCCCTGGAATCTAGTTGATCCTCCAACTGAGTGTTAGCACCCATGAACTGCATACCCCCGCAATGCACCCCTCACCACAGTCAACATTCACCCTATTTGCAGCATATTAGTGACCAGCACAGTCCTCTGCTCACCTCCTCAGCCAGCTGCCACCTGACAGTCACAGAGTACAGAAATACTTTACTTGCAATCACGCTCTGTGATTGTCAGATGATGGCTATCCAAGGAGGGGAGCAGAGGGCTGTGCCAGCCACCAATCTGCTAAAGATATGGTGAATGTTGACATGGGGTCAGGGTGGATGCAGAGCAGGGGGCTTGCAGCAGGTGGGTAGGTGCTGGCACTTGCTCATGAAGGGGGTCCACTAGACACCAGGAAATATATAAAAACAGGGGCATTCAGGAGGCGGGTCCCCTGGCTTGCCATGTATCTATTCTCCTGTATAGTTGTCCTGCTTTCAGGGGGTGGGGATGCAGCCTGAGTGCCCAGTTAAGGCCAGGTTTTGGCGGTGTGAAACAGTGCCATGCTGGTGGCTTTTCGCACTGCCAAAAGCCTATAACTATACTGCTGAGCCTTTATGCATGAGAAAATCCTTCATTTGAATAGGCACAGTGGCACGATTACACTATTGCTGGGTTTCAGCAGCACTCTGGAGACCTCTGAAAATGACCTTTTCTGGAGTGCTGGCCCTAATCTTGGTTAGTGCAGAACTAACCCAGTTAGTGCCATGCTAACCTTTTGAATACTGGGGCCTTTGGCTTTAAAACAACAGCATATGCCTTCAGCTTGCCAAGCACACCTTTTTTCTCCCTTATATGAACCCCAGATGTTAAATGCTTGTGAAATTCTGACTTTAATTTATTTCATATTTTGTCACCTTAAAATGTAAGCCAATGATTTCATGAAAAGTGGTCAGAACAGATTTTTTAGTGTTTAAACCACAGTATATTTCAGATGAAACTTTTAGTAAAGTAAAAGAATATTGAAATGTAATTAAAGCTGTTGTAAAACATTAATCTTCAATAAGCTAAAATAAACTACAGCTTTGAAAAAGTTATTACATTGTATTAGTATGTTTTGGAAAAAACTACAAGTGGTATTGCAATAGTATGTAAGCTATAAATAAATTAAAAAGATGTAATCAATTGCTTGCTGAAAAAAGAAAATCAGTTCTGAATTGATGCTTTGCCCATTACCTTCTTATCATAAATAAACTATAAAGAAAAAGTATGCAGTTTTTGTAAGGAATAACTTTTCTTTACATTCATTGCTTTCATGATAGGTCAATCAAGGAGACCTATTTGTCAGAATATACACTAGATCTCCATTTTTTTTTCAGCATGCATTTAATTTAATACTTTTAGTTTATTTGTATCCTTTTATTATACATAAGGAATAAGACATTAAAGAGTGTGGATTCTACCTCATTGATATCCAGAGTGTTGGGTTGATTCCCGATGCCTTAAGAATGAGTGAAGTCAGTCATCATAAGGGATGTTGACAGGGTATAAACCACCTTCTCAAGTGCCTTATTCTACTAATAGAATACTGTTTGGAAAAAATTAACCAGATTATGGTTTTAGACTTTTTTCAGTCAGGTCCGCAGCATGTGAATAGAGGTTCTAGTTCCTTTCTAAGAGTTTACATATAGTAATGTATTTACATTTGGTGATGTAGCTGTTGCCAATGCACAAGCTGTTGGATTTGCTGACATCACATCTGCATTACTAAACGTTTGTCTGGCTCCAATGACATGTAATCCTGCATTTCTAAAACTTTGCCTGTGTTTGGAGATGGTCAACTATAGTGTGTAGAGACAATAGAGACACAGAAGATTCCCAATGAAGGTGATGAATACCAGTGTGAGGGCAGGTTTCGAGAGAGTGTGGGCAGCTATAAGGAGTTAGTGAAAATAATGGCAAGTAAAGGGATGTAGCTTGAAGATGGTGAGCTAGACCTGCCAAGGAGCACATGGCCTAGGCAAGACCAAAGGTAGGTAGCTATGACTTAGGTTGGAAGATGGATAAGCATGATGGACTATAAGTTTCCTTCTTGCAACACCTTTTTATGTTTTTAATCATTTTTATGTCTGTGTGTACCTGTGTGTGCACGTAAGCATTTTGTTACAAAGAATAACATTTCAGAGATGTGTCACTGTCAGGTCTGATGCAGCTTAAGCTGCAGTGGGCTCGGCAGTGACAGACCAATGATCAGCCATGCTGATCGTGACTCATCTCTGCTTGCAGGGTGGAAACTTATCATAGTTCAAATGAGCAAGCCATTCCTATTACCATACAGCAAGCAGAGAAAGCCCCCTTCCCTCGCCAAGCCAGCTCAGTTGCAAGCATTGACTCGGAGACATTCCAACCACTCCCAGTAATTTCCCCTAGAAGACAGAGCCAACTGTTTCTCCCAAACACAGAGCCCAACCCACCCACTTCAGCAGCCAATCCCAACCCTCTTCCATTCTCTTCCGCCTGACCACACAGCCAAATCTAATGACTAATCCTCACCCCCTCCTGATTAGCTATAGTGCTCCCAGCATGTCTCCTTTCCCTCTCCCAGTACATCAATAACCATCTGCCAGTACAGTCCAAATATAGCAGCTTCTTCAGCCTCAATGGGTCACTCAGGGCCACTAAAAATGGAATGTGCATCTACTCTCAGGAATCCATCGTTAGCACCTCACTTCTTCACCTCCAACCAGCTCCTTATCTCTGCTGGGCCCAAGCAATCATTGTGAGTAGCAGCTCTCACTTCCTCCATAAGCTGCCTAACTGTCATAATTTCTCTGTTCCTGCCTCCTGCAGGATTTAATTTATATCAAGTTCAGTTGGGTATTTGCAAATTAGCCGTGATGCCGCTTACTAGTGCAGCTCCTGCTGCTCTCACTTCTGCCCGCTTATCTGCCCCAGACTTTCTAAACAAGCCACTCGAGGCACTTAAACATAGTTATGGTGCAGCTTAGCTGGCAGCTCCTTCCACTTCTGCTTCTGACTTTGGAATCTAACACTCCCGTGGGTGCAGCTCTCTGAGTGGTGGCCTCCTGCTGTGTATAATGTTCCTCAGCCATTCCCTTGTCTGCTAAACAAGCACTTGGGGCACTTGCAGACAGCTGCAGTGCAGCAGATTGGACTGGTGGAGCATGGAGCAGGCCACAACCTAAGCTCTGTATGGGCTGGGAGTAAAAGTTCCACCATGCACTTTTTTACTTTAACGCAACTGCACTAAACAAATGGCTGCATTAGCAGCTGCAGCTTACTACTGGTCAGTGGTTCCCAACCAGCTGCACTGCCTGACACACACAATTGGGGCCAGGAACCCCCACTAGACACCAAGGAATTACTTTTGCATTATAAAACAAAAGACCTTGGCCCAGATATTCAAAAGGGTTGCACATGGTGCAACAGTGTTGCACCATGCGCAACCCACTGATGTGTCCCGGCGCAATATTCAAATGGGAATTGCACCTGGCACAAATCCCAATGTGCTGGAGCACATCAGTAATGTATGCAGGCACAGGTAGGGGGGGCGTGCCTATGCATACTCTGCAGAGCGCGATATTCAGCCCGGGATGTGCTGAGTCGGCCATGCGCAACCCCTACTGCGCCCGCACAAAAGTTGATCCCCAAAAAAAGGATCAGCGGCTTGGCCACCACAGGTGAGCTGCCATATGCAGGGGGCAACATGGCAGCTGCCACCTGTGGGTGGCCACCCGAGCTCTGGCTGCACCTCTGTGGTGGCACCCCCCATGCCCGATCGTAGGCATTAGTGACATAAAGAAAACGTCCTACATCCCTGGTGGTCCAGTGGACTACTGCCCACCCAACCGCGGGCTAAGTAAATAAAATTATTTGTCCTATATCCCTGGTGGTCCAGTGGACCACTGCCCACCTGATCACAGGCTAAGTAAATAAAATTATTTGTCCTATATCCCTGGTGGTCCAGTGGACCTGTCTGCCCGATCTTGGGCTGAAGTAAAATAAGATAAACCTCTATTTCTGGTGGTCCAGTGGACCTGTCTGCCTGATTGCAGGCTGAAGTAATAAAAAATAAACCTCTATCCCTGGTGGTCCAGTGGATCTGTCCGCCTGATCGCGGGCTGAAGTAATAAAAAATAAACCTCTATCCCTGGTGGTCCAGTGGACCTGTCTGCCTGATCGCAGGCTGAATTAAAAAAGACAGAAACCTATTATCCCTGGTGGTCCAGTGGACCTGTCTGCCTGATCACGGGCTGAATTAAAAAAGGCAGAAACCTATTATCCCTGGTGGTCCAGTGGACCCCCCTTCCCACCTGCCCACTGATCCCCACTGTCCTGCTGTTCCTGGTCACAGGGTAGCACCCTCACTCATTTCACACTGCTGCTTGTTGACATCAGCCGTGGTTGTGACGCCATTGGTCCAGTGAGAAGAATGGGCATGTAGCCCATAAGTCAATTATTACCCAGATATGCAATGATCCATCTACATATCTGAATGTGTAGTACGGTATGGCTGTACATGCCCATTGGCTCATGCTGGACCAATTGGTGTACAGCCCTACCGCACGTGTGTCAGTCAGCTGGCAGTGGGGAGGCAGGCAGGTGGTGCTGCTGCCCGCCGCTTACTGGGTAGAGCGGTACGGTGGGCCAGTGCATGGGGTACCACTGGACCACCAGGGATATTGGACCTCTCCTTTTTTATGCATATGCCTGCGAACGGGCTGCGAGCGGTCCACCGGACCACTAGGGATATAGGACATTTATTTCATTTTACAACATATGCCCGTGATCGGGTGTGAAGCAGTCCACTGGACCACCAGGGATATAGGACGTTATTTATTCAACATATGCCCATGATCGGGCATGGGGGCATCGCCACAGAGGTGCAGCCAAAGCTCTGGTGGCCACCCACAGGTGGCAGCTGCTGTGTTGCACTCTGCAATATGGCAGCTCACCTGTGGGTGGCCAGCTGTGGTTCCTTTTTTTTTTGGCTCACCTGTGTGCAGCACAGGTAGGGGTTGTGCATGCACGGGCTCAGCACATCCAGGGCTGAATATTGGGATGTGCGGAGTATGCATGGGCACCCCACCAACCTGCATTGCATACATTACTGATGCGCTCCAGCACATTGGGATTTGTGCCAGGCTCAATCCCTGTTTGAATATCACTCCAGGGTGCATCTGTGGGTTGTGCATGGTGCAACACTGTTGCACCATGCGCAACCTTCTGGATATCCCAGCCCATATATAAAAGGAGGTTGATTTGTGAAAAGAAATGGAAAAAAAAGATTTTAAAAAACAGAGAGAGAGAGAGAAAGGATGTGACATATATTTCTTCTGATCTCAGCTAAAGGTAAATGAACCAGTCATTATGTAAAAAAGCAACATGTCAAATTCTTATATCAAAACATGTGTTATTTGAACATAAGGGAATGCTTAGATCCCCATTCCAATTTTAGAGTGTGATCATGATGCAGTGTTATTCTGTCCTGAAAAAAAGGTTGTATAAAGTATCCCATTTGGATTTAAAATTCTCACCCTTACCCACAACATAATGAGCCATACTTTCCATTCTGATTGTTTCTAAACATCCTTGTATCGATTCAGTAAAGATAGGTGGTCCAGTTTTGATCCAAAACTTTAGCATTGCACTTTTCACAAATGCCCCAACTGAAGATAATTTACATTTTTGCTGTTTATGCTGCCACAATTTTCTCTCATCAAAATGACCAATAATGCATGTTTCTATGTTTAATCTCTCTGGTTGCCATGTACTGTTTGATAGAAAATCCATTTCATTCCAAAGGTTTTGTATGGCCCTACATTTATAGAATATGTGTGTTAGGTTACCTTGTTGGTCTCCACACTTTAAACAATTAGGTTTTGCTCTTAAACCCATTTTATTTAAATGATAAGGGGTATAAGTTGTGAAGAGTTTTAAATTTCACTAGTTTCATATTTACTGTCTTAAACATTTTAACAAAATGTGGCCATATTTTATGCCAATTCCAGTTGTCTAAATTTCGATCAAATGACCATGATCACCATCTTAAGATTTCTTCCACTCTTCCGCTAATTGTATTTAGTAGAACATTATAAAAGTTAGAGATTTTTGGTTTTAATTGCACAAAAGCTTCTAATAAGCATCTTGTATTTTCATACATATTTTGTGTTGTTTTAATCAATGATTTACCAATAATTTTCAGATATGTTAATGTGTTGTTGTAGTCTGATGACATGGTCATCCTCGACTCGGGCTCTGCATTGGCAGAAATATTCACAATAATTTGCAAATTGGGTACAATAAATTACAAAAGTGGTTCACAAAACATAAACTCCTTTTGACAGAAAACAAGATGAAAGCAATGCTTTTGTGTACTTTCCAAAGACTTGCCCCAGTCAAAGAACAACTCACAAATGGAACATGATCATACCAGGGTATTCCTTGTTCAAAAAAGACAGGACTAATGGTAGGGGCTGTTGAGATGCATTCTATTTAAGAGAAGGACTAGAGCCAATGGAATTCGATAAAGTAAGAGACACAGGAATGTTAGGGTCCCAGTGGTGCTAGTAACTACAGGTAGCAGAAAACAAATTAGGACTGGAAGGCATTCAGTAGGATGGCCAAGTCTGGGCAAGTATTAATAGTAGGAGACCTTAATTTAGCATGCCAGATGTCAACTGGAAAGTCCTGGTCACGGCAAGTACTAGGGATCAGCTCCTGTTGGACGTATGCCAGGTGGCTTCCTGGTGCAGCTCATAAAGGACTCCACAAGGGAGGGTACCTTGCTAGATCTAATGCCAATGAATAGTGAGAAGACTCAAAATGTGAAAGTACTGGAACCATTGGGGTCCAGTGATCACAGGACAGTGAGCTGTGAGGTACAGTTCAGAATCCTCAAGGGGAATAGGTCAACAAAAGTGTGGTATTTCAGGAAAGCAAACTTCTACAAGATGAAAGAGTTGTTAAGAGAAGACATGAAGAAAGTAGAGCAGTTACTAGGGGTTAAAGAAAATGGGAAACATTTAAAAAAAGAATGCAAGAAGCAGTTGAAGTCTATATGGATAAGGTATCAAAGAGTAAGATCAACAGCCCCATTGTGGTTCACAGTGGAAGTGAAAGTAGTAAGTGCTAACAGAATGGTATTAAAAAACACAAGGAAAGTCAAGGGGGAAGGACAGGGATGAGTACCTAACCAAACTAGGGAGGTAAATCTGGGGGTGCTATGGTGGAGACCTTACTCAGGCTTGCAAGGGGATTTGAAACATAGAGACAAATTGTTCTTCAGGTACATATGGGAGAAACCCAAGATAAAGGGAGGATACTGAGGATAAAAAGGAGTCAGGATGGCAGGAAGTAGACAGAAGCAAAGCAGAGATACTGAATCAATGTTTTAGTTCAATATGTACAAGGAAGGAAGAAGGGCTTGTGTCAGAAAGCTGATTCAGGGAGGGTATAAAACAGAATAAGCCAAATAAAAGAGAAAAAGGTGTTAGAATGGCTGAAACATTTGGAGGTGGGCAAATCTATGAGGCAAGATGAAGTACATCCCAGGATCTTTAAAGGGGTAGCAGGGTTTTATGTGATAAGGGTGAAACTTGAAGAGCGAACCCATAATCGCGAGGCACAAAGGGCAAAACTGAAAGGCCGACCTTTACTTTTTTTATGGGGGGGGCTTCAACCCCACACCCCACATTGTGGGGAGCTTTGTCCCTGCACTCCCCCCTTTTTATATAAATAACTCTGTGGTTGTAGCACAGATAATGCAGAAATCAGTTACAGGTACAGATCAGAATTATCTCCAGTTATAGGAAGACTGTTCAGATAGAAATTCATGTAGTGACCTTTTAAGTTGCATCAAGTCGGACATGTTTAGTATCAAGTTATTTCACAGAGAGGGTGGTAGCAAAATGGAATGTCCAACCAGAATGGGTGGTATCATATAAATCTGTGAACAGCTTCAAAAGAGCATGGGACAGGAAACAGGGGAGGGTGAGGGTAGGGGGTGGCAGTGGGATGACAAAAGGGAGGGGGATTGGGGCAGCTGCAGACTAGAGGTGTTGGCTGCACACTTGAGCAGACTTAGATAGACCTGATGGTCTGTTTCTGCAGGCACATTGGTATGTTCATAAGTTAGGAAGGTCATTCAGCTACCTCACAGCTCTAACTGAAAAGGAGACTTGACCTGTTTAGCTCTACAGAAGGGGTTCACTAGGCTATAGCTGGTCATTCTCTCGATGTGGTACTATACCAGTTATTGATAAAACTAAGACAATATTTGATGTTGGGAGCAGGGGGTTAGTACCAGCAGGGCCTTTTACCCTAACAAGCAGATATGAAACTTAATTCTGCTGATGAGAGATAGCCAGTTGGTCTGTGCATATTGTTCACATCTATGGGTAAATGTGTCTGTGCCTAGGACAAATCTTGAGGATTTGTTGCATATGACCTTGACCCAGTTCAAGATAAAATTACATGCTGCAGAGTATACAATAAGGTCATAGTCAATCAGTGCTAGGATGTAGCTTGACACAATTATGCATATTGCCTTAGGGGTGAAATGATTCTGGTTTTGAAACAGGCTGCCTAACCTGCCTCTGTCTTGATCAGGCTTTCCACATGGGGAGCAATGCAGAGTGTATCATCCTAGATATTTAAAGATTTTAGGCTCGTTCACACAGCTGACTGTGAGCCATTGTCAGTGGCTTACAGTGACCAGATCGGTACTCCTGCCCTGATTTGAACGCTACCATTTGGGCACTTTTCTGATGTGTAGAGTTGCATCCATGTTCCTCCTTTTCCTGGGTTTGCAGAGTGGTGTAGGTGGTTTCCTGTGCCATATGAACAGCCAAACCACCTGCATCACTCAAAATTCCCTATTAAACCAACAGTGACCAGAACAGCAGTCAAATCACTGGAAAGGAAAAGGACAGCGGCAAAACCTATGCCGTGTGAACATGGCACTCTAATGTTTTATTACCTTTTTTTGAATAAATAAAAATAAGCCACTGGGCCAAGGTGCAGTGTGAATGAGCCTTTTAGCATTCTTCAGTTTAGAACTCTTGTCATTGTAAATATCCAAATGGGAGGCTTTGTTCTTTTGATCTGAACTGCGAAAACACATGATCTAGGTGTTCCTATACTTAAGAACAAAGCTATTAGTACGAAACCATTTTTCCACAGATTTAAAGTTGTGATGTAGGCCTTGGGACAGAGTATCCTTTTTTGGGGTGTCATACAAAAAAAATCTCATTGTCAGCTTATAGCAGAACATTGATAGACTGCTAGGCTGTAGGCAAGTGGTGTATGAACAGACAGAATATACCTGGCCAGAATTTAGCCTTGAGGCACTTCAACAGAGATCGTCCTGTCTACAGAGATCGGTCCCGCAATTTTAACCTGCTGAGTCCATTTAATTAGGCCTCTGCATTACTGGCTACAAATGTTTGACTACTGAAAAGTTGATGTTTTAAATATTTGAGTAGACACCTATACACAAATTTAGGTTTACAACCCCATTTGGAAACAATAGTTAAAAAACAGTCAAAAATGGTGGTTTCTTTATAGAAGTTTGCTCATTTTATAACTGCAAAACAAGTCTCATTGCCTACATTGAACTATAGTAATGTTTTATAATTGGCCTGAAATTATTTTAAATCAGTACTGTACTACATTAAAAACTTATTACTTTGCACTTTAAGTACCAAGAGGAATGCATCATTGTAACTTATACAGAGATTTGGATATACAGTATTGTCATTGTCAGAGTGCAGTGGAGTGCAGCAACCTTAATTGATATATTTCAATCAATCAATCAACATTTTTATTTAACCAGGTGCTCACCGTTGAGCATAACTCATTTTCCAGGTGGATCTGGGGTAGACAGGGTAAGACAGGTCAGAAAGATACAATGAACAATATACAGGCAGGAGTAAAGTACAGTGTAGATAAAAAATATACAGGGAGAACATCAGAGGCATATACAGTGATGTAGAACAATTGGAATCTGGAAAAAAGGAACTTAACTGATAACACAGCATACAAGTAAATGAGAAATTATACATGAATAAATATAACAGTGGTTGGGAACAGTAGTTAAGGGTGCCCGACGTTAACTGTAAGTAAAGGGTAGGGGTAAGGGTTAGTTAGAAAGCTACTCCAGATGAAATTTGTGAGTAGGTAATAACAACAGAGCATACATCTGGGATACAGACAAAGGGGGATGAATAAGAAAGGAACACACAATGTTAAAATATGAACCACTGTAGAAGCAAGGGATCTAGGTTCAGCCAAAAGGATTCCATGGGAGAAGGAGAGAGACCGGGGTAGGAGGATGACAGGTGAATTAAGAGGTGAGAGCAGGGGCAGTGGATAGGGGAAGGCAAAGGGGGAGCCGCGAATTATAATTGTCAGACACAGTATACTGTGGAGGCAGGACTCATCCAGCCAGGATAATAGATATGATGGCATCAAGTAAAGCAGGTGCAAGAGTCCCTGTTATGACTTAGGTAAAGAGATTTGAAGGTAGAAAAGGAGATAGGATGTGTTAGTTTCAGGGTCCTTTGCAAATTATTCCACATCTGCGGTAGTACATAGCTTATGGCTGCTCTGCCAAAATGCGATTTTGCCTTGTAAACATGGAGGGCAATGAAGGAGGCACTTCTCAAGGCATACTTGCCGAGAGTACGTAACGAGAGGCAGGCAGAGATGTACTGGGGCAGCAGTCCTATGATCGCTTTATAGGTCCAGAATGCAGCATTCCTCTTTTGTCTACAGCTGAGGGATGTCCATCCTATTGCCATATACAGTGAGCAGTGATGGGTAGAATACAGTAGACCTGTAACGAATCTTAAGGCATGGTGATAAAGTGTGTCAAGTTTTGCAAGGGCAGTGGCAGTACTCTGGCCATATAAGAAATCTGCATAGTCAAGTAGAGAAAGAAAGGTGGTTTGGAGCAACTTCAACTTGGCATCTCTAGTAAGTAGGTTGTTTATACTGAAGAACAGACCAAGTCTCTGCCTAAGTTTCTTTGACAACTCATCAATATGGTCCGTGAATGTGAGTTTGTAATCTAACCAAACTCCCAGGTATTTGAATTTTGTTACGTAGTCCAACTGCTCCCCAAGGATGGTAGTGATGAGTGGAAGTGCTCCATCAGATGCAGGATTAGAAGCATGAACAAGAGGTGAGAGGAGGAATACTTTTGTTTTTTGGGAATTAAGAAGTAACTTCTGGTTAAGTAACTGTAGCTGCAGCAGGTTGAATTCACTTTGAAGGGTTTTCTGAGCAGCATCCGAGGAAGATTTGCTGACATAGATCACTGTATTGTCTGTGAATAAATGTACTTTAGCTTCATTGATAGTATCATCAATTTTATTAAAATAGATAGTGAAAAGCAAGGGTCCCAGGATGGAACCTTGAGGTACATCCCTCGTCAGAGGTTTTAAAGGAGAGACTTCTCCCTCAACCTTAACTTGCTGAAATCAGCCAGAGAGGTAGTTTGTAAACCATTTTAAGGAAAGGGCATCTAGGCCCAAATTCTGAAGGGATGAAAGAAGCAGGTTGTGATCCACGGTGTCAAATGCCTTAGTTAGGTCCAGGAACACCACACAGATAAAGTTCCTATTGTCCAACTCTGTTTGCCAGTCGTTGGTAATTTTAGCAAGAGCAGATATTGTGCTATGCTGTGCTCTGAAGCCAGACTGTAGGGGATTAAGCAAGTTTTCCAATTCCAGGTAATTTCATAGCTGGACACTCACGGGGATCACCAGATTTGAACAACGGGACCACAAGGGCAGACTTCCAAATGGGTGGAAGTTCACCCTGAGACAAAGATAGATTAAAGAGATGTGTAATTGGAGCTGCTAGGACATGATATCTGACCTTTAAGAAGTAGGGGTCTATCAGGTTGGCTCCAGCACCTATTTTGGAATCTAACTGAAGTAGGAGATCTTCAACTTCTTTCAGGGTTGTAGGCTGGAATGAGAAAGATGGGCTGCAAAAGGGTTTATCATGAGTATCCTCAGCAAGTTGTTGACGGAGCAAGCAAGTGGGGGAAGAGTCGAAGGCTAGACCAGCTGTGGCAAAATGATTATTGAAGGAGTCAAGGATAGAAGGTCTGTCAGAGACTACAGAAACACCAACTAAGATGTTAGCAGGAATACGATTTCCAGAAGAACGGCCTTCAATCCCTTTGATTATATTCCAAAATTTAGAAGAACAACTGGAAGCTAGTTCTAGATGTGTACAGTAAAAAATGTGCTTTAGCTTCTCTAATCAACTTAATGCAATGGTTCCTTGCCCTTCTGAATTGAATCCAATCATTAGGAAGGTTTGATTTTCTAGCGGTTTTCCAGAGCTTGTCCCCGCTCCTCAGGACACCCTTCAAGTCCTCCGTGAACCAATGGCAGTTTTTTCCCCCTGATGCGGACTTTCACCAAGGGAGCATATTTGTTTATGGCTCCTAGCACAATATCAGAAAAAATGTCATAAGCTGCAGTCATGGACTTAGCTAAATAATAGTCCTGCCAGTGCAGGGAGTCCCTTAGCTCTAAAATGTACCCCCACTAGTCAAAGTTACGAGTGCATCTTTTAATAGTGAACTTGGGAATCTCTGTGATTTTATGAGATGACCTTACACATGCAATGAGGCAGTGGTCACTAATATCCAAGAATAAGACACCAGCTTAGGAAATCAGGTGAGGCTTGCTAACTAAGATAACATCTAACAAAGAACTTTTGATAAAGTTATTTTTATTAGGACAAGTAGCTTTGTTAATCACTTGGGACAGTCCAAATGAGTCACAAAACATTTTTAGAGGAGTGAAGGCATTGGTGAACCAGTCTAAGTTGAAGTCCCCTAATATGATATACTCTAAAGCGGCTGAGCTCTTGATGTTCCCAAGATGATTCTGTAGTAGTAGACCAGCAGACGGAGGTCTATAGCAGCCTGTTACACAAATTGAGGCACCATTTGCAATCTCAATTTTTAAGGAAAGGCTTTCAAATTCATTTTTGGCCGAGGTGGAGTCTACAATGGAGACACTGAATTTATCCTTGATGCATATAGCTACACCCCCCACCACTTGTCTGCTTGTCAGCTCTAAATAAAGTGTAGGATGGAAAGTTTACTTCCGAACTACTAGTTACTGCCCTAAGCCAAGATTCTGTGACTACCAGCACGTCCAGAGCTGAATGACAAACCTAGGCCTGTACTTGTGTTATTTTTTTAATAGAGTGCACACATTGACATGCAGGAAACTCAGCCCCTTCAGGCTGTGTAGGTCAGCAGGAGCTGTTAAACTGCAGGGGGACCTGGATTGAGCTCCACATTGCTTGAACACAGCAGGAGTAATAGCAGAAGCTTCCCACATAAATGTGCGATGAGTTTAGACTGATTAGTACTTTTGCACATGTGAAGTTCATGAGAATAGGCTGGCGGGGCCCAAGGACTGGCACCATGCAGACCTAAGGCTGCATATAAGAGTGTTTTGGCAGGGAGTAGCCAGGACGATTGGTGAGTAAAGGCGGAGAGAGGTGTACCCCAGTGAGATAATTCTATAATGGTTCCTTCATGCCATGAAGGCTAATGGGCTTGCTGCAGGGAGGGAAGTTGTAAATTATGTGCAAGCTGGTCAACAAGGAGGCAAATATTCAAACAGGATGAAGTGGTATAGGAACCACAGTCTGTCATAAGAGACATCTGGCAGACAAGGCTTTGCCCCAGGAAACATAAAATAAACAGGGACAGGCACAGATGATTATGGAGAGCCCTCATTGTGAGACAGTCACTCAGCATATACTGATGCAGATTAATAAGGTATTGGAAGCCTGGACGCATTGTATACTTGTTGGTCATAGGATACAAATTAGCAAAAAGGTGCCTGAGCATCAAGTGGCAACAGGAGGAGGCAAATTGATATTTACCAATATTGGCCAGTAGCAAAGGTGAATGAGTAGTAGGTGGAGAGTGAGAGCATTTAAAGGTGGCCTAGGGAGGGTGGTGGTGGGGTGGGAGAACATTACAGAGAGCGAAATCAGACTGGCTGCTGTAAAGCAGAGTTCCTTAAAAATAGCAGGCAAATTTGACTGGCCAATCAGGGCGCTCTAGACAGCCAGCCAGCCAATAGGAGTCTGTCCCCAGAAAGGCGCCGAGTTTGAATCTCCGAAAATAGCTATGGGTGTCCTGAGCCTATCTTCTCTGCAGCCCAGGGAAGCCATGGCTATGTGCTGAAATTCGTACCTGCTGCGTGTATCTTAGGGGCCAGTGGATGATCCTAGCACCGTGGAGGTACTTTAGCTTCTCCTGACCGTAACAGCGGTCTCAGCCCAAGGTGGCTAAGGGGGATGCCTGCAGAAGAAAGACAAGGACAGGAGTTAAAAAGTTCCCTAAATCGGTGGGAGGATCAAAAAAAAAAAGGAGCTGAATCTGAAGATTGGGTCTGAAGGGGGGCTCAGACTAGCGAAGCACCAGCTGAGTCGAGTCCGAAGCCAAAAGAAAAAAATGAATAAATAGAATGGAGGGGATGTGCAGGTGGTGGAGGTAAGAGAGGAGAAATTATCACAAAAGTTTTATTTCCGAATTAAGGGCTGGCTCAGAGAGGATGCCGTAGGGGCACTGTGCAGAGACCAGATGGGATTCCCATACACAATCAACAAAAGCTGATAACCAAAGTGGAGTAGCATTAAGAGGAGAAGAGAACAGGATACTAAGTTGTTATCTTTACACCACAAAACTAGCAGAAATACCCAGGCAGTGGATAAAGTATAAAGTGACAGGGAAAGATTAAGTAACATTACATAGCTCCCCCTAATAACAATATCATAGTAAAGTTCCTCCTTCATTGTTTGAATGTTTCTCTTGTATTCGTAATACTTATTCAACTCGAGAATCAAGTTCAATATTTTTCTGAAGGAAGTTAACCAAATAAAAAATTAGTGAAAGATCTTTTACTTGGTTCCAGGTTGATGTATGACATATGTTAAATAACTGACTTGCTCAAGATACAGTTAATTGTAACATGGTCCACTTTAAGAATGCTCTTATATACAGTAATGTCTTAAGCCTTAAGAAGTATGTTCCAGTTTTGATGCTACTTACCCACTTAATAATGCAGATGGAAACCCATTGTTTGTATTACTCATATTTTTTGGTACTGTACCTTTGCCTGTATTTCTATATTAAGCGTGACTGTAAAAATGTTTTTACACAGTTCACATCCTGGTAAACATTCAGTTAGACTAAACAGTCCATCTCAAACATGCCCATCTAAAGATCATGAGGGCATATCCCATGTATAGCACTTACTGGGTGAAACAGACTGCTTTCCCCACTGTGTTTCTCCACAATGACTGACAATAAGTAATTAACTTCATCTTATGCTGTGTCTCTGTGAGATTGTCTGCACTAACATAATTCCTATAGTGCCTTACGGAGGGAGAGGAAGGGTGGGAATGGCAGTGGTCCTTAAGTTAGACACAATCCAACAGACAATGAGAATGAGGAGTGTTTGGTTGGCTCTAATGCTCCAGGTATTGCTAGTTGTAACCCCCTCCCACTACTTTACACAGTTAGCATTACACAGTTAGCTACCCCCTGGCACCCATACGGGGCACAGATTCAGAAACATTTAGAAAAATTGGTACCACCTCTAGCTTTGGGAATGCATACCAGGACTAGGGTGAGAATGCTGGGCCCTCAACTCAGAGCCCACAGCTGAGCAGTTCTCACTGCTCCAACTTCCAACTGCAACTCTGCACTGCTGACTCACAATGACGCTCATCTCAACATTCTAATTCCCTTCTCAACAGCTGGCACAAGGGTTATGCTGCTGCGAGAGTTCCAAATGAGCTCATCACTTCCATCTCAGCTGATGTCAAGTAAACAGAAGCGTGAGCAGGTGAACAACCATTTAACTAGTTAATCACCAGCTGCCTCTCCCTGCCTAGCACTGTTACTGAGGGGATTTTAGTAACCATATGGGACTGGGTGGTTGCACTCACCGCATACCAGACAACAGTTGGGCTGGCAGTATAGCCTAGAGGTTAGAGGAATGAAGTGTGAATGAGCTTGATACATCCAGCAGACCAGACCTGAGTTTGATTCTCACAACCTCCACTTGCATACTGTGTGACTCTGAGCAAGTCACTTAACTGCCCAGTGCTCCCAGGTTACCCTGAAAACAGGCACTTGTGCCTAGTGGGCCTTACCCGGTTACCAAAGACTAAAAAAAAAAAAAAAAAAAGAAAAACTGTCCGCAGTCATATCTCCATCTGGCACTAAGCCATCCTACCTTTGTGTTACCTACGGGGAGGGGGGATCAGGCCATCCCCTATAATGTGCCAGGCACAGGCAGGGAACACTAAAGGAACAGAGGCCGGCTGATGAAACATCATCCCCTACCCTATGATCTATCTATGGATTTCCAGTGGCTCCAAGAAAACTGCTTGAAGCATGCCATAATAGATTACTACTGAGAGACTCTACTTCAGATCAAGACCCCCAGTCTGTTTATCCCCATAGCCCTCTAGGGAAGACTATCTGACCTAGGCTACCTACTGGATAAAAAACAATCCCCCAAATTTCCCAGGGTACCTGTGAACAACAAAAAGGAAAACATACATTACATTGCATTACATTTCCCAAAAATCACACCTGTGAAGAAAAACATGTCAACACCTTATTAACCATAAACATTTCTAAAAACACTAAGAAAAGGGGAACTCAGATGAGTTCCAACACCCTCTTCTGTTCTTCTTTTCTTCTTCAGAAACACCTGCAAGAGAAGAAAAACACAAAACACATTCTGCATTCCACACAGTGCTTAAACATCCACCTAACACTAAAGAACCCCCAAAATATTTTTTTTTTATATAAAAGTACAAAAGTAAAAAATGGAAAGAAAACAGCTATACAACACATTTGGGGATGGAATTCTCTAAAATGTTCAAAACTAGGGACCAATGTCACTGTTGCCTGTAGGCATTGTCCATTAAAGAGTCTCTCCTAGGCTGAAGCCTGCTGAAGAACAGTTCTTGGACAGGACAGGGATTGTATACCACTGCAATCCATGGGAAGAGTCTTTGATGAAAACAGTAAAGGTCCTTGGTTAATATTCAAATGTAGGATGTGTTGTGCAAAGTCTTTTAATGTAAATAAAAAGGTTTTCTTGCCAGCTCCTTGAAGAACAAAAACATTTTCTCTTACTCTACGAGCTGAGGACTTTCTCCCTTCAGATCAGATGGCATCTTTAGATACTGTTGGGATGATGTCCTGGAAGGCCAGACGATGGTACTGGAAAACTGCTGGGATGATGTCTTCTGGAAAAAACAAATGATGAAACAGGAAAACTGCTGGGAAGATGCTTCTGAAAAACCAAACGATGAAACTGGAAAACTGCTGGGTGGATGCTTCTGGAAGGCCAGACAATGGAACAGGAAAACTGCCGGACTGATGAATCTAGATACACCTGAAGAAATCCTGGAATACCAGAAGAACTGTATCTTCTTCCATAAATACTGCTGCTTTGGATGACACACATTTGGCCTGCAACTGCTCGCTTCCTTAAGGCATGCTGGGCATATTCACAAAGAGTGGCAGCATTAAGGGCAGTACTACTCAAGGTGTGGGGTGAGGACTATGATCCCATCTAGGTATTCCAGGTTGATGTTGTAAAATGTCTTTTGCCTAGCCCCATCCACAAGTCACACAGTGTCCATAAACAGAGTCATGCCCAGTCTCCAGAACATAAGGTGACCATTGTTGATTTTGTCCCTTACACATGCTGGTGCCTCTGGGTGCAAATTCTTACTTGCCTCCTCCATAAGCCAGCATTGCCTGTTCTGTTCAATTTCCTCCCAGACTCAGTGAGAAAAGTTAGAAAAGGACTTCCCATATGTGGCATCAGCCCTCCTACGAATCAGTCTCTTCTCCTTACTACTCTTTACTAGTCTGCAGCCCATGGCCTGGCTTGGAGGTGGTCAGTCCTGGTTGAGCCAGTGTTTCAAACTCAAAGAATGAAAGAACTTGTCCTCCACTGTGTCTCTGAACAAGTTGCTAGGGCCATCATCAACTGTCTCTGGCTCCTCTAAGGCAAGAGCTTGGGTCGACTTACAGTAGCTCTCAACATGACGATACTCTTCTTCATCCCTCACTCATGAACTGTGCCCAAGAGTAAGCAACCATCCTCACTCCTGAGAAATTCTATTCCCCACTAGGTGCAGAGGTGGACACCTCCCAATTCAATGTCCCTAGTATTTCGTCCTCCCCCACTAGGCTAGGACTTGAACCCTGATTCCATGGGTCAACTGATCCCTCAGTTGCACTGTCCATTTGGGACACAGGCATTTTATTTATTTATGAGATTTGCCAGGAAGGCATACTGAGCAAAATGCTCGATTCCAGATGCGACCTGGGGGCTGAGGCCCGGTGCATTACATAAAAAATTTGTGCATTACAATAGTAATTAGAATACATAAAAGTGTACACTTGGAGCCTTAGATCCGGGAGTTTACAGACAGGAGATAGATGTAATAGGACAATACAAAAATCAAGTACGAATTGTACAACACATAACAGCATGGCAACCTCTCCTCTGTTCCTGCCCTTGCAGTGGATCAACATCAATTTTACTTGCTCTTTCTGTAACACACTCAGTAGAACTTTCCCCAGCAGGTTCAACCTGGTTCTGCATGCTGCTACTGGCAGGGTCCCCTGCCAGGGTCCATGTGGGAGCCAATTTAATTCTTGTTGCCCTCTCTGGAGCTGTATCCCTGATCATTCCAAATTTTGCAAGGCAGTCCGAGCAATGGGGTATCAGAAACAGATCCCTTCCAGCCTTTAGACACACAATGCATAGTCTCACCGGATAGCTAGGAATCGCTACATCTGGGGGTAACCTGTCACCAAAGTAATCTCTCTCTCTCTCTACCGCTCTGAGTGATGACACCTCCTCGGCGATCATAGCTCGGGCATGATCTGGGTATCAGGGTGCTCTGGAAGTCATGTTGTATTCAGTAGTTGGTTCCCTCTGAGGGAAAATTTCAGCCTGCTGTTGATTTGAGGAAGGCCTCTTGGATGAAATGGGCTGGTGGTCCTGCTGATCATAGTCACGATCACCTCATTCACTCTCCAGTCAGTTGAAATATGGGTTGAGCCCAAAATTAAACTTTACAAGTCTGTTTGCTAAAGTTTAGAACACTCACAAGCCCTTTGATGGTTGATCCTGGTCTAACCAGCTTGCACACCACTCTCTCTCTCTCTCTCTGTCTCTCTCTCTCCCTCCTCTGTGAATACTCTGCAGCACAAAGATGCTGGCCAGGAGGTGGGCCTGGATGCAGCCACACCAATCACTCGATGCCATGCAAATAAGCCCCTTTGTATTCTCGCTTGCTCTTCCTTCATGGCGATCATATAGCAGGAGCAAATTTAAACTGCAAAATTGTAACTTTTGAGGGGGGCTGCAATTTCAGAGGCGGGAGCACCATTTTGGCCATTTTTACCACAGTTTCTGGACATTTTCTCTAGTGACTCCCACAGTTTGCACACTAAGCATATGAAACTTTCAGGGCACATTTCTGAGTCTGTTCCTCAAACTCCACAATACTTTTGGCATTGGAAAATTGCATTTTAAAAGTTCTTTAAGCACTTTCTGATGCAGAGACTAAGGCACACATTTCAATGCTTTACTATCTATCCATTACTAGTCGAAAACACACAAGCAGCACTCTGTTCCTTTACTGTACTGGAATGCACACAAGCAGCACATTTGGGTGGCATTTTCTTGGGCACTCTCCACTTGTCCAATGCTTCCTTTCCATTTGGGCTACACTGCTATCAAACAGAAAGTTGCTAAAAATACCCTCAGCAAAAATTTCTGATTCTCTCCCCAAATTAAACATCACCAGATGAGCCCCCAATTTTTGTAAACCCCCTCCCCGCTACTTTACAGTTAGCTACCCCTTGCACCCATACAGGACACAGATTCAGAAACATTTAGAAAAATTGGTACCACCCCTAGCTTTGGGAATGTATACCAGGACTAGGGTGAGAATGCTGGGCCCTCAACTCAGAGCCCACAGCTGAGCAGTTCTCACTGCTCCAACTTCCAACTGCAACTCCACACTGCTGTCTCACACTGACTCTTGTCTCAGCATTCTAACTCCCTTCTCAACAGCTGGCACAAGAGTTATGCTGCTGTGAGAGTTCCAAATGAGCTCATCACTTCCATCTCAGCTGAAACCAAGTAAACAGAAGAGTGAGCAGGTGAAAAAACATTTAACTAGTTAATCACCAGCTGCCTTTCCCTGCCTAGTACTGTTACTGAGGGAATTCTAGTAACCCCAGGGGACTGGGTGGTTACATAGTGAAATGCATATAACTTCCCTGTGTCTCCTTCTGTAACCATGCTCATGTGTACTGCCTTGTACACAATAGGGAGAACATTCTGAGAAAATGTAAAGCATAAAATGTTGTATTTGGTTTGCACTTCATGAAAGAGTCTTCAGAAGCCTTTGCCTCCTACCATGTGGAATGTCTGAAAATCAATGGTCATCATCTCTCCGGTGAGTTGTGTAATTTGTACAGTACTTGGGGGAGTAGGTGGCAGTTTAGTGCAGGTATGTAAAGACTCAGGTAGTTCAGTTTGTTTTGTGGCAACAAATTTAGAGCAGTGCTGGTGGTGTGCACACTGGGCCTAGTTCTGGCTGGTGTGGTTAGACTTGCTGTGAATCAATACCCTTACATCATTTGGCTGTTGTGGCTGCCATAGTGGCTGGCTTTCTTGATTGGACTGTCTTATCTCACCACTTCCCATCTCTGACTGTCCCTGCTCTGCTGGTCCATCTGATCTGAGTGGGAACTGGAAATGGATGTGGCTGTTAGAACAGTGCCATCTTCACCTTTTAAATGATTGGTCAGTCATTGACTCCCAAAGCTCAAGTAGACTGTCCCTGATTGATTGTCCTACCACACTGATTGCAAGATGCTTTCGGTGTATCTGTGGTGTCAACTGTAAATTACTCCCATGCTGCAGAAGATCTCTCTGCCTTTTAGCCACAGTGACTGGTATGGGTACTTTGGGAGGAATTAGGCAGCAACTGAAAGATGATTTCTTCTTTCTACTACTGTTAGGTCTGTGCAATATTAAAATTATGCCACCGCAATTCCTGTGAAAGTCAGAATTTAGCTCTCCTGAAATTTCAGACTGCACTGCGGCAAGTTTCAAATTCCAGCTTAGAATGGGGGAATGAATGTATGAATTGCAGATTAATGTGTTAAACTACCAAAAGAAACTCCACAGAGCTGAACACTGTTAGTGGTCAGTTCTGTGGAATTTCTTCCTGCAGTTTATTACATTAACCTGCAATTCATACCCTCATTCCACACTATTCGGGCATTTTTGTAAGCAATCTTAAGTGTGAATCAACAAATCAAATCATCAAATTTGCAGATGATACAAAATTGGGAGGATTAGTAGATTATTTAACCAACCATCTACTCCTGGTTAATGACTTATTGAATATTGAGAAATGGGCAGTGATAAATGGTATGTACTTTCATGTGGACAGATGTGTGGTAATTCATTATGGTAAAAATAATCAAAAATATTCTTATTTTCAAAATAATTTATCAATTCACACTTCTGAAGTTGACTGAGATATTAGTATTCTGGTAAACAACACATTGACCCCCTCTGACCATTGCAAATCAATAACAAAAAAGGTTATGGTATGATAAAATGCATTAAACGTTCCTTTATATGTAGATCTGAGCAATGTAGTTTAACACTATATAGGAGTTTTGTACATCCTCACTTAGATTACGCCTCTTCCTTTTGGAGCCTTAAACGAGATATTGATATGATCAAGAGGATTCAAAGGCATATTACCAAAATGATCCCTAATTAAAAAAACAAACTGTACCAGAAAAGATTAAGAATAACTGGATTAGATTCACTCCAAGAGAGAAGACATAGGGGTGATATACTACATACAGTATGTATAACGCCAAGCATTCACCAGCTGTGTCAATTTAATATGAGTTAAATTCATATCAGAGAGGGAAATACCTTAAGATCCCATAATAAACAACTAAGTGTCCCTTGAGCAAACACCACTAAAAGGGATCATTATTTCACAGTGAGTTCAGTAAAAAGCTGGAATAAACTACTGCAAGACTTAATTGACAAAAGCACCCTACAGTGCTTTAAACAGGGTTTAATTAAATTGTTACTTTCAAATAGAACTCAGATTCAATTAACCCACTTGTGTGGGTGGACAATCTCGATGGGCTAGCATAAGTCTTCTTTTGTCCTTCCTACCCAGTAAACCCAGGAAACTTCACTAACATACTTTTCAGTAACAGTATTTCACTTTTGTATTTTTAACTGCTGAATTTTTCACTTTCCTATGCTTCACTATAGCATCACAAAATCATTTCTCATGGAAGTATTTCTCATGAAAGTGAAAACTTTCATTAGTGAAAACATGTTAAAGTGCAACATTTGGTAGTGAAAAATACAAAAGTGAAAATAATGTTACTGGAAGGTATGTTAGTGGAAACAAAACAAGTAACCATATAGAGAAAAGGATTATTTTCTTGGCACAGGGCCCAGAAGGCCCTTCACGTCTGCATCCATAGCTGCATGGTAGTGCAGGGCCCAGATGTAGTTTACCTTGGTGCAGGACCCAGAAGGTCCTGCTTATCTGTATCTATAGTTGCATGAAACTGCAGGACCCAGAGGGCCCTGTGCTTCTGCAGCTTAACCGACAGCCCCACAGACACCCCTATTTATAGCACTATGGATAGCCCCACAGCCAGCTCCATGGACAGCCCCATAAATTCTTGTCTAAAGGCCCTATGTGTCTGCATCTGTACCTACACCACAGCCAGACAGACATGTCTCCTGGCACAGGGCACTGAGGGCACTGCTCATCTTCATCTGTAGTCACACAGAAGTGCAGGCCCAGACAGCCAATGTACAGGCTTTTGCAAGTTTAAAGTTTCACAATTATATTGTTTTTCAGTAGCATTATTTTCACTTTCATATTTTTCACTGCTGAGTTTTTCACTTTTGTATGTTTCACTATCACATCATGAAAACAATTCTCACAAAAGTGATTCTTACAGTAGTGAAAATGTTCATTAGCAACAATGTTCTAAAGTAATTTTCAAGTGACAAAAGTGATTTTTGTTCTTTGGTTTTCATTAATGCAAAAAATCCAAATATCCTTAGAATGTTAATTTTTTGCACTGAGCATACTCAAAAAATGGGACAGTCTTTAAATGATATTTTAAAATCTATATCATTTTGAAACTTCAAACTCATGAAAGTGTGTACCTGGGTCAGACTCTATCAAACCTATAAGTCCCAGGTTTGGAAAAAACAACAACATTTTTTAGCTACAGGAGAGAAAAGAAAAGTATTTTAATTTGGATGAATTTTAACATTTTTGTACCTCTGTAACTTTGCTCCCAAATCGACTGACATACAATTTTCAGGATCCAGAAATCATGGACAAGTCTCCATGGCTAACACATTTTGGGAAAATTGGTTGAACAGAAGAAAAGTTATTCAAGTTTACTAATCAGGGTTTACAAATGTTTGGGAGGAAATGATGAATCACTAGGCTTCAGATTTCTATTGGTGTCCACCATTGGCAGTCATTCTCTCTATAGTGCCAAAGTCCAGTAAAATCTACAGCTGTTTTGTTTAACACTGAGTGCTGCAGTTACCTGGATGTCAAGACATGAACATGATGGTGGACCTGTGGTCTTTTTTCATCAACATTTCCTCATCACTTACGAAAGAAGAAGAAAATTCAAATCAAGTAGCAGATTAAGACCTACACAGCATATAAAGAACAGGGGTTGTTTGTGAATCTTGTTATGGTTGAAGTATCTGTGTCTGAAAAGAAGGCAGGAGTTTGAACAGGTCCTGGATCTATTTGACGTTGTCAGTAGGGACCCCCCCCAATAATCAGGTCAGCACTATGGATGGGCTCCCAGTGTTAGCTCAGTGTTAGAGGGGATTTTTGCCAGCACTGGAGGTAGGTTGCCATCTAAATGCCCTAGCCATGCACAATGAGCATTGGCTGCACAAGGGATTGCTTCCAGTGCTATTCCAAATTAGGTGGAGGGCAGCATTGTCAGTAGTGGTGATAGCTCCACAGTGCAGTCCAATGTTGTGGGGGACAGTTATTTTCCAGCACTAGGAATGGGCTTCCATTGCTAATGTTATGTTTGGGGTCATTGTCAGAACCCTGGAAGGGCTTGTATCAGGTCAAACATTTAGAGTTCTTTTTCTAACATTACCTATGCACTCCTGGTGCCAGGATTGTGTGAGGATTCTTAAGCAGCATCAGAGATGGAATCCCAATACCAGTCCAGTGTCCATGTGTCACTGCCCATAAAAGGGATGTGCTCTGTGTACCAGACCATCATGTAGGGTGTTGTTTCCACTACAGAGATTGGCTCGTGATGCCAGTAAATGTGTGTGTGTATGGGGGCTGGGGTGGAGTTGATTTACTTGTCAGCACTAGCTATGGACTCTTGATCTTAGTACAATTTCTGTCAGAGGAGAGGAGCAGATACTGTTGCTTGGTTTCTCCTAAAACTCTGCCTTTTTATGTTTGCTTGCACGCATGTGCAAGAAACATAGTGCCACCACACAAGTTTTTGTAGGTATGACACCTCCCCCATCCAATGCCCTGATCTGTTTTGCAGGTGCAGTTGCATCACATCAGTGAATGTCTGAGCTGTCTATGACAGTATTTCAGATGCAGTGGTGTACAGTTGAAAGAGAAAGACCGCTACAATCAGTGGTGGTAGCGATGTGACGATTTGCATACTGCTGTCGTCCAAGCAGTATGCGTTGCTTACAGTCACCACCGCTGATTGTGGTGGTCAACTGTACACCACTGCATCTCCCCGCTGGCATGATGCAGCCTCCCCATTTGTTTTGTGCCAAGGGGATGCACAATCTCCCTCAGCTCATGCACACTCCACTCGCAAGCACACTGTATGTCCAACGGGGGTGTACAATCCCCGTCGGCTCCAGTGCCCTCCCAAAAAACAAACTTCCAGGTGCCATGCTGGGAGCCCACCCCAGCGTGGCAAAAGTCCAGTGGCCTCATGTGCCCCCTGTATGGCCAATGGGGGTGCCCAATCCCCGTTGGCTCCAGTGTCCCCCCCAAACAAACTTCCAGGTGCCATGCTGGGAGCCCACCCCAGATGGCAGAAGTCCTGTGTCCTCGTGTGCTCCCCCACACTGTATGGCCAATGGGGGTACCCAATCCCCCATTGACTCCACTGCCCCCCCAAACAAACTCCAGGTGCCATGCTGGGAGCCCACCCCAGTGTGGCAAAAGTCCCACATCATCTTTGTTAAAAATAAAAACCTATAGCAAAAGAAAATGTTCCCTCATTTACTCTCTTGCCCCCTCACCCAACCTGCACCCACCCTCTGCATACCTCACCTCCCCACACCCCCACCCCTCACCCCATACTTACCTATGGAGGCTGGCACGATGATCTTTGGTGGACCGGGAACACGTCTGCACTCTTCAAAGCCGGCCGCGAACTGAAGAAATGCCGGTAAGCTGTATAATGACATAAATAGTTTTTTTTCAACTTTGATGCATATTTCGGTCATTTTTTTTGAATTTTTGCACCAAATTTTCAACATGGGGTTCTTGGGGCCCCATCTCATGAATTCAGTGACTCTCATCTGGTTATCTGGTCCCGAAAGGTGATTTTGCAGTCACTGCATGGAGTCACCTTTCGGGACCGATTAACAAAATGACAGTGTCACAGTTCATGAGGTAGGCCTCCAAAAACCCTATGTTGAAAATTTGGTGAAAAAATTTGCACTTCCAGCACAGAATAGCATGGTCACTGTGGGAAATCAGTGTTCAGGACAGAATAAGAAAATCACAGTAACACTGTTCATGAGTGGAGGTCCCAAAATGCCTATATTGAAAATCTGATGCAAAAATTCCCCCAAATAATTGCGTTACAGGTGTGCATTGCAGTTTCTAAGCACGCTCATGACTTCAGTTTTTTTAAATTTTCACTCCAGGTTTTCAACATTACCATTTTTACGCCTCCTCATGAACAGTACAGCTGTCATTTTTCACATTGTGTTCAAAATGTGTTTTCACACCTGTGGCGCCAAATGGCGCAGTCACTGTGCAAAATCACCTTTCAGCTAACAAACTGATAGTGTCACTGTGCATGCAGTGAGATCACAAAAAGCCTATTTGAAAACCTGGAGTAAAAATACAGAGAAACACCCGCAGCTTTAGGGTTTCTGACCATTATACCCTACCCTGTAGGGACTGACAGGTATCAGAGGGTGTGACTTGGGATTGTCGACAGTAATGCTCACACCATTCCACCCCCAACCCCACCCTGCAGCCAGTGACAGGCATCGAGGTATGCCTTGGACTCTTTGGCCCCAGACTGCACCCCATTCTCCTATACTGCACCCATTTCAGTGTATTGCCTTATGGAATGAGGTGAGTGAAAAGCCCGAACACCCCAAGACACACCTCAACACTTGTCAGTGTCTGCAGGGTAGGGTGAGGTGAAATGTTGTGACTGTTATGGGTGATGATCCAAAGGCACACCCCAATGCCTGTCCATCTCTGCAGGGTGGGGGTGAAGTTGGCTTCAGTTCAATACATCACTGCCATTTCTATACTGCATCTGCCTAACTCCTGCACTTCCACTGCAAATGCCAGCAAGCAAACATTCGGCATTGACAAATGCTTGTTGAAAGCTACAGTTACTGTGAGTGACTGTTCCCTAATTGAGGGTGACTGGTTCTATCTGTGGCCTGTGATTGTCTGCTGCACTCCCTGGTGTCCTGTAATTGAACTGCTTTGATATCAAATGTCTTCCACACCACATTATGTCCCTAATACATTGTTCACTAAACCTAGTGTGCAGAGATAAAAAGAAATACAAGTATTATACCCTGAAAGAAGAAGAATGAGAAAGGGCTGACCCAGCCTGGGGAATCAGAAGATGCTTTGCAGTGGATAGAACAAGGGAGACCTCAGTATGTTTCAGGAATGGTCTGTGTTCATGCACCTATTAGTTACATTTCATTATAAGATAGAGGCTAATGAGGAATCTCTGCAATATCTGATGAGTCTTGAAGGAAGTAGCACCTTTCAGAGTCAGAAAATGGTACAGTACTGTATCTGCAGTGGCAAGTTCATGAAAACTCAAAAAAACTCTGAAGGGAATTAGACCTTCCAGGGCTATGGAAGTGGCAGCTCCTGATGGATCCTGGTGAGGCTTGGTAAGCCTGAGGGGAGAAAGTGCCTCTCAACACCTGAAGACAGCATTTTGTTTGGGAAGCCTGGCAGTGCTCAAGAAAACCGATGACAGGAATTATGTTAAAATTACCCAAGGACAGTAAAAGCCATATATTCACCTGTTCCTGGCTGAATCCTGCCTGGAGATAGTAGGATACAAGCAAGGAGAACTTCCAAATGACAGCAGAGAATCAGCAAATAATTTCTCTGGATAACTGCAAAACCCCAACAATGGAATAAAAAAGCAATAAGACATGATGGGGTGTGGGTTGTTGCCTGTTAAGAGCATACCCCAGGTGCATCATGAGGCATGTGGCACTTGCTCCAAGTGCCTTCAGCACCTAGGAAGTGCTCTTACCAGGTAATGACCCACATGTCTGAAGTGTCTTCCTGCTCTTATAAGATGGGTTTCAGTACTAAATAAAAAATGGAAAAGGGAATAAAGTTTAAAAAAATGGTAAAATTCATTTATAAACCATTTTAATGAAATTTGAGATTAAGTAGTCCCTGTATATAGTGAGCTACAGTATAATAGAAAATACAAAAA
Organism: Neoceratodus forsteri; assembly: GCA_016271365.2. NCBI lineage: Eukaryota > Metazoa > Chordata > Ceratodontiformes > Ceratodontidae > Neoceratodus > Neoceratodus forsteri. The sequence continues at coordinate 310,669,319 of CM028133.1, forward strand.
TGTAGTGAGTGGCATTAGAGGACTTCTCCATAATGTGTATTTATGACTGTGTACCTCCCCCACACACAAATATTTAATTGTTTTTATTTTGACTGTTTTCTTGCAGAGTTGTTAGGAGAAGCACGTTATGTGTAGAATTGTGACCAGTTTGAAAATTCTGGTGTTTACAGCAGTGACGGCTGTAACCGTAGCTGAGCGAAAGAGCAAGCAAGTGAGGGATTTCTGGGTTGCAGTCTCCTCTCACATGCACATACACACACACACACATTTATTATTTTTATTTATTATTTTATTATTTTTACTGCTTTAATGCAGAGCTGAATAGTACCAGAGAAGCATGCTGGAAACGAGCATGTCCCTCTGTATCTACTGTAGTGATCAAAGTTTTACTTGGCACTACAGTATGAGCAAGCGGGTTGCTGATTTGTTCCTTTTTGTGTTTCCCCCCACTTGCTCAAAATAATTTTTAAATTGTGGCTGCCTGACTCTTTGGGATAATGTTCAGGGAGGTGGGTGTTGAGGACTGGAAACTGTAGGGAATGACGACCGCAGAAATGGCAGTGATGATTGGTCAAAAAGAGGATGGGGAAAATGGCAGCATTGGAATTGCTGAGTGAGTTATGTGGAGATGCTTCTGTCAGGCATGGATATGGGGGCAGTGCTGTGTCATGCTTGGCATTAATGGTACCATGTGATAAGAGCATCAGCATATGGGCGCTGACCATAACAGCTACTGCACATTGCTAAAAAGAAAAACAGCGATGTACAGAACAGTGCCAAATGAAAACAGCTACAGTAGCTCACAATCACCCAAAAGTACACAAGATCACTACTTTTTGGCCCCCATATCCCCCAGTCTTTTAATAATCAACTCCAGGGGACTTGATAATGGGGGCGAGCGGCAAACTCAGGAGGAGGACTACGTCAGGGCACAGAAAGTGAATGGGAGAGAACATTGGGGGCAACCCACAGGCGGTGAGGGAACTAAGGATGGCAGAGGTAATGTGAACAGGAAAAAAATCTATTAGTGCACACAGCACACAGAAACAAAAGTAATAGTGTTTCTATGGTCAGTTCCGAGCCTGGGCCAGCCAGCTGGATTGCAGTGACGTTCCCCAGCACACCAGACGGTCAGCTCGAAAGCAGCCAGATCAGCAAACCTACACATCATCATCCAGGTAACTACTGTATACAAGGTACATGCTGAAATTACAATGTGCTCTTAATGGCTTATGAAGATCTATGTGATAACAGCGATCGTTGTATGGGCGATGGCATATCGCTGAAAAAATATTTTGGTGTTGTGCTCCCCGGTGCACAGCAAAATGGCACTGGGGAGTTGAGATTTTCTACTTTATGTGGAGGGCTGTGCCCCCCCACCCCCCTTCTTAGGACTCTCAACTCCTGGGAGGTGCATGTCAGGGGGTGTGCAAATGCGGGAAAAATAAAAAATTTGGACTGGGCACAACAAAAATTACCTGTGCCCAGACCCAAACCCAGCACCATTCCCGCTGCAGCCCTGAACCCACCATCATGCCATGGAAGCAGCTCGGCAGCTCACCATGGCACCACCCCCACCACCCCTCCGTCCCCTCCCACCTATGCTCGGCATGCTCACTTCCCCCCCACGCATGCATAGGCACATAGTGACAGGATGTCGCTATTTCACGCAATCCCCCATCTGGTTGCCCACCTTCCCCAATCGCCCTGATGACAGGCGCCACGACTGAGTCACCCTTTTGGTAGGCGCCCAATCGTGGTGACCAAAGTCACGGGATACCAGCTATCACTATTAAGAGCACATCGCCCAATTATCTTTTGCCATTCTGACATTGATCATATTAACTCGCTTAAAAGGAATCACTCTATTCACAGGTTACTGCATTGATAGTGCCAGTTGCAGGGTTGTTGTCCTATAAGGACATGGGTCCTGTCCAGTAAGGATGCAGGATTCCATTTATCCATTTCTTAACTACAGACAACAGTGGATCATCTGTGAGAGGAGACTAGTGACAATGTATGCTCAGTGAAAGAAACCTGCAGAACGTCAGCAAAGGAATAACTCCAGATAATAGTTGAACATCATGAGATAAAACCCCAGATGGAGACAGAGCATCATAGAAATGACACAATGATCAGGTGACATATCTAAAATTTCATATTAGAGCTTTTGGCTATAAACTACCAAGTCCTCTCCACACATGATGCTCCAGGATGAATGGAACTAAGGTTGTACACTTTTGAACAAAGTATCTTTGCCAGTTTTACCTGATGGGCATAAATATTTCTTAAACAAAATTTTTCCAAATGGTATAATATAGCCAATGATAGAGCCCGTCCCTGACATATGTCCATCATTTTTTTTTGTAAAACCCAAGCCTTTGAAAAGGACCCCCCCATCGCATTTACCCTTCCTAAAAGCCCAAAAGGAGGGACTACAAACCCCTTTTTTTTTATTTGAGAAGCCTCAAATAAGGAAGACATTCTTGTTTCTTGCAAAAAATTATACTACATTGGGCTTGATTTAAATACAAAAAAGGTGCTGGTGCTGGGATTTTTCAGGCTGCTTGTATTAAGGGTGGCAAAACTAAGTTCTGCCTTGTGGTTCAGACATATTTAGATATTAAATAATTCCCTGTTTTATACACTGCTGTTCTACTCTGAGGTCAGCTAAGCTACTGTTTCTGCTGTAAGCTAGTTTTAATATCTGCATGTGGTTCTTGACCCTTCCATCACTTTCTTGTTTTTCCTACAGCAGAGACTGGGAAGTGTCTGGGGGGTCGTGGTCCCATATGGTTAATTACTTCTGTTCTAATTCCTGCCTCTGCCACCAAAAATCCTCAGAGTATTTGTCACCTTAATTTGGCTTTTTTCCCACCTTTAGTTCTTGAGGCCAACCTATTTATCCATTTTGTTTTTCATTTCTTTATGTTTCTCCTCCATCTTTCTCAGTTTCCGAGGACTGTATTTTCTGAAATAACCTGATGAAAGAAAAGCCAGTATCTATGTCCTACTCTGAATCCCCCCAGTCTCTTTCACCATGGTGTTGGTGTATTTGAGGCAATGATTACTCTTGAAATGAGGACGTGCATGCCACAATGCAAAGTTTATTGAATTAAAGGGAAACGTCCACGTCCCACTGGGCCCCATGTCCATATATGAAGCTATGGCAATGCAGATAGCCTTTGCTTCATATAGCTCCAGTTAGGATCCTACATGTGTCCGTGTTATACCGAGACCAGATAACAGACTGCTAGGGTGCCTGTCAGTCTGCACCTGGTCTCCGTTTATCACGGAGACATGTCAGCTCCAAACCGGAGCTGTCTGAAAGTAATGCCAGTACAATAATATTATGGAAGCACCCCCCAGCTGATCCCCGCAATACATGTCATACTGGGGACAGACGCGGGTGCTGGTGGGCATGCCAGGAGGTATTTGCAAACTTAAAATGCCAGCAGGGAGGGCGTAGGATCAACCAGATAGAATTTTAAATTAAATCATGAGCAGTAAGTACTAAAAATGTGTGCATTTATGAAACTGCTAATCGGACCCCAGTTCATATGGACGTGGGGCCCGATGGGACATGGATGTTTCCCTTTAATACAATATGCTTCATTTGCCCTGGCAACCGAACTAACAAAGAAAGAGTAATGATTAGTTACCCCTCCTTGTGAGATGAACCAGATGTGTGTGCAAACTAAAGTACTTCATTTTGGAGTTCGTAGCTTCTCACCCACTTACTCCCACAAAGTATCTTGTATACCCTTTCTACCTGTTATCTTACAAAACTCGGCATGTGGCCATACAAGGTAATCTTTCACTGGGCACATTACTGTATTTTTCCAGTCTGAAACTGCACATTTTCTCGTAACCAAAAAGCACAATACAGTAACATTTCTTATCCCTTATCATAGCAAAAAGCTGAACACAGCTAAACACAGTGTACTAATTCTGTGTTTTTCTTTCAGCAGCAAGGACATTAGCAAGGAAAGAAGAACGTGTCTAGTACAGAAATATTCTCATTAACCCCTTTGCCTTCTCCTGCTAGCACTTTGCAATGCTTTCTTTATACCAAATTGTCATATTCCTATACTGTAGAAGGTAGAGCTTTTTCTCTCCGGTGGAGGGGGCTGCCAGCCCAGGACCAGTTTAAATTATCTCAGATTTTGGCTTTTGCCCTTTTAGAGGTTTTATACTGGTTTCCACTGTCATTCTATTGGCAGGGGAATCATACCCTATTCTTCCTAGATAGGTTGCTGAGTGGCAGTATTCTCTAGAGTAACCTGTGTCAGGTGATTCATATGTTTTTAATGTGTAGTTAGAGCTGCAATGTCCTGCTCCTGGGGCACTATAGGGTGTTCCACACCATTAGTCTGGCTTCAGTGAGGATGGTCTTTTCAACTTCACACACTATTACCTGTTGTTCCATAGTGGCACCAGAGTCTCGATCACATTTGGTGAAGGCTGACTGTCTTCTTGTTGGTGGCATAATTTGTTGTTTGTCACATTATCTTTTAGGCTTTTGTGAGCATGTAATCCTGGTCCAATCTATCCTCCATATTATGGGCTATCTAAAGGCACTGAATAGATGAGTGCCCTTTCTCCTCACAAATGTTTCATCTGAGCATTTTCCTAGCAGTAAGGCTGATATGTCCAAATTCAGCACATAATCCACAGTGCAGCTGGTCACATTCACTGCTTAGACAGTTCTGGGCACTAGATGTGCAGCAGGCATTTGGCTGTACATAGAAGCAGCAACTTCGAACATGCCCTAGGAAAAAGCTATATGGGAGGTGCATCACACCTACTTCTGATTGTCATAACTTAACCATAAAATGTTAATCCCCTATCCAGATTTGTTCCATGTCCATTATGGGCTCAGGCTGGCCAATTAGCTTACATCTCTGTTTGAGCCAATATTGAATGTCACTGACCCACTTACTCTGAAACAAGATAGTCACAGTTTTGATGGCTGGTTTGGCTAGAGGGATCCAGAGAGGAGAAGTTTTAGGCGTATTATATTTCAAAGAAAACCATTCCAGTGAATCTGGTTTTAAAGCTCACATTGAAGTTCTTATGCGAGGATACGTGGATCATAGCACAAATTTCAGATAAAATAAATTGCATGGAGTTCTTTAGGAAACTTCAGTCAACATACACTCTGCCCGGAAGCTCAGATAGACCACTTCTAAATCTTAACTGACCTGCATTTCTGCTCCATGTTGGAAAAAATCTGCATATCTAGGCCCATATTCTGTGCTCTTTCTGTGTCAGTGTTTTTTTTATGGCTGTGACCAGGTTGTGCCTGGAGGATTAAGAATATTTGCAGTGCCTATGATTGGTGAACAAGGTATATTAAAAGATTCTTGCCCATCTTATGTGTTACAGTACAATTCTTGCTAGTCTTAGTCATTAGCAGCTTTTGTTTTTATTCCTGCTGCTGAACACTGATCTTTGGTTGTGGAACACCAAAATTAAAGGGTCTAGCAATAGTGAAAGTAAAGAAGTACGTGTCAGCTCTGTAGAGGTGTTTCTACTTTCAGTCCTTTGGTCCTGCTGCACTACTGTATTACTACACTCTACAGTTAGTCCTTACAGAGCTCTCAAAGTGTGCTCAAGCTGCTGAGGTTCACTGCTGGCTTGTGAGTGCAGTGCCATTTTGTTAGTGTTGCGAGAGATCAAAGGAGAACTGACAAAATATCAGTGTCCTGAGGGCTCACACAGTGGCTTGGCAGTAGCACTTACTGCACACCAGCCTGGCGATCCAGGTTCAAAAGCAGTTTTGGGTCACTTGGGGGTCAGCCGGGGGGGAAGGCTTGAGCATCTAATGGACTGCTCTCCTCTCCCAGGCAGCGGGCTGGTCACACTACTCATAGGCTGCCACCAAATGGAGGATTGGTGGCAGTATAGTATGTACAGCAAGAAAGAGGCAGCCACCTGTATGACATGAAGCACATGTATGCTGCCACATGCATGCATGCTGATGTCCCTTCATGCCACTGACTGCAGGGGAGAAAACTAGGCAGGAAACTAGTACCGGGAGATAATGCCGCCGGTTTCCACAGGCCACACACCACCAACAGGGCTCCCATGACTGATTCTGGATGTGAGTCTCCATGGGGGGGTACAGCCATTCACCCTGGCCCTGCTACAGGGGAAACATTTTTGGGGGACTCAAGGTCCAGAGGTAAGTCCCTGAAATGGTGGGTGTTGGAGCTGGGTGATCAGTAGGCATATGGGGGCCAGGCATGAAAGAAGCATAAACAGATTATGAAAAAAAAAAAAAGAAAATGCATCAGTGTCTGGGCTGGGTTCACAATCATCATTCACTGATTGAAACCAGCTGGAGCTCTGCAATGCCTTATCCAATGGTAAGTTTTTTAATTTCAGGTTCAGCTTTTTTAATCGAAAGGCAGCATTGATCCTTTGGCGAGACTCATTGTGCAGACATACAATCCCTACTGAGCTGTTCCAAACAGCTGACATGGTCAGCTTGGCAACTTTCTGCTTGTAGTTCAGTGTGGTCTGTAAATGAGATGGTACTTGTGCTACCCTTATGTGATTGCAGAGTCTTAAACTGGTGGATATACCAGTCCTTATCTTCAGCAAGCAGGAACAGAAGAGATTTATGTCTTTCCTGCATTTTTTTTCTATCTTGGCAACCATGCATAAATCAGTTGTGTTTCGATCATGGGATTCTGATGTCATCAGAGGCCTCTCAAGATTCACTGTCCTTATGATGTCATCAGAACCCCTCAATGGAAGCACCACCATGGTGTGCATGGTTGCACTTGCAGTATTTTCTATGGGGCATCTGCTGTATAATTTAAAAGCTTGTAAAGAACAAGGGTTTCATTCCTTGGAACAGGAATCACAAGTGGGATACAAACAAAAACACAGTTCATTGGCCTACACAGTCAATATAGTGTTATGCTTGTGCAACTGTGTTACTTAAGTTTTGGCTGTTCGCACTCTCTATTCCAGAGGAATTACTACCCTATAGGGGTTCCAAAGGCATGGAACCCTCTAGAGGGTTCCAACCCTAGAGGTGCCACAGGACAATTCCCTTGGCTAAAGGTACCTTAGGAAGGATCCCCCAAAAAGAAAGTAGTAATATGAAGCATATAAGCAATCAGTAGTTGAGAGAATAGTACTAGATAAAGCATCAGGCAGCTTGATAACATAATGGGATGCGCAGGTTAACAATGGCATGGGTTTAATGGGTTGCAAGAGAGAATGAGGGGACCTCCTAAAGAGAGAGAGAGTACGACAAAGGGACACCTTCCCCCTCCATCCAACAGTGGATCCTGCCTACAGAACTAGGGAACACAATGCTAACAGTTATGACCTAAGTCATGTAGGAGAGAAAAAAAACCCTTTGAGGAGGAAATCTCTGGGGATCCAAGGCCTAGGTCTCCCTTCCCTCCAGGCTTGGGATATTTTATTTAGTGACAGCTCTGCTGCTGCAATTTGGAAACTCAGTTAAAGGGAGGTGGAAAATATTCCAATTTGGAGGAAAGCTCTCACTCAGTCCGTCTAATGGGGATGCTGTAGAAGGCTGTGAGCAACACTCTACAACAGTGGACAAGCAAGGCAGGAGGAGGAGGAGGAGGAGGAGAGCAAAGACTGCTGAGGCACTCACCTGGCCTACCAATCTACCCTCAGACCAGGTGAACCAGAGACAGTCATGGGGAGAATAGCGTGAAGGTGCCTCCTCACTGGGTGCTAAAGGGGCCCCTGTAAGCAACCCCAGCCCTTCATACCTGAGTCTTAACTTCTACATCTTGAGGTACCATCGATACAGTTGACGTCTAAAGGTCCACTCGGAGTGAGAACATTCCCAGCTATGGGCCAGGTGAGAAGGACCCCACCCCAAGCTTTGCATGCTCAAGCTGCAGACTCAGGTGCACAGCGAGACCATTGGCTACAGGGGAAAACCTGCACCAGAATGGAATGGCTGGCATGCCCCAGGGACTGATAAGGTTAAAAAGGCATGAGTACTGAGAACTTGCAGGGCAAATGGCAGGGAGCATTGCACAAAGGTGACATGAGCAAGAGTGGATCTGGATGTAGTTCAGTAAGGCAGGGTAATGCAGTGGACAGAGTAACATTAGTCGGACCAGCACATAGGTCAGTAATCAGTAGGAGTAGTCAGACCGGCACGTAGGTCTGCAAAACATATTAGCTATGATGGGACATGAACGTAAGTGGGGCAACAGAATGATAGTGGGGCAAGCCAGCCAGGCATTCAAAAAGCCAAATTAAGGTGACAAATACTCTGAGCATTTTCGGTCGCGGAAGCAGGATGTAGAATAGAAGTAATTAGCTACATGGGGCCATGACCCCCCAAACACTTCCCAGTCCCCACCGTAGGAAAAACAAGAAAGTGATGGAAGGGTCAAGAACCACATGCAGATATTAAAACTAGGTTACAGCATCAACAGTAGCTTAGCTGACCTCAGAGTAGAACAGCAGTGTACAAAAGAGGGAATAGCATCAGCTATGAGTGGTAGTGTTCTATAAGCTTGGAAGGAAGGAAGCACAATACTGTGAAAACAGCTATGACCACATGGGAGGTAGATTAAGCAGGGAAAACATGATTAAGCTGCATAGCAAGGGTTCAGAGGGAGCCTGGGTTAGAGGGAGCTTGACTCAGGTGAAAATAATTAGGCTTGATAGCATGGGGAACAATTAGGCCTGTAGCATGGGAAGGAACTCTGGTTTGTATAAAAACACAGGTGCTGGTTACAATAGCAATGGGAGTAGCTAAAAGCAAGTAGCTGAAGATGTGAGAGCCAAATGGTAGGAGCAAGCAAATGGTAGGCACTGAGAAAACAAGGCCTCCCAAAAAAGAAAACAAAAAAAAAACTAAGACACAAACATAGAAGAAACAGGGAAGGAACAAAAGGAAGCACACAGCTGGAGGCAATACAAACCAGAAGCAAAAGAACAAAACGCAGAGTCCAGCAGAAAGAAGCAGCAAGGCGGGGGGGCAGGGCCCAGCCAGCTGCAGAGAGCAAATGGACAGAACCTCCAGCTGGCAAAGAAAAAGTGCTTCAGAAGGAGGCTGAGGGGAACTGCTTATATAGCTCAGGAAGTGGGAGTGGCTGGCTGTTTGTCCATTGAACCACAGGCGGAGCCTTCCAAAAGTTAGAAAAACTATTGTGTATTTGGTAATACTAACCTGTTTAACCTCTAAAGCTATACTGCCATCCCAGGGAGTTTAACTAATTAGCTGTGAAAGTGCTTGGTACATCCAGAAGATCTGGGTTTGATTCCCACAGCCTCTACTTCCATACTGTGTGACCCTGAGCAAGACACTTATCCTCCCCAGTGCTCCCCGGTCACCCCTGAAAACAAACCTTGTTCCTAGTGGACCTTACCCAGTTACCAAAAGAATTAAAAAAAAATCTTCAAACTATATTTCAAAATGGTGAAAGGGTTATTTCCTAACACAATTTTAAATTCAGGTAAAGCAATGCAGTAACAATATAGGTTTCCTTTTCTGTCTTTATTGGGTGTTGAAATGTTTGGCTCCTATGCATGCAGTGTTAAAGGAATAGTACACCCTCACATCTTGTAAATGTTATTTGTTTCCTTATCAACAGATAACTATTTTCATGTAGCTGTTGGGGATATAAGTGTTTGCTTTACTTTCTTTTCACTGTTCCTACTAGCCCCTGTAACAAGCCTTGGAGGGGTCTCCATTTTTTGGTTGTTGAAATCTCAGGGTCCCGGAGAGGTTCACGAACATATGAGAACGTGATGCAACAGCACCCATTTACATCATGTATCTCTATGTTGATGTAAGCCCCCCCCCCGCTTCCCCACTGTCTAGGGGTACCTGATGGTGAAGAGAGGAAGGTGGCCCAGAATAAAGTGCCATCCTGAACCATCTTCTGCAAAAAGCTGGAGTGTGAAATGAACTAGAATTCATGCTACCTGTAGACGTCTTCCCCCAAGAAGAATGACTCTCAGCCCCTTGCACAGGTCTTAAACCCCAAGCAGGAAGACAATGGAGCAGGAGCTGCTTCCCTCACTCTCTCATCACCCCAAAACCCAGGAGGACAAGATGAAGCTTTCTCCAGAGGCTGGCCATCTGGACTATGGAAAAAGTATTTTATTTATTTACTTATTTATTCATTTATTAGATCATCAGTTTACAGACCTTTGAGTCATAAGGCGCTTTTACACACAGGTTTTTAAAATGAAATGAGTGTTACCTGTGGCACCGTTGTACTCTGTTGCGTTTTAAATGGAACACAACGGTGCAAACGGCGAAAAGCAGAGATTGCGATTTGGACGAACGTTCACCTATGGAACGAAACAGATGCACTTTACACACAAGGGATGTAACGGAATACTGTTTCTGTAACAGTTATTCCATTACATAAACCTGTGTGTAAAAACTCCTATAGAGTCATTTACAAAGTCACCTCGTCAAGAGAACAATACATCACAGCAAACAAAACAGTATAGTACATAACGCTTAGATTAAAAAAGCAACCAGTGTTACAGGCATTCACTGGTGGTACACGCTCAGTAATAGGTAGATCACAGTAGTCATAATATAGGTACACGAGTACCACATCAGGTAGCAACCAGAGATATTTTATTACATTAGTCAGCAGATGTTGCATTTAGGCTGAAAAATAAACACAGTTAATTCATCAATATTCATGTGGCAATCAATGAGTCAGACACCAGGATAGCAGAAACCGAAGCAAATTTATTTCCTGAGCACCTAGAATGATTTCTGGGCTCAGGAGCCAAACTTGCTTAGAAACTTCCTTGAACACAGCTCCATGGGGCTTACAATGTAGAACTTGTAGAGAGAGGCAGCACTTAAGCATGGATTTCTTATCAGCATACAGCAGACTTTTACAGATTTTCAGGATTAGAGAATAGAACCTACAACACTTGATATGTACTAGCTCCTTCCACAGAAACCTTATATCACTTGTTAGACCTTCCATAACCTTGTTCCTCAAAAATTCTCTCTGCAGGAAGGTGATTTAGTCCTCCAAATGCCAGATGAGATAAGATACCCGCAGAGCGATGAGTAGCCTAGCCTCCATGGCTGCTCCCAGTTACCTTTAATTCACGTTACCTTTCTTAAACCTGTTAAAATGGTGTAGCTAGATGTTTCAGTGCCTTCCAAGCTCAAACTCTCACTCGCCAGAACTGAGCAACACAAACAGTGTGGTGGCCCCCTTCCTTTCTCAAACAGTTCCACCAGAAGAAACCATGGCCCTTTTGGCCTAAAGACTCACCCCAGACACAGGCATGGTGGGTCCCAGAACCTGCCCCAGACATGGGCATGGCAGGCCCCAATGAGTCCCAGGCTTCAGTCATTCCCTCCTTCCTCCCTTGCCCCCAGGCCAATGTGCCACATGGGAGAGGGTACGCCGATGCTGCCACCAACCAGCGACCCCTGCTGTGGTTCTGCCACCACCACAACAGCCCTATCAGCCTGGTAATCTTACCATTTTCTGGGTTCCAGGCCCCCATTGTCTGCAGCATAACTGTCCTATCCTCTCTGGCCATAGCTCCTTCCATGCCACGGTTCTGCTGATACAGTTGCAAAGTGTTCTCCTTACTCCTCATGGGGGGAATGGAAAATACGCCCAGACCCAATGACCGCTTACTGCCTGCACTTGCCTCTGCCCACAGAGACCCAAGAATGGACCGGTACACCGCCACTACTGTGCTGACCTGCCTAAACTGGTGGGTGAGGGGCCCTCCAGAACTGCCCTGCTCACCAACTGCAAACATCTGTCTCTCTCTTCTCTCAAAACCTAACCAAGGGCTTAAGTACTCCCCAGGTGCTGCCAGCTACTGGCAGAACACCAAAAGGAAACCCTAAGGTACCTAAAATCCTTACCGGTGCTGGGGGGGGAGGCCAAGGGCTAGTAAGCCCACCTCTGCAAGGGGGGGGGCATACACTGAAAGTACACATAACCTGAAAAAGCTCTCTAGAAACACACAGATTGAATGCAGTTTAGAGAAAAACTGTATTACATCTAAGACAGTTTGAAAAGCTAATTGAAGGTAAATGTTGTATTTCACACCTTCCTGCAACTTGCTTTGTTGAACTATAATTAAGCAGACAGGAATACCATGGAGTCTAAAGATGCTGACACATCATGTTCTAGAATGCTAATGCAGCTCTCAGGCACAATGAGATTTGAACAACTATAAAATGGAGCCCTCCTTGGATAGCTACAGGGGCTGGTATGACCAGTAAAAATAAACTAAAGCAAACACATATATCCCCAGCAGCTACACAAAAAGAGCTGTCTGTTGACAAAGAAACGCATAACATTTACAAGATATGAGGGTGTACTACTCCTTTAAGTGAGAAAAGAAGCCCTGACCTGCTTAACTCTGTGTAAGGTATAATCCAGTGTTACTTCATTTTAGAAAGTAATGTATAGGCCCAAGTGGAAGTAAACCCATCTCGTTTCTTTTATTTATGTAACCCCAAGCACAGCTTGGAGTGGATGTCATGACTGCAATAGGAGAAGCCCACATTCCTGCATCTCTGTTGCAGTTACACTGCTTCTACTCAATTTTATAACAGGGAGAGACAGAAGCACAGGATGTCAGGTGACTTATCCAAGGTTATGCACTGAGCCAATAACTATTGTGGTATTTGAACTATGATCTCATCATTCCCAGTTCAGTATTCTTCTTCTAACTACTAGACCACACACTGCATTTAACATTACTGCAGAGCAACATAGCTGCAGCAGCATTACGGCCAACAGGTTTCAAAGACCCTTGATTGGAATTGGTACAAACTATTTATGAGAGAATACAGTCTTGGTGAATATCAGTGCAAATGCTTTGCTCAAGGCAGCTCAAGGCTATGTAGCCTGGTGCTTAGAGTCCAGAGCTGTGAACTTGGAGAATTAGGTCTGACTCACACCACTGCCATTCCCTGTGTGACCTTTAGCAAGTCACTTGAGCCTCTCTATGCTTAATCTTCTTTCTCTCCCCACTTTGTGTTAAGCCATCATGTGCTTTCCCCAATCTGCTATAACCTCTCTGCGCCTATCTAATAAACGATAAAACAGTTTCTGCCATACAGTGTGCATGAAAAGTAATATGTAAAACCAAATTCCTTCTCTTTTTTAATTTATACAGTATACTGTTTGTAATATGTGATTTGTATAAATGTAGCAATATCAAGTAACATATAATAGATAATTAAGATTAGGTATCACTGGAAACAACTGTGATGGCTCATATGACACATCTCCCCCTCCTGCAATTGCTCTTGACCTGTCACTCCCTAGTTAGTCCTCTCTGCCCTTTCTTTCTTTTCGTCCCTCCACTGTCCAACCCCTTTCCACCCCTCCACAGGCATGGTGCATCCTGGTGAGGTATAGGCCCACCAGGCTACCCACCCACCTCTTTCTTCCACTAACCGGACACAGTACTCACTTCTACCGCCAAGTGGCTTAATCTACTATTTTCCTTGTTAAAGGTCTAGGGCCTACGTCTATGATTTTGTAACTGAGCACTAATACTTGCAGGTGCAATTGTAATTGAATACATATCAACATATGTGTATAAATGTAAAATTATATATGTATATAGTTATACTGGAATGGCAAGTACTGCCTGACTACCCCACAAAATGCTGTATTGCCTAATGTATTTGTACAGTCCTAACTCTGTATTTACTTTTTATTTTGGGTCTGTATTCATTATTGTATCCCCACCTCCCCTTCCACCAGGACACATCTAGAAATGAGCTATTGTAGCTCAGTATACCTTTCCTGGTGAAACTTTTCAAACAAATAAATCAATAAGACTTGTCATCATCCTGTTTAATAAACGCAATTTTGATTGTTGATATTTTTGTTGTAGATTAATTATCTGTGAAATTTGTGGAGTGGGTTTAAGGTAAACTCAGGTCCTCTCCAATAACCAAGCTGTTTTAAACTCCTAGTTTGCCTTACAGGTGTCATTTTACAGTGGATCAGTAAAAAAAACCATGGCACATTAAAGTACATCTTTTCTGGTGTCAAAAGACTTTTTCAGCTTCATTGGGAGCTACAGTAGATATGTCATAATAACTCAATCTGATGATACATTGCTATTCCCCACTGATTTGCAAAAAAAACTAAATACTGGAATTATTGAAAAGCATGACATATCACAATATTCAGTGATGACATTTTTTAACATGCTGACCTCTGCTACTGTGGAAATGTGTCAGTCTCTTGACTGAGATTACTGACCCCACCTCCCCACAAGCAGAATTTCACTTATTTTCCTGTACAGAATTAGAATTGCAACATATTATCATTATAATCAATATGCCAAGATAAAAGTTTGCACTAATAGCCCAATACGCAGTACACCTAGGGCAAGAAAACTGGGTGACACAGGCACCAGGACATACGAGGAAAGACTGGCTGAACTCAATATCTATTACCTAGAGGTCAAACGGGGGGAGAAATTATTGAAGCCTTCAAGTACCTGAAGGGTATAAGCAGGGTGGACAGCCAGTAACTTTAAGCTTAGCAAGGGGTCCATCAGGAGGGGTTACAGCTATAAGCTGGCAGAGGGGAGGTTTAGGAGGGATGTGAAGAGAAGCTTTATCACATATAAGGTGGTGAAAAAGTGGAACTGTTTGCGACTACAGCTGGTCAGTGTTAATATGGTGCTGAGAAGAGGGGGTTGGATAGACTCATGGGATTGGTGAAGTTGATGGGAGAGGGGTTGGAGCAAATAGGGGAGGGTAGTTAGTTCAATCAGAGCTATGGGAAGATTAATCTGCTAGTGGCTTAGGCAATGCTAGACTGGTGACGGACCAGGCTGGACCTGGCAGCCTGGATGGACCATGAGACTTTTCCGTTCATAAACATCTATGTAACAGTAAATAGCACCCCAACATAGACTAGCCTGGTGGTGCTGAGGGTCGAGAAACATGATGCCACACCTCATTTCATACCTGCAACCCGAGTTCGGAAGCAGACTCAGGTTGCTGGGGGTCAGCCGGCGGGGGGAGGAGGGAGAGGATCAAGTGTCTTAGAGAAGGCTTGCTTGCTCATTCTCTGACTGCTGCTGACTGGAGGACTGGTGGTAGTGCAGTCTAGGGTGGCATGGAATAGAGGTACTGTGGCCTGGTGATGTGTGCATGCCTCCACATGCGTGCTTCATGTCGGCCACAGTAGGGAATGGGAAGAAAAGGGGAAAATGGTAGCTGCAACTTAGTGAAGCCCTGTATGTCCATCTGCAGACCCACACTGACACCTAGGACCATCTCGGTCTGACCTGGATTTTTGTCTCGTGGGTAGGATGGTCCTCCCTCCCTCCCTCCCTTGACACCCATGGGGAATCCATGGGAGTGCCTGTCCCAAGATAGGTACTGGGGAGGCAAGCGCCGGACTACAAGGATGTGAAAGGGGCTGATAAGCTGCCCCAGATGTCCCACTGAGAGAAAAAAACCTGTATGAAAAAAACAGCATTCCAGCACACCACAACCCTGGTACAATACAAGGATGAGATGTAGCAAAGGTTTTAAAATGCTTAGAAAATTGTTTATTGCACAATATAATGGGATTGACACTTTCAGATTCCCCCAGCTTCAGGTTAAAGTGAATCAACATGTCATGCAAAATTTCATTTGTTAAACTTAAACCCCAATGATGACTCCAGTCAGGTTCCACTCTTTTAAATGAGCCTTAATTAATTAGCATACTGCCAAACTGCTGACATGGGTTTAAGTGAAGGCAGACACACAAAGTTAATAACAAGTGACAAGCGAAGATTAAAAACATTGAAGCAATCAATCATACAGTTCCTGAGAGTATGGTAATTTAAATACCATCAAGTTTGTACATTAAACAAATTGACTAGACCTACCTAAACAATTTCTAATGTGTGGTCAGTTGTACCAGAAAGTACTTTTAAATCATGCAGCTAATACATCAGTACAGCTACAGAAAAAAACATTTAGGCAGCAGGCTGACATTTCTCAAGAGGACTAAATAAAGACAATAAGTAAAATACAAAGATAATACACATAAAAAATACACAAAATATATCAGAGAGGTACACTGTTGAAAACAGAATTAAATCCGTAAGTATACAATTCAAGTGACAACTGGCATTCACTGCAATATATTCATAATGGGACTTTCAAATTGGAAGCTGGCAGTTATCCATATAGCCCTATAAAAATAGTTACACAAAGCTTCAGCACACAATACACCATTAAAATACTAACAAAAGTATGCCTTTGGATCTTTAATGCAAATAGTGGCTTTAACTTGCTTGGTGCTTTATGCAGTAGTGATGTATGGCAATCTGGCTTACTGATAGCTGGTGTGTTAGAGACATGGGGCAAGTAAGATTGATGGGGAGGGGTTGGAACAAATAGGGGAAGGGAGTTAGTTCAATCAGCACTATGGGATGATTGCTCTGCTAGCAGCTTAGTCAGTGGTAGACTGGTGAGGGCCCAGGTTGGACAGGCCAAACTGGATTGACCATGACTCTTTTTCTGTCTATAAACATCTATGTAAAAGTGAACAGCACAACTAATGTAAAGGATCTCAGGATAGTTGTGGAGAGTAAGTTGAAGCCAGGCAGGCAATGTGTTGTAACAGTAAAAAGAGCAAATACGGTGTTAGAATGGATTATGCAGATCAAGAGACCCTATTCTCCTTCTGTAAAAGTCCTTGGTTAGACTCCACCTAGACTACACTGTCCAGTTCTGCCCACAGCAGAGCAGGGATCACCTTGAGGAGATCTAAAGGGTCCAGCACAAGTTGACAAAGCTGATCCCTGGCTTTACCCTCTTGGAAAGACTGGACATACTCAGATTATTTAGCCTAGAGAAAGAAGGCTGAGGCTGTAAGTGATCACAATGTTTCAGATTCTTAAGGGAATAGACACTGTCGTTTATAAGAAAATAGTCTGTATGGAGCAGTGCCATCTAGTAGTGAAAGCTGTGAATAACCAAGTCAAAGTAGTGCTGAGTAACTGTAACATCAAAAAGAGATCTTTAATCATGGTACAAGAGTTTGTTAAATGTCACCCCTCCACAGGGTTGAATTTGTTGGTATAATCACAAAAAGAGAGATAACACACTCATGGTGTCAAGGGTGTTCTAAATTTATTTGCTCTCACCTATTTCTTTCATAAATTGCATTATAGTTATATTAAATTAAAACAATGGCAGAAAATAGGTGAAAGGATTGGTCCAAGATGTGTCTGCTGCTTTTTTTCAAAATGGAAATGCATCTGAAAGATAGTCTAACAGCATCCAAACGTTGCAACAAAAAAGTGTAGCTGCCACAAAAAAATGACACAAACTGGTTTTAGTCATTTAGTACTGCAAACCATAACTTTTTGTGGCACATGGATGCATCATTTGAATAGAGCAATAGGGCTGATCAGATGCATCCAGGCAGGCACAGCGGCAGACACATCATACTGTACCCATGCATTCAGGCAGGCACGGGGCAGTGATAGCATACAGTACCAGTGCATTCAGGCAGGCACAGTAGCAGGCACAACATACTGTACATTTGCACCTGTGTTCACCTTTTTGAAAATCCTGCCTGCAGGTTTTGTCCGGGGGGATGATCAGGCTAAAAATGTCACATTTACTTTCCCTGACATAATAATACCAGTAAATATTTTCATACTGTTTAATACGGATAAAGAAAAAAGCTTCCTTATAAAAAAGATGAATTATCTTTTGTTGTTGCTTTTTTTTTTTTTGCTTTAATCAGATCGGGTTTACCATCATCTGTCTCATTCTGAGATTGTTTTCTCAATATGGTTTCTTATCCGGTATTTAGTGCCTGTCATCATTTCCAAAGACTTACAGTTTATACAAGGCTACATAATCATTAAAAATTCAATAAATAGTTCACTGCTGCATAATGTCCCTATGCAAATGGGTATTTATTAAAGACCTTTTAGTTTTTTCTGTAAAAGAAGTCCATATAGCTCTTTACTTATCCCAATTATGATCAATATGATAAATTATTTCTAATTTTGATGTGTCTATCATCATTGTAATCCATTCCTTATAAGTCAGAGGTAATTCACTTTTCCGTTTCTGCAGGATTAATTTTTTTTCGCTGCCATAATTGCTATATTCAAAAATTTACATTGATTTATATCTAGGCACTGGTTTGATGGTTTTACATATCCTAATAATATTCCACCAGGATCAAATTGGAATTTGCTTCCTAAGATCTTATCTATAGTATTTATTATTTTTTTCCAGAAGGTACTCAGAAAGGAACATTCTATGAATAAATGTTTTAGTGATCCTGTACTATTATTACATCTAGGACAGAGCTCTGAAACTATTGAATTAAATGTATGCAATTTTACCAGAGTATAATATAACCTGTGTAAGATTAAATTGCATTTGTTGAAATCTGATTGGTTTAGACACAACATTTAGGTAGCCCATTACAGCATCCCATTCTTTCAAATTACTAATCCTGAGATCACGTGATGTCTTCAGCCTGAGTAGACGATCTCCGGCTTAGCTCTCCCACTGACTCTCCAAAGACATTAAAAATACCAAACTTTTGATCAAGATCGGTTATTTTATCATTGCTAATATCTTCCTGTAATGAAGGAGAACTACAAGCAGCGTCAAGAAGGCAGAACTTAACGTTTAGCGCATGCAGAGATGGATTCGGAAATGCGTCAGGCCCTCCCGGCCCGGACACCTCCTCAGACGCCGGATAAATCAGCGAAGAGATCTAAAACCCAGACCGCAACTCCCAGCAAAACGGCAGCGCTACCTAACAGCCCCACTTCCCTGTCTGAGGACAAATTCTTGGCTGAAATGGCCAGTATTAAGGACACTTTTAGAGAATTTGCCTTGGACCAAGCTGAATTGAAGGAGACGAATAAAAAAATCTCCGATGTTTCAACCCGCACGTCCTCATTGGAAAACTGGCAGACAAGACTGGAACCAGAAGTGGTAGCACTAAGGCAGAGGCCAAGTAAAGTAGAAGGTAAACTAGAGGACCTAGAAGGGAGAAATAGGAGGAATAATATTGTGATTTTTGGCCTGCCTGAGGAAGCCAAAGGATCCACCATAATTCAATTCACCCAGAAGCTTCTGGCAAAGATAGCGGGCCCTCCGCCACAGTCTACAGTGTATCAGGTAGAACGGGCCCATCGCTCACTGAAACCTCGACCTCCCCCGGGTGCCAAGCCTAGGCCATTTATTATTCGTCTCCTAAGTTATATCGATCGGCAGCATATTTTGTCAGAAGTTAAAGAGCTGCAGGAGATTAGATGGGAAGATGCCCAGCTTAGATTTTCCCAAGATCTGCCAGTTATCATCAGACAGAAGCGGGCTGCATATCATAGCTCCATTAAAAAATTGATAGTGGCCAGAATTCAATTCCGGATGATCTACCTGCTAAATTGATGGTTCAGTACCAGGGTAATTGGAGAAGTTTTGAAGAGGCAAACCTGGCAGCGGAAGAATTACCCACTATGTTCCCCGACCTGTTTGCCCATCGTTGAGCAAGTAAGGGAGTGTTCATCGATCTGGCTACTCTATGTAGTGGCATCCAGTTTGGCGGAAGAGTTAGTGTAATCAGCTCAACATTTTCTACATCTCTCCTCGTGAACCCCTGTCCACTTATGGATCTGCAGCTGAGGGTTTTTTCCCTTTTTTGTTTGTTTTGGATCTGCGTTGCATGAAAGCCCATTAAACAGCGGCAAGAGATCAGCTCAAATTAAGCGTTATGGTCCTGCTCCCATTTGAATTGACAGTTGTCTCCCCTTTAATTCGAGGCACCTCTTGGACACTGTGGTTGGTCTCGCTAGTCAGCGCACGCTTTCTTTTAAGTCCTGCAAAGTGTTTATTTACTCTCTCTCATTCTGACTGTGGGGTAACACCGGTATATTAGAAGATGAAAAGTATAGCGAAGATTTGCTACTTGGAAATGGGACTTTATAGTGAGCTCTATACTAGATACCGCCACGTAAATGGGGGATGCAATGGCCTTTCTCAAGTTTCACTGGGGAAGCAGGAGAGCTTTCATCTGTTGCTGAAGCTATCTGGACTAGTGATGCTCTGGGTTAAGCCCAGAATATGACGGGAACAGTAGCTATATCAAACTAAAGGGGAGTGGGGATTGGGGAGAGGGGAGACAAGAAGGAAAAGAGATTATTTTGATTATCAGTGCCTCGGTATGGCTTGTAACAAGGTACACAGTTCGTGGTTTAATTGTGGCAGGGTTGTTATAATCTTAAGTTTACAAGGTAATAGAAGAGCGTGGTGTATAATGTAAATACTATTTGCTGTGAGAAGCAGAGTAGGGGAAGGGGACTACTCCTGATAAAGTGTTTGTTTTTTCCTTTTTTTTTTTAACAGGTTGATGTTCATGTTCTTTGGAGAGGGGTGGCAAGTCGGGACGTGTTAGCCTGGGTGGAATACTCACGTCTTGGCAAAGGGGGATTGAGCCTCCACAGTTAATGGGCTACTTTGAAAACAAGGCTACAATTTTCTCAGTTTGTTTATGTGAGGCTCAGGGTTATATGCTGTGGGGTTTGATTTTTTGAGATGGAAGAGGTTGGGGGGCTACAAAGTATTTTGGGGGAGGGTACCGACACAAATACTAGAGTTAAAGTAGATATATCACTTACTGGTTTCTTTTTCACTGCATATTTGGATTTTAGTATTGTAATAAACAGCTAAAATGTCAGGTTATCATTTTTGTACATGGAACATCAAGCGGGCACAAACTCCAGTGAAACAAATGAAGGTACTGATACATCTCCGCAATATACAAGCTGATGTGGTCTTTTTACAGGAGACGCACCTTTTACCCACTCAAGTACACTACTTTCGTAGGCTCTGGGTAGGACAAGTTTTTGGTTCTGGTTTCAATTCTCATAAAAGGGGAACTGCCATCCTAATTGCCCACAAAATCCCATTCCGTTTGCTACAAGAAATTTCAGACTTGGAAGGCCGCTGTGTTATATTACGGGTGTTCTAGGTCATTCCGAGGTCATTCTTGGTTCCATCTATGGGCCTAACTCTGATGATTCAAAATTTTTTATGGATCTTATGTCCACGCTGGCTCCTTGGTCCACGATTCCAATAATTGTAGGAGGGGATTGGAACCAAGTATTGTCAAATAGCCTGGATAGAATGGGCCCCTCCAAATTATCCTTTTCCCCAGGTCACAAAGCCCAGCTAGAGCTAATGCATTCAATAGGTTTGGCTGACCCCTTGAGAATCACTTACCCAACCAGGAAAGAATATTCATTCCATTCACCTGTTCACAATACATTTTCCCGTATTGATTATTTTTTAGTGAGTATTGATCACCTTTCTGGTATCACATCAGTTTTTTACTCTTCGAAAACTATATCGGATCACCATATGGTTCAGTTATTTGTAGATCTTGCACCTAATATTCAACGAGACAAACTTTGGAGGATTAGTAATCAGATTCTAAAATCTGAAGATCATATACAACATTTACAATACTTCATTTCTAATTTCATGATAGATAATTCCCCATCCATGTCTAAAAGGGATATCTTATGGTGCTCACTAAAGTGTGCCTTAAGGGGTGAATTAATATGCTTGGCAGTTAAACGTCACAAGCAGAGGGAACAGACTCTCTCCTCCCTTATTGATCAGATCACATTAGCAGAGGCAAATCTCTCAGTCCTATCTCCTGATGCAGACTGGGAAAAAGCTGAGTCCCTTCGAGCCCAGTATAATCAGCTGTTGGCTGAAAAGGCTGAATTTCTCATGCTTAGATCTAGAGTAACATATTTTGATCAAGGTGAAAGAGCGGGGAAGCTCCTAGCTCTCAGAATTAGGTCTCAGATGTCTGATAGGATTGTTACCTCCCTTCAATCATCCACTGGTACTGTTCTGACTTCACCCAAAGATATTTGTGAAGCTTTTAAACATTATTATGAAGGCTTGTATACCCCCACCAATTCCTCCTTCTCTCAACAAATGTTTGATCTTTTCATTACTGATGTCAAGTTGCCAACACTTACTGAGGTACAGTCGTCTATATTAAAAGCCCCTATTGAAATAAAAGAAATAATGGAAGCCATTGACTCTCTTACACCGGATAAATCCCCAGGCCCAGATGGATTCTCCCCTAATTTTTATAAGGCCCTAAAAAGTACATTGGCACCTATCGTCCCAAACACTTTTCAATATTTCTATGAAAATGGTATCTCAGATAAGTCATTAACGCAGGCTACTATTGTGGTCCTACCCAAACCTGGGAAGGATCCTCTAGTTGTACATAATTATAGGCTATTTCACTTATTAATGTGTATCTTAAAATCCTGGTTAAGATCCTGGCTTTAAGATTGGGTTGGGTCTGGGACTCTTTAATCAGTGCACAGCAGGTAGGATTTGTTAAGGGCTGTCTTTCATCTGAGCATCTCAGAAAGTTGGCCTACCTATTTTCTGTGTCCAAGGACTCTCTTATCCTGGTTGCCTTAGTCTCCTTAGACGCAGAAAAAAGCCTTTGACAGAGTGTCATGGGACTATCTGTTTTTTCTGCTTCCCAAATATGGTATCCCGCAAGAATTTATCACTTGGATTAAAATACTTTACTCCCTCTCCTTCAGCATGAGTCCAATGCAATGGGGTACTTTCCACACCTTTTACTTTAAGACAGGGTACTCATCGGTGGTGGTAAATGGCTGTCACTCCACAGAGGGAAGAGTGACCAGTGGGGTACCACAGGGATCAGTGCTGGGACCGGTCCTATTCAACATCTTCATCAGTGACATTGCACAGGATCTAGAAGGCAGAATTTCACTGTTCGCTGATGACACAAAGCTCTGTAACAGAGTAGACACACCAGAGGGTGTAGACAGAATGAGAAGGGACCTGCAGAAACTTGAAGAATGGTCAAGGGTTTGGCAGTTGAAATTCAATGCAAAGAAATGCAAGATAATGCATATGGGGTACAAAAACCCTGGCACAATATATCAGTTGGGGGTGAGGATATAGCATGCACCAAGCAGGAAAGGATCTTGGGTTGTCATCTCTGATGACCTCAAGGTAGGGAAACAGTGTGACAAGGCATCAGGTAAAGCAAATAGGATGCTGGGATGTATAGGCAGGGCATCACCAGCAGGAAAAGGAGGTCATAATTCCGCTATACAAGACACTAGTGAGGCCCCACCTGGAGTACAGTGTACAGTTCTGGAGACCATACCTACGTAAGGACATAGACAGGGTAGAGAAGGTTCAGAGGAGGGCAACAAAGATTGTGCATGGGTTGCATCACAAGTCCTATGAAGACAGGTTGAAGGAACTGAACATGTACTCCCTGGAGGAGAGGAGGAGAGAGGGAATGATAGAGACATACAAGTATCTTACAGGAGGAACAGGGTGCAGGAAACACTATTTTTAAGCGAAAAAGATGTTTCAGGACTAGAGGGCATGGGATGAAGTTGGAGGGAGGACGATTCAGAGGAAACATGAGAAAGAATTTCTTCACAGAACGGTGGTGGACAAGTGGAACACCCTGCCAGAGGAAGTGGTGGGAGCTGAAACAATCACGGGATTTAAGAATGCATGGGATAGACATAAAGGAATTCTAGAGGTCAGGGGTAAGGGGAAATAGACTTCTAGGAAAACAAACTGAACTTACAAGCTCAAATGGGCAGACTAGGTGGGCCATAGGCCCTTATCTGCCGACACTGTCTATGTATCTATGTATCTATGTATCAAGGATGCCCCCTTTCACCATACTTATTCAATCTGTTCCTTGAACCCCTCATCAGGAAACTCAATTCCTCACTCTCAGTTTCGGAGATTACAACAGGGAACTCAGAATATAAACTTTCCGTGTACATGGATGATATTCTACTGCATATTTCATCTCCTTCACAATCCCTCCCGGCTGCACTTACATTAATCTTCCAGTTTAGCTTGATTTCCAATTATATACTGAATTTGGATAAAACTGAAGTATTTCCTCTTAATCAGTATTTTCAAAAAACAGAGATAGTTAACCTGGGTCTACAGTGGTGATCAGACAGACCTAAATATTTGGGCATTTTCCTTCACCCCTTCCCCAAAATAATGAAAAAGCTTAACCTTGATACCACTTTAAGTCATGTACAAGATGATATTAAGCGTTGGTCTTTATTACCCCTCTCGCTCTGGGGTCGTATGAGTATAGTAAAAATGAATGTATTACCCAGTATACTATACCCCTTGCAAATGCACAACTGGGATTTACCCAGTTCTTGGTTTACTCAGACTCATAAAATTATTAACTCCTTCTTGTGGGCTGGGAAGAAATCAAGAAGAAACTATTGTAAGCTTACACGGGCAAAATTTGATGGTGGTCTACAAGCTCCCAACTTATATTTGTATTATCTTGCAATACATCTAACCAGATTGAGGTACTGGATATTTCCATCAAAGTACTCATCTGACTCCTCTTATTCCCCTCTTTGGTTAGGAATTGAGAAATCCTTGTGTGTGTTACACTATATGGTTCCAGAAGCCCTTCCTTTTCTAAATAAGAAGAATCTCCCAAATAAACTGAAAGGATCCCCGCTTGATGCCCTTTTGATTACACAACACCAACTCAATGCCTTACTAAAGATCCATGTGTATAAAGATATAACACAACCTCTTTTCAATAATCCCAACTTGTTAATCTCTGGTAAACCAATGAGACCTAATATTTTTTGGCCCAACATGGGAATTGGAAGGTTGGAGGAGTTAGTTATTAACCAGAAACTGATGCGATTCCAGGAAGTCTGTACCCAGTACCATTGATCTAAAACCCATGTTTTCAAGTACTTACAGATTACTCACATGTTATTACAGCATTTTGGCACTGGGATGTGGACTACGCCCCTTCTAACTGCTCTAACCCCATATCTTAATTCACTTCCGTCCACTCATTTAATTTTGTATGCCTACAGGATTTTGCAAATTACGACTGCTGGGTTAGAAGGACAAAGAATTTACTGGTGGGACCACTCTCTTCCAACTTCTGCACCCCCTAGATGTTGGTTAAGAATTTGGAAGCACCTATATAGATATATCAAGTGGGACAGGTATAGATATATGCAATTTCAGATCATCCACAATATGTATTATACCCCATTTAAACTATACAGGATGGGATTTTTGCCATCTAATCTTTGCACCAAATTCTCGCAAGTCCAGGGGGATCTGCTGCATATGTTATGGTCATGTGATAAGGTTTCCCCATTATGGAATTGTATTCAATCCCAGCTGGATCCACTATTAGCTCTCTCAGATAAATTTACCCCTGAGCTTTGTATTTTAGGGGATTATACGACACGCCGGGGCCGTATTCAAAGGGCCTATATGGCACTGATCTCTGTTTGTGCCAAAAAAGTACTACTCAGACATTGGGTAGATGACCTTACACCGCCTTATACTGAATGGTATAAAGAAATTATGTTTTCTATCCAGGCAGAACATGTCATTGCTGGGTTTACCCAAAGAATGGGAAAATATAAACAACTTTGGGATCCGTTTTATAATTTGTTATTAATCCAGTCCAGTACAAAAACTGTTAGATCAAATGCCCCTCCATAAGTTAACCATCCTTTCTATTATGGTTTTCTACTGATATATATTTATAATTACTAAGGTTCATATTTGTGGCAATGGGGGTAGGAGGGAAGGGGGTTTAGGATGGTGATGGTTGGGGTAGATTGGGGAGAAGAGGGTGAGAGGATGCAGACATCTCGATATATATTAATATTAGATAATGGCTGTATGTTATTGTGGTTAGAAGGTCTGTTTTGCAGATATATATACACAGCATTGTATGACCTCCTGTTTTTAAGATGTCTGTATATTGGATTTAAAAATCTGATAAAGTATACTTAATATCAAAAACAAATTCATTACTAATCCTGATTCTTTTTCCCCACAAACTCTTTGGAAAAATTCATTTGAGAACTACTCTTTATCCCCTCATACATTTTTCCAATAGTTTTCTTATGATTTTCTCTATTCATAAAGAATTCTTCTAGTGGAGTCACTGGAAATTCAGTCTCTTTATTCCAGTTTGACTTAATGTAATTTCTTATTTGATAATATTTGTACTGATGTTGTACTTTTTTATTAACTCTTCAAGTGTAGCAAATCTACCATTTATATACAAATCACCAAAATTAAATATGCCTTTTTGATATCATATATTCCAAATGTTATGATTTCTTTTTAATAAAAATGGCTTATGTTTTATTGCATATTTTTTGTCACTTTAAGTTTATATCCTTATAGTTTGATGACTATTTACCAGATATTTATTATAGTTTTTTTTTAAACTGACATTTGATTTTTATTTTCCATGTTTTTATATGGAATGTCCAGAACGTCTGAAAAACTGTAAAATTAGGTTGTACTCAGCTCCATATTTTTCCAATGCTCTAATGACTCATGAGGAGAAAAAACATGTCCCATTGCTTCCAACTGAAAAGCCCAGAAACACCACTTAAAATTTGGGAGATCTAATCCTGCTTTATCTTTTGTAGTATACATTTTTTCTAATTTTAACCTTGTTTTTTTTTTTTTATTTTGCCAAAGAAAGTTTTTAATTTTTTTTCTCCAAATCTGAGAAAACATTTGTTGGCATAATTACTGGTAAGGTCAGAAATAAATATCAAAGTCTTGGTAAGACATTTATTTTTATTATATTTGCTCATCCTGTTAATGTCAGAGGTAGATAAATCCATCCAGACTTATCTTTTGAAATGTTGTTCAATAAAGGTATAGCGTTATTTTCATATATTTACTGACATCCTTAGTTAATATTACTCCCACGTTTTAAAAAGATGTTTGTGGGTTTACTATAAGTTTATAATTAGGACTCTTTAATTCACCCAACAACATAATTTCTGTTTTTGGTATGTTCACTTTATATCTCAAAAATCTTAAGTATTCCTCTATCAGCTACATTAATTTTTGATGAGTTTTAGTTATATCAGAGAGATATACCAGAATATCATCTGCATATAATGATATAGTATATTCTTTTCCTCCCAGTGTTATCCCTGTAACCTCATTCCTAATATATTGGGCCAGCAGTTCCAAATATAGAGCAAACAAGACAGGGGATAAAGGACACCCCTGTCTTGTACCCCTTGCCAGTCATAGATCCTAGCCTTTGGAGACAAATAAGTTGTCCCAATCCATGCTTTTTTTTTTTTGCAACTCTGTTTCTCACCTACCATTCGGGGCATCTCTCAGGCTGTACTCACTCGACCCGCAGTCCCTAACCGCCCACTTGAACCACTTCCTCAAACAGTAACATCAGTATCAGGATCCCTGTCTCTCCTGGACCCCTTTGGAGAGACTTAGGAGCCCCAGGGGGTAGAGTCAGAGTTGTGGCCAGTGATTGGTGTGTGGAGCCTTGGTCCCTGGAGGTCGCCATTGTCTCACCCAGCTGGCAGGGGTTTTCAGATTTTTTTGCCCCTTCCCTAGGCTCAGATGTGCAATGCATCCAGTGCAGGCATGCATGCTCCTGTGCATGCCCACAGGATTGCAGCTGCAGCCAATCCCCTGGTTACTGGATCTCAGGCTTGCTGTGCTCCTAACTGCCACCAGGAGCCACCAGAGCCTGGGATCGAGATCCCCTTCCTCCCTCCCAGGACATGAGAACAGTCCTCTGGATGCTAAATCCTGTCCTTCCCCTGCCGACCCCTGACGGCCTGAGCTCACTCCCAAACCTGGTTTTCTGGCATGGCATGAGGTGTGGCATCCAGTGCCTCAACCCTCAGCACCACTGGGCTGGCCCCAATCCATGCTAATATCCCTGGCCCATTCTGGCCTTCAACAATGTGGACATCAAAAAATTCTAGTCCACCCTGTCAAAGGCTTTCTCTGCATCCAAAGCGACTATTGCTGTATCAGGTTCCCTGGTCTGTTCTATAATATTCAAGGATTTTCTTACTGCATTTGACAACTTCCTACCTTATATAAAACCCACTTGATCTGGGGCAACCAGTGCTGAAATTATTTTATTCAATCTTGCAGCTAGAATTTTAGTAAAGATTTTGTAATCACTATTTAATAGTGAAATAGGTCTGTAAGAGGCTGGATTATCTGGATTTTTATTTTGCTTAAGAGTAAGTATAATATGTGCATCATAAAAAGAGTTTGGCATCTTGCTTTTTTTATCATATTAAATATTTTCTTTAATTTTGGAGCCAGCAAATTTTGATATTTTTTATAAAAATCAATAGTGATCCCATCTGGGCCTGGAGATGAATCTGAAGTAAGATTATTGATTGCTTCTATTATTTCATTTACTGTTATTTCTTGTTCTAATATTTGAGTCTGCTCTTCAGTTATTTTAGAAAGTTTTATTTTTTCCAATAATTGCTCTATGTCTATTTTAAGGGGGTTGGCTTCTGGGGTATATAGTGCTTGATAGTAATGCTTTAATGTTTCCAATAGTTCTTCCTGATTTATAGTCAGACTTCCATTAGTTTTAATTATTCTTGGAATAATTTTAGAACATTCCTCTGTTTTTAACTGCCAAGCTAATAATTGACTTGGAGTTTCCCCTAGATAATATTTTGCCCTAGATCTTCTTAACGCTGCTCTAGATTTTTCTTCCATAATATTGTTATTTTCATTTTTAGTCACTAATAATTTCTGCAAGTCAGAATCAGAAACTGATTGAATATAATGTTGTTCTTCTACTTTCAATTTTGATTCCAAGTTTTTAAGTTGTTCTTTATATTTTCTATTCCTATACACAGTTTGCACAATAATATGAGACCATATTGTTGGTTTCATTACTTCCCATATATTAAATATTAAGAAATTTTCTTCCTTATTTTCCAAAAAATAATGCTATAATTCTGCTTCCAATGAAGTAGTGAAGTCTTGATTTTTCCATTATGACGTGATCTAATCTCCAATTTTTCTCCTAGATACAAATTTCTGATAGTTTTATTTCCCAAGTCATTACTGCATTATCTGAGATTTGTATTGGTCCATATTGCAAGTTATTAACTGAATCCATTATTGTAGCTGTCATTAACATAAAATCAATTCTAGAGTGAACATGATGCATACGGGAGTAGAAAAAGCATACTTCTGCATCCAGGTTTCTATATCTAAAGGGGTCTACCAGATTTAAATCTTCAATATAACTCTTTATTAGCTGTACCACTTTTTTTTAATTCTATGCATCCTAGTGTCCTAATTTATTTAATGTTAAATTACAGTCCCCTGCTATTATGTAAGGTACAGGCAAGTGTGCCAACGCTAACAACAGATCTGTAAAATAAGCTGGTGAATCTTTATTAGGTGCATAATGACCTATAATTGTAAAATTATGTTTATTAAATTGTAGTTGAATCATTACAAAGTGCCTATTTGAGTCTGACCTAGATGTTTTATATAGTACAGGAGTGCATTTTTTTTATAAAAATAGCTACCCTTCTTGCAAATTGATCATTTGGGGCATAATAACCTTTAGCTTTGAAAAGATTAGCACAGTATTTTTCATTTTGAAGTGAAAAATGCATTTCTAATAAGAATCTCTGTTTTTTATATCATTACAGTGTTGAATTATGCTTCTCATGTTTACCCTATCTCTCAAACCCTTTACATTCCATGAGGCACAACTGCAGCAGTAAGTTTGGTTTATGTTAGCCATGTTTACATTTCTCAGTCAATTTCTTAGGGCACTTCTGTTTCCTTATTAATTTAAATTCATTGCCAATACACCATTTTTTTTTATTTTTTTCTTTGTTTTTCAACATGTTCTTGTTTTGTTAACAAAAATCAGTACATGATAGACCCATACAAAAGAGCATTTTATGCTCTTATCCCCCTTCCCCCTCCTCCCCCCACCATCTACTAATCTACATGTAGAAAAGTCTCCCTTACTTACCTTCAAGATGCTTAAGTTGGCACCTAGTGTGCCCATCAACTGTGTGTATGAAAGCAGCATTAATCTGTCTAGTATCCCCTCCATTTCCTTAATAACATACATTTCCTCTTTTGACTTGCTTCTTTTTCTTCCCTTACTGAAATTTAATGTTTATAGCCCCAATTCTTCCTTCCATATGCATTCTTTTTTCTTACTTATTTCTTTCCTTTCATCTCCCAACCCCCCGTCCCCCATCAGCAGTCCAGCCCCATTTTTTTCCCTTTTTGGTTCTAGGGAAGGCTAACCTTCATCAAGAAAAATTTCTTCACTTTGTCATGTGCATTTCTTTTTTGTATTTCTGCATCCATTTCTTCGTTATCATGGTTTGCACCTTCCAGGCCAGAACTTTAAGGTTCTGGAAGGTTCTGTTCAGCTGAATTTACATATTTCTTTCTTGATGAGGAACAGTAAGGTGTTCTAATATGTCTATGTAATTTATCTTCCGATTCAGCTAGTGCTCTTTTTATTGTGACTTCTGCTTCATAAGGTGATATAAAAATTCATACTCTAACATGAATAGCTACTTTTAATTTTGCAGGTAGAAGCATCATGAACTTAATATTGTTTTTCCAGAGCAAATCTTTGGTATTTTTAAATTATTTCTGGTTTTTTTTTAAAACGTGCTATAGAAGATAAGGGTAAACATGAATATTTAAATTACGAATATGCAACCCTTTGTTAATCCTTGCTTTTTTAATATTTCTTCTCTGTCTTGATATTGTAGAGGTTTAATGAACACAAATCTTGGAGCATTCCCTTCATTATTGGTGCTTTTGAAAGCTCAATGTGCTCTATCTAGAGTTACTTAATCTTTTGAGTATTCTCTTCCTAGTGCTTCAGTAATTAAAGCTTCAAAACAGGGTACAGGGCTAAAACCTTCCACACCTTCAGGTATCCCCCAGTTTTAAATTACATCTCTGAGTTCTTGTTTCTATTTCCTGTATTCTTTCCTGTAATTCTTTCAGTTCTTTTGTATGTTCCTGTATTTTTTTTAAGCATTGGTGCTGATTCATCCTCCATTCTACTGACTCTAGTTTCTAATTCGGTAGTTCTAACATTCAGAGCTTCCATTTGTTTTGCAACTGCCACAAACTGCACATAAAGGTCTCTAAACATCTCTTTCATTGCTGAGAAACCTGATTTCATTTCCTGCATCAAAGTATCTGTTTGGAAATATTTTCCATCCACTTGTTTATTATCACTATCATTCAGAGTAGACACAGCAGCTTTGTCTTCTTTTGTTTGGTTTGCCTTTTTGTATCTACTTTGATTTTGTTCCTTTATTGTCTGCCATTTTGTTCTGCTCTGCTTCACTTTCAGTATTAATAGTGTCTACTGTTTGAGGATTTGGGATGTAATGAGTAGTCCTATTGATTGGCATAGATTTTTTATTTTTTGTTTTTTTCTTAAGCTCGGTTAAAATTCTGGACCACTTGGGCTGATATTTTTATTCTTTTTATATCTTTATCTTCTGAGATTTCTATGGACTTTGTTGCTCTCCAGTCTCTGACATGTTTTGATGATAGAAAATGTTTTATCATAACCCCTAACTTTAAAAGCTTCAGCAGTATATTGGGGGGGTATCAATAATCCTCAATTCTAATCCTGATTTTTCCCTTATGTTTTAAGGGAGGGATACAAAGCAGCCTAAACTGGGGGTGTCCCAATGAGGAAAAGGGGAAATTAGTTTTATTTCAATATTCTTTAAATCTTATTAAAGTTGTCACCCCATCTGCCCTTTCAGCACTCCCACTGTAGTTTTATATATTATTTCAATTCTTCTAAAGTTTACATCATCCTTTATTTAACCTTCATTAACTCATATTTCTTATTTCCCCTCCTCCTTGTACTGTGGTTTTAAATACTTCTTCTGTAAAATCACAAGGAAGAGGGTGGGGACAAAAAGCAAAGACAATGTCTCCAGTAAAGAAGGATAAGGGATTACTTCAGTTTACATCATTACTTAGAGTGTCTTTCTTATTCCCTTTTCTTTTCTCTTTTCAGAGGCCAGACACAATATCACAGTATCACAATTAGCAAGCGCTGCCTTCCTGCACATCCACTGACTGGCCTAGGCACTCTGATGACATCAAAATCTCCATGGGCAAATCCTTGCTTTTGAGGTGATTCTAGAAAGATATTTTCAGAACAAACAACTTTTTTACATAGGTAAGCCAAAATAAAGCATCACAGAGTATCTGTTACTTAGTTTTAAGATAATTCCTATGTCCTATGGATCCTGCACTGTTCCTCTGCTTTCCCTGGTGTTTCCACTGCTCTCAGTGCTTTTACATTGGCATTTTCACAGTCAGCGTTTCTTCCATGTCATTAATTCTGAAAAATGAATACAGAACACTGAAGTTTGCACGGTCTCCTTGGTTCTCACACTTCTAAAGCCAAATTAGTTCACATTGGGAGGCAGAAGTGAGAACAAATTTATTTTGAAGAACTGGAAGTGGGAGCCAACAGACAAGCCTCCTCTCACTCAGCCAACATCTCCGCCATCTTGGACCACCAAAATAAGATGAATTCAATCAATACATGTTTTTGTCATTGCCAAAAAGTTAAAATGCTTGTCTTGTGGCTAGTGCAGTGTGAGTAATGAATGTTAGTTGCCAAATACCACAATCGAATAGTTGTTCATTGTTTGGCTCCAAATAATGAGCATCAGCCCTGATACTTGTTATTCTGATGTTACTCAGATCCCACCCCCACAATAGGAAAAAAAGTTCCTCCTACCCCAGATAGCCAGGGCTAGTACCATGGTCATCCTATCCCTTCAGCCATTTCTCATCTTACCATGGTTCTTTCATTTTTTTTTAATTAAATATTTGACCTCATATCAGCCCCCTCCCACTTGACACCATCCTTTTTTAAATACCCCAAAATGATCTCATCATTCCTGCATGATACAATGGCAAATACCCCTTCAAATACTGTTAACTCCCTCCCCCTGTAACTCACAATCCAAGATCAGGAAGAAGGCAACAGGTGCTCTAATGCCTGCTAGGCATACTTTGACAAATGTGGCATTTTGCCAGTTCCCAACCCAACTTCTGCACTCTCCACCTTCCTAGCCAGATCTCCCCAGCAGCAGCAGCAGTAGTCTTCATTTACCCCCACTACAGCCATACACAATGATCCTTAATGTGGGGGCAACAGCTCAAATCATGAGAGCTCTTCCCGATCCACCTTCCCAACAGCACCATGCCTGACAGCTTTTGAGGTGTGGATTGGAGAAGGTCTACCTATGGTCACTGAGTGACAACAAATAGACTCAACAGAGGATTGGGTCAGTGCTCATTGCTCTACAGTATCACAGTCTAAAGTCACATATTGTCACTAGAACCTGTTCCCACATGTTCCTGAGAACAAGAAATCAAATTTAACACTGCATGGAGGGGAGAATCTGACTGAGCAGCTTGGATCTGAGCCATTCCCCACTCCCATCATGTGCCCAGATGAAGACTACTTCCACTTGGTCTTTCATGACCCATACACGCTACAGGGACAAGGTATCAGGTTAGAAAGACAGTGTGGTTAAAGTACAGTGTCAGGTGGGGGGGTCTGGTTAGATGCCAAGGACACCAGATATATAAAGGGATATCCACTGAGCACTGGTGGTGGTGGGGGAGCTCATAGAAGGTCAAATAGCTAACTGATGGGTGGGCCAGGGTGTTTGCCATGCAACAGGCCCCAGACACCAAGGAACTGTCATCTGTTTTAAAGAACATTTGCTACAAAATATAGAAATGGACCAAATAATGAATATGAATAGTAAACATAAAATACTTGGGGCTCTGAATATTTTATAAATACAGTATTTGTCTTAAGGTATTTGCACACCCCTAATTTGTGGCTGAAATAAATGGATTACAGCTGAACTGGAGATAATGCTAACAGGAGAGACAGCATTAACATGCACCTTTAAGGTAAAAGTTGCAACCTCCTCAGAAATTATTCCCCTCCTCCTTGCCAGTGGATGAAGGGTGATGCAGCTGCCCTAAAACCATTTCTGAAGGAAGGGACAAGGAAATGTAATAATTACTTCTTCTGACAACTCTTGACTAATGTGCTGGGTAAGGTTGTACTTGTGATTTATTTCTGACCGAGTAGGTTCCTGCTGTGATCCACATTTTATTTTAGTCAGTAGGACCAATATGAGTTAGGTTTAAAGCACCAAAGTGCAGTTATTAACCAACAGAATGATTCTCAGCTTCTACTATGGGGCAGCCCAGTTCTGTAATCATTTTTCTATTTATAGAAAATTGTGTGTATCCTGAATGTTATTGTATCAGTTCTTCACAGATACAGACACCACTGCTTAACCCTTTTGCTGGTTTACACTAAAGATGCCGGTGCCGGATACTGCATTGCCTGACCAGGATCACAATCTGTGAAATGCACATGTATACATACCTGAGTGGAGAGACCAACATAACAGACAATCTGCTTGGATAGTACCAGATCAGGATAATGACCTTAGATACTATCCACACATGACAAAAACATTCGGGGTCTATGATTGCCATTACCCTGGGTATCCTAATCATACCACAGATGTAGAAATTCACTGTACTTTTCTTACAGAAAAGAAAATGTACCATTAATGTGCCTGTTTTGTTTGTGGCATCTGATGCACATTGATATCAATATTTGAACTACGGTTACCTAGTAGTAGTAGTCTTTATCATATCTGGTGCTCTTCCCTGGTGGCCCAGGGCACCATTACAGTACAATATGATAAATGCAATAAGAATGACCACACCATTCTTAAATAAATAACAATAAATAATTGCCTTAATCCACTAAAACTGCATAAAACATGATAAACTCAATCAAACTTTACAATGTGCTGTAAAATGCATTACAAGACCTCTCCAAATGACTGTTGAAATAAATATGTTTAAGGCCTCTCTTAAAAGCCTCAGCCAAGAGGGCTTTCTTCAAGGCCCTGGGCAAAGAATTCCAGAGGGACAGCTGCCACCTCAAAGGCCCAGTCTCCCGGGTTCTTCAACTTAGCCCTAGGGACCACCAGGAGGCCCTCCCCAGCTGATTGTAGTGGGTAAACTGGGGTGTGCGGGTGCAGGAGCTCCACCAAGTAGACTGCACCCAGTCCAAGTAGGGCTTTATAGGTTAACAAACCTATCTTAAAAGAGATGCATCACTTCACCAGTAGCCAGTGCAGATCACACAGTGAAAGAGAAATATGACATGCTCTAGGAAGGCCTGTGAGTAACCGAGCAGCTGCATTTTTCAGCAACTGCAGGTGTCATAGCATACCCCCACTAACCCCAAGGTGCAGAACATTACAGAATTCTAATCTAGATGTCACAAATGCATGGATTAGTTTGGCTAGGTCCTGGGGAGGGGGATAAGGGATCTGATCAGGTGGATATTCCAAAGATAGAAAAGCCATTCCAGACTACAGACATTGTCAAACCTCCATTCAGTATGACTCCCAGATTCTTCACCCTAGGAGAAGATAACAGTGCAGAGTCACCAAGCTGAAGCTCAGTCCCTCCTGTGCCAGCTGCCAACCCCCCCCCTTTCAGCCTGGCTCAACCAACAAAACCTAAGTTTTCTCGAGGCTGAGTCTCAGCCAGATTGAAGCCATCAAGTTCTGGATCTCAGCCAGGTACTTATTAAACACATCGACCACACTCTGAGTCCTGGGAGTAAAAGACATGTAGAGCTGGGTGTCATCCTCATAGCAGTGAAACCCATGTCCAAAACATCTAAAGACCTTGCCTGGGAAGCATATAAACTGTGAACAATATTGGCAACAGGACCGAACCCTGGGGTACACCACAAGACAGAACCACCAAGTGTAGTGAAAATTTTCTAAAAACTACCCCTGGCTTCTATCCTGTAGATACAACTCAAACAAGTCGGTCTACTGTTGAGGTAGGGGAAGCCAGACTTCTGGGAGGTTCTGTGTGATGTACCTGTGTATTTGCTGGAGTGGGTGAGGTACAAATGCTGAGGGAACTGGGTTTTGCAGCAGGAGCTAGATGGGACTGATTGACTTTCTCGAGAGTCAGATAGACTCAATCAACCCTCCCCCATCCCTCCCTTCCGGGGGCTTATATGCCTTTATAAGGGAGGTACTGGGTCAGGATTGGTAGTCGGTACACACCGGTGCAATCTCGGGGCTGATTGGCCATTCCTTACCAGTTCTAAAGGAGAGTAAGGGAAAGACAATAACATGATTAGACCTAGTAAGGGGTAACGTCCAAGGGGATGGGGTAGGCAGTATGAAGTGAGGGTAAGCTAGAAGATAGGTAGGGATCAAGTAGGAGCATGGGGAGGGTAGTAGGATGCAACAACTGTGGAGCAGCTGTCTTTTTAGGGATCACATGGGGAGCAGGGTGATGCCTGGTGTGCAGGCAACTTAAGTAGCTCGAGGAGATTAGGTGGTTATGGGTAGAGATAAGAAGGGGGAAGGGAACAGAGTGGTGGTACAATCCAGGACTGGGGGCACATGAGAGTGCCTCAGAGGATTACAGGCAAACCAGGCCGGGGGTGAGGGATGAAGGGGTAAATGGATCAACATTACCACCTCAGGAGCCAGTAGGTACAGATGAATTGGGGTGGAGGAGGATAGGGAAAAGAGGCAGGAATGGCCCTAGAGCAGGTAGCAAATGTGGGCCACTCAATAGTATGCCAGGGAGAACTCAGAGCAGGGGGTAGGTGTCAAGCAGCATGTTCTCAGTGCTAACTACACAGGAGAAGATGAATTGGGAGGACCTTGTAGACAAGGTTGGTGAGGAAGAGATTACTCACAGCCCAGAGGGCACTGGTAGGGTGACTGAAGGGGCAGAGCTTCAATGGGTAAGGATAAAGGGGAGGGAGCTAGAAGACTGAACAGGAGTATGGTAGCTAAAGAGAGGGAGGAGGGGAGTTATGAGGAGATTAGGGGAGGGATGCATCAGGGGAAGGGGCAGGTGGAGCCCATTGCAGAGGGGAATTGAAATCTGGAGAAAATAGGGAAGGGGAGGGTAGGCCATAGACAGGGGTGGAAGGGGAAACAGCTGTGATGCATTTGGGAACAGAAGACCTGGCAGGGAGGGATAAGGGTTGGACAAGATGAGCAAAACAAGAAAACTAGAGTGGGATCCTAATACTAGGGGATTCAATTCTGAAGGGGATTAGATGGGGGAGCAAGAGGGAGAAGCATAGTTAAATATGGGTGGAGGCCATGTCAGGCATGACAGCTGAAAGGGTTGGTCAATCAGTCCTGAATTGAGAGGTAGGGAGAAATCTCACATAGTTCTGCATTTGGGAACCAATGACCTGGTGGGTCATACGGTAGATGTAGTCCAGGGGAGGTTTGAGGAGATGGGGCTGATTTGTGAGAAGGCAGGAAGATCAGTAACCTTCTCAGAGGTGCTTCCAGTACCAAGGGTGAGCACAGTAAGGAAGCTTAGGATAGAGGAGTTTAACACATGGCTAAGGGACTGTTGTCCATCCAAAGGGTATGGGCAGGTGGGAGTTTGGGAAAGGACATGGGAGGACAAGGATCTCTATGCCAAGGACAGGCTTCACTTAAGTGGGGAGGGAAAGAAGGCCTTGAAACAGAAATTTAAGGAATACTTAGCAAACAATGAGAATTTAAACTGGTAGTGAGGGGTGACAAGTATTCAGGAGTCTGGCAGAATCCTCAGACAGGGGACTTAGGAAGAGGTCAGGAGGGGGCGCAAAAAAGGGAGAGCAAGTAGGGAGAGGGGCAAAGGAATCTGAGTGGAGGGTGGTAACCTTGAACGCTAGGAGTCTAGGGAGCAAAACAGCAGAGCTACAGGCTCTCATGGCAGATGGGGAGGTGGATATGACATCCATAACCAAGACATGGGCCAACCATTGCCGTGACTGGGATCTGGCAGTACCAGGGTATAGGATATTTTGGAGGGACAGGGTAAAAAGGAAGGGGGGTGGAACTGTATTTTAGGGAAAGTCTGAAGTGTGTCAGGGAGGAAGGCAACAGAGTCATTATGGGTGCAACTCCAGGAGTCTAAAAATAGGACCCTAAGGTTGGGAGTGGTGTACAGGCCACCATATCAGACTGAGGAGTTAGACAGGGAATTAGCGGAGCAAATCAGAAGGACCTGCAGAAGGGGCAGTACAGTGATTGTGGGAACTTCAACCTACCAGGAGTAGATTGAGGGACCCCAGCCACCACAAATAGGAGGGAGCAGGTACTTCTGGATGCCTTTCAAGACATCTTCCTATTGCAGATGGTCAACAAGCCAACCAGGTTTGGGAATACCCTTGACCTAGTACTGGCAAATGAGGAATTTGTGAGGGGGGCTGAGGGTGGAGGAACCACTGGCAGGGAGTGATCACCACTTGGTGTGGTTCAGTTTAAACATGAGGAAGGAGGGAATAGGATTGGGAACAAGGGTGTTAGACTTCAGAACAGCCGACTTCGGGAGGATGAGGAAAATAGTACAGGGATATCTTAAGGAAAGGATAGTGCAACACCTGGAATCCATAGGGGCACAGGATCCAAGACAGCATGGGTTTACAAAAGGAAGGTCCTGTCAAACTAATCTCATAGATTTCTTTGACTGGGTAACCAGAGTGGTGGACCAAGGGGGAGCAGTTGATGTCGCCTACCTTGACTTCAGCAAAGCTTTTGACACTGTTCCACATAGAAGATTGATAAATAAGCTGGGTAGGCTCGGGGGTGGGTCAGAAGTTGGTCAACTGGGTGGGCAAACTGGTTGACTGGCAGAAAACAGAGAGTGGTGGTAAATGATATATAGTCAGAAGAGATGCAAGTCACAAGTGGGTACCCTCAGGGATCAGTCCTGGGGCCAGTCCTATTCAACATCTTCATTAGTGACCTTGCAGATGGACTAGAGGGAAGGCTTGTCTGTTTGCAGATGACACCAAGATCTGCAACAGAGTAGATGAGCCAGATGGGTGGGCAGAATGAGAAGAGATCTGGATAAACTAGCAGAATGGTCAGAAGAGTGGCAACTGGGATTTAATGCAAGAAGTGCAAAATCATGCACATAGGGAAGAGAAACCCTGAAGCCACTTATAGGCTGGGAGGGAGTTGCTAGCAGTCACAAAGGAAGAAAGAGACTTGGGCATCATCATCACTGATGACCTAAAATCATCAAGCAGACCTCTAAAGCAGTAGGTAAGGCTAGGGGGTGTTAGGGTGATTAGTAGGGGTATCACAAGTCATAAGAGGGAGGTAATAATCCTCTGTACAAGACATTGGTTAGGCACCATCTGGAGTACTGCGTGCAGTACTGGAGGCCACACCTTCACAAGGACATTAACTAAATTGAGGCAGTCCAGAAAAGGGCAACCAAAATGGTGCAGGGACTGCATCAGAAGACATATGAGGACAGATTAACGGAGCTCAATATGTATACCCTTGAGTAAAGGGAGAGAGGTGATATGATCGAGGCATTCAAACACCTTAGGGGCATAAACAAGGTGAAAAGAGTCTAACATGTTTAAATATAAGAAAAATAGCAGGACAAGAGGACACAGCATGAGATTAGAGGGAGGCCGATTAAAGGGGAATGTGAGGAAATTCTTTTCACAGAAAGGTGGTGGATGCATGGAATGGCTTACCACAAGAAGTGGTGGCTATGAATACAGTGCAGGGCTTCAAACAGGCATGGGATAGGCATAAGGGAGCAATACAAATGACTATGAATAGATAGGTCACTGACAGAGCAAAGGCCGATGGCACATTTACAAGGTAGAAAAAGAAATGGGCAGACTGGATGGGCCTTGCGGTCCTTATCTGCTGTCAACTTCTATGTTTCTATATCTAGCCAGGATCAGTCCAGATATGGAGACTAATCAGAGGTAGGAGATCATTAAACGGGGTATTGAGGAGGCAACCGCAGCATGTACAAGGGTCCAGATTAAGAGGGCTAGGGCCTAGAAGCTTAGCTGGGTGAGCAGGGGAGTCATGGAGAAAATAAGAAAGAAAAGAGCCACCTTTAGACTGTACAAAAGAACAGGGAGAGGGGAGGACAGAGAGGATTACCTGAAGGAGTCAAGGGAGGCAACAAGGGCAGTCAGAGCAGCCAAGGCATCCTGGGAACTCAGGCTAACACAGGGCATTAAATATGGAGAAAAGGACTTCTTCAGGCACATCAGGGAGAAACAGAGCTGCAAGGACCAAATAGTAAGGATAAAAAGGGATAGAGGGGTGGGTGGATAAAGGGGCAGAAAAGGCAGAAGCATTAAATGAGTATACGCGGTATTTATGAAAATGGGGAATGTGCAAGGGGTTGAGGTGGAGCGCGGGAGGAGGCGAGAAGGACAGGGAAATCCTAGCTGGCAGGGTACTGGAGGGCTTGAGAGCATTGAGGGTGGACAAGGCACTGGGGCTGGATGGCATACACCTCAGGATGCTAAGGGAGCTAGCAGGAGTCCTGGCAAAACCCCTTGCAGACCTGTTTAATGCATCCCTGGAGTCTGGGAGTGTTCCACAGGACAGGAGGATGGCACACATGGTGCCCCTCCACAAGAGTGGCCCCAAAGATGAGCTGGGTAACTAAAGACCAGTAAGCCTCACATCCATTGTGGCAAAACTGATGGAGACAATCCTGAAGGAGAGGCTGGTTTCCCTTCTAGAGGCTAATGGGCTTCAGGACAGCAGGCAGCGTGGGTTTGTCTCAGGTAGATCCTGTCAGACCAACCTAGTGGAGTACTATGACTGGGTAACCAGGCAATTAGACAGGGGGCATGCAGTGGATGTCCTGTACCTGGACTTCAGTAAGGCATTTGATTCAGTGCAACATGGGAGGCTAGGTACTAAGCTGGAAGACACAGAGGCAGGGTTGAAGATGGTGGGATGGATAGTCAACTGGCTGCAAGGGAGACAGCATAGTGTGGTGGTGGGGGGGGAGCCCTCATTGCCCAGGGCAGTGACAAGCGGAGTGCCACAGGGCTCTGTACTGGGGCTGGTGCTGTTTGGGATTTTCATAGCAGACATTTCAATAGGCATCAAGAGCAAGATCAGTCTGTTCACAGATGACATCAAGATAGGAGCAGTAGTGGATGACTTGAAGGGCTGGCAGGGGTTGCAAGAGGATCTGGCAATATTGGAGGATTGATTGGACACCTGGCAGCTGGGGTTCAATGCCAAGAAATGCAAGGTGCTACATTTTGGAGCAAAAAACCCAAGGAGGAGCTATTAGCTAGGAGGGATTCAGCTAGCCAAAACAGAAGAGGAGAAGGATCTGGGAGTGATCATAACAGGAGCAATGAACAACTCCATACAGTGTAGAATTACAACTGCAAAGGCTAACAGGATGCTGGGTTGTATTGCCAGAGGCATATCCTCCAGGAGGGGGAAGGTGATCCTGCTGCTGTATAGGTCACTGGTTAGACCACACCTGGAGTACTACATGCTGTTCTGGAGTCCATACCTGAAGAAGGACATTAGGTTACTGGAGATGGTGCAATGTAGAGCAACAAAAATGATCCAGGGGCTAGGGGACTTGCCCTATGAGAGTAGGCTGAGGGAATTGAACATGTACTTCCTGGAGGAGAGGAGGGATAGTGGGGACATAATTGAAAACTTCAAGTACATGAAGGGAATAAATAAGGCGGGCACAGAGGGGCTTTTCCATTTAAGATGGGGGAAGGACACCCAAGGGCACAATCTGAGATTGGAGTGGGGAGGTTCAGGAGGGAAATGAGGAGGCACTTTTTTATGGAGAGGGTAGTGACAGGGTGGAATGTACTACCAGAGGAAATGGTATCCTGTAAGACAGTGGGCTGCTTCAAAAGAGGATGGGACAGGGTAAGGGGGAGGGTCATTGGAGGGGAGGAGGGGAAGAAGGGGCAGCTGCAGTATAAGGGCTGTTAGCTGCATAACGGAGCAGACTCAATAGATCAAAAAGCCTTTATCTGCTGGCAAGTTCACGTGTTCGTAAGTGAATAACAGTGCCGGTTAGTCCAGAGTACTCCCTGAGGTGACCCAAAAGTAGGTCATGTTCCACAGTATCAAATACAGAAGAGAGCTCAAGAAGGACAAGAATCAATCATTCTCCTCTATCCCTCACCCCGAGTAGGTCATTAAGCACCCTGACTAGTGCCATCTCCATGCTGTGCTTAACTCTAAAACCAGACTGGAGCAGCTCATAGATGTCAAAGGATGCCAGGTGTTCCTCAAGCTGCAGCTCAACAACTTTCTCGATAACCTTCCCCAGAAAGGGAAGGTTAGAGACTGGACAATAGTTCTCCAAGACATCCTGGTCCAGCCAGCTGGTTATGATTATTGTATGATATTTGTAAAATAAAAATATAGTATGTGATTGTCTCACATAAGATAGCCTGTGTTTCCATGGGTGCCCCTCCCCAGGTTTCAGTGAAGCTGCAGGATATGTAAACTGACCAGGAACCATTTAATTAACTGACTTACTTCAGAAAGGCATTTTATTACCTTTTTATGACATGCCTAGGCTCTTTGAAGTGGAAACGTAATGTGAGTTTATGACTTCAGAAACAGGACATCATTAGGCTGATTCCTGTTGATTGTTTTTTTAAAACATTGGTGCCAGTGTGGGATTGTTAAGTTCAAAGGAAATGTGTAATTAAGGAGTTATATATTGGAAATGTCTTTTTTCTTCTGATAGTGCCTTATTTAAAATACCTTCTGATAGGAAATCATTTTTTGTAATTTTATATTCTAAAAGGAGGAGCTAGATGACTCACAGAAGGGGTGTGGAGACACAGAGATTAAACTGATACTTGTGTCTGAAATGTTGTCATATTATCTTGGGACACTAGAGAGACACAGCTCTCTGATCTAACTTAAAAAGCACTTTCAGAGGTAATACCTTAGATAGCAAAAATCTAAATGTATTGTGGTAGGAGTTTTGTTTTGTAATCTTCCCTTGTTTTTTTATGTGATTGTGAGCTTTTTGATATATTGTTCTGTGTTTACATTTTTCATATTTTTATCAACTTTTAGTAAAGAATCTTTTTTTCAAGATACTGCCTGGGTGTGTCTTCCAAGCTCTTTTTGCATATGATGTATACGTGGTTAAGTCTAACAGCTGTTTTGAAGGGCTTGATGGTGTCAGTAAACTGGGAAAAGGTAAGAATATACCTAAGGTCTCTTATAGAGTTTTAAGGGTTCATTTTGGAAGCCTGGCTTGGTCCCCCTGGCGAAAGATTGTACTGCAGTCCCCGAAGAGGGTATCTATCCAAGCCTGCACATTGGGTACGCTAGCATAAGGT
The DNA here is from genome assembly GCA_016271365.2 of Neoceratodus forsteri. NCBI lineage: Eukaryota > Metazoa > Chordata > Ceratodontiformes > Ceratodontidae > Neoceratodus > Neoceratodus forsteri. The sequence continues at coordinate 310,712,497 of CM028133.1, forward strand.
TCACAGTTTGAATCCCCCCCCCCCAGAACTTGAGACTAAAGTTGATTCGGACCCAAAAGCAGACAGGAGGGTTACCCTGTCTGTTACCTGTTCACACTATTGTGCTCTGAGGTTGGCACTCTGGGAGCAGAGGGCCTGAACTGCTGAGTGCATTTGTGACAGTCCACAGTACCAAATACAGAAGAGAGATCAAGAAGGACAGGAATTGATCATTCTCCTCTATCCCTTACCCCGAGTAGGTCATTAAGCACCCTGACTAGTGCCATCTCCATGTTGTGCCTCTGTGCCTAGCTCTAAAACCAGACTGGAGCAGCTCATAGATGTTAAAGGATGCCAGGTGTTCCTCAAGCTGCAGCTCAACAACTTTCTCAATAACCTTCCCCAGAAAGGGAAGGTTAGAGACTGGACAAAAGTTCGCCAAGACATCAGAGTCCAGAGATGTTTTTTTTCAGAAGGGGCTTTATCATTGCACATTTAAGTAATACTGGAAACAGACCCTATGACAGAGAACACTGGACAATCTTGGTGAACACGGGCCCAGATGACTGACACAACTCACTAAAAGTCATGTAGGGCCCAGGTCCAGATTATAAAATGTCGGCCACAACTCCAAGACCACCTGACAGACCTCTTCCACTGTCACTGACTGAAACTCCCCCCATGACCACGAAATGCATTCCCAGCCCACAGACTGACTACTGTTGGTCTCAGAAGGCCAAATTGGCGTGACTCTGGCCCTGATAAAGGACACTATCTGAGAAGAACCAAGCAAACTGCTTACATTTTGTGAGTGTAACTGCTCTCTCACGGGCTCCAGGCAGGCAGGGTGGAGAAGCCTGTCAACAGTCCAAAGGAGCTGAGCTGGTCGGTTCCTACCAGTGGCAATCTCCCTCAACAGAAAATCTGCCTTCTTCTCAGTGATTGCCTTCTTATATTCTTCATAATGAAAAATCAGAACTAGTCTGTACTCCCAAGCCTTAGACTTCCTCCAACAACAATCCAATCTCTGACCCCTGGTTTAAGTGTTCGGGATGCAACACCAGGAGATGTACGTGGACTGACACTTGGAGGTCGAAGACCCTAGTGATACCCCTATTATAGGCAGACACTACAGCCTCCACACCTCCAGCACATGATGACAACATTTCTGAGATGTTCAGCACCAACATCAGTCCTTCAGGGCCAAGTCCTCTCAAGGGTCTGTACTGAACCACCTCCACCAGGGTTGGACTATAAGGGGGGGCACTGAAGCAGAACCTGATAACACAATGATCTGACCAACTGACCGGATCAATCTCGAGACTATTCATCTCAAACCCCAGGGAGAATATCTGGTCCAAGGCATGGCCATGTTGGTGTATGGCAGTGGTTATAACCTGTGCTAGGCCCAGAAGTTTCATAATCTGGAGGAAATCTCTACCAAATTGTGAAACTTTGTCTTCTACCCAGGCATTGAAATTGCCCAAGATAAGGCATCTAGGTTATTCCAAGGCTAGGTCAGCAATGAAGGATGTGATTTCCTACAGAAGCTCCCCTTCACAATCTGGAGGGCAGTACATGAGGAGGGTTCTGCATCCCGCACCCAGATTACCACGCATGGCCACACATTCAGAAGATCCAGCATCCCCCACTGAGTGTGCCACCAGGCTCAGTTCAGTTCTAAAGCAGATGGCCACCCCCCCCTTCCCTGTGATCCCTCCTTGGGAAGTGCACAACCAAGAAACCAGCCTGGACTGATGCCTCTAGAACTGGAACAGAGTCGTCCCACAGCCAGGCCTTGGTAATGCACAGCAGATCAACAGAAGAAATAAGACCCGCTGTAATTGCGGTCTTATTCCTCATTGATCTGGCATTACATATCACTGCCTGAAGTGGACAGAAGGAGTCAGCAGGCCATATGCCTACTTGCCCCACTTAGTCCAACAGGATCCCTGGGCATGGAAACCAGACAAGACATACCTCTCTCTAGTCCCTTTTTAAGCCCAGGGTGCCTCCTGGTCCACACAACTCTAATAGGGACCAATCCCTCAATACTCATAGAAACATAGAATCTGTCGGCAGATAAGGACCCGATGGCCCACCTAGTGTGCCCTATACTCTCCAGTCCACAAGCTCTCCTTCTGCCACTCCTTGCAATTCTCTCCTCCCTGCACTAGCGATACACTACAGCTGGCAGTGGGGGGGTCAAAGGGATGCAGTTCTTTGAACTGAGATGGGAAATAAAGCCAGGGGCTGATGCAACCAGCACATCTACTACCTATCTAAAATCAAACAAAATATTCAGCCCTCCCTCAATTTCCTCCCTCCCCACAACACTCCACCTACCAAATTCTACCCCAATCCCCAATAACCTACCACCCAGCCACATCACCTCCTAGCATGCACAAAACTTAATAATAAAAAGGGGAACAAATAACAAGGATCATGGAAAATCCCAGCAGTTCTTAGACAGAGTTCTGCAGTGCGGATATGTCCATGGCAGCACCAAATAGTAAAATGGCATGTTGATACCATAAGCCCAGTCTTTATACTTTCAGGCAAACAGCCCATTAAAGTCCAAGGAGCAATCTGGTACTGTCCAAGGCCTTGGGCATGGCATATGAAGTATGCACAGATACAGAACCAGGACAACACTCTCACTATTGCCCCTCAAAACCAACAAATTTCAGAGCACAAAGGATTTAAGGCATAAAGACCCAGAGCCTGAGGATTCTCTCACCACCCACATGTAAGCAGAGCTTACATACATAATAACTCACAATACACCAACTCCAAAGAGGTGCAGTATAGATAGTTGCACCAGTCATCTAGTTCTTTCCAACAGCAGTTTAAAAGAGGTCCAAGGGCTGCATTGGTCGTGGCAGCAATGATCAGCAAATTACACAGTGACAACTGCTACACCCATCTAAATGGAAACAAGTACATTCCTCTCCTTCACTCTTGCTCTTACATGCTGCTAACAAGAAATTGGAAACAAAACTCCAAGCTCTAAACTCCACATTCCACCAACACTCATGTAACAAGAACTGCACAGGTCAGCACAAAATAAAAGCACCACACAGCAGTTGCTCCTGGCTAAACACGCACTCACATGACCTACGTTACTTTAGAATTAGAGTCAGAGACAACAATGCAGCATGTTTTATATGTTTTCTTTTACTGGGAAATGCTGTTCTACTGGGTGGTAATAGTTTTGGATGAGCATGTAAATTATGTTAAGTACGATGTAACATTTATTACATATTAATCATGATAAAAGTTAGTGTACACGTATAGTAGTGGCTGCTACCTTTTGGACAAGCAACTCCTTCCGAAGCGTTGCTTGTCCAAGGATCTTGGAAAAATGGAAAAATATTTTGTTTTAGGCATTATCATACTAAAATATTTTGCATTTTGTGCTTTATACATAACAATTAAGTCCTGAGATACCTGCTGTAGCCCAGCCAAAACTGCCTCATGATGATGGCTAGTGGAAATCTGGGTTACAGAAGTTGCCAGTCTAGGAATTGAAGTAAGGGGCAGCTGTACATTTCAATAATTTAGTAATACAACTTTTACTTTTGGAGGTGCAGTAGTGTATTAATGCTGACCTACCTATAAAAGTGAAAGCTGGAGCCTAACATTATAAAGACCTGCTTTAAACAGGTTCCCCATCCATCTCATCCCGTCATCTCTAGTTCATTGGACCTGCCCTTAGCTACCCCTATGATCACCTATGCACACTTCTGTGAATCCAGTATTGACCATTTGCATTTGTATTTTATATCTTTCCTGTACTTTTATTATATAACTAGCCATCTTTCATAAATATTTTTTTATTTTACCATTCCTGTATTGTTTACTAAGTATTTATTGCACATTTGTTTTTACTTTTGTATTATTGTATTTCTGGTAATTATTGCAGTAAATGTTCACCCTTGCTCTCCCTACTGTTACCCACACCTGGATATGAGCCTTGGCTAAGTGCACCTTTCTTGGTCACCGACTTTAAGATAGATAGATAGATAGATAGACAGACAGACAGACAGACAGACATACGGACAGACATATGTACGGACAGAGACAGACAGATAAAATCACCAAGTTTTTTTGATTCATTTATTGAGGTACAGTATTACATATAGAATAATACATGGGGTCATGTGTATAACGAGACTTTTGCACACACCAGAGGTGTTGGATGCTGCATAAACCCCACGAACAAAGCTCAGGGGATTTATTTAAGCATCCAGCACCAAGGATATGTGTACAATTTGAGTTTTAAACACCACACAATGTTTTTTTATATTATTGCTGGGGACCGTTTTCTCACCTGCATCATTTTATTAAACAAGCATTTGTCAATGCCGAACATTGGTTGCTTGTTAAACAATTTTATGTTTTTCTGAAAAAGCTCAATAGCAAGTTTAGTCTGCATACCCAGACCTCCCACGTTGCAGCACCACCCCACGTGTGGCCTCACCATTGATCTATATAGAGGTGACACTACCTCCCTTTTTCTGCTGGTGATACCCCTTCCTGTGCACCCCAGCATCCTACTAGCCTTTCCTACTGCCTTATCACACCGATTTGCTAGCTTCAGGTCATCAGATATGATGACCCCCAGATCCCTGAGGTGGTGCCAGGGGATCACCCCTTTACACCTTGAGCAATTAGGATCTATGGCAGCATAGTAGGTATGGACCTTACAACAGACTACAGTAGGAGGGCCAGGAGGTCCTTTTCTGTTTTCAACTTATTGTCCTCGGTAAATGAGATGAAATCAGAACTGGTATGCTGAGCAGGGTGCATGGATGCTGGGACTAATAAAGGGAAAAAGTATGAGTACCATAGGTGGCTGATATAAATTGATAGGGAAGGTTGTTTGTAATAGTTGTCAGAGTACAGTAAACAGCGTGGAAGTCAAATGCCAGATGAGGGTCAGCACTAATGTAAGAGAAGGGAAGCAGCACTGGAGACAGCGTACTTATGCATTAATGACATTTTTTGCAATGAATGTCCTTACTTTTTGAAATAGTGTAATAGTATTGGACCCTGTGCTTGAATTCCTGTGTAGATGCATATATGTATGTAGGTGTTGAAGCGCATACAGACATAGAAACATAGAGACTGTTGGCAGATAAGGACTGCTAGGCCTATCCAATTTGCCCATAAGCACTGTACTTGATTACGGCTTCTGACCCTGCCTCTACTTTACCTCTTTAGTTCCTCTATGCCTGTCCCATGCATGTTTAAATCCACCCAGTTGCTTCCACTACCTCCTGTGGCAGACCATTTCATGCATCCACTACCCTCTCCATGAAGAAAAACCTCCTCACATTTTTTCTTAATGTGCCTTCTTCCAATTTCATGTCAAGCCCCCTCATTTTTGTACTCATCCTGTACTGGAAGATGTATCCCACCTGCACTTTGTTTATCCTTTGAGGTACCTGAATGTTTCCATCATGTGCCCTCTCTCCCTCCTCTTCTCCAGTGAGTATATATTGAGGACCCTTAATCTGTCCTCGCAAGTTTTGTGGTGCAAGCTCTGACCATGTTAGCTGCCTTTCTCTGGACCATGTCCAGCCTGTTTATGTCCTTTTGATGGTGCGACCTCCAGAACTGCACACAGTACTCCATGAGAGGCCTGACCAGGGTTTTCTATATCGGCATCACTACCTCCCTCCTTGTGCTGGTGATTCTCCTGCCTAGGTAAGCCAGCATGCCAGTGGCCCTCGCTGCTGCCCTTGCATTCTGCTTTGACATTTTCAGGTGATCTGAAATAATAACCCCCAGGCCCCCTTATTCCTTGGTGACTACCAACAACACCTCTCCCATCCTATAGCTCTCCCCAGGATTTCTATGGCCCAGGTGCATAATTTTGCAGTTCTTTAAATTAAACCTCAGTTACCACTCCTCAGTCCATTTCTGAAGCCGGCCTAGTTCCTTTCTTATGTTCTCTACCCCTTCTGGAGTATCCACCCTGTTATAGATCTTGGTGTCATCTGCAAACAGTCAGACCTTTTGTTCCAGCCCCTCTACAGTGTCTTTAATGAAGACATTGGACAGGACTGGCCCAAACACTGATCCCTGAGGTACCCCACTGGTCACCCTCCTGTCCCCATATTGTATCCCATTTACCACCACCCTCTGTCTCCTGTCTGTTAGCCAGTTCCTAACCCAGTTCACCACCTCGTGTCCTATGCCCAGACTTCCCATCTTGTTAATAAGCCTCTTATGTGGGATGGTATTGAAGGCCTTGCTGAAATCAAGGTAGGAGACATCCACCGCCACCCCCAGTTTCTTTCTTCATCACCCAGTCAAAGAAATCTATCAGATTCATGTGACACGACCTAACATAGAATTTGATGGCAGGTAAGGACCACTTGGCCCACCTAGTCTGCCCATTTTCCTACCTAACGGATAAGCTGCAGATCCTAGTTAACCAACAGCCTACTTCCTACTACCCCCCACTAGAATTGCCTTATGTCTGTCCCATGCATTCTTGAATTCCCCCACTGTTTTTGATTCTACGACCTCCTCAGAAAGACTGTTCCATATATCCACAACCATGCCTGTGAAGAAATACTTCCTCACATTACCTCTGAGCCATCCCCCCTCTATCTTCAAATTGTGCCCCCTTGTTTTTGCACATCTCTTTTTCTGAAAGATGCTACCCTCTTGGACTTTGTTGATTCCCTTGAGGTATTTGAAAGTTTCTATCATGTCCCCCCTCTCCCTCCTTTTCTTGAGGCTATACATCTTTAGTTCCTTTAGTCTTTCTTCATGTGTCTTCTGATACAGACCCTGCATAATTTTGGTTGCCCTCCTCTGGACAGCCTCCACCCTGTCTATGTCTTTGCGGAGATGTGGTCTCCAGAACTGCACACAGTACTCCAGATGTGGTCTTACCAACTGTCTGTACAGAGGGCCAACAACTTCTTGTTTTCTACTGGTGATGCCTCTCCCTATGCATCCCAGTATCCCCCAGCCCTCCTTACTGCCTTCTCACATTGCTGGCCCACTTTTAGGTTGTCTGATATGACTACCCCCAGGTCCCTTTCCATTTTTGTTGTTGTCAGTATCTCACCCCCATTGTGTACTCTTCCCTTGGGTTTTTGTTTCCCAGGTGCATTACTTTGCACTTCTTTGCATTGAATCTAAGCTGCCATACATTTGACCATTCCTCCAACCTTGCCAAGTCCCTTTTCATCCTTTCCACCCCAACTTGTGTATCAACCCTGTTGTAGATCTTTGTGTCATCTGCAAAGAGACATACTTTCCCTTCCAGTCCCTCTGCAATGTCACTTATAGAGACATTAAAAAGGACCGGCCGCAGTACTGAACCCTGCGGTACCCCACTAGTAACCCTCCTTTCTTCACTGTGGACTCCATTTACTATTACCTGTACTGTTGTCCAACCAGTGTTTTACCCAGGCTACCACCCTAGGATCCACTCCCAGGCGGGCTAATTTGTTTATTAATCTTTTGTGTGGGACTGTGTCAAATGCCTTGCTAAAGTCTAGGTAGGCCATGTCCACAGCCCCTCCCTGGTCTACTGCTTTGGTCACCCAGTCAAAGAAATCAATTAGATTTGCCTGACATGACCTTCCCGCTGTGAAACCATGCTGCCTTGGGTCCTGTGCCCCACTGGCCTCTAGGTACTCAACAATTCTTTCCTTCAGAAGTGATTCCATCATTTTCCCTACCACTGAGGTCAAACTGACAGGTCTGTAGTTTCCTGCCTCTGTCTTGCTCCCACTTTTGTGAAGGGGAATCACATCTGCCCCTCCAGTCCTCAGATACCACCCCATCCTCCCATGATTTATTAAAAAGGGTAGTCAGTGGAGTTACTAGTTCTTCCCTTAGTTCTTTTAAAATTCTGGGGTGAATCCCATTAGGCCCCATTGCTTTATCCACCTTCACTTTTAAGAGTTCTTTCAGAACACTTTCTTCTGTGAAAGGACTAATATCAACCCCCCCTATCCAGAGTGCTTCTATTGACTGGATTAGGTATTTCCCCCTGCTTTTCTATTGTGAATGCTGAGCAGAAATATTAATTCAGTATCCCTGCTTTTTCACTGTCACTCTCTGCCCAACCACCTTCCTCTTTGTTCAGCCTCAGTATCCCTGCCTTAGTCTTTCTTTGCTCCCTAATGTACCTATAAAAGGTTTTATCCCCCTTCTTAACCGAGTTGGCAATCTTTTCCTCAGTTTGGGCCTTTGCTATTCTGACTGCCTTACCCACTTCCTTCTGCTTTAACTGATACAGTTCTCAGTCCTGCTCCTTGTGTGTTTCTGTATACTTCCTGAATGCTATCTTTTTTTCCCTTACTTTCCCCACCACTTCTTTTGAGAACCATAGTGTTTTTTTCTTTCATTTTGATTTGTTTATTTGCTTCACACAAAGACTTGTTGCCTCTGTATTACGGTTTTGATGTTTCCCATTGTTGCTCTCTCCCACCTTCTTGCCTGTTTGTTAGTGCTTTTCTGAGGCACTCTCCCATTTTGACAAAATCAGCCTTCCTGAAGTCCAGTACCTTCACTTTTGTGTGGCTTGACTCTACAGCTAAGTTTTTCATGAACCACACTGTTTGGTGGTCACTTGTTCCCAGATGGCCACCCACTTCAAGATCAGAGATCCTCTCTCCATCCCCATTTGAGAGTACCAGGTCTACGATTGCTCTCTCCTGAGTGGGTTCCAAAACTAGCTGTCTGAGGCATGCCCCTGTAGGGCATCAAGAATAGCCCTGCTCTTGGATATGGCTGCAGCAAAGGTGCTCCAGTCAACATCTGGCATATTCAGGTCCCCATCAGCAATATCTCTCCTTTCTCTGCCATCCCAAGGATGCCTTCTCATCATTTTTTGTCCATTTCTCCTCTGAGACAGGGGTCTGTATACAACCCTGTGCTGATTGTGGAGCCATTTCCAGTCTCCAGGGTGATCCACAGTGCCTCCTCCCCTCCCTGTTTACCCTTTAGTTCTGTTGCTTTTATCCCTTCCCTTACATAGAAAGCTACTCCTCCTCCTCTTCTTCCCTCCCTGTCCCTCCAGTAGATTGTGTACCCTGGTATGTTGACATCCCAGTCATGGTTCTCTGTACACCATGTTTCTGTGACTGCCACAATATCCAGGCATCCCTCTTCCATCAAGACCACCATTTCAGGGAGCTTTTTTCCTAGGCTACAGGCATTGGTACTCATTACCCTCCATTTTTGCATGGCTTTATTTCTTTTTGCACCATCCCTGTCCCCACTGCCTTTGTCTTTTTCTCCATTTACCCCAGCCCTTCTCCCTATTGACTGCTCTATTTTGGTGTTTAACTCACTAATTACCCTGATTTTTGGGGTCTAGGATTTACCTTCATGGGGTACAATATGGGGACAGGTGGGTGACCAGTGGGGTATCCACTGTGAATCCATGCTACCTAGGGTCTTGGCAGTAGCCTGTGACAATGGCAACCACGATTGGGTGCTTTCAAAAAGGGCAACTCAATCGTGGCACCTGTTGACAGGGCTACCAAGCAGGGAGGGTGACCAGATGGGGAGGGTCCACGAATATAGTGACAGGAGGTCGCTATATGTACACACGCATGGGGGGAAGCGAGCATGCTGAGTGACGGATGGAAAGGGAGGGATGGTTTGTGAGGCATGGTGTGGTGGTGGGCTGCTGAGCTGGCCCCGTGGTGTGGTGGGCAGGTGGGTGGCAGGCTAGGGTTGTGAGAGTGCCAGGGTGACATTTCTTTTTCCCAGTTTTGCACCCCTCCGACATGCACCCCCCTGAAATTGAGAATCGCTTAGTATGGGAGTACGGGGGGCACAGCCCCCCCACATAAAAAAAAGTCCCTGGTGCCCTTTTGCTGTGCACTGGGAGTGCACATCGCCAAAATTGATTTTCAGTGATATACACTCACCCTAATGGTGATCGCCTTCCCACAATCGCTGTTATCACATGGAACCACCCTGGGCACCGATGACTTGTAAACATTCCCCTATCCTTTCTTTAAGTAGTGTGTGCATGATCTTCACCACTACTGATGTGAGGCTGACTGACCTATAGTTCTCTGCCTCCTCCCTACTGCCAGATTTGTGTAGAGGGACCACATGTGCCCTCCTCTAATCCTCTGTCACCACTCCTGTGTTGAGTGACTGCTTTGACATTTTCAAGTCATGTGAAATTGTAACCCCCAGGTCCTTTTGTTCCTTGGTGACCATCAGCAACTGCCCCCCCCATCTGGTAGCTCTCCCCAGGGTTTCTATGCCTCAGGTGCATAATTATGCACTTCTTTGATTTAAACCTCAGTTCCCACTCTTCAGACCATTTCTCAAGCCTGCCTAGGTCCTTTCTCAATTTCTCCACCCTTCTGGAGTATCCACCCTGTTGCAGATCTTGGTGTCATCTGCAAACAGTCAGACCTTTCCTTCTAGCCCCTCTGCAATGTCACTAATGAAGACATTGAATAGGACTGTCCCAAAGACTGACTCCTGCAGTACCCCACTGGTCATCCCCCTTCCCAGATTGTACCCCATTTACCACCACCCATTGTCTCCTGTCTGATAGCCAGTTTCTAACACAGTTCACCACCCTGTCTACCATGCCCAGACTACCAATCTTGATAACTTATGTGGGATGGTATTGAAGACCTTGCTGAAACTGAGGTAGGTGACGTCCACGACCCCCCCCAATTAACTTCCTTCATCACCCAGTCAAGGAAATCTATCAGATTCATCTGACACAACCTACCCATTGTTAGGCCTGACCAGGGTTTTATATAACGTCATCACTACCTCCCTCCTTCTGCTGGGGACACCCCTGCCTATGCACCCCTTGTAATTCTTTCACATTTTGACCCCAAATTTTCAACATAGTCTTCTTAGCACCATACCTCATAAATCCCATAGGTGAGAGTTTCTTAATCCACGGCAAAATGCCATTCTGCGCCACAGGTCCGGAAACTCATTTTGGGCAGGATGTGTGAAATGACAGCTGTACTGTTCATGAGGTTGTGTGAAGAAATGGCTAGGTGAAAATTTGCAGTCAAAATATAAAAAATTGGCAAAGTTACACACGTGCATAGGAAAACTTCAATGAGCGTGTGTAACTCTTGTCTTTTGTTGGTATTTTTGCTCCAAATTTTCAACCTGGGCTTTTTGGGATCCTACCTCATGAACAGTGGTGCTATCATTCTGTTACTTAATCCCGAAAGGTGGTTTCACGCAGTGACTGCACCATTCCACACCACAGGTGTGAGAACATGTTTTGGGCAGGATGTGAGAAATGACAGCTGGACTGCTCATGAAGCAGTGTGAAAAAATGGCTATGTTGAAAATTTGGAGTGATAATATTAAAATTGACCAAGTTACGCGTGTGCAAAGGAAAATTTAAATGAACACACGTAACTAGGGCGTTTGTTGGTATTTTTGCTCCAAATTTTCAACATGGGCTTTTTGGTACAGTGGCATGATCATTTCAGTACTCTATCCCAAAAGGTGATTTTGTGCAATGACTGCACCATTCCGCACCTCAGGTTTGAAATACATTTCTGGTAGGATGTGAAAAATGACAGCTTTACTGTTCATGAAGTGGTGTGAAACAAAGTCTATGCTGAAAATTTGGAGTCAAAATATTAAAAATAACCAAAGTTACATGCGTGCATATAAAAATTTCAATGAGCGCACATAACTCAGCCAATTTTCTGTATTTTTACACCAAATTTTCAACATGGGCTTTTTGGGACTCCGCCTCATGAATAGTGGCACTGTTGTTTCATTAATTGGTCCTGAAAGGTGATTCTGTGCAGTGACTGCAAAAATCACCTTTCAGGACTGAGTAGCTAAATGACAATGACAGTGTTAATTTGGTGGGGTCCCAAGAACCACATGTTAAAAATTTGGTGCACAAATCTCAAAAAATGGCTGAGATATCAACATTACTTGAAAATGCCATTGATAGCCATTGTACAGCGCTTAACTTGACTTTTCAGTTCACGGTTCAGTTTTGAAGAGTGCAGATATGTACCGGTCCAGAGAAGATGACAGTGCTTGACCTCCAGTGACAAGTATGGGTTAAGTGGGTGCAGGGAGGTGAGTTCACAGAGGGAAGGTTGAGATGGGTAGGGGAGATATGGGAGATGATGAGGGACCATTTTCTTTTTTACTGGGTTAAAAAAAAATAATAAAGATGTTGGGGGATGGTTTTTCTTTCTTTTAGGGACAGGAATGTCTTGGGACACTGAGAGTGGGCTCCCAAGTGTTCCACAGTGGTGATGGAGGTACTAACAACTGGGGACACTGGAAGTGGGCTCCCCAGTATCTCAAACTTCTGGTAAATGGGGACCTGACTGGGGACACTGCCAGTGGGCTCTCCAGTGTCCCATACTGTTGGGCGGGGTTCTTCTACTGTTGCCATGGGGATTGGGCCCCGTGATGTTGGCATTGATAAATGGAGGAACTGTGATGGTAGTGGCAAAAATGGTCACTGCAGGGGGGGCACACTTCCTGATCGTCATTTTATCTCCTACCCCATCCCACAGTAGGCCTTGCAGCTCAGCTCAGTGAAAGGTCTATAAAAACACTACACTGTACTTCCAGGAGCAACAATGCTGGTGGGTGCTCTGCTGAGTACTTGTTTTCCCTGTCTGTCTGGTAGCCCTCTGCTTTATGCAAATCAGCGGCCTGAAGCCCTCTCTGATTGGAGTGGCTTTGATCCTTTGAAGTGCATGATCATTCAGCCAACCCAGCAGAGAGTTGCATCAGGACCACACCGAGTGGTCATTGGCGTAGACTGCTGAACCCATTCTGAGCACCTAGTTTTGTGTACTGCAACAGGCTCAGCAGCGACACACACCCCAAAGTCTCCTGTTGCCACAATACATTGGCTTGCCCATGCACACAACCAACGTAAAAAAGTAACAGTTTGACCAGTAGTTGTAGTTGCTTTTTAAAGCATTAAATCAGTCTTGTGTCCCCCCAAGTTTGTGAAGGTAGCAATTGAAGGGTTACTGCCCCCAACAGATACAAATAACAGCAGGTTCAGTCCATAGATAGAGTATGCCTGAGGTATATACCTGAGCAGCAGCAGTGGGGATCAGAGTGCAGAGTCCATGCTGCAGCATCAATCACCACCTGTTCCTGGTCCATGGTGATTTAATCATATCTCAGGGAAGGATGGCAATCACAAAACAGTAAACACTGGATGGCAATGGAAAGTACTAAATATTGAGAGAAAGATCCTCCATCGCTGTTGTGTGTCGGGCAGATGGTGAGTATCTCTGGCAGCAGTTACTTCCAAGAAGGTTTAGTGATGGGAACCAGTGTGAGCATGTGCACAACAATGGAAACCAGGCATGTGTTCATTGTTATGACCAGCTGGTTATAACAGCGAATTGAAACTGGGTTTCCCTGTTGCAGAAAATATTTCCCAGTTATTATGACTCCAAAATCATCAACTGAAGTTCATGCAGAATTAAAAAAGAATACAAAAATATGTAGACACTAACAGATAACAATAGACCAAAGAGAAAAACAACACTCAGTATAAGCAACAGTAAGTCATCATTCAAAAGGAGTTCTCATTACTTATTTATTTATTTATTTATTTATTATTTGTTAGAATTTTGGTAACTGGGTAAGTCCACTGAGACTATGCATTCCCTTTTTCAGTGATGACCCAGATGTCAATGATGAACACAGAACAATAGATAAACACAATAATAAAATACAGGATACAGAGAGATTTAACAATGTTGCAACAATTATTACAGTGGAATGTAAGTTAAGTAACTTAAAACAGATCAGGCATTAAGCATATATAAATAAACAGGATAACTAATACTATACAATATATACATAGCAGGAACACGACAGCAGGTGGATTACAAGATACATCTATCAGAGTAACATAGACTAGGCATTAACTATGATATAAGGGTTATTTAAAGCAATTGCAGAGGAGGGGGGTTAGTAAGAAAGAGGTAAGCTCTTTATTGAAGGAGGATAGGGTGGGGCAGGAGAGTAAGTTGGGGGGGAGGGAATTCCAAGCGGAGGGAGCTGAGAAGGCAAATGAGCACTTACCCGATAGGCGTTGCATCTTCTGGATTGCTAATAGGGTAAGGAAGCAGATTTAAGCGTGTGTGTGCTTTTTTGTAAATGATTCCCCTTAGGCAAGGGGGATTAAAGAGCTTGGTAAGTTTGAATACAAGGCATAAGGTGTGAAACTGTAACCATGAGTCATAGGTAGGCCATTGAAGAGAATACAGGGCCTCACAGTGGTGTTTTCTGGAGTCCACTTCAAGGGCAAAATGTCCAATCCTACGATAGAGTTGATGAACCTGTGCAAGGCAAGAAGATTGGGCGGAGAGTAGTAGAGGGGCACCATTGAACAAAATAGGGAGAAGGGATGTTGATGCAATCTTTTTACAGCGGCGTTGGATTAAAGAGGGTGGAGGCGGTATAATAACCCAACCTTCTGGTTCACCATTTTGGTAAGCTGAGTTGCATGATGCTCCACTGAGAAGGAGGCATCTAAGTGAACCCCAAGGTATTTAAAATTACTAACCACCTCTATGGGGTCTCCTGACTGTGTACTGATCTGGAGCTGTTTGGTAGGTTTGGGGGACCGGTTATGGAAAAGCATAGCTTTTGTTTTTTTCATATTTAGAATTAGGTGATTGTCAGAGAACCAGGTCTTGAGCACAATGAAATCAGAGTTAAGGCTTTGGTTAAGCCAGTCTATATTGTTAGATGAGTGGTATAAGATTGCATCATTAGCATATAATTGCATGGATGCACCGCCGCCACAGAAGTTGGGGAGCTCGTTGATAAAAAGTGAAAACAATATCAGGCCAAGACTACAACCTTGGGGTACTCTGTGTGAGATAGGCCTTGAAGAGGAGAGTGAACCAGACCATTTTACCCTTTGCAGTCTTCCAGTGAGGTAGTCATGGAACCATGTGAGTGCTAAGTGATCTAAACCTAATTGATGCAATTTTCCAAGGAGAAGGTGGTGGTGGCTTATCTCTAGGCAACATTTAAAGATGGTCAAAGATCCTCAAACAGCTGGGAAAGTTAATTTTTTTTAAAGCCACATCATCATCTTCCAGAGTCCATAGAAAGTATGTGTATAGGGGACAGGGGGTAAGGGTATAGGCTATAGAATGTCATCAAATGTTTCCAACTTTTACTTAAGCACCTCCCAAACAAAACTGTCTTCAGCCCAGCCAAATTTACTAGATCAGTTCATACACAGAGCTGCCACAGGAGTGGGGGGGGACTCTGTTCCCAGGGTAATACCACCAACACTCCAAGCAGTGGACTACCACTGGGGAGCTTTGCTCATGAGTTGCTTAGGCTGCTGCAGTCTGTGCTATCTCTGCTCCAGGAGAGACTGTGCTCTGAGAAAGATACTGCTTTCACACCCACCAAAGGGCTGCTACTAGACAGCTTCTCTCCCAAAATGCTCACATTACTGCAGTCCACCAGCACCAATCCCCCCAACAAACAGTTTATATACAGGACCCTCACAAAAAAGACATCCTTGTTAAAAGTCACCTAGTTGTTACTTCTCCAGTCTGCAAAACAAGGGCAAATCTCCTCTCCCCTGCTGTCATGTCATAAAACCACATCAGCAAGACATGACCAGGCTGCCAAACAGATGCTAGACACAAGGATGAACTGGGAACACAACCCAAGCTGACATGGTTGGAAAAAAGAATCAAAGAAATGAAAGCATACTGCCTTGCAACATGGAAGTAGCAGTTGCAATTGAGAAATTTAACCAGATGGGAGCAGCAGCTATGTTCCAACCTATTCATGTGCCATCTTGCTTAGATTGCTAACGCTGAAATTCTTTCCCTCCCAGTATCAATTGATTCCATCCCTCTTCAGCCACTATTCCCCCAAAGGGACCTTTTTTGTCATCCCAATCAAATGCCAACCCTATCATCAACTGGCATTCCAAATACTCCCTGCCCCCCCCAAAAACCCATCAATATTTACATCTGATGGTCTGCAGTCCTGAATTATACTGTTAAGGGTTGTGGCCTTGCAATCAGGTATTGCCAGTGATTCTGAAGCAAGTAATTGTCTCACAGATTAACCCAGACTTTCTGCTCTGAGTTGGCCCAACAAAGTTGGATCACCAGCTGGGCTAGCTCAGAGCAGATAGGCACTGCTTCTTCATGGGACCCTGTCTGGCTTTGGAACCCCTTCTATAAGCTTTCCAGGCACCCAATCATAACAGAACAGGCCAGAGACAAATAGATGTTATTATCTGGTTGGTTCTACAAATGGAGTGTATGTGGGGAGGGCCGGTGACAGCACCAACTAATGCATTTCCAGTAGACTCCCCCTGATGAAGCTCATTCCAGCGAAACACTGGGGACAGTGGCTGGCCATTAGACTGGGGTAAGATATGGCATTTCTTGAGAGAATTACACTCAGCATGGACTTGTATTTATAAGTTAGTAGCCAGCAGAGCAAAACCACTATAGATGTGAACTTTTTTTGGAGCACCTTATGAGAACACTATTGAATTCTGTTTCAGTGATGGTATCAGACTTTGAACTTTAATTAAATTTTATTCAAGCAACAGCAATCAGCCTGTTGCTTATGTTTGCATTTAAAGGATTTTGAATGTGTTACTGGTAGCCAAACAACGCAGATTAGGCTAGCTTGCTTCTATATATATTAAATGCCACACAACCCTGCTGCTCACTTCTTTTGTTATAGACAATGGGATTGTGCTGTGCACTTCTAACAGAGTTGCTTGGATAATCCTGGATACTCTTAATGATTCCTGATGATACTAGCCATGACACAGTACATCATCTGCTCCAGACAAATCAGTCTGTGTCTAAAATTGCAATTATTTGGGGTAACTGAGCATCTTATGATGGATAATGACCCTAGATAAGGAAAATTAATTATGGATACAGGTTAAGATAGCCTTTAAATTTAACTAGGAGTGGATGTAATCATACTAAGGTTAGCCTCTGGAATTCTGAGGTATCTATCAGTGTGTGGATGGAGCAGTTAAGGCATAGTTTGAGCAATTATAATTTCCAGTTGGTGTACGGCTTCAGCTACATGAAGTGCACTGTTTGAATACATTTACTACAGCCCTGTCCACCTAGCCTGGAAATTCACTATGTTGCACTGTAATTAGCATAAATAAATGCAGTCAGGAGGAATGACCCTCATTTTATTGCTGCCACGCTGCACCTGATAGATGAAGTAGATTGAGTTGGGAGGCCCATTTAAGAGAGGGTAGGGTGGGACTGGCCACAGATTATTACAGATGGACTGGCTACCTGTGGGTAGATGAGTGGGAGTGGTGGTTACTGAATGGTCAGACATTGATTTAAAATACATTTTATCTAGGTGGTTGACAAGGGAGTTACTATACCATGACCCT
This sequence comes from Neoceratodus forsteri, assembly GCA_016271365.2. Taxonomy (NCBI): domain Eukaryota; kingdom Metazoa; phylum Chordata; order Ceratodontiformes; family Ceratodontidae; genus Neoceratodus; species Neoceratodus forsteri. The sequence goes on from CM028133.1 coordinate 310,729,889, forward strand.
GGGATTCGGACTATACTAACCTCCCTAGGCCCATTTTAGGCCCTAGGGAATGTTTAAAGACTCATTGATCAGATCTGGACATCACAATCATCAGGGTAGCATGGGGAAGGTTTTATTTTCTAAGAACAATATCCCCTTTATTACTCACACTAAGCAGTCAATAAATGTATAATATAAAATTATATCTGGGAATAGTCAGATTATCTGTGAAGCGGGCAATGGATAAACCATATAATCCAAGCTGGTACAGTCTGGGGGGGGTGTCTTTTTAGTGAAAAAGTATGGTGCTTAAGAGTATGTGCTAACAATGTCAAGACAGGTGAGTGGAAGGTCTGTGCAGACTGTTTAACCCAGCTGTTAGTAAAATGGCCAGAACTCATGGAAAACCTGAGGATTTCCCAGATCTGTTCAGGCTTCTAAATCTGAGAAAAGCCTAGACTTTTTAAAGAACAGCACTCCTTAAACTACTAGCCTTTTCAGCTCTTTTAAAGCTTAGTGCCTGAGAGCAAACATTTTTTCACGGAAACATTTTGGCTTTCTGTTTGAGACTACTGGAGGATGGGATTGCTAACAAAATATTTGTGAGCTATTTACAATCATTTTTTAAAATGTATTACTCTTTTCTTTTGTAATTTTTGACCCAGAAAGGCTCAGTGAGCTATGATAGCTCATTCACAGGTGCCTCCTGGGAGGTAGGTTACATGGACTTTTCTTATTACAGGAGGAGTATTATCATTAGACAGGGAAAAAGCGCCTTTTTTTTTTTATTCAGTAAGTGCCATGAGATCTTTAACTTCCACCAGGACAATGACCAGAGATGGACAAAAGGGATCTCAGTTTAACATCTCATCAGTGCATCACCTCACTTATACTGCACTACAGTGTTAATTATAGGTATTACCCAAGTACCTGGTGTCGGGCTAGAACCCATGACCTCCAGCCCCAGAGGCAAACATGCTATCTACTGAACAACTGACATTAATAAAGATACTCCTCTCTCACTGCTGAAAGAAACACTGCATTAAAGGAAAACGACACCCTTATATCTTGTAAATTTTATTTGTTTCCATGTCAACAGAAACCTCTTTTCATTTAGTTATTAGGGATATATGTGATTGCTTTAGTTTATTTTCACTGTTCGTACTAGTCCCTGAAACTATCCTAGGGTCTCCATTTTCTGGTTGTTGAAATCTCATTGTCCCTGACAGCTGTATTAGCATATGAACATGATGTGTCAGCACCTTTTAGACTCCACAGTGTGCCTGTCTGCTTAATTAGAGTTCAACAAAACAAGTTGCAGTAGGTGTGAAATACCACATTTACCTTCAGTTGGCTTAGCAAACTGAGTTGTAAGGCAGGGTTTTTTCCTTTTACACTGCACTGTTTGTGTGTTTCCAGATAATTTTTCAGGATATTTGTTCCTTAAAAGTAGAGAAACATGGGGCACATTTTCAAAGCCACCAGCGCTGGACACAACTTGTGGCAAAGTAGGGGTCTGCATCTGACACAGCTGTGGCAAGGGCAAAAGGCAGTATTTTAGAAGGTTTGCCACTTGTGGCAAACCTTCTGGACTAGTCGCAATATGAGGCCCTGCTCCAGGAAGCGGGGCTCAGTTGGACACTCTGGCGCAGGGCTGGGACACATCCCGAGACAAGTGGGCAGGGGACAGCTGAGGTGCCCCAAGGAGCAGAAAGCCTGGAACCCTGGCATTGCCAGACTACTGACACCCCCAAGCGTAAAAAGTCTACTGGCACAGCACACAAGATAAGAAGAAGTCAGTAGCACAGATAATTGCAGCAATAGGCAATATTGTACATAGAAATTGGCCCATCATGTTAGGTGACAAACAAGTAGCTGAAACAGCTGGCACCTCACCAAGGATCACTTTCAGTAGGGCATCGAACATTAGGGACAAACTTGTACACAGCAGGCTGCAGGCAACGACCCCTACCCATGTTTCAGATTTGCTGACAATAAGACCTAAAGGAAGTTTCAAATGCCACAACTGCAACATATGTGCCTACAGTAATACTAGAAACAAGTTCACACACCCCGGGAATACAAACTGGGAATTTAATATTAAACAGTTTATAATCTGCCACACTACATTTGTAGTCTATATTATGTGGTGCACCTGTAATTTAGCATACATAGGCAGAACAACAAGGTTACTTAAAACCAGGATCCAAGAACATGTTAGAAACATTGTAAACTCTAGAACGGATACTCCAGTTGGCCTGCACTTTGCCCAGTGCCATAGCTATTCCCCTAACAGTCTAAAATACATGGGAATTGAATGGATCCCAGCACTGAAATGTGGTGGGGACAGAGTGAACTTATTATTAAAGAAAGAAAGTGATTGGATATTTAGACTAGGAAGAGTGCAACCTGATGGTCTCAATGATCAATGGGACCTTAAGCCATTTCTTAAAAAGAAAAGATGATGAAAATTTTCTGAATATATGGTAAAATTTGACATTTTGGCAATTTGACCTTTTGCAATCCTTAATGATCTTCCTAACCTGTTCTTCTGTTTTATCTTTTACAGGAGCTCGGCTACACCTGCCATGTGTCCAGTAACCCCTTTCTCTGTTTCTCTCCTGAAGCACTTATTTGGTGTTGATCCCCAGTTATACCCGTATTATACGGCAAATATAAAATAGTGGGTGATCACAGATTAGCTTTGCTCCCCTCTCTAGTAGTGGGCGTATTCTCATCTAACCTGAACTGTTCTATTACATCTAAATTGTGATCGCTGTTATAGAATTAATTTGATATAGTAATAGATTCAATTTTCAGGTTAAATTTTGTTATTTCATTAGTATTTTTACATTTATTAATGGTGTCATTTGCTTATTTGTTTAATGTATTGTTTAGCATTCATTTTAAGTCTTGCTGTATTTAAGTGCAAGATCAATTGATAACTATGTGCAGGTGATGCTTATTATTTATTTTGTATAAAAAGAAATGGTGTACCTCCCTAAGCCATGCCCCCTAATGAAGACAACTGCCGAAGTGCTGGGGTAAGGGCTGAGTACCTAAGCCCATCGAATAAACCTGCATTTTGCTGCAATTATCTATGTTACTGACTTCTTGTTACCTTGTGTGCTGTGCCAATGAACTTTTTATGCTTATGGGGTTTGCAACCTGTAGCACTGCACCAGTCACCAGCAGTTTGATGCGTGGCAGCAACCCTGTGGATTTTACTGACATCCCCACCAATCCCCACAGAATCCACCCCACCCCCACCGATCCCTGATCCCGCCTGCCAATAGAAGATAAATGCCACCCCATGTGCCATCACACTGGGTACCAAATGCTGGGGGCAGGTTACCAGTTCCCATCCATCCCTTCCAACACCATGTCCCATCCCTGGTGCACCCCTATAGGTGCCAGGCCCAACTCAGCCCATTGTCGCAAGCCAGTTAGACCACCTTCTGTCTGGTCTAACTGGCAGCCCCTCCTATGTCCATGGTGGAGCTTCCAAACTCTCATAAAAGGGGATGGATGTGGCAGCCCCACTGTGGTGCAAGCCCACTAGGACCTGGTGCCCAGGGTTGTTGGATGCAACCCTGTCGCAAGTGGGCTTGGACACAGCTATATCTGGCACAGACACAAGCTGTGTTGGAAATCCCATTTGATGCAAGTTGTGCTGCAAATCACAACTTGCATCAAACATCTTTGCCGCAAGTCCGCTGCGCCACCACATCTCTTACTAAAATTGGGCCTATGGTGTAAATGTGTGCTGTGACGTCATGTTCTCATATGCTAATGCTACTCTCATGGACAGTGAGATTTCAACTACCATAAAATGGAGACCTCCAGGATAGTTACAGAGGGCTTACACAAATAGTGAAAGCAAACTAAAGCAATCACATACTGTATATCCCCATCAACTACAGGAAAAGTGTTTTCTGTTGACATGGAAACAAAATTTATACAAAGTGAGAGTGTAGTTTTTCCTTTAACATAATATATATTTCAGTACTTCCAAAAGGGACATTCAGACTTGTAAGTTATCAGATCTTACTGTTAGCAACCTCCATTCCATTCATAGACTAGCAGTTGCTGCAGCCTGTTCCTCATTAAATGTAATCTGTAGGCTTTAGGCCATTATATTTTACTACAGCTGCTCCATCAGAATTAGACAAAATCCTTGCTGTTCTTGATCAAAGAAAAAGATGTGATACCATTTCACTTGACCTTAAGAAATCATTTGACATAATCACAAAATAATAATTAAGGATCTACATCCCTTAGGCTTTTTTTTGATATGGCGCCAAATGATTCATAGCTACTGTGCTGAGAGGAAATAGGATTGAAAATGAAACAAAAAAAAATTCTAGAAGTTGAGCCTTACCACCTGTGTCCCAGCAGTGTGGGAGTTCCACCGGGCCCCATTTTCAGCTATATATAGCAGCCATAAATAACCTCAAAATGCTTGTACGTACTAAATATGATGCTCATATTCATGCAGTTTACACTAATATTATCTTCCAATGCTTTCATTAGCATAAATTATGGGGTTGGTTTAAGAGAAATGGACTTTTTATTAGGGAATAATTCTACTTCACTAAAGGGCTACCCTTTGGAAAAATATGCCATTCGTTATTGTTTATGCTAAATGTGAACCAAAAAAAACAGAAACCTTTCAAAATGATTGAGCTACATCAATTCACCTAAAATATACTAATGTGCATAAAAATGTATCATTATGTATCAGTGTCTATCAATGTATATCAACACATTTCAATGCATATCAATACACAGAATGTTTATTGACTTGGCTTAGGCATGAAGCATTGACTAAGGGCTTCTATAGAAACAAAATTCAATCTTCAGCCCTAACAGGTCCAAAGTTGCCTCTTATCAAAACATTATCTTTAAAAGATATGACTTTTGATTTTTTTAAAGCTCTGAGTCAGCAGTACATGCCAGAGCCACACTGATACAGTTACATATAATGACATGTATTCACTTACCAATACATGGATTGATTCATAGCATTTGATTTCAAAGGGTGATGCGGGGCTTGCATCAAGCCCTGTGTCGAACCATTTTTATTTTGCGCACCTATGCCAAACTCCTTTGACACAACTGCACTTGATTTTAGTACATCGAACACAGCTGCAACAGTTTTCTCAGTTCGCAGCAGCTTGCACTAAAGATGTGGTGCAAGCCCTGAAAAAAGGGTCCTCTAAATGGCACAGGGTAGACCAGTGAAAAGCTGGTCTAACTTGCAGCATTTGGTGCTCGGGATTGAAAATCCCGATTGCCTGCCGGGAGAATGTCTCAAGCCCAGTGCACCAAATGCTCAGTGCACCAGGGGCTAGCAGCATTCCTGGGGGGTTGAAAATCAAGCTCATAATGTATACTGATAAATAAATAACACAAATAGTGCTCATTCCAATTTTTTTCTTTTTAATGAAGTTCCTAGCTTCAATGTTTGATATTATATTAGTATAATATAATATAACATAATATAAGCCATGGCAGGGTGTGCATTAAAGGATTTTAATGCATGCCCCAGGGGTGGACTAATGCATGAGACCAAAGGACAAGTACACTTTCACCCTGGAAAGTGCATTAAAATCATTTAATGCACATTTTGGAATGGCTTATCACGCTTCTGAAATGGCTTCTTGGAATCTTTGATAAAGAGATTATTTTTATTAGGCACATATTTATGTTAAGTAACTGAAAAAAATGTTTAAAAATTATTCAAATTGGCTTGCTGAATAAAAAAAATACTTGTTTAGTGAATTCTATTGATGTGTATTGCCAGCAGATGGTGATGCGAGTGGTTATCAGGGCTTGTAATAAAGTGCTAATTTTGTGACTTTCCTAGTTCAAATCCCCCCCCCAGCATAAGAAAAGATGTCTACTTGCCCTCATGGCCCAGAGAGCTCACTTGCTGTCTCCCACCCCTGACCAACAGCATTTGAATAGGAAGCTGACTCACTTTCCTGCTTCACACTAATGGACAGCATTCACTTGCGGGTCTCTCCCACTGAATGTGCTGTCTTCTGTTACACTTCAACACCCTCTCATGCAATGATTTTTTTTGCTTGACCTCAATGCTGATGTGCCTTGTCTGAGGTAGACAGCAGGGATCAGGAACAGTGGCGGTGCACAAGCCATATGTTGCTGGGCTTATCCACAGTAATGGGGGACATATGTGGGACATGACTGTTCAAAAATAAATGTTGTAATTTCTTTCCTCTTTCACCATCAGTACTTTACCTTTAAGGTCCTTTACTAAAACTGTAAACAGGAAGATAACGTCACACTTGGTTTTCTGGGTACAGTCTCTAATGTTTTTGAACAGTAACCAGGTAACGTACGTAACAGGGACATAGAATATTTTAAATTTAAAAAAAAATATGCATAAATTTTGTTGGATCTCTACATGAATTTGCAGTACTGCAATTCCTTTGGTTAATTCACTAAGCAACTCTAAAGTATCTGCATGCAAATCAGTGTGATAACCATCAATCGAGCATATGGCACAGAACTACAGGGCAAAGTAATTTCAAGTTTTTCTCACCAAGATTTCCTGGATAGCCACAGATTTAAATGCTTTCACACATAAGTTGGGATTAAAGGAGATGACATTTAAAACTTTTTGATTACTTTCAAAATTAAACCCCACAAAATCAGTGAAAAGGAGTTCCATTAACGTATGTAACAGGACAGAGAAATATTCAAAAACTGCAAGTTGGAATGTAAAACATTGTCAAAAACAGAAAATTAGGCTATTTGAGTCCTTTATTATTTAAATATTTATATATCTAATGTGTAAAGTTTATAAATCAATTAGGTAAAAGGAAGTTCATGACACAACAAATACCAGAAACACACACTAAAGTTAAAACTAAACCAAAACACCACACTATACACACTATACATTGCTTATTACATCCCTAAACCCTCCAGTAAACATACATCTTATTCTTTGCACAAGTACATTATCGTTTCATTTTTTTGAAGGCTTCGTTCACTTTTTCTATGTCTACCACCATTTAAGGCCCATCCCCCACAACAACCAGTGGCCCACACAGTATATATTTTTCGTCAACTGTGTCTATATCCTCTCGCTTTGGCCAAACAAATGTGGCATTTTGGGATGCTGATCATTGTTGATGCATAAAAGTAAAAATATACTTTGAGTCCTTCATAGTCAATAGCCTCCCTATGTAGTATTCCTTGTCATAGAACACTGCATAATAGGATTCCTGTCTTTTTTTGCTGTCCTTCTGTGCTGCATCGTAATTCTCTTGTGGGGGTCTGCTAAGGTGAGAAGGCACCCTGCAAAAAAGGTGAAAAAAAGATTAAGTTGGACACTTCCATAATATGTTTACTTTTTTTTTTTCTAACACAGGTACACCCAGACTGAAGGAACAGAAGGGCCTATGATAGACATAACTGATGAAAACATTAATAAATCCACTCAAATCTTGCCTGCTTGTGTAACACTTTATTAATTTAGTCAACATTATGGTGCTGATCAGTAGGGGAGCACTCTGGCAGATAGGAGACCTGAATGCCTAGCCCAGTCCTGTGATGCCAGGTGTGTTTGCCATCAGGGCAGCCTACAGAGCTCAGGAAGTTCTCCCCTGGTCTCACTATGTGCCACAGAATTAGTGTAACTAGTGTTAAAGAAAGTTCTAAGTGTCAAGAAGTGGAACAAAGAAGAATGCCAGGCCTACTCGGTATCACAGATTGTTGCAAGTGTGGGATGAGGTAACGTTCTTACAGCACCTCAGCCCTCAGCACCCCAACTGACCCAAGTCCGTTTCTGAACTTGGGCCACCAGTGTAGCACAGGGTAAGGCACTCATGGTGCCTCAACCATCTGCCCCACCCATTCATGCACTTTATTTGAAAAGCAGTAGCCTTGAAGGTGACTTTTACTTATATTCCGTCTGCTGTTGGGCTCTGTTCATTATCCGAATCCAAAGATTGCTCAGTAGCCATTGTATCATGATCATCTTCAGCATGGATGCTTGAAAAGTTGACCTCTAAAAAAAGGATACAATTTATATTGTTTAGTGCTATATTTTCACACATTGAGTAATATGACCCAAATATTAGATACTCACCATCATGGTTCGGATACTCATCATCTACTGTGGTGGATTCCAGTGCTATTAGATCCAAAACAATGGTTTGTGGTTCCGGTTCTCGATGTTTTAATTTTAAGTGCTTTTGTTCCCAGTCACTGGTATAGTCACAATTGTCGCAAGGTTCTTCACTAGCTTCACATGAGGCACAGAAACAGGTCAAGCGACGAACTTTGAGATTATATGGGTTTAACCCAATGGCAGCGTGTATCTGTCGTGTTCCAGGTAAAGTGCCAACTTCTGATCTTTCTGGATGGTCTCGCATTACTTCACCTTGTTTGAGAGGAAAACATGATCGCCGCGAGTGATTGCACTCACCAGCTGCATTCACAGCATCCTTGGTCAGTCTCTCATTAGAGAACATGTGAAAACTGATCGCTCCATCAATTATGAGGTCAGGCTCAGATTTCACTGCTTTTGTTGCAGTATTTTTAATGACTCCACCCTCTCCATCACAGGGATTTTTCCCATGACGGGAACCAAAATAATGACGCTCAACTGTAGGGATGCCCAAGTCATCTGTGGCAAAAGTTAAATCAGTCAATGTAGTTTTTGACTTGTATTGTGCACCACAGCCATCGCTAAACTGAATCAATCTATTGATGACAAGAAGTCTTACTTTTGCAAGGTGCTGTACAGCAATCTGCACAAAGTGGTTCACGGCGTGAGCATCGTGTTGATGATCATCTGAAATAATTACTATTGCTTCTCTTACTGTATCCGGTCTGCTGCACATATTGCATTTGTAATATGCCACCATGGGATGTATGGTTATCTGAACTTTAGTCCAGTGTGCACTCTGAACTTTGTTTTGCATGATGCAGTTATAGTTTTCAGCGAAATCCATAACCATCACCACAGATGCTATTGGAGGATGTTTGACAATGCTGGAAAACTGTGTCTGCTGCCATCTTGCCTCAAACAAATGGGAAGACAAGGGCCCCAATTCTGCCATCAGTTCATCAATTAAATCACAAATACCTCCATTTCTCGTTAAAGTGCTTTTCTTTGCCTCTTTGTATGTCATTTGTCCCCATATTCTCCAGGATACATGCTCATTTCAAACACATGGATTAATGGATCCAAGAATTCTTAATTTGATGCACTCCACATGTGGGGCACTGTCGGTCGATACATCTTAAGCTGGCTTATCTTCCATCATGTGGGCAAAGAGTCAATTCAGATGCATGGTATCTGTCTGAGATGAGACATTTACCTTTTTTTTGATTTGGCTAACTGATTAATAATTTTTAATTTCAGATCTACATTGGTGCAGTACTCGCAAAGGCACTGATATCCCTTGGCCTTGCTTTGTATTAGTACATGCCGCGGTCGGAGTTCGGCAAATTTTGACTTGCCAACACTGACTGCATTGTCCTTTATGAAAGATAAATAGGTCTCTGTTATGGATCGATGCAGAACATATTTTGGGGTTGTGTCAACAATTCCTTTTTTATTTGGCATAACTGTGCTCACATCAGGGTTGTGGTAATGGTCAAGAATTGCTTGCTGAGTCTCTGCACTTAATGCATCTGCTCTTCTTGCTGGCCGTTCCAAAAATCCAGATTAACATTAGATCTTCGTAGAGCACAATACTTGCTCAAATATTTTCTGCTTATACCCAGTTCACTGCAGACTTTCTTTTTAGTCCGTGTTTAATATCTAGGTGAGTAGTTCAGTGGCTATGAAAACTTCTTTCTTTACATGTTAGTGTGCGACGCTTCCTTTACACATTTTAAAACTGATTTTTTACTGCCTCGTCATAGTCTATGCCAATTTTTTAGCAATTCTTTTCTTTACTGGTTGCATTTTTAATCAATCCAGCAATCACGATGACAAATCTTTCTGCCGATTTTGGAAGTTTCTGTTTGGCCCGTACACTGCTTTTCTCACAGAGTCCCTGAAGGTTGATGGACTCTCATTGTTACATTCCTGAATGTCACTCATCTCACTGAGCACTGTTTGGTGTTACTTGTCTTTTCCTGATACTGCTTTTTTCCATTCAGCATCCTTCTCCTTGTAACGCTCTTTCTTCTGGGCTGACATTTCCATCCGCTGTTTCGTTTCTTTTAAACGCCTAAGCCTCACGTTGTAGCTTCTTCTTTCCTCATCTGCCCTGGTGCATCGTCTCACATCATTTTCCTTGTCTTCCAAGGCCTGCAACTTCTTCCGGATTCGGTATTCACGCATTCTCTGCTTGCTAGCCTCATTGTATCTCTTTTTGGTTTCTTCATCCATGTTTTTGCGGAATTCTCGTAGTCTCTTCGATTCAGATTCTCTGTGTTCTTTATACATGTCTAGGCTAGCTTTGATGTTTTTCCAGTACTTTTGCATGGCAAGTGCATGCTTACTTGGAATAGTGGTGTTATTCATTTTGTGAATGTATAGATTCTGTGAAAAAATGGGAGACCACAAATGATGATGTAACTGAATCCACCAGAAGAGAATGCGGGCACCAGGCTAGAGTGACTCTCAAACACATGTACGTGGTTCACCACCTGTGCACCCACCAGGACCCCATGAAAGACTGACCAGGGACCTGGCAGACCCCAGGTGATGGCATAACTGAATCCACCAGAATAGAATGCGGGTGCAAAGGCTAGAGTGACTCTCGAGCACATCACGTGTACATGGTTCACCACCTGTGCACCCACCAGGGCCCCATGAAAGACTGACCAGGGACCTGGCAGACCCCAGGCGACGGCATAACTGAATCCACCAGAAGAGAATGCGGGTGCAAAGGCTAGAGTGACTCTCGAGCACGTGTATGTGGTTCACCACCTGTGCACCCACCAGGGCCCCATGAAAGACTGACCAGGGACCTGGTAGACCCCAGGCGACGGCATAACTGAATCCACCAGAAGAGAATGTGGGTGCAAAGGCTAGAGTGACTCTCGAGCACGTGTACGTGGTTCACCACCTGTGCACCCACCAGGGCCCCATGAAAGACTGACCAGGGACCTGGCAGACCCCAGGTGACGGCATAACTGAATCCACCAGAAGAGAATGCGGACGCAAAGGCTAGAGTGACTCTAGAGCACGTGTATGTGGTTCACCACCTGTGCACCCACCAGGGCCCCATGAAAGACTGACCAGGGACCTGGCAGACCCCAGGCGATGGCATAACTGAATCCACCAGAAGAGAATGCGGGCGCAAAGGCTAGAGTGACTCTTGAGCATGTGTACGTGGTTCACCACCTGTGCACCCACCAGGGCCCCATGAAAGACTGACCAGGGACCTAGCAGACCCCAGATGACAGTGTCCACTGGCCTGCAACCTAAAAATAGGTCATTCCCATCCCCTTCACCATACCTAGAAGCAATCCTTGGGACCTGGTGGTACCAGCCTAGATCTCCCACAGCCCTGTCAGCAGTCCACTTCAACAAGTGCTCAGTCCCATTCCCCTCCACACTCCCCCATCAGCAGTCCTGGGGTACCTGGTGGCAATCCTCTCCTTGGCCCTATTTGACACACCCAGGCCAGAATCATTTTTCTTCAAGTCAGTTGGATGTTTGTGCTGAAAAGGACCAAGTCAGCACCACCATCACAATCATTTATCTCACATAAGGTACTATACTTACAACATAAAAACTAATGTATTTCAATAAAAGTCATATAATTTGTTATGAGGACATGTGTTTTCATGGGGAAGGTCCCATTATCCTGCCTGGATTGGTGGTAGTTCATGTGGATGTTAAAGATCCCATGGCACTTATCGAAAGAGTAGGAATTTCCTGGTGTCCTGGCTAAATTTCCCATCACTAAAAATACCATCAACAGCTTAATCTGGTTCTAGGTCAGTTGACATTCATCTGTATCCCTCCCCAGGTCATGCCTGAAAATAGGCAGGATTTGTCTAGTGCACATACCCGTCAACAAAACTAAATAAATAAATGGAATGTGATGCATCCCTGTTGCAAATGAGAATGGCTTGTCATCACTCCTCCCCTCTCAGGCTTACCTTGTGCCTGTCCCAAGCATGCTTAAACCACTCCACTGTGCTTTTCCCACCACCTCCTGTGGCAGACTATTCCATGTGTTGCCTACCCTTTCTGTGTAGAAAAACTTCCTCACATTACCTCTTAATTTACCCCCTTCCAATTTCATATTGTGCCCGCTTGTTCTAGTACTTTTTCTACATTGGAAAAGCTCCACCACCTGCACCTTGTTTATGTCCTTGAAATACTTGAAAGTTTCAATCATGTCCCCCCACTGCTTTTCTCCACCGTTGAGTACATATTGAGGTCCCTTAGTCTCTCCTCATATGTTTTGTGGTGCAAGCCCTGCACCATCTTTATTGCCCTTCTCTGGATAATCTCCACCATATCTATGTCCTTGTGCAGGTGTGGTCTCCAGAAATGCATGCAGTACTCCAGGTGAGACCTTACTAATGTTTATACAAAGGCATCACCACTTTCTGCTAGTAATGTCTATGCACCCCAGTATATTACTGGCCCTCCCTGCTGCCTTTGTACACTGCTTTGATACCTTAAGGTCATCAGAGATGATAACTCTTAGGTCCCTTTCTCTTGGTGACAGTCAGCCCCCCCAACCTGTAGCTCTCACCAGGGTTCCCTCTGCCCAGGTGCATTATTTTGCACTTCTTTACATTGAACCTCAGTTGCCACATCTCCAACCATCATTCAAGCTTCTCCAGGTCCCTCTTCATTTTCTGCACCCCTTCTGAGTATCCACCCTGTTGCAGATCTTGGTGTCATCTGCAAACAGGCAGGCTTCTCCTTCCAGCCCCTCTGCAATGTCACTGATGAAGACATTGAACAGGACTGGTCCTAGTACTGATCCCTGTGGTACCCCACTGGTCACTCCCTTCTCCCCAGATTGTACCCATTTACCACCACTCTCTGTCTCCTGTCTGTTAACCAGTTCCTAACGCAGTTCACCACCTTGTCTCCCATGCCCAGATTACCTATCTTGTTAATCAGCCTTCTATGTGGGATGGTAAGGAGGTGGGTGCATATTAGGATGAATAGGGACAGGAATCACCAGTAGAAAGCAGGAAGTTATCATCCCTCTGTACAGACAGTTGGTGAGACCCCATATAGAGTACTGTGTGCTGTTCTGGAGACCCCATCTCTGTAAGGACAAGGACTGTATCCATGCTATACTGTGACCAGGAGAGCTAGCAGCCCCAGCTCACTCCCCCACAGATGTGGACAACCATTTTCAAACCTCATGCCTTTGTTACACAACCCAAAGCAATGCACAGTCAAATAAAACCAAAATATAGTAATAATACCAATTTTAAAACCAGGCATCACCAAATGTCCTGTTTGTAACAGGGACCACTGTTTTATGGGGGTCCCTGTTACAAACGAGGTATCACATTTAAACCACCTTTTCATATTTTGCCAGTCTGCAATAAAACACAAATACCAGTAATTACTCTGCCTTGGACCCCTCTCCACTACTAATGCAACATAATAGTTTAAAATCCTGTTTGTATCCAGGACAGAAATGAAGTAAAAAAACACTGCCCCCTTAATAAAGTGGCCATTTTAGAAGTGAACTGTTTTATCCTATTACATTCCTTTACAGTGTGAATGTGCATCATTCTGTGGAAATACATTCTGGAAATATACATTTAAATTAAGGTAATTGTGAGCTACAATATTTATACTCTGTATGTAACAGGGACTGAGATTTTAAACCTGTCCCTGATTACAAACAGGATCGTCCTTTCCTCGCTTCTCAGAGACTGAGCCAGTTACTTCTGCCTGCAAACGCTACTCTGTTTCTCCCCGTTGTACACATTTGCCCAAAACAGTAAAATGAGACATCCAGCAACACACTAGTATTGAAAAGAAGCCCCTTTGTCTGCCTCTCCAAAACAGCCGCTTTGTTTACCGTTTCAAATTCTGATCCTGTTTGTAACTCCGCATGGCGGAGACAGAGATCCTTCTTGTTTCAAGGTACAGCACAAAGGCAGATTCGTGGCTTCCAATAGTTTAAACGGTGGCATGGGGTTCCATTTGGCTACAAATAGCCAATCACTCTAGCTAAATGTGAAATCACGCCCCACGGCATGAAAGGGCGGTTACTTAACGAGATGGGGCGGACAGAGAGACGTAGTCTGTTCCTCTCTTGTGCTCAAACAGGCAGTATTGCAAGATTAAAATGGGCTAATCAGTTGTTTCAACAAACAAGCACTTTGGCACTTGTTTCTGGGGTTGAATGTCCCAAAGTTAACAGAGGTCACTATTTAGCCTATAGGTTCCCGCTTGTAACATAGAGGGACAGAGAATGTTACAAACGGAACACCAATTTTAAAGTCATTTCTGGGGAAAATAAATTAAATAAAGACCCACAGACACATTAATTTTATAAATATGTTTATTAAGAAGGCATTCAGAGCAATTGGGAATCGGCAGTGCATTTGGGCAGTGAAAAGCAAAGGTTGACAATTCATCATGGTCTCGAATGTCCCACCCAGACAGTAGAAAAACAGGGGACAAATCTGGAATTTGTTTAACTGTATTTTATTGATAATTTCTGCAAGGCTAGAGTTATGTATGTTATCTCCCCAACATGTGTAGCAGGCTGTATTGCATTTTTGTAATTTTTAAATTAAATATTTTTGTAGTTATTGACTTACAAAGTTGATGTGTCCCAAATGTACCCATTTAGTGTGGATAGTGCCTGCTGCCCTCCCCCACACCTTCCAATTTTTGTAGTGTCACCTGTTGTAAATAATTAATGGCAGCTCACAGTTTGAAGATGCTGCATCTCCTGCTTCCCACAGCTCAGGTGCATGTAAGGGAGTGCAGCTCAGTAGTAGAGGATGTTGAGCTTTCTAGAGAGCAAGCGTAAACTTCAAATGTGTGAGGGTCATCTAGTGAGAGTGAACTTTGCAATAATAATAATATTATAAAGTGAATCTAAGCTGTCTGATGCTGCAGTACTAGATGGTCTGTTAATAGGGGATCAAGTGTGAACACTGCCTTTTTGATTGGAGGCCACAGAGTTTCAACACAGATAAAAAAGTAGAGCACACACAACCTCACTGAAACAAGGGCACCAGTCTTCTTAATACAAAGTGATTTATTTTAAACTGGCTTAAATGGTCATCCAGAATGCGTTAGGTTTTTATATCCTCCACTCATCCTTGTGCCCACTCCAGTCTGCTGTCTTTTAGGTCATAAAGTTTATTTTGAGCTGATAACAGATGCACTATATTTTTGTAAGTGGTGGGGAAGTGTTCAATAGTGTAGTAAGTACGGAATTGTATTTTGTGTGTTGAAGTATTGAACATAATTACAAAAATGAGATTTAAATACGGTAGTAATAAAGAATAGATTTTCAATATGATGGCTAGTGCCATTTTTTTATTTTTGTTTTATGGCCTAGTGATATGTTTAGGTAAGGTGTTTTTTTGGGGGAGGAGGCAAATGAGATTTGCCAGCTGATCTTGTGTTTAAAGAGATTTAATGCATGGTCAGATGACGTCTCACAGTCAATGAAATTACTAGATTTTTTTCTTGCCATTTTATAGTGTTATATAATGTAATGTGAAGTGCGATACAGTATACTATAATATAATATAATATGGGATGGGCGGGTCAGCTGTGACCTGATTCTGCTTTACTCGAATTTACTCTGATGAATATTAGACTTATTTTAGTCTATTTGAGTATGAGAAATGCATCAGTATTATTCTTGTATATCCCTCATAAAAAATAAAATGTAACCTTTTAAAAAACCAAAAGAATTGCGTCTGTATTTTTCTTTTTTTTTATTCATAGTTTGTGCTCCCGTTCTCCCCGCGGCAGCCCCCATCTGACTGACCCTTCCCCAGCCCTGTCACCCGGTTCCTCCAGTGGACTTACCTTAGGCCACCCAAGCTGTAGGATGGTCACCTGGTCACCAGTGCAGAGCCTGTGGAGGGTCAGTGGTCATCCTGCCACCGTGAGGGATTTTCTGTTTTCTTCCCTCCCCATTGCTGGGGCATGGCACATCAATATGCATACATGGAGGCATACACATGTTGCCGATTCCCACAGCACCCACCCTTCTGTTGGCACCCTGTCCAATCCTACCCTCAGGCCTCCACCTGGGGCAGTCATGTGGGGCAACCAAGCCTCTCTCCCCTGGGAGAGGACAGCTGTCCTCCAGATGCCCAATCCTCTCCCTTCCCTGCCAACCCCTGGCAGCCCATGCTCTTTCCCAAACATGGGTTGCTAGTGTGGCGTGAGGTGTGGTGTCCAGCATCTCAACCCTCAGTGCCACCTCGCCGGGCTTGTGTCTGTATGTTTGTGTCATTTTTCAAGGTCAGCAAGCAGCCAGCAGCATCAAAATAAACTGGTGTTCTTGCCAATCCTGTGTGTCAACCACCACATAACATTCATTGGAAACAGTGTGCTGGATTCACAAAACTCTTGAAAATCCCACAGCTGTGGGAAAAACTCAGTGCAAGTGGGCTGCCACTTGCAGAACTGCAATTCCTCCAGCAGCTATGATATTCTTAAAAGTAGAGCCAGTTTATGACCAGCTCATTGATTTATGGCAGCTTGCAGATGGTGTTGCCATGGAAATCCACACAGCTGCAGAAAAATATCACAGCCAGTCGGACCAGCCATAATATCATCTGCAGTTGCTACAGATGTGAATAGCAATCTCCGCAGCAGCAGTTTTCAGTCTCCAACTGGAGTTGTGGTGTGGACTTAGTCCCCAAAACAATTGTGAATCCAGCCCAGTGTCATTTGGGGCTTTGCAATTAAAGGAGGAAGTGTGTTAAAAGTTATAAAGAGGGAGAGAGAGCAATAGAGAGGGCAAGAGAGAGCAAGAGAGAACAATGAATTCAACAGAAGAAAGACAACAACAGAATATAGACCTTCAATGAGTGGGGCATGCTTTTTGGTGGGAGATATGCAGCATGATCCCCCCAAACCCCTCCTAAACTAAAATAATCAACTCCGGGGGAGAATGTACATTTAAATCACACAAAGTATAAAATAAAGTAAAAGTCCATGCATCTGGGACTAGGATTCGATACCCAGTCCATAAACAGACCGCCTCCATTGCTGCCTGTAGCTCATCCTATCAAGCCACAGCAGCTCCTGGGTGGATCCTCCTCCCAGCAGGACTTTACCTCTGCGAAGGAACAGAGACAGGGTGCACAATCGCACACAGACCATTTAACGATTTTGCACCCTGTTGGTATTCTCAAGCACAGTGTCTCTGTTGCACGGTTTTGACATGCACGGTTCTACATACAGTGAACTTACCCAGTAGGCACAACAACATCTGCTACATTGTGCTCCAAGGTATATTCATGGACTGCCTTTTTTTGTCTGAGAAGTCTCTTACACATGTAAAGCGTTGAGTTCCATCTTGTCAGAACATCTTGTTTTAGTTGCTCTATTGGCGAGCTATTTTTTTCTGGAGGCCAGTCAAGACACCACATGATTTTACAGAGTAAATGAAATGGCCACAGATTTTCTATGCAGCTCCCACTAGTGTTGTGATACTGTGTTACTGGAAAAAAACTCATACAAACAGATTTAATGAGTGTACAAAGCATGGAATGTGAGTAAAACCACCACATTTCAATGCACTAACAATATTGGCACTGTTGCCTAGAACCATAAATTCAGTAGTGAGTCCCAGGGGCTCTAACCACTCAGAAATGTTGTCATGCTACTCTTCCAAAATATTGTCACTGGTTTGATGCTTACCAAACATGCTAATGAAAAGAGCTGCTATTCTTTGTCTACCTTCGATCTTGGTTCTCCTTGATCTTTTGGTGGCATTTGACATCGTGAACCATGGAGTATTATTGGAGCACCTGCAGTTGATCAGAGGACTGTCAGAAACAGTCCTTAGATGGTTCCATACATTCCTCACAGGCAGGTCTCAAAGAGTGGTGTCGGGGAATTTTGCTCGGCCCATCATCCCCTGTCATGTGGGGTACTGCAGGGATCCGTTCTGTCTCCCATGTTGTTTGCGGTGTATACGCTGCCATTGAGGGACATTATAAGGAAGTACAGGCTGAGTTTTCATTGCTATGCAGATGATACTTAGCTGTACATGTCCTTTGTACCTGAGCAAGGTGATGCTATCTCAATCTTTAACAACTGCCTCACTGAGAGTCAGGACTGGATGAGTGCCAACTGGTTGAGATTAAACCTGGAAAAGACTGAGGTTTTGGTGGTGGGCCCAGGTGATCTGGTAAAGGGGCTACCTCCTTGTTGCCATCCAATATTATACTAGGGGACAACCAGTTGAGGGCCTCTGAATGGGTGAGTAACCTGGGCTTTGTGCTTGACTGCAAACTGACACTTAAAGCTCAGGTATCGGCCATTGTCAAGACCATGTTTTATCAGCTGAGGAACATCGTCTGGGTGAAAAACCTTGTTCCTCCTGAGGACCTTCCCATGTTGGTCCACATCTTGGTGTCCTCCCACCTTGACTATTGCAATGCTCTATACCTAGGGCTTCCAGGGGTGGCTATCCGCAGCCTGCAGCTGGTGCAGAATGTGGCTGCCATGCTGTTGACTGGCTCATCAAGAGATAATCATATTATGCCTGTGCTCAGTGAAATGGACTGGCAGTCAGTGCAGTGGAGAATCACTTTCAAGGTCACGTTGCTGACCTATAAGGCCCTACATGAACAGGGACTGTGTTATTTGCAGGACCTCCTTTGTCCCTACTGCCCCCTCTGCCCACTCCATTTCACTGACGAGGGATTTCTGGAGGTTCCCAGGATCCATTTGAAGACCTTGGGGGCCAGAGTATTTGCTTTCATGGTACCGACCCTGTAGAACTCTTTACCTTGTCGGGTGAAAGAGTGCCTGTCCACTGATGTCTTTTAAATCTTCATTGAAGACGTACTTATTTGAGCTAGCATTCCCTGATATGATTTGATTTTAACATAAAATTTTATGACTTGGGATTTTAATCTAAAGCATTTTTTTAGTAATGTATAGTACAGGTGCTTTGGTTTTGAAAAGCGCTTTTATAAATAAAGTTTGACTTTGACTTCCTGTACACTGCTGCTTGTGGTGGTGGTGTTTGAATGAGACCGTGGCACCCAATGTGCTGTGATGCACATATAATCAGTGGTTTGAGAACTCATTCACATGTCTGTGGTGATGTGCACAGAACCACATTCACTCTTTTTAAGAGACAACTTTATTTTGCTTTGCAAACATTTGTACATTTTGGGAACAGCCACAGTCGCAAAGTATTTACAGCTTGGTAGGTTGTAACATGGAGGAGAATATTTTAAAAGGCTCTAAAACCATCATTCTCCACCACAGAAAATGGTTGCAGGTCCTTGAAGTAAATTCAGCTATTAACTGATTAATTTTTAACATGACTTGATGTGATCTACCGTAGGCAGTTTCTTGTTCAAGCATCACATTAATGTTTTGCTGTTAAGTTCATGCGGGGAAACTCCATGGGATTGCAGTGGCAAAGTTGTAGATTGTCAAATATGTTTGTCAGTGAAGTCAAACTTTTTTTTCTGCACTGTATCTCAGTTTCTTCACCATCACTATTGTCTATAGGATTATTTTCATTACAGATATTTGTCCCTTGCTCAGGACTGCTGCCCTATCGAATGGTTGGAAGTGCTCTTTGCAAATGCCTTTTTAGTGATGTTGCCTCGAACTGGCTACTCACTTCCCCCTGCTAACTTCCTGATGACAAAAGGTGCAGGCAGCAACACATTCATTCTTGGGACTTATATGAAAGTAGCTCCCATCAACACAAGTGGAATGTTTTGTCATCATGCCAGGAACTGCAGCAATTTTGGTGACAGTTGTTTCTTACCCTGATTCATTCACACTGTGGCTGTCCCCAAAAGAGCTACCATGATTATTGATTGTTTTTCCACTACTGGCTATGGCTACTGGAGATGCTTGCTGTATGTGTTTGTTCTTTTTGGGTGGAAGAAACCTGGTGGCATCCTTTACCTCATCAGTATCACATTCCGATTCATCACCTTTGGAAGAGCATAACTGTGATTCATTGTGATTGTGGCCTTGTTCTTGTACATTTACTGTACAATCTCTTCTTCATCAGAGGCACTGCTTTCTGGTGAAGAAGCTTGGTATGTATGAGTAGCATATTGTGGAGTGTCACACCTGGTGGTACTAGATAGAGCATTTTCCTTAATCATTGACATTCTAGGTCTAAGTATTTTGGTTACCTGTTTTTGTATTTTACTTTTATCTGATTTTTCTGGCAATGCCGACAGTGTTGCACTACTTTGATCAGGGGATTTACCAACATTGTTTTCTTTTTCTAGTTGTTTGCTTCATCATTTTCTGGTTGTGTTGTTTCATCTTTTTCTGGCTGTGCTGCTTCATCATTTTCTGGTTGTGCTGCTTCATCATTTTCTGGTCGTGTTGCTTCATTTCCATTAATTGTATTAATGATATCTTCAGCAGTTAATTTCCCCTTTTTTCTGAATTTGTTTTTGGGAAATATTCTTATTGTTACTTGTACGAATTTCAGTCATACTACTGTTATTGGCCATGTGTTCCATTTCCATAACAGACTCTTATTCTGAACCCATTTTTTTGGGTCCAACTTAATTGCTTTCTTAGCAGTATTAGTTTGGATGTAGAGATTGGTAACACAAAGTCTGAGACATTACACCCCCCCCCCAAAATATGTGAAACACTGTATGACCTAATAGTGGTTCAGGCACAGAGATGGGCAACACAGAGTCTGACACATGACACACCACTCTCAAAATATGTGAGGCGCTATATGACCTAGTAGTACTTCAGGCACAGAGATGGGTAATACAGAGTCTGAGATGTGACACCCCCCTCTCAAAAGAAGTGAGGCACTAAATGACCTAGTAGTAGCTAAGGCACAGAGATGGGCAACACAGAGTCTGAGACATGATGCCCCCCCCTCAAAATATGTGACACTATATGACCTAGTAGTAGTTCAGGCATCGCGATGGGCAACACAAAGTCTATGCTACGGCAGCATAAACTAGTAGTAGTTCAGGCTCACAGATGGACAACACAGTGTCTGAGACATGACCCCCCCCACTTCATAATCTGTATGGCACTATGACATAGTAGTAGCTCAGGGACAGAGATGGGCAACATTGAGTCTAGGGCAGTATGACCTTTCAGGGCAGCACAGAGATGGGCAGCACAGAGTCGGACACGTGGGTGACACCTCACTTCAAAATCTGTGTGGCACTATAAGCCCCCCTCAAATTTACTGAGGCACTATGACCTTCAGACAGAGTCATCCTGTCCTGCCTGTCTCTACTCTCCTAAATATTTTTATTTTCTGCACTCTGCTGTTGCTTGTTGTTGAATTCACTGGTCTCTCTCTCTCTCTGTCTCTCTCTTTCTCTCTCTCTCTCTCTCTCCCTGACTAACACAAACAGGTGTTTTTTTTTTTTTTATTGTGGAGTCTGCAACATCTGCACTCTGCTGCTATCTACTCTGCACTCTACTGCTGAATTTGTTGATCTCTTTAATCTAATGAAAACAAAATCATCTTTTTTTTAATAAGAATACTCTGCAGTGTGATGCAATATCTGCACTCTGTTGTTTGTAGTCTGCTGTTGAATTTGTTGGTCTCTCAGTCTCTACTTTCCCTCCTCCCCCAAGTAAAATGATTTTCAACTTTTTTTGGTGGGGGGGGGAATTTCCACACACATAACTGTCTCCGTTGAATGCAAAGCCCCAGATGCTCTCGATACTCAGTTTCCTAGGGATGTCCTACGGCAGCTGACAGAGAGGATTGGCTAGAACATGTGTCAATCACAGAACAGAAACCCTCATTGGCTGGCTTCTTTTAGTGCCCCAGGATCATGGGTGTTTCCCTTTGTTGGTCATGTGATGGTCCATGGACTCAGGAGTCTTTTGCAGAGATAATAATTAAGAAGAAACCATCACTCCAGACCAATTAATTCAGTAGTGAGAAAACATTTTTAATGTATGAAAAACATAATACTTACAAAAAATATTGCAGTGAAAAGCATATAGAGGGCTTTCAGTTCATTCCCAGTTTAAAGATCTAGTGGAAAAACACACACACACACCATCTTTGCCCCTGTGCTTCAGGGTATACTACACTTCCCTAGGAGGCATTGCTAACAAAGTGACTTCAGTGCAAATAAATACCCTCACCCAAC